>OW569415.2:14676455-17176455 GCA_937662695.2 Halyzia sedecimguttata
AATTTAAATAGGCGGAAAATCTGTATTGATAGCAGCTTTCGAACGAGCCTAGTGTAGTTTTTTTACGTCGGGGATATAAGGGTGAATTTCACCCTATAGTGGTTTTTTTCTCCTATAGGGTTGTTATGGTAATTTGTTCAGAATATAAGAAGGCGGAAAAAAACTGCACTGATGATAGCTTTCGAACGAGCCTAGTATAGTTTTCTTACGTCGGGGATAAAAGGGTGAATTTCACCTTTTAGTGGTTTTTTACCCCTATAGGGTTGTTATCGTAATTTGTTCAAAATATAAATGGGCGGAAAAAATCTGCATTGATAGTAGCTTTCGAGCGAGCCTAGTGTCGTTTTCTTACGTAGGGGATAACAGGGTGAATTTTAACCCTATAGTGGTTTTTTACTCCTATAGGGTTGGTATCGTAATTTGTTAAAATTTTGTAGTGCTACGACTCTCACAAAATTTCACAATCGTTCTTAGGTGTGTATTTTACAACTACCCAACAAGTTTCAATTCGTAATGGCTGAAGACAAAACTATTACTCGGAAACCATTATGCCCATAATCGAACTTGTCCGTCGTATTGGGATGCGTCACCTATCCTGAAAATTTCAATTCGCCATCTCTTTCCATTCTAAAGTTATCGTGGCAACGGCAGGGTGAAATTCACCCTGTTATCCCCTAGGTAAGAAAACGACACTAGGCTCGTTCGAAAGCTACTTTCAATGCAGATTTTTTCCACCTATTTATATTTTGAACAAATTACGATAACAACCCTATAGGAGTAAAAAAAACACTAAAGGGTGAAATTCACCCTGTTATCCCCGACGTAAGGAAACTACACTAGGCTCGTTCGAAAGCTACTTACAATGCAGATTTTTTCCTTCTATTTATATTTTGAACAAATTACGATAACAACCCTATAGGAGTAAAAAACCACTATATAGGGTTGAAATTCACCCTGTTATCCCCTAGGTAAGAAAACGACACTAGGCTCGCTCGAAAGCTACTATCAATGCAGATTTTTTCCGCCCATTTATATTTTGAACAAATTACGATAACAACCCTATGTGGGTAAAAAACCACTAAAGGGAGAAATTCACCCTGTTATCCCCGACGTAAGAAAACGACACTAGGCTCGTTCGAAAGCTACTTTCAATGCAGATTTTTTCCGCCTATTTATATTTTGAACAAATTACGATAACAACCCTATAGGAGTAAAACACCACTAAAGGGTGAAATTCACCCTGTTATCCCCGACGTAAGAAAACTACACTAGGCTCGTTCGAAAGCTACTATCAATGCAGATTTTTTCCGCCTATTTATATTTTGAACAAATTACGATAACAACCCTATAGGAGTAAAAAACCATTATAGGGTTGAAATTCACCGTGTTATCCCCGACGTAAGAACACTACACTAGGCTCATTCGAAAGCTATCATCAGTACAGTTTTTTCCGCCTTCTTATATTTTGGACAAATTACGATAACAACCCTACAGGAGTAAAAAACCACTAAAGGGTGAAATTCACCCTGTTATCCCCGACGTAAGGAAACTACACTAGGCTCGTTCGAAAGCTACTTACAATGCAGATTTTTTCCTTCTATTTATATTTTGAACAAATTACGATAACAACCCTATAGGAGTAAAAAACCACTATAGGGTTGAAATTCACCCTGTTATCCCCTAGGTAAGAAAACGACACTAGGCTCGCTCGAAAGCTACTATCAATGCAGATTTTTTCCGCCCATTTATATTTTGAACAAGTTACGATAACAACCTTATGTGGGTAAAAAACCACTAAAGGGTGAAATTCACCCTGTTATCCCCGACGTAAGAAAACGACACTAGGCTCGTTCGAAAGCTACTTTCAATGCAGATTTTTTCCGCCTATTTATATTTTGAACAAATTACGATAACAACCCTATAGGAGTAAAACACCACTAAAGGGTGAAATTCACCCTGTTATCCCCGACGTAAGAAAACTACACTAGGCTCGTTCGAAAGCTACTATCAATGCAGATTTTTTCCGCCTACTTATATTTTGAACAAATTACGATAACAACCCTATAGGAGTAAAAAACCATTATAGGGTTGAAATTCACCGTGTTATCCCCGACGTAAGAACACTACACTAGGCTCATTCGAAAGCTATCATCAGTACAGTTTTTTCCGCCTTCTTATATTTTGGACAAATTACGATAACAACCCTACAGGAGTAAAAAACCACTAAAGGGTGAAATTCACCCTGTTATCCCCGACGTAAGGAAACTACACTAGGCTCGTTCGAAAGCTACTTACAATGCAGATTTTTTCCTTCTATTTATATTTTGAACAAATTACGATAACAACCCTATAGGAGTAAAAAACCACTATAGGGTTGAAATTCACCCTGTTATCCCCTAGGTAAGAAAACGACACTAGGCTCGCTCCAAAGCTACTATCAATGCAGATTTTTTCCGCCCATTTATATTTTGAACAAATTACGATAACAACCTTATGTGGGTAAAAAACCACTAAAGGGTGAAATTCACCCTGTTATCCCCGACGTAAGAAAACGACACTAGGCTCGTTCGAAAGCTACTTTCAATGCAGATTTTTTGCGCCTATTTATATTTTGAACAAATTACGATAACAACCCTATAGGAGTAAAACACCACTAAAGGGTGAAATTCACCCTGTTTTCCCCGACGTAAGGAAACTACACTAGGCTCGTTCGAAAGCTACTTTCAATGCAGATTTTTTCCGCCTATTTATATTTTGAACAAATTACGATAACAACCCTATAGGAGTAAAACACCACTAAAGGGTGAAATTCACCCTGTTATCCCCGACGTAAGAAAACTACACTAGGCTCGTTCGAAAGCTACTATCAATGCAGATTTTTTCCGCCTATTTATATTTTGAACAAATTACGATAACAACCCTATAGGAGTAAAAAACCATTATAGGGTTGAAATTCACCGTGTTATCCCCGACGTAAGAACACTACACTAGGCTCATTCGAAAGCTATCATCAGTGCAGTTTTTTCCGCCTTCTTATATTTTGGACAAATTACGATAACAACCCTACAGGAGTAAAAAACCACTAAAGGGTGAAATTCACCCTGTTATCCCCGACGTAAGGAAACTACACTAGGCTCGTTCGAAAGCTACTTACAATGCAGATTTTTTCCTTCTATTTACATTTTGAACAAATTACAATAACAACCCTATAGGAGTAAAAAACCACTATAGGGTTGAAATTCACCCTGTTATCCCCTAGGTAAGAAAACGACACTAGGCTCGCTTGAAAGCTACTATCAATGCAGATTTTTTCCGCCCATTTATATTTTGAACAAATTACGATAACAACCCTATGTGGGTAAAAAACCACTATAGGGTTGAAATTCACCCTTTTATCCCCTACGTAAGAAAACGACACTAGGCTCGCTCGAAAGCTACTATCAATGCAGATTTTTTCCGGCTATTTATATTTTGAACAAATTACGATAACAACCCTATAGGAGTAAAAAACCACTAAAGGGTGAAATTCACCCTGTTATCCCCTACGTAAGAAAACGACACTAGGCTTGCTCGAAACCTACTATCAATGCAGATTGTTTCCGCTTATTTATATTTTGAACAAATTACGATAACAACCCTATTGGAGTAAAAAACCACTAAAGGGTGAAATTCACCTTGTTATCCCCGACGTAAGAGAATTACACTATGCTCGTTCGAAAGCTATCACCAGTGCAGATTTTTTCCGCCTATTTTTATTCTGAACAAATTACGATAACAACCCTATAGGAGTAAAAAACCACTAAAGGGTGAAATTCACCCTGTTATCCCCGACGTAAGAAAACTACACTAGGCTCGTTCGAAAGCTACTATCAATGCAGATTTTTTCCGCCTATTTATATTTTGAACAAATTACGATAACAACCCTATAGGAGTAAAAAACGACTATAGGGTTGAAATTCACCCTGTTATCCCCTACGTAAGAAAACGACACTAGGCTTACTCGAAAGCTACTATCAATGCAGATTTTTTACGCTTATTTATATTTTGAACAAATTACGATAACAACCCTATTGGAGTAAAAAATCACTAAAGGGTGAAATTCACCTTGTCATCCCCGACGTAAGAGAACTACACTATGCTCGTTCGAAAGCTATCACCAGTGCAGATTTTTTCCGCCTATTTTTATTCTGAACAAATTACGATAACAACCCTATAGCAGTAAAAAACCACTAAAGGGTGAAATTCACCCTGTTATCCCCGACGTAGGAAAACTACACTAGGTTCGTTCGAAAGCCATTAACAATGCAGATTTTTTCCGGCTATTTATATTTTGAACAAAATACAATAACAACCCTGTAGGAGTAAAAAACCACTATAGGGTTGAAATTCACCCCGTTATCCCCTACGTAAGAAAACGACACTGGGCCTGTTCAAAAGCTATTATCAATGCAGGTTTTTTCCGCCTATTTATATTTTGAACAAATAACGATAACAACCTTATAGGAGTAAAAAACCACTATAGGGTTGAAATTCACCTCGTTATCACCAATGTATAAAAATGATAACAGTACCGTTCGAAAGTTATAGTCAATGAAGGTTTACTTCCCTGATTGACATTTTTATTACGTGACAGTGTGGTATTATAATATTTCATTTCAATCTGTACCTCCTTATTAAAAATTTCGTAATATGCTATGTTAATCCTGAATGAATAATGATTCGAAATAGGTATCTCTGTCAGGTGAGGTATAAAAGTAATCAAACATCTCCTAATCCGGTACATATATTCTTGACGGACGCCTATGGTAGTTCGGCAATTTCCGGAAATTTTACAGGCCAACTTTACATGCTAACTTCACTCAGGTAATACAATTTAACATTGTACTCAGTTCCTCTTTCATAGGCATTCCGAAGAAAATTCTGTAGTAAATTTCCCGCTTAATAACTGAGACTTACATTTTAGGAAATTTATAATTACTTTTTTCTTATCGAAGCAAAAAGAAAAAACCAAATATATCACTCCAGTTCAACAAATTATCGTTTTGATTTATGAAGAAGCGCGCCAATAACATATACATAAACACATTCAAATTTCAAATGTTACTATGTTGCCAAGTCTTCAGACGACACGAATTCGTTTAACTCATCGGTCATTACGAAGGGCACATGAGAATAGCAATATAAACTATCGTTCGCAATTACCACCGTTCGTTTTCGTCACGAGTGGTCGAAAACGAATGAAGTTCAGAATAGAGCCACAGTGGCTCTATTCTGAACTTCACTGATATGGTCGACCCTGCTTTTTCTAGGGTTGAGAGGGTAAATGCAATCAGCTGTTCGATGTCAGTTCTATTTTCGCGGGCTTGTTTGAATTGAGTTTGAAGTCATGAATTATTCTGAACATTAAAAATGGGTTCAAGCCTTGTGGACAGGACTTTCTGGCGCTCTAGTTCAAACAGACAAATTATATCTCCGAAAGTATTGGTTTCTCAGAGTTGGGAATTATATAAATGTATTCATATGATAGAACTGCATCATAAAGGAAATTCAATTCAAATAATAGTTTATTTATCAAGATTAAATGAGCAAATCATGAGAATGAGAACTGCACCATGGAAGAAATCAAATTAAATCTGGCCAATTTTGCCCAATAACGAACTTAACCGAGATATTCATCTCCCTAACCTACTCTGAAAATTTCAACTACCTACCTCATTCCGTTCGAGAGTTATATCTATGTCTATGGATGAAAAGCAGTCTCACTACTCTCAGATCTCTTACTTCATGTTCCGTTCCGAAATGTAAGACTTTTCTGAGAAAAACTAATTTCGGAGCAAACAACTGAGATTTTTCTCACTTCGCTCACAATTCTTCGATTGATTAGATAATGTCATGTCTCAGGAAAATAAGTTGACATTATGACAATTCATACATAGAATAATTATATCATTCTGTGACAACGTTGAAATACGATTTATTATTGAAATTTTGAAAAATCATAACTCCGAAAGTATTAGCTTGTTAGAGTTAAAAATCATTGGTTTCTTATGGTAAAACTGCTTATTGAAAAAAATTTAATTTGGAATTTGCTTTGTAAAAAAAATTTTTTTGTTACTCCGAAACCATATGTCCGATTTTGCCCAATAACGAACTTAGCCGAGATATTTATCTCCCAAACCTACTCAGAAAATTTCAACTGTCTAGCTCATTCCGTTCGAGAGTTATCGTGCCTACAGCCGGCCGGATCGGCCGGACATAATGCATTTCGACCACGGATTCTTGATCAGTGAGTCGAGCCAAATCGTTTAAGACCATTTTCATCGAAAAATTCGAAAATTACAGACATTTGGGCAAATTGATAAGCACTCAGTTCCGAGGAACTAGAGCGCCAAAAAGGCTTTAAGAAAGTTGAATGGATATTGGATAGTAAGGAAAATATAATCATTTCTCTACAAGATAAGTTTTGGAGTAATTACGATGTTTAAGTGTCCGCTGATGAGTATAATAGAATAATCACGAAGACTAATCAACATGCTCGAGTTGAGAATTTCATCATTTCAGAGAAGAAATGGTACCTAATGCATAAAGGAAAGTTGGAGGTTCGAAGGAATTTTTGATTATATTCAAAGAATAGGAAGGATCACAAATATGAATTAAATCTTTAGAACTTTCACATTTGTAGAGTTCGTTTGCAAGCAAGCAATGTATTTTTTCTTTGAAAGTTAACAACACTGTTGTCTCCATTTTCATAATATAATACCTGCTCTTGCTTAGTTGAAATCTTATAGTTAATTTATCAAGAACAAATACAATGATTCAACCTCGTAGAATGGGTTGTTGCAACTTAACTCGTTCACAGTGTTCACAACTAAGGAAAGTTTCATCAACATGTTTAGAGAAAGGCTAGACACAATCATAGCAGATTGCCCATTTAGGCTGGTTTTCCTGTCACGCTGACGGTCGGCGCTGATGGGTCAATATGTATGTAGCTATACGTAGCGTTTTCGAGTCACGCGGCGCTGACGGCCGTCAGCGCTGAGTTATATACGCGCACGTACGCGCCGGCGCCGCTGACTAGCTGGCGCCGACAAGCCTCCACATTCAGGCTGGTTTTCCTGTCACGCTGACGGTCGGCGCTGATGGGTCAATATGTATGTAGCTATAGGTAGCGTTTTCGAGTCACGCAGCGCTGACGGCCGTCAGCGCTGAGCTATATACGCGCACGTACGCGCCAGCGCGTCGGCGCCGCTGACTAGCTGGCGCCGACAAGCCTCCACATTCAGTGAGCCAGAGACAATAGCATCCTTCTATTTCTCAATGTGATCAGCGTGATGCTAAAAGGATCCGAGCTGACCGATCAGCGCTGACCGTCAGCGCCGACCGTCAGCGTGACAGGAAAACCAGCCTCAGTGAGCCAGAGACAATAGCATCCTTCAATTTCTCAATGTGATCAGCGTAATGCTAAAAGGATACGAGCTGACCGATCAGCGCTGACCGTCAGCGCCGACCGTCAGCGTGACAGGAAAACCAGCCTTATTCCTGATATTTGAATAGGTATCGCATAGCTAACTCTATTTAGATAGAATATGCTATGGGTATCGCTAACGAACAAATTATTTTATTAGTTCATTTCATTTTGTTTGAAAGATTAGTATGTGGGTAATTATCTAGAACATTCCATAACTGGAATATTGTTGTTTAAAAATCACTCACCAATTAATTTTGGGTCGTAGATTGCGAATCTGAAGTCAAAAAATTGGTTCAAGCACTGACGTGAAGTCAGAAGCTTTTGCGCGTATGTTCTATTGTCCATTCTTCTGTATTGGACACCCTTAATCGAATTTACCATGGTTAATTATGTCGTCCATTCTCCTGTATTGGACACTCTTAATTCAAATTTACCATGGTAAATTCGAATTAAGTGTCCAATACAGGAGAATGGACGACATAATTAACCATGGTAAATTCGATTAAGGGTGTCCAATACAGAAGAATGGACAATAGAACATACGCGCAAAAGCTTCTGACTTCACGTCAGTGCTTGAACCAATTTTTTTTTCGTGATTTTTTTTTAATTTTCTGGAGGCGCGGTTCTTAAAATTTTTTTTTTCGTCATTTTTTTCAAATTTTCTAGGAGTACGGTTCTTACAGAATTTTAAACACATCTTTGTGTTGATTTTCTACTACTAGTTACTAAGCTTCAATTCAATCGAATATTTATTTTTTGAGTTATCAAGGAAACAATATTCCAGGTGGATATAACTCGGAAACCGTTAAACCGATTATGCCCAAAAACGAACTCAACTCTCCCTTTCGGATACGCAACCTTGTGACGCCCATCCCCTCTAGGTCTTCCTCTGTTGCTAACCTTTCCTCCGAAATTAGAGACCTCGGGCGCCACCTCTAGTTTAAAGTGTTGAGGACACTCGGTACCTGTGGGCGGTATCCCACAGGGGTCCGGGAGCTACAATCAGAGAAGGTTATATCCAGGGTTCGGATGTTCGTGGAAGTCGGGGCAGTCCTCTATCTCTGGGAATGTCTACTTGTTATTCGGGAAAATAAAACACACAATAATAATGACACTTCTATTCGGTGAATTCTACAACATGGTGGTGGTATGTAGGATGATAGGTTGATTAAGCGGTGCAGAAGTAGAGGCGGGATGTAACATGCTTTTAAAACGGTACCTGGGCACGAGCCTTTACAAATCTACGGAATGAGTGAAAATGGTCAAGTGAACAACGTTAAAAGCGTAATCATGCGATGAAAGCCGGGATGAAGCGAAAGTGCGTGCGGAATATTAAGCAATCGGTAACACCAAGCGGTAAATTTAACATGGGCAAAGTATATATACAATGAAAGAAATTGGAAATAAACCGTTCCTCAAATCTGCTGGCATAACAAAGGGGATCGGATAGGTAGAGCTGCGGTAAGGGTTCTATAAGGATGCATGATGCGCCGTTTCAAGCTAGCATACACACCCTGTATATCCCGAAATCCCAAAGGTGTCATGCATGCCGTTTCAAGCTACTACACAACGCTGAGGAATTCGGGTGGTCGGTAGGAAGGAAGGATATAAGGATGCATGATGCGCCGTTTCAAGCTAGCATACACAACCTGTATATCCCGAAATCCAAAGGTGTCATGCAGGCCGTTTCAAGCTACTACACAACGCTGAGGAATTCGGGTGGTCGGTAGGAAGGAAGGATATAAGGATGCATGATGCGCCGTTTCAAGCTAGCATACACACCCTGTATATCCCGAACTCCAAAGGTGTCATGCAGGCCGTTTCAAGCTACTACACGACGCTGAGGAATTCGGGCGGTCGGTAAGGAAGGAATAGAGGCGAATAGTACAATAATACCAGCAGAGAGAGAAATAAATAGTCTTACCCTAATACCTTGCCCATGCGGAACCTCTGAAGCTACTTACTTCTTCGGCGGGGTCGGAACGGTGGTGTTGCTGTCGCACTGTCGCTTCATTGACTGCTTTTGTCCTAATTACGCTCGCGAATTTATACTAGCGAGCACTACCGGGCCTGACCACGCCCACATGTTCAATATAGGTAATCGAACATGCACATGTGCCGATATTCCTTCGATTCAGAGGAACTGAAATTAAAAATGGAAAATTGCTTCGTTACATCCCCCTCCTTCTTCGGATCGAAAAGAGGAAACGAGTTCTCTCTTTTCGGCGACCTACACCTTACAACGCTAAATAATAAGAAAATATATTATACCTCAAAAAAAAACAAATCTTTATTCACAAAATATCCAATCTAAAGAAAGTTTGTCACTTCTCTAAATTCCATCCTGGGCTACCAGACGCCATCACCAGTATCAACTCGCACTGGACTCCCTGGTCCCTGGACTGCCGCGGTCCTGGTCGTGCCTCCACTTCCTTCTTCCGTGGACACCCACACCGATCTGAACGGACTCCCACCTGCCCACACCTGGAACAAAACGTTACGGCGGGTCTCTGGCATGTCCTGCGGTCGTGGTTCGGATAACCACAACGCCAGCACAGCGGGAATTGGTTGACCGGTAGGTATATCGGGTCCAACCTCTTAGTGACGGATTTCTGCCTTCAGGGTCTCTATTTCACGGACCTTCCTCAGGAACGTGTATTTGTCGCTGATCCCTTGACTCCAAAGCATTTGCCGGTAATCAGGTAACAGGTTCCTCTGGAGCATTAACAACTCTTGTGCTTCGTCGTATCCTCCGTGTCTTCTCATCATTGTCTGGAGGTCGGTTATGTATTTCGTGACGGCTTCCTCGGGCTGCTGGCGGCGTCGGCGGATTTCTTCCTCTAAGGTTACGTAGTAATCGGTCGGAAAATAAAACGTTTGAAAGCCTCGGTGAAAGCAGGCCAAGTTGCCAAACTACGCTTGTTGTTCCGGAACCAGAGGGATGCGTCTGCGGTCAGGATCTGAGGTATTCCGGCCAGGATTCTTTGCGGGTCCAATTGTAATTGGCTGCGGATCTCTTCCAATCCCTCCAGGAATGCGGCCGGATCTTGCGTGCCGTTGAAGTGGACGCCGTACTTGTGCAGGTCGATCGGTTCGGGGCGAGTTGTGCTGGCAGGACTTGACGTGTTCACGGTCAGAGACGGCACCACTGGGAATGCTGGTGGTCCTGCCTGGTTTGACGGGTTCGGGGTGGCCTGTCCACTCTTGATGAACCGGGTGAGCCTCTTCCTCATCTCTTCTACGGTCCCCTCTGGGTTGAGGTGAAACTTTTCCAATTCTAACTCCAGCTCTTCCTTCTTCAGCTTGTAGATCCAACTGGTGCTGGGCTCTGCAGTAGCTGTCGGTAAGCTTCCTTCGGCGTTGCTGGTCATCTTCTAGGTTCTATTCCACTTGTAGGAGCCAAAAAATTAGAATCGGTTGCACCTTCTTCTCATGTGAATTCACTACTCCCTTCCGCTCTTCTGGATGACTCCTTATATACCGTTTTCCTCCTCTAAGATCGGTGGTGGGGACTCATGATCCTGCGCACCACAGCTCCTAGGCTGGTGCGACATTTTTCCATGTCCTCCTGGTCCGTTGAAACTCGTTTTCGGGAAATCTTGGCCGGGTTGCGGTCGGATGGCGGTCGGGTTGCGGTTGGATTGAGGTCAGGTTTGGGTCGGATTGCGGTCGGGTTCGGGGTGGTCAGGTTAGGGTCAGATTGCGGTCAGGTTGGAGTCGGATTGCGGTCGGGGTTCGGTCGGATTGCGGGCGGGTTGCGGTCAGGAGGTGGAAATCCGTTAGTTCGGTATACGGTTCATCGGTCGGAATTTGTGCGGATCGGTATTCGGTACTCACTCATCTTCAAAGTGCCAGGCTGATGCTCGTCGGTTGATTCACAACTGGTATTTTCCTCGGTTCCTCTGCACTTACTCTATCTCTTTTCCGTCTAGTTGTCTGGGGCATTTCGACGGATTTTAGCAAGCATCTGCGAACAAGGGTCCCTGCTCGGGCGCCATTTGTGACGCCCATCCTCTCTAGGTCTTCCTCTATTGCTAACCTTTCCTCCGAAATTAGAGACCTCGGGTGCCACCTCTAGTTTAAAGTGTTGAGGACACTCGGTACCTGTGGGCGGTATCCCACAGGGGTCCGGGAGCTACAATCAGAGAAGGTTATATCCAGGGTTCGGATGTTCGTGGAAGTCGGGGCAGTCCTCTATCTCTGGGAATGTCTACTTGTTATTCGGGAAAATAAAACACACAATAATAATGACACTTCTATTCGGTGAATTCTACAACATGGTGGTGGTATGTAGGATGATAGGTTGATTAAGCGGTGCAGAAGTAGAGGCGGGATGTAACATGCTTTTAAAACGGTACCTGGGCACGAGCCTTTATAAATCTACGGAATGAGTGAAAATGGTCAAGTGAACAACGTTAAAAGCGTAATCATGCGATGAAAGCCGGGATGAAGCGAAAGTGCGTGCGGAATATTAAGCAATCGGTAACACCAAGCGGTAAATTTAACATGGGCAAAGTATATATACAATGAAAGAAATTGGAAATAAACCGTTCCTCAAATCTGCTGGCATAACAAAGGGGATCGGATAGGTAGAGCTGCGGTAAGGGTTCTATAAGGATGCATGATGCGCCGTTTCAAGCTAGCATACACACCCTGTATATCCCGAAATCCCAAAGGTGTCATGCATGCCGTTTCAAGCTACTACACAACGCTGAGGAATTCGGGTGGTCGGTAGGAAGGAAGGATATAAGGATGCATGATGCGCCGTTTCAAGCTAGCATACACAACCTGTATATCCCGAAATCCAAAGGTGTCATGCAGGCCGTTTCAAGCTACTACACAACGCTGAGGAATTCGGGTGGTCGGTAGGAAGGAAGGATATAAGGATGCATGATGCGCCGTTTCAAGCTAGCATACACACCCTGTATATCCCGAACTCCAAAGGTGTCATGCAGGCCGTTTCAAGCTACTACACGACGCTGAGGAATTCGGGCGGTCGGTAAGGAAGGAATAGAGGCGAATAGTACAATAATACCAGCAGAGAGAGAAATAAATAGTCTTACCCTAATACCTTGCCCATGCGGAACCTCTGAAGCTACTTACTTCTTCGGCGGGGTCGGAACGGTGGTGTTGCTGTCGCACTGTCGCTTCATTGACTGCTTTTGTCCTAATTACGCTCGCGAATTTATACTAGCGAGCACTACCGGGCCTGACCACGCCCACATGTTCAATATAGGTAATCGAACATGCACATGTGCCGATATTCCTTCGATTCAGAGGAACGGAAATTAAAAATGGAAAATTGCTTCGTTACAACCTACCCTGAAAATTGCAAGTCCCTATCTCCTTTGGTTCGAAAGTTATCGAGGCAACGGTCACCCATCTACTGAACTCACACAAGAATGCTCGAATCTCCAACAATATTCAACCGATCGTGTTAAAACTTGAAACTTGGCAGTAGAGTTAGGTAATGAACGCTCTTGCAAAATTTCAGCAATTTCAAACGTATAGTTACTGATATATAGAATTTTTTTTTTATTTTCAATGATTTATTAAAAATTTCCTACAAATGCTATCCTCACCAAATTTCGCAAACATTTACGCGTTGGCATTCTACAACTAATAACCATGTTTGAATTCCATCGGTTCAGTATTTTTCGAGTTAATGAGGAACAAAAAACCACCAAATTTCAGATGGCTATAACTCTAAAACCGTTTGGCCGATTATGCTCATAAACAAACTGAAATGTCGCGTTCTGGTGCACATCCTAACCTGAAAATTTCAAGCCGCTATCTCATTCCGTTCTCAAGTTATCGTGACAACAAAAATATTTTTTTATAATTTTTTTAAAATTTTCTAGCCATACGATTCGCACAAAATTTCACAAACGTGCTTAGGTTCATATTCTACAACTACCCACCAAGTTTCAATTTGATAGGATTTATATTGGTTGAAAACAAAATTATTACTCGGAAACCACTGGGCCGATTATGCCCATTAACGAACTTGTCCGTCGTATTGGGATGCGCCACCTACCCTGAAAATTTCAAGTCGCTAGCTCTTTTCGTTCTCAAGTTATCGTGGCAACGGACGGCCGGCCGGACAGAATCAAATTTGACCTCGAATTCTTCATTGGGGAGTCGAACTTAATCGTTTGAGACCATTTTTTTCAAAAAATTCGAAAGTTACAGACATTTGGGCAAAACTATAACGCGATGTTCCCCAGAACATACGCGCAAAAAGGCCGGTCGCTTCTAGTTTTTTCGAAAAAATTCCGAAAGTGTCAGAAGTAACCTCACTTAATCTCATTAATTACGATGTTTTAAACTATTTTACTGGTGAATATTCCTCATAAATGATATTTTATTGATTCCTCAATCATTTCTTGGCAATATCATAGCTGAAAATTGATCAAAATTAACATTTCCCATACTGTACTAATTGTTGTCATTTTACGATTTGACATATAACTTCGAACAGGTTTTGCAATGTTGCCGGTGTGACTTCGTTCGCGGTGTCACAACTCAACCCATGGAACAGGGGTCACCAAATGGCGGAAAGCGGTCCGGATGCGGACCGCGAGCCTTTTTTTTGAGGACCCTTTTTCCAGAAAACATGTATTTTTAGTAAAAAAATTCAGATAACTTTTCGTTTTATTTACTAATTATTGATATTGGATTTAGATTAACTGCTAGTCAAATACTCTTGCCACCATAATGCTATCAAACGGACCGCGACAGATATACAGATTTTGAGAAGGGAGTAAGGGACCTCCAATGAAACTAATTGGTGACCCCTGCCATAGAACATAGATTATGGTTTTGATTCTGTCGAGTTCTTTCTTCTCAAACTATAATTGACTAAAAACCATGGAGATAGGTATATTGTTTGTGCAATATATCAACTCTACTTCCTACGTCTTAAACTTTCGTTCCTTTCTATTTTAGAATTCGATATGGTGCGTTGTTATGTGAGATTGGAATTTGAGAAAATGTAAACCGACTTATTCTAAACTAACCTAACCTTTTTAGGTTCGCAGTTTTCCACAAATTTGCGGGTCAGCATTCTACAACTAATTACCAGGTTTAAATTTGATCGGATATGCATTTTATGAGTTATTTAGGAAATTACAACCAAGCTAAAGATGGTTATAACTCCGAAACCATTAAGCAGACTTAACCGTCGCATTCGGATGCGCAACCTACCCTAAAAATTGCAAGTCGCTATCTCTTTTCGATCGAAAGTTATCGAGGCAACGGACAGAAATTACATTCGGGCAAAATTATAGCACGCTGTTCCTTAGAACATGCGCTCAAAAAAAGGTTAGCTTAGGTTTGGTCAGTTTAAGTTAAATAATTCATGATATCCACAAAAATGTGATAACAAGCAAGTAGTTCCTAGACGAACAAACGTGTAGGAAATGTTATTTGTATGTTATGTTGTTATTTGTAATGTTATTGTTATGTTATTTGTAATATTATCGGAAGTACTTCTGAAAATGTTTACAATCTGACAACGTCGCTGATTGCGAGCATTTGGCTAGCCGCTAGCCGTCATGTCATAGGATTCAAAATGGACGTAAACATGTTACATAAATAAACAAATTGTTTCCATTGAAATGAGGAAATTATGGAGAAAATCATTACTTAGAAATTATTTGGGAATCAATAAAATATTATTTATGATGAATATTCAGCAAAATAGTTTGAAACATCGTAATTAATGAGATTAAGAGAGGTTAACTCTTAACTCTGACACTTTCAGATTTTTTTCGAAAAAAAAACTAGATGCGACCGGCCTTTTTTGACTTCAGATTCGCAATCTACGACTCAAAATTAGTAAGTGAGTAAATATTTTACAACAATTATACAGTTATGGAATGTTCTAGATAATTACATCATCCAAGTTCTATGTATTCACAGAAGGGTTGCCAGATGTATTTGAGGAAAAAACCGGACAAATTAAAATTTTTGCGCGTATGTTCTGGGGAACATCGCGTTATAGTTTTGCCCAAATGTGAAATTCTGTGGTGCCGTCCGGCCGTTGCCACGATAACTTGAGAACGGAGAGAGCTAGCGACTTGAAATTTTCAGAGTAGGTGGCGCATCCAAATACGACGGACAAGTTCGTTAATGGGTATAATCGGCCCAATGGTTTCCGAGTAATAATTTTGTTTTCAACCAAAATGAATCCGATCGAATTTAAACTTGGTGAATAGTTGTAGAATATAGACCTAAGCACGTTCGGGAAATTTTGTGAGAATCGTATAGCTAGAGAATTATTAAAAAATTATTGAAAAATATTTTTGTTGTCACGATAACCTGAGAACGGAAAGAGATAGCGGCTTGAAAATTTGAGGTTTGGTTGTGAATCTGAATGCGACATTTGAGTTCGTTTATGAGCATAATCGTCCAAAAGGTTTTAGAGTTATAGCCATCTGAAATTTTCTGAAATTTGGTTGTTTTTTGTTCCTCATTAACTCGAAGAATACAAAACCGATTGAATTCAAGCATGGTTATTAGTTGTAGAATGCCAACGCGAAAATTCTTGCTGAATTTCGTGAGGATGGTATAACTAGAAATTTAAAAAAAAAATAATTGAAAAAAATTCTATATATCATAAACTATTCGTCCGGCATGGCTGAAATTTTGGAAGAGCCTTCAGAACCTAAGTCTACTGCAGAATTCCAAGTTTGAACACGATCCGATCTATATTGTTGGAGAACCGAGCAGCCTTTTGTGAATTCGGTAGCTGGATGCGAATCGTCGTATGATATGTTGTCTATGGTCGTATTTTTGCGAGAAACGTCAAAAATAAAAATATGAATGTCATGATGACATATCTTTTACGCGTATGTTATGGGAAAATTGTGTTATTTCATCACAAATCTATGGGAGATGATAGCCCTACATCGCATGCGCCCCGTTTTAACCTCAACATCTGATCAAAACACATAACACAAATACAAAACGTAAACAAAATATTCTCAATCCACGAAGTACGAACGAGTATTCCTTCCGTTGAAAATAATCGAGATTACCTTGTATTTGAAGATTGGAGGAATCTAGAAATATTGTTTACGTATGTGAAAGAAATTCCAAATTATGGAGAACTGTGGAAAAGTTGTTCAGAAAGAAGATATCTGGTATATGTCCTTCAGGATTTCTGGCTAAAAATCAGCAGTAAGTAATAGAAGTGAATTGAATGAATTACTTTACTCAGAGAAATCCAAGTCCTAATATTTTCTTTCAGGTTGGAATGAATTAAGGTCCAGTTGACGTAGAGCAAAAAAGTAATGCTTTTCGACAAATAGAATGCATGAGTTACTCTTGGAGTTACTGCAGATAGAATTCAAAACAAGGTATATGGAACTTAGTCGATTGAATATTTGTGAAGATTAAGTATATCTCATGAGAAAATTTAATATTGATAAGAGGCAACCAAGATGACATGAACACTAAAATTTTTAAAGTTCAAAAGTGGAATAGCCAAGAAGAAAATCTAGTGTTTCTATTCAAACAAATTGGTGGTGGTTCTCATATCGTTGAAATGACAAAGGGACGTATCTGCAATAAGCAAGTTTCAAGATATTCTCGTTTTGAAATTCGAGAGTGAGCGATAAATCAGGGAGTGAACGAAATAAACCATAAATGCTCGATTCAAGGTGCTTTTAAATATGTTCCGCAATAAGGAAGTGGTTGTTATGCGTAGGCTTTGACTATAAAAAATAAAGCCAACTCAAAATTTGACATTTTACTTTTAATTCTGTTTTGTCATTTTGCCGAAGCTATATATATTACGGGATAAGTATTCTATTCATCATGTACTTAGGTGAAAACCACCCATTGCCTTGACTTAGCTGACGTAAGAATACATTAATAAAATATACACAGAACAAAACTGACTCTCCTAGGAGCTTCTGTGGGATTTCCTTAGGGAAGACCTAGAATGGTTAGTATAATCATAAACATGTCATTAGCAAGCAAAACTGCATGAATTACATTTCAAATGACTTCTGCACCTACCCTATTATTCAGATTTGGCCCTTAGCCACTTTTACCTGTTTACACATAACATTTGCATAATACTATTGCACAAAAAAAACAGTTGAATTACGCTTAGACCAGTGAGTTTTGAACACTTTTCTGTTTTCCTGATATCATGGGTCTCTTACGATCCATCATCAGGGTGTTTGGATGCCAGCGTGTACCTATATAATAGGCATTTTTAACGAAACATTTTAATTTTTCTAATTGCAGAATATTTTAAAATATAGGAGTAGAAGGTGATGCAATATAACATGTGTGTAGGTATATATTATGTATATAGTTTTCCCGTGGAACTTCAGGTATATGTTTCTTAAATGCTTGTTGCTTAGCATGCTTAACAATGAATACCTCTGAAGAACAGATTTTACTAATATTATAATAGAATGGCTTGATAATTCAACGCTAACTTTGAAAATGATTCAAGTGAGGTATACAATTTTTTTGTTCACTGAGGGCTGATATATTTTACGACCTGTAAACTGTCAAGTAGCCTTACCGAAAGGAAAGTAATCTGTGAATGTTCACTTTAAAGGGGATCAGTAAATTCAACGAGCACATAGTTGAAGAATACTTTACGGAGAGGTTGAATAAATCGGCCCTTAGTAGATAGTATAAAACAATATATAGATTGGTATCTAAATAAATGAATCTTATTTTCACAATAACTTTTTTCCCCTAATCCATGAAAACAAATTTTCACAGACAATTTACATGAATCATTAGCTTCAAACGTTCATTATCTTGAAATACAAATGAATAAGTGTAAATTTAATTTTAATATTTCAATATTGAATGGAATATTTAGAGTTTATCTATAATTTCAGATATCTCATCTCATCAACGAGTGACAAAAGTATTGAAATTGATTATGCATTAAACGATGTGTTCAAATGTCAAATTATTACCATATTCCATATCGACAGACATTCTTGTAATGATTATGAAGAATTAAAAAGGTTTGATGGCTAATATAAAAATTGGTTCAAGCACTGACGTGAAGTCAGGAGCTTTTGCGCGTATGTTCTATTGTCCAATACAGGAGAATGGACAACATAATTTACCATGGTAAATTCAATTAAAAGTGTCCAATACAGGAGAATGGACAATAGAACATACGCGCAAAAGCTCCTGACTTCACGTCAGTGCTTGAACCAATTTTTTATTAGTTCATATTACATAGTATAGAAAATGACGAAAAATCTTTCAGTCTACATCTTTATATACTTAGCATTCTATGAGACTGCTTTCAACAATGGTTTATTGCTTGAGATGGCATCCTTGAATTCAGTACAACTAGCAACTATATTAAAATAAACACACAATTCACTTTTTACAGTGTTCACGGCAGGACAATTCCCTTCGTCAGTCCATAAATTTCCAATAACGCTAAAGATTCGTTCCACACAAGCGTTGGATACAGGACTACTGTAGACAAACTGCACAATTTTGAATAAATTTGGAGCTTCTGCTTTTTTTGGAAAAAATGTAATGAATGAAATATATGGTCATTGCAGTGAGCAACAATTATGTCGTAGTTTTTCTCGGATTTCAATTTTTGAAAAACGGATATATTGACTCCGAAATTAACAGATGCGTTGTCCGCTCCATATGCAGTCTCTCTGCTTTATGATAGACGTGATATTTCAATGACTACACATAAATGTTTCTTAATAGATAATGAATCTTCGAAAGAATCTTCGTAAAAATTCAAGATTTTATGACAAATCATCCTTCAAATCTTCCTGCACCAGTTCCATATATAATATGGCAATAAAACTTGGTTGACCAAAGCCGTATTTTTAGTGCGTCCTCCTATCATATGCTCCACGGTATTTGAATTGTTAATTATTTGTTTCAATACTTTTAATGAACAATCTTTAGCAACATAAGAAATATGATACTTGATACTGGTAAACCTCAGTCAATACGGCAATAGCTACCTTTTCACTTTGCGCACTTCCTTTTGGTGTAAAGAAGGACTTCAATTGCTGAGAGATGACTAAAGCACTCTCACTTTCTTTGTGCTTCTTTGAAGCAGAGTTATGGGCTATTGCTTTTGAGCCGTCGAAAGCAATAGTGAACTTACTTTTACAAACTTTGCAATAAGCTTTCGTGTTGTCTTCTTCACATTTATTCAAGCAAGAAAAATGAGATTCCCCGTCAACATTTCCTAGGAGGAGTTTCTTTGCTAGTAGATGCTACCTCATCTTCCTTTTTGACACACAAACAGGACAGCAACAAAATAATCAAAAATCGATAAATGTTATTAGCTAGATTGCGACGTGACTCCTCTCGAAACTAATTAGCGACTGAACAGAGCATGCGTCATGCGAGAACCGCCGAGCCGCGAGACTGCCCGAACTACAGAAGGGATGTGCAGTTGTAGAATTAGGGGTGGCGACATGCGCGATATCTATCTACGTAACTACAAACAAAATTGTTGTTTGTCGCGTAAGATATTGAGCAAAATTTAAAAACTGGACAATCTTCTGTCCGGTTTCCCCAGATTTTTTCGACCGGACAACCATGGAAAAAACCGGACTATCCGGTCTAAAACCGGACATCTGGCAACCCTACTCACTGATCAAGAATCCGTGGTCGAAATTCATTCTGCCCGGCCGGCCGGCCGTAGGCACGATAACTCTCGAACGGAATGAGCTAGAGAGTTGAAATTTTCAGAGTAGGTTTGGGAGATAAATATCTCGGCTAAGTTCGTTATTGGGCAAAATCGGATATATGGTTTCGGAGTAACAGAAAAAAAAAATTTTTTTTACGTAACAAATTCCAAATTAAATTTTATTCAATAAGCAGTTTTACCATAAGAATCCAATGATATCATTTTTAACTCTAACAAGCTAACACTTTCGGAGATATGATTTTTCAAAATTTCAATAATAAATCGTATTTGTACGTTTTCACAGAATTATATAATTATTCTATGTATGAATTGTCATAATGTCAACTTATTTTCTTGAGACATGACAGTTTTCTGGCCTGAAAGTTGACGAAAAGCGAATATAAGGGTAAAAAACAGTCAAATAAACCCCCATGTGGCGATCTTATGTCGAAAAGTGAAAATTAAGAATATATATCCCAGGTAAGTACCGACGTTTTATTCCAATACCGGAGATCGATAAGATCGTTCGATGAGCCCGATAGCCGGTCGGTCTGACCCGTCGGGTTTCGGAACGAGAGAAGGCGGGCTCCAATCCCGGAAAGGGAATTACACTTTTTGGCGTTCTAGTTCCTCGGATCTGAGTGCATATGAATTTTTATTTAAGATGCAGTTTCACCATTAAATTCCATCGATATCATTTTCAACTCCAACAAGCTAATACTTTCGGAGATATGATTTTTCTAAATTTCAATAATGAATCGTACGTACTTCTTAGTTTTCACAGAATGCTATAATTATTCTATCTAAGCTTTATTATATGATCTGTGTTCATACTCCTATATTTCATCCTGTTCTATAAGAAAGACTCAAATTCATTTCAGCTATTTTAATTTGATTTCTTCCATGGTGCAGTTCTCATTCTCAAATTGCTCATTTAATCTTGATAAATAAACTATTATTTGAATTTAATTTCCTTTATGATGCAGTTCTTTCATAAGAATACATTGATATAATTCTCAACTCTGAGAAACCAATACTTTCGGAGATATAATTTGTCTGTTTGAACTAGAGCGCCAGAAAGCTCCTGTCCACAGGGCTTGAACCCATTTTTTAAGATAATTTTTGAAGCATTTTTGTTAAACAACACTTTTTTTAAATTTAATTTCTTTCATGATGCAGTTCTATCATAGGAATCCATTGATATAATTCCCAACTCTGAGAAACAAATACTTTCCGAGATATAATTTGTCTGTTTGAACAAGAGTGCCAAAAAGCTCCTGTCCACAGGGCTTGAACCAATTTTTTATATTATCATTTAAATCAATTTTGTAGGCAGGTACCTACTCTGAAAGTTCTAAACTATACTGACTTACAGCATAAATATTTCAAAGAGAAGAAGCAATTGGAGAGTCGTATGAGACAAAACCATTTCTTACTATTATTTTAATGAAACGATGCATTTTATTGTTTAAATAAAGATATTTTGTTAACTTACAAGAATTTTTCCATTCAGTGGTATTTCAAAGAACTGATTTCAATTTTAATTAATTGAAAAAAGAATCATTATTTCAATCCAAAATGCCGAAGTATTGTTCATTATTTTAATCCAAAAAGCCGAAGTATCTCAACGAACTGTTAACATATTCCTAATTCAATTAAAAAAGAATGATTAATTTACTATACACAGTATTTTATCAGCATACCTATAAGTATTACACTTTATCATCTGCCAAGATGGGAGACTGTAGATTTACAATAGCTCCTAATACAATAATGAATTGGTCAGCGAATGGTATGAGGTACCTTCCTTCCTGAAGTTGTTGGTTCAGAAGGTTCATGCGCATAATGGGAATATCAACGATTTCGTTCACATCCATAGCCAAGTCCAAATCAGTATGTTTCTCTATTTCAGTAGGCATAAGCTTGTTTAACCTAAGAAATAAAATTATTCATCTTATCTTAACAATATTCATTAAAAAACATACCAATGCCTTTTTGACCTGTCAATAGGTGCCTTCTGAACAGTTAGAAATGGGAACTTTTTGGTCTGGTACCACATTTTACTGTATTCTCCTCCTCATATTTGCTGCTGTAAAATTCATAACAATGGCAATAATATTGTAATTAGTCATTTAATGACTCTTAACTCACCAATAGTGAAGCAGAGTCTACAAAATGTAAACTACAAACCAGCATGTTTTCTCTAATTTCCTTTCCAATTTTTAAAGCTTTTTTCCACTTCTCTTTCATTGTGTTATCTCTTGGAATGTAATTAAATGTTCAAAAATCGTATTTACTTGTAAATATTCTATCCAAAAACCCTTAATTTTCCCAAACAAACACCGTCTAACTCTAAACACATACAAATCACAATATATTTATATAAGAAAGTTTGTTGTTCACCGCTATTTATGTTCTTGAAATTCTCAATAGATGTCGCAGTGTCGCACCCTTTGTCAACTTTTCCCAATACTTGGTTCATCCACAGAGTACAAAACAATGTCAATGTCATTGTAAAAGAAGAAAAAGATCTTTATTTCAATGAAATATTGAAAAACGGACTCAAGAAAATTGAACTGATTTGGATATTTGAAATCTCTTTTATATGTATTCTTCCATGAAACTAAGTTTTCAACATATATTCCGTGAAACTTTCATGCTAAGGACTTAATTAGAACAAGTTGAAGTTGGCATCAGTTAGTTCCAATCTCTCATGTTCTTCAGAACTAAAACTATTTTGACGTTTAGTTCCAGTTGACGTGTAGGAGTAGATTCAGAAATCAGATTACTGATTGTCTGTTATTGACAGGCCGTCTGTTATTGACAATTCCACCTTGGTTTCTTGTTTAGTGTTCTTGTCGTGCTATTCTGGCGACACTTTTCTTACGATTTTTATGTTTTGATATGGAGATAACAGTTGTATTTCGATGAAAATATCGCAGTGTGGTGGACATCGTTTTACAGGAAATGTATATTTGAAAAGTATTAACTGGTGGGAAATTTTTAATTCAAACTGGAGAGAAAATTGTGCCTTTATAAAATCTTGAGGATTATGAGACATAAGGTGAGTCGAAGATTGTAATAACGGATCAAGTATTTTTTCGAGATATGCACTCTTAAAGGTCATGTTGAATTCGTACTACGTCTTCTTAGTCTAGCAAACGTGCAATTGAGATTCAGATAGTCAATTGATAGTAGTTTGTTGAACCCTGGAAGTGAACCACATTCTGATTGGCTTCAAATATCATTAATTTCATAATTAAATGTTATACTTAAACTACAT
This sequence comes from Halyzia sedecimguttata, assembly GCA_937662695.2. NCBI lineage: Eukaryota > Metazoa > Arthropoda > Insecta > Coleoptera > Coccinellidae > Halyzia > Halyzia sedecimguttata. The sequence goes on from OW569415.2 coordinate 14,699,874, forward strand.
AGCAAGATTCAGTGAACTGATCTTTTTCAAGTATCAAGTAGATATAAAGTTTCAAAAAATTCTAATATGCTTTTGATGAGGTATTTTAGATTTTGCTAAGAATGAAACTCATGTTTTGATTTCAGTGTGACCTCATTAGATTCGCTCGTTATTGACATTATAGTTCTTATTATTTGTCGACAGAAGTTCCTTACGACATAATTTATTCCTCAGAAAACGATACAACCTAAAATGAACCTACTATTATATGTATTAGATTTCTGATGGAGAACAATAAAATTCTTGTTATCTTGAAAAGTGACACTGACAATTCTTCTTATATTTGATGTAGAGAGAGAGCTTTATCAATCGCCTGGATTCATATTGGCATTTTGTAATGATCTCGTCATTACGAGCGTCATTACTTATCTCCAAAAGAAATTGCGTACGGTCTGAAACTCGGTCTGAAAGCACCATCTTCAGTAATTTGTCCCGAGTATGAAAGCTTTTAACTATGTTTGACGTAGGTACATAATAAAACCATTACTTAACCAATATTTTCGTGTTATGGACAGTACCTAGAAGTATTATAATGATAATCTAAATAATCCTTATATATCCCTACTTATCTTATATATTCTTTGTGAATTATTTGTTGTATAAGTATTTGAACAAATCATTGTCCCAGATTTCTGAAATATATCACCAATCGTTCGGCACTATTTTCGGTTGAAAATTTGATAAATATGTAGGTATAGATAATTGGCAGAATCATAGCAATGTACGGAAGCGTAAAAAACATATACAGTTCTATCTTTAGATTTGTATCAAAAAGCCTAGTGTTTGAAAATAAAAACATATTTTGTACTTTAATGGATTTGCGTATTTATCCGTATCTTTTCAAAATTTTTATTTTCTTGATATGACCGATCTCCTCGCCGATTTCTGATAGCCATACATTTTTGCGCGCGTGTTCCGCAAGGAACAGCGTGCTATCATTTCGTCACAATGTCTGTATTTTTCGAATTTTTTTTCGAAAATGGTCTCAAACGATTGGGTTCGACTCCCTGATGAAGAATTCGAGGTCAAATTCAATTCTGTCCGTCCGGCCGGTCCGGCCGGCCGGTCCGGCCGGCCGGTCCGGCCGTTAGCACGATAACTCTCGAACGGAACGACTTAGAGCGTTGAAATTTGCAGGGTAGTTTCGTAGCGTAAATATCTCGGACAAGTTCGTTAACGGGCGAAATCGACCGAGCGGTTTCGGAGTTAAGGCCGTTTTTAATAAAAACGTTTTTTATGAATATTTCCGGAACAGATCACTCAATCTTTTTGAAATTTGGCATCAGATTGTAGAATCATGACCTTTATATGCCTGCGAAGTTTTGTGTTGAACGGACGGCCCTAAAGTGGCAAAAAAAAATTTTGAAAATTTGAAAATTTTGTTTTCACGATAACTCGAAAAATACTGATCTGATTAAATTGAAACTCAGTAGTTAGATGCAAAAGACCAAAGCAAACACTTTTGCAAAATTTCGTGAAGATCACGTGACATGAAAAAAATAAAAAAATTACTACTATTTTGCGGAATACTTTGCTTTTAATGCCGAAACATATGTTTTTGAGGTTCATGCTGCCCTTTCCGGGCATTTTCCGTATTGCGCATGCGCAGATGAGAAGTCCTTTAACTGCTGTAGTTTTCGTCAGAGAGGATTGGGGTTTTGGGTTGGCGGATGCTATTCCTCCATAGAATTCAGATCCCTGATGAGGGTCTGCGCATGCGTAGATTAAAGATGCGATATCTTCCGAACCACTAGTGTTGGAGAATCGGAGTTTTTTGTAAGGTGTGTTATTTTGAGAGGACTTTTAGCCGCCAGTAGATTGCGCATGCGCAGAAGAGAAGTGACTGTTTTTGGGTTGGATGGGTTATGTTGGGAGTGCTGCGTCGATATTATGAGGTTTTAATAGAATATTCATAGCAATTCAGTGCAAGGACAAGTCAGTTTGGGGGATGTAGCGTTGTTTCCGAGTTAAAGTGTCCGTACCGTGGCCCTGGGGCTAATTTTGAAATTGATGTTACCCCTTACAGGCATTTTTCGTTATGCGCATGAGCAGACCATCACTAATTTAACTGGTGGTGTTTTCGTCAGAGAGGATTAGGGTTTTGGGGTGGCGGATGCTATTCCTCTATAGAATCCCCTGTTGAGGGTCTGCGCATGCGTGGATTAAAGATGTGATATCTCCTGAACCACTAGTGTTGGAGAATCGGAGTTTTTTGTAAGGTGTGTTATTTTGAAAAGGACTTTTAGCCGCGAGTAGATTGCGCATGCGCAGAAGAGAAGTGACTGTTTTTGGGTTGGATGGGTTATGTTGGGAGTGCTGAGACGATATAATGAGGTTTTAAAAGAATATTCATAGCAATTCAGTGCAAGGACAAGTCAGTTTGGGGGCTGTAGCGTTGCTTCAGAGTTAAAGTGTCCTTACCTTGGCCCTGGGGCTAATTTCGAAATGGATGCAACCCCTTACGGGCATTTTTCGTTATGCGCATGAGCAGACCATCAGTGATTTAACTGGTGGTGCTTTCGTCAGAGAGGATTGGGGTTTTGGGGTGGCGGATGCTTTTCCGCTATAGAATCCCCTGGTGAGGGTCTGCGCATGCGTGGATTCAAGAAGCGATATCTCCTGAACCACTAGTGTTGGAGAATCGGAGTTTTTTGTGAAGTGTGTAATTTTGGGAGGACTTGCAGCCACGAGTATACTGCGCTTGCGCAGATGAGAAGTGAATGGTTTTGGGTTGTTTGGGTTATGTTGGGAGTAATGAGCCGATATTGTGAGGTTTTAAAAGAATATTCATGTCAATTCAGTGCACGGACACAAGTCAGTTTGGGGGAAATAGCGTTGTTTCCGATTTGAAATGTCTGTATGGTGGCCCTGAGGCGAATTTATAAATAACTATATTCGGTAGATCTATATTAAAATGCGTTCGGATTTGGAGAAGATGCAATTTTGTCCCTAACGGAGGACCCACAACCGAATTTTTTTCTGATCTACGGTAAAACTAACAGCCAAACTGTATTGATAGCTATATTTGTTAAAGGAACTTGAAAAAAAAAAAAAAGCACTGACGTGAAGTCAGTACTCTTTGGCGCGCGTGTTCACGGTGGCTAATTTGAATTGAATTATTCAAAATTTAACAGTGCTGTATCTAAGCTGCCATCAGGATAGAGTAACAAAGTTGGAAAAGAACACAAGTGACTCTCCTTAGTCGCACAAGCTCCTAGAAGATTTGGGAGGGTCAGTATAATCCTAATCATGTTTATAGCACGCGCGCAAAAGCAGATTGACTAAACAATGAAAGAAAAAGTGTAAAAAGTCAATCTGCTTTGGCGCGCGTGCTATAAACATGATTAGGATTATACTGACCCTCCCAAATCTTCTAGGAGCTTGTGCGACTAAGGAGAGTCACTTGTGTTCTTTTCCAACTTTGTTACTCTATCCTGATGGCAGCTTAGATACAGCACTGTTAAATTTTGAATAATTCAATTCAAATTAGCCACCGTGAACACGCGCGCCAAAGAGTACTGACTTCACGTCAGTGCTTTTTTTTTTTTTTAGAATCTACAATCTGGGTGTCTGTACCTATTTGTAATTAAATTTATCGGAAAATGTAGATTGGCCGGAGAAATATTAAATTTTACTCTCATATGCGCATTTGGAAAAAAAATTGACCCACTCGTCACTGACTTCATAAATCCAAATTAATTTTTGCAACTATAGAGTGATAAAACATCAGTATTAGCTTTTAATGATATATTACAGTCGAACCATTAAAACATGAAGAAGCTATAGGACTTCTGAAAATGGCAAGAAATATTGGAGATATGAGAATGAAGTGCTGGACAATAATTTCCTGAAATAATTTCGAGATTTATTGTAAACATAAATATGCATAGCCATTCAAATAAATGGCACATTAGACGTTTAGAAAATATGGAGTTTTATACTTCGCACTTTTTTGGATAATCTTTCTAAAATATTTTCATCAAAATCACACTTCCCCATCTACCAAAAGTGGCCATGAACTTTGGAATTTTAAATGAAGCTAGTTATTTTTTCGCTGGCACCAGATTGCTTGTTCACTTTGCTACATTTTACCAACGCCATGTTTACGTAGTTGTCCTGGTTACGGAGATATAATAATTAATAATTTTTATGAAGAAATGGCTACACCAGAAAAATCATTACATCGGAACTATTCACAATATGAAATATAAAGAGTACATGGAAGAAAGGCAAAATGTTAATTTTTCATGATTTTGCGGTAAGGTTACTAACATGTAGTTTATCAGCAGTAGTTTCATGCGAACTGAGAAAAATCCGAAAGGTCCTAGCTTAAAACCAGATTGAAAAATATCGTACAGGGAAGAAACGCGACATTATGTTATCATAGATCACATCACTACGTTATGAAATAAAATTATCAGAGCACTGAAGGAGCGCATCAGCTTGCTAGTTCATTAATGAATAGATAATGATAAACAGATTACACTGATTTGTAACACCTCACACTAATTGAAGTTTATGGAATTCTAATTCAATTTTGTGATTTCAACAAAGTGGATTCGAATTCAGAAAATGGTTCCTAATATGATAACGGATTAATACACAAACCCATTGGAGTGTGAACTTCATATGTATCGTCACGCTTTGTTCAAATTGATACATCGTCAATCCAATTTTACCGGTGTGAAATTATCCACATCCACACATACACTCAACGAACAAAAAATGTTCAAATTCAAGAATGGCGTAAATAGAAAGATGTAGTATGTCCCATAGTTTGTGCGGCCCCAGGGGGTCGGCAATCGGGGGCGGTATATCGAAAAATGCCATAACTCGGAAAATATTGAGGGTTCCAGGATAAGCTTTGGATATGTCTTCTAGAATGGGGTAAATAAAAAGATGTAGTATGTCCCATAGTTTGTGCGGCCCCAGGGGGGCGGAAATCGGGGGCGGTATATCGAAAAATGCCACAACTCCTGAAATATTGAGTGTTCCACGATGAGTTTGAATATGTGGTCTAGAATGGCGTAAATAAAAAGATTTAGTATGTCCCATAGTTTGTGCGGCCCCAGGGGGCAGCAATCGGGGGCGGTATATTGAAAAATGCCAAAACTCGGAAAATATTGAGTGTTCCATGGTGAGCTTTGGATATGCGGTCAAGAATACCGGTGTGAAGTTATCCACATCCACACATACACTCAACGACCAAAAAATGTTCACTTTGAAATATTAATAACTCGATAAGTACTTGGTGAATAATGATGAAATTTGAGAGTGTTGCTCATGGATGCCTAAAGAATCGAAATAAAATGTCAAATGATTTGTGTACCCCTGGTGGCTGGAGGCGGTAAAACGAAAAATGCTATAACTCGGAAAATATTGAGTGTTCCACGATGAACTTTGGATATGTGGTCAAGAATGGCGTAAATAAAAAGATGTAGTAGGTCCCATAGATTGTGCGGCCCCAGGGGGGCGGTATATCGAAAAATGCCATAACTCGGAAAATATTGAGTGTTCCACAATGAGCTTTGGATATGTTGTCTAGAATGGCGTAAATACAAAGATGTAGTAGGTCCCATAGTTTGTGCGGCCCCAGGGGGGCGGCGATCGGGGGCGGTATATCGAAAAATACCATAACTCGGAAAATATTGAGTGTTCCACGATGAGCTTTGGATATGTCGTCTAGAATGGCGTAAATAAAAATATGTAGTAGGTCTCATAGTTTGTGCGGCCCCAGGGGGGCGGCGATCGGGGGCGGTATATCGAAAAATGCCATAACTCGGAAAATATTGAGTGTTCCAGGATGAGCTTTGGATATGTGGTCGAGAATGGCGTAATTACGAAGATGTAGTAGGTCCCATAGTTTGTGCGGCCCCAGGGGGTCGGCAATCGGGGGCGGTATATCGAAAAATGCCATAACTCGGAAAATATTGAGTGTTCCACGATGAGCTTTGGATATGTTGTCTGGAATGGCGTAAATACAAAGATGTAGTAGGTCCCATAGTTTGTGCGGCCCCAGGGGGGCGGCAATCGGGGGCGGTTTATCGAAAAATGCGATAACTCGGAAAATATTGAGTGTTCCACGATGAGCTTTGGATATGTCGTCTAGAATGGCGTTAATAAAAAGATGTAGTAGCTCCCATAGTTTGTGCGGTCCAAGGGGGGCGGCAATCGGGGGTGGTATATCGAAAAATGCGATAACTCGGAAAATATTGAGTGTTCCACATGAGCTTTGGATATGTCTTCTAGAATGGCGTAAATAAAAAGATGTAGTAGGTCCCATAGTTTGTGCGGCCCCAGGGGGGCGGCAATCGGGGGCGGTATTTAAAAAAATGCCATAACTCGGAAAATATTGAGTGTTACACGATGAGCTTTGGATATGTCGTCTGGAATGGCGTAAATACAAATATGTAGTAGGTCTCACAGTTTGTGCGGCCCCAGGGGGGCGGCGATCGGGGGCGGTATATCGAAAAATGCCATAACTCGGAAAATATTGAGTGTTCCAGGATGAGCTTTGGATATGTGGTCGAGAATGGCGTAATTACAAAGATGTAGTAGGTCCTATAGTTTGTGCGGCCCCAGGGGGGCGGCAATCGGGGGCGGTATATCGAAAAATGCCATAACTCGGAAAATATTGAGTGATCCTCGATGAGCTTTGGATATGTTGTCTGGAATGGCGTAAATAAAAATATGTAGTAGGTCTCACAGTTTGTGCGGCCCCAGGGGGGCGGTGATCGGGGGCGGTATATCGAAAAATGCCATAACTCGGAAAATATTGAGTGTTCCAGGATGAGCTTTGGATATGTGGTCGAGAATGGCGTAATTACAAAGATGTAGTAGGTCCTATAGTTTGTGCGGCCCCAGGAGGCGGCAATCGGGGGCGGTATATCGAAAAATTCCATAACTCGGAAATTATTGAGTGATCCTCGATGAGCTTTGGATATGTTGTCTGGAATGGCGTAAATACAAAGCTGAAGTAGGTTCCATAGTTTGTGCGGCCCCAGGGGGGCGGCAATCGGGGGCGGTATATCGAAAAATGCCATAACTCGGAAAATATTGAGTGATCCTCGATGAGCTTTGGATATGTTGTCTGGAATGGCGTAAATACAAAGACGCAGTAGGTTCCATAGTTTGTGCGGCCCCAGGGGGGCGGCAATCGGGGGCGGTATATCGAAAAATGCGATAACTCGGAAAATATTGAGTGATCCACGATGAGCTTTGGATATGTCGTCTGGAATGGCGTAAATACAAAGATGTAGTAGGTCCCATAGTTTGTGCGGCCCCAAGGGGCGGCGATCGGGAGCGGTATATCGAAAAATGCCATAACTCGGAAAATATTGAGTGTTCCACGATGAGCTTTGGATATGTTGTCTAGAATGGCGTTAATAAAAAGATGTAGTAGGTCTCATAGTTTGTGCGGCCCCAGGGGGGCGGCAATCGGGGGCGGTAGTTATGGCATTTTTCGATATACCGCCCCCGATCGCCGCCCCCCTTGGGCCGCACAAACTATGGGACTTACTGCATCTTTGTATTTACGCTATTCCAGACGACATATCCAAAGCTCATCGTGGAACACTCAATATTTTCCGAGTTATGGCATTTTTCGATATACCGCCCCCGATTGCCGCCCCCCTTGAGCCGCACCCAGACGGCACAAACATATTGCATGAATATGCCATGCATATCCCACCGGCATATTGGCATATGCCAGGGATATTCCATATCCTCCAAAGCATATGCTACGCATATTCCATGGATATCCAAGGTCACCATGAATCATGTTCCATGAATATGCCATGCATATCCCACCGGCATATTGGCATATGCCAGGGATATTCCATATCCTCCAAGCATATGATACGCATATTCTATGGATATCCCGGGAATATGTTTTAATCTCCTAAAAGATATTCATGGCATATGCCAGGAATATATTTTCCTACTGTATAGCATATGCTTTTTGAATATTAATATCAAAAAAATTATACAGGGTGAGTCTTTAAGCCGTACATTAAATTTAACCATAAATTCCTCTCATCAAATTGAATGCTTTTTTCATTCAACATCTTTTCCAAATTTGACTCAGGTAAAAAGATACAGGCTGTTGAAATATCAAAAAAAAATATCATTTTATATTTTAACTTTGACGTGTTTTTCTGGGAAATATGTATCATAGTTATAGGAAACTTCAACACTAACATTCGTTTAATTCAGAAAAAGAATGTCAAAGCTATACAAAATAGAAACTGATTTTTTTTCGAAATTTCAAGAGCCTGTATCATTTTACCTTAGCTGAGTTGGGAAAAATGGTAAATGAAAAAAGTGTTTCATTTGATGATAAGAATCTATGGTTAACATTAATGTACAACTTTAAGACTCACCCTGTATATATATTTTTTCTACTTCCACTATATGGTCAAATGTAAGTTAGTTATTTTGAGAAATACAAAACTAAATCAGAAAATATTTATTACAAAAAACAAACATATTTTTTCGCAGAAAATACAAAAAAAATATTATATATAAACTATGTATATGTTGCGGTAAACCCGCAAATATTTTAGTCGCTTAGATATTATTATTTTTTTTACGTAATGAATATTGGATATTATTGAAAAAAAACACGCCTATATCTTACAAAATAACAGAGACCGCAGAGTTTTCACTTAAGATTTGCATTCTGGAGATGTCATTAAATACATTGAAGTAAATATATCTAATTAATATTAGAGAACTTGAACAAATAATGAATTAAAACAACATCTTATTAATATTACTATGTATTTATAGCACCAATTCTTCCTCCGGGTGATTTTGTTTGTATTCCTTATTCCTAAAACCAACAAATATAAGAAAAAACACTTCGTCATAGAATAATTTACTCACAGTTTCAGTTGCTTTTTAGTCAGGAAAATAGCAATCCTTTTTTCTACTTCCTTTTCAGTGCATTGCTTCGTATGTGGGTTTTTCCTGCTGAAAAAAGTATTAATATATTATCTCGATGTCAATGATATTTCCTCTGCTAATTATGCATATCGATTCATTTGGTGAATAGAAATTGTATTTTGTAAAGTGAAGATGGTATTGACATTCAGTTGAAAAAAACCCTATGGCAGAGTTGTTCTAAATACAGATTATGGAAATACCGAAACACAGATAATATATCGTCGTTGCGCCTTCAAAGTGCGACATGTGAATTTTGATAAATTGTGCATTCACACACTTTGCGTGTTTGCAGGAGCATATTTTCGCTTTCGTACTTGTCGCTTTTCGATCAAATCCAACTGGAACCGAAAGTAGTGTGATTATCACATGGCAGCTTTTAACGAAATATCCATCTTGCGCAGTTCTTAATCGAAATATACACTTAACGCATTTGCACAATATATGCACATGTCGCGTTTTGAAGGCGCAACGACGGTATTCAAGAATAGTTGGACAACACAGGGAATATTATTATTATTATTATTATTATTATTATTATACTGATCCTCCTGGGTCTTCCACAAGGAGACCCCTCATAAGCTCTAAGAGCTTGCCCTGAGTTAGGAGAACCAGTTGTGTTCTGTGTAGGCTTTGTTACTGTGATCTTACGCCACCTTAGGCACAGCACTGTTAATTTTTGACCCAACAGCGAATGGTCGCGATTACCGTGACTAGAAAATTTCTTTCCTAGCCTCGGAATTGAACTTGGGGCTTCCGCTCCCAAGTCAATTACTCTACCACTGAGCCAATCGCACTGCATATGTTTCTCAAATATGTCTAAAACCCAATATAAAATTAGTAAAGAGAAAATGGAATTAACAGACTACTGGATTATATTTTTACCTTTGATTAATGTAGCCATGTGAAGAACAGAAAACTTCTTGCCCTCCAACCCAGCTCAACTGCTTCAAAATGACATCATCGACCAACTGAGGCATGCGTCTTCTGACAACATCTTTTGTGTCAGTGCCTCCAACATGGACAAGCTTAGTCAACTATGACTAAAATGATTTGTTTTCTATTTCTACTCTGGTATATTGGTATCTACTATTGGTTGTGGAATATTGATATCTTGGGCAGTATTTTCACTCCTCAAATTCAGCATTGCCATTATCAATTCTGTATTTTGCTCGACTCTTCCATTAAATTTATGTAGCATTCTTATAATTTCAGTAGAGTCTATAAAAAACAAAATAAGGTTCAAAGTCACAAATACATAAATATATAAGAGGTGTACTAACCTTTACTGGATAAACATTTCTGTTTTGCTGCAGTGGAAGTTCTGGAGGTAGACGCATCCGAGTTGAAGTTTTGGAATATTGTATTGCTGTGTCACTTCCTTTTCTAAATTCAAGTTTCTTTGCACCACTTCTAATGCTGCTTCAGACTGTGATGAGCCGGCTTGTTGTGACTGATAAGCTGGAAAAATATCTAATGTTGTTCAGTAGAACAACTATCTACTGTATCAGGTATCTTCAGTCCTCTGGTCATATTCTTGCGAATCATCAGTAATATTGTGCTCTTCAGTAAACATAAACAACAATGTTTGGCCGGACAATCTTTCCACTTTGCTCAAAAAAGATTTCTTCATTATGTAGCAAAACAAAACACGGACTGCAAGTAAATAGGTACTCTGTAAAACCCTTGATACCTTTTCACCTAGCCAAAGGTTGATATATCAGATAAATGGTATTCACCAAAAATTGAGTTATATAAATATAATATTCCTCTAAAAGCACTACTTGTTAAATAACAACACAATTCCTTAATTTCACCAATTCACTGTTCGTCCATATCAAATAAAGACCAGCCAACTACAAAACAGATTTCGAACTTGATATCACAGATTACAGAAACTTGTTTCTGTAATCTGTGCTTGATATTCTTTTGTTTTGACAATGGAAACAAAGGAAAACGATTTATTTGTCAGATGATGACCACAGAACACTATATAGGATAAAGCTTCTATAGACAAGATATAGTCTTCATATGGTCTCAGTATAAAAATAATATTAAAAATATCGGTCGGTAGGTCGCGGCGATGGAACGACTACGCTCGACGGTCATCCTCGTCCAAAGCTCACAAAACATCTGTCGGCGGATAAAATTCAAATTTTATCTTCGTTCTAGCTAGGATACCGGAGGTCCTGGGCAGAGACAACAAAGTTGTCTCTGTCCTGGGTTCGAATCCCGCTCAAGGCATCGATTCAACAACCCAACACGGGTTGTGTGAATGTACAAAAAAGATTTGAAAGAGCATTTTGAAATAAGGTAGATCTGTGTAGATATAGCCGCAGTTCCCTACATATAGCGTATAAACAAATAATTTTTCCTATATATAAAGGCGCATTTTGTTGTTATACATTGTCATAATTAAAAGTCTAACGTTACTAAATGCTCCATTTTTGGCTGCGAAGCTTTAACTAAGAATTTTCCCAGCTGGTTTTCTAACGAAATGTTTCAAATTGATAGTACAAAAACTATTACGTATCTATAGAGAAATGTGCAATGAAAATGCTTTTTGAATATTCATAGGATATTCGAATGCTCAAATTTCAGTTTGATATGCCGTTTGAATATGCCAGTCATATTCAAGGAGAATATCTGTGGAATATTCGTGGGAGTATATTCCAGGAATATGCTTTATGGATATAAGATAATGGCATATTCATGGAATATTCCAGGGATATTGCAATATCTATTGGAAAATAGGATATTGTAGGCATATTCCAGGAATATTGGGTGCCGTCTGGGCACAAACGATGGGACCTACTACATCTTTTTATTTATGCCATTCTAGACGACATATCCAAAGCTCATCGTGGAACACTCAATATTTTCCGAGTTATGGCATTTTTCGATATACCGCCCCCGACTGCTGCCCCCCTGGGGCCGCACAAACTATGGGACCTACTACATCTTTTTATTTACGCCATTCTAGACGACATATCCAGAGCTCATCGTGGAACACTCAATATTTTCCGAGTTATGGCAATTTTCGATATACCGCCCCCGATAGCCACCCCCCTGGGGCCGCACAAACTATGGGACCTACTGCATCATTTTATTTACGCCATTCTAGACGGCATATCCAAAGCTCATCGTGGAACACTCAATATTTTCCGAGTTATCGCATTTTTCGATATACCGCCCCCCTGGGGCCGCACAAACTATGGGACCTACTACATCTTTTTATTTACGCCATTCTAGACGACATATCCAGAGCTCATCGTGGAACACTCAATAATTTCCGAGTTATGGCAATTTTCGATATACCGCCCCCGATAGCCACCCCCCTGGGGCCGCACAAACTATGGGACCTACTGCATCATTTTATTTACGCCATTCTAGACGACATATCCAAAGCTCATCGTGGAACACTCAATATTTTCCGAGTTATCGCATTTTTCGATATCCGCCCCCCTGGGGCCGCACAAACTATGGGACCTACTACATCTTTTTATTTACGCCATTCTAGACGACATATCCAGAGCTCATCGTGGAACACTCAATATTTTCCGAGTTATGGCAATTTTCGATATACCGCCCCCGATAGCCACCCCCCTGGGGCCGCACAAACTATGGGACCTACTGCATCATTTTATTTACGCCATTCTAGACGACATATCCAAAGCTCATCGTGGAACACTCAATATTTTCCGAGTTATGGCATTTTTCGATATACCGCCCCCGACTGCTGCCCCCCTGGGGCCGCACAAACTATGGGACCTACTACATCTTTTTATTTACGCCATTCTAGACGACATATCCAGAGCTCATCGTGGAACACACAATATTTTCCGAGTTATGGCAATTTTCGATATACCGCCCCCGATAGCCACCCCCCTGGGGCCGCACAAACTATGGGACCTACTGCATCATTTTATTTACGCCATTCTAGACGACATATCCAAAGCTCATCGTGGAACACTCAATATTTTCCGAGTTATCGCATTTTTCGATATACCGCCCCCCTGGGGCCGCACAAACTATGGGACCTACTACATCTTTTTATTTACGCCATTCTAGACAACATAATCAAAGCTCATCGTGGAACACTCAATATTTTCCGAGTTATGGCATTTTTCGATATACCGCCCCCGACTGCTGCCCCCCTGGGGCCGCACAAACGATGGGACCTACTACATCTTTTTATTTACGCCATTCTAGAAGACATATCCAGAGCTCATCGTGGAACACTCAATATTTTCCGAGTTATGGCAATTTTCGATATACCGCCCCCGATAGCCACCCCCCTGGGGCCGCACAAACTATGGGACCTACTGCATCATTTTATTTACGCCATTCTAGACGACATATCCAAAGCTCATCGTGGAACACTCAATATTTTCCGAGTTATCGCATTTTTCGATATACCGCCCCCTGGGGCCGCACAATAATGGGACCTACTACATCTTTTTATTTACGCCATTCTAGACAACATAATCAAAGCTCATCGTGGAACACTCAATATTTTCCGAGTTATGGCATTTTTCGATATACCGCCCCCGAAGGCCGCCCCCTGGGGCCGCACAAACTATGGGACCTACTACATCTTTTTATTTACGCCATTCTAGCCGACATATCCAGAGCTCATCGTGGAACACTCAATATTTTCCGAGTTATGGCAATTTTCGATATACCGCCCCCGATAGCCACCCCCCTGGGGCCGCACAAACTATGGGACCTACTGCATCATTTTATTTACGCCATTCTAGACGACATATCCAAAGCTCATCGTGGAACACTCAATATTTTCCGAGTTATCGCATTTTTCGATATACCGCCCCCCTGGGGCCGCACAAACTATGGGACCTACTACATCTTTTTATTTACGCCATTCTAGACAACATAATCAAAGCTCGTCGTGGAACACTCAATATTTTCCGAGTTATGGCATTTTTCGATATACCGCCCCCGAAGGCCGCCCGCCCCCTGGGGCCGCACAAACTATGGGACCTACTACATCTTTTTATTTACGCCATTCTAGACGACATATCCAAAGCTCATCGTGGAACACTCAATATTTTCCGAGTTATGATATTTTTCGATATACCGCCCCCGATTGCCACCCCCCGGGGCCGCACAAACTATGGAACCTACTACATCTTTTTATTTACGCCATTCTAGAAGACATATCCAAAGCTCATCGTGGAACACTCAATATTTTCCGAGTTATCGCATTTTTCGGTATACCGCCCCCGATTGCCGCCCCCCTGGGGCCGCACAAACTATGGGACCTACTACATCTTTGTAATTACGCCATTCTCGACCACATATCCAAAGCTCATCCTGGAACACTCAATATTTTTCGAGTTATGGCATTTTTCGATATACCGCCCACGATTGCCGCCCCCCTGGGGCCGCACAAACTATGGGACATACTACATCTTTGTATTCACGCTATTCTAGACAACATATCCAAAGCTCATCGTGGAACACTCAATATTTTCTGAGTTATGGCATTTTTCGATATACCGCCCCCAATCGCCGCCCCCCTGGGGCCGCACAAACTATGGGACCTAATACATCTTTGTATTTACGCCATTCTAGACAACATATCCAAAGCTCATCGTGGAACACTCAATATTTTCCAAGTTATGGCATTTTTCGATATAGCGCCCCCGATCGCCGCCCCCTGGGGCCGCACAAACTATGGGACCTAATACATCTTTTTATTTACGCCATTCTTGACCACATATCCAAAGTTCATCGTGGAACACTCAATATTTTCCGAGTTATAGCATTTTTCGTTTTACCGCCCCCAGCCACCGCCCCCTGGGGGCTACACGAATTATTTGACATTTTATTTCGATTCTTTAGGCATCCATGGGCAACACTCTCAAATTTCACCATTATTCACCAAGTACTTATCGAGTTATTAATATTTCAATTTGAACATTTTTTGGTCGTTGATTGTATGTGTGGATGTGGATAACTTCACACCGGTGTAGAGACTTACAACGTACAAGAATTGAGACTGTTAGGAACCTCCGTAATCGATGCTATTTAATGTGACGGCGAATTGAAGTTTGTAGACTTGTGTAAATAAACATGTGCATATTAGCATACTAACTTCACTGACGTGAAGTCAGTACTCTTTGGCGCGCGTGTTCACGGTGGCTAATTTGAATTGAATGATGAGTACTTCAAGCTCAGTGGATAGAGTGAGCCGGAGATCTACCCAAAGGATAGTGGACACCATTCACTGTCGGTTCAAAAATTAACAGTGCTGTATCTAAGCTGCCATAAGGATAGAGTAACAAAGTTGAAAAAGAACACAACTGACTCTCCGTAGTCGCACAAGCTCCTTGAAGATTCTGAGCGATCTCCTTGGGAAATACTTGGAGGGGTCAGTATAATCATAATCATGTTTATAGCACGCCACCAAAGCAGATTGACCCCACGTTAATGCTTTTTTACACGCCATTCTAGACGACATATCCAAAGCTCATCGTGGAACACTCAATATTTTCCGAGTTATCGCATTTTTCGATATACCGCCCCCCTGGGGCCGCACAAACTATGGGACCTACTACATCTTTTTATTTACGCCATTCTAGACAACATAATCAAAGCTCATCGTGGAACACTCAATATTTTCCGAGTTATGGCATTTTTCGATATACCGCCCCCGAAGGCCGCCCCCTGGGGCCGCACAAACTATGGGACCTACTACATCTTTTTATTTACGCCATTCTAGACGACATATCCAGAGCTCATCGTGGAACACTCAATATTTTCCGAGTTATGGCAATTTTCGATATACCGCCCCCGATAGCCACCCCCCTGGGGCCGCACAAACTATGGGACCTACTGCATCATTTTATTTACGCCATTCTAGACGACATATCCAAAGCTCATCGTGGAACACTCAATATTTTCCGAGTTATCGCATTTTTCGATATACCGCCCCCCTGGGGCCGCACAAACTATGGGACCTACTACATCTTTTTATTTACGCCATTCTAGACAACTTAATCAAAGCTCGTCGTGGAACACTCAATATTTTCCGAGTTATGGCATTTTTCGATATACCGCCCCCGAAGGCCGCCCGCCCCCTGGGGCCGCACAAACTATGGGACCTACTACATCTTTTTATTTACGCCATTCTAGACGACATATCCAAAGCTCATCGTGGAACACTCAATATTTTCCGAGTTATGATATTTTTCGATATACTGCCCCCGATTGCCACCCCCCGGGGCCGCACAAACTATGGAACCTACTACATCTTTTTATTTACGCCATTCTAGAAGACATATCCAAAGCTCATCGTGGAACACTCAATATTTTCCGAGTTATCGCATTTTTCGATATACCGCCCCCGATTGCCGCCCCCTGGGGCCGCACAAACTATGGGACCTACTACATCTTTGCAATTACGCCATTCTCGACCACATATCCAAAGCTCATCCTGGAACACTCAATATTTTTCGAGTTATGGCATTTTTCGATATACCGCCCACGATTGCCGCCCCCCCGGGGCCGCACAAACTATGGGACATACTACATCTTTGTATTCACGCTATTCTAGACAACATATCCAAAGCTCATCGTGGAACACTCAATATTTTCTGAGTTATGGCATTTTTCGATATACCGCCCCCGATCGCCGCCCCCCTGGGGCCGCACAAACTATGGGACCTAATACATCTTTGTATTTACGCCATTCTAGACAACATATCCAAAGCTCATCGTGAAACACTCAATATTTTCCAAGTTATGACATTTTTCGATATACCGCCCCTGATCGCCGCCCCCTGGGGCCGCACAAACTATGGGACCTAATACATCTTTTTATTTACGCCATTCTTGACCACATATCCAAAGTTCATCGTGGAACACTCAATATTTTCCGAGTTATAGCATTTTTCGTTTTACCGCCCCCAGCCACCGCCCCCTGGGGGCTACACGAATTATTTGACATTTTATTTCGATTCTTTAGGCATCCATGGGCAACACTCTCAAATTTCACCATTATTCACCAAGTACTTATCGAGTTATTAATATTTCAATTTGAACATTTTTTGGTCGTTGATTGTATGTGTGGATGTGGATAACTTCACACCGGTGTAGAGACTTACAACGTACAAGAATCGAGACTGTTAGGAACCTCCGTAATCGATGCTATTTAATGTGACGGCGAATTGAAGTTTGTAGACTTGTGTAAATAAACATGTGCATATTAGCATAGTAACTTCACTGACGTGAAGTCAGTACTCTTTGGCGCGCGTGTTCACGGTGGCTAATTTGAATTGAATGATGAGTACTTCAAGCTCAGTGGATAGAGTGAGCCGGAGATCTACCCAAAGGATAGTGGACACCATTCACTGTCGGTTCAAAAATTAACAGTGCTGTATCTAAGCTGCCATAAGGATGAAGTAATAAAGTTGAAAAAGAACACAACTGACACATCTTAGTCGCACAAGCTCCTAGAAGATTCTGGAGGATCTCCTTGGGAAAGACTTAGGAGGGTCAGTATAATCATTATCATGTTTATAGCACGCGCGCCAAAGCAGATTGACCCTACGTCAATGCTTTTTTACACTTTTTATTCCATTGTTAAGTCAATCTGCATTTAGCGCTTGTGCTAAAAACATGATTATGATTATACTGACCCCCCTAAGTCTTTCCCAAGGAGATCCCTCTGAATCTTCTAGGAGCTTGTGCGACTAAGAGTGTCAGTTGTGTTCTTTCTCAACTTTATTACTTTATCCTTATGGCAGCTTAGATACAGCACTGTTAATTTTTGAACCGACAGTGAATGGTGTCCACTATCCTTTGGGTAGATCTCCGGCTCGCTCTATCCACTGAGCTTGAAGTACTCATCATTCAATTCAAATTAGCCACCGTGAACACGCGCGCCAAAGAGTACTGACTTCACGTTAGTGCTTTTCTATATTGTTTCAAGTTCATTTAACAAGTATGGCTATCAATACAGTTTGGATGTTAGCTTTACGGTAGATCGACGAAAATTGCGGTTATGGGACCTTCGTTAGGAACGCAATTGCCTCTTCTCCAAATCCGAACGTAATTTAATATATATCTACCGAATATAGTTATATATAAATTCACCCCAGGGCCTCGATACAGACATTTCAACTCGGAAGAAACGCTATTTCCCCGAAACTGACTTGTCCGTGCACAGAATAGCCATGAAATTTCTCTTAAAACCTTAAAATGACGGCTCAGCACCAAATCCATCACCGCTAGATGCAAACACTTCACACAAAATTCTGATTCTTCAACACCATTGCTTCAAGAGATATCACTCCTCCAATCCACGCATGCGCACTGCGCAGACACTACCAAGGGGATTCTATGGAGGAATGGCATCCAGCACCTGAGAACTACAATCCTCTCAGACAAAAACTCCAGCAGTTTAATCACTTATTCTTATCTGCTCATGCGTGAAACGAAAAATCTCCGAAAGAGGTTACATGAATTTCTAATTAGGAACGCAAATCCTTCGCCTATTCTCCAAATCCGAAAGTAATTTAAATTTGATCATCCAAATATAGTTATTTATAAATTGGCCCCAGGGCCACGACAGACATTTCAACTCGAAAACAACGCTATTTTCTCGAAACTGACTTGTTCGTTCACATAATTGTCTTGTATATTCTTTTAAAACCTCACAATATTGGCTCAGCACAAAATCCATGACCGCTAGACATAAACCGCACCCAACATAAGCCATACAACCAAAAAAGAGCAACGTCACCTATGCGCATGCGCAATCTACTGGTGTCTGAAAGTCCTCTCAAAATCACACACCTCTCACAAAACTCTGATTCTTCGAAACCATTGGTTCAGGAGAGATCTCACCTTCAATCCACTCATGCGCGCATACTCCCAAGGGGATTCTGTTAAGTAGTAGCATCCTGCACCTCAAATCCCCAATCCTTTCAGACGAAAACTCCAGCAGTTAATTCATTTATCGTCTGCTCATGCGCATGACGAAAAATGCCCGTAAGGGATAAGATCAATTTCAAAATTAGCCCGAGGGCCACAGTACGCAACTCGGAAACAACGCTATTTCCCTCAAACTGACTTGTGTCCGTGCACTCAATTGACATGAATATTCTTTTAAAACCTCACAATATCAACTCAGTACTCCCAGCATAACCCATACAACCCAAAACAGTTACTTCTCTTCTGCACATGCACAATCTACTTGCGGCTGAAAGTCCTCCCAAAGTCACACACCTTACAAAAAACTCCGATTCTCCAACACTAGTGGTTCAGGAGATATCGCATCTTTAATCCACGCATGCGCAGACCCTCACCAGGGGATTCTATGGAGGAATAGCATCCGCTACCACAAAAACCCCAATCCTCTCTGACGAAAACACCAGCAGTAAAATCACTGATGGTCTGCTCATGCGCATAACGAAAAATGCCCGTAAGGGCTCACATCAATTTCAAAATTAGCCCCACGGCCACGGTACGGACACTTCAACTCGGAAACAACGCTACATCCCCCAAACTGACTTGTCCGTGCACTGAATTGCCACGAATATTCTTTCAAAACCTCACAATATCGGCTCAGCACTCCCAACATAACCCATACAACCCAAAAACAGTCAGTTCTCCTCTGCGCATGCGCAATCTACTCGTGACTGAAATTCCTCCCAAAATCACACACCTTACAAAAAACTTCGATTTTCCAACACTAGTGGCTCAGGAGATATCGCATCTTTAATTCACGCATACGCAGACCCACCTCCATAAAGTTAGCAGAGCCACTTGCGAAAATTTCAATGAAACCTATTGCATTAATTGTCGAGAATTTGTCGTGAAAGATAAAAATTTGTCGCGCGCTTAGTTTTTTTTATATGGGGTGGCTCTGCTAACTTAATATTAAGTTAGCAGAGCCACTTGCAACAATTTCAATGAAACCTATTGCATTAATTGTCGAGAATTTGTCGTGAATTTGTCGTGAAAGAAAAAAGTCTGTCGCGCGCTTAGTTTTTTTTATATGGGGTGGCTCTGCTAACTTAATATTAAGTTAGCAGAGCCACTTGCAACAATTTCAATGAAACCTATTGCATTAATTGTCGAGTATTTGTCGTGAATTTGTCGTGGAAGAAAAAAGTTTGTCGCGCGCTTCGTTTTTTTTGTATGGGCTAAATTAATATTTGGCTAAAGGGGCCACACACAAATCACGTAAGTTGGTTAATCGTATTTTTCTTCAATCAGAAATGAGCTGAATAATTGTCGAACGACCCAAACATATTCGTCGTGACAGAAAAAAATTTTTCGCGCGCTTAGTTTTTTTTAAATGGGGTGGCTCTGCTAACTTAATATTAAGTTAGCAGAGCCACTTGTAACAATTTCAATGAAACCTATCGCATTAATTGTCGAGTATTTGTCGTGAATTTGTCGTGAAAGAAAAAAGCTTGTCGCGCGCTTCGTTTTTTTTGTATGGGCTAAATTTTATTTGGCTAAAGGGGCCACACACAAATCACGTAAGTTGGTTAATCATATTTTTTTTCAATCAGAAATGAGCTGAATAATTGTCGAACGACCCAAACATATTCGTCGTGACAGAAAAAAATTTGTCGAGCCCTTAGTTTTTTTTAAATGGGGTGGCTCTGCTAACTTAATATTAAGTTAGCAGAGCCACTTGCAACAATTTCAATGAAACCTATTGCATTAATTGTCGAATATTTGTCGTGAATTTGTCGTGAAAGAAAATAGTTTGTCGCGCGCTTCGTTTTTTTTGTATGGGCTAAATTAATATTTGGCTAAAGGGGCCACACACAAATCACGTAAGTTGGTTAATCGTATTTTTTTTCAATCAGTAATGAGCTGAATAATTGTCGAACGACCCAAACATATTCGTCGTGACAGAAAAAATTTTGTCGCGCGCTTAGTTTTTTTTAAATGGGGTGGCTCTGCTAACTTAATATTAAGTTAGCAGAGCCACTTGCAAAAATTTCAATGAAACCTATTGCATAAATTGTCGAGTATTTGTCGTGAATTTGTCGTGAAAGAAAAAAGTTTGTCGCGCGCTTAGTTTTTTTTGTATGGGCTAAATTAATATTTGGCTAAAGGGGCCACACACAAATCACGTACGTTGGTTAATCGTATTTTTTTTTCAATCAGAAATGAGCTGAATAATTGTCGAACGACCCAAACATATTCGTCGTGACAGAAAAAATTTTGCCGCGCGCTTAGTTTTTTTTAAATGGGGTGGCTCTGCTAACTTAATATTAAGTTAGCAGAGCCACTTGCAAAAATTTCAATGAAACCTATTGCATAAATTGTCGAGTATTTGTCGTGAATTTGTCGTGAAAGAAAAAAGTTTGTCGCGCGCTTAGTTTTTTTTTGTATGGGCTAAATTAATATTTGGCTAAAGGGGCCACACACAAATCACGTACGTTGGTTAATCGTATTTTTTTTTCAATCAGAAATGAGCTGAATAATTGTCGAACGACCCAAACATATTCGTCGTGACAGAAAAAAATTTGTCGAGCCCTTAGTTTTTTTTAAATGGGGTGGCTCTGCTAACTTAATATTAAGTTAGCAGAGCCACTTGTAACAATTTCAATGAAACCTATTGCATTAATTGTCGAATATTTGTCGTGAATTTGTCGTGAAAGAAAATAGTTTGTCGCGCGCTTCGTTTTTTTTGTATGGGCTAAATTAATATTTGGCTAAAGGGGCCACACACAAATCACGTAAGTTGGTTAATCGTATTTTTTTTCAATCAGAAATGAGCTGAATAATTGTCGAACGGCCCAAACATATTCGTCGTGACAGAAAAAATTTTGTCGCGCGCTTAGTTTTTTTTAAATGGGGTGGCTCTGCTAACTTAATATTAAGTTAGCAGAGCCACTTGCAACAATTTCAATGAAACCTATCGCATTAATTGTCGAGTATTTGTCGTGAATTTGTCGTGAAAGAAAAAAGTTGTCGCGCGCTTCGTTTTTTTTGTATGGGCTAAATTAATATTTGGCTAAAGGGGCCACACACAAATCACGTAAGTTGGTTAATCATATTTTTTTTCAATCAGAAATGAGCTGAATAATTGTCGAACAACCCAAACATATTCGTCGTGACAGAAAAAAATTTGTCGAGCCCTTAGTTTTTTTTTAAATGGGGTGGCTCTGCTAACTTAATATTAAGTTAGCAGAGCCACTTGTAACAATTTCAATGAAACCTATTGCATTAATTGTCGAATATTTGTCATCAATTTGTCGTGAAAGAAAATAGTTTGTCGCGCGCTTCGTTTTTTTTGTATGGGCTAAATTAATATTTGGCTAAAGGGGCCACACACAAATCACGTAAGTTGGTTAATCGTATTTTTTTTCAATCAGAAATGAGCTGAATAATTGTCGAACGACCCAAACATATTCGTCGTGACAGAAAAAATTTTGTCGCGCGCTTAGTTTTTTTTAAATGGGGTGGCTCTGCTAACTTAATATTAAGTTAGCAGAGCCACTTGCAACAATTTCAATGAAACCTATCGCATTAATTGTCGAGTATTTGTCGTGAATTTGTCGTGAAAGAAAAAAGCTTGTCGCGCGCTTCGTTTTTTTTGTATGGGCTAAATTAATATTTGGCTAAAGGGGCCACACACAAATCACGTAAGTTGGTTAATCATATTTTTTTTCAATCAGAAATGAGCTGAATAATTGTCGAAGGACCCAAACATATTCGTCGTGACAGAAAAAATTTTGTCGCGCGCTTAGTTTTTTTTAAATGGGGTGGCTCTGCTAACTTAATATTAAGTTAGCAGAGCCACTTGCAACAATTTCAATGAAACCTATTGCATTAATTGTCGAGTATTTGTCGTGAATTTGTCGTGAAAGAAAAAAGTTTGTCGCGCGCTTCGTTTTTTTTGTATGGGCTTATTTAATATTTGGCTAAAGGGGCCACCCACAAATCACGTACGTTGGTTAATCGTATTTTTTTTCAATCAGAAATGAGCTGAATAATTGTCGAACGACCCAAACATATTCTTCGTGACAGAAAAAAGTTTGTCGCGCGCTTAGTTTTTTTTGTATGGGATAAATTAATATTTGGCTAAAGGGGCCACACACAAATCACGTAAGTTGGTTAATCGTATTTTCCTTCAATCAGAAATGAGCTGAATAATTGTCGAACGACCCAAACATATTCGTCGTGACAGAAAAAAATTTGTCGAGCCCTTAGTTTTTTTTAAATGGGGTGGCTCTGCTAACTTAATATTAAGTTAGCAGAGCCACCCCATTTAAAAAAAACTAAGCGCGCGGCAAAATTTTTTCTGTCACGACGAATATGTTTGGGTCGTTAGACAATTATTCAGCTCATTTCTGATTGAAAAAAAATACGATTAACCAACGTACGTGATTTGTGTGTGGCCCCTTTAGCCAAATATTAATTTAGCCCATTCAAAAAAAACGAAGCGCGCGACAAACTTTTTTCTGTCACGACGAATATGTTTGGGTCATTCGACAATTATTCAGCTCATTTCTGATTGAAAAAAAAATACGATTAACCAACGTACGTGATTTGTGTGTGGCCCCTTTAGCCAAATATTAAATTAGCCCATACAAAAAGAACTAAGCGCGCGACAAACTTTTTTCTTTCACGACAAATTCACGACAAATACTCGACAATTTATGCAATAGGTTTCATTGAAATTGTTGCAAGTGGCTCTGCTAACTTAATATTAAGTTAGCAGAGCCACCTCATTTAAAAAAAACTAAGCGCGCGGCAAACTTTTTTCTGTCACGACGAATATGTTTGGGTCGTTCGACAATTATTCAGCTCATTTCTGATTGAAAAAAAATACGATTAACCAACTTACGTGATTTGTGTGTGGCCCCTTTAGCCAAATATTAATATAGCCCATACAAAAAAAACGAAGCGCGCGACAAGCTTTTTTCTTTCACGACAAATTCACGACAAATACTCGACAATTAATGCGATAGGTTTCATTGAAATTGTTGCAAGTGGCTCTGCTAACTTAATATTAAGTTAGCAGAGCCACCCCATTTAAAAAAAACTAAGCGCGCGACAAAATTTTTTCTGTCACGACGAATATGTTTGGGTCGTTCGACAATTATTCAGCTCATTTCTGATTGAAAAAAAATACGATTAACCAACTTACGTGATTTGTGTGTGGCCTCTTTAGCCAAATATTAATTTAGCCCATACAAAAAACTAAGCGCGCGACAATCTTTTTTCTGTCACGACGAATATGTTTGGGTCATTCGACAACTATTCAGCTCATTTCTGATTGAAAAAAAAAATACGATTAACCAACGTACGTGATTTGTGTGTGGCCCCTTTAGCCAAATATTAATATAGCCCATACAAAAAAAACGAAGCGCGCGACAAACTTTTTTCTTTCCCGACAAATTCACGACAAATATTCGACAATTAATGCAATAGGTTTCATTGAAATTGTTACAAGTGGCTCTGCTAACTTAATATTAAGTTAGCAGAGCCACCACATTTAAAAAAAACTAAGCGCGCGACAAAATTTTTTCTGTCACGTCGAATATGTTTGGGTCGTTCGACAATTATTCAGCTCATTTCTGATTGAAAAAAAATATGATTAACCAACTTACGTGATTTGTGTGTGGCCCCTTTAGCCAAATATTAATTCAGCCCATACAAAAAAAACGAAGCGCTCGACAAACTTTTTTCTTTCACGACAAATTCACGACAAATACTCGACAATTAATGCGATAGGTTTCATTGAAATTGTTACAAGTGGCTCTGCTAACTTAATATTAAGTTAGCAGAGCCACCCCATTTAAAAAAAAACTAAGCGCGCGACAAAATTTTTTCTGTCACGACGAATATGTTTGGGTCGTTCGACAATTATTCAGCTCAATTCTGATTGAAAAAAAATATGATTAACCAACTTACGTGATTTGTGTGTGGCCCCTTTAGCCAAATAATAATTTAGCCCATACAAAAAAAACGAAGCGCGCGACAAACTTTTTTCTTTCACGACAAATTCAAGACAAATACACGACAATTAATGCGATAGGTTTCATTGAAATTGTTACAAGTGGCTCTGCTAACTTAATATTAAGTTAGCAGAGCCACCCCATTTAAAAAAAACTAAGCGCGCGGCAAAATTTTTTCTGTCAAGACGAATATGTTTGGGTCGTTCGACAATTATTCAGCTCATTTTTGATTGAAAAAAAAACACGATTAACCAACGTACGTGATTTGTGTGTGGCCCCTTTAGCTAAATATTAATTTAGCCCATTCAAAAAAAACAAAGCGCGCGACAAACTTTTTTCTGTCACGACGAATATGTTTGGGTCATTCGACAATTATTCAGCTCATTTCTGATTGAAAAAAAAAATACGATTAACCAACGTACGTGATTTGTGTGTGGCCCCTTTAGCCAAATATTAAATTAGCCCATACAAAAAGAACTAAGCGCGCGACAAACTTTTTTTTTTCACGACAAATTCACGACAAATACTCGACAATTTATGCAATAGGTTTCATTGAAATTGTTGCAAGTGGCTCTGCTAACTTAATATTAAGTTAGCAGAGCCACCTCATTTAAAAAAAACTAAGCGCGCGGCATACTTTTTTCTGTCACGACGAATATGTTTGGGTCGTTCGACAATTATTCAGCTCATTTCTGATTGAAAAAAAATACGATTAACCAACTTACGTGATTTGTGTGTGGCCCCTTTAGCCAAATATTAATATAGCCCATACAAAAAAAACGAAGCGCGCGACAAGCTTTTTTCTTTCACGACAAATTCACGACAAATACTCGACAATTAATGCGATAGGTTTCATTGAAATTGTTGCAAGTGGCTCTGCTAACTTAATATTAAGTTAGCAGAGCCACCACATTTAAAAAAAACTAAGCGCGCGACAAACTTTTTTCTGTCACGAAGAATATGTTTGGGTCGTTCGACAATTATTCAGCTCATTTCTGATTGAAAAAAAATACGATTAACCAACGTACGTGATTTGTGTGTGGCCCCTTTAGCCAAATATTAAATAAGCCCATACAAAAAAAACGAAGCGCGAGACAAACTTTTTTCTTTCACGACAAATTCACGACAAATACTCGACAATTAATGCAATAGGATTCATTGAAATTGTTGCAAGTGGCTCTGCTAACTTAATATTAAGTTAGCAGAGCCACCCCATTTAAAAAAAACTAAGCGCGCGACAAAATTTTTTCTGTCACGACGAATATGTTTGGGTCGTTCGACAATTATTCAGCTCATTTCTGATTGAAAAAAAATACGATTAACCAACTTACGTGATTTGTGTGTGGCCCCTTTAGCCAAATATTAATTTAGCCCATACAAAAAAAACGAAGCGCGCGACAAACTATTTTCTTTCACGACAAATTCACGACAAATATTCGACAATTAATGCAATAGGTTTCATTGAAATTGTTACAAGTGGCTCTGCTAACTTAATATTAAGTTAGCAGAGCCACCCCATTTAAAAAAAACTAAGGGCTCGACAAATTTTTTTCTGTCACGACGAATATGTTTGGGTCGTTCGACAATTATTCAGCTCATTTCTGATTGAAAAAAAATATGATTAACCAACTTACGTGATTTGTGTGTGGCCCCTTTAGCCAAATATTAATTTAGCCCATACAAAAAAAACGAAGCGCGCGACAAGCTTTTTTCTTTCACGACAAATTTACGACAAATACTCGACAATTAATGCGATAGGTTTCATTGAAATTGGTGCAAGTGGCTCTGCTAACTTAATATTAAGTTAGCAGAGCCACCCCATTTAAAAAAAACTAAGCGCGCGACAAAATTTTTTCTGTCACGACGAATATGTTTGGGTCGTTCGACAATTATTCAGCTCATTTCTGATTGAAAAAAAATACGATTAACCAACTTACGTGATTTGTGTGTGGCCCCTTTAGCCAAATATTAATTTAGCCCATACAAAAAAAACGAAGCGCGCGACAAACTATTTTCTTTCACGACAAATTCACGACAAATATTCGACAATTAATGCAATAGGTTTCATTGAAATTGTTACAAGTGGCTCTGCTAACTTAATATTAAGTTAGCAGAGCCACATCATTTAAAAAAAACTAAGGGCTCGACAAATTTTTTTCTGTCACGACGAATATGTTTGGGTCGTTCGACAATTATTCAGCTCATTTCTGATTGAAAAAAAATATGATTAACCAACTTACGTGATTTGTGTGTGGCCCCTTTAGCCAAATATTAATTTAGCCCATACAAAAAAAACGAAGCGCGCGACAAGCTTTTTTCTTTCACGACAAATTCACGACAAATACTCGACAATTAATGCGATAGGTTTCATTGAAATTGTTACAAGTGGCTCTGCTAACTTAATATTAAGTTAGCAGAGCCACCCCATTTAAAAAAAACTAAGCGCGCGACAAAATTTTTTCTGTCACGACGAATATGTTTGGGTCGTTCGACAATTATTCAGCTCATTTCTGATTGAAGAAAAATACGATTAACCAACTTACGTGATTTGTGTGTGGCCCCTTTAGCCAAATATTAATTTAGCCCATACAAAAAAAACGAAGCGCGCGACAAACTTTTTTCTTCCACGACAAATTCACGACAAATACTCGACAATTAATGCAATAGGTTTCATTGAAATTGTTGCAAGTGGCTCTGCTAACTTAATATTAAGTTAGCAGAGCCACCCCATATAAAAAAAACTAAGCGCGCGACAGACTTTTTTCTTTCACGACAAATTCACGACAAATTCTCGACAATTAATGCAATAGGTTTCATTGAAATTGTTGCAAGTGGCTCTGCTAACTTAATATTAAGTTAGCAGAGCCACCCCATATAAAAAAAACTAAGCGCGCGACAAATTTTTTTCTTTCACGACAAATTCTCGACAAATATTCGACAATTAATGCAATAGGTTTCATTGAAATTTTCGCAAGTGGCTCTGCTAACTTTATGGAGGTCGCAGACCCTCACCAGGGGATTCTATGGAGGAATAGCATCCGCCACCCCAAATCTCCATTGCTCTCTGACTAAAACTACAGCAGTTAAATGACTTCTCATCTGCGCATGCGCATATCGAAAAATGCCCGGAAAGAGCAGCATGAACTTTAAAAAATTGGTTCAAGCACTGACGTGAAATCAGGAGCTTTTGCGCGTATTTTCTATTGTCCATTCTCCCTCACCATGGTAAATTCGATTAAGAGTGTCCAATAGAAATTATTCTATTGCCCGTTCCGGACAATATAATTCACCATGGTAAATTCGATTAAGAGTGTCCAATACAGGAGAATGGACAATAGAACATTCGCGCAAAAGCTCCTGATTTCACGTCAGTGCTTGAACCAATTTTTTTATTAATTTTGAACGATTTTCTAAGGGTACGGTTCTCACAATTTTTTGTTGTTGTAATTTTGAAGGTTTTCTAGGGGTACGGTTCTCACAAAATTTTACACACTCCTTTATGTCGACATTCTACAACTATTTACCAAACTTCAATTCGATCAAGTCTATATTATTTGAATTATCGAGCAAATAATATTCCAGGTGGGTACAACTCCGAAACCGATGGACCGATTATGCCCAAAAACGAACTTATCTCTCCCATTGGGATGTGCAACCTACCCTGAAAATTGCGAGTCCCTATTCCTTTCGTTCGAATGTTATCAAGCCAACGGTCACCCATCCAGCTACTGAACTCACACAAGGCTGCTCGGAACTCCAATAATATATATCCGATCGTGTTCAAACTTGGAACTTGGCAGTAGAGTTAGGTTTTGAAGGCTCTCGCAAAATTTCAGCGATGTCGGAGGAATAGTTTCTTATATATAGAATATTTTTCAATGATTTTTAAAAGAATTTGGAGTTATAACATCCTCATGAAATTTGGCAGGAATTTTTGCGGTGGCATTCTACAACTGACAACCATGTTTGAATTGGATCGGGTTTATATTTTTCGAGTTATTGAGGAAATAACAACCAAATTTCAGATGGGTATAACTCCAACACCGTTTGGCCGATTATACCTATAAACAAACTCAAATATACCTTACCCGAAAATCTCACCTCCATAAAGTTAGCAGAGCCACTTGCGAATATTTGTCGAGAATTTGTCGTGAAAGAAAAAAATTGGTCGCGCGCTTAGTTTTTTTTTATATGGGGTGGCTCTGCTAACTTAATATTAAGTTAGCAGAGCCACTTGCAAGAATTTCAATGAAATCTATTGCATTAATTGTCGAGAATTAGTCGTGAAAGAAAAACGTTTGTCGCGCTTCGTTTTTTTTATATGGGCTAAATTAATATTAGGTTAAAGGGGCCACACACAAATCACGTAACTTGGTTAATTGTATTTTTTTCAACCAGAAATGAGCTAAATAATTGTCGAACGATCAAAACATATTCGTCGTGACATAAAAAAGTTTGTCGCACGCTTAGTTTTTTCTATATGGGGTGGCTCTGCTAACTTAATATTAAATTAGCAGAGCCACTTGCAAGAATTTCAATGAAAAAATATTGCATTAATTGTCGAGAATTTGTCGTGAAAGAAAAAAGTCGCGAGCTTCGTTTTTTTTGTATGGGCTAAATTAATATTAGTTTAAAGGGGCCACACAAATCACGTAAGTTTGTTGCACGCTTAGTTTTTTTTTTATAATAATAATAATAATAGTGTCTTTATTAGCATACCAGAATAAAAATACACTTGGGGCGAAGTCTAGCGTCAGCTACTCCACTCAACCCCTGACAAAATAAAACAAGAAAAAAAACAAATAAAAATTAAAAAACATATGAAGAAGAGAAAATATCAACACAAATAAACAAAATTAATGAAATCTACAGTGAACTGAACTGAATATATGTACAAAAAAAAAAAAAATATATCAAATCCAAAACTACGACTGGTTCACAAACAGCTTCATTTTCAATACCTTCCTCAAAGAATTAAGAGAAGTTCCTTCGCACGCAACTAAAAATTCATTATGAAGTTTCACCGCATTAAAGGTGAAAGAGCGCTGAAACATGGCTGAACCAAATCGAGGAAGCATAAGTCTCCCCCCATGCCTCACAGTATACGGGGTGGCTCTGCTTACTAAATATTAAGTTAGCAGATCCACCCCATATAAAAAAAAAACTAAGCGTGCGACAAACTTTTTTTCTGTCACGACGAATATGTTTTGGTGGTTCGACAATTATTTAGCCCATTACTGGTTGAAAAAAAAATACAATTACCCAAGTTACGTGATTTGTGTGTGACCCCTTTAACCAAAACATTCGTCGTGACAGAAAAAAGTTTGTCGCACGCTTAGTTTTTTTTTTATATGGGGTGGCTCTGCTTACTTAATATTAAGTTAGCAGATCCACCCCATATAAAAAAAAACTAAGCGTTCGACAAACTTTTTTTCTGTCACGACGAATATGTTTGGTGGTTCGACAATTATTTAGCCCGTTTCTAGTTGGAAAAAAAAATACAATTACCCAAGTTACGTGATTTGTGTGTGGCCCCTTTAACCAAATATTAAGTTAGCCCATACAAAGAGAAACGAAGCGCGACAAAATTTTTTCTTTCACGACTAATTTTCGACAATTAATGCCGTAGGTTTCATTGAAATTCTTGCAAGTGGGTTTGCTAACTTAATATTAAGTTAGCAGAGCCGCCCCATATAAATCCTTTAATGATTTCATTTTATACCATTTTAATGACATACGTCAATAACAAGAGAATCTATGATCACATTATTTTCTGTGCGTATGTTCTTGGGAACATCTATGATTTTGCCCAAATGTCTGTAATTTTCGAATTTTTTGGCCGAAAATGGTATCAAACGATTGGGTTCGACTCCCCGATGAAGAATGCGTAGTCAAATTTGATTCTGTCCGGCCGATCCCCCCTAACTGAGAACGGAAACAGCTAGCAGCTTGAAATTTTCAGGGTAGGTGGCGCATCTCAATATGACGGACACATGTTCGTTAATGGGTATAATCGGCCCAATGGTTTCCAAGTAATAATTTTGTTTTCAACCAATACAAATCCGATCGAATTGAAACTTGGTGAATAGTTGTAGAATATAAACCCAAGCACTTTTGTGAAATTTTGTGAAAATCGTATCACTAGAAAATTTTTAAAAAATTATTAAAAAATATTTTTTGTCACGATACCTGTGAACAGAAAGAGATAGCGACTTGAAATTTTCAGGTTAGGTTGTGCATCTAAAAGTGACATTTTAGTTAGTTTATAGGCATAATTGGCCAAACGGTTTTGGAGTTATACCCATCTGAAATTTGGTTGTTATTTCCTCAATAACTCGAAAAATACAAAACCGATTAAATTCAAACTTGCTTATTAGTTTTTGAATGCCAAAGCAAAAATTCTTGCGAAATTTCTTGAAGATCGTATCACTAGAAATTTTTTTAAAAATTATTGAAAATTATTGAAGAAAATTCTATATATCAGTAACTATTCGTCCGATATCGCTGTAATTTTGCGAGAGCCTTTAGAACCTAACTCTACTGCAAAGTTCCAAGTTTGAACACGATCGGATATATATTTTTACGAGATTCGAACAGCCTTGTGTGATTTCAGTAGCTGGATTGGTGACCGTTGCCTCGATAACTCTCGAAAGAAGGGAGATAGGGACTTGTAATTTTCAGAGTATGTTGCGTATCCCAATGGGATAGTTAGGTTCGTTTGCGGGCATAATCGGTCCAACGGTTCCGGAGTTATACCCACCTGGAATATTATTTCCTCGATAACTCGAAAAATATAGACTCAATCGAATTGAAGCTTGGTAACTAGTTGTAGAATATCGATATAAAGACGTGTTTGAAATTTTGTAGGAACCGTTCCCCCTAGAAAAAAAAATTCGAAAAAAAAATTGGTTCTAGCACTGAAGGGAAGTCAGGAGCTTTTGCGCGTATGTTCTATTGTCCATTCTCCTGTATTGGACACTCTTAATCGAATTTACCATGGTGAATTCTATTGAGATCTTCCAAGACGATGCCAGCGACAGGGTGGCGGGATTCGGCAACTAACCAAGCTAGTAATGATCCGACTTATTGTACGTGTTTGAGTTCAATTGTTCGGTATTCGTCTATAAACTTTGTTTGACACAAAAATTCAAGTTGAAATAGTGAATACTAGTGGGCCCGCAGATCTACCTAGCCAGTAGATCAACATTTTCCCGGTAGATCCACATTTTTTCGGTAGATCTACATTTTCCCGGTAGATCTACATTTTTCCAGTAGATCTACATTTTTCCGGTAGATCTACATTTTCCAGTAGATCTTCATTTTTCCGGTAGATCTACATTTTACCGGTAGATCTGCATTTTTAATGGTAGATCAATATAATCGGTAGATCAATCAAACCAGTAGTTCAACGCCATCTAACAAGTCCTGTTGTGTGAAAGTCCTATCGAAATATGTCGAGGCGTTTTTGAGTTCCTAGAAACCAAATGTAGCGCCACCTACCATATCGTATCGTGAACCTTAGGCATTCCGAAACACGATCACAAAGTTTCATGAAAATCGGTAGAGCCATTTTCGAGTTCCTGTGAACCGATCATAGCGCCACCTACGGAGGGTATATCGTGGATCTGAGACCTCCTCAGATACACAGAAAGTTTAATCGAAATTGCTCCGGTCGTTGTTGAGTTTATAAAAGCCGAACACGACGCCATCTACCGGGTTCCTATTGTGACTCTGAGACCCACTCAAGTACGCACACAAAGTTTCATCGAAATCGGTGGAGCCGTTTTCGAGCTTCTTTAGATCAATCGAGGCGCCCCCTACAGGATGCTATTGTGAATTAGAGACACGCCGATACAAAGTCACAAAGTTTCATCAAAATCGGTCCGTGCGTTTTCGAGTTCCTATACATCGATTGTAGCGCCACCTACAGGGTCTAAAAAACACGAAAAAGTGTGATTCCCTCTCCAGGATTTGACCCCGCCCTCTCTCGGTCTGACACCGACAGTTCGATCGTCAGACGCATGCGCCACCGGCTTCAACGTAGATTTTGACCGATCTCCGGTATTCGAATAATTAGTCCGTACTTACCGGGGATAGATATTCTTAATTTTCACTTTTCGAAATAAAATCGTCACATGGCGGTTTATTGAAGGGTTTTTCACCCTAATCTTTTAGGGTCGAGAATTTGTCGTGAAAGAAAAAAGTTTGTCGCGCGCTTAGTTTTTTTATATGGTGTGGCTCTGCTAATTTAATATTAAGTTAACAGAGCCACTTGCAAGAATTTCAATGAAACCTATTGCATTAATTGTCGAATAATTGTCGAGAATTTGTCTTGAAAAAAAAAGTTAGTCGCGCGCTTCGTTTTTTTATATGGGCTAACTTAATTCATATTAGGTAAAAGGGGCCACACACAAATCAAGTACGTTAGTAAATTGTATTTTTTTCAGCCAGAAATGAGCTAAATAATTGTCGAACGACCCAATCATATTCGTCGTGACGGAAAAAAGCTTGTCGCGCGCTCAGTTTTTTTTTATATGGGGTGGCAATGCTAACTTAATATTAAATTAGCAGAGCCACTTGCAAGAATTTCGATGAAACCTATTGCATTAATTGTCGAATAATTGTCAAGAATTTGTCGTGAAAGAAAAAAGTTTGTCGCGCACGTCGTTTTTTTTTTATAAGGGCTAACTTGATATTAGGTTAAAGGGGTCACACACAAATCACGTTCGTTTGTTAATTGTATTTTTTTCAACCAGAAATGAGCAACATAATTGTCGAAACATTTTTTTTTATATGGAATGGCTCTGCTAACTTAATATTAAGTTAGCAGAGCCACTTGCAAGAATTTCAATGAAACCTCTTGCATTAATTGTCGAATAATTGTCCAGAATTTGTCGTGAAAGAAAAAAGTTTGTCGCATGCTTCGTTTTTTGCGCGCGTGTTCCGCAAGGAACAGCGTGCTATCATTTCGTCACAATGTCTGTATTTTTCGAATTTTTTTCGAAAATGGTCTCAAACGATTGGGTTCGACTCCCTGATGTAGAATTCGAGGTCAAATTCAATTCTGTCCGTCCGGTCCGGCCGGCCGGCCGGTCCGGCCTTTAGCACGATAACTCTCGAACGGTAGTTTTGTAGCGTAAATATCTCGGACAAGTTCGTTCAAGGGCGAAATCCACCGAGCGGTTTCGGAGTTAAGGCCGTTTTTAGTCAAAACGTTTTTTATGAATATTTCCGGAACCGATCACTCGATCTTTCTGAAATTTGGCATCAAATTGTAGAATCATGACCTTTATATGTCTGCGAAGTTTAGTTATGACCGGACGGCCCTAAAGTGGCAAAATAAATTTCAAAAATATTAAAATTTTGTTTTCACGATAACTCGAAAAATACTGATCTGATTAAATTGAAACTCAGTAGTTAGATGCAAAAGACCAATGCAAACACTTTTGCAAAATTTCGTGAAGATCACGTGACATGAAAAAAAAAGCACTGACGTGAAGTCAGTACTCTTTGGCGCGCGTGTTCACGGTGGCTAATTTGAATTGAATGATGAGTACTTCAAGCTCAGTGGATAGAGCGAGCCGAAGATCTACCCAAAGGATAGTGGACACCATTCACTGTCGGTTCAAAAATTAACATTGCTGTATCTAAGCTGCCATCAGGATAGAGTAACAAAGTTGGAAAAGAACACAACTGACTCTCCTTAGTCGCACAAGCTCCTAGAAGATTTGGGAGGGTCAGTATAATCCTAATCATGTTTATAGCACGCGCGCCAAAGCAGATTGACTTTTTACACTTTTTCTTTCATTGTTAAATCACTCTGCTTTTGCGCGCGTGCTATAAACATGATTAGGATTATACTGACCCTCCCAAATCTTCTAGGAGCTTGTGCGACTAAGGAGAGTCAGTTGTGTTCTTTTCCAACTTTGTTACTCTATCCTGATGGCAGCTTAGATACAGCACTGTTAATTTTTGAACCGACAGTGAATGGTGTCCACTATCCTTTGGGTAGATCTTCGGCTCGCTCTATCCACTGAGCTTGAAGTACTCATCATTCAATTCAAATTAGCCACCGTGAACACGCGCGAAAAGAGAACTGACTTCACGTCAGTGCTCTTTTTTTTTTCAAGTTCCTTTAACAAATATAGCTATCAATACAGTTTGGCTGTTAGCTTTACTGTAGATCAAAAAAAAATTGTGGTTGTGGGACCTCCGTTAGGAAAGCAATTGCCTCTTCTCCAAATCCGAACGTATTTTAATATAGATCTACCGAATATAGTTATATTATTTCAACTCGGAAACAACGCTATTTCCCCCAAACTGTATTCTGTCCGTGCACTGAATTGACATGAATATTCTTTTAAAACCTCACAATATCGGCTCATTACTCCCAACATAACCCAAACAACCCAAAACCATTCACTTCTCGTCTGCGCATGCGCAATATACTCGTGGCTGCAAGTCCTCCCAAAATTACACACCTCACAAAAAACTCCAATTCTCCAACACTAGTGGTTCAGGAGATATCGCTTCTTGAATGCGCAGACCCTCACCAGGGGATTCTATAGAGGAATAGCATCCGCCATCCCAAAATCCCAATCCTCTCTGACGAAAGCACCAGCAGTTAAATCACTGATGGTCTGCTCATGCGCATAACGAAAAATGCCCGTAAGGGGTACATCAATATCGAAATTAGCCCCAGGGCCACGGTACGGACACTTTAACTCGGAAACAACGCTACATCCCCCAAACTGACTTGTCCTTGAACTGAATTGCTATGAATATTCTTTTAAAACCTCACAATATCAACTCAGCACTCCCAACATAACCCATCCATTAAAAAACAGTCACTTCTCTTCTGCGCATTCGCAATCTACTCGCGGCTAAAAGTCCTCTCAAAATAACACACCTTACAAAAAACTCCGATACTCCAACACTAGTGGTTCGGGAGATATCGCATCTTTAATCTACGCATGCGCAGACCCTCATCAGGGATCTGGATTCTATGGAGGAATAGCATCCGCCACCCCAAAACCCCAATCCTCTCTGACTAAAACTACATCATTTAAATGACTTCTCATCTGCGCATGCGCACAACGAAAAATGCCCGGAAAAGGAAGAATGAACCTCAAAAAAATAGGTTTCGGCATTTTAAGCAAAGTATTCCGCAAAATAGTAGTAATTTTTTGATTTTTTTCATGTCACGTGATCTTCACGAAATTTTGCAAAAGTGTTTGCATTGGTCTTTTGCATCTAACTACTGAGTTTCAATTTAATCAGATTAGTATTTTTGGAGTTATCGTGAAAACAAAATTTAGAAAATTTTTGAAATTTTTTTTTGCCATTTTAGGGCCGTCCGGTCATAACAAAACTTCGCAGGCATATAAAGGTCATGATTCTACAATTTGATGCCAAATTTCAGAAAGATCGAGTGATCGGTTCCGGAAATATTCATAAAAAACGTTTTGACTAAAAACGGCCTTAACTCCGAAACCGCCCGATGGATTTCGCCCATTAACGAACTTGTCCGAGATATTTACGCTACAAAACTACCCTGCAAATTTCAACGCTCTTAGTCGTTCCGTTCGAGAGTTATCGTGCTAACGGCCGGCCGGACCGGACGGACAGAATTGAATTTGACCTCGAATTCTTTATCAGGGAGTCGAACCCAATCGTTTGAGACCATTTTCGAAAAAAAATTCGAAAAATACAGACATTGTGACGAAATGATAGCACGCTGTTCCTTGCGGAACACGCGCGCAAAAATCAGAAAATTACTACTATTTTGCGGAATACTTTGCTTAAATTGCCGAAACCTATTTTTTTGAGGTTCATGCTGCCTTTTCCGGGCATTTTTCGTTGTGCGCAGATGAGAAGTCATTTAACTGCTGTAGTTTTCGTCAGAGAGGATTGGGGTTTTGGGGTGGCGGATGCTATTCCTCCATAGAATCCAGATCCTGATGAGATGCGATATCTCCCGAACCACTAGTGTTGGAGAATCGGAGTTTTTTGTGAGGTGTGTAATTTTGGGAGGACTTGCAGCCACGAGTATATTGCGCATGCGCAGACGAGAAGTGAATGGTTTTGGGTTGTTTGAGTTATGTTGGGAGTAATGATGAGCCGATATTGTGAGGTTTTAAAAGAATATTCATGTCAATTCAGTGCACGGACACAAGTCAGTTTGGGGGAAATAGCGTTGCTTCTGAGTTGAAATGTCTGTATGGTAGCCCTGAGGCGAATTTATAAATAACTATAGTCGGTAGATCTATATTAAAATACGTTCGGATTTGGAGAAGAGGCAATTGCTTTCCTAACGGAGGTCCCACAACCGTAATTTTTTTTTTCTACGGTAAAGCTAACAGCCAAACTGTATTGATAGCTATATTTGTTAAAGGAACTTGAAAAAAAAAAAAGCACTGACGTGAAGTCAGTACTCTTTGCGCGCGTGTTCACGGTGGCTAATTTGAATTGAATGATGAGTACTTCAAGCTCAGTGGATAGAGCGAGCCGATGATCTACCCAAAGGATAGTGGACACCATTCACTGTCGGTTCAAAAATTAACAGTGCTGTATCTAAGCTGCCATCAGGAAAGAGTAACAAAGTTGGAAAAGAACACAACTGACCCTCCTTAGTCGCACAAGCTCCTAGAAGATTTGGGAGGGTCAGTATAATCCTAATCATGTTTATAGCACGCACGCAAAAGCAGAGTGACTTAACAATGAAAGAAAAAGTGTAAAAAGTCAATCTGCTTTGGCGCGCGTGCTATGAACATGATTAGGATTATACTGACCCTCCCAAATCTTCTAGGAGCTTGTGCGACTAAGGAGGGTCAGTTGTGTTCTTTTCCAACTTTGTTACTCTTTCCTGATGGCAGCTTAGATACAGCACTGTTAATTTTTGAACCGACAGTGAATGGTGTCCACTATCCTTTGGGAATATCTTCGGCTCGCTCTATCCACTGAGCTTGAAGTACTCATCATTCAATTCAAATTAGCCACCGTGAACACGCGCGCCAAAGAGTACTGACTTCACGTCAGTGCTTTTTTTATATGGGCTAACTTAATATTTGGTTGAAGGGGCCACACACAAATCACGTACGTTGGTTAATTGTATTTTTTTTCCAACCAGAAATGAGCTAAATAATTGACGAACGACTCAAACATATTCGTCGTGAAAGAAAAAAGTCTGTCGCGTGCCCATTTTTTTTTTATATAGGGTGGCTCTGGTAACTTAATATTAAGTTAGCCAGCCAATCGCAAGAATTTCAATGAAACCTTTTGCATTAATTGTCGAGAATTAGTCGTGAAAGAAAAAAGTTTGTCGCTCGCTTCGTTTTTTTCTATATGGGCTAACTTAATATAGGTTAAAGGGGCCACTCACAAATCACGTACCTACGTTGGTTAATTGTATTTCTTTTCAACCAGAAATGAGCTAAATAATTGTCGAACGACCCAAACATATTCGTCGTGACAGAGAAAAGTTTGTCGCGCGTTTAGTTTTTTTTGCGCTCTAGTTCCTCGGAACTGAGTGCTTATCAATTTGCCCAAATGTCTGTAATTTTCGAATTTTTCGATGAAAATGGTCTTAAACGATTTGGTTCGACTCACTGATCAAGAATCCGTGGTCGAAATTCATTCTGTCCGGCCGTCCGGCCG
The DNA here is from genome assembly GCA_937662695.2 of Halyzia sedecimguttata. Classification (NCBI taxonomy): domain Eukaryota; kingdom Metazoa; phylum Arthropoda; class Insecta; order Coleoptera; family Coccinellidae; genus Halyzia; species Halyzia sedecimguttata. The sequence goes on from OW569415.2 coordinate 14,738,471, forward strand.
GTCCGGCCGGCCGGCCGTAGGCACGATAACTCTCGAATGGAATGAGCTAGACAGTTGAAATTTTCAGAGTAGGTTTCGGAGATAAATATCTCGGCTAAGTTCGTTATTGGGCAAAATCGGACAGATGGTTTCGGAGTAACTAAAAAAAAATTTTTTTTTACAAGGCAATTTCCAAATTAAATTTTTTTCAATAAGCTGTTTTACCATAAGAATCCAATGATATCATTTTTAACTCTAACAAGCTAATACTTTCGGAGATATGATTTTTCAAAATTTCAAGAATAAATAGTATTTCAACGTTGTCACAGAATGATATTATTCTATGTATGAATTGTCATAATGTCAAATGATGTTCTTGAGACATGACATTATCTAATAAATCGAAGAATTGTGAGCGAAGTGAGAAAAATCTCAGTTGTTTGCCCCGAAATTAGGTTTTCTCAGAAAATTCTTACATTTCGGAACGGAACATGAAGTAAGAGATCTGAGAGTAGTGAGACTGCTTTTCATCCATAGACATAGATATAACTCTCGAACGGAATGAGGTAGGTAGTTGAAATTTCCAGAGTAGTTTAGGGAGATGAATATCTCGGTTAAGTTCGTTATTGGGCAAAATTGGCCAGATTTAATTTGATTTCTTCCATGGTGCAGTTCTCATTCTCATGATTGCTCATTTAATCTTGATAAATAAACTATTATTTGAATTGAATTTCCTTTAGGATGCAGTTCTATCATATGAATACATTGATATAATTCCCAACTCTGAGAAACCAATACTTTCGGAGATATAATTTGTCTGTTTGAACTAGAGCGCCAGAAAGCTCCTGTCCACAGGGCTTGAACCCATTTTTTTTATTTGCGGTGGCTCTGCTAACTTCATATCAAGTTAGCAGAGCAGAAAAAAGTTTGTCGCGTGCTTCGTCTTTTTTATATGGGCTAACTTAATATTCGGTTAGAGGGGCCACACACAAATCACGTACGTTGGTTAATTGTATTTTTTACAACCAGAAATGAGCTAAATAATTGTCGAACGACCCAAACATATTCGTCGTGACAGAGAAAAGTTTGTCGCGCGCTTAGTTTTTTTAGTTTTTCACTTGCAAGAATTTCAATGAAACCCATTGCATTAATTGTCGAATAATTGTCGATAATTAGTCGTGAACAAAATAAGTTTGTCGCGCGCTTCGCTTTCTTATAGGGGCTAACTTAATATTAGGTTAGCAGGGCCACACACAAATGACGTAACTTGGTTAATTGTATTTTTTTTTCAACTAGGAATGAGCTAAATAATTGTCGAACGACCAAAACATATTCGTCGTGACATAAAAAAGTTTGTCGCTTGCTTAGTTTTGTTTTTATATGGGGTGGCTCTGCTAACTTAATATTAAGTTAGCAGAGCCACTTGCAAGAATTTCAATGAAACCTATTGCAGTAATTGTCGAGAAATTGTCGTGAACTAAATATTTGTCGATCGATCCAAAATGAAGCGCGCGACAACCTTTTTACTTTCACGACAAATTCTTGACAATTATTCGACAATTAACGCAATGGGTTTCATTGAAATTCTTGCAAGTTGCCACCCCATATAAAAAAAAACTGAGCGCTTGACAAACTTTTTTCTATCACGACGAATATGTTTGGGTCGTTCGACAATTATTTAGCTCATTTCTGGTTGAAATAAAAAATACAATTAACCAACGTACGTGATTTGTGTGTGGCCCCTTTAACCCAATATTAAGTAAGCCCATATAAAAAAAACGAAGCGCGCGATAAACTTTTTTCTTTCACGACAAATTCTCAAAAATTATTCTAAAATTAATGCAATAGGTTTCATTGAAATTCTTGCAAGTGGCCCTGCTAACTTAATATTAAGTTAGCAGAGCCACCCCATATAAAATATAAACTAAGCGCGACAAACTTTTTTCTGTCACGACGAATATGTTTTGGTCGTTCGACAATAATTAGCTCATTTCTGGTTGAAAAAAAAAATACAATCAACCAACGTACTTCATTTGGGTGTCGCCTTGTTATTCTCGACAATTATTGGACAATTAATGCAATTGGTTTCATTGAAATTATTGTAAAAAAAACTAAGCGCGTGACAAAGTTTTTTCTTTCACGACAAATTCTCGACAATTAATGCAATAGGTTTTATTAAAATTCTTGCAAGTGGCTCTGCTAACTTAATATCAAGTTAATAGAGCCACCCCATATAAAAAAAAAACTAAGCGCGCGACAAACTTTTTTCTTTCACGACAAATTCTCGACAATTATTCGACAATTAATGCAATAGGTTTCATTGAAATTCTTGCAAGCGGTTCTGCTAACTTTATGGAGGTAACTCCAGGATACGATATTCACGAAATTTCGCGAATATTAGTGTTTCGGCATTCTACAAGTAATCGTCAAGTTTTAATTCGAACAGATTTGTATATTTTGAGTTATAGAGGAGATTTCAACAAAATTTCAGATTAGTATAAACCCAAGATTTGGCCAATTATGCCAATTAACGAACTTAAATGTTGCATTTGGATTCGAAACCTACCCTGAAAATTGCAAGTCGCTATCTCTTTCCGTCCTCAAGTTATCGTGAGTTACATGATATTTTTTCGTAATATTTTTAAAATTTTCTACGATTCTCACAAAATTTCACAAATGTTTTATATCAATATTCTATAATTAGATACCAAGTTTCAATTTGATCGGGTCTGTATTTTTTGAGTTGTCGAGAAAATAATATTCCGATATATCTGAATGTGTGTTTGTAACCTTTTTCCGTCTAATCCACTAAACCAAAATTTCATAGACGGAGACTTGGCGATAGTGGAGAGGCTATTTTTAACCCAATCGAACGTCCCCGAGGGTAGGAGGTTGGGGTGAAAATTCAAAAGTACAAAGATACTTATACGAAAGTGTAAGGGTTCCAAAACTTCCTGATATTAAATGGAATTTTTTCGATTATTACATGAAATTATGACAACGAACTTAACTGTCCCATTCGGATGCTATCTCTTTCCGTTCGGAGGTTATCGTGGCAACGGTCATCCATCCAGCTACTGAACTCACCCAAAGCTGCTAGGATCTCCAATAATATAACGGGTCCGCCAAATAACTTTTTTTTTTGAAAATGCAATAAAAAAAAGCTACTGAATATTTTCTCAAATCTCTTTTTTTATTTGAAAGTACAATCCTTCCGGTTAATAATGGAAAATAATTTCATTCAAATGGCTGCCTCGGCTGGCCATGCAGTAGCCTACACGGTCCAATTTTTAAGCACATTATCGATTGTGTGCAGCTGTATTTCACCAATGGCTTCACGAATATTGTCCTTTAAAGCGTCAATTGTCTCTAGCTTGTTGGCGTAACACTTTTCTTAGACGGCACCCTACAAATAATAGTCCAACGGTGTCAAATCGCAGCTCCGAGGTGGCCAAACGACATCAGCTCTGCGGCTGATAATGCGATCTTCAAAAACAGGGCAACTCCTGAACCAATTGGACTTTGTATGGCGTCATACCAAGGTCTTTATGCAAAATTCGTCTCAATGATGTCTCCGAAATGTTCAATTCTTGAGAACGACGGTGAATTGATGTTGATGGCGCTTCTCGCACACTTTCTGCCACAGCAGCAATATTCTCGGGTGTACGCACTCTTTTTGGCTTTTCACTCTTTGGTTTATCGATGAGGATGCCAGTTTCTTTCACTTTTCTCACAAGATAACGAACATACGGAGCTGACGGTGCTTCTCTTCTTCCAAAATCCGTACGCAATTTTCGCACATATTCTGCAACATTACCATGATTTCAAAGTAATGTCGCAATATTTCCCAGCGTTGTTCAAGCGTATACACAACCATATTCGTTCAGCGGAAGGATAACACTAATTATTTGTCAAATCAGACATGAGCTAAGTGTTACCATTCACGAAATAAACACTAGTTGAAAAAAAAAACCTTACATGGCGGACCCTTTAGATCCGATCATATTCAAATGGAATTGAATGTAAAATTAGGTTTTAAAAAAAAAATCGCAAAATTTCAACGAATTTCCTCACTTAATTTCATAAAAATTTGCGCGTCGGCATTCTACAACTAATAACCATGTTTGAATTGGATCGGTTTTGTATTTTTCGAGTTATTGAGGATATAACAACAATATTTCAGATGGGTATAAATCCAAAACTGCTTTTGGAGTTATACCCATCTGAAATTTGGTTGTTAATTCCTCAATAACTCGAAAAATATAGAAGCGATCCAATACCAACATGGTTATTAGATTTAGAATGCCAACGCGAAAGTTCCTGAAAATTTCGTGAGGATTGTATCACTAGAAAATATTCAAGAAATCATTGAAAATTATTGAAAGAAATTCCATATATCAAAAACTATTCATCCAATATCGCTGAAATTTTGCGAGAGCCTTCAGAATCTAACTCGACTACCAAGTTCTAAGTTTGAACACGATCGGATATATATTGTTGGAGATTCGAGCAGCCTTGTGTGAGTTAAGTAGATGGACGGGTGACCGTTGCCTCGATAACTTTCGAACGAATGGAGGTAGAGACTTGGAATTTTCAGGGTATGTTGCGTATCCGAATGGGAGAGTTAAGTGCGTTTAAGGGCATAATCGTTCCAACGGTTCCGGAGTTATACCCACCTGGAATATTATTTCCTCGATAACTCAAAAAATATAAACTCGATCGAATAGAAGCTTGGTAACCAGTTGTAGAATATCGATATAAGAACCGTACCCCCCGAAAATTTCAAAAAAATTACGGAAAAATTGTTTTTGTAAGTTTGTTAAAGCACTGACGTGAAGTCAGGAGCTTTTGCGCGTATGTTCTATTGTCCATTTTCCTGTATTGGACACTCTTAATCGAATTTACCATGGTGAATTCTATTGTCCGTTCTGCTGTATTGGACACTCTTATTCGAATTTACCATGGTAAATTTACCATGGTGAATTCTATCGTCCGTTCTGCTGTATTGAACACTCTAAATCGAATTTGCCATGGTAAATTCGATTAAGAGAGTGTCCAATACAGGATAACGAACAATAGAAAATTCACCATGGTAAATTCGATTAAGAGTGTCCAATACAGGAGAATGGACAATAGAACATACGCGCAAAAGCTCCTGACGTCACGTCAGTGCTTGAATCAATTTTTTTCGTAATTTTTTTGAAATTTTCTTGGCGTTCGGTTCTTACAAAAAAATTTTTTTCGTAATTTTTTGAAATTTTCTATGTGTGCGCTTCTTACAAAATTTTAACACGAAATCCTCATGAAATCTGCAGGAACTTTCGCGTTGGCATTCTACATCTAATAACCATGTTTGAATTGGATCGCTTCTATATTTTTCGAATTATTGAGGAAATAACAACCAAATTTCAGATGGGTATAACTCCAGAACCGTTTGGCCGATTATGCTTATAAACAAACTCATATGTCGCATTCAGATGTTCAACCTAACCTGAAAATTTCAAATCGCTTTCTCTTTCCGTTCTCAGGTTATCGCGTATTGAAAAATATAAAAAATACTTTTTAATAATTTTTTTTTAAATTTTCTAATAAACGATTCTCACAAAATTCCACGAACGTACTTAGGTTTATATTCTACAACTATTCAACAAGTTTCAATTCGATCGGATTCATATTGGTTGAAAACAAAATCATTACTCGGAAACCATTGGGCCGATTATGCCCATTAACGAACTTGTCCGTTGTATTGGGATGCGCCACCTACCCTGAAAATTTCAAGTCGCTATCTCTTTCCGTTTTCGTCAAAAAATTCGAAAGTTACAGACATTTGGGCAAAATGATAACGCGATGTTCCCCAGAACATACGCGCAAAAATGGTGATAACGTTTAACTCGAGGTTTAACTACATGTTTGACCCAAATCTACGCCTTCGGATTTGTTTCGATTGAAAAACAAAAGTTACTGACATTCTCAATCTCACAATCTTAATAGTTCGAGATTATGCCATCAAATGAGGCTAATAATATCGAAGGTATTGGCATGCGTTCCTCTGGTCAAAATATTCCTGATAACGTTTAACCACAAGTTAGCGTGTTTGACACCAAATCAATATAACTAGACTAAGGCCCGATTTATTCAACATCTCCGTAAAGTATTCGTTAACTACGTGCTCGTTAAATTTACCGACACCCTTTAAAGTAATAAAATCTATTCATGTTTCACATATTTGCAGATCACTTCTTATAACAGAGAGATGAATAAACAATTACAGAATACTTTTCTTTCGGTAAGGCTACTTGAAAGTTTACAGATAGGTGGATATATCGGCCCTTAGACTGCATACCTTTAAGATTTCATAATATTCAATTTATATTATACCTGACATGATCATGATGTAATTATAATAATCTACTGAAACCTGATATTTTCCAGAAGCGCCAACATGTCCAATCTAGTGAACTCAGAAATTCCCACCACGGATCAGCCAGAAAGGGTCTCAGCTCAATTGGCAGCTCAGTGTGCTACATACACTTTTCCAGACTTAAAAACTACAGAGCCCAGAGGACATCTTCGTAGTGTGAGCCATGGGGGCGCAACCACGATCACAGGCACCGCCGGAGCCGGATCCAGGCCATCCGCCCTCAAGGGTAGTAGGGGTCACCAGCGTGCCTTCTCCCAGGGTCAGATAACAGATACCGGAGCTATAAAGCCAACACACAGTAGAGTTGGATCAAAGACGGATTTCATTTTACCACCGGGACACAAGGAAGCGGAAAATGAAGCTGCCACAGCATCAAGAGCCTCTGCAAAGGGACATTCAAGACAGGCTTCCAGAACAGAGTCCATCTATACTCTTAGAAGGACCGCGCCACCACCCTTGTGGGAGCGATTGCTGTGTGTACTTCTTCGACGTCAGCCTAAGAACGAATTGGAAGAACGTTCCAGGATCGTGGTCCCTAACCATATAGTGCCTCCGAAGACTCCCAGAAAAGAGCATCCCAATGGACGTCGCATGGACAATAAGATAAGAACTACGAAATATACCCTTCTGTCGTTTTTACCTAGGAACCTATTGGAACAGTTTCATCGGGTAGCTAATTTGTATTTTATATTTATCGTTTTACTCAATTGGTTCCCTGCAATCAACGCGTTCGGTAAAGAGATTGCTTTGATTCCTGTTTTATTTGTACTCGGAGTGACTGCGGTGAAAGATCTTTTCGAGGACAGGAGAAGGAGGGCAAGTGACCAGAGGATTAATAATTCAACCTGCAGGATTTATAGCAGGTATGTTGTTTTTGAAAGCTTTTCTGTAGATTAGTTTTGAAAACTTTATTGCTGTTAATAATTAGAGATGGGACTTCTCGAGTGAAAATAATCTCTCGATTATTGAAACCTCTTGAGATGTTCTGAAAAACGTCGGCGAATTCATTCGAATGATTTTCGGTCGTCTATCCTGTGGCGCCAAGAGAGGGATAACGCAACTCGAGTTGCGAGAATACCGAGATATCTCGTCTCCGTTTTAAATGTTTTGATATTTCGAATTTCCATTGACGGCATTTCAGACTCGAGGTCGAGATATGAGAGGTTCGTTAAACGATCCATATAATCTATGGGTGACATCGTATTGTTGTCATTGCCATCGAATTCATTCTTGAGAATTTTAGGTTCATTCTTTGGTTCTTTATTTCAAATAGCTGGAAATAAATATTAAGGTATTGAGCGCGGCGTAGTCTTTCAGCGGTGAACCACAATTAAGTGATACTGTGTATACTTTTGAAGCGGAGTGAAGCAACCTTAGACTATAGTCTAAGGAAGCAACCATATAAGGATAAAATTATCAATAAGTTCCTGAATGACTGACAATTAAAAACTTCTGATGAAGTTCTTGAGTGAACTTCTGAGATTCATTCATAGTTATGTTTGAGTACCATAAATGTCGTTGATGTCGAATTCTGCGGTATTTGACGTAAAGGCAGATGTACATACATGCGCTAGTCGCTAGAGTCGCAGTTTGGCTTTAACATTACAATTTCTGTTCGCTTCGCTGTGTTTAGTGTATTTCAATATTTCATCTAGGTATCAAAATTTGTGAATATATAGTGTATTATTCATCCACAAATCATATTGAAATTACTATTTTTTGACATTTCAATTTCTGCGCATCGGTTATTTGTCGCAGCAGTCTATTCTGGGCAACTTCCAGTTTCTTCATGTGGCTTTTGGCTGTATATGCCCATGCAGTTGAACAGTACAACATGCGTGGAATTATGATGGATTTGTACAATCGCAGTTTGTTACTAATGCTGAGCTTACTCTTTCTAGCAATTAGTGGGTATAGTTCTATTTTCCTTACTGCAATTTTCTGCTGTATGTATTCAATGTGGTATTTCCACGTAATTTTTGGCGCTCTAGTTCCTCGGAACTGAGTGCTTATCAATTTGCCCAAATGTCTGTAATTTTCGAATATTTCGATGAAAATGGTCTTAAACGATTTGGTTCGACTCACTGATCAAGAATCCGTGGTCGAAATTCATTCTGTCCGGCCGGCCGTAGGCACGATAACTCTCGAACGGAATGAGCCAGAGAGTTGAAATTTTCAGAGTAGGTTTGGGGGATGAATATCTCGGCTAAGTTCGTTACTGGGCAAAATCGGACAGAAGGTTTCGGAGTAATAAAAAAAAAATTTTTTGTTTTACAAAACAAATTCCAAATAAAATTTTTTTAATAAGCAGTTTTCTCATAAGAATCCATCATTTCATTTTTAACTCTAACAAGCCAATACTTTCGGAGATATGATTTTTCAAAATTTCAATGTAAATCGTATTTCACAGATTGATATATAATTATTCTATGTATGAATTCTCATAATGTCAACTTGACAGAAGGGAATATTATAACTTCAAAAATATTGGGGTTGAAATACTCGTATTTTAGCGATGCAACGGGGACCTCATTCTCAGAAAAGTCTTACATTTCGGAACGGAACATGAAGTTAGTAAGAGATCTGAGAGTAGTGAGACTGCTTTTCATCCATAGACATAGATATAACTCTCGAACGGAATGAGGTAGGTAGTTGAAATTTTCAGAGTAGATTAGGGAGATGAATATCTCGGTCAAGTTCGATATTGGGCAAAATTGGCCAGATTTAATTTGATTTCTTCCATGCAGTTCTCATTCTCATGATTGCTCATTTAATCTTGATAAATAAACTATTATTTGAATTGAATTTCCTTTATGATGCGGTTATATCATATGAATACATTGATATAATTCCAAACTCTGAGAAACCAATACTTCCGGAGATATAATTTGTCTGTTTGAACTAGAGCGCCAGAAAGCTCCTGTCCACAGGGCTTGAACCAATTTTTCTATCAAATATTACTCCCAGGTATTTGATCTTCTCTTTCCACGGAATCTTCTCTTCGTCTATCCCTATTTCTTCTGAGGGTAATGTGCTTTTCTTGCTGAATACAATTGCCTGCGTCTTTCTTGAGTTCACTTTAATTTTCCATTTACTCATCCATTCCAGGATGGTGTCTATTGCAGTCTGAGCGTATCGTTTTCCTAGGTTCACGTTTCTTGAATGTGCCAGAATTGCCGTGTCATCTGCGTATGTGAACACTTTTGTATCGTCGGGGAGGTTGTATGTGTGTCCCCCACTTACGAAGTATCCCTCAACAAGACTGGAGATTCCACCGCCATCAGTTGGAAGTAGGGATGGCGATTCTTTCTGCAAAAAATCGATTTTTGAATCGATTCGAATCGACAGTAGCAGAATCGATACACAAAAAAAATCGAGGTCTAAAAGATCGATTTCCCGAAAATCGATTTTTTTCTAGTTTCGCTTACATTATACTTTCATTTCATGAAAAACATAGAGAACAAAATGGTAATTTATTCTTTATTTTCAAAGGGATAAATGTTGTTTTTACATAGTGAAATTAAATTATCGTCCGTACCATATTGAAGAATAAAGTTGATTATCAGGTTGGGGTCTGGGACTAATAAAATTCATTTTATGAATCAAAATATTTCTTTCAATATTTCAGCAACTGCATCAGCAGAAAGAACTCGTGTCCAAATTCAAAATCGAATCTCGATTTTATAGGATGGAAAATCGATTCACTGGAGCGACTCCATACGATGTATCGATTAAAAAAAAATCGATTTTTTTGGTCATAAAAATCGATTCTTCGATTAATCGATCTCATATCGCCACCCCTAGTTGAAATAGAACATTCGGCAAAAAACCCTCGAGATCCCACACTGGAGAGAGTCATGACATACTGCCCCCAGATACTCGTACAGTGTAGGGAATTATTTTTGGCGCTCTAGTTCCTCGGAACTAAGTGCTTATCAATTTGCCCAAATGTCTGTAATTTTCGAATTTTTCGATGAAAATGGTCTTAAACGATTTGGATCGGCTCACTGATCAAGAATCCGTGGTCGAAATTCATTATGTCCGGCCGGTTCGACCGGCCGGCCGTAGGCACGATAACTCTCGAACAGAATGAGCTAGAGAGTTGAAATTTTCAGAATAGGTTTGGCAGATAAATATCTCGTTTAAGTTCGTTATTGGGCAAAATCGGACAGATGGTTTCGGAGTAACAAAAAAAAAATTTTTTTTTACAGAACAAATTCCAAATTAAATTTTTTTCAATAAGCAGTTTTATCATAAGAATCCAATGATATCATTTTTAACTCTAACAAGCTAATACTTTCGGAGATATGATTTTTCAAAATATCAATAAAAAATAGTATTTTTACGTTTTCACAGAATTATATAATTATTCTATGTATGATTTGTCATAATGTCAACTTATTTTCCTGAGATATGACATTGTCTCTTGCTAATAGTTGGTTCGAGAAACGTCAAAATCGACTTAGAGAGACAAGGGTAAAAAACCGTCAAATAAACCCCCATGTGGCGATTTTATGTCGAAAAGTGAAAATTAAGAATATATATCCCAGGTAAGTACCGACGTTTTATTCTAATACCGGAGATCGACAAGATCGTACGAGGAGCCCGATAGAGGGTGTGTCTACGCTGTCGGGTTTTCGGTTTCGGAACGAGAGAAGGCCGGACTTTTTAGCGCTCTAGTTCCTCGGAACTGAGTGCTTATCAATTTGCCCAAATGTCTGTAATTTTTATTTCAGATGCAGTTTCATCATTAAAATCCATCGATATCATTTTCAACTCCAACAAGCGAATACTTTCGGAAATATGATTTTTCTAAATTTCAATAATGAATCGTACGTACTTCTATGTTTTCACAGAATGCTATAATTATTCTATCTAAGCTTTATTATATGATCTGTGTTCATACTCGTACATTTCATCCTGTTCTATAAGAAGGAGTCAAATTCATTTCAGCTATCTTAATTTGATTTCTTCCATGGTGCAGTTCTCATTCTCAGACTGCTCATTTAATCTTGATAAATAAACTATTATTTGAATTTAATTTCCTTTATGATGCAGTTCTTTCATAAGAATACATTGATTTAATTCCCAACTCTGAGAAACCAATGCTTTCGGAGATATAATTTCTCTGATTGAACTAGTTTTTATATTTTTGGCGCTCTAGTTCCTAGGAACTGAGTGCTTATCAATTTGCCCAAATATCTGTAATTTTCGAATATTTCGATGAAAATGGTCTTAAACGATTTGGTTCGACTCACTGATCCAGAATCCGTGGTCGAAATTCATTCTGTCCGGCCGGCCGTAGGCACGATAACTCTCGAACGGAATGAGCTAGACAGTTGAAATTTTCAGAGTAGGTTTGGGAGATAAATATCTCGGCTAAGTTCGTTACTGGGCAAAATCGGACAGATGGTTTCGGAGTAACAAAAAAAAATTTTTTTTTACAGAACAAATTCCAAATTAAATTTTTTTCAATAAGCAGTGTTACCATAAGAATACAATGATATCATTTTTAACTCTAACAAGCTAATACTTTCGGAGATATGATTTTTCATAATTTCAATGATAAATCATATTTCACAGAGTGATATAATTAATCTATGTATGAATTGTCATATTGTCAACTTATTATCCTGAGACATGACATTATCTAATCAATCGTAGAATTATGAGAATAAAGTGTATTCCGAAATGTGAGTGAAGTGAGAAAAATCTCAGTTGTTTGCTCCGAAATTAGTTTTTCTCAGAAAAATCTTACATTTCGGAACGGAACATGAAGTAAGAGATCTGAGAGTAGTGAGACTGCTTTTCATCCATAGACATAGAATGCAAATAGAATGTAAATATTGAAAGCATAATTCTGCAGTTCGAGAGAGGAGAAAATTTGGTGAACGAAGATCAGGAAATTGTTGATCGATTACAAGGTAATTTTTCATTATTACTCTTCTTTGATACATGTTTTATGAAAAATCTACTATTTGTAGGTACTTTAAACCTGTTTTGGGCAATTGTCATACGAAACTTGTTGGCGCTCTAGTTCCTCGGAACTGAGTGCTTATCAATTTGCCCAAATGTCTGTAATTTTCGAATTTTTCGATGAAAATGGTCTTAAACGATTTGGTTCGACTCACTGATCAAGAATCCGAGGTCGAAATCGATTCTGTCCGGCCGGCCGGCCGTAGGCACGATAACTCTCGAACGAAAGGAGTTTGCGGATTGAAATTTGCAAGGTGGGTTTGGAGCGTAAATATCTCGGACGAGCTCGTTAATGGGAGAAATCCATCAAGCGGTTTCGGAGTTATGGCCGATTTTAGTAAAAATATTTTTTATGAATATTTCCGAAACCGATCACTCGATCTATCTTAAATTTAGCATCAAATTGTAGAATCATGAGCTTTATACGCATGTGAAGTTTTGTATTGACCAGATTACCGCAAAGTGTCAAAAAAAAATTTCAAAATTTAAAAAAGTTTTTCTACAATAACTCTCGAACGGAATGAGCTAGGTAGTTGAAATTTTCAGAGTAGGTTGGGGAGATGAATATCTCGGTTAAGTTCGTTATTGGGCAAAATTGGCCAGTTTTAATTCGATTTCTTCCATGGTGCAGTTCTCATTCTCAGATTGCTCATTTAATCTTGATAAATAAACTATTATTTGAATTGAATTTCCTTTATGATGCAGTTCTATCATTAGAATACATTGATATAATTCCCAACTCTGAGAAACCAATACTTTCGGAGATATAATTTGTCTGTTTGAACTAGAGCGCCAGAAAGCTCCTGTCCACAGGGCTTGAACTCATTTTATCATTAATTTTTTTCTTACTTTTTCGATACTGTATGTAAAATTCTACTCAAAAGAATTACAATAAAATATGGAAATCTTGTCATTTTTCAATTTCTGAATATGCACATTTGATATAGTATTTTCTCGAAATGACGAATCCTTGCTAACCATAAATTTCAGTGTACGGTGCTACAAATCAGTGAAACTTATTCATCATTCTATGAACGTGCGCGCTGAAGCTCCTTAAGCAACTTAAGTGTATTATTATTTTTGCGCGTTCCAGGGAACAGTGTGCTATCATTTTGACAGAATGTCTGTATAATTTTTGATTTTATTGTCGAAAATGAGATTCGACTCACTGATGAAGAATTCCAGGTCAAATTCAAGTCCGGCCGGCCGTTGCCACGAAAACTTTCGAACGGAAAAAGATAGCGACTTGAAATTTTCATGGTAAGTTGCGTATTCGAAATTCCGCACAAACTTTCAACCCGTCATTCTACAAACGATTTCCAGATTTCAGCTCGATCGGCTCTGTATTTTAACAATCATTGTGAAAATAAAAATTCGAATTGGTATCTACTTCTTCTGGAATTTAAAATAATGTGAATCTACGAATAGCCTAAGAGCCCACGACGGCCAGACCTTCGTTATTTTATAAAAGCTGAAAAATTTTATGTGCATGCCCCCTATACAGTTAAGAACGGTCAGCGACTATAGAGTTTGGGTTGTGGTTACTTTGGCAGGTAACAGGTAGTAAAGGTGTAAAAAATAGTACCTCACTTTCGTTAAAGTATAAAGCTCAATTTTTTCATATTTTCTTCGGGATAACGTTAGAAATCTCATCATCCATTGCCGGACACTTGTGACGGTTAATACCCCCTGCCAGACAACCCTAAACTTTAATAAATTATGCTTTCGTCATAGTATAAAACCTGAATTTTATATATGTTACTTGGGGACCTATACAAAAATGTTACCTCAATAGCCGGACAGTTTTAATGGTTTTTACATCTTGCCAGACATATTGAAAGTCCGCTGTAGGTGCGAGCGGGAGTGCTTAGTCGATTGCGCTGGGACCACACTATCGCGAAATAGTACCTTACTTTCGTTAAAGTATAAAGGTCAATTTTTTCATATTTTCTTCGGGATAACGTTAAAAATCTCATCATCCATTGCCGGACACTTGTGACGGTTGCTACTCCCTGCCAGACAACCCTAAACTTTAATAAATTATACATAATTATACTTTCGTCATAGTATAAAAGCTGAGTTTTATATATTTTACTTGGGGACCTATAAAAACAAACAGACAAATTATATCTGGTATTGGTTTCTCAGAGTTGGGAATTATATCAATGTATTCATCCTAAAGGAAATTCAATTCGAATAATAGTTTATTTATGAAGATTAAATGAGCAATCATGAGAATGAGAACTGCACCACATTTTCAAATTTTTTTTTTACACTTTGCGGTAATCTGGTCAATACAAAACGTCACATGTGTATACAGGTCATGATTCTACAATTTGGTGCTAAATTTCAGATAGATCGAGTGATCGGTTTCGGAAATATTCATCAAAAATATTTTTACTAAAATCGGCCATAACTCCGAAACCCCTTGATGGTTTTCGCCCATTAACGAACTTGTCCGAGATATTTACGCTCCAAAACCACCTTGCAATTTTCAATCCGCTAACTCTTTTCGTTCGAGAGTTATCGTGCCTACGGCCGGTCGGCCGGCCGGACAGACTCGATTTCGCACTCGGATTCTTGATCAGTGAGTCGAACCAAATCATTTGAGACCATTTTCAGCCAAAAATTCCAAAATTACAGACACTTGGGCAAATTGATAAGCAATCTGTTCCGAGGAACTAGAGCGCCAAAAAAACAAGTTTCGTATGACAATTGACCAAAACAGGTTTAAAGTACCTACAAATAGTAGGTATTCCATAAAACTTGTATAAAATAATAAATTACCTTGTAATCGATCAAAAATTTCCTGATCTACGTTCACAAAATTTTCTCCTCTATCGAACTTTGGAATTATGCTTTCAATATTTACGTAATATTTTCAAACATTTTCGGGTGAGGTCCCCGTTGCATCGCTTAAAAACGAGTATTTCAACCCCAATATTCTTGAAGTTACAATATTCCCTTCTGTCAAGTTGACTTTATGGCAATTCATACATAGAATATACATAGAATAATTATATCAATCTGTGAAATACGATTTACATTGAAATTTTGAAAAATCATATCTCCGAAAGTATTAGCTTGTTAGAGTTAAAAATGATATGAATGGTTTCTTATGATAAAACTCCTTATTAAAAAAAAATTAATTTGGAATTTGTTTTGTAAAAAAAAAATTTTTTTTTTATTACTCCGAAACCTTCTGTCCGATTTCGCCCAGTAACGAACTTAGCCGAGATATTCATCCCCCAAACCTACTCTGAAAATTTCAACTCTCTAGCTCATTCCGTTCGAGAGTTATCGTGCCTACGGCCGGCCGGACCGGCTGGCCGGACCGGCCGGCTGGACCGGCCGGACAGAATGAATTTCGACCACGGATTCTTGATCAGTGAGTCGAACCAAATCGTTTAAGACCATTTTCATCGAAATATTCAAAAATTACAGACATTTGGGCAAATTGATAAGCACTCAGTTCCGAGGAACTAGAGCGCCAAAAATGTTACCTCAATAGCCGGACAGTTTTAATGGTTTTTACATCTTGCCAGACACATTGAAACGCGATGTTTTCATCGCGATTTCTTTGTCTACATTAGCAGTCAACGTGACGTGAAGATTATTCTTGCGAAGTGAAATGGAGGAGCAGTTATATTACCTATATCGGTGAAAAATGATCTACTACAAGTCGTAAGATTCCTCCGAAATCAAACTTGCGCTACTGAACTGAACTCTGAAGTCGAAGATTGTAACATAAAAAACCCTTTGATGCGTGTCAGTTTACCGACAGCCCAGCAAAGCATATCCGTCTTCACCAGAATACATCGCAATTCGACCAAGTACAGACTTGTCTGGAAAACGTGAATATTCGCGGAATCGCGCTAGTGTGTTCCCAGCGCAATCGACTAAGCACTCCCGCTCGCACCTACAGCGGACTTTCAATATATCTGGAAAGATGTAAAAACCATCAAAACTGTCCGGCTATTGAGGTAACATTTTTTCATAGGTCCCCAAGTAACATATATAATATTCTGCTTTTATACTATGACGAAAGTATAATTATGTATAATTTATTAAAGTTTAGGGTTGTCTGGCATGGGATAGCAACCATCACAAGTGACTGGCAATGGATGATGAGATTTATAACGTTATCCCGAAGAAAATATGAAAAAATTGAGCTTTACACTTTAACGAAAGTAAGGCACTATTTTTCACACCTTTAATACATGTTACCTGCCCAAGTAACCACAACCCAAACTCTATAGTCGCTGGCCGTTCCTACCTGTATAGGGGGCATGCACATACAAATTTTCAGCTTTTATAAAATAACCAAGGTCTGGCCGTCGTGGGCTCTTGCTTATTGTTATAACACCCATTTGACCGAGATGTTAGCTTGCTTGCCTTTCGTGCAGGAAATCCGGATTCGAATCTCCGCTTATATAGTTCACCATTTTGTTTATTATAAAATTTGAATTCTGTTGATGGCCAATGCATTTTATCACGTGTTAACGTTAAAAAGATTACTTTAAGGTTATGCAGTATTACGTTTGATGCGTGAATAGACAATATAACATGCGCGCAAAAGCTCCTGTCTTCACGTCGGTGGTTTCATCGAATTTGTGTAGGTCGTATCAATAGCAAAAAAAAAATTGGTTCAAGAACTGACGTGAAGTCAGGAGCTTAATCGAATTTACCATGTTAAATTCGATTAAGAGTGTCCAATACAGGAGAACGGACAATATAATTCACCATGGTATATTTGATTAAGAATGTCCAATACAGGAGAATGGACAATAGAAAATACGCGCAAAAGCTCCTGACTTCACGTCAGTGCTTGAACCAATTTTTTTTTCGTAATTTTTTAAAAATTTTCTAGGGTTACGGTTCTCACAAAATTTTACACACGTCTTTATGTCGATATTCTACAACTAGATAGCAAGCTACATTTTGATCGGGTCTATATTTTTTGAGTCATCGAGGAAATAATATTCCAGATGGGTATAACTAAGAAACCGTTGGGCCGATTATGACCAACAGCGAACTTCACTCTCCCATTTAGATGCGCAACCTACCCTGAAAATTGCAAGTCCCTATCTCCTTTCCTTCGGGATTTATCGAGGCAACGGTCACCCATCCAGCTACTGAACTCACAGAAGGCTGCTCAGATCTCCAAGAATATAGATCCGATCGTGTTCAAACTTGGAACTTGGTGGTAGAGATAGGTTCTGAAGGCTCTCGCAAAATATCTGCCATGTGGGATGAATAGCTTCTGATATATAGAATTTTTTTCAATGATTTTTAAAAAAATTTCTATTGATACGATCCTCATAAAATTTCGCAAGAATTTCCGTGTTGGCATTCTTCAACTAATGACCATATTTAAATTGGATCGGTTTGGTGTTTTTCGAGTATCAAGGAAATAACAACCATATTTCAGATGGGGATAACTCCAAAACCCTCTGGCCGATTATGCTTATAAACAAACTCAAATGTCACATTCAGCTGCACAACCTAACCTGAAAATTTCAACTCGCTATCTCTTTCCGTTCTCAGATTATCGAGACATAAAAAATATTTTTTTTTTAAATTTCTAGTGATTTCCCAAGCGTGCTTAGGTTTATATTCTACAATTATTCACCAGGAGTCAATTCGATCGGATTTATTTTGGTTGAAAACAAAATTATCACTCGGAAACCATTGGGCCGATTATGCCCATTAACGAACTTGTCCGTCGTATTGGGATGCGCCACCTACCCTGAAAATTTCAAGTCGCTAGCTCTCTCCGTTCTCAAGTTATCGTGGCAAAGGCCGGCCGGCCAGAATCTAATTTTACCTCGAATTCTTCATCAGGGAGTCGAATCCAATCGTTAGAGACCATTTTCGGCGAAATAATATATTTTCAATACATTTCAGAACTTTCAGATAGAAGTCTAGTTTGAGGATGAGTTATATGATTTCATGGTCAAGGAACATTCACACATTCATGATCATGGAGGTATAATTATTGCATTTTATTATACCTAAAACTATGAAACGCTTTGAAGAACGCAATGACTTCCATATTTCACCGCTATTCGATTCCTAGTTAATATTATTGGGAATATTGATATAAAATCAATCCGCCTCTGGCAAGTTACAATTTTAGCGGCTCCAGTTCGATTGGAAGATTGAACGACTTCTGTAGTTTCTTGATGAGAACAGCCTTTTCCTTACTTTGTTTAACCTTTTCGGGTTTTCCGACACGCAACGCTGGTATTTCCAACTATCGGCTTCGTGTAAGTACAGATAGTACAAATATTTCAGGTCGTGGAGTTGATGGCAATGCGGCGACATTTTGTTACTGGGTTAATCTAGTATTTATCGTGTTGGGACCTTGTTTCGTGGCACGAGTCCCATGTGAGAATCATTTATATCTAATGAAAGTCTCATTGTGAATTTCTGACGAGGGCACGCTAGTTCTTGAATCGTCTTTGTTTATGAATAACATGTTTAACTGGTTTCTTATTTTCTCAAATAATATCCCTTTAAAGCGTGTTGCCAGACAATTTTTGTAACCTCCTTAGAAATTTTCATAGTTTACGAACGTATTTTTCTCCTAAACCATGGAAGAAAAATAAATTACACTTGGTTCAATAATCTAGTATTACCCGGGTGATACTACGATTTTTTCGTTCTAAATGATTCATTTTAGGGGTGAATACTGAAATAATTTTCTAGAAGGCTACTTACTCAGCCCTAATTTAATTGGCCCTGACCCCCTGGATATAAAAAAAAAATTCGTTCTTCTTTTTTCGTTCTAAAAAAAAGTTATGAGTCCTCAAACTTACGGGTAGATTCAAAAATTACTTAAATCTTAACTTCAACTTGCATTAAAAAACAAACAAAAAATGATAGAGGAGTTACAGTTCTAGCAAAATATCCCTAGTGTGTGACCCTACTAATGGTATGTAATTTGCTTTTATAAAAACAAACTTTCAGAGTTATTTCTTTATTTTATCAAGTAGGAATTTTTCGACGAAACTCTACCTTTACGGAAAGTGAAATGCTTTGCAAAATTTAATACTGCAAGGTTGGTAAAAATTAAATGATCGATTGAAATTATGTAAGTTCTTGAATTTAGTACAAAAAATAGCTGTACCTGTTAGGTGCGTTAATGAAATAATTAAATAATTTAATTAATTAATTATTTCTACCTGCTTTGTGTAGCCATCCCAAGGGAATAGTGAAATGTCAATTTGCACCACTGCTACTGGCAAGCCGTAGATCATTTAATTTTTACTGACCTTACAGTATTAAATTTCTCAAAACCGTAAAGGTAGAGTTTCGTCCATTATTTCCTTCTTGATAAAATTATGAAATAATTCTTAAAGGTTTTATTTTTTATAAAAGCAATTAACATACCATTAGAAAGGTTACACACTAGGGATGTTTTGCTGGAATTGGAACATCAATTTTTGTTTTTTTTTAATGCAAGTTGAAGTTAAGATTTGAGTATTTTCTACATCTTTCTGTAAGTTTGAGGACTCATAACTTCTTTTCTAGCTGACATCTGAACAAAGCAATAATTTTATAAGAATCGGCCAACATTAAAGATTGAAAAAAATACAAAAATATTGCCTATTTTACCCATTTGTAATAAAAAAAATGGGTTCAAGCCCTGTGGACAGGAGCTTTCTGGCGCTCTAGTTCAAACAGACAAATTATATCTCCGAAAGTATTGGTTTCTCAGAGTTGGGAATTATATCAATGTATTCATATAATAGAACTGCATCCTAAAGGAAATTCAATTCAAATAATAGTTTATTTATCAAGATTAAATGAGCAATCATGAGAATGAGAAAAGCACCATGGAAGAAATCAAATTAAATCTGGCCAATTTTGCCCAATAACGAACTTAACCGAGATATTCATCTCCCTAAACTACTCTGAAAATTTCAACTACCTACCTCATTATCCGTTCGAGAGTTATATCTATGTCTATGGATGAAAAGCAGTCTCACTACTCTCAGATCTCTTACTTCATGTTCAGTTCCGAAATGTAAGAATTTTCTGAGAAAAACTAATATCGGAGCAAACAACTGAGATTTAACTCACTTCGCTCACAATTCTTCGATTGATTAGTCTCAGGAACATGGAACATCATTTGACATTATGACAATTCATATTCATACATAGAATAATATCATTCTGTGACAACGTTGAAATACGATTTATTATTGAAATTTTGAAAAATCATATCTGAGATTTTTCTCACTTCGCTCACAATTCTTCGATTGATTAGCATAGACAAGATATACTATGATTTATTAGTCTCAGGAACATCATTTGACATTATGACAATTCATATTCATACATAGAATAATATTATTCTGTGACAACGTTGAAATACGATTTATTATTGAAATTTTGAAAAATCATATCTCCGAAAGTATTAGCTTGTTAGAGTTAAAAATGATATGATTGGATTCTCATGAAAAAACTTCTTATTAAAAAAAATTTAATTTGGAATTTGTTTCGTAAAAAAAAAATTTTTTTTTTGTTACTCCGAAACCATTTGTCCGATTTTGCCCAATAACGAACTTAGCCGAGATATTCATCCCCCAAACCTACTCTGAAAATTTCAACTCTCTAGCTCATTCCGTTCGAGAGTTATCGTGCCTACGGCCGGCCGGCCGGCCGGCCGGACCGGCCGGACAGAATGAATTTCGACCACGGATTCTTGATCAGTGAGTCGAACCAAATCGTTTAAGACCATTTTCATCGAAATATTCGAAAATTACAGACATTTGGGCAAATTGATAAGCACTCAGTTCCGAGGAACTAGAGCGCCAATTACACTTCAATGTTAAAGCTAAAAAATTTTTTTTCAAATATCCAGGGGGCCAGGGCAAAATAAATTAGGGCTGAGTAAGTAGCAGATGACTCCACCTATCCACCATTTACGTATGATCAACGTTCTGCCAAACACCCTGTATATCTCATAAGAACGGAACAGCACTAAGAAAATGAGGTGGCCGCATATTTGTCCTTGAGATTTACTGCGAGAGGAATGTATGAAGCATGTCAGAGACACGATACACTAAGTGTTAGTGATACACTAAGTGTTAGCGATACACTAAGTGTTAGTGTATCGTGGTCAGAGATAACTCTCATTCTTTCGATTAAAAATAAGTCAAACCTCATTCCACTTGTCGATTTGCTTCGGAAATCATCTAAAATTATATACATATATCGGTTGCAGCGGCGGATCGTGACCTGCAAAGTAAGTGAGTCACATTCCAAATCTCAGCGCAGAAGTGCTAGAATCACAATAATTTGCGGATTCACCCGTTTGTAACAAATCGTGATATAAACGAACTCATTCATGTTCAACATTTAAAGAGCCAATTATGATGTAATAAATGAGGTTTCAAGCAATATACTGGGTTGACGTTCTACGAGGTGATGTAAATTTCAGATTAGATACATTTTATCAATTTGTAAACAATGTTATAGGGCAGAATGTTCCTGAGATAAAAAAAAAAATTAAAAATTACTGCCAAAATAATTCACAAAATATACATGAGATATTAATATATGAAGGATTTATTTTAAACAGAGGCAATTATTTATTGATTATTCATCATAAAACAATTTCATTTATCGGAATAATAATTGATAGAAAATTTGTTTTTTTCACATACATTTTGAGCTTATGTGAAAAGAGTGTAAATGCAAAAGTTGTAGATCTTTTCTCCATTCAACTTTTTTCCATAGGACTTGTAGTTATGCCGGAAATCGAGATAAACCGTTTTAATATATTTCAAACGATGTAAATTCACATTCACAGTTGTACAAAAAATTTTCTTTGTATTTCGTGTATAAAATTCGTGTTTTCATGGCACATTTGAGATTGCTCATATGCTCATACGCCATTAAAAAGAACCCCATTTTACGCACTTAATTTAAAAATAACTATTTTACATTGCAAATTCAAATTCTATTATTTTTTAAGATGCAGTTTCATCATAAGAAACCATTGATATAATTCTCAACTCTATCAAACTAATACTTTCGGAGAAGCTATTTTTCAAAATTTCAATAGTACATTTTTACATTACATATAGTTCTATCATAAGAATCCATTGATATTATTATTCATTACTCGCTATTCGTTTGACAAGTGCGCCAAAGCCCGAGTCCACAGGGCTTTCCTACATGTTTTCATTATATATTTAAATGATGGCTTGAAGGTTAATGCAGTATTTCGTGAGGGTGCGTGAATAGACAATAGAACATGCTCGCAAAAGCTCCTGACTTCAGGACAGTGCCTTTCTCGAATGTTTTAGAAGAATACAGTGCAAGATTTCGTCACAAATAAATAGTTTGTAATCATTAAAGGATACTGTGCGAGGTATATTCATTATTAAATGGTTTCTTTCTGGGTTTTCTCTCCCAAACTCAATCACAAAATAATAATATATTTATTTTATCGATATTATTCAGAGTTTGGGAGAGAAAATCTAGAAAGAAACCATTTAATAATAAATAGTTTGTATTTTAATGTTCCCATTCGTAATGGGAACAGTCGAAATATGTACATATTCATCATGGATTACTTAGGAAAATGGCTCTCAGTAACTGTCAACACTTGAAGAATAATATTTTGGGAACTCAAGTATCCTCAAGTTATTGAGTTATATTCACGTCACTGATAAATGCCCACATGGAGCCCACGCTCAATTTTTTACAACGTCTAAAAACTTTGTATATCCCCAATAAAAATATAAAAGCGAACTCTTGTCGTCTTGTTTAAGCCTCGAGTGCGAAAAATACCAAGACGAACGATGGACCTGTTTTATTAACCTCCATCTTAGAGGTAAATAGCTGAGACATAACCTTGGCACTTATGAAGCCGCGAGACAGATGTTGACTATTACTATTGGGTAATAGAATCCAAGTGCATGACGTGTTGACTGTTGATGTTATAGATTTTTTTCTTCGGTAGATCGGTGTAAAGGTGATGGAAATGCTAAAGAACTGAGAATGCGAATTGGATGAATTTGGGTATTTTACGCAGGTTACACAGGTACACAATTAGGCTTGTTTCACATGCATACGGTTCCATTCGGTTCGTTTCGTTTTCGGTTTCAATTCGGTCGCTGGCGACAAGTGTGAAACGGTGCTCCGGTTTAGATTCGGTACCGAATAGAAACCGTACAGCACCGAATACTCCCACAACACGAATAGGTTTCTATCAGGTTTGGATTCGTGTGTAGGGATTACAGATCAACCGGGGCGTTCACACAAATACGGTTCAGTTTCGGTTTTAACCATAAAGTAATACATATTTCCATATGTTTTCTGTCTCGTTCTGTGGTTTTAACCTCAAATCGAGCAGATATCTTGCAATATTTCCCGCATTGTTCAAATATAGAAATATAAACATACATATTTTCGGGATATTGTTGCTATCTCAGTATTCATGAGAAAATGATGCTTTACCAAATGTGGATCGACTGATTTCTGCTGTAAATCTAAACCAGTGCTGCGGGACAAAACTTCCGAAAAATATAAAGATCAATAAAGACGTAGGATGCATTCAAAGATGTATGTGTTCAATTTTGAATGGCTTTGATGAATCTGACGTCGCGGAAAAATTGGAATTATGAGCCCGTGTCGGAAGATAACATTAAACCTAATATGAACCGTATATGTGTGAAAGGCATTCATTCGTTTTCGGTTGAAACCGAAAACGAACCGAACCGAATGGAACCGTATGCATGTGAAACAAGCCTTATTGTAACAGAGAAAATATGGAAGAATTAACTCATAATATTTTCTAGACAAATACAAAAGTATGCTCCTTCTGAATTCGGTGAATGGTGAGTTGAATATGCCAATATCATAAATATGCCAGAACAGCAACACGATAACTCTCGAACGGAATGAGTTAGACATTTTAAATTTTCAGAGTAGGTTTGGGAGATAAATATCTCGGTTGAGTTCATTATTGGGCAAAATCGGCCTGGTAGTTTCGGAGTAACGAAATTTTTTTTTCGGAGATATGATTTATTTTATGATGCAGTTCTATCACAACAATCCATTGATATCATTCAACTCTGAGAAACCAATACGACAGATTAACCAGATGCGCCACTCCCAGTATTTGTGGATGAACCCAGCTGAAGCGTAATATTGACCATAGAATTATCGGCATCCCTAAAAAGTTCCTAGCCGGGAACTATTTGGGGGTGCCAATAAAATCGCAGATATAGGATCACGTGACCTCTCGGCCAATCGCAACTATAGTAGAGGCAGAACGAGGTTCATTCATAAATTCATAATTCATAAAAGGTTAGCTAAAATACTCAGCTTATGTACGAAAATTTGTAACTCAAGTGGGATTAATTTAATCAATTTTATAAAGTGTAATGAAGACATTTAAGATGCAGTCGAACTCGAAAACTAGTGTGTCAACGGAATTTTTTCCTGCACTTCTGATACTTAACGATCCTAAAAGTGAGATATATTTGTCATAATTAATGAAATCTTCCTATTCAAGGGATGAAGAGTGGAAGCTACAAACTATTTATGACCTTTCAATATATATTCCTATTGCTAATTGCTTATACTCTTGGAAGAGCTCCCAAGATAACGACGACTAAAACAACTTGTAACCGAGCACTTGGTGCGAAGTTGTCAATCTCCCTTTTTCGTACAATCGTTCATGCAAAAATTAAAGTACTAAAATAAACTTTCGCCAACAATATCTGAGTTTGTGGCGTATGTGCAAGAAATAAAATAAATTTGACTATTTGACTCTTGGTGAAGTTGAGGTTAAAGTTTGTTTAAAGAGCGAAAATGCATTTCATTTCTCTCTGTCATTTTACTACGTCTTCATGGGTAGTAAATCTGAAGGTCAAACCTACGTGCTTCCCGCCAAATGTCGATTGCACTATCTGGTAATCTGTGCCAATGCTTTCGGAGATATGATTTGTCAAAGTTTGTATAATAATTACTCGCTAGTAGTTTGACAAGAGCGCCAAAGCCCCTGTCCAACGGGCTTTCCCACAATCTTTTAATATAAGGATTTTCAGTGAACCTAACTACCGAAATGATCTACACAGAGAAAACACTAAGTAATCATTAAAGGATACTGCGGGAGGTATACTCATTATTGAAAGGTTTTTTTCTGGGTTTTCTCTCCCAAACTCTGAAAAATATCTATAAAATAAAAATTAATTATTTTGTGATTTGCTTCTGCGTAAGAAACACAAGATATTCGTCAGAAGCAATCAATTGAACAATGTTGCCTAACAAACAACATCGAAACAACATCAACGAAGAAACAACTATATCGTAACGTTTCGGAGTCTATATCAGAGTCCTTCGTCAGACGCTTAATGAAAATCTTTAGAATCATTTTGTTGATAGTTATTGTGAAATTCAAGAATTGTCACATTTACAATATCTATTATTGTGAAATTCAAGAATTGTCACATTCACAATAACTATCAACAAACTAATTCTAAAGATTTTCATTAAGCGTCTGACGAAGGAGTCTGATATAGACTCCGAAACGTTACGATATAGTTGTTTCTTCGTTGATGTTGTTTCGTTGTTGTTTGTTAGGCAACATTGTTCAATTGATTGCTTCTGACAAATATCTTGTGTTTCTTACGCAGAAGCAAATCACAAAATAATTAATTTTTATTTTATAGATATTTTTCAGAGTTTGGGAGAGAAAGCCCAGAAAAAAACCTTTCAATAAAGAGAAAACACTAACATGTAAACAAAAAGATACCCATTCATTCAATGATATACTGCACTCCGTATTCCACGAGTAGAGTGAAACTTCATTCAATGATAGGATTATATTTGTTTACCTCTGATTTTATCAGTGATTTGAATAAATAAGGACTCATTGGATTTCAATGGATTTTTCAATTGTAGTAACTGTTTGGGTTTCAATCATAGTTTGCATAGCGAATTTATTATTAATTCTGTCTTTCACTCAGTTTCATTCAAATTCATTGTTTGGATATCAATAATATACTTCATTTATTTCCTTAACGAATTTATCATTGATCCTATCTTTTCCTAAGTTCCATTCAAATTCTTTGTTTGGATATGAATCTTTTACTATATGAATTTCAATTCAGAATTCATCATTGACTAAAGCATCAACTCAATCAAGCGATATGACTTTTATTGGTGAAATCATTTTTGCGCGCGTGTTCCGCAAGGAACAGCGTGCTATCATTTCGTCACAATGTCTGTATTTTTCGATTTTTTTTTCGAAAATGGTCTCAAACGATTGGGTTCGACTCCCTGATGAAGAATTCGAGGTCAAATTCAATTCTGTCCGTCAGGTCCGGCCGTTAGCACGATAACTCTCGAACGGAACGACTTAGAGCGTTGAAATTTGCAGGGTAGTTTCGTAGCGTAAATATCTCGGACAAGTTCGTTAACGGGCGAAATCGACCGAGCGGTTTCGGAGTTAAGGCCGTTTTTAGTAAAAACGTTTTTTATGAATATTTCCGGAACCGATCACTCGATCTTTTTGAAATTTGGCATCAGATTGTAGAATCATGACCTTTATATGCCTGCGAAGTTTTGTGTTGAACGGACGGCCCTAAAGTGGCAAAAAAAAAATTTGAAAATTTGAAAATTTTGTTTTCACGATAACTCGAAAAATACTGATCTGATTAAATTGAAACTCAGTAGTTAGATGCAAAAGACCAAAGCAAACACTTTTGCAAAATTTCGTGAAGATCACGTGACATGAAAAAAATAAAAAGATTACTACTATTTTGCGGAATACTTTGCTTTTAATGCCGAAACATATGTTTTTGAGGTTCATGCTGCCCTTTCCGGGCATTTTCCGTATTGCGCATGCGCAGATGAGAAGTCCTTTAACTGCTGTAGTTTTCGTCAGAGAGGATTGGGGTTTTGGGGTGGCGGATGCTATTCCTCCATAGAATTCAGATCCCTGATGAGGGTCTGCGCATGCGTAGATTAAAGATGCGATATCTTCCGAACCACCAGTGTTGGAGAATCGGAGTTTTTTGTAAGGTGTGTTATTTTGAGAGGACTTGTAGCCGCCAGTAGATTGCGCATGCGCAGAAGAGAAGTGACTGTTTTTGGGTTGGATGGGTTATGTTGGGAGTGCTGAGTCGATATTATGAGGTTTTAAAAGAATATTCATAGCAATTCAGTGCAAGGACAAGTCAGTTTGGGGGATGTAGCGTTGTTTCAGAGTTAAAGTGTCCGTACCGTGGTCCTGGGGCTAATTTTGAAATTGATGTTACCCCTTACAGGCATTTTTCGTTATGCAGATGAGCAGACCATCAGTGATTTAACTGGTGGTGTTTTCGTCAGAGAGGATTAGGGTTTTGGGGTGGCGGATGCTATTCCTCTATAGAATCCCCTGTTGAGGGTCTGCGCATGCGTGGATTAAAGATGTGATATCTCCTGAACCACTAGTGTTGGAGAATCGGATTTTTTGTAAGGTGTGTTATTTTGAGAGGACTTTTAGCCGCGAGTAGATTGCGTATGCGCAGAAGAGAAGTGACTGTTTTTGGGTTGGATGGGTTATGTTGGGAGTGCTGAGTCGATATTATGAGGATTTAAAAGAATATTCATAGCAATTCAGTGCAAGGACAAGTCAGTTTGGGGGATGTAGCGTTGTTTCCGAGTTAAAGTGTCCGTACCGTGGCTCTGGGACTAATTTTGAAATTGATGTTACCGCTTACAGGCATTTTTCGTTATGCGCATGAGCAGACCATCAGTGATTTAACTGGTGGTGTTTTCGTCAGAGAGGATTAGGGTTTTGGGGTGGCGGATGCTATTCCTCCATAGAATTCCCTGTTGAGGGTCTGCGCACGCGTGGATTAAAGATGTGATATCTCCTGAACCACTAGTGTTGGAGAATCGGAGTTTTTTGTAAGGTGTGTTATTTTGGGAGGACTTTCAGCCGCGAGTAGATTGCGCATGCGCAGAAGAGAAGTGACTGTTTTTGGGTTGGATGGGTTATGTTGGGAGTGCTGAGTCGATATTATGAGGTTTTAAAAGAATATTCATAGCAATTCAGTGCAAGGACAAGTCAGTTTGGGGGATGTAGCGTTGTTTTCGAGTTAAAGTGTCCGTACCGTGGCCCTGGGGCTAATTTTGAAATTGATGTTACCCCTTACAGGCATTTTTCGTTATGCGCATGAGCAGACCATCAGTGATTTAACTGGTGGTGTTTTCGTCAGAGAGGATTAGGGTTTTGGGGTGGCGGATGCTATTCCTCTATAGAATCCCCTGTTGAGGGTCTGTGCATGCGTGGATTAAAGATGTGATATCTCCTGAACCACTAGTGTTGGAGAATCGGAGTTTTTTGTAAGGTGTGTTATTTTGAGAGGACTTTTTGCTCGGACTATACTCGGTAGATCTATATTAAAATACGTTCGGATTTGGAGAAGATGCAATTGCGTCCCTAACGGAGGACCCACAACCGCATTTTTTTCCGATCTACGGTAAAGCTAACAGCCAAACTGTATTGATAGCTATATTTGTTAAAGGAACTTGAAAAAATAAAAGCACTGACGTGAAGTCAGTACTCTTTGGTGCGCGTGTTCTCGGTGGCTAATTTGAATTGAATGATGAGTACTTCAAGCTCAGTGGATAGAGCGAGCCGAAGATCTACCCAAAGGATAGTGGACACCATTCACTGTCGGTTCAAAAATTAACAGTGCTGTATCTAAGCTGCCATCAGGATAGAGTAACAAAGTTGGAAAAGAACACAACTGACTCTCCTTAGTCGCACAAGCTCCTAGAAGATTTGGGAGGGTCAGTATAATTCTAATCATGTTTATAGCACGCGCGCAAAAGCAGATTGACTTAACAATGAAAGAAAAAGTGTAAAAAGTCAATCTGCTTTGGCGCGCGTGCTATAAACATGATTAGAATTATACTGACCCTCCCAAATCTTCTAGGAGCTTGTGCGACTAAGGAGAGTCAGTTGTGTTCTTTTCCAACTTTGTTACTCTATCCTGATGGCAGCTTAGATACAGCACTGTTAATTTTTGAACTGACAGTGAATGGTGTCCACTATCCTTTGGGTAGATCTTCGGCTCGCTCTATCCACTGAGCTTGAAGTACTCATCATTCAATTCAAATTAGCCACCGAGAACACGCGCGCCAAAGAGTACTGACTTCACGTCAGTGCTTTTTTTTTAATTTATAATCCCATTGATCATGTGGTAGATCAGTAGCACGAACCTAATTAATTCATTTGAATGAAGCTCCCATTGAGGATGTTTTATTTTCTCTTGCTTCAAATTTTATGAAGCATAGGTTCGAAAATTGATTCCAGTTTGAATAACCACATTATATGATGACTTGAATATCGTTTCTGTTGTTATTGTAGGTATAACAAGTTGGAAAAACAATTTGGCCTGGAGATTTGGCGTGCTTATTCAAATGTATAGCGAGTGCAGTCACCCATCCAGCTACTGAACTCGCCCAAGTCTGCTCAGCTCCAGGGAAAAATAATATTCTCAATATCCCAATAGTTTGAATCCGACTGTAAAAACAAGCTTCCAAAAGAACTGATCCACTTTTTGGACGAAAATGATCTCAAACGATTAGTCTCGACTCAAATACATATATTCGCTGTTGGTTATAAAATCCACAGTGCTGTGTCTGTGGTGGAGTAAGGACTTATTCAAATACAGTGTAAAGTGTAACCTCTCTAATTCGGACACATTTAAATCCGGACATCCAGTACTCCGGACCCCTGATTTCAAAACTTCGGAATACATGTTTAACCAACAAAAAATAATTACGGCGATCAAGGTTGTATATTTCATTAAAATGGAGACTTATTATTATTATTATTATTATTTAAATTAACAAGAGTAGAGGTATTTACACCTATAAACTCAAAAGAAAAAATTGATGTGTACAAAACCATCACATATGAAAAAAAAAAAAAGCACTGACGTGAAGTCAGTACTCTTTGGCGCGCGTGTTCACGGTGGCTAATTTGAATTGAATTATTCAAAATTTAACAGTGCTGTATCTAAGCTGCCATCAGGATAGAGTAACAAAGTTGGAAAAGAACACAAGTGACTCTCCTTAGTCGCACAAGCTCCTAGAAGATTTGGGAGGGTCAGTATAATCCTAATCATGTTTATAGCACGCGCGCCAAAGCAGATTGACTTTTTACACTTTTTCTTTCATTGTTTAGTCAATCTGCTTTTGCGCGCGTGCTATAAACATGATTAGGATTATACTGACCCTCCCAAATCTTCTAGGAGCTTGTGCGACTAAGGAGAGTCACTTGTGTTCTTTTCCAACTTTGTTACTCTATCCTGATGGCAGCTTAGATACAGCACTGTTAAATTTTGAATAATTCAATTCAAATTAGCCACCGTGAACACGCGCGCCAAAGAGTACTGACTTCACGTCAGTGCTTTTTTTTTTTTTTCAAGTTCCTTTAACAAATATAGCTATCAATACAGTTTGGCTGTTAGTTTTACCGTAGATCAGAAAAAAATTCGGTTGTGGGTCCTCCGTTAGGGACAAAATTGCATCTTCTCCAAATCCGAACGCATTTTAATATAGATCTACCGAATATAGTTATTTATAAATTCGCCTCAGGGCCACCATACAGACATTTCAAATCGGAAACAACGCTATTTCCCCCAAACTGACTTGTGTCCGTGCACTGAATTGACATGAATATTCTTTTAAAACCTCACAATATCGGCTCATTACTCCCAACATAACCCAAACAACCCAAAACCATTCACTTCTCATCTGCGCAAGCGCAGTATACTCGTGGCTGCAAGTCCTCCCAAAATTACACACTTCACAAAAAACTCCGATTCTCCAACACTAGTGGTTCAGGAGATATCGCTTCTTGAATCCACGCATGCGCAGACCCTCACCAGGGGATTCTATAGCGGAAAAGCATCCGCCACCCCAAAACCCCAATCCTCTCTGACGAAAGCACCACCAGTTAAATCACTGATGGTCTGCTCATGCGCATAACGAAAAATGCCCGTAAGGGGTTGCATCCATTTCGAAATTAGCCCCAGGGCCAAGGTAAGGACACTTTAACTCTGAAGCAACGCTACAGCCCCCAAACTGACTTGTCCTTGCACTGAATTGCTATGAATATTCTTTTAAAACCTCATTATATCGTCTCAGCACTCCCAACATAACCCATCCAACCCAAAAACAGTCACTTCTCTTCTGCGCATGCGCAATCTACTCGCGGCTAAAAGTCCTTTTCAAAATAACACACCTTACAAAAAACTCCGATTCTCCAACACTAGTGGTTCAGGAGATATCACATCTTTAATCCACGCATGCGCAGACCCTCAACAGGGGATTCTATAGAGGAATAGCATCCGCCACCCCAAAACCCTAATCCTCTCTGACGAAAACACCACCAGTTAAATTAGTGATGGTCTGCTCATGCGCATAACGAAAAATGCCTGTAAGGGGTAACATCAATTTCAAAATTAGCCCCAGGGCCACGGTACGGACACTTTAACTCGGAAACAACGCTACATCCCCCAAACTGACTTGTCCTTGCACTGAATTGCTATGAATATTCTATTAAAACCTCATAATATCGACGCAGCACTCCCAACATAACCCATCCAACCCAAAAACAGTCACTTCTCTTCTGCGCATGCGCAATCTACTGGCGGCTAAAAGTCCTCTCAAAATAACACACCTTACAAAAAACTCCGATTCTCCAACACTAGTGGTTCGGAAGATATCGCATCTTTAATCTACGCATGCGCAGACCCTCATCAGGGATCTGAATTCTATGGAGGAATAGCATCCGCCAACCCAAAACCCCAATCCTCTCTGACGAAAACTACAGCAGTTAAAGGACTTCTCATCTGCGCATGCGCAATACGGAAAATGCCCGGAAAGGGCAGCATGAACCTCAAAAACATATGTTTCGGCATTAAAAGCAAAGTATTCCGCAAAATAGTAGTAATTTTTTTATTTTTTTCATGTCACGTGATCTTCACGAAATTTTGCAAAAGTGTTTGCTTTGGTCTTTTGCATCTAACTACTGAGTTTCAATTTAATCAGATCAGTATTTTTCGAGTTATCGTGAAAACAAAATTTTCAAATTTTCAAAATTTTTTTTTGCCACTTTAGGGCCGTCCGTTCAACACAAAACTTCGCAGGCATATAAAGGTCATGATTCTACAATCTGATGCCAAATTTCAAAAAGATTGAGTGATCTGTTCCGGAAATATTCATAAAAAACGTTTTTATTAAAAACGGCCTTAACTCCGAAACCGCTCGGTCGATTTCGCCCGTTAACGAACTTGTCCGAGATATTTACGCTACGAAACTACCCTGCAAATTTCAACGCTCTAAGTCGTTCCGTTCGAGAGTTATCGTGCTAACGGCCGGACCGGCCGGCCGGACCGGCCGGCCGGACCGGCCGGACGGACAGAATTGAATTTGACCTCGAATTCTTCATCAGGGAGTCGAACCCAATCGTTTGAGACCATTTTCGAAAAAAAATTCGAAAAATACAGACATTGTGACGAAATGATAGCACGCTGTTCCTTGCGGAACACGCGCGCAAAAATGGGTTCAAGCCCTGTGGACAGGAGCTTTCTGGCGCTCTAGTTCAAACAGACAAATTATATCTCCGAAAGTATTGGTTTCTCAGAGTTGGGAATTATATCAATGTATTCTTATGATAGAACTGCATCATAAAGGAAATTCAATTCAAATAATAGTTTATTTTTCGAGATTAAATGAGCAATCTGAGAATGAGAACTGCACCATGGCAGAAACCAAATTAAAATAGCTGAAATGAATTTGACTCTCTCTTATAGAACAGGATGAAAAGTGCGAGTACGAACACAGATCATATAATAAAGCTTGGATAGAATAATTATAGCATTCTGTGAAAACATAGAAGTATGATTCATTATTGAAATTTAGAACTTCATCTTAGCAGAAATTGAATTCAAACATCATAGAAGAATTCAAATTCAACAAGAGTGCCAAAAATTATCAATCCAAAACCAATAGACGAATTCTACCCAACAACGAACTCATCCGAGATATTCATTCCTCAATTCTATGATGAACGATAATATATATCTTTCCTCAAATCTACTCCAATACACCAATATTCCAGTTTTGTTTTTAGTGTAGATATTCTGAACTCAATATTATTAACTTACCATTCCCATCATCATATGGATTGACCATCGGCATGAAAATATCAACCAACTAAAAGTATGATATTATATTATAATTCTCATATTTATACGATTGCTGGAATGAATGACAATGTTATTAACTTGCCATTACCATTCCCATCATCATATGGATTGACCATCGGCATGAAAATATCAACCAACAAAAAGTATGATATTATATGAGGAGTAACTTTTCAAAACGCATTATGTTCAATTTGGGCGAAATTGAGTTTGAAGCGGATTCAGAAATGTTTTCTGTTGCTCTATAGCCCTATTTAAACAAAATCTTCCAAATGGCATTATGTCCCTCTGTAATTCAAATCCAAACTATGTAAGCCGCATCGCAATGAATTATGTTTACGTTTGCATTTTTAAAAGAAATAAAATATAACCAAAAACATTTTTTATCGATTTGCTCATGTCAATTAGGTTACAGGCCAACACTTACTGTGCAGACTGTTTTCTCTAAATGTATAAAAAATCGCAACAAACAGCATTATTTTCAATTTCAACCACATCAAAACGCATTATATACAATGAGATGAATCAAAACGCATTAAGTCCAAACGTTTTTTACATTTTCTGTGTATATCTGATCAATATTGATTTAAATGAGATTAGTTATTACCTTTAGATGTAAATTTCTATCAAACAAACTCGACTCAAATTATAAGCCAGGGAGGAAGGAAAAATCGTTTTTCGTTGATTCCCAATAAAATGGTTTTTGGACTTAATGCATTTTGATAAGTTGCTCCTCATATTATGATTCTCATATTGATACCATTACTGGAATGAATGACAATGAGACAACGTCAAAGTTGACATTATAACAATTCATAGAATAGCCACAGAATAATTCTATCATTGAAATTTTGAAAAATCATATCTCCGAAAGTATTAGCTTGTTAGAGTTTAAAATGATATGAATGGATTCTTATGGTAAAACTGATTATTGAAAAAAATTTAATTTGGAATTTGTTCTGTAACAAAAAATTTTTTTTTTTGTTACTCCGTAACCATCTGTCAGATTTTGCCCAATAACGAACTTAGCCGAGATATTTATCCCCCAAACCTACTCTGAAAATTTCAACTGTCTAGCTCATTCCGTTCGAGAGTTATCGTGCCTACGGCCGGACGGCCGGCCGGACGGACAGAATGAATTTCGACCACGAATTCTTGATCAGTGAGTCGAACCAAATCGTTCAAGACCATTTTCATCGAAAAATTCGAAAATTACAGACATTTGGGCAAATTGATAAGCACTCAGTTCCGAGGAACTAGAGCGCCAAAAACCGCAACAAAAGTAAAACGAGAAAAGAGAATTAAATATAAAGTGCATGCGTATGATCAATGAGAGCTGCGCCATCCATCGAACCCATTTTTAAAACTATTGGTAGAGCTGCTCTCGACCACGTCAGAGGGCAGGCTGTTCCAGGTGCAGAAAACTCTGTTACTAAGAAAGCACTGTCTCGGCTGAGTCCTGAAATTTTCCTTCCTCAACTTGTAATTATGTCCACGGAGATGATTCGTGTTTCTTGTAAAGATGGCTTCAAGCTGAGGACCAAACATTCCATGCAAGGCCTTATAAGTGAAGATCATGTCGCCTCTGGCCCGTCTGCTGTCGAAGGTGGATAGATTCAGCAGACGTAAGCGTGTGGGATAATCAGGACGAACTGTACCGTAAGGGATCCTAGTGTTCTACCTCTGAATTGACTCGAGAGTGTCAATCTCTCCTCTAAGGGCAGTCCACCAGGCTGGTCCCGCATACTCCATGATTGGACGGACGTAGGTCTCGTATAGAAGTTTACATGTAGTCGGATCGGATTTGCTGAAGTTTTTCTGCAACAGGTAGGTCATCTGACGGGCGCTACTCGTCATAGCTGAAATGTGGGAGGTCCAAGTGAGGTCATCAGAAACGACCAACCCCAGATCGCACTGACTAGAGGTTGGGGTGATGCGATGACCATTTATGAAATAGGAGAGTTTTGGATTACTCTTTCCGATGTGTAGAACGCGACACTTATCCAAATTGAGGGGCAGGAGCCATTGCTCACACCACTGAGACAGTCTATCCAGATCCAGCTGAAGCACTCCGGCATTAATTAGTGGTAGATTGTAAAGTTTTGTGTCGTCAGCATACATAGAGCATGTGGAAGCGAAGCAGGAAGGAAGATCGGAAGTATAAAGCAGGAATAATATTGGCCCAAGGGTAGATCCCTGAGGAACACCACTACTGACGTTGACCTCACGTGAAGAGAATACCTCTCCCACCCTAACACGGAAGAATCTGCCGGATAAAAAGGAACTGATCCAAGCAAGAAGTCTGCCCCTGATACCCTGATGCTCGAGCTTCACGAGAAGGCGTTGATGAGGAACCCTGTCGAAGGCTCTTGCGAAGTCGAGGTACACTACATCCACAGGCAAGCTGGCGTCTAGAGCTTTAGTCCAGTCATTGATGCAAAGTATGAGATTGGTGAGTGTGGAACGATGAGGGATGAATCCATGCTGTTCTTTTGGGAGAATACTGTAAGACAGACAGAAATCCAGAATTTGGTCGCAGATGATCCTCTCAAGGACCTTCGACCGGGTTGAGAGAAGACTTATTGGCCTATAATTGCGCGGAGAAAGCTTATCTCCTTTCTTAAATACGGGGGTGACAGAGGCCGCTTATCATCATATCTTGCTATAAATCAATATCTTGGGTATCTGAAAAAGATTAAGAAATGACAGATTCTCCTAACTGAATTTAAAATCTATAGACTTCCATCGAGAAGGGACTTGTTTGAATGTGGAGTTTCGTATTCTTCTGAATACATATTTTGAAAAATCTGCAGAATATGCCCATTTGGAATTACCTTTTCTTGATATTACCTATACCATAAATTTCAGTATTGTACACTGTTACAAATCAGTGAAATATATCGATCATTAAATGAAAGAGCACGTTAAAGACCCTGACGTCACGTGAGTGTTCTAAATTTGTTTGTATATATGTGTTGATTATTACTTGAATTATGTCATTTCTCTCCGGACCTTATCAAACAACGTGAATTGAAGGCGAGCGTATCGTTTTCAGTACGTAATCAATGAAGACATATATAAATGAGAAAAGTTTTCTTTTCTTTCAACGGCCTTCCCTTCCGTGCCTGTTTGAAAGGGCCCTTCAAAAAGTTCGACACTGTCTGAATTAATATCTGGAATCGTCATAGAATTAGAAGTTGATTGAGAACTCGGTTGAGAATTAGTCGTATTTTAAATTCGTTATTGAATTGCAGGAAAGTGAGAAAAAGAAAGAAACGTTCACTAATAATCCACATGTTGTAATATCATGAATGAATAAATAATCTTGAACGCCGAGTTCTTTCACCGTGAATACCAAGACTTCATTTCAAAATCCTCGCATACGAAATAGTTCGCAGAAATCTAGAAGTCCATGATGATACAGCAGTTCTTAAGAACAGCAAGCGACCAAACATCCGAAGTCACTCATACGAATCTATCAGCGGAAAATCGATTATCACAGAAGTATTACGTTTTACGTTATCGTTATCACTTCATTTTCAATCAGACTGAAGTCGGATTTGTCTCCAGGTATTAATAGAATCTAAAGCCTTGTTTATTTTGATTTCCTATATTATTGCGAATGGCCGATAGTAGTAATGAATCATGATCAAAATTATTTTATCGCATGGCGAGATACATTGTATTAATTAATTAGATGGATGAGATTGAAAATTTCGCATGGGTCACGTTTTAGGTAATTGTTGTATCCTGATTGTTTTATCAGCATGTTATGGTTCGAAGGATCATATGTTGAGTCCTGATTCTTTTATCAAGATATAATGTTGTTTCGAAGGACCAGAATTATACACCCTAATTGTTTTATCAGGGGGATGAGTTAAGGGGTATACTTAACTTTAAGCACACAGTAGTAGTCTCGTTGATTACTGCCTAAGTTGTTACTTGAAATAAGGGCAGATTACCCATTCTACATTGTTGTAATGTGTCATTTACATATTATTATTCTCAGAAAATTCGTGTAGAATCTGAAAAAACACTTTAAATTTTATCAAATAGGGCTTCATTCCAATGTTGATAACTTGTAGATTTTGGCATGAAAATTCCTAATTTTCTAGCTTCTATCAGAATACATACCAATGCTTTTCCTTCGTTAATTAAAAATTCAATTGAACAAACAGGGTGTTTATATTTCAATGTCAAAGTCAGTCAAGACAAAAACCTCAAAACTCATTTTTTTCAAATGAGAAACTCCAAATTTTTTTAAAAATCATTGAGATTCATTGAAAAAAAATTCTATATATCAGAAACTATTCTTCCGACATCGCTGAAATTTTGCGAGATCCTTCAAAACCTAACTCTACTGCCAAGTTCCAAGTTTGAACACGATTGGAGATAGGGACTTGCAATTCTCAGGGTAGGTTGCACATCCCAATGGGAGAGATCGTTTTTGGGCACAATCAGTCCATCGGTTTCGGAGTTATACCCACCTGAAATATTATTTCCTCGATAATTAAAAAATATAGCCTTGATCGAATTGAAGCTTCGTAACTAGTTGTAGAATATCGACATAAAGGAGTGTGTGAAATTTTGTGAGAACCGTAACCTAGAAAATTTTTCAAAATTACAAAAAAAAATTCGTGAGAACCGTACCCTTAGAAAATTTTTCAAAATTACGAAAAAAATTGGTTCAAGCAATGACTTGAAGTCAGGCGCTTTTGCGCGTATGTTGTATTGTCCATTCTGCTGTATTGGACACTCTTAATCGAATTAACCATGGTGAATTCTATTGTCCGTTCTCCTGTATTGGACACTTAATCGAATTTACCATGGTAAATTGGACTTCGAGACGTACCCTAGTTTAATACACAGATCTGTAGCTCCTTTATAGTGGTTGGAGGTTGAAAAGATTTCGTAATTTGTTTATTTCCTCATTCTAGTCTGCATGCCAAGTTTAAGATTTCTAGGACTTGAGAAATTCCCAAGTTTATTGGTTAGATATTCAGACTAGCATCCTTTGTTAAGGGGGTTGGAGGGCAAAGTTACTGATTCCTCAATTTTGTTGTTGTTTGCTTACTTATCATAGCCAACCACACAATCTCAACCTTCCAGGCTTTCAGGAATTACCCAAATTTTATTCACAGATCTGCAGCTGGATTTTGGTCAGCTGGAATATACTTTAAAAAATAGTGTATTTTTTAACGTAGATTCCAGCTGACGAGAACCAGACCATGAGATTTTGCGCTATATCTTCGGAAAT
Source organism: Halyzia sedecimguttata (assembly GCA_937662695.2). NCBI lineage: Eukaryota > Metazoa > Arthropoda > Insecta > Coleoptera > Coccinellidae > Halyzia > Halyzia sedecimguttata. The sequence continues at coordinate 14,777,343 of OW569415.2, forward strand.
AGGCATTTTGAAGCAGCAGTATGTATAACACTTTTACACTATTTTTTTAACGTAGATTCCAGCTGACCAATAAAAAAATGGGTTCTCCTTTGAAAAAAATGAATATTGAGGTATTTGTCATGAATGACTTTGACATTGAAATAGAAACACCCTGTATGTTCAATTGAATTTTTAATTAACGAAGGAAAAGCCTTGGTATGTCTTCTGATGGAAGCTAGAAAAATTAGGAAATTGTATTAAAAAATCTACAAGTTATTAACATTGGAATGAATCCCTATTTGAGAAATTTTAAAGGGTTTTTCAGATTTCACACGAATTTTGTGAGAATAATATGTAAGTGACACATTAAAACAATGTAGAATTCAATGGGTAATCTGATTATCAATGAAAAAACTGGGTTGTATCTGTGGCTTAAAGAAACACACATACAAAGAAAAGATCAGGGATAAAGAAGAAACCAACGGATAAGTACTGTGGTGGGATCTTCCCGTTTTGGAGCACTCCAAAAAGTCCCTTCAGAACTTTAGCACTGAGAAATCAAAAACTTGTCTTGATCTCGGCAAGAATAAGCTACATCTCCTCACGGGCTTCATGACGGGTTACTGTCGCCCCAGAAAGCTATAGTGAGATAAGGATTAGTAAAAATTCTTAAAAAGCACTGACTTCAGGAGCTTTTGCGTGCATGTTACATTGTATATTCATGACTCATACGAAGCCAATCGGGCTGAAATTCGGTACTTTGAGTAATTTCAGCGGATTATGGCGAATAGTTTCTGAAATATATAAAAATTTTTTTTAGTGATACGATATTACGCGAAAATCAGCGCGTTGAAATTCTACAAGTAATTACCAAGTTTTAATTCGATCGGATTTGTATATTTTGAGTTATTGACAAAATAACAACAACATTTCAGATGGGTATGACTCCAAAACCGATTGGCCGATTAACGAACTCAAATGTCGCGTTCCGATGCACAATCTACCCTGAAAACTGCAAATCGCTATCTCTTTCCGTTCCGAAGTTATCGTGAGATACATATATATTTTTTTATTTTCTAGTTATACTATTTTTCTCAACTAGTTACCAAGTTTCAATTCCATCGGATATGTACTGCTTGAAACAAAATTTGTACTCGGAAACTGCTGGGCCGATTATGCCCATTAACTAACTCAGCCTTCGCATTCGGATGCGCAAAATACCCTGAACATTTCAAGTCGCAATCAGTTTCCTTTAGAAAGTTATCGTGGCAACAGCCGGCCGGACAGAATCAATTCTGACCTCGAATTCTTCATTAGCAACTCGTGCGAACATAACCTTGAGATATTTCAATAAAATTTTGTAATAATACAAAAATAATTTATGAACATTATCTACAGTTACTTAGTAATATATTATCATTGTTAAACAGTTCTAGGATTGAAATATCAAGGAAATTGGATAAATATTGAGTACCGAATATCGGCAGTGTTATTACTAACAATTTAACGGCTTTTAGTATATTTTATTGATGAAATACCGTCAAAACTTTGAATGTCTTCAGAAACAGATTGTGAAGATGCCATTGATTATTTCGAAATTAATGTTTCAAGGGGTTAGTAGCACCAAATCATTTTATTAGGCAATGCAGAGAACTAATGGCAAAACATTTCAATATTTTCATTTCCGTTGTGAATTACGAAATTTCATAATTGTATATTGTTGATATAATAATTCGCAGGACGTGAGAACTAGTCATTGATTTTTTCATGGTATTTCATGGATAATTTCCGGAAAATATTCGGCTAAAGTATCATTGTGAATGGATTTTTGATCATTCCTCAAATACTTAGCTGCAAATCGCTGCAATAAAATATATTACAGATTGTGTTATGCGGACGAGTGAGTACCTGCGAATAAATTCTGTACGAAGGCGAAGTCTGATTTTTTTTAATGGAGGCTATGTATGAACCATATAGTTTTCTTTGTTGTATTGTTTTACTCGTGGTATTTATTTTATTAGAACGTTTAAGATGTGAACTTGGGGACAATTATTTTTGAGCAAATTTATAATGTAGATACACCTTAATCTATTATTATTAGTATTATTTTTTATTAATCTGCTCGAGAGGAAAAACCTTTTATAGGCCCGCCCTGAGAGGGTCCGCTTCTCTCAGGAGTGTGAGACTCCAGATGTTGATTGGTTACTCACTAAAAAACCTCTCGCACGTTCCTTGGAGTAGTTCTTCGTCCTGCTCTGTAAGGGCAGGACGAAGAACGTCTCTCAACAAAAGAGATGAGCTGCAAGCGGCCTTCATAGTTGATGGGACCTGATGACTCGAAGTGACCCGAGCAACACCGCTTTCTGCATTCTGTGCGCTAAATCCTCGGCCAGAGATTTGCAGGCCGGAATAATCTTCAATTCAGTCACGTAGTTTGCTCTCATTCCGCCTAGGCATCCTATGATTAGTACGACCATCCTAACCTTATGTCTTGGATACATGACTCCCAGTTCGAACATTAAATCTTTGTATTTCTCCCTCTTCTGTTCTTCTTTCATCACCATATTATTTTCTGCGGGGGAGGAAAATTCGACGACAAACAATTCCTTGAGTTCTTTGTCCAGCAGAAGTATATCTGGCTTTATGTACATCTGCCGAGGTGTTGGAATCGCATAGTTCCAGTAGATGCGAGCTCTGCCATTTTCAACAACTGCTTCAATCTTCAGAGGCACATATGGTATTTATTTTTGGGCGCTCTAGTTCCTCGGAACAGAGGGCTTATCAATTTGCCCAAATGTCTGTAATTTTCGAATTTTTGGCTGAAAATGGTCTCAAACGATTTGGTTCGACTCACTGATCAAGAAACCGAGGTCGAAATCGATTCTGTCCGGCCGGCCGTAGGCACGATAACTCTCGAACGAAAGGAGTTAGAGGATTGAAATTTGCAAGGTGGGTTAGGAGCGTAAATATCTCGGACGAGTTCGGTAATGGGCAAAATCCATCAAGTGGTTTCGGAGTTATGGCCGTTTTTAGTAAAAACATTTTTGATGAATATTACCGAAACCGATCACTCCATCTTTCTGAAATTTAGCATCAAATTGTAGAATCATGACCTTCATACGCATGTGAAGTTTTGTATTGATCAGGTTACCGCAAAGTGTAAAATTTTTTTTTATTAATTCTAAAAAAAACTTTCTGCAATAACTCTCGAACGGAATGAGCTAGGCAGTTGAAATTTTCAGAGTAGGTTAGGTAGATGAATATCTCGGTCAAGTTCGTTATTGGGCAAAATAGGCCAGATGGTTTCGGAGTAACGAAAACCTTTTTTTTTAAGTAACAAATTTCAAATTAAATTTTTATTTAAGATGCAGTTTCACCAGAAATATCCATTGATATCATTTTCAACTCCAACAAGCTAATACTTTCGGAGATATGATTTTTCGAAATTTCAATAATGAATCGTACACTTCTATGTTTTCACAGAATGCTATAATTATTCTATCTATGCTTTATTATATGATCTGTGTTCATACTCGTACATGTCATCCTGTTCTATAAGAGAGAGTCAAATTCATTTCAGCTATTTTAATTTGATTTCTTCCATGGCGCAGTTCTCATTCTCAGACTGCTCATTTAATCTTGATAAATAAACTATTATTTGAATTCAATCTCCTTTATGATGCAGTTCTATCATAAGAATTATATTACATTGATATAATTCCCAACTCTGAGAAACCAATACATTCGGCGATATAATTTGTCTGTTTGAACAAGAGCACCATAAAGCTCCTGTCCACAGGGCTTGAACCAATTTTTTATTATTATTATACTGATCCTCCTAGGTCTTCCCCAAGGAGTCCCCTCATCAGCTTTCTAGAGCTTGAGCGAGTAAGGAGAATCAGTTGTGTTCTGTGAAGACTTTGTTACTGTGTCCTTACTCCACCTTAGGCACAACACTGTTCATTTTTGACCCAACAGTGAAAGGTGGCGATTACCGTGACTAGAAAATTTCTTTGCTAGCCTCGGGATTGAACTTGCGGCTTCCGCTCCCAAGTCCATAGCTCTACCCACTGAGCCAACCGCACTACACACGTTTTATATAATAATTTCTCTCGTATAAGTTTTATTTTATCGGAACGATCCCAAAATGTGGACAAATAGGTCTAGAATGTTTTTGTTGAATCCTGATTAGTTTATCAGGATTTTGTGTGTTTTCGAAGGACCAGAATTTACACCCTGATGGTTTTATCAGGGGGATGAGTATTTTGTTACTTGGAATGAGGTAACAGTTACGACGATGGGAAGTGGTGAATGATTCGAACGCACTTTGAATAAACAATTAACTGTATTTTGTTGTTACCGTTACTTCGATAACAAGCATGAATTATTGTACAATGCACTATTGATACAATATAAAATCTCCCTTCTATATGAAAAGGGCAGAAGTGACTACTTATTTGCTAACGAAGACAAGACAAAGTTACTGTTTCGCGACAGATCATGAATAGTGATGAAATTGAACAGTGTAATTGTATATAAAAGCCCAGATAGAAGGAAATATAGGAGGTTCCTTCATCTGGGTAAAAAAGAGGGAATATTAACAATTATTGGGGGTTCGATCTTAAAACCGCCCCAAATGTGTTACAACAATACTCTCATTTGTCAATTGCGAAAAGCAGTAGGAATGAATACTAAATGCACCAATCAGTAAACTTCTAGCGGGTTTAGTCTTAGGAATTCGAAATCTCGAAATTCCCCCACTATCGGGGCCAAAATTCCCTCGCTTTCTGGATATGATCTATCAGCGAAAGCTGACAAATGACTTTCGCAGACTGGGAATTTTCGAATAGTCTAGACAGAGACTCACAGCTTTGGCAATGTGTTAGTTGTTGCATGCGTTTTATCAATATTTCCCAGGAAATAGGTCATAAATACTTCTACAAGGTTTGAAGTATTACAAGATATTTTACTTGCAGTTATCTTTTCGTAGAAAATATTAATTTCAAGGGTGAGCCACCCAGACACAGAACCTAAAGCAGTGACCCCAAAACAGAAAACATTTGAGTTTTATAAACGAGCTGCTTTGTATAGAAAGTTGAATCTGCGGTTCCCAAAATGTGAAGTCATGCGCGCATGTTCTAGGGAACAGCGTGCTATAATTTTGCCCAAATGCCTGAAATTTCGAATTTTTCACTCAAACGTCTAGGTTCGACTTACTGATGAAGAATTCGAGTTCACGCCACGATAATTTTCGGACGGAAAGAGATAGCGTCTTCAAATTGTCAGGGTAGGTTGCGCATCCGAATACGACGGTAAAGTTCGTGAATGGGCATAATCGGCCAAACGGTTTCGGAGTAATAATCATCTGAAATATTGTTTCCTCAATAACTCAAAAATACATATCCGATCGAATTCAAACTTGGTAATTTGTTTATGAAAGCCGACGCGCAAGAATTTCGTGAGGATCTTATCATGAGGAAAAGAAATACAAATTTCACTTCGAATATTTTATATTTCAGAAACTATTTGTCAGATTCCGCTGAAATTTCGCATAAACTTTCAAACCGCCATTTTACATTCGAGGAACGGAAATCAGCTTTGTATTTTAGCAATTATTGTGAAAATAAAATGTTGAACTGTTATGTAGTTCTCTGAAATATTGTTTCCTCAATAACGCAAAAAATACACTGTAACGTGCCAATCGTCCACTTATAGACGATTGTCGAGTATGAGAATCTACTTTTAATTTTCTAGGGGTGGGAGGCTAAACTGGCTTAATTCGGCAACAAAACTCCCTCCCAGGTTTTCACAATATATATATATATATCGGGTGTCCCAAGCTGAGTGGCCTATTAGATTATTATGGAAACTATTTATGGTAAAGATTTTAAATTTTGTGGAACGATATTTGACCATGTAAGGTACATTTTTAGAATAATTTCACAATTCCAGTGTGGCCGGATGTACGACCATTTGGCAACAACTTTGTTATTTTAAATGGGACATTCGGTATTTCTATTTTTTTTATGATACTCCATAAAATACTGAATCTATTCATTCTACTTTTTCATACCCATCTTTAACGGTTTCTGAGTTATTAATTATTTTTCGATCTTTTAGATCAAATTGGCGTGTTACGAAAATGACTCTAATTCGCTCAATATTTGAGATTTGAATCAGAAAATTTAGCAAATCATTAGATATTGATCTGGTATATGTCATAATAATAATAATAATAATAATAATGTGGTGATGAAAGAACAACAGAAGAGGGAGAAATACAAGGATTTGCTGTTTGAGCTGGGAACCCTATATCCAGGGTATAAAGTAAAAATGGTCGTTCTGATCATAGGATGCCTTGGCGGAATGAGAGCGAACTATGTGACAGAATTGAAGATTATTCCGGCCTGTACATCCTTGGCCGAGGTTTTGGCGAACAGAATGCAAAAAGCAGTGTTGCTCGGGTCACTACGAGTGATGAGGTCCCATCAACTATGAAGGCCACTTGTAGCTCATCTCTTTTGTTAAGGGACGCTGTAAGGGCAGGACGAAGAACAGTCCAAGAATAGTGAGAGGTTTTTTAGTGAGTAACCAAATAACATCTGGAGTCTCACACTGCCGCTTGCGGCGCCTATAAAAGGTTTTTCCTCTTACGTGACAAAAAAAAAATAAATAATAATAATTAATAGTTTCCATAATAATCTAATAGGCCACTCACCTTGGGACACCCGATATATATATATATATATATATATATATATTAAAATTGAAAAATTACAATAGGTCGACCTCTTTTCACTCTACACAGTCTTATACAACTTAACTTAATAGAAAACAACGTCGTGGCCTCCTCGGAGTTCGATACTATGATCCTGATCTTGATGTTCCAATTTCAACGGAACCACTTCTAGATGGCCTTCCAATTCGAAGTAAAGTGTCTGCTGGTTATTTTATCATCCAAAGGAAGTACTACGTTGATTCCCCCAATTTCAAGGGTAGTTGGTATATCTGGATGATTCCTCGGTACAAATTCAATTCCAGCCAAGGTATAATTTCAATCTCAGCCAAAGTACAAATTCTGTCCAAGACAAGGTATAACTCCAATCCAAGCCAAGGTACAATTCTATCCAAGCCAAGGTACAATTTCTATCCAAGCCAAGGTACAATTTCAATCTCAGCCAAAGTATAACTTATGTCCAAGCCAAGGAGCTATTGGGGAAAACGAACAAAGGAATTATAATACGAAAAACTTTTACAACTCCTTCTCGGGTTTCTGAACTTAAATCTACAAATAATCAATCACATAATATATCACAAATTAAACCTGAGAAGGAGTCCTGTTCAGAATATCATTCTGTCTTCTGAGGATTGCTGGGATCTCCAGGGTGATATAGTTGCGCTGAATCGTTGGTGTACGGAGAACTTGCTTCCTCTAAACATTCCCAAATGTAATGTGGTATCGTTTGGTCGTAAGAAGGACTTGATCGCGTTCCCATATAACGTGGGGGGGCACGTTCTCAATAGGGTGGTAGAATATAAAGATTTGGGCGTTTTGTTTGATCAGAAACTGTTTTACAGCCCATGTGCGCTCAGTAGTCTCAAGTGCTTTCAAGACCCTCGGTTTTATCGTGAGAAATTCGGGATGGTTGCGGGATACTGGGACATATTTTGTTTTATTTAATGCGCTTGTGAGGTCAAAGCTTGAATATGGATGCATAATCTGGAGCCCTGCGTACAATGTACACGTCGGGAGTCTGGAGAATATACAGAGGCGATTCTTGAAGTTTGTTAGTTTCAGACTTGATGGCGTTTATCCGAACCGTGGTATACCACATGGACAGTTGCTAAGCAGATTTCGAGTTGATTCCCTCGAGCGGCGTCGTACCTACTTGGGTATTTTATTTCTCAGAAATATTCTATGCCCGTCAATTGACTGACCCTACTTGCTAGCTTTAGTTAATCTGCATGTTCCTAGACTGCCTGTACGCAATGCAACATTATTTTACCTGACTTTTCCACATTCTAACATTCTTCGTTTTTCGCCTCTGTATCGTATATGTCATGACTACATGTCCATCCAGAATGTTGTGGATATTTTCCACTGTAGTCAACCTGTTTGGGTGTGTGCTGTTTTTCTCAATGAGTTTTTAAGCAGCTCATGCTTGAATGTATTTATTTGTTTGTTCTAGGTTTCTTATTTTTAAAATTTCGAATGTATTATTTTTAAGTTTCCTTCTTCTGTATATCTTCTTTCCCATTCTGTAATTGGCCTTGGCTGTAGAATGGTGTAATTATTAAAGAAAATAAAGAAATAAAATAAAATATCAAACAACCTATACGGAATTTACCAAATCTGAGATCGCTTCCACAAAATGGATGACACTGAAAAAACTATGATCTTTAAAATTCAATTTTCTTCCCTGGTGAGGATTCTGACCTATAATAATATCAAATTAAGCACTTACCGAGAATTTCAGCACAATTCTCGCCGATTATTCAACTCGTAAATCTAACGATAAAAATGCTGTTATATTGAAATCTTCCGGAACGCAAGAAGAACAGTAGAAGTTTCAGCATTTTCAAGAAACATGAGGATGCCGACGCTCTGGTTTACGCGCAGGCTCCCGGTGGTGTTCGACGCGTTACAACTCACGTGAACGATCAAAACAGAGGCGGATCGTCCACTTGATTCATCCATAGACGTGCTATATCGTTGCAACACATTCGATCGAATTGGACTAGATAATTATTTGTAGAATGCCGATGTGCAAATTTCGTGAGCATATTATCACTAGAAAAAAAAATGTTTTATTCGAAAAATTTATTTTTCAAAAATTATATGTCAGATTCCTTTGAAATTCCGCACAAACCTTCTAGCCGAAGGTTGGCTCAATCGAGTACTGGATTTGAGCTCGATCGGCTTTGTATTCAAGTAATTATTGTAAAATTAAAATTTGGAACTGGCATCTACTTCCTATGTAATTTAGAATCATGTAAATCTCAGAATTGTAACACCTCGATGCCGCGCGGGAAATTCTAGTTCGAATCCGTAATGAGTAAGTTCACTATTTTATCTATTTCAAAATTTGAATTCAGTTGATCTCCAATGCGTTATTTCACCTATTAACACTAAAAAGACTTGAAGGGTCATGAAATATTTCTTGATGGTGCGTGAATAGACAATAGAACATGAGCGCAAAAGCTCTTAACGTTTTTTTTTATTTATTTTTTATTATTGGATAAGGTATACGAGTGAACAGTGATCTGTGGTCTATTTTGCCCCCATCTCTGGTGCTGACCAGGTGTGTCCCACGCTGATGCTACCCATTCAGCTCCAGAGTTTTTATGTCCAGTATATGCACGGCTACAGGGATGGTATGTCTCCATCCTTTATGAATTCATGGCCCAATGAATCTCCGTCTTGCTGCCAATGGCGGGGCATTCTGTTACCAGATATCAGGAGTCCCTTCCTCCTCCTCGCCAAACCTTAATTCGTCGTTTTATGCTAATCCAAATCTCACTAGGGGCTTTCCAAGGAGTGCCCCGTGGAGTGATGTAGCATATTCTTTCTCAAGATTTTGATTTCTCAGTGCTAATGTTCTGGAGGAACTATTTGGAGTACTCCAAACCTAGCGGATCCCGCCAGAGTGATTTTCTGTTGGGTTCTTCTTTCTCCTTGACCTTTTCATTGTAGGTTTGTTTTCCTAACACACATAAATGTTCGGGTCTTACAAAAGGAATTGAATCCCCTTTTCTGCGTAATATGAATCATCCCCGTAACTCCTGATTTCCGAGTGTCCGGGAATCCAGACCAATGAGACAAGTGGTTCTCACCTAGTCTGTTCCAGAATGTTTCAACCAAATATATATTAATAAAAATTGGTTCAAGCCCTGTGGACAGGAGCTTTGGCGCTCGTGTTCAAACTTTGACACATCATATCGCCGAAAGTATTGCATCATAAAGGAAATTTAATTCAAATATAGTTTATTTATCAAGATTAAATGAGCAATCTGAGAATGAGAATTGCACCATGGAAGATATCAAATTAAAATAGCTGAAATGAATTTGAGTCTCTCTTATAGAACAGGATGTCATGTACGAGTATGAACACGAGTTGAAAATAATATCAATTGATTTTCGTGGTGAAACTGCATCTTAAAAAAAAATTAATTTGAAATTTTTTTTTTGTTACTCCGAAACCATTTGGCCTATTTTTGCCCAATACCAAACTTAACCGGGATATTTATCTCCCAAAACTACCCTGAAAATTTCAACTGCCTAGCTCATTCTGTTCAGCAGTTATTGTAGAAACAAAATTTTAAAATTAAAAAAAATTCTTTTGACACTTTACGGCAATCCGATCTATACAAAACTTTGCACGCTTATAAAGGTCATCATTCTACAATTTGAAGCTAAATATCAGATAGATCGAGTGATCGGTTTCGGAAATATTCATGAAAAATATTTTTACTAAAAACGGCCATAACTACGAAACCGCTAGGTGGATTTCGCCCGTTACCGAACTCGTCCGAGATCTTTACGTTCCAAACCTACCCTGCAAATTTCAATCCTCTGACTCCTTTCGTTCGAGAGTTATCGTGTTAACGGACGGCCGGCCGGCCGGATGGCCGGACAGAATCGATTTCGACCACAAATTCTTGACCAGTGAGTCGAACCAAATCGTTTGAGACCATTTTCAGCCAAAAATTCGAAAATTACGGACATTTGGACAAATTGATAAGCACTGTGTTCCAAGGAACAAGAGTGCCAGAAATGAATAGCTGTTCGTTAGTCTCGCTAAAACTCGAGAACGGCTAACCGATTTGGCTAATTTTGGTCTTGAATTATTTGTGGGAAGGTTTAAAAGGTGAATAAAAATAAAAATTTCTACAGGCTGTTTTTCTTTTAATGTCAATAGCAACTCGCTCCTTTTCACGCCATAGTCTTACAATTTCATTCAATTGTGTTAAAAAATATAATTTCGAGGCATACATCATTGAAAATAAATCATTACTATACAGAGTGTTCTTTTTCTCACGGCTCAATTGTAAGCGATTGAAGTGATTTGTGCCACAAACAAAGCATTAACTAATTAGGTACCTTGGATTGATCTCATAATGTATTTGTCCGAAATTTTCACACAGGGTGTTTTTCTTTTAACGTCAATTACAACTTGCTGTTTTTCACGCCAATCGTACAATTTCTTTCAATTGTGTTAAAAAATATATTTTCGAGGCATACATCATTGAAAATAAACCATTTTTATACAGGGTGTTTTTCACATCACTGCACAATTGTACGCGATTGAAGTGATTTGTGCCACAAACAAAGCTGCAACTAAATAGGTACCTTGGATGGATTCTCATAATGTAACAATTTTGTTATTCCTTTGATGTGTGGACATGGCGCATGTACAATTATACGTCGCGTGTTCGCTCGTCGGAAAACAGTCATCTTTGTCCATTTACGCACCACAAAACAAAACAAAAAATATAGTATCAGAAAGCTTTAAATTGATTAAGAGATTGTATCATAACTGTGTTTGTCCGTCAATATCAAATTGAAACCTTATAAATAGCCAGTATTTCAGGAAAACTCTGTTTTGTAAGTAAGCAACAACATGTGCAATTAATCGAAAATACTAATAAAGCTTCATTCATGTCGAGCATTTTTTTTTTATTAAGTTAGGCGGTACGAAGTTTGCCGGGCCAGCTAGTACAAAATTAACTATCTCGTGATGACGATCTTTGGCTCATCATATTTCTGAGAGCAAGTATTCTACTTCATGGGGTCAATTAAAGTCAAGGTGGCAAACAGATCTACCTGTGAAGTGGATTCGCATTTGAGGTTAATCCGAAAATCGGTAGATAAGATGCTCCAAGACCCTCTTGGCTGCACCTCATAGAATTAATTATTGTGTGTTTGAGCCTATTCGGGTTTAGTTGAATATCGTATAATATAAAATATTAATGACTAGATGAAATTCTTTCAAATATTTCACGACTGTCACTTTATCCCAAATCTTTGACCCTTCGAACAAACAGGACCTCACTCAGAGACATATGGAAGCTTTATGTTAGCATTTTTTGCCGATGACACATCGGTAGTTGTCTTTTCGGAGTCGTGAGGACCTCCAGAAGGCTTGCGAGGATATTGTGAGCGAATTTGTTAAATGGTGTCGTTTTAATGCCCTGGTATTTAATGTAGGCAAGACAGAATGCGTTTACTTTGGCCTAAACAATGATGTTAGGGTTAACTTGAGAATTCGTTATTTAGACAGCGTCATAACACCCGCTGATTGTACTAAATTTCTAGGTGTCCATATTGACAAAAATCTGAGTTGTCGACCGATTTCTATAGAAAATAAAATACTATCTTTACCATGTATATTTGTACATATATGTATTATCAGGTGTTTGTTGTAAGCCAAAGAAAATGAGACTAAATTGTTAAGTTACCGTGATAATAAAACTAGAAACTCTCAGATTTTGCTTGTGCCAGAACGCAAAAGTTTGAACGGTCACTGATGTTTCAAGCCAAACAGATGTATAGTTATCTACCAAAGTCTGTGAAGTCTCTTGATATATTAGCTGTTAAGTAAGCGATTGAAACTTTATTGTTACTAAAATGTTATTATTCTGTTATGGATTATCAGTGTAATTGTTCCTTACTAACTGTAGAAGAGGGCTGCTAACTTGTATTTTGACTTGTCCTATACATGTTATATCGTCTTAAAGGATCAATAAATCAAATCAAATTATCATTTTTTTTTTCGTTCGAGAGGAAAAACCTTTTATTCCATACTGATACATTATGAAGAAATAAACCCCCTAGTTATACCGTAACTATAAACATGGTTATAACTCCCTTGGGATTATACTAAGCAGTTTATAGATCTTTTACTGCCTCTAATGTATTTACAAAGACAAATCGACAATTGTCAAATTTTCAAACTATCAAATTTTCAATTGTCAATTTTTTTTCATCCAGTATGAAATATAATTAATTATCTATCACGTGAGTTATTGGACCTCGGGCAACTTAACAATCCCTCGGGACTCACGTCCCTCGGGATGGCAAACTGTTGCCCTCTGTAGTTAACATCCTCATCCCTTGATACATCAATAACTATTATATGCTTCCATGAGAGGGTCCACACTCTGAGGAGTTTGAGACTCCAGCTCTTGTTGGGTACTTATAAAAAACCTCTCACACATTCCTTGGAGTAGTTCTTCATCCTGACCTTACAGCGTGCCTTAATATAAGAGATTAACTGCAAGGGACATCATAGTTGATGTTATTTGATGGCTCGAAGTGAGCAACACCGCTTTCTGCATTATGTGAGCTAATACCTCGACCAGTGATCTACAGGCCTGACAGGCCTTAATAATCTTCAATTCTGTTCCGTAGTTCGGCCCAATTCCGCCTAGATATTCTATGATTAGTACGACCATCCTGACAGATACTAATCTGCTAGTGGCGGCATCTTGTGTCTCTGAGGTAATTGAGGTTGCTAAAAAGGGTTTTTGTGATATTTCAAATTGGAGCGTATCGAAATCAACTCTAATAAAACAGAATGTGTGATTTTATGCACTTCTCATTCAAGAGTTAACAAACCCGAGAATATTATTATCTCTGGACAAACTGTGAAAATTACAGGCAGTACCAATTTCCTTGGTGTGGTTATCGATCATCAGCTGAATTGGTCTGGACTATATGTCTCTACACACTCCGTTCTCTACACACTCCGTGTTTTGGCGCTGCAATCAGACTCTGATTTGCTGAGGACAGTGTACTTCTCTAATTTCCAGTCGGTTATGTCCTACGGAATTATCGCATGGGGTAACGGCTCTGACGTTTGGAAGATTTTTAAGTTCCAGAAAAGAGCACTTAGAACAATGCTCGGATTGACTGCGAAAACATCTTGTCGCGGACATTTTAGGAATCTCGGTATACTCACCACTACCGGCACTTATATCTTCAGATGCTTGCTTTTCTTAAGGAATAACTATGATCTGTTCCGGGTCTATGAGAATTCCAATAGAACAAGGCGCATCCACTCGTTTCACTTTCCCAAGGTTTTACTCACACTGACACAGAAGAGTGTGGAATATATGTGCATGAAACTGTTCGATAAGCTTCCGAAGGATTATCAAATTCTCAAGAATTCTAACAAGTTTAAAACACTTGTGAAAAAATTGTTGATAGACCTGGAGCCATAATTATAGTATTAGTGAGTACTTAGGTTCCAATTTTCAATCTGAGCGTTTTTTTCGTTTCTAGGTTTTTTGGTTAAATTGACGTATTTTCTTTTCAACGTATGGTTTGATTATGGAAATAAATACAATTATTATTATTATTATTATTATGCTTCCAGGCTCTCCAGTTCGAACATTACATCCTTGTATCCTTCTGTCCTTCTTTCAGCGCCACATTATTTTCGGCAGTTACACACTAGTAACTACACTTTGGTCCACTACCAATTTTGTAATCTGACGTATGTTTCGAAAAGAAGGTTTCATCCTAAGAAGGATGAACGAAGCGTTACAGTAATGCTTCGTCTTTGAAGATGGAAACTTTGTTTCCGAAACATAATATGTCAGACGACAAAAAAATGTAGTGAACAAGAGTGTAGTTACTTTTATAGTGTACATGTATCATGAGTTTAGATAGAAGAGCAAATAATCAAGAACAAAAAAATAAACAACAAGTACAACAGAATAATCAACAAGAACAGCAACCCAATCTGTTGAATGTGATCCCTTATGTTCGTGGCCTTTCTGAAAAAAATCAGAAGAATCGGTTCTAAGTTCAATATAAGAACCGTCTTCCAAACACAAAATGATCTTAGGTCTTTATTAACGAAGACAAAACCCATTAATGAAAAACAAAAATAAAAAAAACTGTTTATATAATATTCCTTGTATTTGTGGTAAATCAAACACAGGAGAAACATCAAGACCACTAGAAGTAAGAAAGACAGAGCATAAAATTAACTTGAGAAATAGAGATATACAGAAATCGAAAATAGCAGAACGTGTATGTACAATCCAAGGAGATCACATGATGGATTGGAGTAATACAAAGATTCTAATGACAGAACCTGATTATAAAGGAAACTTATGGAGTCAACTTGTATTTTATTGAACAGAGATTGCAATTTTGCAAATTACTCAATTGGTATTGACCATATTTGGCTGAATTTATTGAAAAACGAGTTGGAGCTTGGAAATTTTTATGCAAAGTAACAAGAGCTATATATATAGGAGTTGGAACTTGGAAATTTCTATGCAAAGTAACAAGAGCAATGATTTTAAAATACTGTCAATGTGACAATTCTCGAATTCCACAATAACTATCAACAAAATAATTCTAAAGATTTTCGTTAAGCGTCTGATGAAGGAGTCTGATATAGACTCCGAAACGTTACGATATAGTTGTTTCTTCGTTGATGTTGTTTCCTTGTTGTTTGTTAGGCAGCATTATTCAATTGATTGCTTCTGACAAATATCTTGTGTTTCTTACGCAGAAGCAAATCACAAAATAATTTATTTTTATTTTATAAGATATTTTTCAGAGTTTGGGAGAGAAAACCCAGAAATAAACCTTTTAATAATGAGTATACCTCCTACAGTATCCTTTAATGATTAACTAGAATTGATACCTGTACTGAACTTGAGTGAACGTAATAATTTTGAAAAAGTTCTTCTGGATAGAACCGCAAAAATTTTTATGAACAGTTTGCATCTCATAGGGCTATTTTTAAATTAAATCAGATTTTCCATCTAAAATAAAGCGTCTTCCTTTGGTCTTCAAGTTTTTACACTTAATTTAAGACAGGGAAAAAATTAAAGGTTGGTGTGTTCATCAAGTGTCTGATAGGTTCAAGAGACTGGCATGCATCCTGAAGATCTTTGACTATCAGTTTCAGGCCTTTATTCTTTTCATACATTTAAGTTACCTTCCGTCTTAGTTTTGAGGCTATATCAAAAATCTTCTTAGCCTGTGAGGACAGTCTTCTTCTTCCACATACAGCTAAAACCTCCCTTCTCTGTTTGCCTGGAAAGAAATTTCAAGAATTCAGGTTTATAATAATCATAAGACTTATTCAATTCAGATAAGTGAATAAAAGAATATTTGAACATTCATTTCAATTATTAATTATTCTAGGAATATTTCCTTGTAGATTAATATTTAATGAGTTTTCAATGTTTGTTTTACTCAAAAGTTCAAAGAGTTTGGGGCATAGAGTGCCTGCATTTTCAACTATGAGGATTTATATTGAGGCATCAAAATATAAACAATGTTATAAATTCCATTTACCTTGTATGCCAACATTTGTTTGTAAGAATAAACACAGAATTACACCGGTTCTCAGAACCTTTGGATTCCTCATATCTGTTATATGTATTGCGACGGATCTAAATGACTTGAACAGATTCGGTGGTTCTCGTTTATCGATTGCTCCGCTTTACCCATCAGATCCAATCGTCCTATTTTCTGCAGCCAAAACTTGAGAAGCTAAAATCATTACCTATATATAAATTTCTTGGACCAAACTAAGTGATAATAACAGTAGAGTATTGAAATAACTTGACAAACAGACTTACCATATCATCCCTAGAAAGCCTATGCATCCTCGTCTCATAATAGTTATTTTTACAAGCTTCTACTCTTAGATTAGGGAAGAGAGGGGATACAGCATGACGTACTACGCAACGCTATCGATCTGACACCAAAACTTTGACAGTTTGGTGGACACCAAACGATGTGGTGGACGCGTGTTTCTTGTGTTTATCTGAGCGTTTACGGGGACTGTTTTGTTACACATAATGGTAAGATGTGCAGCTTACTGCTGAAAAAACCACATCAGGAAAAATAAGCTATGTTCTGTCGTCATGTGGTGGACATTTGGTTTCAATGTCAGTGAATATGTTATCCGTCCTCTCTCTTCTATAGTCTTAAGCTTCCACTAAACATTTAAAAACCATATTTGAGAGTTTAACTATCGTTGATAACGATAATCATCCAATTCAAAATGGCCGTGTCGAGTGTTTACAATGTGAACTGCTTTGATTAAGGAAGAGAGGGGATACCGCATGCCGTACTACGCAACGCTATCGATCGGAAACGAAACCAAAACTTTGACAGTTTGGTGGACACCAAACGATGTACTGGACGTGTGTTTCTTGTGTTTACGTTGTGTTTTGTTATAAAACTGTGTTACACATTATGGTAGGATGTGCAGCTTATGGCTGTAAAAGCCACAGCAGGAAAAAGCAACGTGGTTCTTTGGTCTTGTGGGACCCATTTGATTTCAATGTCAGGGTATATGTTATCCGTCCCCTCTCTTTTATAGTCTAAGGTCAACTGCGTAGTAACCTAGTAACCGTAACCACGAAGCGCGGAGGCAGCGGAACCTATCGGGAGCCTTTGGAACCTTTATAAGGTCCCGATTTTAACAAAGGAGATTCCACTCCATGGGATCGTTCAACTAGAAGAAAAAAATTTAAGGAAAGTTCAATACCTCAGAAAATATTAACCAGATTTTGCTGAAAATTTTGTGTATCAACGTTATCGTTTTCTGGAAAGTTAATAGTTCAACGAGATTATGTATTTTTTGTATGTAAAATATATGCAATTTTCCCATATGCCTATATGAAATTGTCTATTATTCATTTGAAAGGAATCTCATTGAGGATCTCTGATATCCATAAATGTTCATAGTCCGTAGTGATGTATGATATCACAAATCTCTTGTTCAATGAATGAACGACCGCGATGAAGCTCCTTATGCCACGTTACTATTTTTCCAGTTTTCCAATATCAACTTTTATTTGCGTAAACAATTCTAATGATAACCCTCAAAATTATTTGAATCCGTTAAACATTGTGTTTCTCATTCTGTGCTTTCATCTTACATTACTTATGTTCCAACAATGAGTGAAAATGTGGGGGCTCCGTCGTATTCAAAATCGAATCGATATCAAAATACTTGTATTCACATTATAGCATAGGCGTTGAGAGAATATAATTCTCTAAAATCAAATGGTGATAGTTTATCTGTAATTGCCGTAACTTGAGTATGATCTGATTAAACCAATTACGTCAGTCGCGTGACAAACTATTTAATTATGACAGGTTCGATTTCGTATTTGCCCGCGATCTTGATTCGCATCAATGAAACAATAATTTTACTTTTTGGCGCTCTAGTTCCTCGGAACTGAGTGCGCTTATCAATTTGCCCAAATGTCTGTAATTTTGGAATATTTCGATGAAAATGGTCTTAAACGATTTGGTTCGACTCACTGATCAAGAATCCGTGGTCGAAAATCATTCTGTCCGGCCGGCCGGCCGTAAGCACGATAACTCTCGAACGGAATGAGCTAGAGAGTTGAAATTTTCAGAGTAGGTTTGGGGGATGAATATCTCGGCTAAGTTCGTTATTGGGCAAAATCGGACAGATGGTTTCGGAGTAACAAAAAAAAAAATTTTTTTACGAAACAAATTCCAAATCAAATTTTTTTTAATAAGCAGTTTTATCATAAGAATCCATTCTTATCATTTTCAACTCTAACAAGCTAATACTTTCGGAGATATGATTTTTTAAAATTTCAATGTAAATCGTATTTCACAGATTGATATAATTATTATTCTATGTATGAATTCTCATAATGTCAACTTGACAGAAGGGAATATTGTAACTTCAAAAATATTGGGGTTGAAATACTCGTATTTTAGCGATGCAACGGGGACCTCACCCGAAAATGTTTGAAAATATTACGTAAATATTGAAAGCATAATTCTGTAGTTTGGTGAACGTAGATCAGGAAATTTTTGATCGATTACAAGGTAATTTTATATTATTACTTATCTTCTTTCATATTTGTTTTATGGAATACCTACTATTTGTAGGTACTTTAAACCTGTTTTGGGCAATTGTCATACGAAACTTGTTTTTTTGGCGCTCTAGTTCCTCGGAACAGTGTGCTTATCAATTTGCCCAAGTGTCTGTAATTTTGAAATTTTTGGCTGAAAATGGTCTCAAACGATTTGGTTCGACTCACTGATCAAGAATCCGAGTGCGAAATCGATTCTGTCCGGCCGGCCGTAGGCACGATAACTCTCGAACGAAAGGAGTTAGCGGATTGAAAATTGCAAGGTGGTTTTGGAGCGTAAATATCTCGGACAAGTTCGTTCGATCTATCTGAAATTTAGCATCAAATTGTAGAATCATGACCTTTATACGCATGTGAAGTTTTGTATTGACCAGATTACCGCAAAGTGTAAAAAAAAAATTTGAAAATTGAAAAAAAGTTTTTCCACAATAACTCTCGAACGGAATGAGCTAGGTAGTTGAAATTTTCAGAGTAGGTTAGGGAGATGAATATCTCGGTTAAGTTCGTTATTGGGCAAAATTGGCCAGATTTAATTCGATTTCTTCCATGGTGCAGTTCTCATTCTCATGATTGCTCATTTAATCTTGATAAACAAACTATTATTTGAATTGAATTTCCTTTATGATGCAGCTCTATCATATGTATACATTGATATAATTCCCAACTCAGGGAAACCAATACTTTCGGAGATATAATTTGTCTGTTTGAACTAGAGCGCCAGAAAGCTCCTGTCCACAGGGCTTGAACCCATTTTTACTTCACTAACGTTTCGGTATTATTCAGAGAAAGGAAATAGATAAGCATTGCCTCTTGCCTTGACTCTGACCCGTGTGGGTTTTGTACAGTTCCCATTAGAACCGAATACGACATTACGAAGTGTTGGTGGATATTGTTTCAACATTTGACATTTCCAAACCGATATTACGATCAATGCAATATACTGAAAACCGGCCTGTTTGAAGGAACATGCGAAATATGGATGTTATAAATAGACACAGGAAGAAATATAGTTGACCTTTAGACTATAAAACGCTCTCACTCTGTAGGTAATCTTGAAGTATAACCTTGAAATAATCTTGCACCATCATTCACAAGAAAAGTATTTGAATTTATAGTTTCGATTTTGATTTCTCAACGTAATTTAAAAATAACGTACTTCCCAGAATGTTTCAACGGAAGGATATACAAATTCTTACAAAGCACTGACGTAAAGTCATCAGCTTTTGCGCGCATGTTCCAATATCTATGCAGGATTCATACGAAGTCGATCGAGCTGAAATTCGGTACTCGACCATTAAAACGGCGACTCGAAAGTATGTGTGGAATTTCGTGATTAGTGAATATCGTATCACTAGAAAAACATTGATTTTTTTTTATTTTTATATTTCAGAAACTATTTGTCAGAAACAAATAGTTTCTGAAATATAAAATGAAAAAAAAATATCAATTTTTTTCTAGTGATACGATATTCACGAATATCGAAAATGAGCACGTCGGCATTCTACAAGTAATTACCAAGTTTCAATGGGATCGGATCTGTATAATTTGAGTCATTGAAGAAATAAGAACAAAATTTAAGTTGGGTATAACTCTGAAACCGTTTGGTCGATTATGCCCAACAACGAACTTAACTATTCGTAATTACAAGTCGCTATCTCTTTCCGTTCGAAAGTTATCGTGACAACGGTCATCCAGCTACTGAACTCACCCAAGGCTGCTGGAATCTCCAACAATATAGATCCAATCTTGTTCAGTAACTTGGCTGGAAAGTTAGGTTTTGAAGGCCAAAATTTCAGCCATATCTGACGGATAGTTTCTGAGATAAGAATTTTTTTAAATTTTCTAGTAGTACAATCCTCGCGAAACTTTGCGAACCGCAATTCTACAACTATTTTACATTTTTTAATTGGATCGGATTCGTATTTCTTGAGTTATTCAGGAAATAACAACAAAATTTCAGATGCGTATTACTCTAAAATCGGTTGGGTGGTTATGCCTATTAACGAACCCAAATGTCGCATTGGGGTGCGCAACCTACCCTGAAAATTGCGAGTCGCTATCTCTTTCCGTTCTCAAGTTATCGTGAGATAAATAATATTTTTGAATATTTTTTTTTTAAATTTTCTATTGATAAGATTCTCACGAAATTTTACACATGTCTTTGTAAGTTGTATTCTACAACTAGTTAGCTAGTTTCAATTCGATCGGATCTGTATTGTTTGAGAACAAAATTAGTTCTCGGATTGGGATTATGTCCATTAACGAACTTAACCGTCGCATTTGGATGCGGAACCTACCCTGAATTAAGTAGCTATCTCTTTCCGTTCGTGAGTTATCGTGTCAAAGGCCGGCTGGACTTTCATATTTGGCCTCGAATTCTTCTAATCGTTTGAGAACATTTTCGGAAAAAAAAATCGGAAGTTACAGACATTTGGACAAAATGACACTGTTCCTCAGAACATGCCCGCAAAAAGCATCCATCGTTCAATTAATTGCATTTCCCCACGAAAACGAATTATTTGCTTATTTGGAATTATCGACGCCACTGGTTATTTGGCTGCTGTAAAATGGCTGGTAAATTCCTCGTCCGTGTTTAATTGTGGCGATGAAAAGCAACGCAAAAAAACGAAGAATGTCCATATATATGTGTACACTTCTTTGAAAGTTCAATTTCAATTTTTTTCAAATATATTTAATTAATAATTAATTCACAGTTCACAAGTTGTTGATTACAGACGTATTCTTTGTGCTCCTCGAGTTCTTGTATTTAATCGGTTCTGTGTTGGTTTCTGAGTTAAATCAGGTAGCGAATAAATTATATTTATATTATTATAATTGTTTTTGGGAGATATATTTTTATTTTGGTTTTTCCTTTGTTTCGTTTACGGTCACCGATTGACATCGCGAGAGATAGCGTTCGCATCGCGACACGCTAAGCGTAACTACCGTTCTTCAGACGGCGTGTGTTATACTGATCCCCAATCCAATCTGTTACATATTTCCATTATTCCGTGGCACTCCAAATTCTGTGTATAAGACTTTCTTATAGGCCCAAGAAAGTGAAGAGTCCTATTTGTTACTCCCGCAATATTTATTACCGTTGTGTTCACGATATGGCTCGTTCCTGTTCCGTTTGCGCCAATTCTATCTCGGCCAACCAGAAACATATTTCGTGCGTCAAATGTTGCAAAGATTTCCATTTGGGCTGCGTCAATCTCACTGATAGGGAGCTAAATTTTTTTAGAGGAACCGGTGATGTTTGGTGCTGTACTGCGTGCACTACGAATTAACGTATCCTACGTAGTAATTCTGGAGGTGGACGTCCGATTTCATCATCTCCGTCACGGCCCTCTGCCCTCCAGGTTCCATCGGATGGACCTTTGACTGTTCAACACAGGGATGCCAGATCTCACGATTAATCGTGAGATCTCACGATTTCACACCAAATCTCACGATCTCACGATTTGGACCCAATATCTCACGATTTCTGCTGTAGTTTGTAATTCAACTCATTGTAGGAATCTTTATGATAATAACTCAAAAAATGTCTTAGGAATACAGTTTTATCATTGTATATAGAAGACTATACCTATATTAATTCGAATTTACCATGGTAAATTCGAATTAAGAGTGTCCAATACAGGAGAAAGGACAACATAATTTACCATGGTAAATTCGATTAAGGGTGACCAATACAGAAGAATGGACAATGGAGCATACGCGCAAAAGCTTCTGACTTCACGTCAGTGCTTGAACCAATTTTAAGCATACAAATTTTTCATTGCATTAGAGAAAATATATTTTGGACCTGCCATAAACAACAGCTTTTTGTAAGAGAGTTCACTACATGAACTAAAATTGTCCCAATTTTTATGTTGAAAGCATCAATCAAATTTTGTCAAGGTTGAATTTTTTGATCCCAAAGTTGCCAGAAACAAATGTAAGGTGGACATTGAGAAATTTGAACTTCGAAGATCTCAATATTAATTCTGGTTATGCATGGATATACATTTATTTCGTTCAACAAATAAAAAAATGAAGCATATTATTAATATACTTTTTTTAGGTAAAATTGTTTCATTATTATCATTTACATTTTAGATTTCAATTACGACTACTTAAAGAGCACATAAATTCATTGATTCAATTTTCGTCACAATATTCAATTAAAATTAGAAATATTCCCTCTAATGGTGACGTCATCGAATATCTCACGATTTCTCACGATTTTTACCGACCTAGATCACGATATTAGATCGGCTTCATCTGGCATCACTGGTTCAACATTTCAACTTGTTGATGGAGCGGATGACGGATTTGTCTTCCAGTGTGGGGCGGATTGAGAAGCGTCAGAATGAATTGTTTGACCAGCTTTCCGCTTGTACGGAGACTTTGGCTAGGCATTCCAATATCCTGTCCGACCATGAGTCGGCTCTGGCTCTCCATGGTTCCCAGATTGAGTCGATCCAGCATGATCAGAAAGCAGTAACGGGCAAAATCTCCGATATTTCGAAGGGCCTGAATGAGGTGAAGTGTGAGTTGCTCTCGTCTGGCCGTTCTCAGTCTCTTGCCATTCCTGAGGTACTTGAGTGTGTTGGAAGATACCATAATATTCTGGCCCTAAACGTTCCAGTGGGTGCGCACCCTTCCGATGATTTTTCCATTTCTTCTGCTTTCGTTGACTGCATATCCGAGACTGCTAGTCAAAGCCTGATTAGCAGCGTTCGATTGGCGTCCAAAGACAAATCACGGCCTGCATGGTTGAGATTGTCATTCTCCAACCCCCATGTCGTCTCCAATTTGCTGAGAAACAAATCTCGCTTGATCTCTGATGGAAGATTCCGTGACATCATGTTGCGGGATGACAAGACAAGGAATCAGATGGCTGAGCTGGATTCTTTACGGATGGAGTTGAAGTGGAGGCAGTCCAACGGTGAGAAGAATATCACAATAAAGTATGTGAAGGGATCCCCTATGATCGTTCCAGCCGCTACCACTAGGGGAACTCCAGCCCATCTTGATGATTCGGGGGACTCCAGGTCTGGTCATTAATCTATAGCAACTGTCCGGATATAAGGTGGCCTCTCAATGGCCTCCTTTCAGTTCTCCATCGTATCCCTATGCATAACTCATCAGCGAAACTGCCTTCCAACAAGTGATCAATAAACCTACTAGATTCCGAGCTGGACAGGTACCCTCGTTACTCGATCTCATCTTGGTATCCGATTCCAATCTCATTTCTGACATAGACTATTTACCTCCATTCAGAAAATCTGACCATATCACCTTGTCAACGGAGCTACAATTTCGTCTTCTTTGTCCAAATTCTAAATCGACTAAAGATATTCATATTATTGACTATAACAAAGCATCTGAATTATTGGTATCTAAAGACTGGTCACTGATACTGGCAGACGAGGATGATGTTGACGGAATGTGGGGGGTCCTTCTTGGGTGTAGTTAGTGAGGTTGTTACTTCTTGCACAACTATTCGTTCCGTTAAGACCCTCACTAGTAAACCATGAATCAACGATGGAATCTTGAAGATGGCGAGAAAGAAGAAGTCCCTATGGCAGAGATATATCCGGACTGGATCAGCCTGTGATTTTCCAAACCATCGTACTTTTTCAAATCACTTTGCTGCTACATTGAAGCAAGCTAAGAATCAGTATGTGGGAGGACTGGCTTCTGCTAAGAACAAGAGGAAATTCTTCAAGTATCTTAAATCTTCGATGAGCGGAGGCGTTGGTTTTCCAACCATTCGCGATCTGTCCGGAGAACTGTGTGAGGATCCGCTCGAGACTGCCAATGTTCTAGCTGATGTATTCTCTTCCGCATTCGTTAGGGAACCTGATGGTCCTCTTCCTGAAGTCAAAGTGCATCGAACTTCAGAGGAAATTTCCGACATCGAGATCAATGAAGAAGTGGTCAGAGGGTACTTACTGAGGCTGAAAGATACTGCCCCTGGACTGGATGGCCTTTCCTCCAAACTTATCCGATGCTGCGCGCCCTCCCTCGCTTTTCCCCTCTCTAAAATATTTTCATGTTCCCTTAAATGTTCTATCCTTCCTGATGATTGGCTGACTGCCTCCGTAACCCCAGTTTTCAAAAAAGGAGATAAACTATCACTCACAATTACAGACCTATAAGTATAATATCAACAGCTTCGAAAGTCTTAGAAAGAATCGTGTCAGATCATATTACCCAGTTTGCTGTGATTAGTGGCGCTATTCCTACCGAACAACATGGATTCTTGTCAGGTCGCTCTGCAATAACCAACCTCATATTATGTATTGATGAGTGGACTAAGGCGTGGGACCGGGGGGTGCCCGTGGATGTGCTTTATCTTGATTTCTCCAGGGCTTTTGATAAGGTCCCCCACCGTCGGCTGCTTGCTAAGCTCTCTCATTTTGGAATCAGGGGAAGTGTTCTTGCTTGGATTAATGCCTTTCTTTCAAACCGTACATTTCAAGTAAGAGTTAATCATTCCTTCTCCTGTCCAGATAGACCGATGATATCTGGTGTCCCCCAGGGTTCCGTTCTGGGCCCTATCTTATTTTTGTTATACACCTCCGATCTCCCAAAATTGCTCCATTCAACTTGCTCAATGTTTGCGGATGACACCAAAATCTACAATTTTCCTATATCCAACTTCGATACGCTCCAACATGACCTCCATGAGATAAGTGTTTGGTGTGATAACTGGCTACTACCTCTGAATGTAGATAAATGCTGTATACTACATATTGGTAGAAATAACCCGAGAAGGGAATATAACATTAGAGGTCTCACGCTGCAAAGTGTATCTAGTCACTGCGACCTTGGTATGACTGTTTCCGAAGACCTACGCTGGTCTAGCCATGTATCATCTATTACTGCCAGGGCTAGACAGTTGACTTAGGCCATCCAGAAGACTTTTGAGGGATGTGACATTGCCACATGTAAACTCCTCTACACCAGCTTCGTTAGACCAATCTTGGAGTATGCTGGCCCTGTTTGGTGGCCTTCCACCCGTGCCGATGAACTCTGTCTCGAGTCAGTGCAGCGTTGGAATACTCGCGTACCATATGGAATGATTCGCCCTTCCTACGAAGACAGGCTCAGTATTTTCCAGTTGCCATCTTTCAACTGCTGACGTGAGAGGGGTGATTTAATATTTTCCTTCAGATCGCTCCGTGGTGACTTCGGTGATTGTATTCGTGACCTGTACACTTTGAACCATAACAACTTTAGAGGACATCAGTTCAAACTGGCGAAGGAGAATTTTGTTATCACTCAACGTCATAGCTTTCTCACCAACAGAATTTTCGAGAGATGGAACCGTTTGCCGGTTTCCGTGGTCGATGCTGGGACCGTCAATGGCTTCAAGAACGCCCTGGATCTTTACGATGCAACATCTTATTAATTGTGAACTGTTTCTGATATTTCTGTTTTGAGTTTATAGGAATTTCCTCAACTCTTCTTGTATTTTAATAATAATAATAATAATAATATCAATTTTCGCTAAAAATTTATATTATGCCATGAATTTTCTTCTCTGGTGGTTCTAACTTTGCGGTTATGACACAGCGTGCTGTCATTTTGCCCAAATATCTGTACCGTTAGATTAGGTTCAACTCTCTGATGAAGAATTCGAGGTCAAATTTGATGTCCGACCGTCCGGCCGTTGCAACGATAACTTGAGAACGGAAAGAGATAGTAATTTTCAGAGTAGGTGGCGCGTCCGAATGCGCCAGACAAGTTCGTTAATGGGCATAATCAGTTCAACGGTTTCCGAGTACAAATTTTGTTTTCAAGTAATATAGATCCGATCATATTGAAATTTGGTAACTAGTTGTAGAATATCGTCATTAAGACGTAAGTAAGTGAAATTTAGTGAGGATCGTATCGCTAGAAAATTTAAAAAAATATATTATAAAATGATATTTAGCTCACTATAATTTTCGAACGGAAAGAGATAGCGACTGGCAATTTACAAGGTTGCGCATCCGAATGCGACATTTGAGTTCGTTAATAAGCATAATAATATTTAATAAAATTCAATTCTGATAGAATACATCCTTATGTCAGAATTAAAAATTATGTGATCTTAGACGATTCTCTCAATACTCAAGCCTGTCCTTAAAATGTTACGAAATGTATTGATATCTTATAAAAGCTGAGAAAACGATCTATATCGATGGTAAACTCGATTCAGGGTGTCCAATAGAGGTGAACGGACAATAGAACATGCGCGCAAAAGCTCCCGACTCTACGGCAGTGCTTGACTCAATGTCATCGCGTTATCATTTTGTGGAATTTTTTGCCGAAATTGTTCTCAAACGATTGGGTTCGATTCCCTGTTGAAGAATTCGAGGTCAAATTTGATTCTGTCCGTCCGGCCAGTCGGCCATCCGGCCGTTGCCAAGATAACTTGAAATTTTCATGTTAGGTGGCGCGTCCCAATACGACGGACAAGTTCGTTAATGGACTCAATCAATGGATTCCGAGTAATAATTTTGTTTTTAACCAATACAGATCCGATCGAATTGAAACTTGGTGAGTAGTCGTAGAATTTCAAACTCTATAACTTTCGAATTCAATTTTTTTAAGATGCATTTTCATCACAAGAATCCATTGATATCATTTTCAACTCTAACAAATTAATTCTTTCGGAGATATGATTTTTCAAAATTTCAATATTAAATCGTAACTCGTATGATTTCACAGAATGCTGTATCGAAAATTAGCGCACGTATCTATGAACGTCATCAGTGTTCATACATTTCATCATTGTCATCTCATCTACAGATAAGAGACATGTCAAACAAAGTATGATTGAAAGCAAAATGACGAGCGGAATAACCTCAGCTATCGTAGATAGCTCTTGTATAATACATATTATGATGGAAATATATACTTTGGTAAGTTAATCAAATTGGTTTCAGAACATCTCCAGTAACACAAAACTAGAATATTGGCTAAGTTTCAATTGAAATAATATAATTTTCATAGTAGATTTCGGGAATGAATATCTCATATAAGTTCGTTATTGGGTCTGTTGGTTTTGGATCAATAATTTTTAACACTCTTGTTGAATTTAAACTCTTTTATGATGTTTGAATCCATTGATATCATTCCCAACTCTGAGAAAACAATACTTCGGAGATATGATTTGTCTAAGTTTGAACAAGAGCTCGAAAGCTCCTGTCCACAGGGTTTGAACCAATTTTATTCATAAGATATAGATAATTCATTCTCCTCGATTGACATAATATACCAAGGCTATGCTATACAGTTTGACAATCTCAACTTTCGATTCGAAATTTACTTGGGAATTAAGATATTCAAGGAATTTTCAGTGTGTGAATGGGCGATGGAATATTTTGATAAACGAATGCTAGATTATAAGAATTGAGTGAGTAAATCAATTTCATGCATCAGATGATCGATTTTTTTCGTGTTTCTACAATAAAGACTTCAGTAGCAGTTTTCTGTGTTGAACGGATAACCAGAAACACTGTGGAGGAGGTACTACCACATTGTGAAATCTTTAAAGGCTTTGTAACTTTTTACCTGAGCAGAATATGGAAAAATGGTAAAGGAACAGTGTTCGATTTGATGAGAGGAATACATGGTTGAAATTAATATACCACTCATATATGTTTTCTAATCCTAGATTAATTTTGTTTTTTTGGTCACAACGGATATCAGTAGTTCAATAGTTATAAGAGAATGAACGTGGAAAAGTTACAATTTTTTTGCTAGGTAAATAATAATTATAGATGTATGTTGAATAATGTACCTCTATACTAATCAACGCATCTATTACAATTATTGAAAACCCGAGTATTGAATCAAGCTTTCACTATCCATAAACGACCATGTCCAACCGACGACGAATCTAGGGCGTATGAGGTCGATTCTATATTCGAACATCAGCATTGAGTGCATTATATTTCACTTAAATTATGGATAATATTGTTGAATGATTGGAGTTGGATTTGTAGTGTTACTGTTTGGATTCATTCCATGTGTGGCTGGAGGGCCAAGGTAAAGCACCCCCGACCAGGTATTTTCTTGGAATTGACCTCCACCCCCCAAACTCATTCTCCCGAATTATATACAACCAATTTAGGTCACTGTTCTATGTGCTTTGTCGTCAGTAGTTGAATACTGAATGTGTATCAACATACAAGCGGTAACACTGGTTCAGCACAATTATTATGTCATGAATGGAATTACATACAGGCTGTCCGGTGAGTGAGTGTACATGGTTTAACCCTGAGTAGAACAAGTCATGGTGACTTCGAATGTAGTAGTATACATTTTATTGGGCCCTTGGTTTGTGCTATACAAGGTGTTTTACGAGAATTGCCGAAAAATTGTCTGACTACTCATTCGATTTGATTAAAATTAAGTATCAGAGATCACCATACTAATTCAAAATAAAACCAAACAAAAAATTCCGAATATCAGGTCCATACTGGAAAAATTGAGATTTGTCAGATTTGGGTCTGGTAAACACCCGATACATGATTTTCGAAAAAAACTGATTATCACTTTCGAGGCGGGAGAGCCATAGTTTTGTTTCTTGAAATTCGTGATATTGTCGCATTTGTTTCCTTGACACAGGGTGATTCAGAATTGGTTCAAAAATTCTAAAATTTTCTATAACTCGTAGCTAAAATATTATTAGATCTATTCACTTTGAGGTAACAAAGATTCCTATATATTGCGAGAATAATGGCTCAACAAAAAAAGTACAATACCAGGACCGTACTGAGGAAGAATTGTTCCTCCGGAAGAAGGTATACTGAACACCCTGTACATAATTGTCGGGAAAAATTATCCTTTGGTTTCTAGAATTGTCGCATTTGTTTTTTCTCTACAGGATGTTCTTCAACTTCATATGATAATTCAAACTCATCACTGGAAGCTGTTAACATAACTAATTATTGATAACATAAATAATTAACTATTGATCACAGAATATCCACTTGATTTTGATCGAAGATCCAATTGTTTCCGCTATAAGATTATACAAAATTTTATCATTGCCTATTCTCACATTGAAAATTTCTTGAATAACCCAATTATCATCAAAATTATATATATTAATACGTTGTATAATGTACCGATCACTTTAATTATTATTAAACTCTTTGACTACGTACCACCTTGTCTGTGGTATGGTATGAATGCACGCTATCTTTCGAGCTATCTTTGGATAGACTCTCGGAACGTTGCTGAATTTTTTCCATTGAAGTACAATCTAAGAAATCACATATTAAAGAAATTAATTAAGTATCAATGATTTTGATAGTGAACAAGAAAAAGGCGGCCACTTGGTTTTTATCTTGATTCTAATATTCTTGTTCTAGCGCAGGGGCAGATCCGTGAAAGAAGTGATATTTCTGGAATATCTATCATAATTTAAAGAATTCAACACAAGAAAAATATCTCGAAAACTGCGTTCAAGGAGATATGTTGAATAATTACATTTTCTAAAATTATTGAAGATTCTTACTCAAGGTAAAACTTATCTGCTTTCTTTATGCTAATTTCATTTAGTGTTATATGAGTTTGGAAAAAGAGGATATGAAAAAATTCAAGGAATGCACTAAATTGTCAGTCAGCAGCTTTTGCGCGCTTGTTCTATTGTCTATTCACGCCTCACACACCCTCACGAAATACTGCATGAACCTTCAAGCCGTCTATTTTCAACTGAGTTCGAAATTTTATTTTCACAATATTTCCAAAAATACAGTGGCCATCGAGCAAAAATCCTGTACTGGTTTGTAAAACGGTGGCTTGTAGGTTTGTGCGGAATCTGATTTACACATTCTGAAATATAGAATTTTTTATTTTTTTAATCACATATACGATCTTTACGAAATTTCTCAAAAATTTACCCCGTCGGCATTCTACAACTAATAAGCCAGGTTCAATTCGATCGGATCTGTATGTTATTGAGGGAATAACATCAAAACTTCATATGGGTATAAGTCCGTTTGGCTGGTTATGATAATTAACGAACTTAACCGTCGCATTCCGATGCGCAAACCTACCCTGAAAATTGAAAGTCCCTATCTCTTTCCCTTCGAAGGTTATCGTGACAACAGCCGGACAGAATTGAATTTGATGCAGAATTCTTCATCAGCGAGTTGAACCTTATCGTTTGAGTCGATTTATCGAAAATTGAAAATTTGGGGGAAATGAGAGCACACTGTTTCCTATAACATGCTCTCAGAAAGTGTTTAATTTGATGACAGGAATATATGGTTAAAATTAATGTACAACTTAAGGCCCTATATAAAGGAACTGAAAAAGTGTATTTTCGAGTATCTGAACAAGTTGAAGAGCACTGTGGCCAGGAGCTTTGGCAATGTGTTCAAATTTATAGCCGGAGCGGTCACCCATCCAGGTATTGAACTCGCCCGATGCTGCTTAGTTCCAGGGAAAAAAATAACATTCCCAATACCCATTCGAATACATATTTACTGATGGGTAAAAAATAAACAGTGCTTTGTTTGTGGCGCCGTAAGGACTAATTTCAATAGTTCATTCCGAGAATTATTCCTATGACAGAAATCAGCCCAATCGTACGGTTGTACCATGAGGAACTATGAATTGAAATTTTATAAAAAAATGTTCTGTATAGCCGTAATTTTGATATCTGATAATACACAAAAATACTCCGTTTCACGTAATTTTATGAAAATATCGACTGAATGCAGTCCATAACACTTTTCTCAAAGTTATAATTTCGGTAGAATTGAAAAAAAAAATTAAAAATGTCGGCTGCGGGAGTCGATCCCGGTACGTAAACTACCTACGTGTTATGATCACGTAGTTCTACGCCTGATCTATTCAGCCAGTATAGGATTAAGGTAGAAACAGACTATGCCCACGTACGCCACGTACGCAACGCATTCAGCCCTATTCTGTAACTTCAAATCGAATAGAGATGGTATGCATCGAATAGAAATACAGCGGTCAAATCGGAATCGCTTCAAATTGGTATTCTGTAACTCAACTCGAATTCTATTATCGAGATCTGAAATAGAAATCGAATAGAATTGCTCTCTACCGCCTAAACCATATCGGAATCGCTTTACGAGATCGGAACCATGAGCGGGAGCATGCGCCGTCGACGTATTTTGACATATAAAATCGACGAATTCAATTTAGCGTTTGTAAATACGGAAAAGTTTAATAGGTGTTCTGCCAGAAAAGGGAACTATTTTAAAACAAGTGTCGATTAATCATGATTAATTACGTTCGGCAATAAAAGAAAAAATCGAACAGCAAATTTTCAGAATGGAACGTCGTGAACTTAGGGATACCAGTAAGTAAATCCTTTTGAAATCCCTGAAGAAATTTTTAGGAAGCTTTACCGTTTACCCAATTGCTCTCGATTTCATGAATGAAGTCAGTTCTCACTTTGAACAACCAATTCTGACGACTGCCGAATCATTTGAAGCTATTGCAGAATTGTAATTTTCTTTCTGTTTTTGAATTCCACGGGATACATTGAAAATTTATTCACTTCGCTTTTTATTAAAAAAAAAACCTCCTTTTCTTTTCTTTTTACGCGTTTGTCCCGCCAGAAACAGCGTGTTATTGTATTCTACTAAAATTCATGAAAGTAAACTCCAGATCTTTATGAAATTTGCTAGGTTGAGTTACCCAAAATAAACAAACTGATAAATGTCAGTGGTTATTAAGGGCGAGATTTGCGTGCACATGCAACGTTGCCGGCTACTTCCAAGAACGTCGAATAGAAATAAGAATTCCGATTCTGCAGCGTCTTCTACATTGGTTATAGAATACCAAAATTGGACGCGATAGAAGAGATACATTCCGATTTGTCAGATTACGATATGATGCGTTCATTTCTATCCGAGTTACAGAATAGGGCTGATTATGATATCTGGACCCTTGAATTTACATGCCTAGAAAAGAAACACACTACACAGTACACAGATGCTATCATACGCAACGCGGTATCCGCCGATCCAGATCGACGTGGGAAGGTGGAGGGGATTGTATACGCCAAAATGGCGTAGACTTGTGTGTTTCTATAGAAACTTACATTCGAAACACGTCAGTTTGAATTTGGGAAGATGAGAGATGAACAATTCATTGAATTAATTAGGAATTATGAAGTTATTTATAACGGAATATCGCGATGTAACACTAAGAAACGCAGCATGGGAAGAAATAGCCAAGCAAATGGGCAAGCCTGGCAAGTGTCTACCTGCTACTATAATTTTCTATAACATATAAGTACTGTATGAATTGGGTAGGTTTTGTATGTATTTATACACAATATAGGTATGTTTTATACTGAATAAATGAATATGTGGGGGTATTTCTGTAGCAAGTACCTACCTGCTACTATATTTGTACTGTATGAATTGGGTAGGTTATGTAAGTATATATACACAAATTTATCTCTGTCTTTATTTATAGTGTGTCTCCAACATCTTCTCTTCACAATTTTTTTTTATTGAGGCACTGACATATTCATGTAAAAACAACAAACTCAATAGATCATCCTCAAATTCACTATCTGAATCAGAAAACATAGTACCTACATACACTGACAAATGACAACATCTGATGTCAAAATGCGTTGCATACGTGGGACAAGTGTGCACACAAGCTCTCCCACGTTGCGTCTTGTACGTTGCGTACGTGGGCATAGTCTGTTTCTACCTTTATTATGAAAGGCGGGACTTGAACGACTGTTTTTACTGACCTTTGATACCTGGTTTCCAAATTTCAGAAAAATATCATCATGTTACATATTATTCGAACAAGTTTAAATCGAGAACATGGTTGTAAAATAAAGTACATATCAAATTCTCACTAGGTATTGAACGAATGTTATTACTGACGTATCGACTTGTCAAATTTGAATTCGACCGATCTATGCACATGATAATTCATTAAATTCAATTCAGGCATGTCAAATATCAAAAAAATATTGACAATTTGTTTGGTCTAGTGTAAAAAAATGGACCAGAACCTCTCGATCGTTGAAATATTTCGGCA
Source organism: Halyzia sedecimguttata (assembly GCA_937662695.2). Classification (NCBI taxonomy): domain Eukaryota; kingdom Metazoa; phylum Arthropoda; class Insecta; order Coleoptera; family Coccinellidae; genus Halyzia; species Halyzia sedecimguttata. The sequence goes on from OW569415.2 coordinate 14,811,264, forward strand.
ATACTTTCAGCAGTATTGACCCGATAGATTTCAAATCTAAAACTTTACCATAAAAATAAGTTTCTGAAGGCTCTCGCAGAATATCAACGATATCTGACGGATAGTCATTTTTGAAATATATTTTTTTTAATTTTCCAGTCAGGCGATCCACAAAATATCCACAAAATTTCTTCGGGTCATTATTACTATAACTTTGAAACCACACGGTGGATTTTGCTCATTTCAACTCTCTAACTCATTGCTCTAATCGTTTGAGACTATTCTCGGCTAAAAATTTGAAAATTACGGGCATTTGGACGAATCGATAGTCACTCTGTTCACCTGAACAGCGCTCCAAAAACTAACTTAAGATAAGCATGTTTAAAGAGCACCTGACTAGATACCCAAAGTATATTTAGGAACTCTTTCAAACAGTAACTTATCTAACAACTATATTTCACCAACAGCTTTGGTGCGATTAATTTTTGTTTTGTTTCAGTTGATCCCTAATTTAAGAACAATGAATGAAATAATTAATCTCTTTAAATGTTTTGTCCTGCGACCACGTTATAGAAATCACGGAGGCTTCTTCTGTTAACGATCGAATCGAATTATCGTAGGACGATCCGCTATTTCGAAGTCTTTTCAAACTGTGACATATTCTTCACAAAGAAGTAACTGAATTAATTCTTGAATTGATGGCAAGTCTATTTTTTCCAAATATCTCTGAAGTATTATATCATATTAAGGGAAACTTTCTGTAGAGGCCATTTATATAAACGTACCAAGAATATTATAGCAATCAATTATTTGCAACAAAAATATCCGCAAAATTCGAAAAATATGTCAGGTGAAAATGATGCAAACATAATGTTTGCTTTGGATGTCATCCTCTATCTACCCGTTATAATACTGCTTAATCCGTATTTTATTACGAAAATGCTCCATAACAATTACTTGGCGAGTAATAGTCATCCATCAAACCCTTCATTCGAACTTCTCTACCGAACTGTGACGTATGTTCTAGTCCTTCATTTTCTTGTCTACATTGGTGATGCCGGAACTGAAATGACAGTCAATGTAGGCGAACAAAGAACTCACGGACTTCTTTTATGATCGAATCGATGTCTCATGTACGTCATGCCACGAAAAAATGAGTGAATTTACGCCCACCTTTTGCATAACGTTAATCACGTTCAAACGAAATCGGTTTCTCATAACAGCAGTGGCTAAGCAGGTGCCCTAGTTTCTTTGCATTCGAATAAAGCGTGACATCCGCTCAAAGATTTTGGTAGGAGGTGGACAGTTTCAGGAAAAAATGCTCCATAATACATCCAAAACTAGGAGGCAATTCAAGTTTTTACAAAATATTGGCTCGCTGTGGCAGTACGGGCATTGTATTCACATCACAAGTTTGTTGGTCCATCTTAAGAGGAAATGATTTCAGACGATTTAGGCCGAGCATTATACGTGACACCAATAATATATCCTTTTCGCCGAGAATATGAATTCGCTGATACTGCGTAGGCAATTGCAGGGACGGCTTTCAATTGGACAGGTTTTTCTATGGAATTTAGTCAATATTGAGTGTCTGACACTAATATAAAGTTGTAGTTAAAACTGAAATGAAATATTTCGAACCAACGCGTATTTAGACATCGTCCAACCATCATGTATTTTTATAGAGGTAAGCTACTCGGAATGTCTGTTATCATTCAAACAAACATAAATAAATACGTACATGCAACATTTTAGCGAATTGTGGCGATAAGTTTTCGAGGTGATGATTTTTTTTTCTGTCAGAAAACGTTAATCCAGTTTTGTGAATCTATCAATGTATGTTGTTCTTTGATATTTTTCAGAGACCCAAGATAATATGAACAGTAATTGAAATTCCTAACAAAAAATAAATCGTTTTCATGGGATATTCAAGAATTGTTTAAATATCCTATGCATGAAAACATTATTCCAGTTTAGTGAATTGGTCAAAGTAACGTTGTATTATGATATTTTTTTAGTGACCCGAGATAATATTAATAGTAATTCTAACTCATAACAACAAATTAATCGTTTGCTTCGATATCATCATCGAGATATGTAGTTTCCTTAAATCAGGCTTGTCTACTGTCCTGGAAAGTCTTTTATATCATAAAGCAACTGGCTAAGCCAATAAGACGCAATTAATGTATACCGTCGGCGACACCGCAAAACCAAGTAACTGCAAAAACCAATATTTTCAGAAGGCACTATAAACTTCATAATTTTGGATTGATGAATTAGTTTAAATTCAAAATAGTTACAAACCACTAGATATTGATTATCTCATGGTATGTTTACTCTTTGAAAAGAATTTGCACACCTGTCCGTACAAATACAATTAAATAATTACCGCCGAAATGTCATTTTTGAATTTTTATCAGTTACTTGGTTTTGCGGTGTCGCCGACGATACGCTAGGAAAAACCTGAGAAGATAATATAGGGGTGGGGAAAGTCCACAATGCTCTGAATAGTCAGGCGACCCCAAGAACAATTGCTCGTCTGGAGCACAAATCTGGGATTGCCGAGAGATCCTCTCTATTCTGGCAAACCACAACAAGATAACACTTGCGTGGATACCAGGACACAGTGGAATTCTTGGCAACGAGAGGGCATATGCGCTCTTGCCAAACGAGGCTCTATGTATATATGTATCTTAATATATATATTTCTTGTGTGCGTGTGTATGTGACTGAACTCCTCCTAAACGACTGGACCGATTTTGATGAAATTTTTTGTGTGTGTTCGTGGAGATTCGAGAATGGTTTAGATTTACAATTTGGTCTACTGGAAAATGTTTTTGGCGTTGGAGTTTGAGTTGGCGTTGAAGTTGGCGTTGGGGTTGGAGTTGAAGTTGGAGTAGGTATTGTGGTTGGCATTGGTTATGGAGTTGGCGTTGTAGTTGGAGTTGTAGTAGTTGTAGTTGGATTGGAGTTGGAGGTGGAGATGGAGGTGGAAATGGAGATGGAGGTGGAAATGGAGATGGAGGTGGAAATGGAGTCGGAGTCGGAGTCGGAGTCGGAGTCGGAGTCGGTGTCGGAGTCGGAGTCGGAGTCGGAGTCGGATTCGGAGTCGTCGGAGTCGGAGTCGGAGTCGTCGGAGTCGGAGTCGGAGTCGGAGTCGGAGTCGGAGTCGGAGTCGGAGTCGGAGTCGTAGTCGGAGTCGGAGTCGGAGTAGGAGTCGGAGTCGTAGTTGGAGATGGAGTTGGAGTTAGAGTTGGATTTGGATTTGGATTTGGAGTTGGCGTTGGCGTTGGCGTTGGGCAGGCGTTGAGGAGGCAGTACGAAGTCTGCCGGGCCAGCTAGTATATATATATATTTCCGTTTCATATAACAATCCACTACGAGGTCCACTATAGGATAACACAATAACGGTGGATTTCACGAAGCTTTGACATGTCTTAATTGCCAAATTAGTGTGATTCCCAGTACATTTTTGGCGCGAAGTTCACCTGAACGGAGTGCCTATCAATTCGCCAAATATCTTTATTTTTTTAATTTTTGACCGAGAACGATTAGTTTCGACTCAATGGTGAAGAATCCGAGGTCAAACTTCATTCTGTCCGGCCTCGGCATGATTACGCTCGAACGTAATGAGTTGGACAGTTGAAATTTTCAGAGTAGGTCGGGAGACCAAATGCGCCGGCTAAGTTGGTTAATGGACAAAATCCGTCTAGTTGTTTCGGAATCATAGCACTCGGACATTTTTTTCCAATAAACCTAAAGATATGGATACTACGGTATTTAGTTGAAAAATACCGACACGAAGACTTAAGCAAAATTTTATGAGGGCCACATGACTGAATTTTTTTTTTAATTCTATATCTATCTATAACTATCTGTCAGATAAAGTTGGAAATCGGGTAGAGCCTTCAAAACCTTATTTTACAGTAAAGTTCTAGATTTGAACTCGATCGGATCTATATTGGTGAAGATATTGCTGAAATATTGAAATATTACAACGATCCAAGTCCACCTATTCTAGTCCATTTTTTTACACTCGACAAACAAATTTCTCAAAAGTTTTTGATTTTTGATTCCTGGAAAGAATTTAATTAATCATCATGTGCATAGATCGGCCGAAGTCAAATTTGACAAGTCGATACGTCAGTAATAACATTCGTTTAATACTTAGTGAGAATTGAATATGTACAAAATTTTACTATCTAGAACTTGGCTGTTCTAGATTTAAACTTGATCGAATAATATGTAACATGATGATATTTTTCTGAAATTAGAAACTTGAAAACAAGATATCAAAAGTCAGTAATAGCATTCGTTCAAGTTCCGGCTTTCACCGTAAATCTGTACTGGCCGAATAGCTCAGGTGGTAAAGCTATAGGAGCCCATATCTCGTACCGGTTCCTGTAGCTGAAATTAATCTTTTTTTTTTCCAATTCTGCTGTTTTTCATAAAATGTCAATTCATAGTTCCTCGAGGCACAACCGTACAATTCGACTGATTTGTGTCATAGGAATAATTCTCGAGATGAACTAATGAAAATAAACCACCGGTGTGAACTTCGCGGCGTTTTTCTAGCAGCACTTTTAAGCCAGCGCGACCGAAACGGACCTCCATTGGCGTACCGTTGCCCTCGCACTCGACGCACTCTCGTTCTTCGGGGAGCGGAAACTTGTAATCCGCCCCGAGATGAATTATACTATTCATTCTATTACGACGTTATTTGGAATTATAAATTATCATTCGGCTACAATGAAATGCGATTCTGATGAATTTATATTTCAAACACACATAGCAATAATAAGGTAATTAAATTCAAGCAGTTTAATCATAAAATATTGTGTATGGAAACGATCGCGGCAAATCATCCTGATCTTTCGGAATTCGTACGCAATCGACTAGCTCGTAGATTTTATAACCATACAGAACAAGTTTTTGAAGCCATTGAATTTTATATTCTATACCAGATGTGTCACATCGTATTTTATACCCTTAAGAAACATTTCAACGGACCATTGAATAGGGGAGATATGAACGAATCTGCCGCTGAAAATGTCATCTTCCATTCAACGTATTCGTTTCCACAAAAATTAAGGAAATGAATTTTTGTTTTCAGAACCTACAGAAGCATATAGTGATCATAATTTTTTCACCCATAAGAAAAATTTCAACCGAACTATGAGTACGGGAGAAGTGAATAAATTAGCAGCTAAAAATTTCATTTTCAATTTCGCGTTCTCATTTCCACAAAAATTAAGGAAATACATTTTTGTTTTCAGTACACACAAAAGCATATAGTTATCATAATTTTTTCACCCATAAGAAAAATTTCAACCGAACTTTGAGTACGGGAGAAGTGAATAAATTAGCAGCTAAAAATTTCATTTTCAATTTCGTGTTCTCATTTCCACAAAAATTAAGGAAATGCATTTTTTATTTCAGAACCTACAAAAGCATATAGTTATCATATTTTGTCACCCATAAGAAAATTTTCAACCGACCTTTGAGTACGGGAGAAGTGATTAAATTAGCAGCTAAAAATTTCAATTTCAATTTCGTGTTTTCATTTCCACAAAAATTAAGGAAATGCATTTTTGTTTTCAGAACCTACAAAAGCATATAGTTATCATATTAAATCACCCATAAGAAAATTTTCAACCGACCTTTGAGTACGGGAGATACGAATAAATGTGCCGCTAAAATTTTCATTTTCGATTTCGCGTTCTCATTTCCACAAAAATTAAGGAAATGCATTTTTGTTTTCAGAACCTACAAAAGCATATAGTTATCCTATTTAATCACCCACAAGAAAATTTTCAACCGACCTTTGAGTACGGGAGAAGTGAATAAATTAGCAGCTAAAAATTTCATTTTCAATTTCGTGTTCTCATTTCCACAAAAATTAAGGAAATGCATTTTTTATTTCAGAACCTACTAAAGCATATAGTTATCATATTTTGTCACCCATAAGAAAATTTTCAACCGACCTTTGAGTACGGGAGATATGAATAAATGTGCCGCTAAAATTTTCATTTTTGATTTCGCGTTCTCATTTCCACAAAAATTAAGGAAATGCATTTTTGTTTTCAGAACCTACAAAAGCATATAGTTATTCTATTTAATCACCCACAAGAAAATTTTCAACCGAACTATGAGTACGGGAGAAGTGAATAAATTAGCAGCTAAAAATTTCATTTTCAATTTCGCGTTCTCATTTCCACAAAAATTAAGGAAATGCATTTTTGTTTTCAGAAACTACAAAAGCATATAGTTATCATATTTTGTCACCCATAAGAAAATTTTCAACCGAACTATGAGTACGGGAGAAGTGAATAAATTAGCAGCTTAAAATTTCATTTTCAATTTCGCGTTCTCATTTCCACAAAAATTAAGGAAATGCATTTTTGTTTTCAGAACCTACAAAAGCATATAGTTATCATAATTTCTTCACCCACAAGAAAAATTTCAACCGAACTTTGAGTACGGGAGAAGTGATTAAATTAGCAGCTAAAAATTTCAATTTCAATTTCGTGTTTTCATTTCCACAAAAATTAAGGAAATGCAATTTTGTTTTCAGAACCTACAAAAGCATATAGTTATCATATTTAATCACCCACAAGAAAATTTTCAACCGACTTTTGAGTACGGGAGAAGTGAATAAATTAGCAGCTAAAAATTTCATTTTCAATTTCGCGTTCTCATTTCCACAAAAATTGAGGAAATGCATTTTTGTTTTCAGAACCTACAAAAGCATATAGTTCTCATATTTTGTCACCCATAACAAAACTATGATGAACACCGATATATAGGTGAGCTCGTAAAAGTCGGAATATATTTATTTTCTTGCATTCTATCGAATTTCGAGAGAAATCAAGTGTTATTTTGAATAAACCAATCTTTTAATTCAACATTTAACGTGATTACGTCTTGAGATTGTTCGATTCTGCATTCATGATAAGTACATTGCGAAATTGTTTTCTACAGATTGAGCCTTTTTTCCCCAACTTTGAATATCATTATTATAGTGATGACGTCATCCTTGTAGGTTTGATGTCGTCATCGATGTTTTTTCAAATGCAATCATAGTGTCCTATGATACCTCATGTAAAAGGTCACTCCTGTACTCACCAAACCAACATACAAAAAAAAAATATTTTATGCAGCCTGAGCCGGAGAAAAAATGTAAATTAAACTTGGAAATCCATCCAATTTCGAGAAAAATCCTGATAGTGGTAACCAACTACATAATACATAATCGTAAGTGGTTACGATCTCGATGTAGGTCACCTTTTTTTTATACAAAATAAAATTGTCATGTGACACCTCCTTCAAAAGCTCTTCAGTTCTTCAGTACTGCATGATAATTACAGTTACATGTTGTTTTCTACACAATCAGCCCAAAAAAGGAATTAACGATGAGGTTGAATATCGAATAAATTTCTAGGCAAATCTTTAAACTGCTAATTATTTTCTTCTCCAACCTTTGATGAAACTTACGTTTCATCACGTTACGTCATGAGTATAGGTTTGGTGACGTCATTGATGTTTTTTAGAATACATTAGGGAATTATTTTATAAAGGGTAAGCCAGAAAAAGGATGTAAATTAAAGTTGGAAGGAAATCCATGCAATTTCTAGAAAAATCCTGATAGGGATTACTCCTCATTAGTTTTCCTTTCATTTTAAAATCCGACGATCGATGTATATCGCTACATAAAAAATCAGTGACGGCGGAATTCGAAACTGGGAAGTTGAAAAATCTGGACATTTTTTTTTAAATAATGCAGGAAACGAAAGGCATCTAGAAACGAATGAAATAAATTTTAAAGCAGGCCACTATGGTAGAACCATAAAATATTTTCTTAAAGACAGTTTAGATGATGGGGTGATAACAAATAAGATTATTATGGGAGTTGCCGAATAATATTGAGGTGTCGGTTTCATTTCAATTATCTAAGATTTAGGATTTGTACCTCATCTTGTTGGAAACATTTTTATTTTCCGACATAAACATTCCAAACGGTTGTTGGTGATTCCATATTCAGCATAATATTTGTTGCTAAATGGAGAATTTTTATGGTGTCCATTAGTGAGAATGATTGAAGGATCTTTATACAATGTGTTGAATAACAGAGATCCTTTGGTGAATATTGTGAGCAAGATTATCGAACATTTGACGAGCTCAAAGAATATCCGGTTATGCCCTTTATAGAAAGAACATCTGCATTTTTCATCCCTCCTGCTGTAAAAATTCCTTTTTGCAATAAATGTTGAAAAATTCGAATTTTAATTTGTGAATATTTTTGGTACTGGATTACAGATTCATGGAATGCACTTTTCGACATACAGCTAATGTATATTCTTAGAAGACAATTTCCAAATTGTTGTAAAGGAATTGCCTTTCGAGTAAAAATTCTTTGTTGCAATGAATATTGAAAACTTTCTAATATAAATAATTAAATACTTTGGCACTGGAATGGACATTAATGGAAAGCTCTATGACACATACACCTCATGAATATTCCTAGAAAACAATATCGAAATAATCATAATCAAATACTGGTTTGAGCCTATGTTGTACTCAATATTCGAAAATATATGAGTTGCCGTAAATGAAATTGCCGGAAATCATTTATATGATTATGTAGAATATTCCTGACATATCAAACAAATTAAATGATGTATTATTAACACTCAGTAAAGAAATCGAAGTTTGAATAAAATAAAGCCATAGATATCTGCATGGAAATTTAAATGACCTCATAAACTTGTATTATCTATAAAGAAACATATAATTTATCACGACCCGGCGATCTATTTACCTCCTATCGTAAATATCTGATGCCGATGGAGACAGATACTTGAACACATATCATTAATTGCTAAAGAATTGGATTAAACAACAGTTCAATTAGTTGTCAATGTATTTTCTAGTGTTATGAATTAACATCGGAACTAATGAATATCCGTGTCGCTTTTTCCTATTTAAATCAAATTTTAGTTCTGCAACTTCACACTGCGGTGCAATGTGCCAGAATCTTTGTTTTCAGATGTTGAAAACGAAAGTGATCCCTGATTGAGACGGTACTTACGGTGTCCTTAAATTTACCATCATTTAAGAAAAATATCAAGTTTTTCGACTTCCCAGTTTATCCCAATTTATTCACTTCTCCCGTACTCATAGTTCGGTTGAAAATTTTCTTATGGGTGACAAAATATGATAACTATATGCTTTTGTAGTTTCTGAAAACAAAAATGCATTTCCTTAATTTTTGTGGAAATGAGAACGCGAAATTGAAAATGAAATTTTTAGCTGCTAATTTATTCACTTCTCCCGTACTCAAAGGTCGGTTGAAAATTTTCTTGTGGGTGATTAAATAGGATAACTATATACTTTTGTAGGTTCTGAAAACTAAAATGCATTTCCTTAATTTTTGTGGAAATGAGAACGCGAAATCAAAAATGAAAATTTTAGCGGCACATTTATTCATATCTCCCGTACTCAAAGGTCGGTTGAAAATTTTCTTATGGGTGATTTAATATGATAACTGTATGCTTTCTAGGTTCTGAAAACAAAAATGCATTTCCTTAATTTTTGTGGAAATGAAAACACAAAATTGAAATTGAAATTTATAGCTGCTAATTTATTCACTTCTCCCGTACTCAAAGGTCGGTTGAAAATTTTCTTGTGGGTGATTAAATAGGATAACTATATGCTTTTGCAGGTTCTGAAATAAAAATGCATTTCCTTAATTTTTGTGGAAATGAGAACGCGAAATCGAAAATGAAAATTTTAGCGGCACATTTATTCGTATCTCCCGTACTCAAAGGTCGGTTGAAAATTGTCTTATGGGTGATTTAATATGATAACTATATGCTTTTGTAGGTTCTGAAAACAAAAATGCATTTCCTTAATTTTTGTGGAAATGAAAACACGAAATTGAAATTGAGATTTTTAGCTGCTAATTTAATCACTTCTCCCGTACTCAAAGGTCGGTTGAAAATTTTCTTATGGGTGACAAAATATGATAACTATATGCTTTTGTAGGTTCTGAAATAAAAAATGCATTTCCTTAATTTTTGTGGAAATGAGAACACGAAATTGAAAATGAAATTTTTAGCTGCTAATTTATTCACTTCTCCCGTACTCAAAGGTCGGTTGAAAATTTTCCTGTGGGTGATTAAATAGGATAACTATATGCTTTTGTAGGTTCTGAAAACAAAAATGCATTTCCTTAATTTTTGTGGAAATGAGAACGCGAAATCGAAAATGAAAATTTTAGCGGCACATTTATTCATATCTTCCGTACTCAAAGGTAGGTTGAAAATTTTCTTATGGGTGATTTAATATGTTAACTATATGCTTTTGTAGGTTCTGAAAACAAAAATGCATTTCCTTAATTTTTGTGGAAATGAGAACGCGAAATCGAAAATGAAAATTTTAGCGGCACATTTATTCGTATCTCCCGTACTCAAAGGTCGGTTGAAAATTTTCTTATGGGTGATTTAATATGATAACTATATGCTTTTGTAGGTTCTGAAAACAAAAATGCATTTCCTTAATTTTTGTGGAAATGAAAACACGAAATTGAAATTGAAATTTTTAGCTGCTAATTCAATCACTTCTCCCGTACTCAAAGGTCGGTTGAAAATTTTCTTATGGGTGACAAAATATGATAACTATATGCTTTTGTAGGTTCTGAAATAAAAAATGCATTTCCTTAATTTTTGTGGAAATGAGAATACGAAATTGAAAATGAAATTTTTAGCTGCTAATTTATTCACTTCTCTTGTACTCATAGTTCGGTTGAAATTTTTCTTATGGGTGAAAAAATTATGATCACTATATGCTTTTGTAGGTACTGAAAACAAAAATGCATTTCCTTAATTTTTGTGGAAATGAAAACGTTGAATGGAAGATGACATTTTCAGCGGCAGATTCGTTCATATCTCCCCTATTCAATAGTCCGTTGAAATGTTTCTTAAGGGTATAAAATACGATGTGACACATCTGGTATAGAATATAAAATTCAATGGCTTCAAAAACTTGTTCTGTATGGTTATAAGATCTACGAGCTAGTCGATTGCGTACGAATTCCGAAAGATCAGGATGATTTGCCGCGATCGTTTCCATACACAATATTTTATGATTAAACTGCTTGAATTTAATTACCTTATTATTGCTATGTGTGTTTGAAATATATATTCATCAGAATCGCATTTCATTGTAGCCGAATGATAATTTATAATTCCAAATAACGTCGTAATAGAATGAATAGTATAATTCATCTCGGGGCGGATTACAAGTTTCCGCTCCCCGAAGAACGAGAGTGCGTCGAGTGCGAGGGCAACGGTACGCCAATGGAGGTCCGTTTCGGTCGCGCTGGCTTAAAAGTGCTGCTAGAAAAACGCCGCGAAGTTCACACCGGTAAATAAACCACTGCTATACAGGTTTTTTTTTATCTCATCGCATAATTGTACGATGTAACTGATCTGTGTCTTTACGCCGCCACAATCAAAGCACTGTTTATTTTCGACCCAACAGTAAATGTATACGTATATATTAGAATTGTTCCTGACGCCACCAAAAACACAGCACTTCTGATTTTCTACCCAACATTGAATGTATGCATTTGAAGAGAGACCTTACGCCACCACAAATATTTCATTTTCATTTTCGAAACAACAGTGAATGTATGTATTCGAATGGGATGCCACCGGAGACACATAACTGTTCATTTTCGAAAAAACAGTGAATGTATTATTTGAATGGGACCTTAAGCCACCAAAGCCACAGCACTGTTTATTTTCGACTTAACAGTGAATGTATGTATTTGAGTCGTAACTAATCGTTTGAGACCATTCTTGGCCAAAAAGTGGACAATTTTTATCATCCTTTTTTACAGCTGGATTTATGTTCTTGGAAATATTGTGAATATTAAGCACAATTAAGCTAATCGAAGCTTCGTGAAACCCACCATAAGTCTCACAGACTGCAGTGTTCTGATGGCAAGTCTCCCCTTCCTAGTTAAAAACAATCAACAATATCAACCCTGCGAATTTCAAGTTTCTAAGTTCCTTCATTTGGGAGTTATTGCGTTTACGGACATAATTCAACTCGGCTACGGATTTCTCCTCAACGAGTAGAATGGAATCGAAAATTACACACATCTGGGTGAAATGACAGCAACCTGGTACGAGCGTACTAAAGGTTCGTATAGAACCGAGTACACAAGTTTGGTCTTGTACACCTCTCTTTAGTTCAATTGCCTCTGTTTTGCATCGAAGGATGCGTTTCATAAGGCTACCCAGACTAGCGAATCGATTATGTTTTTACGCAGTCTACTCTGACGGTTAACAGAGTTTTACTTCCTCTTTTTTCGTGAAGCCAAACAGCTCAGTCGAAAGATGTCTATTACAATCTTCTAATATATAAAATTTCCCTGTCACAATGTTAGTTACCGTATACTCCTCCGAAACGGCTTTACCGATTTTTACCAAATTTTATATGCGTATTCAGTAGGTCTGAGAATCGGCTACTATCTATTTTTCATACCCCTAAGTAATAAGGGTTGTTCACCCTTTGAAAAATTTCGGACGAGATTTTTTGTTTTTATTTTTTTATAATGTGGCATTACGCAATACATACAACCCTAAATTTTCACCCTTCTATCACCAACCCCTATTTTTGCACGTATGTTCTGGGGAACATCGCGTTATAGTTTTGCCCAAATGTGAAATTTAATTCTGTGGTGCCGTCCGGCCGTCCGTTGCCACGATAACTTGAGAACGGAAAGAGCTAGCGACTTGAAATTTTCAGGGTAGGTGGCGCATCCCAATACGACGGACAAGTTCGTTAATGGGTATAATCGGCCCAATGGTTTCCGAGTAAAAATTTTGTTTTCGACCAAAATAAATCCGATCGAATTTAAACTTGGTGAATAGTTGTAGAATATAGACCTGAGCACGTTTGTGAAATTTTGTGAGAATCGTATCGCTAGAAAATTATTAAAAAATTATTAAAAAATACTTTCGTTGTCACGATAACCTGAGAATGGAAAGAGATAGCGGCTTGAAAATTTCAGGTTAGGTTGTGCAGATGAATGCGACATTTGAGGTTGTTTATGAGCATAATCGTCCAAACGGTTTTAGAGTTATAGCCATCTGAAATTTTCTGAAATTTGGTTGTTTTTTTGTTCCTCATTAACTCGAAGAATACAAAACCGATTGAATTCAAACATGGTTATTAGTTGTAGAATGCCAACGCGAAAATTCTTGAAGAATATCGTGAGGATGGTATAACTAGAAAATTAAAAAAAAAATAATTAAAAATTATTGAAAAAAAATCTATATATCATAAACTATTTGTCCGGCATGGCTGAAATTTTGGAAGAGCCTTCAGAACCTAACTCTACTGCAGAATTCCAAGTTTGAACACGATCGGATCTATATTGTTGGAGAACCGCGCAGCCTTTTGTGAGTTCGGTAGCGAAGCGGTAGCGCCGGTAGCGGATGCGAATCGTCGTATGATATGTTTTCTATGGTCGTATTTTTGCGAGAACCTTCAAAAATAAAAATATGAATGTCATGATGACATATCTTTTACGCGTATGTTATGGGAAAATCGTGTTATTTCATCACAAATCTATGGGAGATGATAGCCCTACATTAGTGGTCAGACCTGGTTCTGAAAGAGATCCTCCTTAGGAGGAGGCAACTAAATATTGAAGGGATTTCTATGAACAAGAGTGAATATCTTTGAGAAATAGAGAAGACGATTCTTCTTCAAGAGATCCATGTGCCTTCAGAGGAGTATATTTGTGAGAGGGGACTTTTGAAAGGTTATGTATTATTTTTAATATTATATCGCTGAAATTTTGTTGAAGGCTTCTGATCTTGTAAGGTGAGAGGCTCATTTGTGGATATTAAATCTCGTGAGGAATTTTAGGCCAGTTTTTCTATCACTAATGAGAATATATCTTTATGTTTCACCTCATCACATTTAGATCTATCAATGGACATTTATTGGTTAAGAATAAGTAATTGAATATTACTTTAAATTGAATTTCATTCAATATGTTAGTAACTAAACTTATAATTTTCTTTACTTTGATTATTTAAATAGGTATGACATTAATTCCAGTAATATTTTTCAAGAATAATTATGTATTCTTCTCCTAAAGAAGAATTGAAGGTAGACAATAATGTGTTAATTTTTTCATCATTGCTTTCTATCCTGACTTCACGAAAAAAAAATTGGTTCAAGCACTGACGTGAAGTCAGGAGCTTTTGCGCGTATGTTCAATTGTCCATTCTCCTGTATTGAACACTCTTAATCGAATTTACCATGGTGAATTCGATTAAGAGTGTCCAAAAGCTTCTGACTTCACGTCAGTGCTTGAACCAATTTATCAATAGTCATTCTAGTAATTAATCATTTTTCATCCCGCTCGATAACTGATCAATTATCACATGGTAAGTTATCCCAGAGAAAGAGCTAATTAAAACCGAGTCGCCGTATTTTTTGTGAATGTTTTTCACTCTATTTCGATTAAATTTCCCTGAGCTTATGGCAAAGCTAAAATTTTTGTACAAAAAAAATATTTATTTTTATTAAAGTATCAAGGCAGTTTATTCCTGCTATACTTAGTGCTAGATTTTTTAAAATTTCCGCGTCTTTCTGGATCAACACTCATTTGCCAGACTATACCGGTGTCACGTCCCAGTAAACAGCATGTAGTAGGGATGAGAACGAAGCCGGTCTCCTGTCTGTCTCACCTTTTCTCACTTTTCTTAACCAGATACGTTTGAGTGGGTAGTTCGTATTCGCAATTGAACCCGGTAGGTGGCGCCGCAATCGGGTTTCAGGTATTTTTTAGAATTACGTGTTTGAGTGGGTCCCTGGATAACTTGGAAATCCAATTGTCCCGGTAGGAGGCTAGGTTTTTTTTAAAGATTTTTCGCATTTGGAAATGAAATTGCAACCGCAATAACCGATTTGGCGCAGGGGAAGTTGCGTGGGTCAGCTAGTTTTTATATAATTATATATCGTTTCAGGAAAGGCAATCATCTTAGGTTCACCTTAATGGAGAATTGTTTTAATACAGTTCAGTAAAAACAATAACTTTATATGAACTTTAAAAGCATCAGTCAAATATGTATTTACTAAATAATTTGATCAGGACAAAGCTTATTGTGGAAGTAGCTGTTAACCCTATGAACTGTCTATTATTTTCGTTAAAAAATTTACCCATTCCTTATATTTGATACTGAATTTTTCGCGATTTCACCAAATGTTTCTTTGAGGCAGATTTACTATATCTATCGTCGCAAATGTTTTAGTGTTTGTTTTTTCCATTATTTATTTTAAATTCCATAATCGGAAATTTGGGGTTCATACTTGTAATAATTGAGAAATTAATTGATTACATACGTAAACTTAAGTTTCTCTAATTGCTTAACAAATTAAAAAAACAAAATTAATTTTTTTTATATTAGGTATATGAAAGATTGTTGCACATGGCAATCGAGTATTTGAACTTATCTGGATTTTTCGAATTTATCAACGAAAATTGCCACAAACTATTACATTTGGCTTCCTTGCGTCCGTTAGTACGATAAGTTTCGGGAAAACTAACTTAGAGACTCGAAATTTTCAGGTTATATTTAAAGCTCGGACGAGAAGATTTGTGAATGGGCATGATATTCCCATTGGGACCAGAAATATGACCAATTAAAATATTGTTCTACTGATCACTCCAAAAATCAGTGCCAATTAAATTGGAAATCAGGAAATTAGTAAAATATCTAATCTTTTTACATCATTTCGTGAGGGCCTTTCATATAACTCCACAGATTTAATAAAATCGCATATTATTGCTAAATTTATGAAAACATTAAGTGAACGAGAAGTCGCTTTAAGGTGAAGGAGATTTCCGTGATATCAATTGAATTTACACGGCCGCGATCTTATGACGAACATGGAGATAAAAGGTATTTTCATGTTGGCGATAGTCGTTTATATTTGTAAATTCATAAAACTGCATAAACTCGAAAGAAATATGTATTTTCATCATCGTCAAGAGAATATAAAAAGAAATTGAAATTACAGCTGATTCGTTCTATGTAGTACTAATCTTTTGTGTGGGATCAATCTTTCCTTTTTCGTTTTGCAGTATTTCCCATCATATAACGGGTCCGCCAAATAACTTTTTTTTTTGAAAATGCAATAAAAAAAAAGCTACTGAATATTTTCTCAAATTTCTTTTTTTATTTGAAAGTACAATCCTTCCGGTTAATAATGGAAAATAATTTCATTCAAATGACTGTCTCGGCTGGCCATGCTGTAGCCTACACGATCGGTCCAATTTTTAAGCACATTATCGATTGTGTGCAGCTGTATTTTACCAATGGCTTCACGAATATTGTCCTTTAAAGCGTCAATTGTCTCTGGCTTGTTGGCGTAACACTTATCTTTGACGGCACCCCACAAATAATAGTCCAACGGTGTAAAATCGCAGCTCCGAGGTGACCAAACGACATCAGCTTTGCGGCTGATAATGCCATCTTCAAAAACAGGGCAACTCCTGAACCAATTGGACTTTGTATGGCGTCATACCATGGTCTTTATGCAAAATTCGTCTCAATGATGTCTCCGAAATGTTCAGTTCTTGTGAACGACGGTGAATTGATGTTGATGGCGCTTCACGCACACTTTCTACCACAGCAGCAATATTCTCGGGTCTACGCACTGTTTTTGGCTTTTCACGCTTTGTTTTATCGATGAGGATTCCAGTTTCTTTCAGTTTTTTCACAAGATAACGAACATACGGAGCTGACGGTGCTTCTCTTCTTCCAAAATCCGTACGCAATTTTCGCACACATTCTGCAACATTACCATGATTTTCAAAGTAATGTCGCAATATTTCCCAGCATTGTTCAAGCGTATGCACAACCATATTCGTTCAGCGGAAGGATAAAACTAATTATCTGTCAAATCAGACATGAGCTAAGTGTTACCATTCACGAAATAAGCACTAGTTGAAACAAGCCCTGTGGACAGGAGCTATTGGGCGCATGTTCATCTTCCTTGTGGCCCGTACTGACCAGTAAAGAAAATAAAGAAAAAAAGCAGTATCATGTTGAATACCTTAATATTATTCTGGAACACAAATTTTCCATTACAATAATCTTCATCTAGCTTCTATTTAGTATCAATTCCTGTAGAACGTGATCATAATACGTGTTTTCCATATAATAAAATGTGTTTGAACTTGGTATGTAGGAAATCTGACATCAATTATTGGAATTAATTGATTTGACAAACAGCCGTCAAATGAGGTAAATAGATTTTTGTGACGATTTTCTGTGACCATAGAACGTCAAAACACGCTGGAATGTGAATTTTAAGCAATATCTTCTGGAATTGAGATCGTATCGAACTGAAATTTTGCACACTCGTGTAGAATGCTTGATTTAACGTCGGTACAAATTTTTTTATTAAAAAATTTTCCAACTGCCCGATCCCAACAATACTTAGATAATATTATATCCATAAATTAAGCATTTCATTATTGCATTTCTTGAAATAGGTACCTTTTCAAGTCGATCAACATCGTCCTTCTTTCGACGTCTAAACTATGACTTGATTCTTTATGTTTATGTCTTTGAATTTGTTTTCGGTGGGATTCAAAGAGTTCATAGAATAATCGATGAAAATACTGAGAGACCCAGGAAATTTGACACATTTTGTCTTATATCTCCAGAAATTGAAATCGTATAGAGCCAAAATTTTGCACAATGTTGCAAAATACTACAATTGACGTTAGTACAAGTTTTTGTTGCAATCTCATGAATAGTTCACGAAAAAAAAATTTTTTTTTCGAAAAAATTAAAAGAAATATTTTTTTAAAAATTACCAACATTTCGATCATAACAGAATTTTGCCAAAAGTTGCGCGTTTATATCCTCGAACTGACTACCAAGTTTCGATTCAACATCTTCTTTAGTTCCTGAAATATCAGGGAAATAACCTCAAAATTTTAAATGTCTATAACTCCTAAACCGTCCAGCCGATTTTGCCCGTTAACGAACTTAACCGTCGCATTTTGATCAGAAACCTACCCTGAAAGTTTGAAGTCGATAGGACCTTCGGTGCTCCTGTTATCGTGCCTACGGCCGGAAGTACGGCCGGCCGGCCGGCCGGACGGCACCTTAAAATCTGACACCGGATTCGTGATCAGGGAGTCCGAATTAGTCTATTAGCCAATTTTCAGCTCGAAATTCGAAAATTACAGACATTTGGACGAAATGATAGGACGATGTTCCCCTAGAACATGCGCCCAAAAAAAACGTTAGATGGTGGACCCTTTATTTCAGTTCCTCTATTATCTGATCTCTGAAACACATCTTTTAACATCAGGAAAATTTAAATAATTATAGTTTCATATATCCACGATGATTGGTTGTGGAAGTAATTTTTGAAACTTTGTCTACCCCTTAGAATCCACATCGATCGAACCATGAAGCTTGGAGGCATAGGGTCTAATGAAACTCCATTTTCGTACCAATTCTTTCATTCGATTTTTGAATTCGATGTACTTTGACGTAGACTGTTATTTTAGGGAATAATCAAACAAAAACAACTTACCTATTTGTGTCCAATTAGTGAAACTTCTGAAATTTAAATTTAAAATCCAATATACAATGATTTGTGTTTATCATATTCAATTCATTATATTATTCTCCAAGCACAAATTACCATTTGCATCTGTAATCGTTGCTTGGAACTGTTCCAGTCTGTGGCAATACCATTGTTCTTTAGTATTCATCTCAGAAATTGGGTAACAGGTAACAGACTTTCAAGTGCATATCTCATCGCCCGCGCCGTAGCCTTCTAGGTCAGATATCATTATATCATCAGTTCCTAACGAAGAACTTCTGAATGGATTTGGAGAAAACGCCTGGAAAGTTGCACAAATATTTCTAATGCAATGTGTTGTTATTCATTGCGTTACATAAATTATTGCGGCTTCTGTGAATGTTGAATGAGCTGAAGGAATTTAATTGGCATGGTGATTTTGAATATGATAGTCATGTTTTTGGAAACATACAATGGAAATGTTTTTTTCCTACCGTGTATGCATCATTTTATGATGGAACAGATTTCAACCTTACATTCGAAATTATTAAATGGTTTCTTTCTGGGTTTTCTCTCCCAAACTCTGGAAAATATCTATAAAATAAAAAAATTATTACTTTGTGAATTGCTTCTGCGTAAGAAACACAAGTTTCAAAATCAAAACAGTTTTTTCTTAAAAAAAATCATATTTCAGAAACTATTCCTCACAAACCTTCAGCAGTACACGACGGTTGAAAAAAGACGGCTTGAAGGTTCATGCAGTATTTCGTGAGGGTGTGTGAGCTCCTGACTTCACGTCACTCACCTCAGTGCATTTTAAGAATTTGTTTTCACTGTTGTTTACGATATAGCATAATTCGAACTTTATGCTACAATGATTATATCAAGTGTAAAGTATTCGTCAACTACGTGCTCGTTAAATTTACTGACCACCTTTTTAAACTGAAATCTATTCATGGTTCACAGAGGTTTTTACCTCGGTTTTTACTGATCACTTCGTATAACTGAGAGGTGAATAAACATTTACAGATTAATTAACCTTCGGTAAAGGCTGGTTTATGATGGCTGGTAACTTTAACTTAACCCTTAACTTAAAAATTGAAACATAGATTTCTAGGAATATTTCTTATACTGAGACTAAAGAATCCGTTCACTTAATAATAATAATAATAATAATTAATAAGTTAACGGATTCTTTAGTCTGATTATAAGCCATAACACTAAAAATCTATGTGTATATATATTATATATATAGGATTAAGTTAAAGTTACCAGCCAGCATAAACCAACCTTAAGGCTACTTGACAGTTTACAGGTGAATATATCGACCCTTAAGGCGCCTACAGACACACGAACAAGTTCTAATACATGACCGCACGTACATGTACGCGCGAACATAATACAGTGCGCGTCAGAATTATGGAACAAATTCATTTTCTCAGAAGAAAAATATTTGGCAACAAAATCCTGAAACAGGTTAATTTTTGTTTCACTTTTACCAATTTTTTATGCATTTTTGTTGCACCCTGTGTCATCCTCATCAACCTTCTAAATTTTTTTAATAGGGAAAGTGGGTCATGTGGTACTTTTTTGGCACGGTCTTTGTATCTTCTTCACAGGCGTGCAGAAATTTTCAAGAAAACATTTTTCTTTTTTGAAGAATAGTTAGTTCAAAGAGGTTTTCAGTATGTGCACTTTGTCATGGCTCATTTACTTTGAGACGATGGTACCTGATGAAATATGTCACCGAATGAAAGTAGACCATTACAGTTTTGTTCATGCACAACTTTCAACCCCCCCCCCATTTTTTTCTCCATTAAAGGGTTCGTAGGGGTTGAAAGTTGCGCATGAATAAAACTTTAATGGTCGACTTTCATTCGGTGACAAATTTCATCAGGTACCATCGTCTCAAAGTAAATGAGCCATGACAAAGTGCACATACTGAAAACCTCTTTGAATTAACTATTCTTTAAATTCTTGAAAATTTCTGCACGCCTGTAAAGAAGATACAAAGACCTTGCCAAAAAAGGACCACATGACCCATTTTCCCTATTAAAAAAATTTAGAGGGTTGATGGGGATGGCACAGGGTGCAACAAAAATCCTTCAAAAATGCATAAAAATTTGGTAAAAGTGAAACAAAAATCGACCTGTTTCAGGATTTTGCCAAATATTTTTCTTCTGAGAAAATGAATTTGTTCCATAATTTTGACGCGCACTGTATATGGCAGGATCCTCGCCCCCTTCGGACCTTTCATGAATAAATATTATTTAAACTGATTAAATATGAAAATAAAAAATTGAAAAAATTCATGCACCTGCAGAATAGATCAATGAACAATAATCTGTGGTACAAAAATGTTTATCGTGACTTATCAATTAGTTTTCCATTAGTTAAGTAACAATTTTTTGTAGCACGAACATTAACATTGCAAGTGCGATAATTGTAAACTATTAATCTGACAATTTTTTCCTTTCGAAGAGCTTTTTTTCAAAGGTCTCGGAATAGATTTGCGTTGGAAAATTGGTAATTTTCGTTTTGTTATTAACAATTTACTTAAGTGAAAATTTATAAGGTTCAATTATGTTTTCAAAAGAGAATTTTGAATTATCTCATAAAAAACGCATTGGATTATAACAATTTTTTAAACAATAGGAGATAATAATTATTAAAAATCATTTTTAAGTAGTTTCTGATCATAAGAAAGCGGATCAATAATAATATTATAAATTGAAGCTTTATAATTTTTCACTCAACTTAAAACGAAAATTAATAATTTTTAAAATTTTCCAATAGGAATCTATTCAAAGACCTTTGAAGAAGAGCTCCACAAAAGGAAAAAAATTGAGGTTAATAGTTTAACAATTATCGTACTTGCAATGCTAATGTTCGTTCTACAAAAAAATGTTAATTAACTGATGGATAATTAAAATCAAATTGAAAAATCGTGATAAACATTTTCATACAACGGATTATTTTTCATTGATCTATCCTGCAGCTGCCTGAATTTTTTCAATTTTTGCGCGTATGTTCTGGGGAACATCGCGTTATAGTTTTGCCCAAATGTCTGTAACTTTCGAATTTTTTTACGAAAATGGTCTCAAACGATTAAGTTCGACTCCCCAATGAAGAATTCGATGTCAAATTTGATTCTGTCCGTCCGGCCGTTGCCACGATAACTTGAGAACGAAAAGAGCTAGCGACTTGAAATTTTCAGGATGGGTGGCGCATCCCAATACGACGGACAAGTTCGTTAATGGGCATAATCGGCCCAGTGGTTTCCGAGTAATAATTTTGTTTTCAACCAATATGAATCCGATCGAATTGAAACTTGGTGAGTAGTTGTAGAATATGAACCTAAGCACGTTTGTGAAATTTCGTGCGAATCGTATGGCTACAAAATTATTAAAAAATTATTAAAAAATATTTTTGTTGTCACGATAACTTGAGAACTGAGAGAGATAGCGGCCTCAAGTTTTCAGGTTAGGATGTACACCACAACGCGACATTTCAGTTTGATTATGAGCCTAATCGGCCAAACGGCTTTAGAGTTATAGCCATCTGAAATTTTATGAAATTTTGTGGTTTTTGTTCCTCATTAACTCGAAAAATACTGAACCGATTGAATTCAAACATGGTTATTAGTTGTAGAATGCCAATGCGGAAACGTTTGCAAAATTTGGTGAGGATAGCATTTGTAGAAAATTTCAAATAAATCTTTGAAAAAAAAAAAAAAAAGTTCTATATATCAGTAACTAATCGTTCGAAATTGCTGAAATTTTGCAAGAACCTTCATAACCTAACTATACTGCCAATTTTCAAGTTTTAATACGATCGGTTAAATATTGTTGGAGATTCGAGCATTCTTGTGTGAGTTCAGTAGATGGGTGACCGTTGCCTCGATAACTTTCGAACGAAAGGAGATAGGGACTTGCAATTTTCAGGGAAGGTTGCGTATCCGAAAGGGAGAGTTGAGTTCAATTTTGGGCATAATCGGTCTAACGGTTTCCGAGTTATACCCATCTGGAATATTATTTCCTTGATAACTCAAAAAATAAATATTCGATCGAATTGAAGTTTGGTAACTAGTAGTAGAAAATCAACATAAAGACCTGTTTAAAATTTTGTGAGAACCGTACCCCTAGAAAATTCGAAAAAAATGACGAGAAAAAAAATTTTAAGAACCGTACCCCTAGAAAATTTCAAAAAAATCACGAAAAAAAAAGAAGAATGGACAATAGAACATACGCGCAAAAGCTTCTGACTTCACGTCAGTGCTTGAACCAATTTTTATTTTCATATTTAATAAGTTTAAATACCTAATATTTATTCATACGAGGGGGCGAGGCTTGCGCAAGTCGGAGTACCCGTTTTCGGGCGTATTTTAACCCTCTAGGAAAATTATAAATATTGGTCTTACAGTTTCGGCAGTTGGGACATTTTTTTTAGGAAATTTCTTCCTCTATTTGAATCCTTTTGGCGCTCTAGTTCCTCGGAACTGAGTGCTTATCAATTTGCCCAAATGTCTGTAATTTTCGAATTTTTCGATGAAAATGGTCTTAAACGATTTGGTTCGACTCACTGATCAAGAATCCGTGGTCGAAATTCATTCTGTCCAGCCGGTCCGGCCGGCCGTAGGCACGATAACTCTCGAACGGAATGAGCTAGACAGTTGAAATTTTCAGAGTAGGTTTGGGAGATAAATATCTCGGCTAAGTTCGTTATTGGGCAAAATCGGACATGGTTTCGGAGTAACAAAAAAAAAATTTTTTTTACAAGGCAAATTCCAAATTAATTTTTTTTCAATGAGCTGTTTTACCATAAGAATCCAACGATATCATTTTTAACTCTAACAAGCTAATACTTTCGGAGATATGATTTTTCAAAATTTCAATAATAAATCGTATTTCAACGTTGTCACAGAATGAATTATTCTATGTATGAATTGTCATAATTTCAAATGATGTTCCTGAGACATGACATTATCTAATCAATCGAAGAATTGTGAGCGAAGTGAGAAAATTCTCAGTTGTTTGCTCCGAAAGTAGGTTTTCTCAGAAAATTCTTACATTTCGGAACGGAACATGAAGTAAGAGATCTGAGAGTAGTGAGACTGCTTTTCATCCATAGACATAGATATAACTCTCGAACGGAATGAGGTAGGTAGTTGACATTTTCAGAGTAGTTTAGGGAGATGAATATCTCGGTTAAGTTCGTTATTGGGCAAAATTGGCCAGATTTAATTTGATTTCTTCCATGGTGCAGTTCTCATTCTCATGATTGCTCATTTAATCTTGATAAATAAACTATTATTTGAATTGAATTTCCTTTAGGATGCAGTTCTATCATATGAATACATTGATATAATTCCCAACTCTGAGAAACCAATACTTTCGGAGATATAATTTGTCTGTTTGAACTAGAGCGCCAGAAAGCTCCTGTCCACAGGGCTTGAACCCATTTTTTCAAATTCGAATTATCTCAAATAGTTTTTGAGAAATTGGCGAAAACCTAGACATCCTTCTTTTTTTTCACTTAATTGTTTATAACTATTGCAATTTTTGCGAGCGGCCTTGGAATTTTATCAAAAACTATCTACATGCCATTCCGAATCGAATGACACCTCAATCATAATTTTCGGAAAATACCCAAAAATTTTGACCTAAAAAGCACTTGTTGACTAGACTACTATAGGCATAGCGGTTTTGTGTTATCAAGATGTCGTGTGAAGATGAATGAGATTTATTAGCAGTGGCGTGTGTTGGTATATAAAAAATTGGTTCAAGCCCTGTGGACAGGAGCTTTCTGGCGCTCTAGTTCAAACAGACAAATTATATCTCCGGAAGTATTGGTTTCTCAGAGTTGGGAATTAAATCAATGTATTCTTATGATAGAACTGCATCATAAAGGAAATTCAATTCAAATAATAGTTTATTTATCAAGATTAAATGAGCAATCTGAGAATGAGAACTGCACCATGGAAGAAACCAAATTAAAATAGCTGAAATGAATTTGACTCTCTCTTATAGAACAGGATGAAATGTACGAGTATGAACACAGATCATATAATAAAGCTTAGATAGAATATTTATAGCATTCTGTGAAAACATAGAAGTACGATTCATTATTGAAATTTAGAACTTCATCTTAGCAGAAATTGAATTCAAACATCACAGAAGAATTTAAATTCAACAAGAGTGCCAAAAATTATCAATCCAAAACCAATAGACGAATTCTACCCAACAACGAACTCATCCGAGATATTCATTCCTCAATTCTATGATGAACGATAATATATATATATATATCTTGATACAGCGGGAGATAACAGAACCGATTCGGATATCTAGGGGTACAAATGGGGATCTTTGGTACTTATTGGACCGGTCCCCACATGTTCCTAGATGCAGCGGGTATTGTCAGTACCGGTCCCAATAAGTCTTCGGATATGTTGTGGGACATTACGGTACCATTTCAGAAATATATGGAGCGGTACTTATTGGGATCAGTGTATATAAGTTGAAATTTTCCATTTCAGTATAAGTCCTCCTTTGTAATAATATTTTCCTTCCATATGAAATTCCGCTAAATAATTGCAACATATTACACGGCTCTACGAAAAAATTTTTGTTCTTCGTCCTAGAGTTCATTCTATAATTTTCTGGATTATTATAAACAAAAACGAGAAGAAAATACCTTTTAGCGCGTATGTTCTGGGGAACATCGAGTTATCATTTTGCTCAAATATCTGTAACTTTCGAATTTTTCGCCGAAAATGGTCTCAAACGATTGAGTTCGACTCCCTGATCAAGAAATTATATTATTGATTGGCCGGCCGTTGCCACGATATCTTGAGAACGGAAAGAGATAGCGACTTAAAATTTTCAGGGTAGGTGGCGCATCCCTATAGGACGGACAAGTTCGTTAATGGGCATCATCGGCCCAATGGTTTCCGAGTTTGCAAACCGAACTAATAAACAATATTTGTCGTCTCTTCAAGAACCGTAGTACCTGTAGCAATGCATTTCAGCAATATTTTGTTCCTTCCTGTAGCCATCTTTATTTTTTGGGAGAATGTTCTGTTTTGATAGTAAAAGAAGATGTTATATTCGGGTGATAATTTCCGGCATTGGGGGCGACTTTGGAGGTGGTACACCACACAATATTTTTATTAAAAATCCGGCCACCTTAAAAGTTTTCAAATATTATGTTCTGTATGGATAGTAAAAGAATTTATAATACTCGGTTTCGAATTTTCGGCCGTCAGGCGGCGTTGGGGGTAGCATCTTTTCTGCAATATTTTTATTATCGTCCGTTAAAACTTTGGAAATATGCTCGGAAATATGTTCTGCATCGATAAAAAAAGAATTTATAATACTCGGTTTCAAATATCCAGCCGTCAGAGCGGCTTTAGAGGTGGCGCTTCTTCTGCAATATATTTATTGAGAATCCTGCCGCCTTGAAAATATTTGAAATCGGATATAACAATGTTTTTACTGTCTATACAGAACATATTTTTCAATTTTCAAGGTGGCAGGATTCTCAATAAAAATATTACTGAAAAAGTGCCACCCCCAACGTGCTCTGACGGCTGTATATTTGAAACCGAGTATTATAAAAACCTTTTTATCCATACAGAACATATTTCCAAAGTTTCAACGTGGCAGGATGTTTAATAAAAATATTGCAGAAAAAACGCCACCCCAACGCCGCCCTGACGGTCTGTTATTTGAAACCGAGTATTACAAATTCTTTTACTGTCCATATAGATCATATTTTCGAACTTTTAAGGTGGCAGGATTCTTAATAAAAATATTGCTCAAACAGTGCCACCCCTAACGCCGCCGCCATTCTGACTTGAAACCAAGTATTACAATTTTTTATTTTTGAAAATATGTTCATGAAGAACATATTTTCATAATTTCAATTTGGCAGGATTCTCAATAAAATATTACTGAAAAAATTTTCTTGCGCGTACGTTCTGGGGAACATCGCGTTATAATTTTGCCCAAATGTCTGTAATTTTCGAATTTTTCGCCGAAAATGATCTCAAACGATTGGGTTCCACTCCCTGATGAAGAATTCGAGGTCAAATTTGATTCTGTCCGTCCGGCCGGCCGTCCGGCCGTTGTCACGTCAACTTGAGAATGGAAAGAGGTAGCGACTTGAAATTTTCAGGGTAGGTGGCGCATCCCAATACGACGGACAAGTTCGTTAATGGGCATAATCGGCCCAATGGTTTCTGAGTAATAATTTTGTTTTTAATGAATATAAATCCGATCGATTTGAAACTTGATGAATAGTTGTAGAATATGAACCTAAGCAAGTTTGTCAAATGTTGTGAGAATCGTATCACTAGAAAATTTTTAAAAAATTCTTAAGATCCAATACAGGAGAACGGACAATAGAATTTGACATGGTAAATTCGATTAAGAGTGTCCAATACAGGAGAACGGACAATATAATTCACCATGGTGAATTCGATTAAGAGTGTCCAACACAGGAGAATGGACAATAGAACATACGCGCAAAAGCTCCTGACTTCACGTCAGTGATTGAACCAATTCTTTTTGCGCGTATGTTCTGGGGAACATCGCGTTATAGTTTTGCCCAAATGTCTGTAACATTCGAATTTTTTTACGAAAATGGTCTCAAACGATTAAGTTCGACTCCACAATGAAGAATTCGAGGTCAAATTTGATTCTGTCCGGCCGGCCGTCCGGCCGTTGCCAAGATAACTTGAGAACGAAAAGAGCTAGCGACTTGAAATTTTCGAGGTAGGTGGCGCATCCCAATACGACGGACAAGTTCGTTAATGGGCATAATCGGCCCAGTGGTTTCCGAGTAATAATTTTGTTTTCAACCAATATGAATCCGATCGATTTGAAACTAGGTGGGTAGTTGTAGAATATGAACCTAAGCACGTTTGTGAAATTTTGTGCGAATCGTATGGCTAGAAAATTTTAAAAAAATTATTAAAAAAGATTTTTGTTGTCACGATAACTTGAGAACGGAATGGAATAGCGGCTTGAAGTTTTCAGGTTAGGATGTGCACCAGAACGCGACATTTCAGTTTGTTTATGAGCATAATCGGCCAAACGGTTTTAGAGTTATAGCCATCTGAAATTTTCTGAAATTTGGTGGTTTTTTGTTCCTCATTAACTCGAAGAATACTGAACCGATTGAATTCAAACATGGTTATTAGTTGTAGAATGCCAACGCCAAAACGTTTGCAAAATTTGGTGAGGATAGCATTTGTAGAAAATTTTTAATAAATCATTGAAAATCGAATTTACCATGGTAAATTCGAATTAAGAGTGTCCAATACAGGAGAATGGACAACATAATTTACCATGGTAAATTCGATTAAGGGTGTCCAATACAGAAGAATGGACAATAGAACATACGCGCAAAAGCTTCTGACTTCACGTCAGTGCTTGAACCAATTTTTTTTACAATCAAAACGAAACATTTTCCCCAATAATCAAGGTGGCAGGAGGAAGGAATAAAATATTGCTGAAATTGATTGCTAAAGGTACTAGCGTTCTTCAAGAAGGAGAATATTGTGCAATAATCAATATGCGAATGATATATGCTACTGTTGGCCATATTCATATCTTATATCTTATCAGACTATTTAAAATTGAGTCGGCATTTATCTGTAGAAAACAACAGACTTCTGAAAAATCTGAGACCAAAGTTCATTATTCAGTTCATAGTTGGCACTGTTGTACAATAAATGACGCATATATTTCACCCTATAGCATCTGGCGGTGAGTAGTTGAAGTATTGAGTTCTTTTTCTCACCGATTACGAAGCTCAGGACCGACAGGACAGAATTCAGCATGGTTAATTCGATTAAGAGTGTCCAACACAGGAGAACGGACAATATAATTCACCATGGTAAATTCGATCAAGAGTGTCCAACACAGGAGAATGGACAATAGAACATACGCGCAAAAGGTCCTGACTTCACGCTAGTGCTTGAACCGATTCTTTTTTTTCAGTTTTTATAGGAACTATATTTGCGCGTATGTTCTGGGGAACATCGCATTATGTTTCAAACGTACTGTAATAATGTATGTCATATTATGGTTGACAAGATGAACGAAAAGTTCAATTTCTATGCCGCGGCGGTTTTGTTTTTTCATTTTCCTCCGGTCGGAGGGAAAAGTGTTTCTATGAAAACAATTAATTATTTAAACAGATTCATTGGCCAAAGCCTCAATTTATATCTGTCAAAATTATTCTTCGCAAAACAAGTAACCACACTTGGGTTGTGTTCGAATATTAACTCCGTAGAGTAATATTTACTCCATTGCGTTCGAAAACTGAAAGGTTGGGTAAATTTTACTCCATGACTGTCGCTCGAAATGTCAGAGAATTCGACTCCGAGTTCATTTTACTCCTGTCAAAATTGACATAACTCATGGGACGGAAAAGCTAGTATCTTCGTCTCACTGTTTTATGAATGTTCTATGAGGTAATTTAATAGTTTCAATACTGCTCACAATATATATAGTTATGATTAGAGTTACATATATGTGAAGAAAACAATAATAATAGGTCCTTTCTCAAACCAACATAACCTATTTTCCGATATTGGCACCTTCTGTCAGTGTCCAGAGTAAATCTGTCAAACCTTCAAAAACTCTACCCCGTGGAGTTAGTTTTCGAACACAACCTTGGACGACTTTCATCGGTAGCATTTCTAGTTGTTGTTTCTGAAAATGTAATAAATAGATTATGTTATAATATTTCCTGATAAATTCGAGAGGATGTTATTTATCTCCTTCTATTAGATTGGTGACCATCCTTACTTGAAATTGATTTGAAGTCAGCATTTCTAGTTGTTTCTGAAAATGGAATAAATAGATTATGTTAGAATATTTCCTAATAAATTCGAGAATATGTAATTTATCTCCTTCAAATCATTCAGTGGAATTATTATTCAGGTAAACTCATCCTTGTTCGGAACTTTTATCTACTGAAAGTTTAACAATCACTGGGGAAAAACGTTTCATACACTTCTGAATTTATCACATGAAATCTATTATAATTAATTTACAAGTAAACGTACCTTCCGATACAGTTGAATTTGCTTCTTCTGCCTCCAGTTGATGCTTGAGTTTTAAAGGTTTATTTTTGTTTTCTGAAATGATAACAAGTATTAGCACGAGATGAAGCATTGTGGGAATTACACTTACTATTTTGAGCAATTATTTTCGCCTCAAAACGGCCACAACTTTTGTAAGGCACACTCACATTTTGGTTTTCCGTACGCTTTATTATGTCCTTCTGTTTACTCTTTTGAATCACCTTTTTAAAAAAACAAATATTTATTCAGAAGCAAGTTTATTCTGAGCTGGTTAATACAATAATGAATTGGAATTATATTCTATTAAATCAGAAAGCCGGGAAACTGGAATGAAAATGCTGACTGCACAAAAGTACTCAGAGTCGAGCGGCGCTTCTAGGAAGGCCTTGAATTAAGACTAAGGGCATTTACTCCTATATTGAGGAATGCCAAGATACATATTGCATAATACCTCCCCATTTTTTAAGAAATAACTTCGGCTGAAGAGGCTGAATTATTTTTATAACTCTTCACGATATTTGTGAATTTTAAAATGAATATTTTATACAACAAACAGGCAAATATGGTTATAATGGTGAGACTTAGTATAAAATAGATTGATGATACATGGTTAGGGTGGATTTTCCAATTAAAGATTGTTTCTTGAACAGTAAAATTATCAAGTAAAAAATTGGAAATGGTTAAGTTTTCAATTATTTCAGGTTTCATATTCGGGAGAGGAACATTATGAAAAATTGTGGATATTTCTTCCTTATAAAAATACTTAAAGCTATTGGTAATGTTACAAAAGGTTTCAATCAGGAAAATTCCATTGAGTTTGTAATACTCTGTATGGTCATTACATAGTTCCCCAATTTGTACACTACCGATTTGAAAAAATTTTCTCGATGATAGTTTCAGTAGATCGTCACTACACTGTGCACTTTGTCTTTCACAATTTTCTTTCTTGTGGGAAATTAAGTCCTTCATGCAGCTGGGTGCTGGTCGTAGCAAATTCTGTGGGCAGATCCACCAATCTTCTACCTTTGGGCATTCTTGATCAATGGACCACAAGATTTGTTCTTCTTTAGCCAATAAGTATTTGGGCTGTTGGGTGAGGGTAACGTTTTGGTACGGGATATAGTGGACATAATATGTGTCTAGGGAATTTGGGGATGTTAAGGGTACTTCAATGATAAAGATCACCTCATTATTTCTGGACTTTACAGAAGTGTAGCAAATGGAATAAAAGTCTTTTAAATGATAGAGGTGTTTCATGAAATCGGTGTTATTAACAAAATCATGGAATATATTTAAGGGTAAAATACTTTCATGCAAAAGATGAAGCCTTGCAAAGCTGATGGCTGTATTGACTTCATTTAGAATTCTATTTATTGTTAACTGTTCAAATTCTATAAGAATAAGTCGATTAATATCATTTTGTGTCAATCGATACTTATTATAATTTTGTATAATGTGACTAGTGACATTGGAATACTTTGATGTCATAGATCTCAGGATACTGATCATTTGATTTTGTTCGGTTTTTACCGATTGCATTTCATTCTTAAAAGATTCAAAATATTTCAAGTAAAGTGTTTCATCCTCACTATCAAGAGTTCCGAATAGTGTTTTTGCTATATGTCCGCCTATATTTAATAAACCTCGTTTTTGTCGGGTAGTGTATAAGTTATTGAGAAGCATTTCATTTTGTCTCAATTGGATTTTGATCGATCCAACATAGTTTGAAACCATAACGTTGGAACTGACCGAATTTAATTGATCAACTAAAACAAAATGATCATGTAAAATTTTATCAATATCGGTTAAATTATAGTGGTACATCAATACACTGATGTATGTTTTCTCTACGAAAAAGGGAAGAATATTGTGTTTGATCTCCTTAAATTTTAATGAATGCAAAGCTGGGACGAAAATTAGATTGAGAAATAGCAATAGGATTCTCGTCATTTTTTTTTTGTGTTCTGAAAAGAGAAAATTAAAGATTATTACTTTCTCTGTTTAATTTTATTTTTATGATATACTTTTTGGGAGTCAGGGTTCCTTATCAATATATTATCTATAATTTTGATATTGGTTTTCTTAAATTTTGGGTCAAGTTTTGCCTTTTTTGGTATGGCAATATAAGATGGTTTAGATTCGTCGAGTTTTTTGTCTTCTTGTCGTGTCTGATTGAGTTTATCTAGTTTCTCTTTTTGTCTTTCCTTCTGTGAATTTAGATGGTCTGAGATTTCCTTCATGTTTTCGCGATATTCTTTAATATATTGCGAAATTTTTTCATGAGTAGACTGTTCGACTGGCGTATTGTAATTTAGATCCGATTTTATAACTTGTAAGGGTGTGTAGGAAGTTGACGAGTGAATTGAGTTATTATAACTCAAAAGCGCTCTATTCATCTTTTCTGACAAAGATATATTCTTGTCATCAATTACTCTAATTTGCTCAATAAGGGTAGAGTGGAATCTCTCCACTAGTGCATTGGAGGTAGGGTTGTAATTTGTGATATAATGAAGGGAAATTTTATGGGTATCGCCTAAATCTTGAATAATTTGATTTTTGAACTCTGTTCCATTATCGAAGGTTATTTTTTGTGGTATACCGTGGTTTGAAAAATATTGAGTTAATTGATTTGCAATTTCTGTTGAAGTTTTACTATTTAGAATGTAACATTGTCCATGTCTTGAGAAGGAGTCAATTATAGTCAAACAGGGTGTTCTATTCATGACTATTGTATCGATATACAAGTGGGAAAATGGTTTGTCACCTGTTGGATTCGGTTTAAATATTAATTTAGTAGGTTGTCGTTCATATTTTTGACTCTGGCAAATTTCGCAGGAGTTAATATAGGACTGAATATGTTTATTCATGTTCGGCCAATAAAAACGTCTTTTAATACTTTCTAAGTTTTCCTGGAAACCTCGGTGTCTGGTCTTGGTCTCGTGAAATAATTTAATTTTCTGTTGTTGGTCGTCTTCCGTTTCGATATCTTCTAAAAATGTATTTGAAATTTTGAATGAAAAAGCGTTAGCTTTGAAGAGATTCTGTGATAGATTCAAAAATGGTATTTCCAAATCTTTATTTTTGAAATATATGCCGTAATGATTATTTGGTTTGACGTATTCCTTTAAAAATTTTGTGAAGTCGTCTGGTTCTTTTATGGAAACTATGAGTCTAAATCGACTGTTCTTATGTAGTTTTAATTTTTCTACTTTAAACACATTAGCTTTTTGGAAAATTATTTGATGGATTGATGTGTTCAGAGAGCGTTCTGAATATGGTATCTCTAATATAGGGTTTTCGACATTACTATGAATAGTTTGGGAAGAAGATGGATTTGCTTGTTCTTCCGTACACGATTTCGTAATATCTTCTAGTTCCTTTTGAGATATTTCCAGATCTTCATGAGTAATTTGGGGAATTATTGAGTCTAGATCGTCATCTGAATTTTCATTTAAATTTAATTCGTCAAATTTTATGCGGGATACTGCATCTGCGTTATTGTACGCTCCTTTCCTGTATTTTATTTCGAAATTAAACTCTTCTAATTTGATTCGCCATCTCATTAGTCGAGATGATGCATCTTTCAAAGAAAATAACCACGTCAAGGGTCTATGATCCGTGTAGATCGTAAATTTCTGACCAAATAAGTAAGGTCTAAAATATTTTGTAGCCCATACAACGGCTAGAAGTTCTTTTTCGATAGTTGAATATTTTATTTCAGCTTCGTTCAATGTTCGGCTCGCATAAGCGATAGGTAGATCGTTTGGGGGTGTCCCTTGCGATAAAATTGCGCCTATAGCATATTGTGATGCGTCGGTTGTAAGTACGAATGGTCTGTTAAAGTCCGGATGTTGGAGAATCGGATAATTAATGAGTATGTTTCTGCTGGCATGAAATGCATCTACATATTCTTTGTCATTAATATTCAATTTAACATCTTTTTTCAGGTATTTAGTCATGGGTTTCGTTAATTTTGAAAAATTAGGAATAAATTTTCTATAGTAGCCTATCATTCCGAGATAAGATTCAATTTCTTTAATAGTTTTAGGAATGGGAAAGTTTTTTACGACTTCAATTTTTTCAGGATTCGGTTCTATACCTTTTTCAGATATTTTGTAGCCTAAAAATACAATTTCGGTCTGAAAGAAGTATGACTTGTCTAGTTGAATTTTGAGATTTTCTTTTTCTAAGAGTTGAAGAACTGTCTGAATGTCTGCCAAATGTTTTTCGGGTGTTTCTGAAAAAATGAGAATATCATCCATGTATACTATGCATATTTTATTAATGATCGGTTTTAAGACTCTATTCATGAAACGTTGGAATGTTGAAGGGGCATTTTTCAATCCAAAGGGCATTCTTAAAAATTCGAAATGTCCTTCGTCGGTTGCGAAAGCAGTTTTTTCTATTGATTGCTCGTCTAGTTCTATTTGATGGAAACCACTTGCTAAATCAAGGGCGCTAAAATATTTTGCTTTTTTCAGTTGATCCAAAAGTTCGTCAATATTGGGGATCGGAAATTTGTCATCAATTGTTTTGTCGTTCAGTTTTCTATAGTCAATAGCTATTCTCCATTTTTTGTTACCTGATTGGTCCGTTTTTTTGGGAACGATTACTATAGGGAATGACCAGGGAGAAATACTTGGTCTTATAATGTTTTTACTTAATAAATCTTGTACTTGATTCTTTACCTCTTGTTTGTGTACCTCAGGATATCTGTATCATCTAATATACACGGGATTTTCATCTATGGTCCTAATATTATGTTTAACTCTGTTTGAGGCATTCAAAGGTTGATTTGATAGATGAAAGGCTTGTTTGTGACTTTGAATAATTTTTGTAAGTTGGTTTCGAAAATTTTTGTCCAAATGGTCTAATTTAATGGGTAGGGGTTCATTAGGACTGGTTTCTTGTAAAAAGAATTTATGTGTTCTGATGGTATTTCCTAATTCATGACTTTCCCAATTGAAATTTAATTTTAAATATCTTAAAAGGTTGGATCCTATTACACCATCATATTGTGTATGAAATTTATAGATCACAAAGGGGTATGTTGTATTATAGCCAAAAGAATTTAAAGGAAATGAAACTTTATTCGTGCTGAAATCTTTACCTAGTGCAGTTTTAAAATAGGTTTTTTCTTCGTAAATGTTTTCTGATAGTAAATTATATGCTACAGATGGATCAATAATGCTCATGGAACTTCCGCTGTCTATCAATAATTTGCAGGGTGGATAATCTAATACTATATATGGTAATGATGCTAGATGTTCCTGTGTAAAGTTTAGGTCATGTCTTTGTCTTCGGAGATTCTCTGAAAATTTTCATCAAATTCCTCAATTAATTTAGAGTCATCTATATTTTCGGATTCATAATAAAATTCTTCTTCCTCTCCTAATTCTTGTTCAATTTGTTCTGTATTAGTGAGTTCTTCAAATATAAAGTCATTAGGTCCGTTTCTTCTGTAATTTTGTCTAATATTGGGTGGTTCTTGTCGGATTTGACTGCTAGCTGGTCTTTTTACAGGGTGTATTCTTGTTCGGACCGACATAGGTTCAGGTTTGGGTTGAACCCAACGATGATTTGGATTGGGCTTAAATACGTCTTGCGGTTTTCCGAATACTTGACTGCTTGTCGCAAATTTAGTTTCTGGTATTTTATTATTAAATTTCAAATGTACCGGTTGTGAAGGGAATTCTCCACTATTCGAATTGAATTGTCTGTTTGCAGGAAATTGTCTACTAGTTGATGGAAATTGTGGGTCTGTATAAATTCTTCTAACAGTAGGTTGGGAATTTAAATTTTGGGAGTACGTTGTCCTAGGTGTCGGTATTGTTGGTGGTTGTAAATAAAGCTGTTGTCTCTTTATTTCTCGGTTTTCTAGCATTTTACAAGTGTCATCGAAAGATTTTGGTTGGAGATCAAGTAAATTCCTAGAATTTTCGTCAACATTATTATATAAGACGGTTATGCCAATTTTCTCTGAAAGGTTTCGATAAACATTCAGTTCTGGGGGCGATAATCCTAATAATTGTATTTGGTAATCATATTGTAATTTAGTTTCTTTGATTCTTTCAATAAATTCAGAAAGTGATTCCTTCGTTTTTCTCCTCATATATTGATATTCACTTTGTAGGACATCAAAGTTAATTTTAAAACCGAATTTACTGTTCAATAATCTTTTTAATTCAGGCCATGAATTGCAACATGGTCCAGAATACACGATAGTTCTCGCTTGATCAATTAATTTCGATTTTACTGTTGCAAAGCAATATTGATTTATTAAATCATTATCAGTTGTGCCAAATCGATCTATGAAATTTTCAGTTTCCATTAAAAAGGTTTGTAGTTCTTGTGAGTTACCATTAAATCTTGGTAATAACTCACCGAAATATTTAACTGTGCTTAAATCTATTACCATGCGATTGGAATGTTCTCCATTAGAAGTCATATTGAAGTTTTTATTATTTACGTTGATATTCAATGAATTGAATTTTTCCAATAAGGACTCTATTTTGAAAGATTTCGATGTGCTTGTTTACACTATCGGTGATATGAAAAAATGAGTTGCAAATTAAATTGAAAATATCCTTTGGGCCAGGGATAGGAAAAACTGGGATTATTGTAAGGGATAGCCTCAACTTACTTCTCGTTTTAAACCTGGTGTCCGGGCTGCTACCTCCAAACCTCCTCAGGGTGATTCTCAAGGGTTGCAGTTGAGATCAAGTCGGGAATGGTTCTCCTTACTCTGTTTTCGGGGATTCAACACACCTTCGTGGCTTATCTCTACTGCAGTCGTTTGAGCTTCTCGTGGTCGGAACTTTACTTCGAACTTATCGTCGCACTTTTCGAAACTCGGGTTTTTGGAATGTTGCTCGAAGAATTGAAATTCACGTATACTTATTTTTTTTTTTTCGTTATACTAGCAACAATCCCATCCTCGTCGCCATTTATAAATTTACTCTTTTGAATCACCTTTTTAAAAAAACAAATATTTATTCAGAAGCAAGTTTATTCTGAGCTGGTTAATACAATAATGAATTGGAATTATATTCTATTAAATCAGAAAGCCGGGAAACTGGAATGAAAATGCTGACTGCACAAAAGTACTCAGAGTCGAGCGGCGCTTCTAGGAAGGCCTTGAATTAAGACTAAGGGCATTTACTCCTATATTGAGGAATGCCAAGATACATATTGCATAATAATATATGATGAACACCGTCTAAAAAAAGGACTAAAGCGAACATTTTTCTTTATATTGAGTATTTTCGATGTTAAAAAAAAAAAAATTGGTTCAAGCACTGACGTGAAGTCAGAAGCTTTTGCGCGTATGTTCTATTGTCCATTCTTCTGTATTCGACACCCTTAATCGAATTTACCATGGTAAATTATGTTGTCCATTCTCCTGTATTGGCCACTTAATTCGAATTTACCATGGTAAATTCGAATTAAGTGTCCAATACAGGAGAATGGACAACATAATTTACCATGGTAAATTCGATTAAGGGTGTCGAATACAGAAGAATGGACAATAGAACATACGCGCAAAAGCTTCTGACTTCACGTCAGTGCTTGAACCAATTTTTTTTTTCGTGATTTTTTTTTTAATTTTCTTGGGGTACGGTTCTTAAAAATTTTTTTTTCGTCATTTTTTCCAAATTTTCTAGGGGTACGGTCTTACAACATTTTAAACACGTCTTTATGTTGATTTTCTACTACTAGTTACCAAGCACCAATTCGATCGAATATTTATTTTTTGAGTTATTAAGGAAATAATATTCCAGGTGGGTATAACTCGGAAACCGTTAGACTGATTATGCCCAAAAACGAACTCAACTCTCCCTTTCGGATACACAACCTACCCTAAAAATTGCAAGTCCCTATCTCCTTTCGTTCGAAAGTTATCGAGGCAACGGCCACCCATCTACTGAACTCACACAAGAATGCTCGAATCTCCAACAATATTTAACCGATCGTATTGAAACTTGAAACTTGGCAGGAGAATTAGGTTATGAAGCCTCTTGCAAAATTTCAGCAATTTCAAACGAATAGTTACTGATATATAGAAATTTTTTTTTTATTTTCAATGATTTATTAAAAATATTCTACAAATGCTATCCTCACCAAATTTTGCAAACATTTTCGCGTTGGCATTCTACAACTAAAAACCATGTTTGAATTCAATCGGTTCAGTATTTTTCGAGTTAATGAGGAACAAAAACTACCAAATTTCAGAAAATTTCAGATGGCTATAACTCTAAAACCGTCTGCCGATTATGCTCATAAACTAACTGAAATGTCGCGTTCTGGTGGACATCCTAACCTGAAAACATCAAGCCGCTATCTCATTCCGTTCTCAAGTTATCGTGACAACAAAAATATTTTTTAATATTTTTTTTTTAAATTTTCTAGCCATACGATTCGCATAAAATTTCTCAAACGTGCTTAGGTTTATATTCTACAACTACCCACCAAGTTTTAATTCGATCGGATCTATATTGGTTGAAAACAAAATTATTACTCGGAAACCACTAGGCCGATTACGCCCATTAACGAACTTGTCCGTCGTATTGGGATGCGCCACCTACCCTGAAAATTTCAAGTTTCTAGCTTTTTTCGTTCTCAAGTTATCGTGGCAACGGCCGGACGGCCGGACGGCCGGCCGGACAGAATCAAATTTGACCTCGAATTCTTCATTGGGGAGTCGAACTTAATCGTTTGAGACCATTTTTGTCAAAAAATTCGAAAGTTACAGACATTTGGGCAAAACTATAACGCGATGTTCCCCAGAACATACGCGCAATAAGTAATGATCAGGATAAATGACACTATAATAATGATAGAACCGTAGTATCTCAGTACTCTACGACTTTCGAAATGAGAACAATTATGGACGTACAAGGCAATATATAGTAATTGGGAATGCACTGACTTCGGTCTGCGACTATACACAAAATATGTCATTTTTTTACCTACTCGATGGAATTTTTGGCCGATTCAACCCATTTTTGGGTTTTTTAGAAATTGACTTGTTCAACATATGGCGCAGAAGAACTTCTTATTGTAAAAGGGGTCAATATTGCAATATACAAGCTGTTTATGAAAACTTCGTCCCTTAAATGGTGAACGTGATCTTCACCATTTGAATTAATTTCTTAGACTGAAAATAGATCATTTATTTGATAGTATTATCGATTAGAATCTGCTGAATTATTCCATAGTTCCAATTTAAACCTACTAATAAATCAAATAAATCCTACTGTAATATTCCATAATTCCAAATTTGAAAATGATTGAAAAAGGGCCTGTTTTGAATCAACTTAGTAATAGTCCCTATGTTTATTTAAGTAGGAGTATATTATTTTTATTTTGTTTTCTATTTTAACGATAAAATCTGAACAGTTTCACAAAAAACGCAAATGGTCAATTGGTCAACTATCTGAATATTTAAATATCCAAATATCTTGTTAGATAAATAGTCAAACATTGGAATAATTTAACTGTCGAATCTTTTCAGATGTGTTTCAGACCTGGCTAGTAATATTCATTGAGAAATATTCACCGACTTCCTTACAATCGCCACAAACAGAACTATATTTTTGGCGCTCTTGTTCCTCGGAACAGAGTGCTTATCACTTTGCCCAAATGTCTGTAATTTTCAAATTTTTGGCTTAAACGATTTGGTTCGACTCACTGACCAAGAATCCGTGGTAGAAATCGATTCTGTTCGGCTGTCCGGCCGTTAACACGACAGCTCTCGAACAAAAGGAGTTAAAGCATTGAAGTTCGCAGGGTAGGTTTAGAGTATAAATATCTCGGACAAGTTCGTTAACGGGCGAAATCCATAAAGCGGTTGCGCAGTTATGGCCGTTTTTAGTAAAAATATTTTTTATGAATCTTTCCGAAACCGATCACCTATCTGAAATTTAGCACCAAATTGCAGAATAATGACCTTTATATGCATGCGAAGTTTTGTATTGATAGGGTTGCCGTGAAACCTCAATACAATAACTCTCGAACAGAATGAGCTAGGCAGTTGAAATTTTCAGAGTAGGTTTTGGAGATGAGTATCTTGGTTAAGTTTGTTATTGGCAAAATCGGCTTGATGGTTCCAGAGTAACGAAAAAAATTTTTTTTTTTTACATTACAAATTTCAAATTCTATTTTTTTTAAGATGCAGTTTTATCATAAAAATCCACTGATATCATTCTCAACTCTAACAAGCTAATACTTTCAGAGATTTGATTTTTCGAAATTGAATAATGAATGGTACTTCTAGGTTTTCACAGTGCTGTACCTACTTAATTTTTCTATCTATGAATTATTATATGATCTGATTTTTCCATGAGCGATAAATGTCAAAATTATTTCTGGTTCATTATCCTTCATATAAAATAAACCTCCTCTTCTATAAAACAAAGTATTATTGAATGCAAAATAACCAATGAAATAACCTCAGCTATCGTAGAATTATGAGAATGATATGATATTATACTTTTAAGGTGATAATATAATGCCCGTGGATAATCCACATGATGATGGAAATATATTCTTCTAGATAAGATACATAATCAAATTGGGTTCAGAATATCTCCAGTAAAAAGAGAACTGCACTATTGTCTAAGTTTGAATTTATATAATATAATTTTCAGAGCAGATTTGAGGAATGAATATCTCGGATAAGTTTGTTATTGGGGAGAATCGGTCTGTTTGAATTTAATTTCTTTTGTGATGCAGTTATACCGTAAGAATCCATTTACATCATTTCCAGAGACCAATAATTAATAATATATATATAAATAAGGATTGAACAAAAGTTGTGAATTATATCAATGATTTTTTATGATAGAACTGCATCATAAAAGAAATTAAATTTAACAAGAGTGCCTAAAATTATTAATCCAAAACCACCAGACCGATTGTACCCAATAACGAACTTATCCGAGAATTTCATTCCTCAAATCTACTCTGAAAATTATATAATATCAATTGAATTTTAGCCAATATTTCAGTTTTGCTTTTACAGGATATTCTGAACCCAATTTGATTAACCTACCCAAGTATATATATTTCCATCATCATATGGATTATCCAAGAATGATATAACATATCACCCAAAAATATACAAATCCGATCCAATTAAAATTCGGTAATTAATTGTACAATGGTAATTTTCACGGAGTTTCGAGTATATCGTATCCGGCAATTACTTGATGCGTAAGTTTTTTCGCATATTATCGGATATTTAATGAATTCCAATTCCTATAGAATACATGTGCCAGAATAAAAAATTCTGTGATCTTAGACGATT
Source organism: Halyzia sedecimguttata (assembly GCA_937662695.2). NCBI lineage: Eukaryota > Metazoa > Arthropoda > Insecta > Coleoptera > Coccinellidae > Halyzia > Halyzia sedecimguttata. The sequence continues at coordinate 14,852,285 of OW569415.2, forward strand.
CTCTCATTACTCAATCAAAATGGTATGAAATATAACATGTGGTTTATCTTCCGTTTATCTGTTCAATTCAATAGAATTCAGTACATAAACGGAAGATAAACTCCATTCAAATGCATCAGAAATCGGCCCTAGTTTCAAATAGCGGTGAATAGATAATAGAACATGCGCGCAAAAGCTCATAACCTCACGTCAGTGTTTGAACCAATTTCTTATATCTGTTAAAACAGGAGAAATTGCAACATCGAATTGAAGTTGTTTCGCGCCAAGGGTTTCACACGTGCTCCGCACATGGCCAGCCTAGTAAGAAATGGGACAACGGGTCGACGAACAAAGGTGTACTGATACTGAATTGGAGACAGGAATGCATTCCAGCGCCAAAACCAAACTGAAAGTTTTCAAAATTAACTAACACAAATCTCAGAGAAATAGTCCGGTATTGTAATGCGTGTTGTATCTCAACAAGATCAATTTTGATACATTTCTAATTAATCAATATTGATAGGGTGTCCGGTGAGTGCTTCTATGTACATGGTTCAACCACAAATAGGCTTTGCTACGAGGAATTCAATTCTGCAGAACTTGTGGAAGCATTTCGCTACTGATATAAAGGCTGGTGTTTTAATTTTAAAAGAAATTTGTCGAACAAAATTGGTTCAAGCACTGACGTGAAGTCAGAAGCTTTTGCGCGTATGTTCTATTGTCCATTCTTCTGTATTGGACACCCTTAATCGAATTTACCATGGTTAATTATGTCGTCCATTCTCCTGTATTGGACACTTAATTCGAATTTACCATGGTAAATTTGAATTAAGAGTGTCCAATACAGGAGAATGGACAGCATAATTTACCATGGTAAAGTCGATTAAGGGTGTCCAATACAGAAGAATGGACAATAGAACATACGCGCAAAAGCTTCTGACTTCACGTCAGTGCTTGAACCAATTTTTTTTTCGTGATTTTTTTTTAATTTTCTGGAGGCGCGGTTCTTAAAATTTTTTTTTTTCGTCATTTTTTTCAAATTTTCTAGGAGTACGGTTCTTACAGAATTTTAAACACGTCTTTGTGTTGATTTTCTACTACTAGTTACCAAGCTTCAATTCAATCGAATATTTATTTTTTGAGTTATCAAGGAAACAATATTCCAGGTGGATATAACTCGGAAACCGTTATACCGATTATGCCCAAAAATGAACTCAGCTCTCCCTTTCGGATACGCAACCTACCCTGAAAATTGCAAGTCCCTATCTCCTTTGGTTCGAAAGTTATCGAGGCAACGGTCACCCATCTACTGAACTCACACAAGAATGCTCGAATCTCCAACAATATTCAACCGATCGTGTTAAAACTTGAAACTTGGCAGTAGAGTTAGGTAATGAACGCTCTTGCAAAATTTCAGCAATTTCAAACGTATAGTTACTGATATATAGAATTTTTTTTTTATTTTCTATGATTTATTAAAAATTTTCTACAAATGCTATCCACACCAAATTTCGCAAACATTTTCGCGTTGGCATTCTACAACTAATAACCATGTTTGAATTCAATGGGTTCAGTAATTTTCGAGTTAATGAGGAACAAAAAACCACCAAATTTCAGAAAATTTCAGATGGCTATAACTCTGAAACCGTTTGGTCGATTATGCTCATAAACAAACTCAAATGTGGCATTCATATGCATAACATAACCTGAAATTTTCAAGCCGCTATCTCTTTCCGTTCTCAGGTTATCGTGACAAAAAAAATATTTTTTAATAATTTTTTTAAAATTTACTAGCCATACGATTCGCACAAAATTTCACAAACGTGCTTAGGTTCATATTCTACAACTACTCACCAAGTTTAAATTCGATCGGATTTATATTGGTTGAAAACAAAATTATTACTCGGAAACCACTGGGCCGATTATGCCCATTAACAAACTTGTCCGTCGTATTGCGATGCGCCACCCACCCTGAAAATTTCAAGTCGCTAGCTCTTTTCGTTCTCAAATTATCGTGGCAACGGACGGCCGTACGGCCGGACGGACAGAATCAAATTTGACCTCGGATTCTTCATCGAGGAGTCGTTTGAGACCAATTTCGTCAAAAAATTCGAAAGTTACAGACATTTGGGCAAAACTATAACGCGATGTTCCCCAGAACATACGCGCAAAAACTTGTGAATCAATTCACATTCGGTAGGAGGTTTTGTTAGAGGAAGACTAATTATAGCCCAAACAATTTTTTAAAACACCCTATCTGCCCGCACTTAGGTCCGTTCGTGAGTACGGACTCTCGAATGAAATGAGTAAGAGAGTTTAGTTTTGCAGGGTTGGTTTGTGGCATAAATATCTCAGTTAGGTTTATTACCGGGCAAAAATGTTTATAATCAATGTAAGTATTATTAATAGTTGACTTATTATGATATCTACAGTTACTCAGGGGACACTTCGTAGTTATATATTTTTTTTTTGTTTTTTCAATACTGACAATAATCCTTCCAATAAGCTTCTATAGAATTCATTTGAAAAAATATTACACTGAATATTTCGGACGAATGTTTTATGATTCAACAAAAAAATCCAAAAAAACTGCCTGACACTTTCATACAGATTGATCAAGAAATTTTATTGTTGAAAATATAGATTTTCACTCCATTTCTTCTCCTAACCAAGTCGATATTTCAACCTGTTTGATAATAATTCTTATGTTCTATAGCTATTCAAACAAAACATAAAACAACTTTGAGCAATTTCTTAAGTAAAAAATTCATTTTCTAACAATATTTTTGTTTCTGATCGTAAAATCGGTTTTCCGTAATCCGAAATGATTGTTGTGCAATTCTTTGTCTGAATAGGTGAAGAATTTAATAATTGGTACCTATATCAATTTCATATAATGTGAAATATCAATCAACCTAGTGGGAAAAATGAAGTGATAAAACATTTTTATTCGACATTAGAATTTATTATTACCCCTTTTGTATGATAGAGCCAAGCAATTTTTTTTTATATTTATGTAGAATTGCTCATAAAAGTGGAAGAAATCTTTAGTGTTTGAGTACAGAGTGAACTTTTATTAACAAAACGTTTGAGTCCATTTTCAAGCAAAACTTCGAAAATTACAGACATCTGGGCAAATTGATGAGCACTCTGTTCCGAGGAACAAGAAAGCCAAAAAAGATAGGTAATGTTGAGCGAAGTGGATCTCTCTCTTTCGCGGCCGAAATCAGTGATATTAGTAATAATATAATTGCAATTTTTGAAATCTGTCCGTTAATTGGTTCTACATCTATTGAACTTTTACATTTCAGTCAATATCTGCAAATCACACTATATCCAATACCAACGCCCTCAGGCGATTACAATTTTTTGATGTGTCCACTTAGATGAACTCATTGTATGGTTTTCCTTTGTCGCATAACCACGGTGACTAATAATAATATGGAGTTTATTGGTTCGGAAACTACAATTAACGAAATCTTCGATCTTCAACCATGATATTTAAGAGGTTAGCTGTACTCCAAAACGCCGGTCCTGATCTTCGTAATTGGTGTGAAAAGGAACTAAGACTCAATACTTCAACTACCCACCGCTAGATGCTATAGGGTGAAATATATCCGTTACATTGACTATATTCGCATATCTATGTATAGCATATATGGGTAGGAATTCTCACGAAATACCGAAATTCTTGTCCTTTAAGTTTTATCGAAAATCTAACAACCCTATAACGGATATCAAAATTTTCTTGTAATATATGTAATCGACACTAGAAGTTTCACTTATTATTTCGGAACCAAATACATACATAAGAATAAATACACCAATATATAGTCCGTAAAATCATTCCCTCACTATGTCCCAAGCTACAAGTTCGATAACTTTTATATTATCAAACAAACAAGAAAAAATAATAAAAGTCTACTTTGGAGACTTTTCGATTAAAAATATGATAGATTAATGAAAAAAATTAAAATTTGGATTATATATTAAAAACTGTATGCAAAAATAGAGAATATACACGTGTCCCATAAAAATAAATCATTCCCTCACATTGTTACCGATAATCGAATTTTGATCGCATTGTTAATCCAACAGGAACGCTACTATGAGTTTTTGATAGGTGGCAGTCCTGTCAACTCACCATTATGGTGAATTTAACGACAGCGGGTTAGACTTTGCGTTGAAAAAGAAATAATAGGATATTTTGTTTGAATTGCATTTTTTAAGGTCATTCCCTCACATCCAGGAAAAACAAAAAGTTAAATACTTTATTCGTTATTAATTACATAGAGAAGTAGACTTATGGGAGTTATCATTTTATACAAAACAACTCTTTAATAGTGAGTTTATATCACGAGTTTTTTTTTATTATTCTTTGTTTCATCATTCCCTCACCGTCATTCCCTCATATAAATTTCTAGTGAGGGAATGATGATTTATCAAGTAGTAATTTTCATCAGAATCAACTTGCTTTTTCGAACATTTGCTTTAGTTTATTCTTTAATTCACCGCTGTAATATTTTTGTGCCGTCAATTAATGCCAAGAAAAAATAGTATAAGTGAAAATTTGCCTATTTGTTTTTGCTGATAATCTTCGAATATTTGCATTGAATAAACAATGCGTAGTACAACACAAACTCGGACCAAGTCACATGTTGGACATTCATCAAATGATGTTATTTGTATGACATATAAAAATTCCACTTATAATAAAGGTGATCATGTCCTAATAAATTGGGACGAAAAACTTTGTCCAGGGGGTGCTTTAGTAAAGTGTATGAAAAGAGGAACCAATTCTTGGAAATGGCCAATAATCAAGGATGAACAGTTGTATGCCTGGAATGGTATTCACCAGAAGATCAGGCCATCAACATTAATCAAAAAGGGATGTTATGCTGTCAAGGAAATATACTAAAATATGTAACTGAGATGAGACTGTTTTATTAACTTTGAGAATGAATAGATAAGAAAAGTACTTTTTGTTGGTAGATTTCTAATTAAGTATACCTAATTTTCTTAATTTTATTTATTTTGCATAAAAAAGCTATTGTTTTGTTAATGTTGTTAAGATTAAATAGTATAACAGAACTTTAATCCATTGGTAAAATGACAACTAAGTTAAATTTAAGTGAATATATTTTGTTTTTTGTTCATTTTTATACTGCCACTTTGATTTAGTGCAAAATAATAATTGAAGTTAGGTTAAATGGAAATAATTTAGTTGATCTACAATAACCTTATGATTTCATGTTCCTGCTAATGTTAAAAACTAATAGTTTATTACTCAATTGAAAGGTGATTTAAAATTGAACAATTTTCTCATTGCCTCACTTAGTCTTCATCCCCTCATTTTAAATTTTTTTTTAAATCCTCATAATCCACCTAAAACACGTTTATTCTAGGGACCGCTATATAATTATAATCTTGCAACATCAGTACCACAAAATTTCATAGAACATTAATACGAATCCTTTTCAATATTATTTGTCTATTTTAATGACCAAATTTCGGGATTTCGTGAGAATTACCCATATACTCACTGTAGTATCCGTCATTTTTATTGTACCACAGCGCCGCGCCAACTGTGAACCGAAGAATGAATCGAAAATTATAGACATTTGGGCTAAATGATAGCAAGATGATAATGCGCACAAAAATGGAGTTTTTAACAGAATGCTGAAAAGTACCTTGGCAGTCTATCCGCCGTATTCACAAAGCATTCAATCTCCGTTAAGTCCTAACTGAGGTCCTCAGTTAAGGATAAATTGGGGATAATAAGCAACAATAAGGGACAGGGGTAGTGAAACAGGCCTGTTTCACCACCGCTAAATACGTAAACTGAGGTTGCGATTCTTATTTATCCTTAACTGAGGACCTCAGTTAGGACTTAACGGATATTCAAACACTTAACAATGCTTTGTGAATACGGCGGAATGTGTTGAGGATCGTTCCTCCAAAGTATCTGTGTTGCCATAAATTATTTACTGAAAATCATGTGTTTATATGTTAGGCCACAGATGTTTGATAATTTTAGGGTTTATGGGATTTACTGACTCACTGATGAATAATCCGAGGTCAAATTCAATTCTGTCCGTCCGACCGTTAGCACGATAACTCTCGAACGAAAGGAGTTAGAGGAATTAACTTTACAGGGTAGGTTTGGAGCGTACCTAAATATCTCTAAAGAATTCGTTAACGTGCGTAATGCACCAAGCGTTTTCGGTGTTATGGCCGTTTTTATTAAAAACATTTTTATGGATATTTCCGAATCCGGTCACTCGATCTATCTGAAATTTTGCATGAAATTCTAGAATCATGACCTATATATGCATGCGAAGTTTTGTACTGATCGGATTGTCATAAAATGGCAAACAAAATTTTCAAAAATTATAAAATTTTGTTTCCACAATAAATCGAAAAAAAAATGCTCTGATTGAATTGAGACTTTGTAAAATTTCCTGAGTATCATATGACAAAAATTCAAAAAATTATTACTATTTTGCGGAATATTTTGCTTGAAATTTCGGAACCTATTTCTTGCGCGTATGTTCTGGGGAACATCGCATTATAATTTCGCCCAAATATCTGTAATTTTCGAATTCTTTGACGAAAATGAACTTAAACGATTGGGTTCGACTCCCCGATGAAGAATTCGAGGTCAAATTAAATTATGTCAGGCAGGCCGTTGCCGCCATAACTTGAGAACGGAGAGATCTAGCGACTTGACATTTTCAGGGTAGGAGGTGCATCCCAATACGACGGACAAGTTCGTTAATGGGCATAATCGGCCCAATGGTTTCCGAGTAATAATTTCGTTTTCATCCAATATAAATCCGATCGAATTGAAACTTGGTGGATAGTTGCAGAATATAAACCTTAGCACTTTTGTTAAGTTTTGTGAGAATCGTATCACTCGAAAAATTTTAAAAAATTATTTTTTATGTAATGATAATGGAAAGAGATAGGGACTGGAAATTTTCAGGTTAGGTTGTGTATCTGAATGAGACATTTGAGTTTGTTTATAAGCAGAATCGGCCAAACGGTTTTGGAGTTATACCCTCGGTTATACCCATCTGAAATTTGGTTATTTCCTCAATAACTCGAAAAATACAAAACCGATCCAATTCAAACAGGGTTATTAGTTGTAGAAAGCCAACGCGAAAATTCTCGCAATATTTCGTGAGGATCGTATGTCTAGGAATTTTGAAAAAAATTTTATACATCAGAAACTATTCTTCTGACATGGCTGAACATTTTGCGAGAGCCTTCAGCAGCTAACTCTACTACCAAGTTTCAAGTTTGAACACGATCGGATCTATATTGTTGGAGATCCGAGCAGCCTTTTGTGAGTTCAGTAGCTGGATGGGCAACCGTTGCCTCGATAAATTTTGAACGAAATTAGATAGGCACTTGCATTTTTCAGGCTAGGTTGTGCATCCGAAGGGGAGGGTTAAGTTCGGTTTTGAGCATAATCATTAATCGGTCTAATAGTACGAGAGCTAGCAACGTTGGGAAAACAAGAATTTCAGGTTGGCCAGTTTTTAGATATGCTACTCCTCTCACTCTCCCGGACGTTATACGGGCAATCTGGCTGGCGGTAGTGCTTGCGTTCATCAGTGCGCAGCGTACCTGTACAGGTAAAATATCGATTTTTCAAAGAATTTTAGGAAGGTTTTTAGTTTTTTAATTGTTTTTATTGAATGTTTTGACACATGAATATATTATTGCCAGATATTTTTATTGTTGTTTTAACTGTGCCAGATGCCAATTTTGTATTGAAAAAAATTTATTTTTTTTCAAATTATTTTAGTACTGCTGAAATTTTGATATGATGTCATTTAATTATCTACAGACCCAAAATTAAATTGCCAAACAATAATTCAATTGTTGAACCTTCAGCCAGACCGTTCTAAAAGTGAAAAGTTATGGGGTATCATTTTGCTTGGTCTAGAAATAGTTGTAAAATAAATTTGAAAGAAAGGATTGAAAACCATTGAATTGAGTGGTGAATTAATACGGTATCAAAATAATTATTTATTGTTATATAAAATTAGAATAATTATCAATCTATAGTATTAAAATAGACAAAAGTTCGGATGGTTACATAAAAATTATTGTTAGAGTTTTTAATACATAATCGTATCATAAAAATACAGAGGCATTTCGGTAATCATCATCATCTTCATCACTGTATTTTGAAGTATTATCATTTTGTAATATGGTAGTATCTGTAATGGAATGGAAAATTTAATGTATAATCTTTCGGCAGAGAAATTTATTAGTATTTTATTCATAATTTCAACCTTCAATAATAATATCATCAACTAATGATGGTAATTTCTTTCCAATGAACCACACAAAATCATATTTATCGTCTTTTATAGTCCAGCCGGAAGCTTGAGTTGTCAGAGATGTTGGGTGTTTTAATTGAGCACTTCTCCAAAACTTTTTAACGTAACGAACTCGTAGTAAATATTGATACAATTCAGCTTTGCATAGTGGTAAGCTTGATGGGTCAAAATTACGGAATCTTTTCTCAAAGTTATCGTCTGATTTTTTAGACCGGTAAGTGTTTGAAAAAAGCTGGAACCGAACGCCATTGACCTTCTAAGAAACACGAGCTCCGTAGATATGGCAAATTAATTTTTTCAAGATCTCAAATGTCTTATCCAGCAATTCTTCATCCTCTGTTACAATATTTTGACAGGCTGACTGATACTGAACTGATTGCTCTTACAGTTTAAAAGGTCGAAGTTTACCTTTCCGTGAAAAAGCTGGTGTATAGTCGAATCCTGTGAGTGCGTGAAAGCACGGTCGAGCTTTCGATAAAGAATTCCCTAGAATTTCGTATACTTGATTTACGCTTATAAATCACTCATTATTCCTCACACCCAGATTTATCCAGAGTTTTAGTGATGCATTCAAATGATCCATGTTACCAAGAAGTATTACTAAAATGTCTGTGTCTGAGCAGCGTACCATAACTTCGGCATCGACATTTATTAGGCATATGTGACATATTATTCGAGAATCGGCTTCTTACCTACTGTTCTTCAAAAGATAATGAATCTTCAACAGTTCTGATAACTTTATTATTTTCAACCCGGTATGAGTAGCACTTCTTGAAGTTCAGATAAATAATTTTGTAAGTGAACTTAAAAATATATATTTCAAAGAAGCCCTTGTTAATATATTTATTGACCATTGGGCTGGTGATGAAATGGCTCCTTTCATTGGTAATAAAATTATTTATCCGAACTTCAACAAGTGCTACTCATACCGGGTTGAAAGTAATAAAGTTATTAGAACTGTTGAAGATTCGTTATCTTTTGAAGAATACGAAGAAGTCGATTCTCGAATAATATATCACATTTGCCAGATAAATGTCGATGCCGAAGTTGTGGTAAAAATTATGAATTAAATACTAATGAATTTCTTTGCCGAAAGATTATACATTAAATTTTCCATTCCATTACAGATACTACCATATCACAAAATGATAATACTTTAAAAGACAGTTATGAAGCTGATGATGATTACCAAAATGCCTCTGTTTTTTATGATACGATTATGGATTAAAAACTCTAACCATGATTTTTATTTAACCATCCGCACTTTTGTCTATTTAAATACTATAGATTGATAATTATTTTAATTTTATATAACAATAAATAATTATTTTGATACCGTATTAATTCACCACTCAATTCAATGGTTTTCAATCCTTCTTTCAAATTTATTTTACAACTATTTCTAGACCAAGCAAAATGATAAGCCACAACTTTTCACTTTTAGAACGGTCTGGCTGAAGGTTTAAAATTGAATGATTGTTTGGCAATTTAATTTTGGGTCTGTAGATAATTAAATGACATCATATCAAAATTTCAGCAGTACTAAAATAATTCGAAAAAAAAATTTTTTCAATACAAAATTGGCGTCTGGCACAGTTAAAACAACAATAAAAATATCTGGCAATAATATATTCATGTGTCAAAACATTCAACAAAAACAATTAAAAAACTAAAAACCTTCCTAAAATTCTTTGAAAAATCGATATTTTACCTGTACAGGTACGCTGCGCACTGATGAACGCAAGCACTACCGCCAGCCAGATTGCCCGTATAACGTCCGGGAGAGTGAGAGGAATAGCATATCTAAAAACTGGCCTACCTGAAATTCTCTCTCGAAAACGTTGCTAGCTCTTAGACTATAACTATTTCGGAGTTATACTCACCTGGAATATTCTTTCATCCATAACTCAAAAAAATAGACCTGATCGAATAATTGTATAGTTGGTAACTAGTTGTTGAGTATCGACATGAAGACGTGTGTGAAATTTTATGAGGACCGTAACACTAGAAAATTTAAAAAAAATTCGGTTCATGCACTGACGTGAAGTCAGGAGCTTTCGCGCGTATGTTCTATTGTCCATTCTCCTGTATTAGACACTCTTAATCGAATTTACCATGGTGAATTCAATTGCCCGTTCTCCTGTATTGGACACCCTTAATCGAATTTACCATACCACAAAAGCTACTGACTTCACGTCAGTACTTTGAAGTTCGTGCCGTTCGGATTTGGAGAATGAGCGTAAGCAATTGCGTTCCCAACGGGGTCCCATAACCACATTTTTTTTCATTTCAATCCACGGTGAAACTAATAGCCAGACTGTATCGATAGCCAGATTTGAATTGAATTTCCTTTATGATGCAGAATACATTGATATAATTCCCAACTCTGAGAAACCAATACTTTCGGAGATATAATTTGTCTGTTAGAACTAGAGCGCCAGAAAGCTCCTGTCCACAGGGTTTGAACCCATTTTTTGGCGCTCTAGTTCCTCGGAACTGAGTGCTTATCAATTCGCCCAAATGTCTGTAATTTTCGAATTACTGGTCGAAAATCATTCTGTCCGGCCGGTAACGATAACTCTCGAACGGAATGAGCTAGACAGTTGAAATTTTCAGAGTAGGTTTGAGAGATAAGTATCTCAGCCAAGTTCGTTATTGGGCAAAATCGGACAGATGGTTTCGGAGTAACAAAAAAAAATATTTTTTTTTACAGAACAAATTCAAAATTAAATTTTTTCCAATAAGCATTTTTACCATAAGAATCCAATGATATCATTTTTGACTCTAACAAGCTAATACTCTCGGAGATATTATTTTTCAAAATTTCAATAATAAATCGTATTTCAACGTTGTCACACAATGATGCAGTTCTATAATATGAATACATTGATATAATTCCCAACTCTGAGAAACCAATACTTTCGGAGATATAATTTGTCAGTTTGAACTAGAGCGCCAGAAAGCTCGTGTCCACAGGGCTTGAACCCATTTTTATTTAACACGACGTTGAATGGATTAAAAGTAGCCCCAGACGTAAAAAAAATTACCGATTTTAATTAAATATTCTCTCGAATCCCTCTGTACCGGAATTATTTTTTCTTAAAAGAAAAATCAAATCGGTTTCAGAACTTCAGAATGCAAGATCATAACGAGGTACCAGTAAATGTTCATGTAGCAATGTATGTTTCGAAATATCAATCTTCACAAAACGGTTCACCTCTGTACCTTTGTGTTTGTTCTTGGCAGTCCCCCTATTTACCCCAAGATATGTGTATTTAATAAATGAATCGCTTGAGTAGTGGCTCTATAAGTTTCGTTTACTTTCCATCCATCTTTCCCTTGGTTCCTTGGTTGCCTTGCCCTGAGGAAGCCAATAATTAGCAACAACACATGTTTTCAAGTACTGACAACATCTTATTTTCCTGCTCTTTTTGTGAAATATCATGATAATCCTTCTCTATTAAACCTACATTTCCGTGATACTCGATTTTATAACTAACAGATATCCATTCGCATATTGATCATTGAACAATATTATCCTTGTTCAAGAGACACAAATAAAGTTTTAGATCTTCTGGAAGTAATATCATAAAGAGGACCCAGTAAGTATCCTTGTGGCAATGTATGTTTCGAAATATCAATCATCACAAAGCGGTCCTCGTATGTACCGCTGTATGAATTTTTGCCGGTCCTGCTAAGTACCGGTGGATAATAAAAATAGAAAATGCAATATATTTCTGTTTTTACCATATACATAGGAAAATGAATAGGAATGTACACCTGCAAACAGTAAATTTTATCAACATATACGATCCGTGCGATATGTACATTCGGTCCCCATTTGTCCCGCGGTATCAAGATATATATATATATATATATATATATATATATATATATATATATATATATATATATATATATATATATATATATATATATATATATATATATATATATATATATATATATATATATATATATATCTTTCCTAAAATCTACTCCAATACACCAATATTCCAGTTTTGTTTTTAGTGGAGATATTCTGAACTCAATATTATTAACTTACCATTACCATTCCCATCATCATATGGATTGACCATCGGCATGAAAATATCAACCAACAAAAAGTATGATATTAAATTAGAATTATTATATTTATAGGATTGCTGGAATGAATGACAATGAGACAACGTCATGTCTCACGAAATAATTTGACATTATAACAATTCATAGAATACCCACAGAATAATTTTATCATTGTGTGAAAACGTAGAAATACGATTTACATTGAAATTTTGAAAAATCATATCTCCGAAAGTATTAGTTTGTTAGAGTTAAAAATAATATGAATGGATTCTTATGGTAAAACTGCTTATTGAAAAAAATTAAATTTGGAATTTGTTTTGTAAAAAATAATTTTTTTTTTGTTACCCCGAAACCATCTGTCCGATTTTGCCCAATAACGAACTTAGCCGAGATATTTATCCCCCAAACCTACTCTGAAAATTTCAACTGTCTAGCTCATTCCGTTCGAGAGTTATCGTGCCTACGGCCGGCCGGACCGGACGGCCAGACAGAATGAATTTCGACTACGGATTCTTGATCAGTGAGTCGAACCAAATCGTTTAAGACCATTTTCATCGAAAATTTTGAAAATTACAGACATTTGGGCAAATTGATAAGCACTCAGTTCCGAGGAACTAGAGCGCCAAAAAGGGGGAAACCCTGTGGCAGGAGCTTTGGCGCTCTTGTTCAATCTTTGACAAACCATATCACCATTGTGCTTAAAAAATTAATTGTATTGAAACTTTGTGGATTTGAGGAACTTCATTATCATTATTATTATTATGATAAAATTACACAATAACATAAATTGAATTCAAATAATAGTTTATTTATCAAGAATAAATGTGCAATCTGCAATGATTTAACCTCGTGGAATGGGTTGTTGCAACTTACACTCGGTGCATAGTTTTCACAACTCGAAAAGGGAAAATATCATCGAAATGTCTAGAGCAAGGCTGGAGACAATCATAGCAAATTGTCCATTTATTCCTGATATTTGAATAGGTGTAGGCTGACGAACAAATTATATTAATAGTTCAAAATATATTAACAATCAATCCTCTTTTCATAATTGAATAGTTCATACCACTAACACATTCATTCTGTATTATGAAACTTAATTCAAGAAGGAATATTTGATACACAAATGTAGATCACTAATTCAGCATTTTTTTGCTAGCATGAAAATACTGTATATAGGAACATGTCTCACTACTTAAGGAAGTAAAAGGTACTATTAACCTCGGTGGTCAACGAACAGTAATTTCTTTTGATGATTGCATTATATTGCTCTTTCCTATTGCCTTCATAAACTGCATCATTAAAATGATCCAATTCTAAATCTTCTGAAACATCATCCCCAATATTTGTACATAAATTATTCAGGAAGCAACAAGTCAATATTATTTTTGGTATCTAAAAAGTCTTGTATATATTCACAAATTGAAGATGCGGAACCTTGTTTTCCAGCTCAAAATATTTTCAAAGTACGAATTATATAATACAAACTAGAACAGAAATAAATATAAAGTCTCTTATAGGTAGATAAGATGACATGAATGAACACACAGAAACACAGATAGAACACAGACAGATAGAAAAATAATATCTCCAAAAGTATCGGCTTGTTAGAATTGAAAATGACATATAAGGATTCTTATGACAGAACTGCATCTTAAAAAAAATTAATTTGTAATGTAAAAACATTTTTTTTTCTCTACTCCGAAACCATCAGGCTGATTTAGCCCAATAACGAACTCAACCGAGATATTTATCTGCCAAACCTACCCCGAAAATTTCAACTGTTTAGCTCATTCCGTTCGAGAGTAATCGTGATTACGGACGGCCGGACAGAATCGATTCTGACCACGATTTCTTGGTCAGTGGGTCGAGCCAAAACGTTTAAGACCATTTTCTGCCAAAAATTCTAAAATTACAGATATTTGGGCAAATTGATAAGCACTCTGTTCCGAGGAACAATAGCGTCAAAAAAGGAAAACATCAATTACAGAAAAGATTCCAACTACATAGTATTTTGACTGAGTTTGCCACAAACATGGATACGTTTTATAAAGTTCAATAAATTCTGTAATAAACTCTTTTGTAAAACTTCTCAAATCTGTCATCTTCAGAACAAACTATAAATCATACACAATAGACCAAATTAGTTGGGTTAGAATCAATCCCTAGGCGGAAGATCCATATTCAAATTTTTTATCATGCATGGAAGTTCCACTTTGAGATGAAACCACCCTATTTAAAAGAGAATGTTAGTACAGATACATCAAGTATTGGGTACCTTCATCATTAGGGCATGTTTTCATGTTCTTTCCACTTTCCACAAATTCTACTTCTATTCATCCTTGAATCAAAATTGTAACCAGTGTAGTTCGAAAGATTTCCGTATGTCGTAGATGACTTCTGTTGTGCGTCATTACAAGGCCGATTTAGGGTTATGTTATTATTTTTGATTGATTTCGAGTGAGCTAAGATATACGTCAATCGAATTTGGTGAACACTTTTATATTCATTAATTATTTTGGAAATATACAATTTTGTTATCAAAACTTGATTCTAGATTGTTTAGAAAGGTTCACAGAATCTATTTAAACCGAAATGAACCTTAAGGAATTAGCCAAAGTATCTGATAACAGGCAAGAAATTCGCGTAAATTTTTGGTCCATAAGAAATGCATGGGGAATTCAGTGCTCGGATCCACGGATGGATCGTAATTCAAATTTCCCGCCTAACCTAACTAATGTGGTCTATTAAGAACGCACAGCACTTACAAAAGACTTAAAACAAACAGTTAATTGTCTACACTGTCGAAAATGTCAGCGCGTTCATATACGTGCGTCGATAAATTCAAGCAGGACCGATCATGTCCGTCGGTCTTTTATGAAATTTTGCCTACACACGGGCGAACATCACGCGCGTACATATACGTGCATTCATGTATTAGGACTTGTTCGTGAGTCTGTAGGAGCTGTTATTCTGATTTTGCGTTGGCCACTTAGATCTCCCGATTTAACTCCGCTTTTTGGGTGGCATTCATATAATTCTAGGTTACTCAATGTTGCGGGTAATCCGAGAGTTCGCGTTGATGAATATGGCTAAATACACGCTCAACTCGCATCCTCGAGTTAACTCGCAATTGAGAAACCGGGATTTTCATACACTTTGATATGAAAATCCAAATCGGACTAGGGAAGAAATGAAACGAGTCAGAGCATCATTTGTCAACTGAATTCGGATTACATCAACAAGGCATGCAGATGGAGATGGACATAGGACTTGGAATTTATTATTATGTAAAAAATTGTGAATTGAATACATTTACAATTTCAGGTAAATATACAGTGCCCGTCAAAATTATGGAACAAATTCATTTTCTCAGAAGAAAAATATTTGGTAACAAAATCCTGAAACAGGTCGATTTTTGTTTCACTCTTACCAAATTTTTATGCATTTTTGAAGGATATTTGTTGCACCCTGTGCCATCCCCATCAACCCTCAAAATTTTTTGAATAGGGAAAGTGGGTCCTGTGGTACTTTTTTGGCAAGGTATTTGTATCTTCTACTGTTTTCATAGTTCCCTTATTATTATTTTTTATCTTATTATTATTATTTTTTTATTTCATGGCCAAAAACACTGTCTGTTGAGGTTATATGGTCCGACTATCTTTCGGGTTTTTATTGTACTGTAAGATTGCGTTCATGATGTAACATGTTGTTACTTTTCAATGTTAATTATTTTTAGTTTATTTTTGAATATTAATTTCCTGTAATTGGTTATCACACCTGTTGGAAATGAAAGCTTATTATTATTATTATTATTATCTTCTTTACATGCGTGCAGAAATTTTCAAGAAAAAATGTTTCTTTTTTGAAAAATAGTTAGTTCAAAGAGGTTTTCAGAATGTGCACTTTGTCATGGCTCATTTACTTTGAGTCGATGGTACCTGATGGAATTTGTCACCGAATGAAATTTGACCATTACAGTTTTGTTCATGCACAACTTTTAACCCTACGAACACTTTAATGGAGAAAAAAAAATGGAGTGACATTGGAAATTTATACTTCAGTAGAAACGTACTAATAACATACCTTCTTAAGATCATAACTGAAGCGCAATGTTTCACACATTCTAATTTTTCACTGGGGGGGTTGAAAGGGGTTGAAAGTTGTGCATGAACAAAACTGTAATGGTCGACTTTCATGCAGAGACAAATTTCATCAGGTACCATCGTCTCAAAGTAAATGAGCCATGACAAAGTGCACATACTGAAAACCTCTTTGAACTAACTATTTTTGAAAAAAGAAAAATTTTTTCTTGAAAATTTCTGCACGCCTGTAAAGAAGATACAAAGATCTTACCAAAAAAGTACCACATGACCCACTTTCCCTGTTCCAAAAATTTAGAGGGTTGATGGGGATGGCACAGGGTGCAACAAAAATCCTTCAAAAATCCATAAAAATTTGGTAAAAGTGAAACAAAAATTGACCTGTTTCAGGATTTTGTTGCCAAATATTTTTCTTCTGAGAAAATGAATTTGTTCCATAATTTTGACGCGCACTGTATATTCGATGGGTAGTTATCCCTACCCCTTTGATAGAATGTACGAACTAAATAACGAAGTTACACACAAGTCAAGTCAAATAAAAGCTTCTTATTAAATAAATGGCAGATGTTGCTTTGTATTACCCATAAAGAACAGAATAATCATGACAGCATTAACGTGATATCAGGAACTTTAGAGAGCTCGTTTATTTATAATTACACTACACCCATATCAGGAAAACCAAATTCCGAATAGGCGTATGCATAAAATGCATTTTAATATACATGATGAGTCTTTGAGTGTACATGAATACTAATCATATATTCGTCTAATCAAATAAAACTTCTCATTAACCATTTCTCCAGATTCGGCGCAGGTAAAAAGTTACAAGCGTTCAAAGATTTCATAATGTGCTTATAATCGAGTTAATACTTTCCTGCAAATAAATTATCCGCGACTTTGATGGTGAATGAAAAAAGTACGGCAACTTGGCTTACATCTTTATTCGAGGATACCAAGGCTTCAAGTAATGAAATTTCTTGAATTTCAGACATAATAACTAATTCAACGGTTTTTTTCTGGGTTTTCTCTCCCAAACTCTGAAAAATATCTATAAAATAAAAATTAATTATTTTGTGATTTGCTTCTGCATAAGAAACACAGGATATTTGTCAGAAGCAATCAATTGAACAATGTTGCCTAACAAACAACAACGAAACAACATCAACGAAGAAACAACTATATCGTAACGTTTCGGAGTCTATATCAGACGCTCAATGAAAATCGAGAGAATTATTTTGTTGATAGTTATTTGAATTTCACCAAATAACTATCAACAAAATAATTCTCTCGATTTTCATTGAGCGTCTGAAGAAGGAGTCTGATATAGACTCCGAAACGTTACGATATAGTTGTTTCTTCGTTGATGTTGTTTCGTTGTTGTTTGTTAGGCAACATTGTTCAATTGATTGCTTCTGACAAATATCCTGTGTTTCTTACGCAGAAGCAAATCACAAAATAATTAATTTTTATTTTATAGATATTTTTCAGAGTTTGGGAGAGAAAACCCAGAAAAAAACCGTTGAATAATGAGTATACCTCCCACAGTATCCTTTAATGATTACTTATAATAACTAATCAATAAAGAATATTTTTATTTTCTAAAATGATTGAATATTCTTTCAATCCGAGATAAACTTCATCTGCTCTCTTCATTCTAATTCTAGTTAGCTTTATGAATCCCCGAGTCTATGACTAGGAAACCAGTGAATGTAGGAACAAAATGATAATTTGAGAATATGGGTCTTAGAAGTTATAGGAATTTTTTTCTAAATTTCAACAGTCTGTATCTTTTCACCTGAACAGAATTTGGAAACATGTGGTGAGAGGAATCTATGATTAAAATTAATGTACGACGTAAAGACACATCCTGTATATTCTTCGCAGCAGAAGTTCCTTTTTGAATGAATTTATCGTCTTGAAATTTCGCTAATTCGACCATGGACCTACAAGAACATTGTCGTTTGAGTTGCAAAAAAATGAAGAATAATTTTACCACTGAGCTGGGAGACCTGAATAAGTTCATAGAAACAGAAACCTTGAAAGCATGGAGGTATACATTGACGTCGCGAATAAATAATCTATAGTCCGTTTAAGATATATTGACATCGAAGTAGGCCTTGAACGTGTAGTTGGTGCCTTATTTCTAGTTACAAAAAGTAACTGTTCTGTAACCAGAGAAAAGAAATATTAGCATAATGTTGGATCCTGATTAGTTTACCAGGATGTTATGGATTCGAAGGATCATATGTTGAGTCCTGATGCTTTTATCAGGATCTAATGTATTTTCGAAGGACCAGAATTATACACCCTGATTGTTTTATCAGGGGGATGCGTGAAGGGGGTATACTTAACTTTAAGCACCCAGTAGTAATCTCGTTGATTACTGCGTAAGTTGTTACTTGTAATAAAATAACAATTACGAGGATAGGAAGTGGTGAATTATTCGAACGCACTTTTAACACAAAAACAAATTTAATAATAATTTAATATTTTCTTGTTACCGACAATGTGATAACAAGCACGAAGTATTGTACAATGCAATATTGATACAATTGAAGTCTTCCTTCTATATGAAAAGGGAAGAAGTGACTACTAAGTTGCCAACGAAGAGAAGACAATGTTATTGTTTCGCGACAGATCAAGAATAGCAATGAAATTGAACTGTGTAATTGTATATAAAAGCCCAGATCAAAGGAAATATAGGAGGTTCCTTCATCTGGGTAAAAAGGGGAAATATTAACAATTATTGGGGGTTCGATCTTAAGATATGTTACAGCAATACTCTCATTTGTCGATTGCGAAAAGGTAGTAGGAATGCATACTAAATGCACCAATCAGTGAACCTCTAGCGTGTTTAGTCTTAGGAATTCAAAATCTCGAAATTCCCCCACTATCGGGACATAATTCCCTCGTTTTCTGGATATGATCTATCAGCGAAAGCTGATAAATGACTTTCATAGACTAGGGGTATTCGAATAGTCTAGACAAAAGGACTAACGGCTCTGGCAATGTGTTTAGAAACTGATACGTTCTTTAGCACTTCAGTTGTTAAATGAATTTTATCAATATTTCACAGGAAATAGGTCATGAATATCTACATCAAGGGTAGAAAGGTTACAAGATATTTCACTTGCAATTATCTTTTCGTGGAAAATATTAATTTCAAGGGTGATGCCACCCAGGGTAAACTAAACCAGTGAACCCAAAACATTTAAGTTTTATAAGCGAGCTGCTTTGTTTAGAAATACAAATGAGCGCTTCCCAACATGTGAAGTCAGGGACGCAACACATAACCTTGAATATTTCCAATGCTATCTCCTATTTGTAATTAATTCAAGAACCTTATAAATGTATTCTTGATGTATTTTGGAAATTCAAATGCCGAATGTATTTTATCCTGAGATTTTGGAAGGATAATTTTCCAAGTTCAACTGCAGTAGACTGATGAAAAAAACATAAATATGAGGTTGATACCCTGAAACCATTCCAAGGAATTGGAAAAATCATTATTTATAATAGAGAAGAACAAAAATTGAATAGTTTTTTTAATGCAGGATGAAGAACCTTTTGACATTATAATCATGTGCATCTTAATATATCTTAGAACTTAGGTTCCTTATCCAAAGCCATTGGAGAATCAATCTAGGTGTAAAAGCCCATAAGAAACTCACTTTTCATTTATTGAATCCATATTGGTTATTGAATTATTTCATTAATATAGTGTTAATAAATATAATGTTATTATTATTGCTTCGTCAGTATAAGTTATTGAGAGGTGGGTTGAATAATGGAGCATTATTTCGGAAGAAGAGTTGATTTATCAGTGTTTCAGCAGACTTATTATTTCTGTCTTAATTTAACTTGGAAAGTAATTGCTTGAAAAATATTATAATCTTTTTGCAATTATAATAGTTCAAGTGTTTATTTTTACACAAAAAAAAATCGAAACCAAAATTTTACTACATAAATTTTGTTCAGTTAAGCTGTGAGTTTTATGGATTTCAATTGCAACCAGGAACAGAAAAGATTATTTGCCATTTTCCTATGAATTGTCGATTTAGTATTATAATTTATATTGAAAAACTTAATGATTTAAAATTCTATTTCAAACTTTGATTTGCTTATTTCGTAGAGCTCATGAAGGAAAGAACTAATCAAAAAAGCTTCAGTGAAGTGCTCTCTCAAATTTACAGAAACTTTAATTTAATTTGATGTGTCTTAAAATGTATATTCGTATATCACGGGAGTTCTTCCACAACTGCTGCCAGGTTTTAATGATGTGCCTTCCCCTTTTTTCCTAAGAATTCCTTGAACAGTACTTGAAGAAATCTGAAATATTATGGCCAATGTAATAATCAGAATACACTCTTAGAGGTAGAATAACAGTTTACCTGGAACACTAGAGCAATGCTGGCGGTAATATCTACAGATTCCCTAAAGAATTCACAGTAACATCTATATACTACTTCGAGTTCCCTTTTTGTTGGGCGAGAGGTATCGTAGTCAATTCCAGACATTTTTAATAGCACAAGGTTGTGGAAATACTCAAACACGGTACGATTAATTATAAACACACATGTAAAAACCATCTCAAATTATTCGATTTTCCTTATATCGAAATTGTAAGAAATAAATAATAAATGACAGTTTATCAGCTCATGGTTATTTTCAATGCGAACAACCTAAATTATGTGACTTGAAATATAACTAGGCCGGCCGTTGCCAACTGAATTTCGATTTTCCATAGACACCCTTGATGTCAATATATCTTAAACGGACTATATTTCCGAAATCTAGAATGGGTCCTCACCAAATGAGCATAAGGCTTGTTTCACATGCATAGGGTTCGGTTCGTTTTCGGTTTTAATTAAATTCCAAATTTTTCCCAAATTCATTAATATCATTCAAAATTTGATCACAATCATCCTACCATGGTTCCTTCATTCATCCTTATATTTTTCAGAAGTTTTGTCCCACGGCACTGGTTTAGTTGTACTGCAGAAATCAGTCGATCCACATCAACATTTGGTATACCATCATCATCATTTTCTTATGAATACTGAGATAGCAACGAATCCCGGAAATATATATTTATGTTTAAATACTATACGTATCTATATAAATACTATAATATCTATAAACAATTTGGGAAATATTGAATGATTGAAAGCATCTGCTCGCTTTGAGGTGAAAACAACAGAACACATATGAAAACATTTACTTCATGGTTAAAACTCAGTGAACGCCTCGGTTGACCTGTGTTCCCCGCACACGAATTCAGACCTGCTTGAAAACGTATGAAAATCAATCTTGTCGAGGGTGCTGCACGGTTTATATTCGGTTCCGAATCTAAACCGGAGCACCGTTTCACTCTTGTCGCCAGCAACCGGAACGAATGCAACCGTATGCATGAGAAACGAGCCTAATGGTGACAGTTAGCTCCGTCTGATGGCTGATACGCGAGCGATACGACAGATAGAAGCTGTCGCAACAGTGTGCTTATCAATTTGCCCAAATGTCTTTAATTTACGCATCTTTGGCTGAAAATGGTCTTAAACATTTTGGTTCGAATCACTGATCAAGAATCCTTGGTCAAAATCGATTCTGTCCGGCCGTTAACACGATAACTCTCGAACGGAATGAGCTAGACAGTTGAAATACTCAGAGTAGGTTTGGGAGATAAATATCTCGGATAAGTTCGTTATTGGACAAAATTGGCCAGGTAGTTTCGGGCTAACGAAAATAAACGTTTTTTTTATATTACAAATTTTAAATTAATTTTTTTAAGATGCAGTTTCATCATAAGAATCCATTGATATCATTCTCAACTCTAACAATCTAATACTTTCGGAGATATGATTTTTCAAAATTTCAATAATTATTCTTAATTCTATGATTTCATAGAATACTCTAATTATAATTTGCCTCGTAATTTGCTGATGTATATAAATCCAACTTGAGGTGAGTCATACGTTTTTAATTTAATTACGAAAATTTTTGAAAATTGACGCACAGAAGCCAGATTGAAAAATTGGTTCAAGCACTGACGTGAAGTCAGAAGCTTTTGCGCGTATGTTCTATTGTCCATTCTTCTG
Organism: Halyzia sedecimguttata; assembly: GCA_937662695.2. Taxonomy (NCBI): domain Eukaryota; kingdom Metazoa; phylum Arthropoda; class Insecta; order Coleoptera; family Coccinellidae; genus Halyzia; species Halyzia sedecimguttata. Next base: position 14,874,902 of record OW569415.2, read on the forward strand.
TATTGGACACCCTTAATCGAATTTACCATGGTATATTATGTTGTCCATTCTCCTGTATTGAACACTCTTAATTCGAATTTACCATGGTAAATTCGAATTAAGTGTTTTAAAAATTTTCTAGGGGTACGGTACTTAAAAAATTTTTTTTACATCATTTTTTTCAAATTTTCTATGGGTACGGTTCTTACGAAATTTTAAACACGTCTTTATGTTGATTTTCTACTACTAGTTACCAAGCTTCAATTCGTTCGAATATTTATTTTTTGAGTTATCAAGGAAATAATATTCCAGGTGGGTATAACTCGGAAACCGTTAGACCGATTATGCCCAAAAACGAAATCAATTCTCCCTTTCGGATACTCAACCTACCCTGAAAATTGCAAGTCCCTATCTCCTTTCGTTCGAAAGTTATCGAGGCAACGGTCACCCATCTACTGAACTCGCACAAGAATGTTCGAATCTCCAACAATATTTAACCGATGATATTAAAACTTGAAATTTGGCAGTAGAGTTAGGTTATGAAGGCTCTTGCAAAATTTCAGCAATTTCAAACGAATAGTTACTGATATATAGAATTTTTTTTTTATTTTCAATGATTTATTAAAAATTTTCTACAAATGCTATCCTCACCAAATTTTGCAAACATTTTCGCGTTGGCATTCTACAACTAATAACCATTTTTCAATTCAATCGGTTCAGTATTTTTCGAGTTAATGAGGAACAAAAAACCACCAAATTTCAGAATATTTCAGATGGCTATATCTCTAAAACCGTTTGGCCGATTATACTCATAAACAAACTGAAATGTCGCGTTCTGGTGCACATCCTAAGCTGAAAAATTCAAGCCGCTATCTCATTCCGTTCTCAAGTTATCGTGACAACAAAAATATTTTTTAATAATTTTATTAAAATTTTCTAGCCATACGATTCGCACAAAATTTCACAAACGTGCTTAGGTTCATATTCTACAACTACCCACCAAGATTCAATTCGATCGGATTCATATTGGTTGAAAACAAAATTATTACTCGGAAACCACTGGGCCGATTATGCCCATTAACGAACTTGTCCGTCGTATTGGGATGCGCCACCTACCCTGAAAATTTCAAGTCGCTAGCTCTTTTCGTTCTCAAGTTATCGTGGCAACGGCCGGACTGACAGAATCAAATTTGACCTCGAATTCTTCATTGGGGAGTCGAACTTAATCGTTTGAGACCATTTTCGTCAAAAAATTCGAAAGTTACAGACATTTGGGCAAAACTATAACGCGATGTTCCCCAGAACATACGCGCAAAAAGATTACAGCACGCGCTGTTCCCAAGCGGTCACCCATCCGAGTACTAACCGCGCCCTAGGCTGCTTGGCTTCACTGTTCGGATGAATCTTGATGAATCAATAGGTATTGTAGACAAAATTCAATGTTAGTCCTGTGCTGCATTGTAAATGCTTAACCGCTATGTATGGTAATCAATAGTTAAAGACGTTGATTGGCCACTCGAGTCAATAAACATTTATTAATTATATGAATTTGTTTTGTTGTTTTGTTGGCACTTAGTTAGCCTGAAATTTCTAGCCTCTATTATAGTAATCCGGGGTTCGCGCTATATTGCCAGATGTGACACGAAACGAAAGTTCTAATTTCGGATACACCATCCGGGACTCCATGACATAGAAAAATTGATTCAAGCACTGAGGTGAATTCAGGAGCTTTTGCGCATATGTTCTATTGTCCAATACAGGAGAATGGACAATATAAAATACGCCCAAAGCTCCCGACTTCACTTCAGTGCTTAAACCAATTTTTTTTTTTAACTTTTTTAAGATTTTCTAGGGGTATGGTTCACACAAAATTTTACACATGTCTTTATGTCGATATTCTACAACTAGTTACCATGCTTCAATTCGATCGAGTCTATATTTCGCCACCTGGAATATTATTTCCTCGATAACTCAAAAAATATAGACTCGATCGAAGTTTGGAGAGTTTGCGGTATTCGCTGCGTCCCCACCCGTATCAGTGTTGCGTGTTCGTCGACATGGATGCAGACGACTCTCGCAAAATTTCAGCGATTTCAGACGAGCAGTTTCTGATATAAAGAATTTTTTTCAATGTTTTTTTAAAAATTTCCTAGAGATACGATCCTTTCAAAATTTCGCAAGAATTTTTGCGTTGGCATCCTACAACTAATAATCTACTATGTTTGAATTGGATCGGTTTTGTATTTATTGAGGAAATAAGAACCAAATTTTAGATGGGTATAACTCCGAAAGTTTTGGATCGATTATACCTATAAACAAACTCAAATGTCGCATTCAGGTGCACAACCTAACCTGAAAATTCAAGTCTCTATCTCTTCCCTATCTCAGGTTATCGTTACATAAATAATATTTTTTTAATTTTCTAGTGATACGATTCTCACAAAATTTCTTAAACATCCCTAGGTTTGTATTCTGTAGGGACAGTTCTACAGTTGAAATATTTTTAATTGCTTGCCCCTTTGACATGGATAGATCATAAAATCCTGAAAACAGCAATGTACATGTAACGCCATTTGGGTAAATAATTCTCGATATATTAATTCTATAAATTTGAAAAACATGAACATTTTGAATAATAATAATAGTTATTTATCTATCGAGGACGAAAAACTCTCTATTTTAGTCGAGCCTGCAATATACAGTTTCTCGTCGAAGGTGGATATTAAATATTTTCGTCGACCACCACATATTTTAATGAATTTCTCAACCCTTAAATAATTTCACAATAGCATATGATACATACACATACGTTTGTATTGAACCGTATCCATAGTAACCTCAGCACTGATAGTTATTCTTACAGACACTTATGTTTGTAATGACCCGTATCATGCCGTATTCATAGTGACCACAGCGGACGAGAAAGTACTACCCATCAATAATAGTCGATTTTACGGCCGCAAATTAGTACCTACGTAAAGTGTCACTTTTCATAGAAGTCGACGAAAATCACTTTTTCATTACGAAATCGATACTCGTAGGTGTATTGATACTGAAACTCACAAAAAAATATTTTGGGCAACCTGGATGTCTTGTGTGTTTTCCTGGTACCTGCTTGCCGGCAATGAATATTGCATATTGGTAGTTTTAACTGAATGTATTTGGAAATGGTGTCTTAATCTTTATTCACCTACTGTCAAAAACTAAATTCAAAATGGTTCGGCGTTTATCGGCATCAGACAAAATAGAAATTCTGATTATTAGGGGTTGTGGAAGATTATTTCAATGAAAGATAGTAAAATAATCAGGAAGTTTGACGTGTTCGGATATGTGAAGAATCATCCAAACAGCCCTCGAGCGGTAATTCCAGAGGAGGTAGAAATGAACATTTTATTAGAGTTTGAGGAAAATTCATAGTTGTCTTCGATAACTGTATCTGCAAATAAGAATATATTGCAAACATCGGTTTTGAAGAAATTAAAACGCCATAAATGGCACCCATTCAAGATTAATTTGGTGCACGAACTTAAGGGGATTATTTTGACCGCAGAACTCAGAATTTCCGTACAAATGATGGATGGATCTTTGCAATGGCGAGGAGGGGTTTCCAGCTGGAGTTTTATTCAGTGACGAAGCAACATTTTATTTCATTGGAACTGTCAACAGACAAAACTGTTGCTATTGGTCAGATCATAATCCAGGTCTTTATTGAAGGTCCGTTAAAAGGTCCAAAATATTTGTATTCATTACGGGATGATCTGATTTTGGTGTTGGCGGTTTTTTTCCGAGCGAAGCAGATCCAGATCTCCCAAATGAAACGCTATAGTTTTAACAGGATGGAGCTCACTTCATTATTTTCATGTACGAGATTCCCTGAACGAAGTGTTTCCGAAAAGGTGGATGGGTCGGCGAGGGTTCATTTAATGGCCGGCTAGGTCTGCAGATCTGACTCCGTTAGACATTTTCTTATGTGGTTATATCAAAAGAAAAGTTTACCTTAATCGGTCAAATAACATCGTGGAGTTGAATCAGAGGATTCGGGCCGAAATAAGAGCAATACAGCCTGAAGTATCCAAAATGATGGTTCCGAGTTTCAAGCTGGATTGGTGTACTGTCAAGAAGTGTTTGGCCACTTGCAATAAAAATATGTTTATTTGGTGAAAACTTCATTGCAAAATTTTCACATGTTTGTTCCAATTTAAAAAATTGATATATCGAGGATTGTTGACCCAAGTATGGCGTTACATGTGTACTGAATTAAGATTTTCATGATATATCCATGGCAAGAAAAATAGAGGCTTGCAATTTAAAAAAAATTGGTGACGTCAACGCTTAGTAACGGGAAATGATAGAACAATAAGAATTCCGGGAAAATGTTCCTTTAAAAATGAATTAATTTGACCTATCAAACCATTTTTCGCTATCCCTGAAAGGGGAGAAATTCAATACATTAATCCATACTTCCCTCACTGTATATACCAGTGGCCCACCACCCACCACAGACGCGAATCTCGTTTTGAGGGAGTAAATGAAGATATTTTGAGAATATTTTTTTGCGATGTGTGGAGGGTGTTAAAGAGCACAATTTAAAATTATTTTCATATATACAGGGTGTTCGAAAACAAAGATATAGACCAAAGTTATATTTTTTTAAATGTAAGACCCTGTATTTGACCTCAAAAATGGAATGGCTAGCTCAAATTATGATGAGTTTCTTCAAATCACTTTATACCTTAAAAGCACCTTTTACGAGAAAATGGCGAAAAATTGAAAATATGTTGTTTTTGCGCGTATGTTCTGGGGAACATCGCGTTATAGTTTTGCCCAAATGTCTGTAACTTTCGAATCTTTTGACGAAAATGGTCTCAAACGATTTAGTTCGACTCCCCAATGAAGAATTCGAGGTCAAATTTGATTCTGTCCGGCCGTTGCCACGATAATTTGAGAACGAAAAGAGCTAGCGACTTGAAATTTTCAGGGTGGGTGGCGCATCCTAATACGACGGACAAGTTCGTTAATGGGCATAATCGGCCCAGTGGTTTCCGAGTAATAATTTTGTTTTCAACCAATATAAATCCGATCGAATTGAAACTTGTTGAGTAGTTGTAGAATATAAACCTAAGCACGTTTGTGAAATTTTGTGCGAATCGTATGGCTAGAAAATTTTAAAAAAATTATTAAAAAATATTTTTGTTGTCGCGATAATTTGAGAACGGAAAGAGATAGCGGCTTGAAGTTTTCAGGTTAGGATGTGCACCAGAACGATATTTCAGTTTGTTTATGGGCATAATCGGCCAAACGGTTTTAGAGTTATAGCCATCTGAAATTTGGTTGTTTTTTGTTCCTCATTAATTCGAAAAATACTAATCCGATTGAATTCAAACATGGTAATTAGTTGTAGAATGCCAACGCGAAAATTCTTGCAAAATTTCGTGAGGATAGTATTTGTGAAAAATTTTAAAAAAATCATTGAAAATTGAAAAAAAAATTCTATATATCAGTAACTATTCGTTTGAAATTGCCTTCGTAAAATAACTCTACTGCCAAGTTTCAAGTTTTAACACGATCGGTTGAATATTGTTGGAGATTCGAGCATTCTTGTGTGACTTCAGTAGATGGGTGACCGTTGCCTCGATTACTTTCGAACGAAAGGAGATAGGGACTTGCAATTTTCAGGGTAGGTTACGTATCTGAAAGGGAGAGTTGAGTTCGTTTTTGGGCATAATCGGTTAAGTGGTTTTCGAGTTATACCCACCTGGAATATTATTTCCTTGATAACTCAAAAAATAAATATTCGATCGAATTGAAGCTTGGTAACTAGTAGTAGAAAATCATCATAAAGACGTGTTTAAAATTTTGTAAGAACCGTACCCCTTGAAAATTTGAAAAAAATGACGAAAAAAAATTTTTAAGAACCCCTAGAAAATTTCAAAAAAAAACACGAAAAAAAAATTGGTTCAAGCACTGACGTGAAGTCAGAAGATTTTGCGCGTATGTTCTATTGTCCATTCTTCTGTATTGGACACCCTTAATCGAATTTACCATGGTAAATTATGTTGTCCATTCTCCTATATTGGACACATAATTCGAATTTACCATGGTAAATTCGAATCAAGAGTGTCCAATACAGGAGAATGGACAACATAATTTACCATGGATTTTGCGCGTATGTTCTATTGTCCATTCTTCTGTATTGGACACCCTTAATCGAATTTACCATGGTAAATTATGTTGTCCATTCTCCTATATTGGACACATAATTCGAATTTACCATGGTAAATTCGAATCAAGAGTGTCCAATACAGGAGAATGGACAACATAATTTACCATGGTAAATTCGATTAACGGTGTCCAATACAGAAGAATGGACAATAGAACATACGCGCAAAAGCTTCTGACTTCACGTCAGTGCTTGAACCAATTTTTTTTTAAATAGCAATTAATGAAGAAACTAGTTACGTCAGCGATACAGACAGTATTTTTTCGAGGAGACATATTGGCTACTCCTATACAAAAACAAATTAACACTGGAATATACAGAGTGATCATAATTAATTTTCAAACATCAACTACAAATGGTGAAAAACTTTCTTATTTCAAATGGCACACACTGTATTTCTATATCTCGTTGAACGTACAAATTAATTTCGAAACGATCTTCATAAGGTTTTCCCTACACCTAAACCTGATAGTTTCTCAGCAATTTTCGACCATTATTTGTAACTATGCTCCATTCACATTTATAAAGTCTCCCGGTTGGCCATGAAAATTTGACACATTTCACCATGTATATTTTCAAAATGTTAGGTTATAGTAATTTTCCTGTCAGATAACTACGCAACGTTGTCCTATCTACATAGAAGTCCTAGTAATTACGTATTTTCACAATGTGAATTTACTTCGGAAAAATAATGAATTGAAGAATATATTATGTGAATTCAATAATTCCACAGTCCCGTCGACTGTAGAAGAAAACTTTTCCTCTTTTGTTACTGGAAATATTTCACGTATATAAACTGGTTGGAAGATTCAATTATGCTATTTTCTTGTATGGAAATCAAGAATCAAGTTTGGAATTGTATTGAAAAATAATGGATAGAGTAGTCCGTTACTTTGTAATAGTTCATTTCAAGAAATAATGAAAGTGCCTAAAGAACCCGGCAGGAAAACTTCCAAACGAACAGTTGTACCTATGGAATTCCCCACTTTTCGAAATTCTCAAGAAATGAGCCTACAGAAGACATTTAAATACCTTGTTGCACAACTTGAAATACACCAGTTTCAAAATGTAGTAAGTAGTACTACGAAATCCGAGTCATTCTTATACCTTAATAAAATATAGTGATGAAACTAAGTCATTTCATTCGAGAGTTCAACATGTCAGAATGAAGTTTACCTATTGCAGATTTCGGTTCTGTACAGCACTCCTACTTTCGGCAGTTCAAAGCCAAGAGTTCTTTATTATAATCGAAGATAATGGTCTGTGATAAATTGATAATATCTTGTCTAAGATTGAAGATTAAGTTATGATTATGTTGAGAGTAGAAATTGGCAACGTCGCGGCGGATTGTTTTGACCTTGATGATATTTTAGCAGTGCCAACCTGCCTGTGTTTTAGTAACAAAAACGTGATAGACCTAAATCATGGCCAACCGGGAGACTTTATAAAAGTGAATGCAGTATAGTTGATGTTTGAAAATTAATTATGATCACTCTGTATATTCCAGAGTTATTTTTTTTTCTGTATAGCAGTAGCCAATATGTCTACTCAAAAAAATATTGTCTGAATTGCTGGCGTAACTGGTTTCTTCATTAATTGTTATTTAAAAAAACTCAATATTCTCATTTTTTCGCCATTTTCCCGTAAATGGCGCTTTTGAGGTTTGAAGTGATCTGAACAAACTCATCATAATTTGAGCTTGCCATTTCATTTTTTAGGTCAAATACAATTACATTTAAAAATATGTAACTTCGGTCTATATCTGTGTTTTCGAACACTTGTACACACATCACAAAAAATTATTCTCAAAATATCTTCATTTACTCCCTCAAAACGAGCTCCGCGTCCGAGATGGGCCACCTGGTATAATAATATGAATAAAATGCTACTCCATTAATTCAAAATTTCGTGTACCGAGGTCGTTCTATTACTATTTACCACCAGCTGATCGCACAAAGATAGAACGCAGACATAGCCATGAAATCTCTGGCAATTATGATAGCGAACTAACACTACACGATTTGTGGGTCTGCATGTTACATATTCTATATTATTCAAGTTCAACATTTTTTTTGTTGTAATGCTATGAAGGCTATACTCTATAAAAAAAGAAGTAAAGAACTATCGAAAACAATGAAGGTTGACAATAATATTATTCATGCAGTTCAATCAGGCATGAAGAAAAGAAACTCTAGTGATCTCTGTTTTTCGACGCGGCGTTAGATGAACAGAGTGCCTTTCATTTAGCCCAGATTTCTGTATTTTTGGAATGTTTTGCCGAAAATGATCTCAAACGATTAGGCTCAACTCACTGATGAATAATCCGGGGTCAAATCCAATTCTGTCCGTCCGGCCGTAAGCACGATAACTCTTGAACGAAATGAGTTAGAGAGTGCAAATTTGCAAGGTAGGATTGGAGCGTTAATATGTCGGTCAGTTTCGATAAAATGGACGAAATCCACCAAGTGGTGTCGGAGTTATGGCCAGTTTGGCGCGTATGTTCTGGGGAACATCGCTTTATCATTTTGCCCAAATGTCTGTAATTTTCGAATTTTCTACCGAAAATGGTCTCAAACGATGGAGTTCGACTACCTGATGAAGAATTCAGGGAAAAATTTGATTCTGTCCGGCCGGCCGGCCGTTTGTTGCCACGATAACTTGAGAACGGAATGAGATAGAGCCTTGAAATTTTCAGGGTAGGTGGCGCATCCCAATACGACGGAAATTTTCGTTAATGGGCATAATCGACCCAATGGTTTCCAAGTAATAATTTCATTTTCAACCAATATAAATCCGATCGAATTGAAACTTGGTGGATAGTTGTAGAATATGAACCTAAGCAGTTTAGTGAGAATTTTGTGAGAATCACATCACCAGAAAATTAAAAAAAAATATTTACCGACTTGAAATTTTCAGGTTAGGTTGTGCATCTGAATGCAACATTTGAGTTTGTTTATAGGCATAATCGGCCAAACGGTTTTGGAGTTATAACCATCTGAAATTTGGTTGTTATTTCCTCAATAACTCGAAAAATACAAAACCGATTGAATTCAAACATGGTTATTAGTTGTATAATGGCAACGCAAAATTTCGCGAGGATCGTATTACTAGAAAATTTTTAAAAAATCATTGAAAATTATGGAACAAAATTATATATATTAATTATATCAGTAACTATTCGTCCGACATCGCTAAAGGCGAGAGTCTTCAAAACCTAACTATACTGCCAAGTTCCAAGTTTGAACACGATCGGATATATATTGTTGGAGATTCGGGCAGCCTTGTGTGAGTTTAGTAGATGGATGGTGACGGTTGCCTCGATAACTTTCGAACGAAAGGAGATAGGGATTTTCAGAGTATGTTGCGTATCCGAATGGGAGTCTTAAGTTTGATGACGAGCATAATCGGTCCAACGGTTTCAGAGTTATACCCACCTGTAATATTATTTCCTCGATAACTCAAAAAATATAAACTCGAATCGAATTGAAGCATGGTATCTAGTTGTAGAGTATCGACATAAAGACGTGTTCAAAGTTTTATGAGAACCGTACCCCTAGAAAATTTTAGAAAAATTATGAAAAAAAAATGGTTCAAGCACTGGCGTGAAGTCAGGCGCTTTTGCGCGTATGTTCTATTGTCCATTCTCCTGTATTGAACACTCTTAATCGAATTTATCATGGTAAATTCACACTCTTAATTTACCATGGTAAATTCGAAGTAAATGTCCAATACAGGAGAATGGACAATATAATTTACCATGGTAAATTCGATTAAGAGTGTCCAATACAGGAGAATGAACATACGCGCAAAAGCTCCTGACTTCACGTCAGTGCTTGAACCAATATTTAGTTAAGGCATTTTTAAGAATATTTTCGAAACTGATCACTGGATATATCTGAAATTTTGCATAAATTGTAGAATAATCACGTTTATATGCATGCGATGTTTTGTATTGATAGGACAGCTACAAATATCGGATTGAGTCTGATTTAGGCATGCAAAATTTCCTTGTAAACAGACCTCTAGGAGCCTAATTTTTTTTTTTTTTTTTATAATTTTAAACTTCGAAAACTGGGTTGTTTTCCACGTGAATCATATATCTGTTTACTTTCGGTGGCGTCCCCTAACCGCAATCTTTTTTTCGATCGATTTCCAAGGATGAAATCGAATGAAGAGTAAAATGGATATTCCTCCGATCTAACTGTAATTAATTATGATACATGTTTATTGAAACATTCAGTAACTTATCTAGAGCTAATTTGTTGCTATTTATAATCCTAATTTCTTTATTGCGCACTTATTCTGCCAGGAGCAAATGTCTCCATTTGTGGAATTTTCGGCCGATTCGCACGATTCGGTTCGACTCACTGATACATAATCCGGGGTCAAATACAATTTTGTTCGTCCGTCCGGCCGTAAGCACGATAACTTCGGTCGAAATTAGTTAGAGACTTGAAATTTGCTGAGAAGGTTTGGCGCATACATAATATCTCGGTTAAGTTCGTTATTGGTTTCGGAGTAATGGCTATTTTAAGAAAGTTTTTTTTCTGAATATTACCGAAACTACCCATTTCATCTATTTGACATTCAGCACCAAATTGTAGAATTTTGACCTTTAAATATATTTGCCGAGTTTTGTACAGATCTGATGCCTGCTAACAGAAAAAAAAATTGAAAATTTTGTTTCCCCGATAAGTAACTCGGATATACTGATCTGATCGAATTGAAACTCGGAACTTAGTTGCAAAATACCGACGCAAAGACTTATGCAAAATTTTGTTTAGATCATCTGCACATGCGCATACGAAATGTGATATCACTGCTTGAGTTCTCGTCTGAGAGGACTGGGGTTTGGAGGATGCTATTCTCCATTAGAGGGCCCGCGCATGCGTGGGGTTTTATTCATATTCAGGTTGCTTGGAGGAGTGAATGTAATAGGGTATAGTTATGAATTCTTCTGAACGAACAGGAAATAATATGTAAAAAACACACTGTTTTTTTTTTTTTTTAGGCAATTGATTTCGGTTAATGATGAATGCATTATCAGGCCAGGTGAAAGTAGACAACAAAATTTGAAAAATATCACTTTTGTCAAATTACCAGAATTGAATTCTTCATTATCTGTCTTTTTTGATAATTTACATGGTAAGCACAAATTCCACACAACAGTTTCAGAAGAATGTTGAAAGAGCTAGTTCGAGAAGGATTCTGTTAGTGTTGTAATAAATTCTAAAATATCTACCCCATGAGGTAGATATTTTATTTTTTTTATTTATTTGGCAAAACATTAAGATCTTGTTCTCAATTTGAAAAGGTCCTAATTACTTAAGATTGTAGAGTAACTACGAAACCTTTTAATATAAGTAACGAATTTATGCGCTTTCCAAATTCCATTTAAATTTGCCATCAAACATCTTATTTCATGCCTTTTTTTGTTGGAGAAAAATTATTAGAATACAATTCTCTTTTGATCTACTAACCTCAAGTGCAAACATAAATCAATGCAGTGTGACGTGGGTTTGCAAATATTTTTTGTGCCTAAACAGTGGTACTTATATTCAAATTTGCATTCATTCTTCCTCCAACTTATCTATTGTAGTTTCGTGTATGGTTATTAGCGGGAAACATTATCGTATAGTTAAATATCGTGCGCAATCCTGCATTTAAATGATTCTTATCGGTGAAGATGCCAATTCCCATGTATATTTCGCATGATAAGAGACCGTCATTTCACACCATACCACACATACTAACCAAACCCCTTAGAATGTGAAAATAGAAAAGTTTATAATATTTGAGTTCAAAACATATTTATGATGTAGTGATATAGTGTTCCTACACAATTACAGAATGTCAAATTGCAGAATGATGCTAATCTGGAAAGAACAGACGTAGAAACATACACGCGTAGAAAAAACATTCGCGAAAAGGCATTTGCCCAGAATAAAACAACTACCGAAAGTAACAACCCTGGAAAGGTACAATCGCCGAAAGTCACAAATCTATAAAGATAATACGCGCTGTTGCCACGCTGTTCTATACTTTTCAGTGACATCCACAGAGCACTTCAATTCCACAATGAATGATTCACTTCACTGGGTTGCGTTCGAATATTAACTCCGTAGAGTAATATTTACCAAATTGCGTCCGAAACCGGAAGAGTTGAGTAAATTTTACTCTATGACGGTCGTTCGAAAAGTCGGAGTATTCGACTCGGAGTTCATTTTATTCCTGTCAAAATTGACATAACTCATTGGACGGAAAATCTCGTATCTTTGCCCCACTGTTTTATGAATGTTCTGTGAGGTAATTTAATAGTTTTAATACTGCTCACAATATATATTTATGATTTGAGTTACATATATGCGAAGAAATCAATAATAATAGGTTTTTTCTTAAACCAACATAACCTATAATCCGATATTGGCACCATCTGTCAATGTCAGAGTAAACTCCAGAGTTGTCAAACCTTCAAAAACTCTACTCTACTCCGTGGAGTTAATATTCGAACACAACCCTGACAGTGACAGTCTGACCAAAGATCAACTTACTTCTACTCTTTGGTCTGACAGAAGAAAAGTAACATTATATGTGGGTAATCATCAGTTGTTAAAAAGCTTATGTAATAATTGTAGAAATACCTAGGCGAAATATCTGGAAATTAATTTTCCCTTCGTTTATTGTTTCTTCGAATAATAGGTACATATGTTCTGTTTTCCAGAAAGCAGTTTATAGTCTAGTCAACAAGTGCTTTTTGGTCAAAATTTTTGCGTATTCTCCGAAAATTATGATTGAGGTATCATTAAATTTGGAATGGCATGTAGATAGTTTTTGAGAAAACGCTAAGGCCGCTCGCAAAAATTGCAATAGTCATAAACAATTGAGTGAACAAAAAAAAGCACTGACGTGAAGTCAGTACTCTTTGGCGCGCGTGTTCACGGTGGCTAATTTGAATTGAATGATTCAAAAATTAACAGTGCTGTATCTAAGCTGCCATCAGGATAGAGTAACAAAGTTGGAAAAGAACACAAGTGACTCTCCTTAGTCGCACAAGCTCCTAGAAGATTTGGGAGGGTCAGTATAATCCTAATCATGTTTATAGCACGCGCGCCAAAGCAGATTGACTTTTTACACTTTTTCTTTCATTGTTAAGTCAATCTGCTTTTGCGCGCGTGCTATAAACATGATTAGGATTATACTGACCCTCCCAAATCTTCTAGGAGCTTGTGCGACTAAGGAGAGTCACTTGTGTTCTTTTCCAACTTTGTTACTCTATCCTGATGGCAGCTTAGATACAGCACTGTTAATTTTTGAATCATTCAATTCAAATTAGCCACCGTGAACACGCGCGCCAAAGAGTACTGACTTCACGTCAGTGCTTTTTTTTTTTTTCAAGTTCCTTTAACATATATAGCTATCAATACAGTTTGGCTGTTAGTTTTACCGTAGATCAGAAAAAAATTCGGTTGTGGGTCCTCCGTTAGGGACGAAATTGCATCTTCTCCAAATCCGAACGCATTTTAATATAGATCTACCGAATATAGTTATTTATAAATTCGCCTCAGGGCCACCATACAGACATTTCAAATCGGAAACAACGCTATTTCCCCCAAACTGACTTGTGTCCGTGCACTGAATTGACATGAATATTCTTTTAAAACCTCACAATATCGGCTCATTACTCCCAACATAACCCAAACAACCCAAAACCATTCACTTCTCGTCTGCGCAAGCGCAGTATACTCGTGGCTGCAAGTCCTCCCAAAATTACACACCTCACAAAAAACTCCGATTCTCCAACACTAGTGGTTCAGGAGATATCGCTTCTTGAATCCACGCATGCGCAGACCCTCACCAGGGGATTCTATAGCGGATAAGCATCCGCCACCCCAAAACCCCAATCCTCTCTGACGACAGCACCACCAGTTAAATCACTGATGGTCTGCTCATGCGCATAACGAAAAATGCCCGTAAGGGGTTACATCCATTTCGAAATTAGCCCCAGGGCCACGGTACGGACACTTTAACTCTGAAACAACGCTACAGCCCCCAAACTGACTTGTCCTTGCTCTGAATTGCTATGAATATTCTTTTAAAACCTCATAATATCGTCTCAGCACTCCCAACATAACCCATCCAACCCAAAAACAGTCACTTCTCTTCTGCGCATGCGCAATCTACTCGCGGCTAAAAGTCCTCTCAAAATAACACACCTTACAAAAAACTCCGATTCTCCAACACTAGTGGTTCAGGAGATATCACATCTTTAATCCACGCATGCGCAGACCCTCAACAGGGGGATTCTATAGAGGAATAGCATCCGCCACCCCAAAAACCTAATCCTCTCTGACGAAAACACCACCAGTTAAATTACTGATGGTCTGCTCATGCGCATAACGAAAAATGCCTGTAAGGCCGCTCGTACACCAGCAGGACGCGACCGCAACGCTACCGCGACGATACTTTTTAACGAGGAAAATGCGTCGCGTCGCCGTATCCTTGGTGTGGGCGCTTCTATGAATTACCACGTACCGCGACTGCGAAGCGACACGAAGTCGCGGTCGCGTTGCGGTCGCGTCGTGCTGGTGTACGAGCGGCCTAAGGGGTAACATCAATTTCAAAATTAGCCCCAGGGCCACGGTACGGACACTTTAACTCGGAAACAACGCTACATCCCCCAAACTGACTTGTCCTTGCACTGAATTGCCATGAATATTCTTTTAAAACCTCATAATATCGACTCAGCACTCCCAACATAACCCATCCAACCCAAAAACAGTCACTTCTCTTCTGCGCATGCGCAATCTACTCGCGGCTAAAAGTCCTCTCAAAATAACACACCTTACAAAAAACTCCGATTCTCCAACACTAGTGGTTCAGGAGATATCACATCTTTAATCCACGCATGCGCAGACCCTCAACAGGGGATTCTATGGAGGAATAGCATCCGCCACCCCAAAACCCTAATCCTCTCAGACGAAAACACCACCAGTTAAATCACTGATGATCTGCTCATGCGCATAACGAAAAATGCCTGTAAGGGGTAACATCAATTTCAAAATTAGCCCCAGGGCCACGGTACGGACACTTTAACTCGGAAACAACGCTACATCCCCCAAACTGACTTGTCCTTGCACTGAATTGCTATGAATATTCTTTTAAAACCTCATAATATCGACTCAGCCCTCCCAACATAACCCATCCAACCCAAAAACAGTCACTTCTCTTCTGCGCATGCGCAATCTACTCGCGGCTAAAAGTCCTCTCAAAATAACACACCTTACAAAAAACTCCGATTCTCCAACACTAGTGGTTCAGGAGATATCACATCTTTAATCCACGCATGCGCAGACCCTCAACGAGGGATTCTATAGAGGAATAGCATCCGCCACCCCAAAACCCTAAACCTCTCTGATGAAAACACCACCAGTTAAATCACTGATGGTCTGCTCATGCGCATAACGAAAAATGCCTGTAAGGGGTAACATCAATTTCTAAATTAGCCCCAGGGCCACGGTACGGACACTTTAACTCGGAAAGAACGCTGCATCCCCCAAACTGACTTGTCCTTGCACTGAATTGCTATGAATATTCTTTTAAAACCTCATAATATCGACTCAGCACTTCCAACATAACCCATCCAACCCAAAAACAGTCACTTCTCTTCTGCGCATGCGCAATCTACTGGCGGCTAAAAGTCCTCTCAAAATAACACACCTTACAAAAAACTCCGATTCTCCAACACTAGTGGTTCGGTAGATATCGCATCTTTAATCTACGCATGCGCAGACCCTCATCAGGAATCTGAATTCTATGGAGGAATAGCATCCGCCACCCCAAAACCCCAATCCTCTCTGACGAAAACTACAGCAGTTAAAGGACTTCTCATCTGCGCATGCGCAATACGGAAAATGCCCGGAAAGGGCAGCATGAACCTCAAAAACATATGTTTCGGCATTAAAAGCAAAGTATTCCGCAAAATAGTAGTAATTTTTTTATTTTTTTCATGTCACGTGATCTTCACGAAATTTTGCAAAAGTGTTTGCTTTGGACATTTGCATCTAACTACCGAGTTTCAATTTAATCAGATCAGTATTTTTCGAGTTATCGTGAAAACAAAATTTTCAAATTTACATAATTTTTTTTTGCCACTTTAGGGCCGTCCGATCAACACAAAACTTCGCAGGCATATAAAGGTCATGATTCTACAATCTGATGCCAAATTTCAAAAAGATCGAGTGATCGGTTCCGGAAATATTCATAAAAAACGTTTTTATTAAAAACGGCCTTAAATCCGAAACCGCTCGGTCGATTTCGCCCGTTAACGAACTTGTCCGAGATATTTACGCTACGAAACTACCCTGCAATTTTCAACGCTCTAAGTCGTTCCGTTCGAGAGTTATCGTGCTAACGGCCGGACCGGCCGGCCGGACCGGACGGACAGAATTGAATTTGACCTCGAATTCTTCATCAGGGAGTCGAACCCAATCGTTTGAGACCATTTTCGAAAAAAAATTCGAAAAATACAGACATTGTGACGAAATGATAGCACGCTGTTCCTTGCGGAACACGCGCGCAAAAAGAAGGAGGTTTAGTTTTTCGCCAATATCTCATAAAACTATTTGAGATAATTCAAATTTGAAAAAAGGTTCAAATAGAGGAAATTTCCTAAAAATAAGTCCCAACTGTCGGAACTGTAGGAACAATATTTTTAATTTTCCTAGAGGGTTGAAAATACGCCCGAAAACGAGTACTCCAGCTTGCGCAAGCCTCACCCCCTTCGTACCTTTGATGAATAAATATTATTTAAACATATTAAATATGAAAATAAAAAATTGAAAACATTCAGGTGCCTGCACGATAGATCAATGAACAATAATCCGTGGCACAAAAATTTTTATCGCGACTTTTCAATTAGTTGTCCCTTAGTTAATTCACAATTTATTGTAGCAAGAACATTAACATTGCAAATACGATAATTGTTAAACTATTAATCTGACAATTTTTTCCTTTCATGGAACTATTTTTCAAAGCTCTTATAATAGATTCCTATTGCAAAATTTTAAAATTTGTTAATTTTAGTTTTGTTATGAACAATTTACTTAAGTGAATAATTATAAAGCTTCAATTTATTATATTACTATTGATCCGTTTTCTTATGATCACAAACTACTTAAAAATGATTTTTAATAATTACTATTCCCTATTGTTTAAAAAATTGTTATAAACCAATGCATTGTTTATGAGATAATTCAAAAAAACAGTATATTATTACTACCTATATACATTTCTAATTTTCCACTTAAGTAAATTGTTAATAACAATACGAAAATTAACAATTTTTCAAATTTTCCAACGGGAATCTATTCCAAGACCTTCGAAAAATAGCTTCACGAAAGGAAAAAATTCTCAGATTTCTAGTTTAACATTTATCGTATTTGCAATGTTAATTTTCGTGCCACAAAAATGTTTCAATTAACTAATGGATATCTAATTGAAAAGTCGCGATAAACATTTTTGGTAATCATTAAAGGATACTGTGGGAGGTATACTCATTATTCAACGGTTTTTATTGGGTTTTCTCTCCCAAACTCTGAAAAATATCTATAAAATAAAAATTAATTATTTTGTGAATTGCTTCTGCGTAAGAAACACAGGATATTTGTCAGAAGCCATCAATTGAACAATGTTGCCTAACAAACAACAACGAAACAACATCAACGAAGAAACAACTATATCGTAACGTTTCGGAGCCTATATCAGACTCCTTCTTCAGACGCTCAATGAAAATCGAGAGAATTATTTTGTTGATAGTTATTTGGTGAAATTCAAGAATTGTCACATTGACAGTATTTAAAAATCATAGCTAACATAGTTTTACTTCGCATAGAAATTTCCAAGTTCCAACTCCTTTTTCAATAAATTTAGCCAAATATGGTCAATACCAATTGAGCAATTTGCAAAATTGCATTCTCTGTTCAATAAAATACAAGTTGACTCCTTAAGTTTCCTTTTCATAAAATCAGGTTCTGTCATTAGAATCTTTGTATTACTCCAATCCATCATGTGATCTCCTTGGATTGTACATACATATTCTGCTATTTTTGATTTCTGTATGTCTCTATTTCTCAAGTTATTCTTATGCTCTGACTTTCTTACTTCTAGAGGTTTATTAACGAAAACAAAACCCATAAATGAAAAACAAAAATCAAAAAAGTGTGTATATAATATTCCTTGTATTTGTGGTAAATCATACACAGGAGAAACATCAAGACCACTAGAAGTAAGAAAGTCAGAGCATAAGAATAACTTGAGAAATAGAGACATACAGAAATCAAAAATAGCAGAACATGTATGTACAATCCAAAGAGATCACATGATGGATTGGAGTAATACAAAGATTCTAATGACAGAACCTGATTTTATGAAAAGGAAACTTAAGGAGTCAACTTGTTTTTTATTGAACAGAGAATGCAATTCTGCAAATTGCTCAATTGGTATTGACCATATTTGGCTAAATTTATTGAAAAAGGAGTTGGAACTTGGAAATTTCTATGCGAAGTAAAACTATGTTAGCTATGATTTTTAAATACTGTCAATGTGACAATTCTTGAATTTCACCAAATAACTATCAACAAAATAATTCTCTCGATTTTCATTGAGCGTCTGAAGAAGGAGTCTGATATAGACTCCGAAACGTTACGATATAGTTGTTTCTTCGTTGATGTTATTTCGTTGTTGTTTGTTAGGCAACATTGTTCAATTGATTGCTTCTGAAAAATATCCTGTGTTTCTTACGCAGAAGCAATTCACAAAATAATTAATTTTTATTTTATAGATATTTTTCAGAGTTTGGGAGAGAAAACCCAAAAAAAACCGTTGAATAAACATTTTTGGACCACGGATTATTGTTCATTGATCTATCCTACAGCGCCTGAATTATTTAAATTTTTTATTTTCATATTTAATAATTTTAAATAATATGTATTTACTCATGAAAGGTCCGAAGAGGGCGAGGCTCACGCAAGCCGGAGGACCCGTTTTCGGGAGCATATTCAACCCTCTGGGAAAATTATAAATATTGGAACTCGTCCCGGGAGTTGGGACATTTTTTTAGGAAATTTTCTCCTGTTCTTCAATCATTTTTCAAATTTGAATTATCTCAGATAGTTTTTGAGATATTGGCGAAAAACCACCCTCATTTTTTTTCACTTAATTGTTTATAACTATTGCAATTTTTGCGAGCGGTCTTAGCATTTTCTCAAAAACTATCTACATGCCATTCCAAATCGAATGACACCTCAATCATAATTTTTGGACAATACGCTAAAATTTTGAACTAAAAAGCACTGGTTGACTAGACTATTAGAATAGATGTTCGGAATGGTTCATACAAAATAATTTAATCACAATAATTCTACTATCTGCAATAACTAAGTATGTACTTACATTACATTTCATCAATTTTCATAAATTAAATGTATTGCATTAAATGTTTTGATAACACAGGGTAAGGAAAATCATGAAAGCAATTATTGTAACAATCTAAAAATCAAAACAAATTGAGTAATGTGGTTTCTATGATTATTTATGTATAATTACTGGCACCAAAGATTAGGGAGATTTATGAGTTGCACAAAATAACATATTATTCTTATTATTGTCTTCTGTGACCCACCTCTAGAATGTGCTGGTCTTGTATACTAGGTAAAACACCGTAGACCTGGCAACGTTTTTCTAGATATGTGACTTTCTACATTTGTGACTATCGACCTATGTACCTTTCTAGACGAGTTAGATTCTACCTTTGTGTCTTTCTGCATTAATTCTTTCGAGGTATGTTTTTGGCGCTCTTGTTCCTCGGAACAGAGTGCTTATCAATTTGCCCAAATGTCTGTAATTTTCGAATTTTTAGCTGAAAATGGTCTTAAATGATTTGGTTCGACTCACTGATCAAGAATACACGTGGTCGAAATCGATTCTGTCCGGCCGTTAACACGATAACTCTCGAACGGAATGAGCTAGACAGTTGAAATTTTCAGAATAGGTTTGGGAGATAAATATCTCGGCTAAGTTCGTTAATGGACAAATTCGGTCAGATGGTTTCGGAGTAACAAAAAATAAATTTTTTTACATTACAAATTTCAAAATAAGGTTTTCTCAAGATGCAGTTTCACCATAAGAATCCAGTGATGTCATTTTCAACTCTAACAAGCTACTTCTTTCGGAGACATGATTTTTCAAAATTTCATTAATGAATCGTACTTCTTTGTTTTCACAGAATGTGATAATTATTCTTTCTATGAATTATTATAATATGATATGTGTTGATACATGTCAACTTATTTTCCTAAGACATGATATGTCAAATTTTGATATCTAATGCCTATGGTTAATACATATGATGATAGGAATGGTAATGGTAAGTTAATAATATTCAGTTCAGAATATCTCCAGTAGAAACAAAAATGAAATATTGGCTAAAGTTTCAATTGATATAATATAATTTTCAGAGTGGATTTGAGGAAAAAATATATTGTTCATCATAGAATTGAGGAACGGATATCTCGGATGAGTTCGTTGTTGGGTAGAATTGGTCTATTGGTTTTGGATTGATAATTTTTGGCAATCTTGTTGAATTTAAATTCTTTCATGATGTTTGAGTTTAATTTCTGCTATTATGAAGTTCTATCATAAGAATACATAGATATAATTCCCAACTCTTACCAATACTTTCGGAGTTATGATTTGTCAAAGTTTGAACAAGAAAGCCAAAGCCCCTGTCCACAGGGCTTGTTTAATAATATTTTTCTATATGATTTGTATCCCCATTCGTGATATATACACGTCAGTGGTGTAACGTACACCCTACCATACCCCCTTTGGGGGGGGGGGATCTGGGGGCCCGGAAGTTGAACCTTCTATTTCATTTTTACTTTATATTGTTGAGAACCAATTGATAGGCGAGTGAAAATACTCCTGATCGTAATATATCGAAATAAGTAGTATCGATACTTGAATCGTATCGCTTCGAAAGTATCGATACATGAAATATCGAGTATTCAATATTAGTGTACAGTCGGAAAATAAATCATTTCGATTTGTGAATAAGATGTCTAAAAACTTTTACAACAATTATCTACCTGTACATCTTACCTGTAAAGATCATATAATTTTCAATTAATTCATTGAAATATTTATTAAAATAAAACACAATATGCTCATAGTACCTAATTAATTCTCTGATTTACTTTCTTTCATTAATTTCTGACAATTTTAAGTACCTATCTAAACTATTCCCGAATGCGTTAAATATATAAGATTTATAAACGAAATCTCAGTATCTGTTAGGTATTGTGATAGGAGCTGAAGGAGGAGTGTGGCCCGGGGACAATCATGGAGGGGGAAGGGTGGAGGAACGTTACGTCACTGATACACGTCGGTCAAGTCAAACCGCTCTTGGGAGTCGAATTTTCACTGGGGAGCAAAACATTGAGGTCACACAGTTAACCCGGGTCCAGACGGGCGTAATGTAACGCATAATGTAAGGCGAATTCACCGTGTGGACGGTACTACAAGCGTTACATGTAACGCTTGTAGTACTGAATTCGCCTTATTTTACGCGTTACATTACACCCGTCTGGACCCGGCTTTAGAATTGTTAGCGAATATCTCAATGAGCAGGGTATTAGACGTTTCGAATGGTCAGCCCATAGTCCAGACATGAACCCCATGGAACATGTTTGGGATGAGTTCGGTCGACTTATTCGAAGGCATACACCTGCTGCCGGAAATGTACAGGAGTTGAGAGAGTTGCTTTGAAGGACTGGCGAAAAAACTTGCGGAAGTTCTGTCCACCGATGCCAAATGTGAACTGTAGCATAATTTTCACCGCGCTTACAATCTGGCGTCGCTGAAGAGAACTTCCCCGTGTTTTCTTGCCAGTCTAGCAGCAACTTTAGGTTAATTGAAAGTACCTATGCCTCGTCGGCTTCAAGCAATCATTAATGCAAAAGGAGGAAATACACGTTACTAGTGATTTTTTTTTGTTTCGTTACTTGTTGATTGTGGCTAACCAAACTTCGCGTAAAATGTTAACTTCTTTCTTTTTAAACAACGATTTTCTTATTCCTCTTCCAAATACGTGAACGAGATGGCGTGTTCGACCAACCTCCAATAACATTAAATGCGGAGAGCGACAAAATCTGACATCTGCCTCAAATGATCAATTTTATTGTAGTCTATGCTCAAGCCCAATAAACATTAAGTAACTTGGAGATCGATGTTGCGTTTTCAAATAGAACAGTGATCGAAATGGCTCAAGAACAAGTTGGAAAAACACTCTGACCAGTAGCTTTGGCGCGCTTGTTCAAATTTATAGCCAGAGCGGTCACCCCTCCAGGTACTTAAATGTCCCAAAACTTTTTAGCTTGATCAGTGAGTAGAAACTAATCGTTTGAGGTCATTCGCGGCCAAAAATTCGAAAATTACAGACATTTGGACGAATTGACGGGCACTGTGTTCACCTGAACAGCGCGCCAAAAACGAAATCTTCAGAAAAACATTCACACCACCAAGATCCACTCAGCTAAACTACTTCTCCTCCCAAAGTAGAACGCGAGTAGCTGATGGAATGAGAAATAGAACAAAATCGTGAAAATTTCATCATGCGTCCGTCTATCTTTATTTTACTAAGGACTTTGCTATGGTAGTGTCGTCTCTACTCATCGCATTAATAGGTGGCACCCAAGGACTCGGTTTGCCAGACTTGTATACTGAAACTCCTAGCTCTTCCGATGATATCTCTTAAGATGTGTATCAAACTTCAATGTGGCTAAAACGGATCAACTGATCAATTTCTAAATAATTAACCAATGTGTTGAATTTTAAGAGTTCCATTCTTTTTCAGTGAGGACATGAGATACAGAAAGGTGCTCTGGAATGACGTACGGGTGGGCGATCTTATTCATCTGTCCAACAACGAGGTGGTTCCTGCCGATATTCTTCTTTTGAAATCCAGTGATCCAAGTGGTTGCTGCTACATCGATACTGGTCATTTGGATGGTGAAACCAACCTCAAGCAGCGTCAAGTAGCCAGGGGATTCGTGGAAAAGGTAAAACAAAACCTTCTATGATAAAGATCGAAAAAAGTTTAAACGGGACATGGATATTTCAGTGCAATAGATAGCGAGAACCTCCGCTGCAAAGTGTTATTAATATATATAAGAGATACCCCCAATCAATACGACTTTACACAGTGAAACGATTACATTGGACTTTTGAACTCTGTACTTCCGTCCAGCTGGCCGTTAGTAAGCATTAGATAACTTTCGGTATATTGAAAGTTTGAATGGAAAGATTAAGTTCGTGAATAGACGAAATCTGCTCGTTGAGTCCGATATATGCCCATTATCTAATATCACGAAAAATTAAGATTCATAATTTTAAATCGAGAAAATGGATGTGAAATAACAATTTGAATGTTTATGCTGAATTAAGGGTGGCCTCGTTTAAAATTTTCGTACCAGATTATTCATTCTAATTGCCTATTTGTGTTTTCACGATTTGAATAAAATGATGTATCAAAGTTCAGGAGAAAGTTTAACTTGAAGGTCTATCTTAGGTCTCAGGGTGCAGTCGTATATACGAAACTCTGACTAAGCGGTAAAATTGTTTTAACATATTATGTTGCTCCCTTATACATACACTCTTAATTCGAATTTACCATGGTAAATTCGAATTAAGTGTCCAATGCAGGAGAATGGACAACATAATTTACCATGGTAAATTCGATTAAGGGTTTCCAATACAGAAGAATGGACAATAGAACATACGCGCAAAAGCTTCTGACTTCACGTCAGTGCTTGAACCAATTTTTTTTTCGTGATTTTTTTGAAATTTTCTAGGGTTACGGTTCTTACAAAATTTTAAACACGTCTTTATGTTGATTTTCTACTGCTAGTTACCAAGCTCCAATTCGATCGAATATTTATTTTTTGAGTTAGACCGTTAGACCAATTATGCCCAAAATCGAACTCAACTCACCCTTTCAGATACGCAACCTACCCTGAAAATTGCAAGTCCCTATATCCTTTCGTTCGAAAGTTATCGAGGCAACGGTCACCCATCTACTGAACTCACACAAGAATGCTCGAATCTCCAACAATATTTAACCGATCGTATTAAAACTTGAAACTTGGCAGTAGAGTTAGGTTATGAAGACTCTTGCAAAATTTCAGCAATTTCAAACGATTAGTTACTGATCTATAGAATTTTTTTTTTTCAATGATTTATTAAAAATTTTCTACAAATGCTATCCTCTCCAAATTTTGCAAACATTTCCGCGTTGGCATTCTACAACTAATAACCATGTTTGAATTCAAAGGGTTCAGTATTTTTCGAGTTAATGAGGAACAAAAAACCACCAAATTTCAGAAAATTTCAGATGGCTATAACTCTAAAACCGTATGGTCGATTATGCTCATAATCAAACTGAAATGTCGCGTTCTAGTGCACATCCTAAACTGAAAACTTGAAGCCGCTATCTCTTTCCGTTCTCAAGTTATCGTGACAACAAAAATATTTTTTAATAATTTTTTAATAATTTTCTAGCCATACGATTCGCACAAAATTTCACAAACGTGCTTAGGTTCATATTCTACAACTACTCACCAAGTTTCAATTCTATCGGATTTATATTGGTTGAAAACAAAATTATTACTCGGAAACCACTGGGCCGATTATGCCCATTAACGAACTTGTCCGTCGTATTGGGATGCGCCACCCACCCTGAAAATTTCAAGTCGCTAGCTCTTTTCGTTCTCAAGTTGTCGTGGCAACGGCCGGACGGCCGGACAGAATCAAATTTGACATCGAATTCTTCATTGGGGAGTCGAACTTAATCGTTTGAGACCATTTTCGCCAAAAAATTCGAAAGTTACAGACATTTGGGCAAAATGAAAACGCGATGTTCCCCAGAACATAAGCGAAAAAAATTGAATTTGAAATTTTTAAATAATAATGAAAAATGGCGATACCGTTGTTAATAAATCAACATGTCCAGAGCGTTTCTGCCAATAGGGTCCTTCATAATGGCTTCGTATAATTAATATACGTATGCATATATTTCACAAGACAAATAGACCCCAGGGGGTTCATTGATTTGCCGAGAAAGCAAGAGCAGACGCGTTTCTGGCTTCTTGGCCTTCATCAGTACTCTGTAACTTCCCAACAAATTCAACTAAACTGACCCGGATTAAGCCTCTCAGAGCCGGCTTGGTCGATCATACCTAATCGTCCACGCTACCTATGAGACAAAACACGGAAATCAGCCTTTCCCCACCAGTGAATATTTGAAGCGTGAAATCATATGCCACCATTCGCTCGATATTAATCGAGAATCTAGTCCCGCAGAGCTCAGACACAGTATCTTCCTAATGGCCATGAACGCTGTTTAGCGTTTTCGAAAATAATAATGAAAAAAAATTGGTTCAAGCCCTGTGGACAGGAGCTTTTGGGCGCATGTTCATCTTCCTTGTGGCCCGTACTGACCAGTAAAGAAAAAAAGCAGTATCATGTTGAATACCTTAATATTATTCTGGAACACAAATTTTCCATTACAATAATCTTCATCTAGCTTCTATTTAGTATCAATTCCTGTAGAACGTGATCATAATAAGTGTTTTCCATATAATAAAATGTGTTTGAACTTGGTATGTAGGAAATCTGACATCAATTATTGGAATTAATTGATTTGACAAACAGCCGTCAAATGAGGTAAATAGATTTTTGTGACGATTTTCTGTGACCATAGAACGTCAAAACACGCTGGAATGTGAATTTTAAGCAATATCTTCTGGAATTGAGATCGTATCGAACTGAAATTTTGCACACTCGTGTAGAATGCTTTATTTAAGCATTTCATTATTGCATTTCTTGAAATAGGTACCTTTTCAAGTCGATCAACATCGTCCTTCTTTCGACGTCTAAACTATGACTTGATTCTTTATGTTTATGTCTTTGAATTTGTTTTCGGTGGAATTCAAAGAGTTCATAGAATAATCGATGAAAATACTGAGAGAGACCCAGGAAATTTGACACATTTTGTCTTATATCTCCAGAAATTGAAATCGTATAGAGCCAAAATTTTGCACAATGTTGCAAAATACTACAATTGACGTTAGTACAGGTTTTTGTTGCAATCTGATGAATAGTTCACGAAAAAAAAATTTTTTTTTCGAAAAAATTAAAAGAAATATTTTTTTAAAAATTATCAACATTTCGATCATAACAGAATTTTGCCAAAAGTTGCGCGTTTATATCCTCGAACTGACTACCAAGTTTCGATTCAACATCTTCTTTAGTTCCTGAAATATCAGGGAAATATCCTCAAAATTTTAAATGTCTATAACTCCTAAACCGTCCGGCCGATTTTGCCCGTTAACGAACTTAACCGTCGCATTTTGATCAGAAACCTACCCTGAAAGTTTGAAGTCGATAGGACCTTCGGTGCTCCTGTTATCGTGCCTACGGCCGGACGGCACCCAAAAATCTGACACCGGATTCGTGATCAGGGAGTCCAAATTAGTCTATTAGCCAATTTTCAGCTCGAAATTCAAAAATTACAGACATTTGGACGAAATGATAGGACGATGTTCCCCTAGAACATGCGCCCAAAAATGGCGATACCGTTGTTAATAAATCAACAATTCCAGAGCGTTCCTGCCAATAGGGTCCTTCATATTGGCTTCGTATAATTAATATACCTATGCATATATTGCACAAGTCAAATAGACCCCAGGGGGTTCATTGATTTGCCGAGAAAGCAAGAGCAGACGCGTTTCTGGCTTCTTGGCCTTCATCAGTACTCTGTAGCTTCCCAACAAATTCAACTAAACTGACCCGGGTTAAGCCTCTCAGAGCCGGCTTGGTCGATCATACCTAATCGCCCACGCCACCTATGAGACAAAACACGGAAATCAGCCTTTCCCCACCAGTGAATATTTGAAGCGTGAAATCATATGCCACCATTCGCTCGATATTAATCGAGAAACGAGTCCCGCAGAGCTCAGACACAGTATCTTCCTAATGGCCATGAACGCTGTTTAGCGTTTTCAAAAATAATAATGAAAAATGGCGATACCGTTGCTAATAAATCAACAAGTCCAGAGCGTTCCTGCCAATAGGGTCCTTCATAATGGCTTCGGATAATTAATATACCTATGCATATATTTCACAAGTCGAATAGACCCCAGGGGGTTCATTGATTTGCCGAGAAAGCAAGAGCAGACGCGTTTCTGGCTCCTTGGCCTTCATCAGTACTCTGTAGCTTCCCAACAAATTCAACTAAACTGACCAGGTTAAGCCTCTCAGAGCTGGCTTGGTCGATCATACCTAATCGCTCTGGACTTTTTGATTTATTAACAACGGTATCGCCATTTTTCATTATTATTTTTGAAAACGCTAAACAGCGTTCATGGCCATTAGGAAGATACTGTGTCTGAGCTCTGCGGGACTCGTTTCTCGATTAATATCGAGCGAATGGTGGCATATGATTTCACGCTTCAAATATTCACTGGTGGGAAAAGGCTGATTTCCGTGTTTTGTCTCATAGGTGGCGTGGGCGATTAGGTATGATCGACCAAGCCGGCTCTGAGAGGCTTAACCCGGGTCAGTTTAGTTGAATTTGTTGGGAAGCTACAGAGTACTGATGAAGGCCAAGAAGCCAGAAACGCGTCTGCTCTTGCTTTCTCGGCAAATCAATGAACCCCCTGGGGTCTATTTGACTTGTGAAATATATGCATAGGTATATTAATTATACGAAGCCATTATGAAGGACCCTATTGGCAGGAACGCTTTGGACTTGTTGATTGAAATTTTTAAGTTAACAATTTTTTTTTTCGTTACTCCTAAACCATCTGGCCTATTTTGCCCAATAACGAACTTAACCGAGGTATTTATCTCCCAAACCTACTCTGAAAATTTCAACTGTTCGAGAAATTTAAAAATTGAAATTTTTTTTTGGCACTTTACGGATCAATACAAAACTTCGCATGCGTATGGAGGTCATTATTTTACAATTTGATGCTAAATTTCAGATAGATCGAGTGAACAGTTTCGGAAATATGTATTCATAAACAATGTTTTTACTAAAAACGGTCATAACTCCGAAACCGCTTGATGGAGTTCGCCGGTTAACGAACTGGTCGAGATATTTACGCTCCGAAGCTACCCTGCACATTTCAATCCTCTAACTCCTTTCGTTCGAGAGTTATCGTGTTAACGGTTGGACGGCAGGACAGAATCGATTTCGACCACGGATTCTTGATCAGTGAGTCGAGCCAAATCGTTTGAGACCATTTTCTGCCAAAAATTCAAAAATTACAGAAATTTGGGCAAATTGATAGCACTCTGTTCCGAGGAATAAGAGCGCCAGAAAACAAATCTCAATATAAAATTGCAAATACCTTCGGACTTGTTTACAACGAGAAATTCTAATCGCAGATCAGTGCAAGCATTAAGTGATTCACATTTTGATTCAGTTCATTTGCGATAGAATAAGTGTAACTACCAATGCAATATACAGGGTGAGTCAATTGTTTGTAACAGGACTTCACCATCTACTTTTCATCAATGAAAGCTCCTAACATAACCTAAGATGACCCATTCATGAGATACAGGGTGTTAAATTTGGAGAAAATAATTGGTGGCTGAAGATTGATGTATGTGTGCAATCAGTTTTGAGGAAATATCAAGACTCCAAGGTAGAGGGTCCATAACGTGTTCATTTTGAAATGAACGCTACCTCATCCGGGCATTTTTCGTTATGCGCATGAGCAGAAGAAAAGTGACTTAACTGCTGGAGTTTTCGTCTGAGAGGAGTGGGGTTTTGAGGTGGAGGATGATATTCCTCCATAGAATCCCCTTGAGAGTCCGCGCATGCGTGGATTGTCGCTGCAATATATCCCGAGCCACTGGTGCTAGAGAATCGTAGTTTTGTGTGAGGTGTGTGATTTCGAGAGCCGCTTGTGGACTGCGCATGCACTGTAGAGACGTTGCTGTGTTTTAGGTTGTATTGGAGTGTGTTTCGTCTAGTGGTCGTGGTTCTGATGCTGAGCCGACATTGTGAGATTTTTAAAAGGAAATTCATGGCAATACTGTCCACGTGCAAGTCAATCTCTGGGATATAGTGTTGTTTTCAAGTTTGAGTGTCCGTACCGTAACCCTAAAGCCAATTTTCAAATTCAAGCTGCCCGTTTCAGTCATTTTTGGCGCAGGGAACGGTGTTTATCGTTTTGCGCAAACGCCGTTTGGCCTCCCGGCCGTTGCCACGATAATTGTCGAATGGAAATAGATAGCTACTTGAAATTTTCAGGATAGGTGGCGCTTCCAAATGCGATGGACAAGTTCGTTAATGGACATAATCCGCCCAACGGTTTCGCAGTACTAATTTTCTTTTCAACCAATATGAATTCGACCGAATTGAAACTTGGTAAGTAGTTGTAGAATACCGTTATAAAGACGTATGTGAAATTTTCTGAGGAACGTATAACTAGAAAATTAAAAGAAATCATTAAAAAATTGGTTCAAGCACTGACGTGAAGTCAGAAGCTTTTGCGCGTATGTTCTATTGCCCATACTTCTGTATTGGACACCCTTAATCGAATTTACCATGGTAAATTATGTTGTCCATTCTCCTGTATTGGACACTCTCAATTCGAATTTACCATGGTAAATTCGAATTAACAACTAATAACCATGTTTGAATTCAATCGGTTCAGTATTTTTCGAGTTAATGAGGAACAAAAAACCACCAAATTTCAGAAAATTTCAGATGGCTATAACTGTAAAACCGTTTGGCCGATTATGCTCATAAACAAACTGAAATGTCGCATTCTGGTGCACATCCTAACCTGAAAACTTCAAGCCGCTATCTCTTTCCGTTCTCAAGTTATCGTGACAACAAAAATATTTTTTAATAATTTTTTTTTAATTTTCTAGCCATACGATTCGCATAAAATTTCACGAACGTGCTTAGGTTCATATTCTACAACTACTCAATTCGATCGGATTTATATTGGTTGAAAACAAAATTATTACTCGGAAACCACTGGGCCGATTATGCCCATTAACGAACTTGTCCGTCGTATTGGGATGCGCCACCCACCCTGAAAATTTCAAGTCGCTAGCTCTTTTCTTTCTCAAGTTATCGTGGCAACGGCCGGCCGGACGGACAGAATCAAATTTGACCTCGAATTCTTCATTGGGGAGTCAAACTAAATCGTTTGAGACCATTTTCGTCAAAATATTCGAAAGTTACAGACATTTGGGCAAAACTATAACGCGATGTTCCCCAGAACATACGCGCAAAAATATTATTTATATCACGATAACTTGAGGACGGAAAGAGATAGCAACTTGCAATTTTCAGGTTAGGTTGCACATTCAAATGGAACATTGGAGTTTTTTAATGGGCGTAATCGGTCAAACAGTTTTGGAGTTACACCTATCCGAAATTTTGTTGTTATCTCCTGAATAACTCAGAATAGGAATTTTTCAACAATTTCACGGAATTTAATAATAATAATAATATCGTTTATTTCATAATCTGAAATACATTCTGAAGATGAAATACGTCATAATACATGAGAAACAAAAGCAACAAGGCAAAATCAGAATTAACAATAAAATACATGAGAACAGCTTAAAAAGTATATTAAGAGTTCATATATTCGTCTATAGAGTATGGCTCTAGATCTATTAAAACATTTAGAATAGCTTCCTTGAATTTTTTGATGTCCGTTAAAACGCGATACTGCTTTGGTACCTTACTGAACAATTTGAGGCACATATATTCGACATTTTTCTGTGCTAATGTGAGGGAATACTTCGGCAAATGATATGTTTGGATACGCCTGGTGTTGTTCAGATTCAAGTGTCTCTCAAAAAAATGTTCGTTCTTTTGTAGGAAAACAATACATCTGTATATGTACAAACCGGTAAGTGTTAATATTCTTTCTCTCCTGAAATATCCACGGCAAGATTGTCTAGATGGCAAACGAAGAATAGTTCTCAAAGCTCTTTTTTGGATGACGAATATCCTAGTGATATCGGAGCTATTTCCCCACGCTATGATTCCATATGCCATTAAACTTTGAAAATTAGAGAAATACACGGTCTTTAGTAAGCTTAGGTCCGCTTGACGTACAAGTACTCGAAGAGTATAAAGAACAGAGTTTAGTCTACTCTGAAGTGTACCTATATGATCACACCAACTCAAATGTTGGTCCAGAACAACACCCAAAAACCGTGTACTCACAGCAAGATCTTTAATCTGTCCTGAAAGATCTATAGTGTCAGGTTTTAAGGTTTTATTGTGCGAGGTACAAAAAAACATACACTCGGTTTTTTCTAAATTGAGAACGAGCTGGTTTTGGCGGCACCAGTTGGCGACAGAAGAAAAACCCTTCTGCGTGGACTCCATACATTTGGCAACTTCAGCCTCCACCTCCAGCATATTGGTATCGTCCGCGTACATAACTACCTCATGATCGCATTCCCCCGATTGAAAATCAAAAGCCGAACTTGCATTAGCAGAACCTGAAATGAAAGCAGTCAAAATGCTCTCCGGTAAATCGTTCACATACACCAGGAAGAGTAGTGGTGCGGCGATACCACCCTGAGGCACTCCTACACTCAGTATTTCATCAGAGGAATAGTATGAGACACCATCAACTTCAAGACACACTCTCTGAACTCGGTCCTGCAAATAGCTCTTCATAAGATCTAGTTGTTTATCTCGAATTCCGTAAAGAGATAATTTATGGAACAGTTTCTCATGGACCATGCAGTCGAAAGCCTTGGAAAAATCAACAAAAAGCCCCATTGGTACCCACCGCCATCCAAGGCCCCAAGAATTGACCGCACCAGATTAAAAATCGCTGCATCAGTGCTTCTTGTCTTCAAAAAACCATGTTGATAATCCGAAAGCACACCTGATTTTCGGAAGAAGTTTAAAAGCCGATTCACCAAAATGTTCTCAAACAATTTAGAAAAGGAAGTCAGCAAGCTTATCGGACGATAATTCCCAGGATGATCTGTAATTCCCTTCTTGAATAAAGGTTTCACGATAGCTATCTTCAGAGATTTCGGGAAAACTCCTTCTTTAAAGGCAGTATACATTATGTGAGCTACTGGCAGCGCTATTATAGAAATAGACTTTTTAATAACAGTCATCGGTATCTCATCAAAACCGGAAGAACTTTTATTTGCCATTCCCCTTACAGTCCTGACAACCTCATCCGATGTAACCTCAAAAAGAAAAAACGACCTCAAATTCCGATGAATACAATCAGCTACCGGAGCAGATTGGGTACAATTTGGAGTAGGAGACATCAATAAGGAGGAGATGTTAGTAAAATGCTTATTGAAATCATCTGCAAGCTTCTGGGGATTTTTGGATCTTAATAATCCTTTTTGAGTTTTATTTTTACGTCCCGTGATTTGATATATCATATTCCAGACCGCTTTGGATTTATTTTTGGAATTTCTGATATGATCACTTATGAATTTTTTCCTATTCTTGTTGATACTTTCATCATATAAAGCTTTCGTTTTGCGGTAAAGATCAAGATATTCCGAGCGGTAACGAGAAATCAGGTACAGGTAATCTAATTGGTTTTTTAGACTCACTATATCTGGAGATGTGTCCACATATTTTTTCTGGGAAGAAGTGTCTTTGATCGTAACAAGAGGAAATGATCTGTCAAATATGGACTTATATTTGTTGAAAAATATGTCCCACATTGAATCGACATTTACTGTATTTTGGTAGATTGTAAGATCATTCCAGTTCACTGCAGACAGACCCCAAGGGCGTACCTAGGTAGGGGCAGGGGGGGGCAGCTGCCCCCCCCCTAGAAGATAAAATAAACGTCAATTTTCCTGGCAAGAGTATATTGAAATGACTGTCATAGACAAATTTTCGGCAAATCCGAGAAGATTACTGTTAAATTAATATATATATATATATAAAGTAAATTTTCATGATTTTTTGTTACAATATACCCGACCGACCATCTTCTCGAAACAGGTATGAGCTGCCCCCCCCTAGCTCAAATCCTGGGTACGCCCTTGACAGACCCTACAAAAAACCTTTCACAGTAGAGTCGTTTATGAGGCGAATTTGCTTCTTTATGACCTTTGTAATTTTATTGAATGTGAACGAAAAAAGTTGAGCGGTGTGGTCAGACAAATGAGACGGAACAACGTAAGTGTCATAATCAATCAGGTTTGTAATGAAGTTATCAACACATGTGGAAGAGTTATGTGTAACCCGAGTTGGTTCATGAATTGTAAAACAAGCATCAAATCCTTCCAATAATTAAATGAATTTCTGTTTATCATGGCCATTCGCCAGCAAATTTATATTGAAATCACCAGCAATTACGAAATGAGCATTTTCAGCTGTTAGTTTTTGAAGAATTATCTGAGGCTGGTTTTCCTGTCACGCTGACGGTCGGCGCTGACGGTCAGCGCTGATCGGTCAGCTCGTATCCTTTTAGCATTACGCTGATCACATTGAGAAATAGAAGGATGCTATTGTCTCTGGCTCACTGAATGTGGAGGCTTGTCGGCGCCAGCTAGTCAGCGGCGCCGACGCGCTGGCGCGTACGTGCGCGTATATAGCTCAGCGCTGACGGCCGTCAGCACCGCGTGACTCGAAAACGCTACCTATAGCTACATACATATTGACCCATCAGCGCCGACCGTCAGCGTGACAGGAAAACCAGCCTTAATGTTTTCAAAAAACAAATTAATATTACAACGGGGATATGTGTCGGGTCGATAAATTGAAACAATAACATACTTCCCAGCCCTCCCACGTACTTCTACAGCGGAGCATTCAATGACATGTGGGATACTTAAACTAACTAGATCTGGACGGTCTTCACAAAAAATATCATTTCTACAATAAATTGCGCATCCACCATAACCACCAGGTCTACAGTATTTAGAACACAGCTTGAAACCACCAATGACAAGTGTATCGAGTTCTGTGATATCTTGCCAATGTTCAGTGACAGCTATGAAGCATGCTCTGTGATTGTTTACAAACTGATTTAACCTAAGTACACTAGTGGCCAGCAGTCCATATTTTGGGATTCAGATGAGCCAGTAGATCTACCTAGCCATAGATCCACATTTTTCTGGTAGATCTACATTTTTACGGTAGATCTACATTTTTCCAGTAGATCTGCATTTTTTGTAGATCAATATTATCCGTAGATCAATTGAACCGGTAGTACAATCACACGAAAGTACCATCGAAATAAGTCGAAGCGTTTTTGAGATCCTATAAACCGAATATAGCGCCAATTACCGGGTTTCTACTGCAACCTCGACACCCACTCGCACACTAATAATAATAATGTTTATTAAGATTCAGATCACAAAAAGTAAAGTTGCATCAAAATCGGTCGAGTCATTTCTGAGTTCCTATAGACCGATTGCAATGTCACCTACCGGGGTATATTGTGGACCTGACACATTCAGATACACACACAAAGTTTAGTTGAAATCGGTCCAGCCATTCTTCCGATAAACCGGATACAGCGCCTGCTTCCGGTTTACTTTTGTGACTCTAAGATCCACTCAAACACGCACACAAAGTTTTATTGAAATCAGTCGAGCGGTTTTGGAGTTCCTTTAAATCGATTGGGGCGCACCCTACCGGATGCTATTGTGAACCAGAAAAACAAAAACACAAAGTTTCATCAAATTTGGTCCAGTCGTTTTTGTGTTCCTATAGATCGATTGTAGCGCCACATACCGGGACCAATTGGGAACCGCCGCAGCACACGCACACAAAGTTTCATCAGAATCGGTCAAGCCCTTTTTATGTCATAATTTTCGAAAAATGCTCTCTATATCAGTGGTTTTCCTTTTGCAACTGTTTTACAAAGTTTATAATTGTCCTCATGATAGATATTTCGAGATGACATTTTACAAAAAACACCCTGTATAGTGGTTTTTCATTTTCAACAGTTAATTTTGTTGAAATACAGAAATATATACATTCACTGTCAGGAAGAAAATTAACTGTGCTGTGCTAAATATGGCATAAGTTTATAGTTATAAACCAATTACTTAGCAGATCCAGCTATTCAATCCATGTAACTAACCTAACCTACCCACTTGATGAATCAAGAATTCAAATATGTTCGTGGAATGGAATAATATATATTCACTGTTGGATCAAAATTGAACAGATAAGGCATAGGTGGTCACCATTCACTGTTATGTCAAAAATTAACAGTGCTGTGCCTAAGCTGACATAAGGGCACAGTAACAAAGCCTACACAGAACACAACTGGTTCTCCTTACTCGCTCAAGCTCTTCAAGAGCTTATGAGGGGACTCCTTGGGAAATATCTTGGAGGATCAGTATAATAATATACAATAGATGGGAAAATAATCTTAGCTAATGTAATTTATATTATGAATTCTTATGATAATTAATAATAGGATAGCTTTTCGAATGTGTGGGATGAGTAGAGAAATGAAGAACCATCCTGCATGTAATATATTGTTTCAACTTAATGATTTTTACATCTTGTTCTAGCTATAACATATCAAATGGTTTCTTTTTTATTCTCCATTCTGGAAAGATGTGTTGTCTAATGCCTGCTCTGAAACAATTATAAACTGTTAAAATTCGTTTACTTACAACAAATAGGTACTGTTAATCAAAAATTATCACTGAATTTTCCAAATCGAGATGAGGTGAGCACTATTACAATGGAATAAAGAGCTATCCGGTAAAAGATGAAAATCATATTAACAACCATCCTGTCAAGTGTGCCAACTATTCAATAACCAAACCAAAGTTAATAGTTTAAAAGTTACTTTACCTAAAAATAACATTATTTATTATTATTAAATACCCATCGTTTACAACAAAGGTAAGGATAAACTGATCCAATGTGTGATAGGGATCCCTTGAATTTCCATTAAAACAGATGACTTAGACGGAGGTTATTATTATATAAATTATGTTGGGCAGACGAAACCCGCCCGTCCACTGAGACCAATTGTTCTAGTGTGGCATACCTATAATCTCAACTTCACCCACAAGCTCAAGCCTCTCGATAAGGAATATGAGTTTGGTGGGTGAAATCTTGTCCAGTTCCCTCAGTCTCAGTTTGTGGACTATTAGTTCCTCAAATCTGATCCTGTCCCCAGCGGGGCAGTCACCCATGATGTGTACGATAGACTCGTGCTCCTCCAGGCATAGTCTGTACTCGGAGTCCTGAATCAACCGCAGCATAATTAGCTCATTTCTGAGGTCACAATGGTCCGGGTACACAGCTGTTAGGATTCTCAGGTATACCCTAGAGAATCTGAGCCATTGTCTGGCTTTTTCAGCTGATGGGCGAGTAATTGTTGAGCGAGCATGTCTGTGCCCAGATTTCCTGGACCCTTTGCCTAACCATCTGATGTTCTCCCTCCCCGCTGCCCGAGAGAAGGAGGTTACATGCTCAATCTGGAATCAGTTCAGTCCGACATCCATTTATGAATGATGTCAGAGAAATGGGAAACTGATTGTATTTCAAGCAGCAAAATTATGGAATTCGAAGAATCCAATGCATTTTCACCGTGTAATGTGTTTCGTCAGTCCATTAATCTGGAATCAGTATCATCGTAATCAAGATGACAGACTGAACTGATGCCAAACTTGTAGACAATTTATCTCCCTTAACAGATGAAGCAAATGAATAGCACTAATAATAATAAGTACTTACAGTGTAACATAAACATTATGCATAAATGCAGATATTTTAAAAGAGTCATGTTTCCAAGTTCACCATTCTTCTTAGGCATTCCTCACATTTTATTGTTCAATAAAACAATACTGTTGCAAATAGAGTTTAGTACCTGTTCCCTAAATTGATTTACCTCTACTGGAGATCTTCAGGTATTGTTCATTTAAAAGTCAGAATCCTATCCTCGATCCAGAAGAAACACTGACATTTATATTACTTGACCACAGGAAGAAATAATATAGGCGAATTCAAGCGAATAACCATAACACAGTTGTTAAGATCAATCCCTTTCTATCATGACCAATCGGTTATATTTTAAATGCACTTGACTGTGTTGGTAGGGGAACCACTGTGCTTTGATTATTCGCTTAAATTCCACCTATGTTCAAAAAATACTTACGAATATAAATAGATAATGTATATCAACGGAAGTATTCGATATATATCAGTGTAAACCATTTCCCAGATGTATGTATAGCTATTAATACAGATATCCTTATTGATTCATGTTCCTACAGAAGAATACTTACTTTCTATCGTGATATATCCTGGAAAACTTCAAAATTGTAGTACCTATTATTTATGTTCAATGTTCATACACTGGGAGATCATCTGACCTGAAAATCGTCGAAATCTTTATAAAGTTAAGTAAAGTATATATATTATTATTATAGTACTTACTTATAGAGTTATATTCCAGGTAATTTATAACAGATAATCGTTGATTTAACGAAAACCCATCCGTTCAGTCCATTTTGAGGTTATTCATTTAAACCGGAACCAGCGAATACGTACCGATCGTGGTAAATATCAATTTCTGTTGCAAGTATCAAATCGAAACCAAAGGTTTTTATCGATTCTGAATAAATCTCGGCACATTTCTGATCCAAAATCGATCGATTTTCGTTAAATTATCCTAAATTGACATTCAGACATTTTTGACCTTGGAATGCTTCTAACAGTTCTAACCCACAACCCAGGGCTTCCCAAACTGTGCGTCGCGATATTGTCTGGGGGCCGTCTCATGTCGATGCGACCGAGTCTAGTGAGCTGATAACGTATTACCAGGCTAGTACTTAAATTGGTATATATTTTTGGGGGCTGAGTTAAGGGGCGTCGTACAAAAATGAGAAAGCCCCAAGGGCGTCACAGTAAAAATAAGTTTGGGAAGCACTGTTCTAGCCTATTCCTTTCAAAAAATTAGAGATGTGCAAGTGGGATTTTGTCCATTAATTACTTCGTAAGATAAAACAGAACGCCACCTTTAACCCAAAATCTTGGGGTCGGTCGACTTCGGCCTCGCTCGGGTCGTTTTATTTCTATATTCCCATAAAAACGGTCGATTTTAAGCATTTTGGCGATTTTCAAACGCTCGTAGAAAACGAACGGAAAAAAAATCGGAAAAAGTGTCTCGCTATTCTATCCGTCTATATTCGGTCTTTCGATCGGTATCGTTAGATACGGTCGGGCGAGAGGAACGAAAAAGCCTTTGGGTTTCGGGCGAGGCCGCTTTCCGCCATTTCGACGATTTCGCGACTTTTTTGTAATTTTTTTAAAATACTCGCGACTTCCCGATCTCGACGAAAATCACCTTCGGCGATACGTCGGTCCTTGCCCTCGCCGCGGCGATATTCGCCCTTCGCAAGGCTCGCGGCTTCGCCGCTCGCGAAAGTTTCTTCGAAACTGCCTATTTTAGAAAGTTCTCAAAATCTACCTTCGATGGTTCCGAGCTTGCGCGTTTAATAATATAGCGTTGATAATTTCTTAAACTTCGAACATTTTGATGTACAATTATGCATCTATCATTGGCGCTTTCATTCTGTTGAGACGGAATAAAAAATGGTTTATTCTACTTCCTGTCGGCCATAAATCTGGATTTTTTACAGCTTCAAAATCTTCAGCAGGAACCGTTATTTTGAGGGCGAATATTCTTTAGGCCTCTTTGACTCCAATTTTTCACATATTACTCCAACGAATCCATTTGCGTTGAGATGTTTGACTAAAGGATCAAGCTTACAAACGTGCAAATATCCATACTTAGGGATACCTCTAATGGACATTACTTCAGCCCTACCATTTCCAACGATGCTTTTGTCAACACGTTTAGTTCTTTTGTTTCTTACAGGTATGAAATTATCTTCAATGGTATTTTGGACATAACTCTTGCTCTGGCTAGGTATAGTGTTGGCACTTTTGTCCTCTGGATGGTGTTTTGCTGTTGTTTCCTCTGTTGGAGATTTTACCTCGCTGACAGTTGGCGTGTTGACATTATTTTTATAGATTTTCACTTTCGGATTGCTGTTCTGTTTTACAACTTCAGCATATTTTTTGATCTTAGGGTCCTTTCCAATTCCTTGAGAGTCGATATACTGAAGAATTCGCATATTTTCGTTCCTCAAGCCTGAAACTTCCTTTCGAAGGTTCTCAATTTCCACTTTCAAGTCATGTACCATGGGCTCAAGCAATGACCTGAGAGTATCAGTAATAGTATTTTCAATGTTTCCAAATAGTTTATCAGTGGAATTTTCTACGGTTTCCGGTGCAGAATCCTTTTGACAATCAGTTTTTGAGGTTATGTCTACTGGAGAACAATCATCGCAGAACCAGGATTTAAAGGTGCCAGATTTTCTGAATGTTTCAAGACCTTCAACGGTTAAATTTACACACTGAATGTGAAATAGATGTGAACTATCATTAGAACATGAAATTGAGTCGTCGTAACGACTTATTGTCTTCGAGCACTTACTACACGTAACGGCCATTTTTGAAAGTTTTAATCCATTTTCTGAAATTTTCCAATAAATTGTACTTGGAACACTTAAAGGAATCGAAATGTATAAGAAAAAAGATATTTTACTCAATATTGATCTAACCCCTATTAACAACTCATATATTAACTAATCGGTGTATGACTAAGGGTATAATGTCAACCCATACTTGAGTGTAGATATTGATAGCATGCTTCAGTAACGCTTTCTTTGAAGGTAGAAACATTGTTTCCGAAACATTATGTCAGACAACAAAACCTGTAGTGGACAAGAGTGTAGTTACTTTTGTAGTGTTCATAATCAGTCCACAGTGAACTCAAACTAGAATATTAATTATGAGTGCTTCAAGCTCAGTGAATGAAGCGATCCGGATTAGTGATGTTCCGGATATCCGTATCGTATCCGTATTCGCGGATATCCGGAGAAAAAAATTGGTATAAGCCCTGTGGACAGGAGCTTTCTGGCGCTCTAGTTCAAATAGACAAATTATATCTCCTAAAGTATTGGTTTCTCAGAGTTGAGAATTATATCAATGTATTCTTATGAAAGAACTGCATCATAAAGGAAATTCAAATAATAGTTTATTTATCAAGATTAAATGAGCAATCTGAGAATGAGAACTGCACCATGGAAGAAATCAAATTAAAATAGCTGAAATGAATTTTACTATCTCTTATAGAACACGATGACATGTACGAGTTTCATACTCGTACATGCTCACAGAGCATATAATAAAGCTTAGATAGAATAATTATAGCTGTTATTTCTGTGAAAAACTTAGAAGTACGATTCATTATTGAAATTTCGAAAAATCATATCTCCGAAAGTATTAGCTTGTTGGAGTTAAAAATGACATCAATGGATTTTTATGGCGATACTGCATCTTAAATGAAAATTGAATTTGAAATTTGTTACTTAAAACAATTTTTTTTTCGTTACTCCGAAACATATGACCTATTCTGCCCAATAACGAACTTAACCGAGATATTCATCTCCCTAACCTACTCTGAAAATTTCAACGGCCTAGCTCATTCCGTTCGAGAGTTATTGTAGAAATTTTTTTTTAAATTGTCAAAATTTTTTTTTACACTTTGCGGTAACCTGGTCAATACAAAACTTCACATGCGTGTAAAGGTCATGATTCTATAATTTGATGCTAAATTTCAGATAGATCGAGTGATCGGTTTCGGAAATATTCATAAAAAATGTTTTTACTAAAATCGGCCATAACTCCGAAACCGCTTGATGGATTTTGCCCATTAACGAACTTGTCCGAGATATTTACGCTCCAAATACACCTTGCAAATTTCAATCCTTTCGTTCGAGAGTTATCGTGCCTACGGCCGGCCGGCCGGCCGTACAGAATTGATTTCGACCTCGGATTCTTGATCAGTGAGTCGAACCAAATCGTTTGAGACCATTTTCAGCCATAAATTAGAAAATTACAGACATTTGGGCAAATTGATAAGCACTCTGTTCCGAGGAACTAGAGCGCCAAAAAAAGATCTGTATCCGTATCTGTATCCGCCATTTTTTTGGCGGATCTCGAACGGATCTGATTAAGTTTTATATGTTAGTAGACTTTCGAAATTGTCAGTGAGGGTGAATATCTAGCAACGAAATACTATCCAAAATATGTTTTGTTTTCAAAGAATACTTAATTATATTTTGCACATTCGAATTGTAAAAATCAAATAAAGAAACAATCTTTGTACTAACTCTGGCAGTCATGAGAACTACTTTGAAGTCTTACTAATCAGATCAAAACTCAAAGCTATCTCTGATATTCTGAATAATAAGAAAAATTAAATTCTCAAACTTAACAGCATTCATTCTCCATAGTAAATTATCGTTATATGGAAAAAATATCACACCTAACTACAGTAACTCTAAAATATTATAAACAGTAATCGAAATTGAACAGTCGTAAATTAAACTTCAAAAACAGAGATCTAATGCGTGAGGGAGTCTAGATCCGTATTCGTATTCGCGGATCTAGAAACTGGAGTTCCGTATGCGTATCCGCATCCGCGGTTTCATATTTTCAATGATCCGGCACATCTCTAATCCGGATATCTAGTCAGACGGTAGTGGCCACCTGCAATGTTGGCTCAAAAATCAACAGTGCTGTGCCTGGGCTGGCGTAAAGACAGTAACAAAGCCTACACAGGACACAACTGATTCTCCTAATTCGCGCAAGCTCCTAGGAGCTTCTAAGGAGTCTCTTTGGGAAAACCTAGGAGGGTCAGTATAGTCAGAATCATGTCATTAGCAAGCGTGCAAATTCAGAATGCCTTTACAAAGAAAGAAGTGAAAAAGTTGAAAAACCAATGACGTGGGGTCAATCTGCTTTGGTGCGCTTGGTGATGACATGAATATGACTATACTGACCCTCCTAGGTCATCCCCAAAGAGACCCATCAGAAGCTTCTAGGAGTTTGTGCGGGCGAGGAGAGTCTGTTGTGTTCTGTGTAGGTTTTGCTACTTTTATTATTTCGCCAGCTCAGGCACAAAACTGTTAATTTTTGGCCCAAGTGTGGTCACTGACTACCGTCTGACTAAATCTCCGGTTCACTCTATCCACAGCTTGAAGCACTCATCATTCAATTCAAATTCGTCAACGTGAACGAGCGCGCCAGAGAGTAATGACTTCACGACAGTGTTTTTTTTTATATTTTTTAATTTCAGACAGATATCGTTCAAATAGTGACTCTGGTCTACTTTTAGAAAGTGTCCCCAATGTTTTCCTCAAACCAATAGCATTTAATTACACTGATATTGAGTCATCTCTTCAGTTCGGGGACTATCCAATAAAGTCAACCCGATGACTACAAGATTCATGTTGCCGCGTACCGCACCATTTTATGATCAGGGAATTTCAGAATATACACAATATACACATATGCACAATAATATTTTACGATATTTTTACAGCTATTTGAGAATTATATACCTACCCATTATATGCAGTGGAGTTGGAAAGCAACTGTTATCGTCATTTACCTGGAATATTTCGCATAGAATTTCATGAAGCTCTGATATCCACGTACTCGGAAATGATGAACTAATAGAGAAGAGGACTAAGGATGGCTAGAGTCATATAATATCATGTCTCTTTAAGAAATATTCTTTGAGTTAGGCTCCTGAAATCTAAAATTAAGATACGACAAATTTGACTGCTGTAATGCAAGTGAACATTTGAAGTTTAAAAGTTTACTTGAAGGTATAATATTTATCTCTATATTCATAATAATACAAAATGGGTTCAAGCCCAGTGGACAGGAGCTTTCTGGCGCTCTAGTTCAAACAGACAAATTATATCTCCGAAAGTATTGTTTTCTCAAAGTTGGGAATTATATCAATGTATTCTTATGATAGAACTGCTTCATAAAGGAAATTCAATTCAAATAATAGTTTATTTATCAAGATTACCTAAATGAGCAATCTGAGAATGAGAACTGCACCATGGAAGAAATCAAATTAAAATAGCTGAACTGAATTTGACTCTCTCTTATAGAACAGGATGAAATGTACGAGTATGAACACAGATCATATAATAAAGCTTAGATAGAATAATTATAGCATTCTGTGAAAACATAGAAGTACGATTCATTATTGAAATTTAGAAAAATCATATCTCCGAAAGTATTAGCTTGTTGGAGTTGAAAATGATATCGATGGATTTTAATGGTGAAACTGCATCTTAAATAAAAATTGAATTTGAAATTTGTTGCTTAAAAAAAAATTTTTTTTTCATTACTCCGAAACTATCTGGCCTATTTTGCCCAATAACGAACTTAACCGAGATATTCATCTCCCCAACCTACTCTGAAAATTTCAACTGCCTAGCTCACTCCGTTCGAGAGTTATTGTAGGATTTGTTTTTTAAATTTTGATATTTTTTTTTACACTTTGCGGTAACCTGGTCAATACAAAACTTCACATGCGTATAAAGGTCAGGATTCTACAATTTGATGCAAAATTTCAGATAGATCGAGTGATCGGTTTCGGAAATATTCATAAAAAATGTGTTT
Source organism: Halyzia sedecimguttata (assembly GCA_937662695.2). Taxonomy (NCBI): domain Eukaryota; kingdom Metazoa; phylum Arthropoda; class Insecta; order Coleoptera; family Coccinellidae; genus Halyzia; species Halyzia sedecimguttata. Next base: position 14,918,725 of record OW569415.2, read on the forward strand.
TACTAAAATCGGCCATAACTCCGAAACCGCTTGATGGATTTCGCCCATTAACGAACTTGTCCGAGATATTTACGCTCCAAACCCACCTTGCCAATTTCAATCCTCTAACTTATTTCGTTCGAGAGTTATCGTGTCTACGGCCGGCCGGCCGAACAGAATCGATTTCGACCTCGGATTCTTGATCAGTGAGTCGAACCAAATCGTTTGAGACCATTTTCAGCCAAAAATTCGAAAATTACAGACATTTGGGCAAATTGATAAGCACTCAGTACCGAGGAACTAGAGCGCCAAAAAGTGTAGTTCCCTTTCCGGGATTTGAGCCCGCCTTCTCTCGTTCCGAAACCGAAAACTCGACGGATTAGACCGCCGGGCTATCGGGCTCCTCGTACGATCTTGTCAATCTCCGGTATTAGAATAAAACGTCGGTACTTACCTGGGATATATTTTATTATTATTATTATTATAAGTTTATTGAAAAAAGTCACTACAGAACTATATACAATGATTGAAGATTTTATCCAATTATTATAGCTGATTACCACAAATGAAAAATAAACTGAGAAAATTAACCTCGAAGGTAAGCTCCTGGATATCCAGGAAACCTTGTATGAGGTAATTTAGTCCATAAAATAATATTTATTCTAACCTAAATAATAACATTCTTGTTTCAATCGAAACGTGTGCTCATTCTTTCGATTACAATTGAATTTCTAAAATGCCACCAGTCAAGGCTTCATTCCCAAAATCCTAAACATGAACATATGAATTTTTTATGTCCAATAAATTCGTAATCTCTTGGATACTTAACTGCTTAATCCAGATTTTTAATTTTATCTTAAATATATTCAACGTTGTACTTCTTTTAATATACGTTGGCATATAGTTGTAGACTCGAAGGCCCAAAAATGAATGAGACCGCTGCTCTACAGTTTTCAAAGCTCTAGGTACTACAAGTAATTGTCCTCTCTGTCGCGTCCCATGTGTGTGGGTATTAAGCGCTGCTGCTGATAAATTTTTATTTTGATGTATAGCTAGGACTAAGATATGAAGCTGTCTGAGATTCATTACTGCAGTTTCCGAAAACAACTCTTCACTCGGGAAGCGGAACGGTTTTCCGTAAATTATTTTTAGCAACCATTTTTGCGTTATTTCCAACTTTGATAAATAATATTTTACTACTCCGCCCCAACCGAGCAATCCGTAGATCAATAGAGGCTGAGCTAGAACTAGATATAATGTTCTCAACTGTTTTATGTTACAAAACTCCTTCAATGATCTGAACTTAGGAATTAATCTTCGAATTTTGGTAACAACGTTATCTATTTGATAATTCCACCTCAAGTGAGAGTCTATTATTACGCCAAGATATTTAATGGCATTTGCTGACTCTATTATAAAGTTCTCTCCAATTTTCAAACGTCGAAATTTGGGCAGTGTTGATTTACTATTCGCAAAAGGTAAAAATTTCGTTTTTTCCATGTTTATCGTCAAAATTTTACTATAAAAATAATCAGCTAGAATTCCAAAATCAGTCTCCACTATATCCCTCAACTGTTCCCAACTTTCCCCCTCATAGAATACCGCGGTGTCATCAGCAAACGCAAATAGTCTTCCTTTCATGTTTAGAGAAAACACAGAATTAAGGTACACGATAAAAAGAATGGGGCCCAATATTGTGCCCTGTGGTACCCCATAATAAATTTGGGATAAAGAACTCACCGAATCTCCGACTCGAACGCACTGCTTTCTTTCCGTGAGATAGCTCCTGAACCAGCTCAGAGAAATACCCTCGACACCAACATCTTCAAGAGCCGCAAGCAATCCGTCATGGCTCACAGTGTCGAAGGCCTTCGCCAAGTCCACAAAAATACACAAACAAGGCTTCGATTTGCCCAAGCACTTATAAATTTCACACGTTAAAGCCGCCATTGCATCCTGAGTCGACCTCCCCGTTCTAAACCCGTACTCTTATATATATTCTTAATTTTCACTTTTCGAAATAAAATCGCCACATGAGGGTTTATTTGACGGTTTTTTACCCTTATCTTCGCTTTCAGGACCGAAAACTGCCTAGAACGGCCGTTTTCAGACCCCGTCTCTCTAAGTCGATTTTGACGTTTCTCGAACCAACTATTAGCAAGGAATTAGACAATAATCATTTTTTAGCGACGATACCGCTTAATACCGGTATCAAACGGTTATAACCTTTTAGCGAGAGTGGTTACAAGCGGTAACGGAAGTTCCCCTCCAAAGCTGTCATTTCGACATTTGATACCGGTATCAGAATTTATAACCGGGTCCTTGAGGTGGGTTACTAGCGGTTGACATTTGTTGAAAGTTTGAAATTGTCAAAAGTATTGAAAGTTTGAAACAGTTGAAAGCAATCGAAATGGCTGTGACAAAGAAAAGCGTGGAATTTTTTTAATATACTCTAAACTACCAAGGAGTGGATTACTTCGTCATTACAGACCGCCAAACGACGAATGTTTTATTAAGCGGTAATAGAATGAAGGCAATCTGGCTTGGATATAGACCACAAAAAGACTAGTAGACTACGTTCTTGTTGTACTGGTTAGTGTCCCTCTTTACTTTTTCTTAATTATAGGTGGTGAGAATCATTTTCTATAATTTCATCAAACAAATTTAATTATGGAAGGTTTCTTTTTGCATTCGAAACAATTGAAAAAATGCAATTTCAGTATATATTTCAAGCCAGAAATCCCATTGCTCTAGCCTGAAGTGCATTATCCATAATTTGAATAGTGTTATATCATCACTGGGAGAAATTCCAATAAGACACAATAATCCTCGTAAGTGAATAGCTATTCGTCAAATAAATTCCACATTTCCATGTAATTCTTGTTAATTGTTTATCAAACATTAGAATAAGTAAGGTTTGCTTAATAAAAAGTAAACAAATATTTACGAAGATTAACCGTTTACGTTTTAGTGACAACCTCAGTAACATTTTGCGATTATGGGGTGGGGGGATAAAATTTTGACATTGATGACAAACCGTTGTTAATAACCGGGTTATAAGTGGTATCCTCGCTAAAAAATCATTTATGTCATGTCTCAGGAAAATAAGTTGACATTATGACAATTCATACATAGAATAATTATATAATTCTGTGAAAACGTAGAAATACGATTTATTATTGAAATTTTGAAAAATCATATCTCCGAAAGTATTAGCTTGTTAGAGTTAAAAATGATATCATTGGATTCTTATGGTAAAACTGCTTATTGGAATTTGTTATGTACACAAAATTTTTTTTTGTTACTCCGAAACCATCTGTCCGATTTTGCCCAATAACGAACTTAGCCGAGATATTTATCTCCCAAACCTACTACTACTACTGTACTAATATGCTACAGGTGTGTTAACTAAGGACGAAGAATGAATATGACAAATGGAAACGCGCATATTATGACACATTGCATTTTCTTATTGGCCACAATAAATGAATTTCTACCAATATATGATTCGAAAATTACGTGGGCCTATTAATATTACAAGATTGAAATAGTTGTCTGGTCGTTTAGAATGTTTGCGCGTATATTCCGGGAAACTATATTTTTGCCAAAATGTCTGTAATGGTTGAATTTCTTGCCGAAAATGGTCTCGAACGATTAGGTTCTACTCACTAACGAAGAATTTGAGGTCAAATTCGATTATGTCCGCCAGCCCGTTGCCTCGATACCTTTCGAACGGAAGCGACTTGAAATTTTCAGGGTGTGTTGCACATCCGAATGCGATGGTTTAGTTCCTTAATGGGCATAATCCACCGAACGGTTTCGGAGTTATACCTATCTGAAATATTGTTTCCTCAATAACTAGAATGCCGTAGAATTTTTAAGGATCGCATCACTAGAAAAATGAAAGAAGTCAAGAAGGTCAAATTTGATTCTGTTCGGCCGGCCGTTACCACGATAACTTTCGAACGGAAAGAGATAGCGACTTCAAAATTTCAGGTTAGGTGGCGCGTCCAAATACGACGGATAAGTTTGTTAATGGAGTAATCGGCCCAACGGTTTCCGAGTACTAATATAGTCTCCTACATACATACATGTCTGATCAAATTGAAACTTGGTAGCTAGTTGTAGATTACTGACACAAACATTTTGTGAGGATCGTATCACTAGAAAATCAAAAAAAATATTTAAAAAAATATTGTCTCACGATAACGGAAAGAGATATCGACTTGCAATTTTTAGGGTAGGTTGCGCTTCCGAATGCGACATTTGAGTTAGTAAATAGGCATAATCGGCCAAATGGTTTTGGAGTTATACCTATCTGAAATTTTGTTGTTCTACTCTAACATGGTAATCAGTTGTAGAATTCCAAATCGCAAATTTTTGCGAAATTTCGTGAGCATCGTATCGCTAGAAAATTTTTAAAAAATTATTGGAAAAAATTTTATATATCAGAAACTATTCGTCCGACATCGCTGAAATTGCGAGAACCTTCAGAACCTAACTTTACAGCCAAGTTCCAAATTTGAACACGATCAGATCTATATTCTTCGAGATCCGAGCAGCTTTGGGTGAGTTCAGTAACTGGGCGAGTAATCGGCCCAATTGTTTCGGAGTTATACACATCCGGAATATCATTTTCTCGATATCTCACGAAATACAGATCCGATCGAATTGAATCTGGGTAACTAGTTGTGGAATACAGACTTATGTGAAATTATATAAGGATCCTAGCACTAACAATTTTTTTAAAAATACGAAAAAATATTATGTATCTTACGATGAATTGAGTTGCTATTTTCAGAGTAGGTTGCGTATCCAAATGCGACATTTGAGTTCGTTAATAGGCATAATCAGCTAAATGGTTTTGGAGTTTACGCATCTGAAATTTTGTTGTTATTTCCTTTATAACTCACAATATACAAATCCGATCCAATTAAAACTCGGTAATTACTTGTAGAATGCTGACGCGCAAATTTTCGCTGAATTTCATGTATATCGTATCCTGAAATTACATGAGACGTAAGTTTTTTCGTATATTATTGGATATTTAATGAATTCCGATAGAATACATATTATGTCAGAAATATAAATTCTATGATTTTAAGAGAGTTGAATAGTTAATAGAACATGTGCGCAAGAGATCGAGACCTCACGTAAGTGCTTGAACCAATTTTGAAATTAATATCGGATATTTTAGGCAGGGAACACTCTTAATGTTTCTGCAAAGTTTGAAATATGTGCTCCAGAAACCGAATTGGTGCATACAAAAAACAATAGCCGCTATACCCCATGGCGAGAATACCGAAAATAATTCTAAAGGATAAATTGAAATTACCTCAGTAACATAATAGGCGAAGCAAATCTTTTCTTCGCTTAATTTCATCAAACCTCAAAATTACCGTTTTCTATGTTCAAATGTCAAGCACTATAATTCTTGATTTCGCCCAATTAGCGTTGAATTTTCAGATGTTCGAAATTAATAAATTCACTGACCTTACATTGTCCTTGATACCAAATTTTCTCCACAGTAATATTCCCTTAATTGTATCAAACCTGAATGTGAAAAGTTGTTATTCCAACGATGTTGTCCAGTCTCGAAGAAATTCGTCCCGCTGAATGCACGTGATAAATTCCCAACCTCCAATCTCTAGATATGACGAAGTAAAAAAAAAATCCAAACAATCGTGAATCACGCTTGAAAAAGTGTCTGAATCGAACTTAGTAAAGAACTCAAATACGGAGCCCAAATAAGGAACCTAAACAAGGAGCTGAAAGAAATACAAATTAGGATAATGCCTATGCAAAATTTCCATGACTTACGCAGAAAAATGGCCTCCTGGTTAATCCGAAAACGATCGATCTTATTGAGCCAATATTCCAATATCTCCAAATCCAAAACCAAAATCATCAGCTTCAATAATTTTTCCCAGCTAACAATCCTTCGATTACTCCGAAATTAATCGATAAAATGCGTATATTCAAAGGACAGTCGAAATCAATTTTTTCTACCTCCTGGCGTCAAAGAAAATCTCACATAAAACTAAAAATCGGCGATTACCAGTTTGTTCTCACGCACTCAACAACGCATGACATGTAGCAATATGTGCCAGCCCAACCACATTAAGACACGATACTGGACACCGCACTACCAGTGGTGGCACAATTTTTTGGTCCAAGCATCAACGAATTTTGTCGACGATTTTGAAGCGTGACAACATTGGGCCAACGTTGGCCGATTAACTGCATGAGGCGTCTGTCTACACGCCAATATTGGACCCAACGTTGGCTATGCCAGTATTGTCAGTTCTCTCCCGTCAGAGTCAGCGTGAAGATGTCCGATATAGCTCTGAGCGCGTATGCAATACCGTTGTACTGTAAAATTCTTTGAAAAAGAGACAGCACTCTTGGCGTAGCTATATATGCCAGAGGGTAACACAGATAATGTTCCACAAGAGCAACAATTGAGATCCTTAGAGCAAATACCATTGAGAACAACAGAGAATTCTAGAGAAATTCGAAATAAATTTGCAGCATACTTTTACTCGCATCAAATGAAATACATATAGTCTGTATTACCCTTGAAAAAATTTTTTTTCTATGAAGTTGAAACGTAATTAAATCCTAATTTCCGACCAATGTTTTATGTTCTATCGTTCGGAAAATACAGGGTGACCCATCCATGATTTGTCATGCGACGGGTAACACTATTTTCGGGGTGGGGCTCATTAAATAAATTTGCCCTGTTACCACAACGATTGTTTCCATAGTAGAATGATATTATCTCAACTTTTTCCGCTATTGTTCGCACCATTTTTACCTCAATTAACAGAATTTTTGATTCATGGCCAAAACAAAATCAAAAAATTACTACATTTTATGTAGAGAATGAAAAGACCTTTCAACTGATAAACCACACGACCTACTTTCCCTATTCAAAATTGTAACGCTGTCGACAAGGGTGGCAGGGGTGAAAATTTTGAGATCAAAGTTCGTCCCCCTCAAAACAAAAACCGACCTGTCTAAGCTTTTTGTCATGCATAAGCAGTAAATACATAACACCCGCATGACAAATCATTGATGGGTAATCCCAACTTCTTCGCTAAAACTCGATTTTTTTTTCATCAATAATAGTCTCCTTCAACAGCTATACAATCTTTCTAGTAATACGATATTAATGAAAATCCGTGAAATTTTGTAATTTCTTCTAGTAATTACCGAGTTCAATTGGATCGGATTGGTATATTTCGAGTTATAGAGGAAATGACAAATTTCAGATGTGTGCAAAACCGTTTTGCCGATTATGCCTTTTAACGAACTCAAATGACGCATTCGGAAAATTGCAAGTCGCTATTTCTTCTTGTTCTGAATTTATCGTGAGATACATATCATTTTTTCAGAATTCTTTTTCACATGGGTAAGTCTTTATTTCGGTACTCTACAACTAGTTACCAAGTTTCAATTCTATCGGATCTGTATTTTTTGAGTTATCGAGAAAATAATATCCCAGATTGGTATAAATCCGAAACCGTTGGGCCGATTATGCTCAACAAGAAATTTAACTGTACACTTCGAATCCGCAACCTACCCTAAAAATTTCAAGTCGCTATATCTTTTCGTTTGAAAGTTATCGTAGCAACGGTCCCCCATCCAGCTACTGAACTCACCCAAGGCTGCTAGGATCTCCAACAATATAGTAGATCCGATCGTGTTCAAATGTGGAACATATGGCTGTTAAGTTAGGTTTCGAAGGTTCTCGCAAAATTTCAGCGATGTCGGACGAATAGCTTCTAATATATAAAATTTTTTTCATTGATTTTTAATGATTTTTTTTAGTTTTACACGAAATTTCGCAAAAATCTGCGCGTCGACATTCTACAACTGATTACTATGTTTGAGTCACATTCGTCTAAGTCTGTCCTATTTGCATCCCATATTATTGGATGGCAGTGACACTGGTACAACTCTAAAAATTCATTAACTTGTTCATTCTACCATGCAGGAGACGATTTTAATGACGAGGAATCCATCTCCGCTCGACGTCCTCACTCGATGATCGCTGCAGCAAGGCAAGAGTGATGTTGACCTGTTGGCCCAACCCCAACGTGTGTACGGGTCGCGATTGTTATTGATTGCGTTATTGAAGAAATAATAGCTTTGTTCCTACAGCGGCCAAAACCGTACAGTGAAAGGTCCACGGACTGCGTGGTGGTGCAAAAGCCTTCGGTTTCGGCCGTTGTAGGAACAAACCTATCAACCAAATTTCAGATTGATATAACTCCAAAACCATTTGGTCGATTATGCTAATTAACGAACTTAAATGTACGGTCCTCACAAAATTTTACACACGTCTTCATGTCGATATTCTACAACTAGTTAGCAACCTTCAGTTCGATCGAGATATATTTTTTGAGTCAGCGAGGAAATAATATTCTAGGTGGGTATATCTCCGAAACCGATGGATCGATTATGCCCAAAAACGAAATTATGTCTCCCATTGGGATGTGCAACCTACCCTGAAAATTACTAGTCCCTATCTCCTTTCATTCGAATGTTATCGAGGCAACGGTCATCCATCCAGGTACTGAAATCAAACAAGGCTGTTCGGATCTCCAACAATATTGATCCGATCGTGTTCAAACTTGGAACTTGGTAGTAGAGTTAGGTTCTGAAGGCTCTCGAGAAATTTCGCGTTGGCATTATACAACTAATAACCATGCTCGCAATTGAGAATCCGGCCCTCAGATGAACAACCTAACCTGAAAATTTCAAGTCGCTATGTCTTTCCGTTATCAGGTTATCGTGACATAAAAAATATTTTGTAATAATTTTTTTTTAATTTTTTAGTGATACGATTCTCACAAATTTTCACAAATATGCTTATGTTTATATTCTACAACTATTCACCAAGTTTCAATTCGATCGGATTTCTATTGCTTGAAAACAAAATTATTACTCGGAAACCATTGGGCCGATTATGCTCATTAATGAAATGTCCGTCGTATTGGGACGCGCTACCTATCCAGAAAATTTCAAGTCGCTAGCTCTTTCCGTTCTCAACGGCCGGCCCGACAGAATCAAATTTGACTTCAAATTCTTCATCGGGGAGTCGAACCCAATCGTTTGAGACCATTTTCGACGAAAAATTCGAAAATTTCAGACATTGGGGCAAAATGATAACGCGATGTTCCCCAGAACATATGAGCAAAAATATAAGGGGTGCGGTCATTGGACAACTGTCAGGAACGATGTTGCTTACGGCTTTTTTGCATGAATGTTCTGTACATGGTAATTCACGAAGACCGTTCGTTAGAATATTTCAAAGAAATACTCGAGATAAACACTCGAAATTTTATAGTTAAGCTTTCTTAGGAGGGATGAATTCTTGGAAAAAAATTCAGAATCGTTCGACTTCCGGTTTCACCGGAAATGATACCAACTTTCGTTTTTTTAAATGTAATACCCAGTTTTTTTCATCGATAATTAGATTTCCCACTGAATTCTACATTATTTTAATGTTTCACTTACATTTTCTCAAATATGGCTTCATTCCAATGTTAATAACTTGTAGATTTTTGCATGAAAATTCCTAATTTTCTAGTTTCTAACAGAAGACATACCAATGCTTCTCCTTCGTTAATTAAAATTTCATATGAACACACAGGGTGTTTCTATTTCAATGTCAAAGACAGTCATGACGAATATCTCGGGAAATAATCATTTTAGAGCAGCAGTATGTATTATAAGAGGGTGTCCACTACCCTCGGGTTTGATCTCCGGCTCTCTTGAAACACTCATCATTTAATTCATTTTAGCTAACGTGAACACGCGCGCCAAAGAGTTCTGCCTTCACGTCAGTGCTTTTTTTATATTTTTCTAAGTTCCTTTGACAAATCTGGCTATCAATACAGTCTGGCTATTAGCTTTACCATAAACCGAAATAAAAAAAAATGCAGTTATGGGAACCCCGTTAGGAACGCAATATATTAAGCCTATTCTTCAATTCCGAACGTAATTTAATACAGATCTTCCAAATATAGTCATTTATAAATTGGCCTCAGGACCACGATACAGACATTTCAAATCGGAAACATCGCTATTTCCTCGAAACTGAATTGCCATGAAATGTTTCCTAAAATCTCACAATATCGGCTCAGCACCAATCCATGACGCTAGACGTAAACCACTCCCAACATAAGCCATACAACCCAAAAAAGAGCTCCTCTGTGCATGCGCAATCAACTTGTGACTTAAAGTCCTCTCAAAATCACACACCTCCAACTAAACTCTGATTCTTCAACACCAGTGGTTCAGGAGTTATTGCAGCTTCAATCCACGCATACACAGACTGTTCCAAGGGTATTCTATGGAGGAATAGCATCCTGCACCTCAAAACCCCAATCCTCTCAGACGAAAACTCCAGCAGTTAAAACACTCCTTATCTACTCATGCGCATAAAGTGCCCGAATGGGGTAACATGAATTTCAAAATTGGCCCCATGGCCAAGGTACGGACACTCCAACTCGGAAACAACGCTATTTCCTCCAAACTGACTTGTCCGTGCACAGATTTGCATGAATTTCCATTTAAATTCTCACAATATCGACCAGAACCATGGCCGATAGTCCTAAAACACTCCCAACATAACCCATACAACCCAAGAGCAGCCACTTCTCCTCTGCGCATGCGGAATCTAATCCTGGCTGAAAGTCCTCTCAAAAACACACACCTAACACAAAACTCAGATTCTCCAACACTAGTGGTTCAGGAGATATCGCATCTTGAACCCACGCATGCGCGGACCCTCACCAGGGTTTTCTATGGAGGAAAAAGCATCCTCCACCCCAAAACCCCAATCCTCTCTAACGAAAACTCCAGCACTTAAATTACTTATCATCTGCGCATGCGCAAATGGCAGCATGCACTTAAAAAAATAGGTTTCGGTATTTCAAGCTAAATATTCCGCCAAATAGTTGTAATTTTTTGAATTATTTCATGTCATGTGATCCTCTTGACAATTTTCGCAAAAGTGTTTGCTTCGGTCTTTTGCATCTAACTACTGAGTTTCAATTCAATCAGATCCGTATTTTTCGAATTATTGTGGAAACAAAATTTTAATTTTTTTTGTCACTTTAGGGCACTCCGATCAATACAAAACTTCTTATGCATATAAAGGTCATGATTCTATAATTTGATGCTAAATTTCAGATTGATCGAGTTATCGGTTCCGGAAATATTCACAAAAAATGTTTGAAGTAAAAAGGGCCGAAATGGCTTGGTGGATTTCGTCCGTTAACGAACTCGTCCGAGATATTTACGCTCCAAACCTACCCTGCAAATTTCAATCCTCCTTCCGTTCGAGAGTCATCGTGCTAACAGCCGGCCGGACAGAATTGAATTTGACCTCGGATTATTCATCAGTGAGTCGAACTCAATCGTTTGAGAACATTAATTACATTTTTTTAACAGAAAAACTAAACTTGTAAAAACTGTTTATTGATTACAAATCTAACACCAAAGCAGTGTTACGTCTTAAACTGCCAGACTCATAATGAATCTTCCTGTCCTCTCGCTTATCCGAGGTTCCTCACCTGGAATATGCACAGCAAGCAGTGCTAGAAGGCGTAAGGAGAATAATCTGGTATTATATTACATTTTATATATATAATACATAACACCTCCATGCCTAAGAGAAAAATTATGGGGTGACACACTAATTTTTCAACTCTATATCCTTCATAGGATCTCCAACCCTGAGTTGAGGATATTCTTTACTTTTACTTAAACACATCTTATATTTAACAAAAATGAAATAGATTAAGACTACAAAAATCATAAGATAAATCAAAATTGTGTACAAACTAATATTATTAAAATGAAACATAGGGTACTCTATAGAATCTAATTGAACTTTCGTATGTTCTAAAGTTGTTTCGATTTCTTTCAAATCGTTCAAATTCAAATTATCCAACTTAAGTGGAATTAATGACACTTTATTATTCAGAGTTTGAGCAGTATTTGGAATTTCGATATTAGGGAGATTCACCATTTTCAATTCAATTTCACTTTTTCCACTATTTCTTAAAATATGCTCGTTTATGCGCACCTCACAATTATTTGGTAGGAACACTAAATATGTACCGAAAATAGATTTCTTCTCATCATTGGTACTGCAAAAAGTTGTTACAGTTGTCTTGTTTACTGCGACTAACATCCAGTAATTTTCCTGAAGCTTTTGGATCTTGGTTGTTTTCAAAGAACTAGGAATCTGATTACAGGGGTTCTGCTTGTCAGGAAACATCAATAGCTCCACTTCGCAAGGATTACTTTCTCCGATCGTTGACTTCGTTTCTTCACACAAATAGCTACTTTGTTTGGCCATTTTACAGGTGTTATCGGTGAATGAATAGTAGTTTTCATTAAGGATGAGGAATTTTCTCCGTGGGACAATAATTAGAAAGGAGTTTTCATTGGATATAGGTAGTGTATAGAGCCCATAGAAATCATAACTTAGATTCTCTACTAATGGTACTTCTAAAATAAAAATGACTTTGCCCTTACTTATATATCCCCTGACTCTGATTATTGCATAGTACGAAAAAATATCATCTTTTGGGTTAAAGGGTAGCTTAACTTGGTTCAGATGTGAAGCGATTTTGTTTAATTCTAATGACAAATGTTCGTGTTCTATCAAAGTGACATGCAGAATATTTGCATGAGCAAAAGATATGGCATTTTCAGTCTCAGACACAATATTAATAATAATATCTAATGAAACCATAAAATGATAAAAAGTTGAACTGGCTACTTCGTATTCATTCAATATAAAAATTTCGGAAGTGAGATTTTGTATTTTCTATTCTAGTGAAAGTAATCTTTTTTCCAATATCTCTTCATTATGGTGTAACTTTACAATAGAAAGATTAAAGGTGTGTAACATTTTCTCGACAATACTAATTTGGCTGTTTCCTACTGAAACGAATTTATTTTGATATTGTTTTAAATCTTCGATAGCTTAGTCATATTTCTCCGCATCAGTTTGGTCTAAATTTCCTGTAATAAATTTCCATGCACTGCCAAGTCCGTTTATAAGACCTCTTCTACTTCTGTCGTTAGATCCTAATGAGATCTGTTCGAATTTTCTACGAGCATCCTTAATCTTATATTCCAATAAATGCTTATATAGTTAAATATTTCTGGTTCTAGTTCTGATATCTTTAAAGATTCAAAAAGTAATTCTAATCTATTATAATTCCCAACTAAGTTCATATAACCCTTATGAATTATTTGTAAATTTACTCCCTCGTTTGCTGAGACGTAGATGGTTCGTAGACAGAAACAGGCGGCAATGAAATATCTGAAACAATAGGCTGTCTTAAGTTTTTCAAATGGACTGTTCGTCCTAAATTTTTTTGCACACTCATTTCCTTGTATTTTCTGAATAAGAGCTTTATTACCAGGTAGTAATTTAGCACTTTTAAAGGGACCATTAAATTTTTCTCCTGTTTTCTTCCTAGCATATTTGTAACTCGTTTCATAGACTATTTGGCCTACTTGAAAAGGATTATTGACTGCTCTGTTTTGTTTTTGAACAGTAGTTTCTTTGTTTTGAACCAGTTGCTTATTTATATTATTGTAAACTATATTTAACAATTCCTTATGTCTTTGCGAATAATCATAATACATTTGCTTGTCATATATTATGTCGAAAGGGTCTCTAAGTTTAGTATGACCGAAAGTTAATTCCAAAGACGGGAAATTCGTAGTCGAGTGTATTGAATTATTATATCCGATTATAGCATATTTCATTAATTGATCAATAGGGTCTTTTGAATGCATTCTTAATATTCTAACGTTTTCTGCTATTGTCGAATGAAACCTTTCTACAATTCCATTAGATTCAGGGTGATTTACAGTGATGAAGTGATACTCTTGTGAGTATCCAGCATTTCCTGGATTAAATGGCTGTAGAATTCCATACCTTGGTCGGAACATATTAATTCTGGAATTACATAATAACAAAAATATTGTATTAGTCCATTAAATATATCTACTGCGTTCTTTGATTTGACCAACACAGCTCGTCCTAATTTAGTGAATGAATCTACTAGAGTAAGAAATTTTTGATTCTCTAGCGTATAAATATCTACATGTATTTTTTCAAAAGGCTTCCTGGGCGTGTCAGTTAACATAATTCCTATATGCGGTGGATTCCTCTCGTACTTGCACTTCTTACAAGTTTCACAATTTGCTATAAATTTTGCAACGTGTTCCTGCATCAAAGGAAAGTAGTATTTTCGCTGCAATTGCTTTACCGTTTCTGATATTCCTCTGAGGTTCGTTTTTCCTTCATGATATTTCTGTATTACTTCAGTTATGAGGTTAGGTTCCTGGATAAGTTCCCTCCTTTCGCTACATGAAATAATGTCAGGCCCTTTTTTATTGAATAAATCATTTACGATATTAGAAAATGTTTTCAGAAGATTTTCGGTGGTGAAATGAAAATAGTACTTTTTATTATCAGCTGTATATTCTTTTGAAAAATTTTTTGTTTGATCTTCGTTATTGTCTTTAATTATCTGTACATGGTATCGTGTGATTTTTCCTAAAGTTTCGACGTTTACAGGATTTGGATTGTTGTAAACTTCATATATTAAAAATTGACGAGGTTTTGAATCTACTATTTCTGAAGATATTTTTATTCCACTTGATTCTTTATTTAAGTGATCTGAACGTAAATTTGTTGCATTTTCTTTCAGAATTTCCTCTATACCGGTTGATGAATTCATTTCCGTCATGACTTGAATTGGATTTATAAATATATTTTTTCTCCTTCGGTGGAATTGATAATTGTTGTTATTGCTTCATTTTCCTCAATCTTCACTAAAGATTGTGGAATTTCTACTTCTGCTTTTATTTGTGGATAATTTACTATTCCTTCCTGTAAATCTTTTGAGTGTATGGGTACCTTTACGATGGGTTGTCTCCTTGATTGAAGGGTGAATTTCTTTGGTTGCAAATAAATAGGAATTGTAGCATGTTGAGTGATAAGAACATTTTTCTTGAGGTCAATTTGAGCTCCTAGATGTTTCAGCAAATCCATTCCTATGAGACCATCATATTGTGCATTGAACTCGAAAATATGAAACTCGTAGAATTCTCTGGTGTTGAATATCGTGGGAAGAGGAATACGAGCTACTAATTTATGGAATGTCGTTTTATGTGCAGTTCTTATCTTGAATGGAGCTTCTCTAACATAATTTTGATAATATTTTTTCACTAATCTGGGACTTATTATAGTTTTTGATGAACCAGTATCTATTAGAAATTTTATATTAACTCTAGGAATTTGGATATATGGTCATTCCGACGTATTGAGATTAGTTAAATCTATCAAGTTTGGTTGTTTGAAGAATTGGTCATTCAGAAAATATTGTTGTTGTAAATTTAAAGGGGCATAAACTATAGGTGGTTCAGTGTGTTCTTGATGATAATAATTAAATGGTTCGAAATGTTCTTCGGTTATGATATTTTGGTCTAAGAATTCATCATCATAGTAGTTATCTGAAATATAATAATTTTTTTCAGAAGTCACGTCGCTTTCTTCTATATTCTGTTGATACAATTCCTCCGATACGAAATTTGCTTTTTGTCGATTGTCGTGAGGTCTAAAGGTCCTCTTAGTGTTACCCGAAGAGGTATCCATTGGCTCTGATTTAAATGTATTACCTACTATTATTGGTTTTATTATTTCCTCCCAATTGATTGAAAGAACGTTGTTGATAATTGCCTAACTGATTAATAGGACGTTGATAAATGTTATTGAAAGTTTGATTAGGCACAATTTTTCTATTTTGAGGGTAATAAGTTTGATTGGTATTAAAATTCATGTTATTTCTAAAGTTTGGAATAAAATTTGGTGGTGGTTGATAAACCGGCATTGGTTGATAATATTGAGCCTGAGGAGCTTTATTAATCATTTTTTTAAAATGGTTTGTTATATGCAGGATTAGATAAGAAGTTTCTAGAATAATTGAAATTTTCTTCTTGTATTACAAAAGAGATAGCCTGTTCTATATTTTGGGGGTTTCGGAGCCTAATTGGCTAGCTATTCTGTAGACCTCTTAAAAATGCTTGTAGCGCTTGTTGTTCGTATATTTCAACCTTAATTCTGCGATTGTTTGGTTTGGTTCAGACAATTGAACTTTATTCAATAGTAAACTTAGAAGGTCTTGTACTCTATTACCGAAAGCTATAGCACTTTCTTGTCTTTCTTGTTTAACACGTAATATATCCCCTACTAGACAATTCTCGTCTCTTTGATCCGAGAAGAATTGTAAAAGTAAAGCTTTAATTGTAGCCCAATTATTTAAATTATCTCTGCTACCAATTAAATTCAAAGCTCTTCCTGATAATTTACCTACAATAGACCTAAGGAGAAATTCATTTAGAGGGTTTTCCAAATTTTGTCTATCTGCGAAATTATTCAAGAGATATTCACTAGCTTGAATGAAAACGGCCAGTGTAGCTGGGTTACCTTCAAATTCAGGTACACAGTCTAAATGATATTTTTGCAATTGATTGATAGCCATATCTTCTGTTATTCCTATGAAATTATCTATTTCTGCTATTTCTTCTACTCTAATATTTTCTCGTTTTAAAGGAGACCTATCTCGGATAGGGTTCATTCAAAATTAATCTTCGTTAAAACATTATATAAATGGATATTAAGTATAGATTGAATTAATCTAATTAAAAGTGAAACATAATTCTTCAATTTTTATGATTACTATGCTTTCTTTGTATTGGATAATATTAGGGATAATGGTTAAAAGGATTGAAAACTTACATCAAAGTCATCCTCTACTCTTGAAGTTCGTTTTTCTCGTTGCTTATCCTAACTTATCTTATGAGCTTCGTTGATGCTAAACTCTGCTCGCTGACTGGTCTAGTCACCTTGCTGCACTCCGTTGATTTTGAAATGAAGTATCACAGTGTCTTTTTGTTTGGATCACCCAGTGAATTCGTTGAAACGAAACACTACTTTTTCGAGTTTTCAATCGATTGAATAGTGCTGGGTATCCTACCGACTGCGCCAATTACGTTTTTTTAACAGAAAAACTAAACTTGTAAAAACTGTTTATTGATTAGAATCTAACACCAAAGCAGTGTTACGTCTTAAACTGCCAGACTCATAATGAATCTTCCTGTCCTCTCGCTTATCCGAGGTTCCTCACCTGGAATATGCACAGCAAGCAGTGCTAGAAGGCGTAAGGAGAATAATCTGGTATTATATTACATTTTATATATATAATACATAACACATTTTCGCCATAAAATTCGAAAAATACTGACATTGTGGCAAAGTGATCCTTCGGAACGCGCGCGCAAAAATAGGTTTCGGATTTTCAAGCAAAATATTCCGCAAGATAGTAGTATTTTTTTGAATTTTTTCATGTCATGTGATCCTCACGAAATTTTGCAAAAGTGTTTGCTTCGCTCTTTTGCATATATCTACTGAGTTTCAATTCAATCAGACCAGTATTTTTCGAGTTATGGTGAAAACAAAATTTTTGAAATTTTGTTTGCCACTTTAGAGCACTCTGATCAATTCAAAACTTCTTATCCATATAAAGGTCATGATTCTATAATTTGTTACCAAATTTCAGATAGATCGAGTGAACGGCTCCGGAAATATTCATAAAAAATGCTTGGTGGATTTCGCCCGTTAACGAACTCGTTCGAGATATTTACGCTCCAAACCTACACTTTTTGGTCAAGATGTAGAATTAGGGCTTGTTGTACAGTAACGTTCTTGGCTCTTTATGAGATTTGATATCTTTTTAACTGAGAAATCTTCTTGTGAATCTTGAGAACCATTCTTACATGAAATGTTTTTGGTGGAATCAACCAGATTTAAGCAACATTATTGGATGTTTCCCAACTCATAACTATTCCGATACAGTATGTTTAAAAATTTCTTTTTGTTGCAGGATTTCTCCCCCTGCAAATTCAAAAGTACAATTGAAGTTGAAGCTCCAACAACCAAAATATACAGGTTTCAGGGTACCATCATGCATCCGTCTGGGGAAACAGTGCCAGTGGGAACTGAAAATCTCATATTACGAGAGTGCCTTCTGAAAAATACCGACTATGTAGAGGGTATAGTTGTATACGCAGGTAATTTAAGAATTTCATCTTTCTCAGCCCTAGTGTACCCCTATTTTCATTAACTCAGCGCCTTCTGTTTGGCATAAATTATTATAATTGATTTAAATTTATGATTGTTATTATACTGCAACTTTGAAAGTCATCTATGAGTGCTATGTTCGAATTGAATGTTACTATTAGAATCATTTCAACGAGTAGTACATATTATGGGAGAATAGAATAATGAAAAAGCACTGACGTGAAGTCAGGAGCTTTTGCGCGCGTGTTCTATTGTCCAGACTCCTGTATTGGACACTCTTAATCTAATTTACCATGGTGAATTCGAGAGTGTCAAATACAGGAGTATGGACAATCGAACATGCGTGCAAAAGCTCCTGACTTCACGTCAGTGCTTGAACCAATTTTTTTTTTTATTAATCGATTTTTTTTCAATATATTTCTTTGATTCTTTCAAAATTTCCTAGTAATACGCGTCGACATTCTTCAACTGATTACCATATTCTATTAGGATGGGTCTAGTATTTTTTGAGTAATTGAGGAAATGAGAATAACATTTTAGATAAATATAACTCCAAACCATCGATTATGCCTATTAACAAAGTCAAATGACGCATTCCGATTCGCAACCTACCCTAAAAATTGCAAGTCGCTATCTTTTTCGTTCTCAAGTTATCGTGAGATAAGTAATATTTTTTAATTATTTTTTTTTTTATTTTTTATTGATACGATTCTTACAAAATTTAACATACGTCTTTATAGTGGTATTCTAGAACTAGTTACCAAGTTTCAATTCGAGCGTAATCGTGCTGACGGCCGGACAGAATCAATTTTGACCTCAGATTATTGATCAGTGAGTGGAAACTAATCGTTTAAGTCCATTTTCGGCCAAATATTCGAAAATTACAGACATTTGGGCAAATTGATAAGCACTCTGTTCCGAGGAACAAGAGCGCCAAAAACAAAAAGTTTCAATGAAACAAAGGTGTGTATCATTCTGATCAATTAAATAGACAAAATTACTGCAGAACAGCAGTTCAAGTGAACAGCGCGCCAAAAATGTGTTGTTACCTTTGACACATAACACAGCCCACTATAGAGATAGCCTGGATCACAGTCTGACAACGCCGCAATCAATCGTCCCTTAGAGGCATACTCCTTCAATGCGGTAGCGCTGGATTTTGATGAAAGTTCGACTATTTCATCATTTTTCAAATGATTTACTGTCGAAAAATGATGAGGACTACAATAAGATCTTATTTATGATGAATATTTACCGATAAAACAGTTTAAAACAATGTAATTACGAGATGAAGTGTTGTGATTTTGGACACTTTGGGATTTAAAAGAAAAAAAACTAGAAGAGAGCACGGATTTTCAACTTCAGATTCGTTATCTAAAACCCAAAATTAGCAAGTGAGTAAATTTTCAGGACGATTAGACAGTTATGGGATGCTGCAAGTCTATGTGAATTCAGAATATCAATTCAATGCTACAAATAGTAAATTCACATTGTTTTTTGATCTGAACTGTGTAAAAATGTTGATAAAACAAATTGATAAATTCCGAATCTGAATCCCCATTAATTATATTTCTGTAGCGGGAAATGTTTACTTATTGATCTGAGGTTGAGACCATCTGCTCGGGTAAAGGTAAGATCGAAAGGAAGAATCCATTTCAAATCACTGCAGAAAATCTGAACATTTTTAATGAATAATAAGGTCCTTATTGATTTCAACTGAAGCATCTACAGATGCAGACTTTTGGAAATTGAATACATATATATAAAAATAAATAGATTATTTTAGCTTCTTGATCTCCTATCCAGATGTATCAATTTTTGTTGAAAAATAATTAGAAAGGTCATCAAAATGTTTTATAAAATAGGAAGAAATGAAAGTTCTATTTCACTCATATTTCTAGTCCATCTTGTTGTCTATAGTCTGAACTGAAATGTACTCATCTCCAATAAGTAGAAATAATCCAAAGGAAATTTCACTATTTACACACTGCAGTTTAATCACAGAACATATAAATATCCGACCATATTTATCACTGCATTGCATTAATTCACATTTGACACCGTTGTACACAAAAAATACCACGAAATGCCCGCGGAAAACAATAATGGTTAACTCAAGAATCAGAGGTAATCGTCCATTTTTACAAACAACAACAACAGAGAGTACGTCTCGGAGCTGTGTTGCCATTTTATCATCTTCCAGGCTAGTAGATATAGTAGGTTGTGCACATAACATTGATTAAATAACAAATGTCTGCGAGACATACAGCCGTATTCACAAAGCATTGTTAAGTGTTTGAATCTTCGTTAAGTCCTAACTGAGGTCCTAAGTTATGTGTTATGTATAAATTTGAATCGCAACCTCAGTAAACGTATTTAACGGTGGTGAAAAGAGCCTGTTTCGCGTTAATTTTCACGTTAACTGAGGTTGCGATTCAAATTTATTCTTGACTGAGGACCTCAGACTTAACGGAGATTGAATGCTTTGTGAATACGGCGGATAGACTGGGATAGATTGGCAAGCACAGATTAAAGGCGAAATAATGACGAAAATTCAGGTATTTCCGAAGAGAAACGAATGAAAAAGCAATCAATCATTTCGAAGTATAATGATAGGCACTCTGTTCATAGAACAGCGCGCCAAAGACTACTACTATTACTAGAATAAATACTATGTAATCCATAGAAGGGAGGAGAAATGATTGGTCGCATCAAATGTCACCGCTACTCTATATCAAAAAATCATAAGGGGTTAAGGGATAAATCGTCCAAGATATTCCAGAACAAAGCTACACGAAGATATAGATAGAAATTTAATGACCGGTACACAAAATATAAATATAATAACGTGATGTTCCCCAGAACATACGCGCAAAAAAAATTGGCACAAGCACTGACGTGAAGTCAGGAGCTTTTGCGCGGATGTTATATTGTCTACTCATCTTTATTGGACACACTTAATCGAATTTAGCATGGATATATACCGTTTTCTCAGCTTTTATGAATACATTTCATGCCATTATAATGACAGACCTCTGTAACGAGAGAATCGTCTATGATCACAGAATTATTAATTCTGACATATGTATTCTGTTGGAATTGAAATACGAAATATTTTTTGCGCGTATCTTCTGGGGAACATCGCGTTATCATTTTGCCCAAAAATGTCTATAATTTGCGAATTTTTTACCGAAAATGGTCTCAATCGTTGGACTCCCCGATGAAGAATTCGAGGTCAAATTTGATTCTGTCCGGCCGGCCGGCCGTTGCCACGATAACTTGAGAACAGAAAGAGCTAGCCACTTGAAATTTTCAGGGTTGGTGGCGCATCCCAATACGACGGACAAGTTCGTTAATGGGCATAATCGGCCCAATAGTTTCCGAGTAATAATTTTGTTTTAAACCATTATAAATCCGATCGAATTGAAACTTGTTGAATTGTTGTAGAATATCAACCTAAGCACGTTTGTGAAATTTTGTGAGAATCATATCACTAGAAAATTCAAAAAAAATTATTAAAAAATATTTTTTATGTCACGATAACCTGAGAACGGAAAGAGATAGCGACTTGAAGTTTTCAGGATCGCATCTGAATGCGACATCTGAGTTTGTTTATAAGCATAATCCGCCAAAAGGTTTTGGAGTTATACCCATCTGAAATTGAGTTGTTATTTCCTCAATAACTCGAAAAATACAAAACCGATCCAATTCAAACATGGTTATTAGTTGTAGAATGCCATCGCGAAAATTCTTGGAATTTCTGGAGGATCGCATCTCTAGTACATTTTTAAAAAAATATTGAAAAAAATTCTATATATCGGAAACTATTCATCCGACATGGCTGAAATTTTGCGAGAGCCTTCAGAACCTAACTCTACTACCAAGTTTTAAGTTTGAACACGATCGGATCTATATTGTTGGAGATCCGAGCAGCCTTGTGTGAGTTCAGTAGCTGGATTGGTGAACGTTGCCTCGATAACGTGATACGATTCTCACAAAATTTCAAAAACGTGCTGAGGCTGATATTCTACAACTATTCACCAAGTTTCAATTCGATCGGATTTATAGTGGTTTAAAATAAAATTATTACTCGGAAACTATTGGGCCGATTGTGCCTATTAACGAACTCTTCCGTCGTATTGGGATGCGCCACCTACCCCAAAAATTTCAAGTCGCTAGCTCTTTCCGTTCCCAAGTTATCGTGGACAGAAACAAATTTGACCTCGAATTCTTCATCGGGTAATCGAACCCAATCGTTTGAGACCTTTTTCGGTAAAAAATTCGCAAATTACAGACATTTGGACAAAATGATAACGCGAAAACAATAGATAGCTTAAATAAAAGATAATTTAACATTGAACAGACAAATTTACTGTTAATAATGTTTTATTCGCCTCTATTGGACACTTGGACCTTCTTATTCGATTTTACCATCGATATAGACCATTTTCTCAGCTTTTATAAAATGTGAATACATTTCGTACCATTTTAATGACAGAATTGAGTAACGAGAGAAACAAACGTCTTTGATCACAGATTTTTTAATTCTGACATATTTATTCTATCTGAATTGAAATTCAGATATACGAGAAAACTTACTTCTGAAGTAATTTCAGGGTGCGATATTCACGAAATTCGGAAAAAATTTGCGCGTCGGCATTCTATAAGTAATTACCGAATTTTAATAATTGGATCGGATTTGTATATTTTGAGTTATAGAAGAAATAACAACAAAAATTCAGATGTGTATAACTCGAAAACCATTCGGCCGATTATGCCTTTTAACGAACTCAAATGTCGCATTCGGATACGCAACCTACCCTAAAAATTGCAAGTTTCAATTCGATCGGATCTATATTTTTTTGACTTATCGAGAAAACAATATTCCAGATGGGTATAACTCTGAATCCTTTCGGCCGATTATACTCATTAATTAACATAATCGGCTCATTCGGATACGCAACCTATCCTGAATATTGCAAGTCGCTATCTCTTTCCGTTCGAAAGTTATCGTGGCAACAGACACCCATCCAGCTACTGAACTCACTCAATGCTTCTCAGATCTCCAATAATATAGATCCGATCGTGATCAAATTTGGATCTTTTTAAAGTTAGGTTTTGAAGCTTTCAGCAAAATTTCAGCGATATCAGACGGATAGTTTCTGAGATATAGAATTTTTTTTGAAGATTTTCAATGATTTTATTTTGATTTTCTAGTCATACGATTCTCACGAAATTTTGTAGACATTTGCGCTTCGGCATTTCACAACTTATTACCATGTGTGAATTGGATTGGTTTTATATTTTTCGAGTTAAGGAGGAAATAAAAACAAAATTTCTGATAGGTATAACTCTAGAACTGTTTGGCCGATTGAGCCTATTAACGAACTCAAATGTTACATTCGGATGCTCAACCCACCCTGAAAATTGCAAGTCGCTATCTCTTTCCGTTCTCAAGTTATCGTGAGTTGAATAATATTTTTTAATAATTATTGTAAAATTTTCTAGTGATACTATTCTCAGTTTATCTCGAGCCATCATAAGAATCTGCTATCATTTTAGAAAATTAAATTATTCCTCATCATTTTTCCAAAAACGCATTGTTTTCTGAAATAGGATAGCCTTGAATCCATATATTTTTACGTTGCCACACTTGCTTTTTTCACTAGATATAGATAATCCATGCTCCTCGATTGAATAATATGCCAAAGCCTGGTATACCGTTTGACAATGCCGCATGCGAACGGAGACATAATAATAGAGTCTATGATCTCACGAGTTTCTGTGAAGGTTGCCTACTAATTATGTTATGCCTACTAAGGTTTTTTTCTTGGTGTTCTCTCCCAAACTCTGAAAAATATCTATAAAATGAAAATTAATTAATTAATTTTATTTTATAGATATTTTTCAGAGTTTGGGAGAGAACACCAAGAAAAAACCTTTTAATAATTAATAGTCATTGTTATGTCTCATGATGTCACATTTTGGGAAACATAGATTTTTTTTTCTCAACAAAGGAGCTCGCTTGCTGGTATTCTATTTGTCTAGACGCTATGGAAACCTCTAATCTGTGAAAGTTATCTATCAGCTGTTGCTGATAGATTATAATGAGAAACCAAATATAATTAGTTCAGATAGTAGGAGAAATTCCAGATTTCAAATTTCTAAGATTAAACACCCTAGAGGCGCACTCATTGGCGTTTGCATCCGAAATTTAGGATGTATTCCCACTCTTTTTCATAAATGACAAATGAGAGTACTTAAAACCGCCCTGTATCAGGGCGGTTTTAAGATCGAAACCCCAATCATTGTTAATATTTCCCCTGTTTACCAAGATGAAGGAAACTCCTATTTTTCTTCTATCTGGTCTTTTATATACATTTTACACTGAAATAATTCACTATAGCTACTACTACTTGTCTTAGTGCAAGAGACACGTCACTATTCTTGATCGGTCGCGAAACTAATACCTCTTTAGTTCTCCTTCCAAATATGTAGTCACTTCTTCTTTGCTATATATTTTCATATAGAAGGAAAATTTTAAATTGTATTAATATTGCATTGTACAATTACTTCGTGCTTGTTTCCAAAGTATTGGTGACAAGAAAATACATTTTGTTGTTTATTTAAAGTGCGTTCGAATATTCCACCACTTCCTATCCTCGTAATAGATCGTATTGTAAGTAACAACTTACGCCGTAATCTACGAAATAGCTGCTGGGTGCTTAAAGTTAAGTATACCCCTTTACTCAGCGCCCTGATAAAACAATCAGGGTGTAAAATTCTGGTCCTTCGAAATTACATATATCGTGTTTGATCCTTCGAACCATAACATCATCCTGATAAATCAATCAGGAAGCAACAGTCTTTATATTTTTAGCAGCAACAGTGAGGTAAATGAATATCATCTGGAGTCCATTTATTCTTAAAGTTCAATGTTCAATTTAGAATAGTGTTCATATCGAATCATTATTTCCTCAAATAATAAGCTTCTTTGATGTGCTTTAATAATTTCAAGATAATCAGATTAGTTTACATTAATTTTTTAGGACATGAAACGAAAGCTATGCTGAACAATGGTGGTCCCAGATATAAAAGATCATCATTAGAGCGGCAGATGAATCAAGATGTGATTTGGTGTGTCTTCATTTTAATATTATTGTGTCTTATTGGAGCGATTGGATGTAAATTGTGGTTGAATACTTATCCAAACATAACACAGCCTTTTAAGTCTGACTATAGTGATACCACAGAAGCAATCCTGGCCTTTTTCACTTTCGTGATTATATTGCAGGTTTGTGAAACTTTAACTATGTATTTATTCACCAACTTTCAGTAGCATCCTGTGAATTATGATTGTAGTTACCCAATTTGATATCATGGATACAACTCTGAAGACGAAAGTGGGAGCGCTGTCTGCATATTAGCGTACTATGTTTCATTAGGCTAATGGAGTAATGTAGCTTGTTCTGTATTCTCACAAGCAAAATGATCGTTTTTGGGGGATAAAAAAAACCTAGTCCAATTCATGAGAATGTGCAGTCTTGTCAAAAAGTCGTTGTTTGGTGCGTAATATCATTAGATCATTGGACCCATCATTTATTAGAATGACATGGACAATGAAGTTACTTTTATTGAGGAATGGTATCGATGATATGAGACTCTCATCAATCATAGTCATTATTCAAACTTAGCATTGACAACTCCTGGTTTTAGCAGAATGGCCCTTGTGAATAGGACGCCCTTCTTAGAGACAATTTCCCTGCCAGGTTGCTCTTAAACAAAGGGAATATTGAGTAGTCTCTTCATTTCCCTGATTTGACGCAATCAGATTTTTTCTCATGGTATACCTGAAAAATAAAGGCTCGTGAAGAAATAGCCCAAATCTCAGCTCATACATTGAACAAAGATATGCTACATGCTCAATGTAGAGCCATTGTCTGGCTTGTCATCAATAACAAGTCTTGATTCTTCAAATAATCTAACACATATTCATAAATAAAGGAAATGTCATAGAGAAAGCCTCAAATTGAACAGAGATTACCAACGATTTCCCCATATTCCCTTGCAAAAGTAAAAGAAAAATCCGATTATCTGCACTAATATATTAGCGAAAATAAAGTGTAATCGATATTAAGATGAAATTCCGTCAAGTAGAGACCGAAACAATCAAACATCATGCTATTATAGAAGTTTTTGGAAAGAATGTTTATCAGATCGAGTTGCATTTTCAAAACAACAGTGATAAAAATGGCTGAGGAAAAAATAAAAAGTCGTAAACAAATGTGAGAAATATTCATTCCGCCAGATTCAGTTCTTATTAGATAATTCTCCTCTCACATTATAGCTAGCCTGTGCAAAGGGAAATACAGCAAAATATGTATTATATCCCTCAGCGTCAATCTCGTCTTCCTAGTCAACTCTCGTCGATTTAGGATTTGAATTCAGGATATCAAGAAAGTAAATAACTATGACACATGTCACTTTTAATATCATCAGGTGATCAATATGGTATTCTTCACCAAACCTACTATGAATTTTTTCAGTCAATTATATACAGTGCGTTTCAAAAAGTACGCACCAAGAGGAAATTTTTTCCCCTGTATAGTTTTTTGAAATTTTGGTTTTCGGGTTAGTTGGTGCACAAGAAACAATCGTTTTTGACATATATGTCATTGATCGGGTTACTCAGCAAACCTGTCAAATTTGACATTTTTTTCGAAAAATGACCCAAAGACGTAGAAATCAGAATAATGTCAAAAAGTTTCTGAAAGAAATGTTGCTCAGAATTTCATTTTTTGCCAAACTGCCAAATTTCATAGTGAAATTCCGAAATTCTTCGATATTAATAGTTTGACGACAGCACGCTAGAGAGAGCTTCGGGGTTTGCGCAAATTTGAAAAATTATTCGGAATGTAATTCCAATGAAAGAGATATTATCATAATTCAAATAAAGTTTATATCAATTTAATGTTCCTTATAAATTATGATTTCTATAGTGAAACCCTCACAATCTTGGTGCAAACCGAATTATACTTCTGAAATGAAATGCGCAAATAGTTAATATCTTGCTAATTATTCTTGAAACATCAGGAGAAATTGAATTATTCGGTTTCTCATCTGAAGAATGATTCTCCAATCCTCTGAAATCCCTTTTGAGTGCATTAACTCAAATACCTCTAAAAACGCAATACAGGTCTCATCTAAAACAAATTTACCTGTGAAAATGAAATGGAAATTCACTAAGAAAATTGGCAGTTTAGTATAAAATGTAATTCTGAACAAAATTTCTTCAAGAAACTTTTTGATATTGTTCTGATTTCTACGTGTTTTTACCATTTTTCTAAAAAAATGTCAATTTTGACATGTTTGCAGAGTAACACGATCAATGACATATATGTCAAAAAACATCGTTTCTTGAGCACCAACTTTCCCGAAAACCAAAATTTGAAAAAACTATACAGGTAAGAGAATTTCCTCTTGGTGTGTACTTTTTGAAACGCACTGTATATTGAAATTTCAATTGTTGCTAAAGTAATCACATTTGATTTCAGATAATGATACCTTTATCCCTTTATGTCACTTTGGAGTTGTGCAAAATGATGCAGATATATCATATACACCGTGATGCTGACATGTACGATCCCATTGTTAGTAAAAGAGCTGAATGTCGTGCATTGAATATAACAGAGGAACTGGGCCAGATTCAGTACATTTTTTCTGATAAAACGGGTACATTGACTGAAAATAAGATGATATTCCGTAGATGTACAATAGCAGGAGTAGACTACAACCATCCAGAGTTGCAAAGTACGAAAATGGGAAATACATCAAATGCTCTAGGTGTTGTAATTAATCCGCAACTTTTGAGCGATTTACATCAAGATAAAATTACTGAATACTTATATTCAACAAGACAAACACACGCTCATAGAGTGCAGGATTTCTTGTTGCTTTTAGCAATATGTAACACTGTGGTTTGTTCTCAACATCCACACCATGATCTCATGAATGCCAGTGGAATAATAGAGTCTATGCCTGGCGAGTACCCGTCCTCTCAGAGGGAAACTGAAGAAATTCCAAAGCCAGACGTAGTGGGCAGCGAGCACATCACAATGACATCACATAGGGACAAATATTTAAGGTTAGAAGAGTCTAGATCAGTAACACCGTCTCCTCCATTGCAGTCTCATCAGTATACCCCACATGCTTCAAACCTTACACCTATAGATTCGGTAGATAGTTCCCCTTCATCTGATATTTACCAAGTTCAGCTGAAAACCACTAGACCCAAACTACTCAACTTACCGGCAATCAACTTTTTATCGAGGAAAAATGGTAGCGGCAAAAATTTGACAGACGAACAGAAGGTGAAACTGAATAAGACTGCTACTCCGTCTCCATATGAATTTAAACCTATATTTGAAGCCGAGAGTCCAGACGAACTAGCTTTAGTGGATGCTGCATATAATTACAATTGTAGACTTGTTAATCGTACCCCAACAAGTGTTTCAGTGGATCTACCAGAAGAAGAAAGGTTGAACTTTCAAATTATGAATATATTGCCATTTGATTCAAATCGGAAGCGTATGTCTGTTATTCTGAAACATCCAATAACTAAAGAGATAATTTTATACTGTAAAGGAGCTGATTGTACAGTACTTCCTTGCATAGCTCCAGCTGAAGATGACTCTGAACAGAAAATAATTATAGATAAAACCCAACAACAACTAAACGCTTATGCAAAAGAGGGTTTGAGGGTATTAGTGATGGCAAAGAAAGTGTTGAGTCAAAGGGAGTATAATGAATGGTACCAAAATCACTTGGATATCGAGAAAGCTATGAATACTTTTGAAAAGAGGGAAAAGAAACTCCGAGATAGTTTTTCCGCTATAGAAACCAATTTGTTGCTATTAGGCGCAACCGGAATTGAAGATCGGCTCCAGGAGGGTGTTCCAGAAACATTAAATGCTTTAATATCAGCTGGTATAGTCATTTGGGTACTGACAGGTGATAAACCAGAAACGGCCGTTAATATAGCTTACTCAGCGAAACTGTTTTCCCCTCAGATGGAGTTGTTGAATCTTATAACGAGGACTAAGGAAGCAGCGGAAGAAAAAATCCTGTTCTACTTAGGTGAAATCGAGAGGCAGAGAACCAGGGCTGAATCACTGAGAGAAATGCTGTACTTGAAAGCAAGTGCTTCGGCTTCATGTTCTCGAACTATTCATAAAGATTCGGGTCGTGCTTTGATAGTAGATGGAAAGACTTTAACTTTCATTTTAGACCGTAGATCTAATTTGACCAAACCGTTCCTTCGACTGACTACATTGTGCAATTCTGTGCTCTGCTGTCGAGCTACTCCTCTACAGAAAGCTTATATAGTGAGAGTTGTTAAGGAAGAACTGAAAATGAGGACTCTAGCTATTGGTGATGGTGCAAATGATGTGTCCATGATACAGACTGCAGATGTAGGCATAGGCATATCTGGTCAAGAGGGTATGCAGGCAGTTATGGCTGCAGACTTCTCACTGTCTAGGTTCAAATACTTGGAGAAGTTCCTATTGGTGCATGGCCACTGGAGTTATGACAGACTTTCCAGGATGGTATTATATTTCTTCTATAAAAATGCTGTAAGTAAACTTTTCTCATTGCGTTTTGTTTTAAGAATTGTTAGTTGAAAGTTGTTGATGTTTATAACTATATGAAATTGTATTCATATTTCTGTGAAAGTTCACTGTTGGGTCAAAAATTAAATTGTTTAGCCTAAGGTGGCATATGTCTTACAAGCTCTTAAGAAAGCTAAGAAAGGTTTTCTATGAAAACCTAAGAGGTTCAGGAAAACAAAAGATAATCAGTCAATTAATACATTATTTAGTTTAATATATTCTCAAATAGAACCGACTAGCATAACATTTTTTTTAATTCCTCTGAAATTTTCACAGCTTAAAGGCACTACGTAGAATCGAAATAAATAATGTATAACAAATATGTACATTGGCCATCATTTCGGACCTCTTCTAATAAAGCATTGGAGAGGATGATCCTCCTAGGCTCTCATTCGAATCGGTTCTATATAATATCTAAAATTCGGGAGTGGAGGGGGGGAAAAATCAACCCCAACACTAATACGTCAATTGTTAACCATCGTAAATATTTGTTTACTTTTATGTCCAAACGTTACATATTATAACATTTTATGAACATAATAACATGCAAATGTTGCATTGATTTGACGAAATGCACTGACGAGAATTGTGTGTTATTGCAATTTCTCAAAAATGTATTACATCCAAATATAGTCCCAGTTGTTATAGCAGTATTGAAATTATGGATAATTCACTTCAGGCTAGGCCCTGGAGATATCTGGCTTGAATACACATTGAGGTTGTATTTTTTCAATTGCTGCGAATGGAAAAACTAACCTTCTATATTTTATTTGATGAAATTCTTGAAAATGATTCTCAACAACAATAATTAAGAAAACATAAAAAAGCATGGACGTGAAGTCAGTACTCTTTGGCGCGCGTGTTCACGTTGGCTAATTTGGATAGAATGATGAGTGCTTCAAGCTCAGTGGATAGAGCGAGCCGGAGATCTACTTAGAGGGTAGTGGACACCAATCACTGTCGGGTCAAAAATTAACAGTGCTGTGACCAAGCTGGCGTAAGTATAGAGTAACAAAGTCGACAAAGAACACAACTGACTCTCCTTAGTTGCTCAAGCTCCTTGGAGCTTCTGAGGGATCTCCTTGGGGAAGAATTAGAAGTCAGTATAATCATAATCATATCTATAGCACGCGTGCCAAAGCAGATTGACCCCACGTCAATGCTTGTTTAGCCTTTTTTTTCATAGTGGAGTCAATCTGCATTTGCACGCTTGCTATGATTATGATTATACTAGCTCACCTGATTATTACCCAAGGAGATCCCTCAAAAGCGACTAAGGAGATTCAGTTGTGTTTTCTGTCGGCTTTGTTACTCTTTATTTACGTCAGCTTAGGCACAGCATTTTTAATTTTTGATCCGACAGTGCATGGTATCCACTACCCTCTGAATAGATCTCCGGCTCGCCTTATCTACTAAGCTTGAACCACTCATCATACTATCCAAATTAGCCAACATGAACACGCGCGCCAAAGAGTATTGACTGCACCTCAGTGCTTTTTATATTTTTTTACGTTTCTGTGACAAATCTGGATATTAATACAGTCTGGCTATTAGTTTTACCCCCGTTAGGAACGCAATTGCTTACGACTATTCTTCAAATCCTAACGTAATTAAATAAATATAGATCTTCCAAATATAGTTATTTATAAATTGGCCTCAGAGCCACGGTACAGATGTTTCAACTCGGAAACAATGCTATTTCCTCGAAACTAACTTGCCCTTGCACAGAATGTCCATGAATTTTTTTTTAAATCCTCACAATATCGGCTCAGCATCAAATCTATGACCACTAAAGGTAAACCGCTCCCAACATAAGCCATACAACCCAAAAAGAGCCATTCCTCTTTTGCTCATGCGCAATCTACTCGTGACTGAAAGTCCTCTCAAAATCACACACCCCATACAAAACTCTGATTCTTCAACACCAGTGAATCCAGTGATTCAGGAGATATCGCAGTTTCAATCCACGCATGCGCAGACAATCCCAAGGGGATTCTATGGGGTAATAGCATTCTGCACCCCAAAACCCCAATCCCCTCAGACGAAAACTCCAGCAGTTAAATCGCTTCTCGTCTGGTCATGTCCATAACGAAAAATGCCTGAAAGGGGTAACGAGAATATCAAAAATAAGCCCAAGGACCACATTATGGACACTCCATCCTCGGACACTACGCTATTTCCTCGAAACTGGCCTGTACACTCACAGAATTGTCATAGGGTGGTAATATGGCCTTTTAGTCCCTCCTCAGTGTCTCAACCTTCAGACAATTTTAAAAAACAATTTAAAATTCCACACATCGTTCATCAATGTATTCAATTGCCATCGTATATACACGTCCATTTTTGTGCGCTTGTTCCGCAAAGAACAGCGTGCTATCATTTCGTCACAATGTCTGTATTTTTCAATTTTTTTTGCGATTGGGTTCGACTCACTGATCAATAATCCGAGGTCAAATTCGATTCTGTCCGGCCGGCCGTTAGCACGATAACTCTCGAACGGAAGGAGTTAGAGGATTGAAATTTTCAGGGTAGGTTTGGAGCGTAAATATCTCGGAAAAGTTCGTTAACGGGCGAAATCAACCGAGCGGTTTCGGAGTTATGGCCCTTTTTACTTAAAACATTTTTTATGAATATTTCCGGAACCGACCACTCGATCTATCTGATATTTGGCATCAAATTATATGCCTGCGAAGTTTTGTACTGACCGGATGGCCATAAAGTGGGGAAAAATTTTAAAAATTTTGAAATTTCGTTTCCACGATAACTCGAAAAATACTGATCTGATTGAATTGAAACTCAGTAGTTAGATGCAAAAGACCAAAGGAAACACTTTCGCAAAATTTCATGAAGATCACGTGAATGAAAAAATTAAAAAAATTACTACTATTCTGCGGAATACTTTGCTTGAAATACCGAAACATATTTTTGCGCGTATGTTCTGGGGAACATCGCGTTATAGTTTTGCCCAAATGTCTGTAACTTTCGAATTTTTTGACGAAAATGGTCTCACACGATTTAGTTCGACTCCCCAATGAAGAATTCGAGGTCAAATTTGATTCTGTACGGCCGTCCGTCCGGCCGTTGCCACGATAACTTGAGAACGAAAAGAGCTAGCGACTTGAAATTTTCCGGGTGGGTGGCGCATCCCAATACGACGGACAAGTTCGTTAATTGGCATAATCGGCCTAGTGGTTTCTGAGTAATAATTTTGTTTTCAACCAATATAAATCCGATCGAATTTAAACTTGGTGAGTAGTTGTAGAATATGATACCTAAGCACGTTTATGAAATTTTGTGCGAATCGCATGGGTAGAAAATTATTAAAAAATATTTTTGTTGTCACGATAACTTGAGAACAGAAATAGATAGCAGCTTGAAATTTTCAGGTTAGGATGTGCATCAGAACGCGACATTTCAGTGTGTTTATGAGCATAATCGGCCAAACGGTTTTAGAGTTATAGCCATCTGAAATTTGGTTGTTTTTTGTTCCTCATTAACTCGAAAATACTGAACCGATTGAATTCAAACATAGTTATTAGTTGTAGAATGCCAACGCGAAAATTCTTGCAAAATTTCGTGAGGATAGAATTTGTAGAAAATTTAAAAAAAATCATTGAAAATTGAAAAAAAAAATTCTATATATCAGTAACTATTCGTTTGAAATTGCTGAAATTTTGCAAGAGCCTTCATAACCTAACTCTACTGCCAAGTTTCAAGTTTTTACACGATCGGTTAAATATTGTTTGAGATTCGAGCATTCTTGTGTGAGTTCAGTAGATAGGTGACCGTTGCCTCGATAACTTTCGAACGAAAGGAGATAGGGACTTGCAATTTTTAGGGTAGGTTGCGTATCCGAAAGGGAGAGTTGAGTTCGTTGTTGGGCATAATCGGTTAAACGGTTTCCGAGTTATACCCACCTGGAATATTATTTCCATGATAACTCAAAAAATAAATATTCGATCGAATTGAAGTTTGGTATCTCGTAGTAGAAAATCATCATAAAGATGTGTTTAAAATTTTGTAAGAACCGTACCCCTAGAAAATTTGAAAAAAATGACAAAAAAAAATTTTAAGAGCCGTACCCCTAGAAAATTTCAAAAAAATCACGAAAAAAAAATTTTTTCAAGCACTGACGTGAAGTCAGAAGCTTTTGCGCGTATGTTCTATTGTCCATTCTTCTGTATTGGACACCCTTAATCGAATTTACCATGGTAAATTATGTTGTCCATTCTCCTGTATTGGACACTTAATTCGAATTTACCATGGTAAATTCGAATTAAGAGTGTTCTATCACTGAATCCTCTGAGTGAGCACCAGTACGCCTTCTAGAGTGGTAAATCAACTGACCTGGCCCTAAATATCCTGGTGGGAAGGCTGAAGCAATCTCTGGACCACAAGGAGACTGCTCCAGTGGCCTTCCTGGACATCGAGGGTGCTTTTTGAAGCGGCGTGGGCCCGAGGAGTATCATACCTCATTGTGGAATGGATAAGATCCATGTTGACTAACAGACTCATCTCCACGTCCCTGTATGGGGACATAGTGAGATTCGTGGCCAGGGCTGTCGACAGGGAGGAGTGCTCTCTCCTCTGCTGTGGTCTCTCCGGGTGGAAGATTTACTGGCCATAATAGGCACGCTGGATATATATGTCCAAGCGTACGCCGACGACATAGTCATTATGGCCACGGGCCGGGATGACTCAGTCCTGGTCGAGAGCCAATCAGAGGCACTGACAGCAACACAAGCCTGGTGTATGGGGGAAGAGTGAACCCTCGAAAGACCTTGATTGTGCCATTCACTAGAAAGAGGAATTTTAATATGGATTCCCAAACTATGAATGGAGTTAACATGCCTTTTGCGGATGAGGCTAGATATCTGGGTGTTATTCTGGATAGAAAGCTGAACTGGAATTCACACCTGGATAGGGTGATCCACAAGGCTAGGCACTCTCTCTGGGCGAGCCACTGGTTGTACGTGATGGTGGTGAGACCACAAATCGAAAAGCATTGCTTGGTGGGAGTGTACTGTGAAGGTACAGTCTCAGCTCAAGCTTGCAAAAATTCAGAGATCTGCGTGCTTGATGGTGGCAGGGTCTTTTCGCTCTACCCCCACCGCAGCCATGGAACGCCTACTGGACCTCGCCCCTCTTCACCTGGTGATCAGGAGCGTGGCCCGGATAACGAAATACAGACTTCTGCATATGGCTCACAATGAGCTGCTGGAAGGTCCCTGCTTGAGGGTCCCTGCTGGTTCACAAATGGCTCTGCTTCCACCCAAGGGGTGGGAGCGGGAGTCAGCGGTTGCAGAATTGCTAGGGGTGAATTCATCAGCCTGGGTAGTTTTGCGACTGTCTTTCAAGCAGAAATTCTCGCCATTGATCACTGTGTGAAGCTCATACTTGAAAAAGGTTGGGCTCACGGATCAATCAAGATCCTATTGGATAGCCAAGCTGCCTTGCCTTCATACAACTGCAAATCCCTGCTTGTGCAGGATTGCCGGACCACACTTGCTGAACTTGGAGAGTGCTGCAGGCTGCAGCTCTTGTGGGTCCCGGGCCACTAGGGCATAAAGGGTAATGAGGTGGACTCATTGGCGGCACTGGGTGCTTCCATGGGGCCCATTGGACCTGAACTGGCCTGTGGTATCTCTCTCAGGGCAGCGCGAAGGAAACAACAGATGGTTGGACCAAAAGATCCAAGAAATCTGGAGCAGCATACCTGGACACCGACATGCTCGCTCAACGATTACTGGCCCATCAGCTGAAATAGCCAGACAATGGCTCAAATTATCTAGTGTAGTACTTAATCCTTACAGCTTACATAAAACACCTCAATACGCCTGGGTTGACTGAGGACTCCGAGTGCAGACTATGCCTGGAGGACGACGAGACTATAGAACACATCATGTGTGACTCCGCTGGGGACAGAATCAGATTTGAGGAACTAGGAGTCCACAAACTGAGACTGAGGTAACTGGACAAATTCTCACCCACCAGACTCATATCCCTCATCAAGAGACTTGAGCATGTGGGTGAAGTATAGATTATATACTATAGGTGTGCCACAATAGACCGATTGGTCGCAGTGGAGGGGCGGGTTTTGTCTGCCCGGCACCATTCATATCATAAGCCAGATTGCCATCATTCATTACCGTTTAATAAAGCATTCGCCGTTTGGCGGTCTGTAATGACGAAGTAATCCAATCCTTGGTGGTAGATTCCACTCTTCCCTATGCCACAGCCATTTCAATTGCTTTAGACAGATGTCAACCACCTCACCTCAAGGACCAGGTTATAAATTTTTTTACCGGTATCAAATTTCAAAATGACGGTTTTGGAAGGGAACTTCCGTTACCGCTTGTAAAACCACTCTCGCTAAAATGTTTGTAACTTTCGAATTTTTTGACGAAAATGGTCTCAAACGATTAAGTTCGACTCCCCAATGAAGAATTCGAGGTCAAATTTCATTCTGTCCGGCCGTTGCCACGATAACTTGAGAACGAAAAGAGCTAGCGACTTGAAATTTTCAGAGTGGGTGGCGCATCCCAATACGACGGACAAGTTCGTTAATGGGCATAATCGGCCCAGTGGTTTCCGAGTAATAATTTTTTTTTCAACCAATATAAATCCGATCAAATTGAAACTTGATGAGTAGTTGTAGAATATCAACCTAAGCACGTTCGTGAAATTTTGCCGGAATCGTATGGCTAGAAAATTTTAAAACAATTATTAAAAAATATTTTTGTTGTCACGATAATTTGAGAACGGAAAGAGATAGCGGCTTCAAGTTTTCAGGTTAGGATGTGCACCAGAACGTGACATTTCAGTTTATTTATGAGCATAATCGGCCAAACGGTTTTAGAGTTATAGCCATCTGAAATTTTATGAAATGTTGTGGTTATTTGTTCCTCATTAACTCGAAAAATACTGAACCGATTGAATTCAAACATGGTTATTAGTTGTAGAATGCCAACGCGCAAATGTTTGCAGAATTTGGTGAGGATAGCATTTGTAGAAAATTTTTAATAAATCATTTAAAAAAAAAATTCTATATATCAGTAACTATTCGTTTGAAATTGCTGAAATTTTGCAAGAGCCTTCATAACCTAACTCTACTGCCAAGTTTCAAGTTTTAATACGATCGGTTAAATATTGTTGGAGATTCGAGCATTCTTGTGTGAGTCCAGTAGATGGGTTACCGTTGCCTCGATAACTTTCGATCTATTGGAGATAGGGACTTGCAATTTTCAGGGTAGGTTGCGTATCCGAAAGGGAGAGTTGAGTTCGTTTTTGGGCATGATCGGTTTAACGGTTTCCGAGTTATACCCACCTGGAATATTATTTCCTCTATAACTCAAAAAATAAATATTCGATCGAATTGGTGCTTGGTAACTAGTAGTAGAAAATCAACATAAAGACGGGTTTAAAATTTTGTAAGAACCGTACCCCTAGAAAATTTGTAAAAAATGACGAAAAAAAAAATTTTAAGAACCGTACCCCTAGAAAATTTTAAAAAATCACGAAAAAAAATTGGTTCAAGCACTGACGTGAAGTCAGAAGCTTTGGCGCGTATGTTCTATTGTCCATTCTTCTCTTAATTCGAATTTACCATGGTAAATTCGATATAAGTGTCCAATACAGGAGAATGGACAACATAATTTACCATGGTAAATTCGATTAAGGGTGACCGATACAGAAGAATGGACAATAGAACATACGCGCCAAAGCTTCTATGCTATGGGACATACTACATCTTTGTATTTACGCCATTCTAGACCACATTTTCATGAAATTCATTTTTAGTTTGTTATCTGGAATGCCGAGAAAATCTAGAATATTTTCATGTTTTTCACTTGTCCTGTTATACCGGAAGTAGCTATCAATTTTTTTCAAATGGCATTTTTTGATTCCCCATCGAATTTAAATGTGACTTTGATCATTTGACTTCACTGATATTCCGAAGCTTTCCACAGTTATTCGAATACTTAATTGTAGGAAATAGATATTCAGATATATCAACACAAAGAATGGAGCCGCTAGTGGAGAGCAATGTTCAGAACTTATCGGTTCCAACAAGATGCACCTCCACATAACTCATTTAATGTGTCTAATATCTTGTATACAAATTTTGGAGACCGGTGATTGACAAACAAAGGTTTTCATCTCTGGCCACCACGTTCACCCGATCGTACGCCCTTAGATTACTATCTTTAGGGAATGATAAGAAATATGGTATATGCATGCTCCTTACTGATGAAGAGGACTGCATACAACACATCAGAAATGCGTTTAGGTTCGTTTTGAATTATAAATAACCGTTTTATAAACTCATCTACTAATTAAAAAACGATCTATTCCTCCTGATGAGATTAGGAGACAACCGCATGAAGCATTTCTGACCGGTGTGAAATTATCCACATCCACACAACGACCAAAGAATGTTCAAAATGAAATTATTAATAATTCGATAAGTACTTGATGAAATTTGAGAGTGTTGCTCATGAATGCCTAAAGAATCGAAATACAATGTCAAATGATTTGTGTAGCCCCCAGGGGGCGTTAAAACGAAAAATGCCATAACTCGGAAAATATTAACCCCCGGTTTCTGAAAGGCTGGTCAAAGTTAAAAGAACTGTTATTGTCAAATCAGTCCGAATGTTTGCGCTTTGCGCAACTCAGATGAGGGTTAACAAGAGAATGATCACTGATTAGTTAATATTTGTGTTGATCAGCCTTTCAGAAACCGGAGGTAAGTGTTCCACGATGAGCTTTGAATATGTAGTCTAGAATGGCATAAATACAAGGATGTAGTATGCCCCATAGTTTGTGCGGCCCCAGGGGGGCGGCAATCGGGGTCGGTATGTCAAAAAATTCCATAATTCGGAAAATATTGAGTGTTCCACGTTGAGCTTTCGATATGTTGTCTAGAATGGCGTAAATACAAAGATGTAGTATGTCCCATAGTTTGTGATGCCCCAGGGGTCGGTATATCGAAAAAATGTCTTAACTCGGAAAATATTGAGTGTTCCATTATGAGCTTTGAATATGTGGTCTAGAATGGCGTAAATACAAAGATGTAGAATGTCCCATAGTTTGTGATGCCCCAGGGGTCGGTATATCGATAAAATGCCATAACTCGGAAAATATTGAGTGTTCCATTTTGAGATTTGGATATGTGGTCTAGAATGGCGTAAATACAAAGATGTAGTATGTCCCATAGTTTGTGCGACCCCAGGGGGGCGGTATATCGAAAAATGCCATAACTCGGAAAATATTGAGTGTTCCACGATGAGCTTTGATATGTCGTCTAGAATGACGTGAATACAAAGATGTAGTATGTCCCCTAGTTTGTGCGGCCCCAGGGGTGCCGTAATCGGGGGCGGTATATCGAAAAATGCCATAACTCTGAAAATATCGAGTGTTCCATTATGAGTTTTGGATATGTGGTTTAGAATGGCGTAAATACAAAGATGTAGTATGTCCCATAGTTTGTGCGGCCCCAGGGGGCGGCAATTGGGGGCGGTATATCGAAAAATGCCATAACTCGGAAAATATTGATTGTACCACGATGAGCTTTGGATATGTCGTCTAGAATGGCGTGAATACAAGGATGTAGTATGTCCCATAGTAATGACATTTTTCGATATACCGCTCCCGATTGCCGCCCCCTGGGGCCGCCCAAACTATGGGACATACTACATCTTTGTATTTATGCCATTCTAGACTACATATCCAAAGCTCATCGTGGAACACTTAATATTTCCGAGTTATGGCATTTTTCGACATACCGCCCACGATTGCTGCCCCCCTGGGGCCGCACAGCCGCACAAACTATGGGACATACTACATCTTTGTATTTACGCCATTCTAGACGACATATCCAAAGCTCATCGTGGAACTCTCAATATTTTCCGAGTTATGGCATTTTTCGATATACCGGCCCTGATTGCCGCCCCCTGGGGCGCACAAACTATGGGTCATACTACATTTTTGTATTTACGCCATTCTAGACCACATATCCAAAGCTCATCGTGGAACACTCAATATTTTCCGACTTATGGCATTTTCCGACATACCGCCCCCGATTGCCGCCCCCCTGGGGCCGCACAAAATATGGGACATACTACATCTTTGTATTTATGAAATTCTAGACTGAATATACCAAGCTCATCATGGAACACCTAATATTTCCCGAGTTATGGCATTTTCTATATACCGCCCCCCCTGGGGTCGCACAAACTATGGGACAAACTACATCTTTGTATTTATGCCATTCTAGACTACATATCCAAAGTTCGTTGTGGAACACTTAAAATTTTCCGAGTTATGGCATTTTCCGATATACCACCCCCGATTGCCGCCCCCCTGGGGCCGCACAAACTATGAGACATACTACATCTTTTTATTTACGCCATTCTAGACTACATATCCAAAGCTCATTGTGGAACACTAAATATTTACCGTATTATGGCTTTTTTCGTTTTACCGCCCACAGCCACCGCTCCCTGGGGGCTGCACAAATTATTTGACATTGTATTTCGATTCTTTAGGCATTCATAAGCAATAGCACTCTCAAATTTCATCATTATTCACCATGTACTTATCGAATTATTAATATTTCATTTTGAACATTTTTTGGTCGTAGAGTGCATGTGTGGATGTGGATAACTTCACACTGGTTATTTCTGAGACGTGTGAATAAATACTTTGGCAAGAACGGTCCGCATCTCCTTTAGATCAAATTTCCTATTTATTCGATAGAATCGTCATTGGAATAATTTTTGTGTTTTACACGAAGACATGCAAAATGATTTTATTATGATTAAATGCATTACCTACCTTAGAAACTTGTTATTCCTTGAATATCTCGAAAATGGTCAATTTTGAGTCGATAAAAAATATATAGGCTGCATTTTAAATGAGTAAGTTTTTGATGAAAACTCGAATCGAAATTCGGCATTTTCTATGTTTTCCTGTAGAATTTTTTCGTCAAATTTAGAGTGAAAAACGTATACGACTTCAATAATAGTTCCTCAAAATTTCATCATCGAAGTTGAGTGGTAAGTAGCTTACCATCTTTCTGATCATCTCAAATGGACAATATTTGTCTAAAAACTCAAATAACCCTGGAAAGCTTCGGAACATCAGTGAAGTCAAATGATGAAAGTCACATTAATGTTGAATTAAAGGATGTGATAATTTATTAAACATGCCATTTGAAAAACTGAAGTATAACCGGTTGTGACAAACACATGAATATATTTTTGATTTTCTCAGAATCCCGTATAACGCACTGAAATGTGTTCAGGGGAACAAGGATGCCAAAAATGGAATGAAAAGAATGAAAATTTTGATGAATATTCCAGAATAAAAAAAATCGTTATTTCATAAAAATTATAAGTAAATATATTATTTTATAGAAATAACTTTCCCTTTAGGAATTAAGAATTGGTCACTACTAGATTGATCTAGTACTCTATATAATAAAACTATCCCAATAAAAAATATCAGATGTTCTCTTTTTTGGAAATGCTGATTTATTCAAAAAATAATAATTTTAAATGAATCTCATGAAAAGCTGTCCACATTTCATCATTCATCATCCATATTTCTTTATGTTACAATACCAGCACTACCTGCAGAATTATGGAATAATATCAAACAATTATATTTTAGCACATTAAACATGGAATAAAATATAATTCATTTGGATGGTTCAAAATGCACATCTTAATGATATTGTTCTAATAGTTGCTAAGGTCCTGTTTCACAACTTGCCGGCACTTGCTATTAAAATCCCAGATATGAATCCAGCCGATAAAATATCTGCTTCTGCTGGATAAATTGTGTTCAATTATATGGGAGTACTACCGGCCAGTTTAACGTATCTGACACATATGAAACACAATTTTTAAGGATATCTGTTACGGATAAGTTACGTATAGCTTATACGGGACTTATTAGCCAGTGCTAAAACAGACCCTTAGCCATCCATTTTCATTACATTGAAAGCTAATTCTGTAGGTAACCTACATGTTCTGTATAATTTTCAATTTTATTTAGAAACCTAAAGATCAAATTAATGGTGGCAAACAAGATCTTTACTAATATTATTTAAAGTCTATGGATAGATTAGAGTTGACCATAGACCTAATATAATATTATTTAAGGTTTAAGGTTATTGGAATTGACTGACAGACATTATCGAATGGTATTCCAGGCAGAAACCTGTGTGAGTTGCCATTCCTTGAAATAATAGAAATAATAATATCAATCAAAAATAATATCGGGTAAAGTATTACATTTTAAAATATACCTAAACAAAGAATAGAGAAAAAATAACACACAATTTTACTAGGTTCATTAAAAAAATATCCAATATTTCCTTTGACATTGGGGCCGCGAAGATTGAGGATGCTCGCCGCGAGTTTTAATATCCCTGCTGTAGATCATAGTTATGACAAATAAATGAATTATATCCTATTATATAATGTTCTATATTTTAGGCTTTTGTGTTCCTGATTCTTTGGTATCAACTTTATTGTGGTTTCTCTGGTTCAGTTATGATTGACCAAATGTACCTTATGCTTTATAACCTCCTCTTCACTTCGCTTCCACCGTTGGCTATAGGTAAGACTCAAATTATTACATGAATGAATTACGGGGACTCACTCTTCAACTATATTTTAGGCGTGTATGATCAAGACGCGGCTGAAGAATTATTGAAAGAAAGGCCTTATTTGTACAGACAAGGACGACTCAGCAAAGTATATAGATCATATTCTTTCTGGCTCACCACCCTAGATGCCATCTATCAGAGTATTTGCATATTTTTCATTTGTCAAGGAGCCTACGCTGATTCTGATATAGATATGTTTGAGTTTGGTACAACAGTAACTACTTGTTGTATGTTTGTGATGTTACTTCATGCGTCCATTGAAACTAGATCATGGGTGAGAGGAATTTAAAACGTTTTATCTTCATATTAAAATGCAATATTGTATTTCAGACAATTTTGCATGCAGCTTCTGTGATATTATCGATAGGTGCATTCTACTTTTATTCTCTCCTGTACAATTCCCTGTGTGTTAACTGTTTTGGTCTAC
The DNA here is from genome assembly GCA_937662695.2 of Halyzia sedecimguttata. Taxonomy (NCBI): domain Eukaryota; kingdom Metazoa; phylum Arthropoda; class Insecta; order Coleoptera; family Coccinellidae; genus Halyzia; species Halyzia sedecimguttata. Next base: position 14,961,663 of record OW569415.2, read on the forward strand.
CTAGTACATACTGGATCATCCAGAAGGCCATGATGAGGCCCACATACTGGTTGGTCACTTTACTATCTTGTGTTGCTTCTGTTCTTCCAAGGTAAATATTCAATAATTTGAATAATGAAACAAAAAATGTGATATACTATACTTATGTCATTTTCATCAATATATCTTGAAATTAATTTCCAGATTTACAATCCGTATCCTACAGACCATGATCGCTCCGAATGACGTCACAAGAGCCTTGATCTCAATGAAACGGCAAGGTAGAGGTGAGGGATTTCTTGTTTCTTGGTCAAGGTCGACGTCTGCCTCCTCCATTTACAGGTAGCTGTTGAAAGATGTTTTGGGTAGTTCTTGAGGCTTTGAGTCCTAGGCTTTCTTAATTTCATTTTTCCTATCCTGCTTCATTACAATATTGAAAAATCAGACAGTTGCAAGCAACCAATTTCATTTGGTCAAGTTGTTCATTTCCTGATAAAATACATCTTCTATAGCAAATCATAAAATATCAAAAATCAAATTCTATACATATGTGGGACAGAAGAACTATCAATTCTATAAAATTCGACAAATTGACCTATTCCGTTTTTTTTTAAATATATTTATTTATTTATTCATTTTCAAGATTGCGAATTGAACAACGATTAATATTCTTCTGTTCTATTACCAAGTATTGTAAATATAAAACACATAATAAAGTGAACTACTCCAAACTTCTTTCGCACTTGCTTGACTTGAGGCTTCTATACATAAGTCACTCTAAGCATCTGACTACTTGTTCATTAATTATTCACTAGAAACTTAACATTGCAATACTAATAGCCTCATCTAGTTCTAATTGAAAAATTGATATTTTGCTAGAATAGTTTTTTTTTTATATTATTATTATTTACTTCTAATATCTACAAGGATATTCCCAGAAGTACCCAATTGGTTAGGCACGCATAAACATCGAGTGCTATCAGTGAATTTGTAAACATAAAACAAATATTTTGGTATGGTATTGTCACAAGTCCAACCATTAGTGAAGATATGATGATAATACTCTGGGGAAGTATGTTTCTTCATATACATCATTAAAGCCATATTGCGCCATATGATCTGTCAAAAGGAATATCTTATTGATCAACCAAGTGAGGTGATTACGCACGCCACAAATCGCTCTTTTTGCCAGATTAAACCCACCTCAGATTATTATCTGTTTCCAAACTTGAAACAATGTCTTGCCAGTAAATGATTTGTTAACAATGAGGAAGACGCTGCGGTTAATTGGAGGAACTTGTCGATTCTTGTTATAAATATAGGACTTCAACGCCGTTGAATATTACTGTCTTCTCTGTCTTCAAAACTTTGATTCGTGTTCTCTTTGTTGGATTGAGTACTTCTACTACTAATTGGACTGAGGCCTTTCAAATCAGTTGATTGTATACCATAACGACTAAGATCTTTAACCATTGTTGGTTTCCAAACGAATACTAAACTATGTAGTATTCTCAAAAGGGAAATTCCGCGAAGGAGCAGAAAAGAACATGACGCGTGTTCCTGCGTATTGGCTTCTTCAGGACAAGGCAACCAAGGTGTCGGAAAGTACCAACAAAGCATTTTTCTGTTCCTTTGCGGAATTTTCAGTGCTCCTTTTCCATTTAAACATACATATCTGCATTATCCAATTCTATATAAAAGTGTTCTCAAACTAAGTTTAGGAAGTTAGAGGGAAACTTCAACGGTGCTCAAATGTGTGTCACTGGTGAAAGAAGACATCAGAGTACTACCATTCGCGAAGCACACGATGCGGTTCGCGGTCGTACCAAGAAGATCGTTCACATGGATCAGGAAAAGGGTGGGTGACAAAACTGAACCTTAAGGCACTTAAGGCATTTGCGTTAAAACCCCCGAAACTGAAACCACTACCACTCGAACGCTTATTCAGAAGAAACTGATGCCAGACCTGATATAAAGCTTTGGACATGTCCAGAGCAACTGAAGTCGCTTCTCCATTACGGCGCTCAAAAGTCCTTGTCCGCACTTGCGTCACATAGCTAAAGATGTCACCTGTTTATCGGTGATTGCGGAAGTCATATTGTCTGTCACTGATTAGACCTTTGTTCTCCAGCCATGTAACCATTTTGAAATTGATAGCTTCTTCCATTACTTTCCTTAAATGGATATTCCCATCATTGTGTGGTAGTTTGATAAAAAGCATTTCCTCCCCTTCTTTGGTATATTTAAATACAACCAAAACAGATTGGTTGAGACCAATCATATCCAATTGGTTATGATGGAAAGGGATTGGTCTTAACCACTGTGTTTTGGTTACTCGCTTAAATTCGACTAAAGTTTGTACTTTAAATAGTCACATTATTTTCAAACAATAAATATCTGGTCAGATACGTCACAGACTATCTTCACATATTATTGTATATTTTTAATCATTTCAGAACCACAGATCACAGGCATAAGAATCAAACTTTGACAGCAGTTGGTTGAAGTGACACACAAGTGACCTTAGCGCCAAGTACTGTAGATAGAACATGCGCTACAATTATTGCATTTTGAAGGCTGTGATCTAATTGTATGGGACCAATAACGTATTTAAGTTTTTGCCCTTTACATCTATTAGTTTTAGTTCTTCCGCCATTTTTCTATAGTTTGGTACAATGTTCTCTATAGGTCCCGTGCCAGCACAAAAAAACAATTTAGAAATAAATTATATACCTACTGACTGTTGCAATGAAATATTTATAATTTGTATATTATTTTGAATGTGTTTAGTATATTTTATATTTAGGTAATTCTATAGAAATCGACTTTTTAGATTTTGATTTCATTCTAGGATTTTATTTATTGATTATATCATCAGTTTTATAAATTGAAGAGAAAAATTAAGAAATTCTTCATTATTTCCATTCTTTCCACACAGATTATTGATGGAATAGAATAAAGAATCTGTTCACAGATGAATCTTTTTGGAAATGTAACTACTCTTGTTTATTTTAGAATCACAAAACAGATTCTAACAAACTAGTGTTAGGAAAAAATGTTGTTACTCTATTTCTGATTGATTTTTAAATGTAGTCTGGATGGGAGAAATGGAGGGATATCTCAAATTCAATTATGGAATGTGCATTATTATGAAATTATCTATGACATGTTATTCTGATTCATACGACAATTTTTCAGCTATTTCGACCTAAGTACAAAATAGTATTCTCATTTGTTTCTAATATACACATTTTTACACTTCTCTAATTTTACAAAAAGAACTAGTTACATGTTTATTAGCAGTTTTATGTGAAATGTACCCCATATGTGATTTTTAGAATGGAGTGCCATTGTGAATTGAATATTCTTTAAGTTCATTGAATATTTAAATTATATTATTGTAATATGTTGTACTTAGGTAAATTTTACGAAAAGTTACCAATTTTTATCAATTGGTTTAATAAAATGAATATTTTTTTGAGAAAAATAAAAAACTTATATCTATGTTCCAAACTCATTTATATACAATGACTTGCTGACCCACGCAACTACGGCTTCGCCAAATCGGTTATGGCGGTTGCAATTTTATTTCCAAATGCGAAAAATCTTAGAAAAAAGACCCAGAACCTGAATGCAGCGCCTCCTACCGGGACAATTGAATTTCCAAGTTATCCAGGGACCCACTCAAACACGTAATTCTAAAAAATGCCTAGAACCCGATTGCGGCGGCACCTACCGGGTTCAATTGCGAATACGAACTACCCCCTCAAACGTAACTGGTTAAGAAAAGTGAGAAAAGGTGAGAAAGACAGGAGACCGGCTTCGTTCTCATCCCTACTCCGTGCTGTTTACTGGGACGTGACACCGGTAAAGTCTGGCAAGTGAGTGTTGATCCAGAAAGACGGGGAAATTTAAAAAAATCTAGCACAAAGTATAGCAGTAATAAACTGCCTTGATATTTTAATAAAAATAAATATTTTTTTTGTACAAAAATTTTAGCTTTGCCATAAGCTCAGGGAAATTTCAATTTAAATCGAGTGAAAAACATTCCCAAAAAATACGGTGACTTGGTTTTAATTAGCTCTTTCTCTGGGACTTACCAAGTGATAATTGATCAGTTATCCAGCGGGATGAAAAATGATTAATTACTAAAATGACTATTGAAAAATAGGGGTTGGGTGATAGAAGGGTGAAAATTTAGGGTTGTATGTATTTTGTAGTGCTACCTTATAAAAAAATTAAACCAAAAAATTTCGTCCAAAAATTAAAAAAAAAATTTAAGGGTGAACAACCCTTATCACTAAGGGGTATGAAAAATAGATGTTGGCCGATTCTCAGACCTACTCAATATGCTCACAAAATTTCATGAGAATCGGTCAAGCCGTTTCGGAGGAGTACGGGAACGAACATTGTGACAGGAGAATTTTATATATAAGATATTCATTGCATAATCTAGTGGTTTCACAGCAAACATTAGTCGAATTTAAGCGAGTAACCGGAACAGTGCGGTTAAGACCAATCTTTAGCTATACATAACTAATTGGTTATGATAGCAAGGGATTGGTCTTAACCACTCTGTTCCGCTTACTCGTTTAAATTCGACTATACTATCGAATTTAAAAAAATTATTTGTACCTGGGAATCAAACACATGCTGATTTTTGAATAAATTCATAGAACTTGCAATGAGTTCAATTTTGAAAAACTGGTTACGTCCTAAATAGCCACTGTTGCAGGACGTACAAAGTTGATATGAATAAAAGTGTTCCCCATACTCTTATAGTAATAGGTATTCTCTGATTTTTTACAAGAATAATCGCAATTAGTTAATATCTGGCTCATAAATTATTGATCTGAACTCTTAGGAAGTACGACAAATTACGTAACGAATCCTGAAGTCAATCTAAAGTTGGAAGCATCCAAAGTGTGGTTATGATTGTAAAAGGTGTATCTAGTGTGTCTGGGTTCCAGGCTACAGTGCCCCTTCCAGTTCCAGAGTTCTGAGGAAATGCAGTATACGGAACGGCTTCAAGGTAGGTATGTCTCCGTCCTTTATGAATTCATGGCCTAGGCACTCTTTGCATTAGGTCCCAATGCCGAAGCAAAAAACCTATCTTATAGTTTATAGTATCAACATAACCGACTACAATCTCTATAGAGGGCTGTGGTTAGCTTAACGCTTTTTCGGTGAACAATAGCGTTGCTGCACATCAGAGAGCAATATCGGTAGAAACGACTGGGTACAAAATGGGTAGATTTGGGAGAAAATCACTGATTTGAGATTTGAAACAAAAATGTGTTTTGAAATTTTGTTTTCTATATTTCAACTAGCTGACCCAGCGTACTCTGTACCGCCTTAGAGGCAATAAATAAGCAGATTTTATATTTTATTATACACGTTTGTCATAAAATATAGATATTTTATATATATATAATAATATATTTCTGCTTAACTGCGTCCAATTAATCATATATCAATTTGCAACATTCGAAGATAATCGACGCCGCTTCTGCGGTCGCATAAGGTCCCTATTCAAATACATTATGAGAATCTATCTGAGGTACCTATTAAGTTAATGTTTTGTTTGTGGTACAAATCACTTCAATCGCGTACAATTGTGCAATTAGAAAAAAACACCCTGTACAGTAATGATTTATTTTCAATGATGTATCCCTCTAAAGTTTATTTTTTAACACAAATGAATGAAATTGTACGATTGTGGCATGGAAAACAGCAAGTTGCAATTGACGTTAAAAGAAGAACACCCTGAATGGAGATTTCGGACGAATACATTATGAGAATCCATCCAAGGTACCTATTTAGTTAATGCTTTGTTTGTGACACAAATCACTTCAATCACGTACAATTGTGCCATGAGAAAAAGGACACCCTGTATAGTAATGCTTTATTTTCAATGGTGTATGCCTCGAAAGTTTATTTTTAAACAAACATGACTAAAATTGTACGATTATGGCAGGAAAAACAGCAAGTTTTAATTGACGTTAAAAGAAAAACACCCTGTATAACACAAAAAAGTATCCTATGTCCGTCTCCTGGTTCTAAGCTACCTCCCCACCAATTTTGAGCCAAATCGGTATAGCCGTTCTTGAGTTATAAGTGGAGTAACTAACACGACTTTTTTTATATATATAGATATAAAACTGAAACAATTTCTGGCGCTATTAGTTTTCGAAGGGCCTATCCATGCATGGGTATTATAAAAATTATTCACTTCACTTCTAAAAAATAAAGCTTTATCTGTGACAAAATGAAACGTTTCTGAATCAAGTGAAGTCGGACCTCGGATTCCCCGGATTCTCAAATTGTTTACTCCATATACTATTCAGTAGTTTGTGGATTATCCAGGCATTAGGGCATTGGGCCGTCAGCGATGGCGGATGATGTGAGTGTGTGCAGCGTAACTCCGATAATTTTGTGGTTTCTACAAAGGAAATATATTGTGAAAATTATAAAAAATGTTTCATCCGTCGTGTGTTGGATTGAAGCAAGGCCGTAGCCAGGATTTAATTTCGGGGGGGGTTTTGAAATAGGAATTAATTTCGTGGGGGGTTTTGGGGGTGTAAGGGTCACTTTCTGCAGCAAATTTTTTTTTTAAGATAAAAATACCATTTCGGGGGAATGTTCGAGGTTACCTAATTTGTAGCACTCACAAAGAAAACAATGTTGTCCAATATCAACGAAATGTTAGCGAAAATTGTCTATAGAGTTATTAGCGATAATTATTGTCATTCGAAATAAGCGGAGCGGTTTTTTAACTCTTTCACTCTACAAGTTGCGGCGTAACTGGTCCAAGATGACCATTTTTGTCATACGTAGTTTGCAGGGTGAAGAGCGCAACTCGTTGTTCGTGTTTTACATGAACAAGGATCATACATGTTTCTCCACAAAATCAAGAAAACTAATAAAACCTAACAAATTGCGTGAATACGCAACAGAGATTATCAACCAAACCTGAAAATTTCAAGTCCCTACCTCTTCCCAGTCTTAGGTTATCGTGACGTAAATAATATTTTTCAACAATATTTTTAAAACTTTCTAGCGATACGATTCTCACAATATTTCACAAGCGTCCATAGGTTTATATTCTACAACCACTCACCAAATTTCAATTCGATCCGATTAGTATTGGTTGTAGACAAAATTATTACTCGGAAACCATTGGGCCGATTACCCCCATTAATGAACTTGTCCGTCGTATTGGGATGCGCCACCTACCCTGAGAATTTCAAGTCGCTATCTCTTTCCGTTCTCAAGTTATCGTGGCAACGGCCGGCCGGCCGGACAGAATCAAATTTGAACTAGAAATCTTGATCAGGGAGTCGAACCCAATCGTGAGACCATTTTCAGCGAAAAATTCGAAAATTACAGACATTTGGGCAAAATGATAACGCGATGTTCCCCAGAACATACGCGCAAAACGATGCGACACCTGTTCTTCTCTTTAATTCAGCTGATTCGGTGGCTAAAAAGTGTGATGTTCTGAATACTTTATTGCGATCTGTGGACACCACTGAATTGAATGTCAGCGGTATCAAAAAGACGAAGCACGGTGCAGCAATATACTGTAAGGATGCCGAAAATTTGAGTACGCTTAGAGAGGATCTGAATACAAAATTTGGTAATTAATTTGAAATTACGGAGGCAAAAATACTTTTCCCCTGGTTTTTAATAAAAAATGCTCAAGTGGATGTACTGAAGATGCTGATATAATTGGGAGCATTATCGCTCTAAATCAACTTGATAGTTTCACAGTTAGCGACTTCAAGGTGGTTACCAGAGTGAAGGCTACAGGGATTCTACCAAGTCCAATATAGTGCTCCAGTTGTCCCCTGCTCTGCGTGGGCTTCTTGTTGGGCGGGGCTGTGTATGGATTGGCTGGAGGAAGTGCGAGGTTGTTGACCATGTAAACCACGATACACTACTGTTAGTGTATCGTGATGTCAACGTTATTCAGTGTTTTGTGTGCTCTGGCTTTGGCTACAGGTCGATGGATTGCAAGGGTGTCAATGGAAGTATTAAGTGTTCTGACGGTCATGTTTTAAAATGTTCTAACTGTATCGCACATAATAGTAAAAGCAAGGCAAAGTTGATCACGCCGCGTTCAACCTTGTATGTCCTATATATAAGGACTATATTCTTAATTAGTCAACCCCTAATCGAATTACTTCTTTAGGCTTGGTTCGTTAAATTTGCGATCACCGCTTTGTCATTTTGATGCAGTTTTAAATTTGCTACAGTTGGATGACTGATATATTTGCAATCACTGAAACATGGTTGGCTTAAGACGTTAGTAACGATATAATAAATGTCCCAGATTATACTTTATTTCGTAGGGATAAGGAGTGTGTTGGTGTCTTTGTCAAGAGATATATCTTGGCTGAGGTTGTCGATTTCGGCTTGAACACCAAGCCGTGCCGACGTAGGCTATTCAACAGAAGACAAATATTTCAATTTCTCTCTAATTTTCGAAATTCGTATTTTGTGTGTGTGTATAATTTTTTTTTTCAATATGTAAGTCGAAATAAAAAATGTATGAACTAAATTTGTCAATATGCCGCCCCTGGAAATTTGCCGCCCTAGGCTCCAGCCTGCTCAGCCTGCTGGTAAATCCACCACTGCTTGGAGCATTTCTGGATGAGGATGGTTTTGGGTAAGGTATCTTTTGTTATGGGCGTATTATACCGGTCACCTGGTCAAAGTATCGTGGATTTCATAGCAGCTCTTGATAGCTTGCTGCCTCTGTAGTTATCACTAACCACGAGCATGTCATGGTGGTTGGCGACGTTAATGTTGACTTGCTTGGCCTACCTAATCGCATGTCACTTTGATTTGAGTGTTATGGTTTTCATAACGTTGTCAAGCATCCAACAAGAGTCACTCCTACCTCGTCAACCTTACTTGATCATATTTTTACTAATAACTGTTCACTTTATGACAACTGCTTGGTTCTGGATGCAGAATTCATATCTGATCATAAGTTCGTGATAGAAACTTGCCGCATATCGTTAAACAAAAATTCATTACTTGTCGGGATATTGACCTTAAAGTGTTCATATTGACGGAGCTTCTACTCAAATTATTCGACTAGTTTACCCGAAGTTTGCCCGAACGAACGGTCCGAGTAAGTAAGCCCAAAGCACCGTGGCTGACATATCCTCTTAGGTTGATACTAAAGGATAAGAAGAGACTCTATAGCTTGTACAAATCAAACAGGACACAGCTGAGCTTTCAACACTTTCGCAGTGTGAGAAATTTTGCTCTAGCATCTATAAAGGCTAGGGCAGAACTACGCGTTCAGCTCTTGTCCGCTGTGGCTTGCACGGTGGCGATCAGTTGTTGTCTATGAACTTGTAGCGACGCGTTCATACCGATGCGTCCTGCGATTGGCCGCGGCGTCCGGTGCAGCTTCCGCACGCGGTGGTGGCGATCAGATCGCGCTTGTTACGTTAGGATGCTGCACGCAGCTATTATTTATTGAGGAATACTGTGTATTGTCATGGTTTTCTGTTTATAACTATTTGAAAGTTCAAAATTAATTGTTGTCATTTTGATAAAATTACTCTTTTTTGTTCCTCTTCGTCTTCCATAATTGCAGACAGAAGTAAAACATCTTCAATCTCATCATCAGTATCAGACAACATTTTAGTAACACCAGCGGTGAACGCCTGAACAGACGCTGCAATGTGCACAACTTTTGCACGCGCAGTGATCGCCACCGTGAACGCCACCGCGGACGCGAGCTGAACGCGTTGGTCTGGCCTAGGCTTAAGGCGCGAAAGGCGGGCTTTCTTGGTGTCACCAATGAAGTCTCGGGACTCTAAGAAATTATGGTCTGGACTTAAAAGAATGGGCGTCAGTGGGCCTTTAAGGGGCGCTCTACCTGACGGAATGCTGGATCCTGAGGCCATTAAAGATTACATCGTTTCAGTTTTCGACCGGAGAGTGATTCCGGACGAGACTATGCAGTATTATACGGAGAATACATTTGCATGCGGTCCACAGTTTGACCTTCGTTTGGTTGAACCTAGCGTTTTTTCTAGTATTATTTGTGGTAGTGGGTCCAATATGCTTCGGGAGTTGATGTTGTCTGCCTCGAGACAGGTTACTTTCCATTTAGTTGGCGAAGGGCAATAGTTGTGCCTATTCCTAAAGTTAGCTCTCCTTGCGAGTGGTCTGATCTCACGCCGATTAGTCTCTTGTCTGCTTTTTCTAAGATCTCATGATGATTTTTTTTACATTACAACTTTTGAATTCAATTTTTTTTTAAGATGCAGTTTTATCATAAGAATCCAATGATATCATTTTCAACTCTAACAAGCTAATACTTTCGAAGATATGATTCTTCAAAATTTCAATAATACATCGTAGTTCTATGTATTCTCTGTCTGTGTTCACTGTTCATAAATTTCATCATATCTAGCTATTAGAGTCATGCCAATTCATAGTTCGAAAACAAGTATCCGATTCTTGAATTTGTGAATATATACAAGACTGTTTTGAAACCGAAAATAATATTGACTGGTTGCATATTGAATAATTTACGTATAAATTCGGGATGATGTTTCAGAAGATTTAGAATTGGATCATTTCAATGATGAAGTTTATGAAGGCAATAGGAAAGAAGAACATAATGGAATCATCAAAACAAATTACTGTTCGTTGACCACTGAGGTTAATGTTACATTTTACTTCCTTGAGTAGTAAGACATGTTCCTATATACAGTATTTTCATAATGGTGCTAGTTAATATATTTTGAACTATTGAAATAATTTGTTCGTAAGCCTCTACCTACTCACATATCTGGAATAAATGGACAATCTGCTATGATTGCCTCCATCGTTGCTCTAGACATTTCGATGATACTTTCCTTATATAGGTATTTCGAGTTGTGCAAACTATGCACCGAGTGTAAGTTGCAACAACCCATTCCACGAGGTTGAATTGCAGATTGCTCATTTAATCTTGATAAATAAATTTAATGACAATTTTTGAAGCATTGTATTGCTCTTTTTTTGGCGCTCTTGTTTAAATGATAATTTTTTAAACATTTTTTTTACCAATACTTTTTTTAAATTTAATTTCATGATGCAGTTCTATCATAAGAATCCATTGATATAATTCCCAACTCTGAGAAACCCAATACTTTCGGAGATATAATTTGTCTGTTTGAACAAGAGCGCCAAAAAGCTCCTGTCCACAGGGCTTGAACCAATTTATTTTTGTATCATCCATGTAAGTGCTAATTATGCTTGTGCGCAAATAGGTGCTAACTATGTTTGTGAGCCAATGAAGTCATGTTTTTTTTCTGCTCGAGAGGAAAATATTTTATAGGCCCGCCCTGAGAGAGTCCGCTTCTCTCAGGAGTGTGAGACTCCAGATGTTTATTCGTTACTCACTAAAAACTTCTCGCACTTTCCTTGGAGTAGTTCTTCGTCCTGCCCTTACAGCGTCCCTTAACAAAAGAGATGAGCTGCAAGCGGCCTTCATAGTTGATGGGACCTGATGACTCGAAGTGATCCCAGCAACACCGCTTCCTGCATTATGTTCGCTAAATCCTCGGTCAGAGATTTGCAGGCCGGAATAATCTTCAATTCGGTCACGTAGTTCGCTCTCATTCCACCTAGGCATCCTATGATTAGTAGGAGCATCCTAACATTATTCCTTGGATACAGGATCCCCAGTTCGAACATTAAATACTTGTATTTTTCCCTCTTCTGTCCTTCTTTCATCACCACATTATTTTCTGCGGGGGAGGAAAATTCGACGACAAACAATTCCTGAGTTTTTTGTCCAGCAGGAGTATATCTGGCTTTATGGCGTGGATCTGCCGAGTTGTTTTGGAATCGCATAGTTCCAGTGATGCGAGCTCTGTCATTTTCAACAACTGCTTCAATCTCCAGAGGTACATATGGTAGCACTGATTCGTTATCTATACCATAAACCTCTCTCAGATAGAACTAGAGAATTCGAAGTGCCCCATTGTGTCTTTCCACATATTCTGATGGAGGATGGACTCTGCCTCTGCAAGCAGACATAATATACATAATTGTTTCCTGCTGACTGTAGCTTGCACTACAAGTTTTTGGGGTGTCCACTTTCATGATGTTCTCTTTATACCATCTGGTATTTATCACTCCATCTGCGACTTGAGCCCAGCGGACTTAAAAAAGACGAAGGATAATTCTTCCGAAAGGCCCTGATCTTTCAAACTCCTGAAATATGTGGAGTGCTGGTGTTTACTCATGTGATCTTCGAGTAGTATCTTCAGTTGTGCATGTCTTATCTAGAGAGATAACTCTTCTTTGGTCTGTTGGTGTAGTCCTGCTAGCTTATGATCGATGGATATATTCCAGTTATACCGAGCTTCTCCAAAGCTCTCTGACCAGCCCTAAATAGGAAAGCTCCTTGGTTCCTAATTTCATCATGAGCCACCATTTTCAGAAGTCTTCACTTCTCAATATCCTTATTGCCATTTCCAATGTTTGTTGATAGTGTTGGTATTTCAAACTTTGCAAACCTCTGCCTCCCTGCGCTCATGGAAAGTATATTCTTTGAATCGAGCAGTTAGGATGCAGGCTACGATTAATGTTCATCACTTTACGAGTGGTTCTGTCTATCTCCAGAATTTCATTCACTGTCCAGTTAACCATCCCGAATGAGTAGGTGATTATCGGGACTGCCAAGTTGTTCGTAGCAGATCCTTTATTTTTTCCGGATAGCTGTGATTTCCAAATATCTCGGATATTCTTTTTGTAGCTAGCTGATAAGGCATCCTTGATTTGGGTTGTCTCCAGTGCACCTCGTTGTTTCATCCCAAGCAATTTGTATGTTTTTTTCTCTTCGAGATGTCGAATGTTTATTCCCCCTTCTAGGTCGATGTCTTCTCTTGTTTCTTCAGTCATTTCTCTGTTCAGATGAAAAACAGCTCATTTGTCCAAACCGAATGACATTCCTATTGCTGAGGTGTATTCGGCAACGATATTCAGTAGTTGTTGTAGTGCTGCCTATAGGAATAAGCGGACAGTTTTAAGTCGTCCATGTAGAGCAAATGTGAGATCAGATGATCTCTTCTGCCTGATGGCCCGGCCTTGTACCCTATTCTGCTTGCCTAATGGTAGAAGTGTTATGCAGACCAATATCGGGCTTAGCAGTCTCCTTGAAATATGCCTCGCATGCATCTCACCCATCCGGTATAAGTGGACCGACCTTCGGATCGGACGGCAAACTTAGTCCTCCATAACGCCATGATGTTTTCCATCGCATGGACGATGTCAGGGTGGACTTTGAGCATCTCTAGCAGCCGTATTATCAAGCTGTGAGCCGATGTGTCAAATACTTTCGCTTAAACCAACCATGATGTATGTAGGTCGCGCTTGTAGTGTCTCGCTTCTTGACAAAAGCCGGAATAATCTTCAATTCGGTAACGTAGTTCGCTCTCATTCCGCCTAGGCATCCTATATGATCAGTAGGGCCATCCTAACCTTATGCCTTGGATACAGGATCCCCAGTTCGAATATTAAATCCTTTTATTTTTCCCTCTTCTGTTCTTCTTTCATTACCACATTACCACATTATTTTCTGCGGGGGAGGAAAATTCGACGACAAACAATTCCTTGAGTTCTTTGTCAAGCAGGAGTATATCTGGCTTTATGGCGTGGATCTGCCGAGTTGTTGGAATCGCATAGTTCCAGTAGATACGAGCTCTATCATTCTCAACAACTGCTTCAATCTCCAGAGGCACGTATGGTAGCACTGGTTCGTTATCTATACCATAAACCTCTCTCAGATGAAAGTAGAGAATTCGGAGTGCCGCGTCTTTCGGAGTGCCGAGTCTTTCCACATATCCTGATGGTGCATGGACTCTGCAAGCAGACATAATGTGCATAACAGTTTCCTGCTGGCTATGGTATGCTCTGCACATTGTAGGGGTATGTCCATTTTCATGATGTTCTTTTTATACCATCTGGTATTTATCACTCCATCTTGACAAGCCATAACAAATCCCTCCGTTTCCAACTTGAGCACAGCGGACTTCAGAAGGCGAAGGATAATTCTTCCTTCTTTCAAACTCCTGAAATATATGGATTGCAGGTGTTTACTCATGTGATCTTCTGTAGTGTCTTTAGTTGTGCCTGTCTTATCTCTTTGCCAACAATTCTTTGGTCTGTTGGCGTGATAGGTATTCCTGCTAGCTCATGATCGATGGATATTCCAGTTATGCTGAGCTTCTCCAAAGCTCTCTGACAAGCCCTAAATAAGAAAGCTTCTTGGTTCCTAATTTCATGACGAGCCACCATTTTCAGAAGCGGGTCTTCACTTCTCAATATCCTTATTGCCATTTCCAATGTTTGTTGATGGTGTCGGTATTCCAAACTTTGCAAACCTCTGCCTCCATGCATTCGTGGAAGGTATATTCTACGAATCGAGCAGTTGGGATGCAGACTACGATTCATGTTCATCACTTTACGAGTGGTTCTGTCTAGCTCGAGAATTTCATTCACTGTCCAGTAAACTATCCCGAATGAGTAGGTGATTATCGGGACCTTTATTTTTTCCGGATAGCTGTGATTTCCAAATATCTCGGATCTTCTTTTTGTAGCTAGCTGATAAGTCATCTTTGATTTGGGTTGTCTCCAGTGCATCTCGTTGTTACATCCCAAGGAATTTGTATGTTTTTACTCTTCGAGGTGTCGAATGCTTATTCCCCCTTCAAGGTCGATGTCTTCTCCTGTTTCTTCAGTTCTTCCTCTGATGATGAAAAACAGCACATTTGTCCAAACCGAATGACATTCCTATTGCTGAGGTGTATTCGGCAGCGATATTCAGTAGTTGTTGTAGTGCTGCCTTGGAAGAGGCGTACAGTTTCAAGTCGTCCATGTAGTGGAGATATTTATTTATTTATTTTGTAAACAGGAATACAAACAGGTGATTTTCACACTCACAAATGCATTCACAATGACATCTAAACAAAAAAAATGCAAAACTGAAGCAAAAACCATTAATTACAAATATATCTGTAGAATATCATTATCTGAAATTATGAAAATTCAAAACAAAAATTGACACAAAAAAAAGTGAACACCACCCATACCAAAATATTCAACAAACATCCGACTCACAATTTATCGAAATAAATCCCGAGTAGGCGATTCTTTATGTTCCTCGAACTGTGGAAGAAAAGGTCACAATCATCCTCAAATAAATTAAAACTCTCAATAACTTATACAGAGGGGAATTCTGAGCAGCAAGTGTATTCCTCCTCGGCACGTAGAAAGTGCTGTGTTTCCTGAGAGACCTGTTTGGAGCATAAAAGTTGATTCCGTCTAGAAGAGACCCGAGCTGCGAGCTCCGATGAATTGACTAGTAATTTGTGCAGTGTCAGCACCCCATTGATCATTCTGCGATATTCCAGACTTACCACGCGAAAATGGCTCTGCCTTATGGTGTAATTGTCAGGGTTGTCTCTTTGCGTTACGAGACCTGATTTATAGCCGAGAAATCTCAGAAACTTCCTTTGAACATTTTCAAGTCGAGGTATATGGACCTTGTAATAAGGACTCCACACACAGGTGGCGTAATTCAATCGGCTGAAAACGAAGGCATAATATACAGCTAATAGGGCATCATCGGTGTTCCGGAATTCTCTGCACTGTCTTAAAATGTAACCAAGCATTTTGTTACTATCATTGACCACTGCATCGAAGTGGTAGTGAATCCCAAATCTCTGATTCTATCTGTCCTTGGTAAAATGGTGTTATCAATTGAATAGGGATAGGACACGGAATCTCGATTTCTCGTGAAGGAAATAACAGCGCATTTCGACAGGTTCAAAATAAGACCCTTCTCTTGGCAATATTCATTGAAACGGAAAAGTTCATTTTGAATATCAACGCAGTCTTGCCAGCAATATACCACGGCAAAAATTTTAATATCACCGGCAAAAATCAAAATCTTGCAGTTTTTAAAACATTTTTTAACGCCGTTAATAAAAAACAAAAAAAGAAGTTGTCCTAAGTGGGACCCTTGAGGAACTCCTGATGTGGCTTCAAACGCATCCGAAGAGTAACCCTGTACTGAAACAAACTGAGTCCTACCGCTCAAATATGACCCGAACCAATGTAACATGGTACCATGCACACCAACCCCAGCAAGTTCATACATAAGATCAGCTATGTCGACTTTATCGAACGCCTTACTAAAATCTGTGTATATCGCGTCAATCTGTTCACCTTTGTCCAGTCCACAGGCCAAAAATTCGACAAAGTCTAGCAGATTGGTTTCAACTGCTCTACCCATGAAAAACCCGCATTGTTCGGGGATAATCGGAGTTTTGACCAGGTGATAGAGGTGCGGATAAACCAATGACTCAAAAATTTTCTCCATCACACACAATTTGTTAATAGGTCTGTAGTTTCTTATCGATCCTCTATCGCCATCTTTATGGAGGGGAATTATAGACGTGGTCTTCCAATAATCAGGGAAGACACCGCTATTAAGAGACTTATTAAAAATCAGAGTGAGAGTACCCTTCAGAGTCGCGCTGCAGTTCTTAACGAACGAAGGTGGAATCGAGTCAGGGCCAGCACCCTTCTTTACATTGATGTTCTGAAGAGCGTTCTCCACCTCGCATTCAGAAAACCGAATTGAATTTAACAAATATTGGTTGATATTTAGTGTCTCAATATTTCTGGCGTATAAGATGTAATTTTTTTTAGTATAAACGCTTTTGAAATAGTTGGCGAAAAGCACGCTTATCCCATTACACGTATTAGCTCTGACTTTGTCAAAAGACATACTTCTGGGAATATTGTGATGATTGTTTTTGGTTGACACATAACAATTCATTTTGTATTGCGGTGGAATATCGGTGAAAATCGGCCTTTATGAGATGTTTACTCTGAGAACGCAATCTTCTATACTCTAGAACAGGCGTTTTCAACCCTTTGATTTTAACGGCACACTTTTCGTTCGTTAAAATTTCACGGCACACCAGCAAAAAACAGCCAAGTGCGAGTTGGACTGGCGCGTAGAGGGTTCCGTACAGTATACCCATAATATGTATAACATAACGGATAGCGGAGGCTTATTATTAGGGTCTCGTTGACACCTTTAGGTATAAAATCCCAAAAAGCAATGTAAATAAAAACACATGGTTAAAAATTAATACTTTATTATTTTAATGGGATATTTGTACCTGGCGCACGGGCAAAGTTTCTTTATTCTTGAGCGAGTGGTCGACAAACACACTCGAAGTTCTTCTTCGACAGATAGAAGACGTTCGCGTTTCTTACTTTTCATATTCGTCAACGCTGATAATCCTTCTTCGCAAAGGTATGAAGTCGAAAATGGCAAAAGTGGGTACTTTTTTACTTAGTTCTCGATATTCCAGAACTTGTTTACGTTCAATTCCTGTAGTTTTATTAGCAAGGTGCGCTCATTCTTTAATTCACAAAACTGTTCTCTCTCTCCCAATCCAAAACCCACCAAGCTGTTAAGTGAAATATATCTTACCCAGTCAAAATCCCTTATCTCGATATTGGGAAAGTATTTGCATATATTTTTTTTCAACAATTCTAATGAATCATAGATCTCATTGTAGAATCTACGCTAGAATCTGAACAATATATGCGGGAACATGGACAGAGTACCGTGGTGAATATGATTTATCATATTTATTGATCCATTTATTATATTTATTTATCCATAGGGTTAATATTTCTGTGAAACTTTTAACTTTATCCGAGGACGTCAAAATATTCCTATTTCGTTATAGCATACTTTCATTTAATTTGTTAAGATGTTCGAATAAATCTGTCAGATAGGCCAAATTTGTGCACCATTCATCGTCGCTGAATAGGTCAACAAACTTGGATGTTTCCAAAGTGAGAAATATCAATAACTCTTCCTTCAGTTCATATACACGTGGCAAAATACATCCTTCCAATGTAGTTTTCAAGTCACCTGGCAGAGTTTTTGACACTAATGCTTCCCTATGAATAGAACAGTGGGTCAGCACAATATTAGGGTTTATCTGCTTCACCAACGCTACAAACCCTTTTACAAAACCAGTCATTGAATGTGCTCCGTCTGTACATATTCCATTACAATTGGTCCATGATAAATCAAAGGACTTCAAATACGCATCCATTAAGTTGAAGATGTCTTCATCTCTTCTTGTTCGGACAGTTCCTTGCAACAAAGAAAGTTGTCAATAATGTCATCTTCAACGATCGTGCGTATAAATGCCAGCAGATGTAACTTGCCACTTATGTCAGTTGATTCATCAACTTGTAAGGCGAATGTTCTAACAATTTGCAGTTTTGCTATTACTCGTACTTCAATATCTTCTGACATGTGTTCAATGCGCCTGCTTATGGTATTATCAGACAAAGGAATTTTTGATACCTCCTTTTCAGCTGCAACCCTAAATAAGGGCTTCACAATCTGAAGACAAGCCGGTAATACTAAATTTTCTGCGACAGTGTGTGCTTTAATTTTTTTTTGCTATAAGTTCCACCCCATAGTATTGCCTCTTAACACTTGTCACATACAGTTATTGTCTTGGTAAGACTTGTGGATTGCTGATTTCAACAAACGTTGAAAGTACTGTATCCAAGAGATAAGAATGTTTTGTAGAGAGGTGTCTCTTTAATTTAGTTTTTTTTTTTTTTTTTTTTTTCATTTCATTTATTCATTAGCAATCAGAATACAATAAAATAATTCTATAAGCTAATCTGATGTCTGTAGAGCATGAGGCTCTGAAGTGGAATTATAGGGTCTTCTCCATTGAAAAGACCCCTTCTGTCCTACTTGAGGTCTGCTGGCCAATTCCTTTTGAGTCTTCGGGTAGTGTGTAGTTCTAGCAATGGCTGAAGAAGGTCGTTTATGTGTCCGTGTAGTTTGTCGTGGTGTTTCTGGCTCTTTTCCTTTATGACGTCCATAACATAAGGTATTTTTAGATCTTCGTGCAATGTTTGATTGGTCACATACCATGGTGCATCCGCTATCATTCTTAGTATTTTCGATTGGCTTCTCTGTACTATAGATACGTTGGACTTAGAAGTACATCCCCACAGTTCAATACCATATGTCCAAATAGGTTTTATGACTGCTTTGTATATGAGAAGTTTGTTTTCCAGCGACAATTTAGATTTCCTACCTATGAGCCAATACAGCTCTTTAACTTTCAGGTCAATTTGCTTCCTTTTTTTAACCACGTGTTCCTTCCATGTTAATTTGTTATCTAAGTGAATTCCCAAATATTTTGTATTATGTGGTACTGGTAACTGAATGTTATTTAACTGAACAGGAGGGCATTGTCCTTTTCGAAGCGTAAAATTGATTTGCATTGATTTTGTCTCATTAACCCTGATTTTCCATTTGTTGAGCCATTCTTGTATTTTATCAAGGTGCGTTTGTAAAATATTGGATGCTTTTTCAGGATTTTCGTCGGTTGCAGTTATTGCGGCATCATCTGCGAATGTTCCGATTATTGTGTTAGCACATGTGGGCAGGTCTGCTGTATACACCAAATATAGAAACGGACCAATAACACTCCCCTGAGGGACGCCTGATTGTATGGGATAAAGATCGGATACTTCATCGTTGACCCTTACTCTAAAGCTTCTTCCGGTAAGATAAGATTTCATCAGTAGGAAATAGTATAGCGGTAGACATTTTTTGATCTTGTATAACAGTCCTTGGTGCCAGACTTTATCAAAGGCCTGACTGACATCCAAAAAAGCAGATGTACAGTATTTTTTGTCTTCCAGGGCTTTGCTGATTTCACGGCTTATTCTGTGAATCTGTTGTGTGGTGGAGTGATGAGCTCTAAAGCCAAACTGGTGTTGAGGAATTATTTCTTGGTCGTTGGTATCTGACTTTATTCTCAGCAGTAATAACTTTTCCAATATTTTAGACAGAATCGGCAGTAAGCTGATTGGTCGATATGAGGAGACATCATTTGGATTTTTGCCTGGTTTTGGAAAGAGAATTATTTCAGCATTCTTCAGTTGATCAGGCCAATAGTTTTGTCTTAGAATAGCGTTGTATATTTGCGTCATTAAAGATACTCCAATCTTTGGGAGTTCTTTGATCATTTTTGGTGTGATCTTGTCCATTCCTGCTGCTTTCCTTGGATTCAAATATTTGATTTCGTTTTGGACTTCTTTCAATGTGAGTTTTTTGATGGTGGTGACATTTGATGGAGTATATAAAAGCTCTCTTTCGATTTCTTCGTCTTGGAGATTATCATTGGGTGTGAATACTCTGGCTAGATGTTCAGCAAATGTTTTAGATTTTTCTTCATCTGTTCTTGCCCAGTGAAGTGTTGATCCTGGCGAGTTGCGTATAGGTGCTATATGAATTTTTGGCCTTTTTGAATTTTTTATCGGTTTCCACACTGTGTTATCATATCTATTGAGCCCCATAACATAATTTTTGAAGGATTGTTCTCTGTGTTCTTTCATCTTGAATTTTAATTGGTTTGTTAGTCTGTTTAGGATAGTTTTATCTGTAGGTGAGTGTGTTTGATGCCATTTCTGTCTTGCTTTTTTCTTCTGGTTCAGTAGTCTCCTGATTGCGTCTGGAACATTGTATGCTTTGTACGTTTGTTGTGAAGTAGGTGTGGCTTTCTGCACAGCTTCTTTAAGGATATCAATAAATGATGTCAGCTCTTCGTCTATCTCCCTGTTGGTTTTAAGGCTCACATTGAGTCGTATATTTTCTTCTATTGTTCTTCTGTATTCGTTCCAATCGGTTTTTCTATTATGTAGTCGAGGAATTGGTTGTTTGTGGATTATAAGACTGCTTATGGTGGCTATGATAGGGGAGTGATCTGAGGATAATTCATAACTTGGTATAACACTCATATAGGAGGATGAAATGCCATTTATTATGAAGAAGTCTAATAAATCTGGGGTTTTATTAGGATCCGTTGGCCAATAGGTTGGGGTACCAGTTGATAGGATGGTATAGTTTTCTTCTTGGATGAGTTTTGCCAGTTCTCTACCTTTTGTTGTGGTAAGTCTTGAACCAAAAAGGGTGTTCTTGCTATTAAAATCGCCTCCAGCTATGAATTTTGATCCCAGAGTTTCGAAGAAATCCTTGAAATCCTGTTTTTTGTTATTATGCCTTGGAGGGCAATATACGGCAGCGATCGCTATGTCATGTGCTAGCGTTTGAACTTTGATAACTGTTGCTTGCAAGTGGTTAAGTTCATACTTTGGCATTTCATAGTGTTTAATGGTGTTCTTGATTAGGATGGCTGTACCAGCATGGGCAGTATTGTCTGGGTGATTAGTCCAGTATGTTGAGTAATTTCTTAAATTGAAATATGATTTATCTGTGAAGTGTGTTTCACTGATAAGTAGTATATCAAGGGAATTTTGATGGAGAAAATATTCGACCTCATTCTTATGTTGCAGAAGACCATTGGAATTCCATTCTGCTATTCTGATGAATTTAGTGAATTTTGCTTATAAGTGTGGTTAGCATGTTCAGTACCATACTATTTTGTTGAATCAGCTGCTGCATCATGGCTTTAAACTCATCTAAGAACCTGCTCATAATATGACTCACATCACTAGTAGTTTCCACATATACGTTCTTGCCGTTCTTGGTAACATCTGCATAGTTTCTGGTTTGTTGTTGTTGTTGGTTTTGTACATTATTGGTTTGCTGTTGAGACGTCTTGAAGGATGGATAATTGTCCAGTCGTGTCTGTTGAAGTGGATTTTCCCCAAGATTTTGTTGTGTAATTGGCCTATGTTGTATGTTTAATCGATTATTGGCGTTATTTGATTTAAAAATTTTTTGGTAGAACTCACAACCTTTATAATTTGCCGGATGGGCTCCTTCACATAGTGCACATTTAGCTGGAGAGTCTCTGGTCTTTTTGCACATTGTGGTGTTATGCGCCCCTCCACATTTAACACATACATGAGGTCTGTTGCAGTAGGATTTGGAGTGCCCATACTGTTGACATCGTGTGCACTGTGTGATGCCTTTGGCCTTTTTTGGTGGTTCAATTTGTATTGATCGGTACTGAAGATGCTGAATTTTGTAGACCTCTTTATTATTTTCAGCTGGCTCTAGGTCGACGAAGAACATATTTAGTGGTTCTTTGGTCACCCTGTGTAGGCAATTTAGAATATTTCTAACTGTATGTCCGCTTTTTGATAATTCTTCTTTTATTTCGGTTATGGCTGTTGTATGATGGAGATGTTTGATGACTATTCTGTAGGCCCGTTCATCTTTTAGTTGGTAAGTGTGATGTATGACATTGGAATCTCTCATGAATTTTATCAATTTTCTGTAGGTGTCTGGTAGCTCGCAGTTAATTTTTATTGTATTATCTGCTAAACATCTTGTGATGTATTTTCCATGTTCCACAACAGTTTCTATTTTTTTCGCCATTTCATTGTAATTTGTCACCCCGTAAACAAATATCGGTGGAGGTTTGGAAGTTTTGTTTGTTTTATTTTCGGTTGTTTCGTTTGTTTCGCTCAAGGCACTGAATCTGTTTTGTGTTGTTGTTGGAGTCACAGTGGAGTTTGTTGTTGTTGGAGTCACAGTGGAATTTGTACTCACTTTTCGTTTTTTTGTGTTTTTGGTTCTAACAGACTGCCACGTAATGTTCGAATTTTCAGTCGGGAATCCATGAAAATCTTCATCACTTGTAGATGACATTCTACAATATCTTGATGTTTGCGGACCATCCTGTACGTGCGTACTTGTATGACTCATCTGAGCCGACGGGATATTCCCAGCTTCTGTTGTTGTATTCATGTTTTCGCTCACGTTATCTGCGTTCATCATGTGCGTTTATTACCATCTGGCCTGATAAGGGGTCCTTTATTGTGGAATTCTCAATCGATTCTTTCCGATAAATATTGGATATATTTGATTGAATTTTCTCAAATATTCTCGTTTTTGTGATGATTTGGCTTGTTGTTCAACAATGAGTTACGTGCAGTTCTGACAGTTGACACGACATTGGAGGACCAACAAAACAGGAATTAGCACTGTTATTGGTTGTTTTGCTCATATTTCTCCTAATTTTTGAATGTTATATCAAATTATATGCTGTTTACGAATTTTATGTAGTGTAATGAATATCTCATAAACGTTATTTGATCCATAAAAGGGGTATATATTGCGAAAAAAAATAGTATTTCATAGGTAAGAATTCTAATATCTTCCTTATCTGAACAGTTTGCTCATTTCCATGTTTTCAGGTACCTTGAAATCCAATTTATATTTGTAAATAATCATGATGGATTATAGTGATTACTCTGAAAAACATTCTGAGAGTGACAAAAAGCTCTATATCGATCAAATTTCCATCATTGGTGGTTCGTTTAGATCCTTATACTATCAGGAAGCAGAAGTGTTCAACAAAAGTTGATGCCTTTACGAAAATACTGTACCCGGACATTTTTATGCACTTTGTGGTTACCAAGAACAAATATACTTCAGATGATATGAGTTCTAATAAAAGTTTGGAGGCTTATAATCAGACAGCATGTGGATGGGTACGGAATATCTCCATAATAACGACTGGCAATCATAGTTTGATAATTGCAAAGGTATAGGTTCAACAATCATCTTCAAATTCTTATATTTCACTATAACTATCACGGGTTTATTTGAAGAAAAGTATTTGAATATATCATCGAAGGAATTGCAGGATATCGGTAAGCCCCAATCTATCAAACTTTTAGTTCTTAAAATTTGATACTTGTTGGTGATTTTTATCTTATGTGTGCTGTTGAATTTATTAGTGGCAGTAATAAATGATTCTTCAAGGATGTTATATGAATGCAGCTTCTATCAACGTTAATAAAATGATTTATTTATCAATATTTTTCAGGCAGAAGCATCAACATCAATTTGACAGTGGTTGAATATAAATCTATTGAAATAGAAAGCAGGGAGCAGTTGAATATCAAGAGTTGGTTTCAAGCATGTGTAGGATTAAGAAGTATTTAACAGTGACAATGGGTTATTCATGCTCGTCATTACAATGATTTTTGGTAATAGTTTAAAATGAAGCAAGCATATTCAAAAAAATTTACACTAATATTAATAGAGTAAAAAACACATTGTATACTTTATAATTTATTTACAACATTCATCATGTCTAAGCAGTTCTGTTTAAATAAATTAATCTACAATATACATTTTGCTTTGTAACAGCCTTATTCTCGTTTTTGTTCGCTTGGTTTGGACCTGGCATCAGAGTTGGGAAAATTGAATTTATTCATCACGAATTACTACATTAGATTATAAAAAATAACAGATAAATTACATACACAATCATATTCTATAATGGAACCCAATCAGGATGATTTTCATCGGACAAATCTGCTGGCTTACCTAGTGAAAACATGGTGGACAATTTTCTATATTCTAACATGAGAAACAACTCAAAATTTTATTTCCTTTCATACTTGAATGAAAACGTGTTAAATAAACCATACCAAATTTGAGTTTTGAAGCTGTTAAGTCGAATCACTTCAGCAGACGAATCCATAAATCTCTGGATTTTGCTGAGGTAACAAATTTTGAGAACTTTATCAAAAACTGATGAAATCCTTTCAATAAAGAAATCAAATTAATTGAGAAATTCATAAAATTTATAATGAAATATTATAGATTTATACATTACTATTCATACAGCTAACTAAGTGAAACATTTTTATATGTACCTATAATTATGCAGAATTGACAAGCTGGAAAGTGTTATTTTATTTGTCTTCTAAATTTTCCACAGTTTCCAATCGTAGTGACATACTAATGCAATAGAATTCTTGCCTTTGAAAACAATATACCTAGTTCTTTCTTATAATCTCTCAAGGTGATCGGTTAAGTACAGCTCTACATCATAGACCTTTAAATTAGGTCTATGCTCTACATTCATACAAGATTCAAATTGAAACCAAGATATTAAAATAGATCTATACCTTACTCACTTACTTACGCACTTTCTGCATATAAATTTACGTGAAAAATGTGATATTTGTACATTTTTTAGTTCGCCCTTGCTACTGCAGCTCATGAACTTGCAAAAATTTGGCATTTTATTACTAAAAATTAATGTTTATGGAACAAATAAAGATAGCAAAATATTCACTTCACTTCATAAACAGCAATTCAATTGATATAACACTCACAAATATCGAAAAATCCAGGAAATTAAGAGCAAAACAAACAATAACAGTACTAATTCCCGCTTTGTTGGTCCTCCAATGTCGGTCAACTGTCAGAACTGCACGTAACCCATAGCTCGATCAATCCGGGTTTTTATACCCGGAGTCGGTGGCTGATTGCTGGTTACACACTTTTCGTGTAGATAAACGTTAAAAATTTCAGGAGCCGATGTGTTCTTTAATTAAGTAGGAACCATTGTTTCATTGGATAATTTTTGTCCGCAAACGAGACAATTAGGGATTGGTTCTTCTTTGTCTCCTCCAAGTGTAAATCCAAACTTGAAATAGCCTTCATGATATTGTCGTTTGACATTCATTCGTTTTTATTTCTTTTTGACGGGTTGACTCGATGATGGTTAATCATTAGCGGATATCCGGATTACGAATTTATCGAATGTCTACTCAGTTACAGGGAGAGCTAACAACAAACGTGCGCAACAAACGGGGTGCGGGTGAACACTTTCGTACTATTTTCTCATTAAAATAGCTGTTCGTTATTTCAATGCAGCATAGGTACACAATCTTGGCGGTACACCTGGAAAACTACGCGGCACACTGTTGTGCCGCGGCACACCGGTTGAAAACCTCTGCCTAGAATCTAGAAGGTCAATAAGGTTGTTGTATTTTTTTCCACTTGGAATGGTATTTATTCTTACGTTTGATGAGCTGAATTGTAATTTTTCTATTATAGCTGGGATAGTTCTTATTGACTTTTTTGTAAGGGACGAATTGATTAATTGTATTATTCAATATTTCATAAAAAAGTTTAACATTCTTATTGATATCTTGACCATCGAACAAATCAGACCAAGGAACATCCTTCAATGTTTCGTTAATTTCCTCATAAGGAGCTCTTTTGAAGTCAAAGAATCTACCCTTCACAGTTTTCAAATACTCTAAACGTTCCACATTGAAGAAAAAATTCAATAGCTGGGTGATAGTGGTCCTCTGAAACAAGAGGGTCAGTGCAGTGACTGAGATTTTCAATTCTCCGACAGTTCGACAAAACCAAATCGAGTATCTTATTACTACTGTTTCTCACAAAATTGAATTGCATTAATTCGGAGAATGAAAGGGCGTCAATCAAACTGGTATAACGATTATCGACATTATGTGGACATAAAAAGGTTTGTGAGTCATCCCAAGACCAACATATGCTGGAACAATTAAAATCACCGATCATTAACCCAATATGGTTTTCTAATCTATGTTTCAAATGGTTCAAGTTGTCGGAAAATGATTTCGCGATATCAATGTCACCTGGAGGAATATAAACACAGCACATGAATAATTTATTGTCACTTATCTCTAGTTGGACCCACACTTCTTCGGCATCCCCCTGAAAATCATCAATCAGGACTGGATTCAGAGCGCTCTTTACCGCAACGACGACGCCTCCTCCATCCTTCTTGGAACTATTCGTTAAAGACCTATCATATCGGTAAATGGTATACACGCCCGTACCTACAACCTCAAGAGTCGAAAACGTTCTCTTTCAACCATGATTCAGTGATGATGATAATTATGTCATAGTTGGACGCAGCGACACTTGAGACTTGAAATCCTGAAGTTTAGTCCTCAAGCCTCGGACATTTTGATAGTAAACTGATAGAGCCATTGTTCAAAAAAAACCACACTGACACACATAATAGAAAAAGGGAAGGAAACAGAAGTTACAACTTTCTCAGATCATTATGGGTATTGACTTGAATAATCCTTGAAGTATCGGTTTTACGAGTTAGGATATTACCGTTTTGAATCCAAACGAACTTGTACTGTTTCTCTCTGATGGAATTACGGAGCTCCTTGTACAACAACTTCTTCGCAACGGTGAGGTGCTCATTTATGAACAGACGCTGGGATACACCATGGACGGTCAGACCAGGTTTGGTTTCTCTATTTGATAGGCGTTTGGCCTTGCACGCGGCCAAAAAATTATCTCTGTTGAATTTACTAGAGAACCTAACCACGATATTCTTGGGCTTATTAGTCTGGATCGTAGGAACCCTTGTAGCTTAGTCCAAAATAGAAGACTCGACCGGCACGCCCATAGTGGTGCCTATCTTGTTCACCACCTTCAACAAATTCTCGCTCTGTTTCTCGGGCAAATTCTGAATTTCGATATTATTAGATCTCCCAAACTGCTCCATACTTTCGATCCTCAGAGAAAGGGTAGAAACCTCCTTCTTCAGGGCATCATTTTCGGCCTCCAACCTAGTCACCTTGGCCACGTCCTCGCCAAATTGCTTCAATCTGGTGTCGAAATCCGTGACCATATCCGAGCAAAAATTCACGGATCCACGCAGAGATTTGATTTCTCTGGCCAACTCACTCAAAGAGGAAGATACATTGCCATATTTGGAAATCTCAGCCAAGCCACTTCCCGATTCACCCTCCGAGAAATCACGGACATCTTCAGCGATGGTTTTAAAACCAGCATCATCAGAGGCTTGGCGAGCCAGAGGAGAACGATCTGGGCTGGCCCTACCTGCAGATGACATATCGTTTTAACTATGAGGTTGAGAACGACAACCAACACATCTCCAGCCCGTCCCTGGGAGACTCCTGATAAGGGTCAGCTGGGACTTAGATATATCGCCGCATGTTCCATTGGCATGATAAGAATCACCACAAAAACTACACTTGAGTCCAGGCGAATTCCTCGAAACTCTGTTATTACAACTCTTGCATTGAGACATTTTCGAAAATCAAGATAAACCAATGCAGCACCCGGGGTGTGTTCACCACAATGAAATACACAATTCGGTATGAAAATGATAATTTAAAAGCAGACTTCAGTACACTTCTCTGGTAATATAAAAGAGCGAACGCAAAACAATGTTGTGTACGCCACGTTGCTCAGTATAACTGGAGACCAGATGTTCTCTTCTGCCTGGTGGCCCGGCCTTTTACCCTATACTGCTTGCCCTCAACTCAGTTGTTAATGGTAGAAGTGTTATGCAGAACAATAACGGGTGTAGCGAGTCTCCTTGAAATAAGCCTCGTCTGTATCTCACCCATCCGGTATAAGTGGCCGACCTTCGGATCAAACGGCAAACTTAGTCCTCCATAACGCCATGATGTTTTCCATCGCATGGACGATGTTGGGATTTACTTTGAGCATTTCTAGCAGCCGTATTATCAAGCTGTGCGCCGAGGTGTAATGCTTTCGCGTAATCCAACCATGGTGTATGTAGGTCAAATAGACAAATGCTCTTGTCTACAAGGAGGTTGCCCTTGCAGCCCTGTACTCCATTCCTCGCTCCTCTTTGTTCGTGGATTTGATTCCACATTTTTTTAATTGTGAAGTCAATCTGCAATTGGCGCGCGTGCTATAAACATGATTATGATTATACTGACCCTCCCAAGTCTTCCCCATGGAGATCCCTCTGGAGCTTCTATGAGCTTGTGTTACTAAGAAGAGTCAGTTGTGTTCTTTGTCAACTTTGTTACTCTACCCTTATGCCAGCTTAGACACAGCACTGTTAATTTATGACCCTACATTGAATGGTGTCCACTACCCTATGGGTAGATCTCCGGCTCGTTCTATCCGCTGAGCTTGAAACCCTCATCATTCAATTCAAATTAGCCAACGTGAACACGTGAGCCAAAGAGTACTGTCTTCACGTCAGTGCTTATTCATATTTTTTCAAGGTTCTTTAACAAATCTGGCTATCGATTCAGTCTGGCTATAAGTTTTAATGTAGATCGAAATAAACACAAAATGCGGTTATGGGACCCCCGTTGGCAACGCAATCGCTTACGCCTATTCTCCAAATCCGAACGTAATTTAACATAGATCTTCCAAATAGAGTTATTTATAAATTGGCCCCAGGTCCACCATACAGACAACTCAACTCGGAAACAACGCTATTTACTCGACACTGACTTGTCGGTGCAGAGAATTGCCATGAAATTTCTTTTAAAACCTCACAATATCGGCTCAGCACCAAATCCATGAGCCCTAGAGCAAACTACTCCCAACATATGCCATACAACCCAAAAAGAGCAACTTCTCCTCTGTGCATGCGCCTTCTACTCGTGGCTGAAAGGCATCTCAAAATCACACACCTCACACAAAATGATTCTTCAACACCATTGGTTCAGGAGACATCGCAGCTTCAATCCACGCCTGCGCGGACACTCACAAGGGGATTCTATGGAGGAATACCATCTAGCAGCTCCAATCCCCAATTCTCTCAGACGAAAACTCCAGCAGTTAAATCACTTCTCGTCTGCTCATGCGCATAACGTCAATGTCCGTAAGGGGTACATGAATTTCAAAATTAGCCTCAGGGCCACGGTACGGACACTGCAACTCGGAAACAACGCTATTTCCCCCAAACTGACTTGTGTCCGTGCACATAATTGCCATTAATATTCTTTTAAAACCTCACAATACCGGCTCAGCATCAGACCCATGACCGATAGTCCTAAACCACTCCCAACATAGCACATACAACCCAAAAACAGTAACTTCTCCTCTGCGCATGCGCATGCTAGGAAGGGGCAGCATTAACTGAAAAATCTAATGAGAAATGTTTGAGGTTTGACCATGCACACAGAACAAAGTGAAATAATAATATTCGTATGAACGACAAATAATTATTTGGATAATATTCATTGTTGATTTATTCATCTGCAACTTCGTGCCAACCCATATCTATACATTTCATATATCTCTATAAATGAAACTGTGCCAAATAATGTTATTTTATTTTCAAATACGTATTTTTTATAGACAACATTGATTATTAATAAACATTTTTTAACAACATAATTTTTTTTTTATTTCATCATAACGGTCTTATATTTCGATTTTTTTCAAATTATGAAACAAAAGTGCCTCCAAAACTTTTCCATTCGCTACTGGATAACTATTAACAGATTTCTCTGCTACCTGAGTCTGAGTTAATATCTCCCAACAAAGATTACAGTTCTTCTTTTAGAGCAAAGGAAAATAGCATAGGTAGTAAAATCATAATATTTCATTTATTTATTTTATCATGCCAAATGAATTCATTATCATTAGTTGTTTCGTCAAACAATAGAGGTTTTCACTAATAATCCCTTTAACGCTTTCTAATTTGGAAAAATGAAATGATCTCCTATACAGGGTGGGCCACGGTCGATGGTACCCTGAACTTTTACGGAGAACGGGACGTACGATTTTATTGAAAATTTGATTAATTGGCTTGGAACCACTGCTCCATCCATCTAGAATATTTTAATTTAGTTTCTTTTATGATGCAGTTCTATTATAAGAATCCATTGATATCATACCCAACTCTGAAAGACCAATAATTTCGGTGATGATTTGTCAGATTCCCACTTTTTGCGCGTATGTTCTGGGGAACATCGCGTTATAGTTTTGCCCAAATGTGAAATTTAATTCTGTGGTGCCGTCCGGTCGTTGCCACGATAACTTGAGAACGGAAAGAGCTAGCGACTTGAAATTTTCAGGGTAGGTGGCGCATCCCAATACGACGGACATGTTCGTTAATGGGTATAATCGGCCGAATGGTTTCCGAGTAATAATTTTGTTTTCAACCAAAATGAATCCGATCGAATTTATACTTGGTGAATAGTTGTAGAATATAGACCTTAGCACGTTTGTGAAATTTTGTGAGAATCGTATCGCTAGAAAATTATTAAAAAATATTTTTGTTGTCACGATAACCTGAGAACGGAAAGAGATAGCGGCTTGAAAATTTCAGGTTAGGTTGTGCATCTGAATGCGACATTTGAGTTTGTTTATGAGCATAATCGTCCAAACGGTTTTAGAGTTATAGCCATCTGAAATTTTCTGAAATTTGGTTGTTTTTTGTTCCTCATTAACTCGAAGAATACAAAACCGATTGGATTCAAACATGGTTATTAGTTGTAGAATGCCAACGCGAAAATTTTTGCAGAATTTCGTGAGGATGGTATAACTAGAAAATTTAAAATAAAATAATTAAAAATAATCGAAAAAAATTCTATATATCATAAACTATTCGTCCGGCATGGCTGAAATTTTGGAAGAGCCTTCAGAACCTAACACTACTGCAGAATTCCAAGTTTGAACACGATCGGATCTATATTGTTGGAGAACCGAGCAGCCTTTTGTTAGTTCGGTAGCGTAGCTGTAGCGGTAGCGGATGCGAATCGTCGTATATGTTGTCTATGGTCATATTTTTGCGAGAACCTTCAAAAATAAAATATGAATGTCATGATGACATATTTTTGCGCGTATGTTATGGAAAAATCATGTTATTTCATCACAAATCTATAGGAGATGATAGCCCTACATTAGTGGTCAGACCTGGTTTTGAAAGAGATCCTCCTTAGGAGGAGGCAACTAAATATTGAAGGGATTTCTATGAACAAGAGTGAATATCTTTGAGAAATAGAGAAGGCGATTCTTCTTCAAGAGATCCATGTGCCTTCAGAGGAGTATATTTGCGAGAGGGGACTTTTGAAAGGTTATGTATTATTTTTAAAATGATATCACTGAAATTTTGCTGAATAAGGCTTCTGATCTTGTAAGGTGAGAGGCTCATTTGTGGATATTAAATCTCGTGATGGGTAGAGAGGAATTTTAGGCCAGTTATTCTATCACTAATGAGAATATATCTTTATGTTTCACCTCATCACCTTTAGATCTATCAATGGACATTTATTGGTTAAGAATAAGTAGGTAATTGAATATTACGGGAATTCAATTGAATTTCATTCAATATGTTAGTAACTAAACTTATAATTTTCTTTACTTTGATTATTTAAATATGACATTAACTCCAGTAATATTTTTCAAGAATTATTATGTATTCTTCTCTTAAAGAAGAATTGAAGGTAGACAATAATGTGTTAATTTTTTCATCATTGCTTTTTATCCTGACTTCACGAAAAAATTGGTTCAAGCACTGACGTGAAGTCAGGAGCTTTTGCGCGTATGTTCTATTGTCCATTCTCCTGTATTGGACACTTTTAATCGAATTTACCATGGTGAATTCTATTGTCTATTCTCCTGTATTGGACACTCTTAATCGAATTCACCATGGTAAATTCGATTAAGAGTGTCTAATACAGGAGAACAGACAATAGAATTCACCATGGTAAATTCGATTAAGAGTGTTCAATACAGGAGAATGGACAATAGAACATACGCGCAAAAGCTCCTGAATTCACGAAGAAAAATTGGTTCAAGCACTGACGTGAAGTCAGGAGCTTTTGCGCGTATGTTCTATTGTCCATTCTCCTTTATTGAACACTCTTAATCGAATTTACCATGGTGAATTCTATTGTCTGTTCTCCTGTATTAGACACTCTTAATCGAATTTACCATGGTGAATTCGATTAAGAGTGTCCAATACAGGAGAATAGACAATAGAATTCACCATGGTAAATTCGATTAAAAGTGTCCAATACAGGAGAATGGACAATAGAACATACGCGCAAATAAAGCTCCTGACTTCACGTCAGTGCTTGAAACAATTTTTGAAGTTCATGGTGCCCTTTTGATTGCCCCAGAAGAAAAGAGCTTTAACTGCTGGAGTTTTCGTCTGGGAGGATTGGGGTGGACTGGGTGCCGACTGCCGGGTGGAGGCAATGATCGAATAATAAGTAGATAGAGCCTAGAGAGAGAGGGGCAATGGTCGCATTCAGCGGACGAAACAGCATTGAACTATATACAAACTGGAAGGAGTGGAAGGGATCCGTCCATACAAAATACGTTTGAAAAGTGAGGCAGGGGCAACGAAGACAAATATAGCACTATTTACGGTAACCTGTCCTTGTTGCACTCATACAAGTTAGTTATGTTTACCTACATTAATTGTCTTTTACTTTGAAATTCAGGTAAATTGGGGATTGCCTTCATCTGTAAAGTGCAATATTATTGATTACGAACATTTATTTCGTTTTGGTATGCCATTAGTTTAGCTGTTTTAATCGTGTGAAGTTTAAAAAGTACAGAACTTTGTTGGTGCGAGTTGTAATTGGCGATAGTTTTAAACTTTTAATATAAATAAATCAAAAGTTTTGATTAACAATGAATAAAAATGGTTATATATTGTGTGTCGGTTGGATGCAAGAACGATCAAGATCATCGGTTTGAATAGGTTTTCATGGGTGAGTTGATAATATTTAGATTTGAATAAAATATAAAAAATATGAATAGTAAGAACATTGATAGATTCAAAGTGGATTTATTTGTTATAGTTTTCCATTCAAGCGACCTGATATACTGAAGTTATGGATTAAGGCACAGGGAGAATTGAACGAAACCAGCAAACTTTTTGGGGACCATTTTCTTCCAACTGATTACATAGTGCGAGACCTGGATATACTTCTAAATTATTAAAACCAGATTCTGTTTCTAGTTTATTTTCATATCCCAAGCATTTGAGACCGCAAATTGTTGAACCTCGACGAAAATAAGAAAAGTGGTAGATAGGTATCTTATGTAAATGAGAAAATAATATATTTGAACCACTCTTGGAAGAAAATGAACGAATTTTTTTTAAGGGATTGTCTGGATGTTCCTAATAAGAATGTTTTTGGGCATACCATATTATCACCCACAGATGTTAATTTACCGTCAACTTCAAGAAGCTTAAAAGTTAGAACGTTGATTGATCGTGAAACTCGAACTATTTCTTTTAATGAAGATATATTATTACGAAGAAAAGTAAAAACATTTGTCTTAAAAAGAAGCTGAAGAGGAGAGAAGTGAACATTTCTAAGATGAAAGAAGTCATTCATTCAATTTCAAAAAAGTGGCCATAGCAATTTAATGAAAATCTAGAAGTCTTAAAAAAATCATGTTCAAGGTAAAAACAACAAAATTACAATTTTAAACTCAAGAGCTACAGCATATATTCTTTTCAGGTTTGCCTCCGCAGAAAAGCAAATTCGTCTTCTGTTATAAAGTGGAACCTTTTTGACAAGCAAAATAAACTTAATGCAGACGATCATAGATTCAGTTATAGATCAGTTTATTGCAAATTTAGGTCTTTTTAAACCTAAGTATCCTGTTGTTCTAGAATTTTCAGTTGAGGAATGTCATGAAATTCAGATTTTCGGAATATAACGTTATATTTAATGTGCCGAATGTATCACTAAAGTAGACAATTGAATTTAGTATTGCATGGAAAAACTGACAATAATACTTGTTTTATGTAGCAACTCTTAAATTATTGTTGAATAAGTAGTAGTAGCAGCTATCTGTAGGTACAGTGTGTTTTAATATTTAAATAAAATTTGCATTAGCGATTTTCTTTTCAGTTTATTTACCAGCCACATAGGAGAAAAGTTAAAATTTGACTTGAACCATGTACTATTTGCATTATTAGTTTAATCCTGTTAAATTGTTCAGAAAAAAATCACGTTTACTTCTAAATAAGCATACAAGATTTAAAATAAACAAAGAAAATCGCGAGCGTCATCCCATTAACTGAAATGAGATAGAAAGAGATAGATATCCGTAAGCAATGCGTGTTGCATATGCAATCGTTTTGCCTCACTTTTCACTCAAGTGCGTATATACAGTTCAGTTCAGTTGCGCAACCGTTACCAAAACGTTCGGTGGCACATGCGCTACGAACTCAACACGTTTTTTTTTTTTTTTTTTTTTTTCTATCCTTTTATGTGCTAGGCAACTGTAGGCCATCTACACAGTTATAACTCATTATATCGCAAACTCTTTCAAATTATTTTTGGACACTCACACAACCCAACACCACATCCATGCCCTGAGCGGGATTCGAACCCGCGACCCCGGCACCACAGTAGGTCTTTATACCCACTGCACCACCTGAGCCGGCAACTCAACACGTTGTGGTAGCGCAAGATGCATAGAATAATATGTATTCTATGTATCTATTGGTAGCGTAAAGTGACTTTGCTTCACTCTGTAATCGATGGTGGGGCTAGAGAGATTTCGCAGATTGACAAGCTTCTGTGCTGACAAACTGACGTATATATTTGTATTCTGTGGTATATAATAAAATAATCTTATAGCGAATTCCATTGGTAGAGCTCGTGCTCACTGAGTGCATGAAATGGACCGTATAGACCACATTAGTTAGGTTAAAATCATTCTCATGGCGGGAGATCCATATTCAAATTTTTTAACAAAGAATTTCAACTTTGAGATGAAACTACACTATTTAAAAGATAATGTTAGTACAGAGACATCAAGTATTGGGTACCTTCATCATTAGTGCATGTTTTCATGTTATTTCCACATCAAAATCTACATCAATTTATTCTTAAATCAAAATTGAAACCAGTGTAGTTCGAAAGATTACCGTATGTCGTAGATGACTTCTGTTGTGCGTCATTACAAGGCCGATTTAGGGTTATGTTATTATTTACTACGTTTACATGCATCCTCTCGAACCGTTTTAAGCCAATGCGTATTCCGTAATGCGCATTGAAAACGCATGTAAACATTTATTCAATTCGAATTGAATACTCAAATGCGAATTAGTAAATGCGATTTGAAAAGGTGGATTGAGTTTTTCCAAACCGATTTAATGTGCATGTATACACCAAATACGCATTGAGAGTAGTTTTAAGAGAAACAAATTTCAGAATTACCAACACCAAATTTATTAATTTGACAAATCTGATAAATCTAACCAACCTGCTTTGGGGTTACGTTAATCGTAATTCCTAAGCTGGAAGATCGAAATAAATCTTTTGAGATAAAATGAAATCATATATATAGTTCGAGGTAACTTTTTCTATTATCTTTAATCATTTTCATCCAATTTTCTGGATTAATTTTTCACGATTTGCTCTTTCAATCGTTGTAACCACCCAGAAGAGGTTAATTCCTTGCAAAATTATGGTGTTCTTCATCATTTTGTAAGATATTTAGAATGATTTTCTTTTCTCAATTTCCATTTTTTATTTTTTTCAATCTTCCCATGTTGGCTACGCGAGCTTAGAATAAAGCCGAATTACAGAAAACTAGTTTCAGATAAGGCATGTAAACTCTCAAACCATATTTCATCTAATTCGCATCAAAACATGCGCATTGGTTCAAAACGGATCGAGAAGATGCATGTAAACGTAGTAATTTTTGACTGATTTCGAGTGAGCTAAGACATACGTCAATCGAATTTGGTGAACACTTTTATATTTATTAATTATTTTGGAAATATACAATTTTGTTATGAAAACTTGATTCTAGATGATTGAGAAAGGTTCACAGAATCTATTTCAACCGAAATAAACCTTAAGAAATTAGCCAAAGTATCTAAAAACAGGCGAGAAATTCGCGTAAATTTTAGGTCCATAAGAAATGCATGAGGAATTCAGTGCTCGGATCCACGGATGGATCGTAATTCAA
Organism: Halyzia sedecimguttata; assembly: GCA_937662695.2. Taxonomy (NCBI): domain Eukaryota; kingdom Metazoa; phylum Arthropoda; class Insecta; order Coleoptera; family Coccinellidae; genus Halyzia; species Halyzia sedecimguttata. The sequence goes on from OW569415.2 coordinate 14,998,216, forward strand.
ATTTCCCGCCTAACCTAACTAATGTGGTCTATTCCATTGGAGAATTTCGTCGAGCATTTTCACACATTTTGACGTCCAGTGCAACATTTATTGCACTCAGTGCACCACTGGTTTTGCCAATGGAATTCGCCATATCTTATATTAGTCACAGATGACAGAATATACCCTAGTATAAGTCTTAGGTATATTCTGTGATATTATATCAGAGTTGTCTCTGATTATATATCCCTTGTCTATGTGGATATTAGTGTTCTGTGGTCGTGAGTTGGGACACGAGACACGTCAAAGTCAAAACGAAACTCAAAATTTCAAAACAAAAAGGTATTGCATGTTATATTCATATTCCAGACGTTTAAGAAATATATTAGGACGATGCAATGAAATTATAAATCTTATCTATCTGGGTGTGGTAGAATAGGAGAATGACGAGCCTACAAGAAGTTCCTACTGAAGAACTTCTATCATTCCATGATTACCCTATTGTACATCAAAACTCTAATGATGGTATTGATTATGATCAAGCTAAAATAAGTGTTACGATCGATGATGATGTGAAAATCGACGATCCTTTAGAACGAGATGTAGAAGGTAATACTTGAATTTTCAATAACATTTGAATCAAGTTTCCTTCTTTCAGATTCACAAAATAGGTTATATTCAATTTGGTCAATAGAATATTATCAAAGATTTTTCAATGTTGATACAAAAGATGTTACGGATAGACTATTAGCCTCAATGACACCTCTTCCGAATTCTTCACTGAGACATCACATGTTAGAAAAACCAGACTTATATGGTCCGTTTTGGATATCCATGACTTTGGTTTTTACTATAGCTATTAGTGGAAATATTTCTAGTTATTTACAACATGATGCGAAGTATCACTGGAGATATGATTTTAAGTTAGTTTCATATGCCGCTACTGCTATTTGGATATATGTGATAGTAGTTCCAGTATCATTGTGGGCTTTTTTGAAATGGTCTGTTGAAACTCCTTTCAGTAGTGAGGAAATATCAAAAACCCCTGGATTATTGGAACTAGTTTGTATTTATGGGTATTCTATTTTTATTTACATTCCAGTATCAATATTATGGTCTATACAAATATTATACCTACAGTGGTTATTGGCGCTATCATCAGCTGCTTTGTCAGGATCTGTATTGATGTTAACTTTGATGCCATCATTACGAGTATCCAAACATAAATTATTTTTGATACTGAGTGTGACATCATGCCACCTATTATTAGCTGCAGGATTTATGTTATACTTTTTTCAAGCACATGAAAATAAAGTAATTGAACAACATATTCATGCAAATATTAGTAAAGCTTTAACAGATATTCTTGAAACTACCCAAGCTTCAGAGGCCATTCGGCTATGAGGAAATAGTTGTATACTTATGATAGGATTAATTTCTTGAATGTTGTAAATTTAATAATAAAAATTTTGTTGAAAGGTGTGTTTTCATATTATGAACTATGATCCTAATTTTCATTTTGGATAAGTATCATGTTGTCAATACTATCCTATCTAATTTTTTCTTGAAAGACATTGAAAAGTGTACAGCAATGGTTTGTTTGAAATAGTATTTATAGATAATTTCCTATTTTCAAGTTAGTATCAGTTGGCACAATTAGACAATAACCAATTTTAGATACCCAACGTTTGGAATAACTTCAAACTGCGGGGAATATATTGAATAGTTTCATGTGAGCGATTTAAGATATCTTATTTATACAAAGTACCTATGGAGAACAATAACACCTTATAGTTTTATCATTTCAATGTATGAAATGGCAATGTACTATAGCGGTAACCGCAGAAAAGACCACTACTCAAGGAATCACGTGTAGTCATCACGTGTCAATCAAGGTTAACTGGTGCCTTAAAATATGCAGATGGATCACCCCGTGTCAGAAATTCTAAAGATAAGGTAAAACCGGATAACATTGACACAAATGTATGAAAATGCTTGTGAGGCTCAGAAAAATGAGAGTATTCACTATTTTCATTCAGTTGGGGTAACATTGACTTATTGAAATGAATCAGGGCTGATAAATACTTGGTTCCTTGATAAATACTTGGATCCTTGGATGATTCAAATTAATGATAGTGATGTTATACTAGTGACTAAAATCGCAATAATAAGGAAATTATGTCCATGTTATCTGCTTTTATCTTATATCCTGTGGAGCAAATTCTCAAATGAAAATCTTGCTTTGCTTAAATGTATATTTGTAGACAAATATTTATCGAATATTTCAAATCACAGTGGGATAGAAATTATTTACATATTTATACATTTCAAAAAATGGAAAACTATTAAGTTGAAAATAAAAACTCAATATTAAAACAGAGAATGAAATGATCCAAATAAAAAATATCCTTATATCGTTAACACAATTCCACAACAAGATCTTCTTTATGCTCAACTTTAATTACCTTCACTGCATCTCTTCCTTTACTCATCACAGTGTTTATCTGGAAAGGAGTATGAAATTTGAAGGAATATATAGTGCATATAGAAATATGTAAATAAAAAAATAATAATAAAAGCACTGACAAACATCAGGCTCTTTAGTGTACTTGGTTATTGATAGAAAAAATTTTGCTAACCACAACATACCTAGCTTTCTATTTGACGCTGTATCACTTCCAAAGTGATGCGAAATCAGTTCAAACTAGAGAAATAGAGGGAAATTCCGGCTATTTCTCTGGTTCGAACTGATTTCGCATCAGTTTGGAAGTGATACAGCGTCAAATAGAAAGCGCCTAGTGTAGTAAGTTAACCTGATGACGTTATGGTAGCATTTGTGGTATGTGTGATATGACATATAACAGGCAAGACATACCAACACCTACACAGGTTGCTATAATGGTATGGCAGTTTGGTTAACTTTGACGTCATAGTTCTACCCACTTGGCGAATAAATTTGTGTATTTAACTGTGGTAAACTCGAGGAAATATGCCTGTAGTGTCTCAATTTGCACCATTGAGCACTTTGACACGCATTGCAACTTTATTTAAATCCAATATGATTTAAATTATACTCCATTATTAAACCTTTTTCAGCAATTGTATATTAATGTAGATATTAATTACCTTAAGTATATATATACAATAAGTTTCCAAAAATGTGGAAATATTCCAACTGATTACACCCTCCTCCACTGGTTTTTGGAACAGGTTTATATAAAAAGGTAACGATTGTTGAGTTGTCTTGTATAATGTACTGCTATTCAGTTACCTTAATGGATAGCATAATACTTGCGATTAAATAAGGGTTGCTAAAATAGATATTTGAATCTGCTATTTATGAGTTGAAATGAATTAATGCTCAAGAATAGTTTCATGTCAACTTCATAATTTTAATCCTGTTGTGTAACATTTGTTGTCTTCACTATAAGCATATCATTAAGAAAAATATCAACAATTCGGTTATTCTACAATTATTTTAGTTTCATCATATTGAAAACCAATCCTGGTATGGTAGTTTTAAGGAAGCTCTGTGAGAGAGGAATGTATTCAATAATGGGTGTCAGGTGCTAATTAAGGGAAAAATTAATATATTGATTTTGAAAAGGCAATTAAATAGACATGAATACCTCTACTGAATTATAGGATGATTAAATTTCCGGATAAGGACATTAATTTGAAGGAAGGCTTTCGTACAAAAATATGGGGTGACAAAAAGTAGTTGCAGAAATTCATATTCCACCAGCACCTGGATTCTGAAAGGATCCACGGTAGATATTTTTCAGATCTATTGGAACTGATCCATAAAAAATTAGGATTAACCATCTTTACCTCCTGAAGTTATCGGCCACAAAATCCTATTGAATTATGAGAGAATGCATAATAGTATTCAGCATTAACTTAAAAATCGTTATACGTCAACATCATATTTCTCGATCTATGCTTTAATGTATTTGTAATTTAAGAGATATTGAGAAAAAAGTTCAAATGGTCATATTCCCAGTCCTATTCAGCAGATTTTGCCCATTCAAAAACTTGATCTTGCCAATAAGTTTCTAATCAACCCTTCAAGTTTCTAACCATGAATTATATTTCAGTATACCCAATGTAATCGTTCAAAACAATATTCTTAAATTAAAACAAAACAGACAAAATGATTGTGATCTTGTATGATCATCACATACCAAGCTTTCAATCAGAGCACTATTTTCTTCCATATCAGAAGTAATGCCCCAACAGCCATTGTGTACTGGCATTTATTAACTTTGTTAGTTGCGTACTTTCACAAGAAACAGGTATTTTATTTATGATCTTCAAGTGGACATATCGTGGAAACAGCAATATGTCATATGTCCAAAATCAAAGTTTTCAAGATTTTCAATAATATAACAGGAACAACAAAATTTTTTAATTGTGGCGAAATACGACAACTTGCACTGGCCAAAATGAAAGAAAACAAGAAAAACTCATCAACGATTGTGAGATAAGACAACTTGTCGTGACTAAATATCAAGCAGTAGTCAGAATAACTTATTGCAAGGGGGGGGCATACTCAACTTCTGATTGGTTTATTGACATAGGACCTATTGCATGTAGGGATGAAACGATACGAGTAAATACCTATAAGTAGATACTCGATACTTTTCTCCAATAGCAAGTACTTTTAGTATCGATACTTTGAAATTAAATCGAGTAGGTATCGGTCAAAAGTACTCATATCAGTAATCAGTATAACAATGTTAATATTTACTTTTAACAAAGATAAAAAAATTGCATATCTTAAATTGAAGATTTTGTACGCATCAAAAAAGCGAACCCTTTAGATGATTAGAGGAATGAAAAGATGTAAAGCCCGTATTCCCAGCGTTATCTAAACAAGCATGCATATATTTGTACGTAGTAGCTACCTCTGTACCTTGCGAAAGGCTGTTTTCCAAAGCTCGTGCAACAGCACTGCTTCCAGAAATCGCCTAGCAGGCAAAAATTTGGGAAAATTAATATTTTTGGGAAGCACTACAAAAACTGACCTTTTTCATAAAGTCTTATAATTTTGTGCTTATCAATGACAAATACCAATACCTTTCACCCTAAATTTTCCCGAAACGATTTGATACAAGTAAGTAAGTAAGCATGTTGTGGAGCTGAATTAGTTGGCCATAGTGATGCAAATTTTTTTGACATATGACTTATTGCGGTTTCAATGACGATATATTGTTCACTCAAATGACTCAATAAATTTTTTACTCTAAAATGAAATTTGTTCTCACCATTTGTATGTCATCATTAGAGAGTGGATCAATAGACAAAATTTTTTCTGTGGAAGCTATATCTTGCAGTAAACACTTCCTCTTAGTCAATAACTTAGATTTATAACAATGTTGCACTTTCACATCATAATGTCGCATTCTTTCTAGGTATTCATTCTGTTGTAGATTATGGGAGTCTAAAGCACCTACATCAATCACATTTCTAAAAACGAAGTAAGTAATAACCATATAAAATGAGTGAACCAGCAATGCTTACACTGCAAACTCTTGTAGAATCTTATTCAGTGCTGATTGCTCATCAATCTTTTTTTGTAGATTATTCGAATTCCTTGTGAGGATATCTTCACTGTAAAAACAATGGTTCATAAAACCTAAAAGATATATCCGAAATATGATCTGACCTGCTTGCCCTTTGCACATTACAATTGCTTGACACAGGATCAATTAGTAAACGTGTACGCTCATTTATATCGCTAGCCTGAAACCAATTTAATAAATGAAATCAATATACACCTCTTTAGTCAATATAATACTAACATGAGAAGATCTGTCATCGTTGCAAAAGTAACTGTAGCAACAACCCATATTGGCTCCTATTATTTCTTGTTTACATTGAATTTGGAACTTTTCTCAAACAATATTACAATAAACATGAATAAACATTTTCTTTCCCAGGAAAACAAAAATCAGACTGTCGCCCCAACCAGAGAATATACTTCTTCTTCTTCTTCTTTTATTGTGCTTGGCAGCAGGGCCACCAGAGAATATACAATATTATATGTTCTGTGATATACATATTTAGCATAGAATAGTATTAACAGGCTAGTACTTAAATTGGTATATATTTTTGGGGGCCGAGTTAAGGGGAGTCGTACAAAAATGGGAATGCCCTAAGGGCGTTACAGTAAAAAAGTTTGGGAAGCACCGGTCTAGCCTATTCCTTTCGAAAAATTAGAGATGTGCAAGTGGGATTTTGTCCATTAATTACTTCGTGAGATAAAACAGAACGCCACCTTCATCCCAAAATCTTGGGGTCGGTCGACTTCGGCCTCGCTCGGGTCGTTTTATTTCTATAGTTCCATAAAAACGGTCGATTTTCCGCATTTTGGCGATTTTCAAACGCTCGTAGAAAACGAACGGAAAAAAAATCGGAAAAAGTGTCTCGCTATTCTATCCGTCTATATTCGGTCTTTCGATCGGTACCGTCAGATACGGTCGGGCGAGAGGAACGAAAAAGCCTTTAGGTTTCGGGCGAGGCCGCTTTTCGCCGTTTCGACGATCTCGCGACTTTTCCGGAATTTTTTTAAAATACTCGCGACTTCCCGATCTCGACGAAAATCGCCTTCGGCGATACGTCGGTCCTCGCCCTCGCCGCCGCGATATTCGCCTTTCGCGAGGCTCGCGGCTTCGCCGCTCGCGAAAATTTCTTCGAAACCGCCCGTTTTAGAAAGTTCTCAAAATTTATCTTCTATGGTTCCGACTTTGCTACTTTAATAATATAGCGTTGATAAATTAAAGATGTGTTGTTAGTTTGTGACAGAACAGGGACTGTGTCACCACCACAGAATACAAATATATTACATAACACTAATGGTGGGTTTCGATGGTGGTCCGATTAGCTTAATTGTGGATTTAATTCGATGGTTGCATCAAAAATTAATTGGGAATCGACATAGAATCACGCTAATTTGGCAATTAAGCGCTGTCAAAGCTTTGTGAAACCCAATGGATAATTTTGATAGAGCAGCATCATAACATAAAATAAATTTAATAGGATTCCATTGATATCATTCCCAACTCTGAGAAACCAATACTTTCGGAGTTATGATTTGTGAAAGATTAAACAAGAGCGCCAAAGCTCCTGTCCACAGGGCTTTCCCAATTTTGTTGTTTCAATTTTAAATAATCATTCTGAACTTAATTTATCAACATTTTCTATTTTTGAACTAGATAAAGAAACAATAAGTACAGGGCGTTTAAACATAAGTGTATCAACATCTCATGAAAAAATAACATTCTTTTTCTCTTCCATTTTTTTCTCCGGGTCTTCGTTTCAGAGATTCAGGGTGTCAACAATTTATATTTGTTTCAGTTTTTTGCTAATATCTCAGGAACCGTTAGAATTACTGAATTGAGTATTTGTACACACATTGTCACTAATAATAGGTACTTTCCTGCACTTTACTCGGTTTTATTAGACGTGCCAGTGGCGGAGATATTGAATTTGCACAAAAGTTTTACCCTCCAACTTTTACACCACTGGACAAATTTACATTTGCACAGCAAATTCTGATGTGCCAATGTGTTTTCCATAAAAATTGGTTCAAGCACTGACTTGAAGTCAGGAGCTTTTGCGCGTATGTTGTCCATTCTCCTGTATTTTGCTGTATTGGACACTCTTAATCGAATTTACCATGCTGAATTCTATTGTCCGTTCTCCTGTTTTATAATTTACCATGGTAAATTCAATTAAGAGTGTCCAATACAGGAGAATGGACAATAGAACATACGCGCAAAAGCTCCTAACTTCACGTCAGTGCTTGAACCAATTTATTTAATATATGATAAAACTACATGCAGTACATGCGTATGCGCAGAAACGCATGTACTTTTATCATTCAATAAAAAAAATACGGTGTTTGATTCTTCAACACCAATGGTTCAGGAGATATCACAGCTTCAATCCGCGCATGCGCGGACACTACCAAGCGGATTCTATAGAATAATAGCATCCTGCCCCTCCAAACTCCAATCCTCTCGGACGAAAATTCCAGCAATTAAATCACTTCCCGTTTGCTCATGCGCATAACGTAAATGCCCGTAACGGGTAACATGAATTTCAAAATTGGCCCCAGAGCCACGGTACGGACACTCCAACTCGCAAACAACGCAATTTCCCCCTAACTGACTTGTCCGTGCACAGAATTGCCATGAATATTCCTTTAAAACCTCACAATATTGGCTAAATACCAGATCCATGATCGATAGTCCTAAACCACTCCAAACATAACCCATACAACCTAAAAACAGTCACTTTTCCTATGCGCATGCGCAATCCACTCGTGGCTGAAGGTCCTCCCAAAATCACACATCTCGCAAAAAACTCCTCAAACACTATAGTGGTTCAGGAGATATCGCATCTTGAATCCACGCATGCGCAGCCCCCCACCAGGGGATTATTTGGGGGAATAGCATCCTCCACGCCAAAACCCCAATCCTCTCAGATGAAAACTCCAGCAGTTGGATCACTCCTCATCTGCTCATGCGCATAAGGAAAAATGCCCAAAAAGGGTAATATGAATTTCAAAATTAGCCCCAGCGCCACGAGGTACGGACACTCCAACTCGGAAACAACGTAATTTCCCCCAAACTGACTTATCCGTGTACAGAATTGTCATGAATTTTCTTTTACAATCTCATAATATCGGCTCAGCACTAGAACCATCACAAAATATTCCTAAACCACTCTCAACATAACCTATACATCCCAAAAAGAGTCATTTCTCCTCTGCGCATGTGCAGTCCACTCGTGGCTAGAAGTCCTCTCAAAATCATAAAATTCCAATTCACCAACACCAGTAGCAGTAGTTCGGGAGATATCGCATCTTCAATCCACGCATGCGCAGACCCTCACAAATAGATTTTATGGAGGAATAGCATCCTCCACCTCAAAAACCCAATCCTTTCAGACGAAAACTCCAGCAGTTAAATAATTTCTTGTCGGCTCATGCGAATAACGAAAAATGCCCGAAAGAGGCATTATGAATTTCAATATTGGCCCCATAAGTATAATGTCATTAACGCTACACCTCGGAACTCCTCGAAACTGACTCGCAAACTCACAGAATTGACATGAGCTGTTAATATTGCCTTCCAGTTACCCCGAGTTGTTCACCGTTCAGAAAAATTTTGAAAACCAATTTAAAATTCCACATATCGTTCACGCATTACTTCAATTGGCGCAGTAGATCCTCGTCAATGCGATTCAGATAAACGAGTAAAAACCCGTCAAAATATGTTCACACCAGATGTTAGAAATTCCGCGTAGGAATTCGAACTGAAATAATTTGTCCAGTTTGGAAGTTCAAAATTATTAAATTTTTTTTAGGCTCCTAGTGGTCTGTTCTCAGTGAAATTTTGCACACCCCAAGAAGTCATCATTGCTCACCGAAGTACCAAAATTGAACTCAAACCGATATTTGGTTTCGGAATTTCTAGCAAAATTATCCGCTAATAGTAAAAAAATTGGCCGTAACCACGATAACTCTCGAACGGAATGAGCTAGGCAGTTGAAATTTTCAAAGTAGATTTGGCTGATAAATATCTCGGCTAAGTTCATTAATGGGCAAAATCGGTGGTTTCGGAGTACCGAAAAAAAAAAAATTAAGTTACAAATTTTAAATTCCATTTTTTTTAAGATGCAGTTACATCATAAAAATCCATTGATATGATTTTTCAAAATTTCAATAATTATTCTCAATTCTATATGACTTCATAGAATACTCAAATTATTATAATTTGCATGATGTATGTAAATTCAACATGAGATGAGTTATAGACCTATATAAATATATAAACGGTTTTATAACATTTTTCGACGTTGTCCGATGCCTAACTTCCATCCTACTCGGTCATTCCAATGGCCTTCTCTTAGTTCTCTGGAACTCATTGCTTTAACTATTCCTTCCTTCCAGGTCTTCTTCGGTCTTCCACGTTTTCTGCGTCCTTGGGGAATTCATTCCATAACATTTTTCGGCAGTCTTATTGCGTTGTCCATTCTGTGAAGGTGTCCGTACCAGATAAGTTGTCTTATTTCTATTTTGGTTGTTAGGGGTTCTACAATACCTATCTGTCGTCAAATTTCTTCGTTGCGTACCTTGTCTCGGAGGGAGATACGTAGTGTTCGTCTGAAGGCGTCCATTTCAAGATCATCTTTATCATTTGCCATAATAACCTCGTCATCCGTGAACTATACTATAGGATATATAAACATGTATCTCCTAGGTCAATGCTCATTTCGTTACATTTCCTTTTCCATTGTCTTAGAGTCCTGGCGAGTAGGGTGCACCACATCGAAAACCTAATGCATAGACGCTCTACTGCATCGACGAAGCAACCCATCGAAAAACCGCCCACTTGCAAGTTAGTGTTCTGTGCTTTCTCCTGATTGGCCGAACGTGAAAACCCCTTTATCGATCGTCTTCGTGGGTAGTTGATGTGTGTTGCCTAACACACAGCTGTAATGGGGCTAATGAAAACTGAAGGTTGGAGTCCGGTATTCATGCAAACATACCTAATATATATATATTATTGAATATTGAATATAAATTGAAAATTTCACTTATTGCGTCGAAAATTTCGTATCTGGACAGTTACCAATTTTCTTTATACTTGTTTCTGAGATGCATTTCGGCATAACAAATGGATCCCTGTTTGTTTCAATTCCAGGAACCTCCGCGTTCCGGAGATATAAAATTGTGAAAATTGTAAATTTCACTTATTGCGTCGAAAATTTCGTATCTGGACAGTGACCGATTTTCTCTATACTGCTTTCTGAGATGCATTTCGGCATAACAAATCGATCCCTGTTTGTTTCAATTCCAGGAACCTCCGCGTTCCAGAGATATAAAATTGTGAAAATTGTAAATTTCACTTATTGCGTCGAAAATTTCGTATCTGAACAGTGACCGATTTTCTCTATACTTGTTTCTGAGATGCATTTCGGCATAACAAATCGATCCCTGTTTGTTTTAATTTCAGGAACCTCCGCGTTCCGGAGATATAAAATTGTGAAAATTTCCCTTACTGAGTCGAAATTTTATTATCCGGGCAACATTCTAAGAACGGCCGATGTTAGCCAAAATAATGTAATCTTTTGTCTCTTATAAGATTATAATAGATGAATGCGAAGAAAATCTGGCAAGATACTTAAGTATCCATGGAGTTAGTCAAATTATCAATTTTCACAATTTTATATCTCCGGAACGTGGAGGTTCCTGGAATCAAAACAAACAGGGATCGATTTGTTATGCCAAAAAGCATCTTTGAAACAAGTACCTATGAAGAAAATCGGTCACTGGCCAGCTACTACATTTTCGACGCAATAAGTGAAATTTTCAATTTATATTCAATATTCAATAATATATATATATGATTATATGCATTTAATAATTCATATTTCTAGAACTGAAATTGCGTAGAAATTGAAGCTTCAAATGAACTCAATTTCAAATTTCATAATTTCAAATACATCAAAACCTTTGAGCGTTGAATTCAATCCGGATATTCATATGATATATATATAATCTAGTGTCCGACCGAAACTGGTTTTTCAGCCGAAACCGAAACCGAAACCGAACTTTCGGCCAGGGTCTCAGTTTCGGCCGAAACCGAAACCGAAACCGAAACTTCATATTTCATACTGAAATCTACTGTATTTTTTACAATTTCATTTGGATATACATAAAAATAGTTCAGGAGTGGTGAATAAAATAAAAAGTCAATTTTTTTTAGATCTTCATTTATTATTTTGGTATTACCAAGTTATCAAAATAATCAGTCGAAGTATACAGAGTGATTCCAAATCAGACGTGAATCTTGGAGGAGGTGTTAGTATGGATCATTTGCTGTGGATTGAGCCATTTTTATTGATGACCGAAAATCAACAGTTTCCGAGATATTTGAGTTCTGGTTCTGTTGAAAAAGAATTAGTATGATTTGAAAGGGGATGTAAGGAGCATATAGAGAAAAATAACGAATTCAATATTTTTTTGTTGCAACTAAGCTCAAAATTTCATTAGAAAATGTATTCATAAATTATGTTCCACCATTCCATAAGCAAGCACGTGCCGTCTTTCTGATGTCTTCAGTTGTTATTTCCCGCCTGAAATTTACTCACGCTGTCTTTTGATACACATTCACCATTTTATATACCGGACATTCAAGAGGCTGCTTATACAAAATCTGCTGAAACGAAACTAGTTAAGCAATCTAACGAAATCTTTCAGATAATGAAGAAGGAAGTAGATATGTTTTTAAAATAATTTTGGCATACTAAATTGTGAAATTCGAAAGTTGCAGAGAAATTGATACTAGAAATTGATTTTTCATTTTCTCATATGCCACATTTCAAATCACACTAATTCTTTTTCAACCTATTATACAGCATAGTTTTGCTTTTTTCGTACATATAATATCCTTTTATGATGAAAATAAACCAAAATTATCATCAAATTTGCTCAGCGTAGAAAAAATTGACGAAATATGAACTACGTTCAGAAATCTTTTAAAAATCACCCGAACTCCAAAAACTGTTGATTTTCGGTTATTAATGAATATGGATTAAACAACAGCTAATGAGTCATACTAACTCCTCCTCCCAGTTTCACGACTTGGAATCACCCTATGTAATCTAATCAATAATCATTAAAGTGAATTCTCATGATTTCTCAGTCTTAACAAGGATAGATTACAATAACTTGTACGACAATTATGTATACCTACCTACTTATAACTCCTGGCCAAACGACCAGGATAATTCACGAACAATCAAGTTTCGGCCCGGCCGAAAGTTTCGGCCATTTTGGGCCGAAACCGAAACTAAGGCCGAAACTAGATTTCTTGGCCGAAACTGGCCGAAACCGAAACCGAAACCGAACTTTCGGTCGGTCACTAATATAATCATACCTTAGGTATGTTTGCATGAATACCGGACTCCAACCTTCAGTTTTCATTAGCCCCTTACATCTGTGTGTTAGGCAACACACAACAACTACCGACAAAGACGATCGATAAAGGAGTTTTCACGTTCGGCCAATCAGGAGAAAGCACAGAACACTAACTAGCAAGTGGGCGGTTTTTCGATGGGTTGCTTCGTCGATGCAGTAAAGTTCGATGCAGTAGAGCGTCTGTGCAATGAGTCTTCCTTCTTGTAGTAAGGCGCACCGGTCCTGGCCACGTATAGATCTTAAATAACGTGGTTGAAACACAACAACCTTGTCTCAGACCTTTTTCAACCAGAAATTTTTCGGACAATTTATTGTCTATCTTCATTTGTGATGTCGATTCTCGATACAGGTTTTTCAGAGCTCTTGTCAGAGTGTGGTTGATGTTGGTTTCCTGTAATACCTCAAATAATTTGTTGACGGGAACGGAGTCATATGCTTTATGGAGATCAATAAGCATTAAGTGTATTTCTTGATTGTTGGAGTTTTTCTTCTCTATAAAGTTTTTTAAGGGAGAATATAACGCATATATCGCGATATTATCTGTAAAGGTTCTCCCGGCACGAAAATCAGCCTGTTCCTTTTCTTCTTGGTCCCGAAACTCCTGTTCTATTAAGTCTCGAAGAACACGTCCATATAGTCGACTGAGGGTACTGGTTACCGATATTCCTCTGTAATTTTTGCAGTCTTTTTTGTTTCCTTTTTTATAAATGGATGAAATATAGGTGATTTCCCACTCTTCTGGTATTGGGGCCCCGTTTACATACTTATTGATGCACCATGTTAGCAACTCGAAAAACTTCTCAGTTGCGCATTTTATCAACTCTCCTGGAATATTTCCTGGTCCCGGAGCTCGGTTATTTTTCACGTGCCTTACTGCATTTCACTTCAGCTGCATCGATGTTGATAGCTTCACCCTCAATATTTACTTCAGATGGTCTTGCGACGTATTAATTTCTATCTTCGGTGAGGAGTTTCTTACAATATTCCCTCCATTCGTTCAGCGAGTTCAAATTCAGATTGGTGGTGTGTTTTTCTGGAGCTTTCACTCTTTTTATGAACTTCTATGCCTCAGTACATTTCGTTCCACCTAGGTAGCTATTAATTTCCTGACATTCTTTGTCCCACATATCCTGTTCTGCCGTCTTTCCGTCTTACTGCTTTTTTGATTTCCAGGTATTTGTCCCTATAATGTTGTTGTTTACTGTGTATCCAATTCAAATATGCCTTTTTCTCTCTTCAACTAGTCTTTCTACTTCCTCATTCCACCAGATTTTTCCGCTTTTAGTTCTTGTTTCAGGCCGAGAGATTTCTTGGCTGCATCTTTTATGCTGGTTACAATATTTTCATATACTATTTCAACCCTTTTATCTGTAGCATTGGTTAGCTTTTCATCTAGTCTCCTCTGGTACAGTTATTGTTTTGTACTTTCGGTAGTTAAGCTGTCCAAATTATACATATCAGTAAGATTCGATGTTGTGAGAGATTTTATTGTTTTGTTCACTTGTTTGGTGTCTGAATGGAAAAATAATCTTCGATCTAAACATGTAATGGTCTGACCCACATGTTGTTCCTCTATCTATATGCTCGCACGCCATTTACTTGTATAGTGTTGTCTGTTGTTTTACTATGACATAATCTATTGTTGATCTTGTTACAGACCTACATTTTGAATTTAATCATGAAAATTCTTGAAAATTGACGCGCAGAAGCCAAATTGAAAAATTGGAAATGCCCCGTGGACAGAAGCTTTGGCGCTCAAACTTTGACAAATCATAACTCCGAAAGTATTGGTTTCTCAGAGTTGGGAATTATATCAATGGATTCTTTTGATAGAACAGCATCATAAAATCATAAAAATTTAACAAGAATCCATTGATATCATTTCCAACTCTGAGAAACCAATACTTTCGGAGTTATGATTTGTCAAAGATTGAACAAGAGCGCCACAGCTCCTGTAAACAGGGTTTTTCCATGTTTTCTTTCTTCAAACATTATGTGAATATAAATCTCCATTACTGTATCTATAAAAAATACTTATATTGCCCTTGTAACTGCACTAAATCGAATATAAATTTAATTTTATCACTAATATTTCAGTCCTGAACTTCTTGAGAACTTTGGAACAGAAATAAAAAAATGTTTTCATTCAACTAGGACAGGATGAAATTCTCTTGTTTTGAATATTCTGATACTTATAATATGAAAATATGCCACATAAAATCGTCATTGTGATTGATTCAGCTTTTTCGATAATAATCTCATTCAAAAGAGTCAATATTTCTTTAAAAAAAATTGGTACAAGCCCTGTGGACAGAAGCTTTCTGGCGCTCTTGTTCAAACAGACAAATTATATCTCCGAAAGTATTGGTTTCTCAGAGTTGAGAATTATATCAATGTATTCTTATGATAGCACTGCATCATAAAGGAAATTCAATTCAAATAATAGTTTATTTATCAAGATTAAATGAGCAATCTGAGAATGAGAACTGCACCATGGAAGAAATCAGATTAAAATAGCTGAAATGCATTTGATTCTCTCTCTTATAACAGGATGACATATACGAGTATGGACACAGATCATATAATAAATCATAGATAGAATGATTATAGCATTCTATGAAAACATAGAGGTACGATTCATTATTGAAATTTCGAGAAATCTAATCTCCGAAAGTATTAGCTCCTTGGAGTTGAAAATAATAACAATGGATTTTTATGATGAAACTGCATCTTAAAAACAAATTACATATTATGAAATTTGTTAGTTGAAAAAAATGGTTTTCGTTACTCCGAAACCACTTGGCCTATTTTGCCCAATAGCGAACTCAACCGATATATTTATCTCCCTAACCTACTCTGAAAATTTCAACTGCTAGCTCATTCCGTTCGAGAGTTATTGTAGAAACAAAATTCAAACATTGAAAAAAAATTTTTTTGATACTTTACGGTAACCCGATCAATACAAAACTTCACATGCGTCTAAAGGTCAAAGTTCTACAATTTTATGCTAAATTTCAGATAGATCGACTGATCGGTTTCGGAAATATTCATAAAAAATGTTTTTACTAAAAACGGCCATAACTCCGAAACCGCTTGATGGATTTTGCCCGTTAACGAACTCGTTCGAGATATTTACGCTCCAAACCTCCCTGCAAATTTCAATCCTCTAACTCCTTTCGTTCGAGAGTTATCATGTTAACGGACGGAACGCCGCGCCGGCCGGCCGGACGGTCGGACAGAATCGATTTTGACCAAGGATTTTTGATCCGTGAGTGAGTCGAACCAAATCGTTTGATACCATTTTCAGCCGAAAATACCAAAATTACGGACATTTGGGCAAATTGATAAGCACTCTGTTCCGAGGAACAAGAGCGCCCAAAAAAAGGGGAAAGCCCTGTGGCAGGAGCTTTGAGGCTCTTGTACAATCTTTGACAAATCATATCTCAGAAAGTATTGGTTTCTCAGAATTGGGAATGATATCAATGGATTATTATGATAGAACTACATCATGAAAAAAATTAAAATCCCTTTGCATCTTATCTTTGTATGACGGTCCAGTTTTGGCTACAATAAGTGTTCCAAAACTATCAGGAGTACTTCTGAAAAATTGAGTCAATTAGATAGCCAGTTTCATTAATGAAACAAATCTAATGTAATCAATCCAGAGACCATCATGTTTGATCGCTAGTTGCGACTTTTTCATTGAATATCGGCCCCACAAAGTAGAGGATTTCCATTTTTGCGCGCGTGTTCCGCAAGGAACAGCGTGCTATCATTTGTCTGTATTTTTCGATTTTTTTTGCGAAAATGGTCTCAAACGATTGGGTTCGACTCCTTGATGAAGAATTCGAGGTCAAATTCAATTCTGTCCGTCCAGTCCCGCCGGCCGTTAGCACGATAACTCTCGAACAGACCATCAGTGATTTAACTGCTGGTGTTTTCGTCAGAGAGGATTTGGGATTTGAGGACTTTGAGGTGCAGAATTCTATTCCTCCCCTTGGAAGTGTATCCGCATGCGTGGATTGGAGCAGTGATAACTCCTGAACCAATGGTGTTGAAGAATCAGAATTTAGTGTGAAGTGTTATTTGCAGGGGACTTTAAGGAGTAGATTGCGTATGCGCAGAGGAGATGTTTGGATTGTATGGCTAATGTTGGGAGTGGTTTGCGTCTAGCGGTGATGGAGTTGGTGCTGAGCCGTCATTTCAAGGTTTTAAGAGAAATTTCATGGTAATTCTGTGCCCGGACAAGTCAGTTTCGGGGAAATAGCGTTGTTTCTGAGTTGAAATGTATGTATCGTGGCCCTGGGGCAGGCCCGCCGTAAGCGGGCGTGCAAAGCGTGCACCGCACAAGGGCGCACGTCCAGGGGGGCGGCAAATCGAGCGACTCATCACGTAATTCAAGTCATTGTCATAATACCCACCCCACCTTAAGAATAGGAAATGTCATCGCATGGAAAAAACTGACCGAATCACGTTAACACCGCCATCTATTGAAATCCGTTAAAACTAAGATGCAAATCCTAAAGTCGTGGGTCATTCTATGTGAAGCAGGACTGGCGAAGTTAGGGGAATCCCCTCTGGAGCTTCCTTCTCAGTTAGCAAGCGTAGGTTAGGTACCCACGGGGGATGATGATACCCCCCAATGTTGAACGGAGTTGGCAAATTTTCAACACAGTTGAAAAATTTTCGAAGGAGTTGGAAAAAATTTCGAAGCAGGAAAATCTTCAATGCAGTTGGAATATTTCCTGGTACCAATTTGAGCTGTTTACCATGTCGGGCGGCATTTTAAAAAGCTTTTATCTCTATTGAATTTAGCAACGTAAATTTGCGAGTACGCAGTTTGCTCCTTTTTTGGCGCTTTTTTTCCTCGGACAGAGTGCTCATCAATTTGCCCAAATGTCTGTAATTTTCGAATTTTTGGATGAAAGTGGTCTCAAACGATTTGGTTCGACTCACTGATCGAGAATCCGTGGTCAAAAACGATTCTGTCCGGTCCGGCCCTCTGTTAACAAGATAAGTCTCGAACGGAATGAGCTAAACAGTTGAAATTTTCAGAGTAATCTCCGTTAAGTTCGTTTTTGGAAAAATCGGCCTAATGGTTTCGGAGTAATGAAACATTACAAATACATTACAAATTTCAAATACATTTTTTTTCAAGATGCAATTTCGCCATAAGAATCCAAAGATATCATTTTCAACTCTAACAAGCTAATACTTTCGGAGATATGATTTTTCAAAATTTCAATAATAAATCCTACTTCTATGTTTCCAACTTAGATCTTATTGAGTGTATGGTTTCCACAGAATGCTCTACTTAATTATTCTATCAATGAATTATTGTATGATCTGTGTTCCGAAATTGATTTTTTTTTTGGAATCCTTCGTGCACAGTTGTAAAATTTTAAATGCTTTTCCCTCCCAAAAATGCTTTTCCCCCTAAAAATTATTAATCTAAAACTAGCTGAGGACATTTCATTGGTCATTTTGCATTCAATCATACTGTATTTTTTAGAACAGGAGATATTTTATATCATGATGAGTAACGAGTTTTGAATAGAACCAGAAATAAATATGACATGTCTCTTATCGGTTGATATGATGACAGAATCGATTTTGACCACGGATTCTTGATCTTCGTTAAGTTGTTATTCTTTTTTTCCACCATAATGAAAAAACATTAATTATCCTTTTTTTGACAAAACTCAGAGTAAGTAGTCGTAGGGCGGCATAATCGGTATTGCACGCGGGCGATGAAACAGCTAGCGGCGGGCCTGCCCTGGGGTGAATTTATAAATAACTATATTCGGTAGATCTATATTAAATTACGTTCGGATTTGGAGAAGAGGCAATTGCGTTCCTATAAAGCGGTGCGGTGCGCCTCACTACACGAAAGACTCATTGCACAGAAGCTCTACTGCATCGAACTCAGTGATGCCACAGACTTTGAGCGAAGTTTCGGTAGAAGGATCGAATAATTTCGGTAGATTCCGTAAAATTTCGGTAGATTTGAAATAACTTCATTTATTTGGTCCGTTTGCGCCGAATCGAGCGGTTTTATATCAATATTATGAGAACAAAGTGGTATGTATTTGTATGTAAATATCTATACACAAAACAATAAATAATAGTAGGAATTTCAATGCATGAAGAAAAAATGAAGTATTTACTACTAGTGCCATCTATCCGCGAAGGGAGTAATAGCAGCGTTGCTTATTCGTTCTCAGCCACAGATTCGTCCGTGACACCTTGAAAAATAGAAATCCAAGTATTATTAAGCTATTATCCCAGGAATCAAATATAAAAATCAATTCATAGTGAAAAATATGAGGTAGTTTATGGCTTAAGAAAAATTCGGTAGAAATTCAATCTTAATCGGTAGATCGGTAGAAAGTTTCAAAATTCGGTAGATCTACCGATATTTCGGTAGCTGTGGCATCCCTGATCGAACTTTACTGCATCGAAGAGTCACCACATCGAAAAACCCCCCACTTTAGAAAGTGGGCGGCACTAACTAGAGTTAATGTTCGTGCTTTCTCCTGATTGGCCGAACGTGAAAACCCGTTTATCGATCGTCTTCGACGATAGTTTCGCTCGATGAGAGGCAGCGATGCCAGATGTACCATAATTATGGAATTGTACCATAATTTATACCTCAAATTTAGAGCATTCCATAATTGTACCATAATAAATAATTGTACCATAATTTCCATCGATTCTTCCATTCAATATTATTCGCAAAACTATTCAGCGAACATGTCAAGTCCTCTCATTAAATGGCTTTTTCCTGGGTTTTTTCTCTCAAATTCCGAAAAATATCACAGTACTTCTTATTTAAGAAAGATCCTATTATTATTGTTTTCTTCACATATATGTAACTCTAATCATAAATATATATTGTGAGCAGTATAAAAACTATTAAATTACATCACAAAACATTCATAAAACAGTTAGACACAACTCATTTTTCCTCGAACTTAACCACGCAAACCAGGTTAACTTTCCTATGACGTCACGGTATACTTCGGTTTACTTTTGAATGTTGACAGATGTTCGTTAAGGTATTTAAAACATTTGAATATCGCTCTTATTATCTTCTTAACTTTTTCCCAATTTGTTTTCTAGTTCTTGAACATACAGTGAGAATGGATGTGACAAATTTATTGGTTCTAGAATGTATGGAGGATATTTTGATTGTACCACAATCTTCTTTAGCGGCCATCAATTCAAGGCGAATAAATTTTTTCAACATCTCGATTGCAAATTCTGGTAGATGAACATTTCAGAATGCCCATTGTAGATGATGATTGATGTATACCATACCATCAAAAGAGTAGTGGATATTGTACTTGTTTATTGTTCAATTTTTGTTTGGACAATAATGATGTGACTGAAGAACAATTCCACGCACTTTTGATGATTTCCAACATGCGGAATATGTAGATGTTGATGGGGCAACAAAAAGATAAATTATGAATTGAAATAAACTCATTTATGTTTTCAGTGTTTTTCATTGTTACTATAACAAACAACGCAAAGTTATATTCTATGAAATGCACAAAAAATTATAAATTTAAATAAACTCCATATAAAAACGATGTGGTATTTAAAATATCTCCGTGATGAGAGGTCAGTCAGATTCTGATGAAATAGGTCTTTTTCGTTTCCTAGATCTAGAAATTTTATTTATTTTATTCTTTCAAGATCTTCAATAGTCTTTTTTTTTGTTCCAGTTGTTTCTCCATAAAATAAGTTCACTCATGAATAGCTGCACAAATGTTATTAGTAGACCAGATGAATTTGGTATACATGTTGTTGGTGTCTCATATATGGGAGTATCAATCTCACCTGCATCAACCATTACTGTTGGTTTTGGGGTTCTAGATATGGTATCTGAAATGTCTCTCAACTGTACTTTACTATCTATTTCTGGTGGTCTCCTTATGCGAATACGGCCCTCTTTATCGGCAGGGTCCACTGTCGGGCCAGTATCCTGTTTCATTTTATGAAAATTATATTCAATTAGGTATTCCTTCATCTGTAACAGAAAAGTTCTACTTCAGATACGAGAAAATTAGATGAATTAGCCACTTACCTATTTTCGGCAAGTCGGTTACATCTTTTTCATCAACAATCTGCTATTTTACTTCATTCGCTGCCGTAAGGAAAATAAACAATGTATAAAATCGTCGATTTCGACGAAATGAAGGGTTTATTTTGCAAGAAACGCTCAGAAATTGATAATAAAATCATTTCCAACGATTATTGATTGAGAAAATAGAGGAAAACTGGCTAGAATGATGAATAACCTCACCTACCTGAATGAAACTTTGGAATTTTTTTTTGAAAAAACTAAAGGAATTGCAGACTTCTCGCTATCATTTTCGTAATCTGGGGCCCAAACTTGGTAAGTACAATTTTTTTCACTTCTCCAGCACGGTTCTTTTAGTTCTAAACAATTACCCTGGTTTCTCGCGTCTTGGAGAGGACGGATGATTTGAGGCGCTTCTTGTACATACTCGAATAATTTGTATATATTTATACAATAATATTTCGAACGTATTCTGCAATACATGAATCGATTATTGCACATTTTGATTTTATTAACAGTGATAAAAATCAAACAAGAAAATTCTTAGAAATGAATGAATTGATGTATTTTCTATATGCTATACACAGAACATATAATATACATATGCATAACGCCGGCATAACCTATAAAATGGTAAGTCTAAGTCAAATTTCAGTAATTCTGACTATAGAATATAGATCAAATACATTTCTGTGTTGCTGTTTTTTTTCTGTTTTTATTTTCTGTTTCTCAAGGATGCGACCTCGGATGAAAGGAAGGAAAGCTTTGTGAGGAAATCTCTCTGGAGGTTCCTTTTGATCATGGGATTGTATCCGATTTTTACGGAAAGATTTGTTAATTTGGTATCTGCTATACCCATTCTAGAGCAGAGCAGACTCTACTTGTATGCTTGTATACTTGTAAGTATTTTAAAATATAAAAAAGCACTGACGTGAACTCAGTACTCTTTCGCGCGTGTTCACGTTGGCTAATTTGAATTGAATGATGAGTATATCAAGCTGTGCGGATAGAACAAGCCGGAGATCTACCCAGAGGATAGTGGACACCATTCTCTTTTGGGTCAAAAATTAACAGTGCTGTGTCTAAGCTCGCATAAGGATAAAGTAACAAAGTTGACAAAGAATACAACTGACTCTCCTTAGTCGCACAATTAAGCTCCTAGGAGCTTCTGAGGGATCTCCTTGGGGAAGTCGTGGGAGGGTCAGTATAATCATAATCATGTTTATAGCACGTGTGCTATAAACATGATTAAGCCGAAACCGCTTGGTGGATTTCGCCCGTTAACGAACTCGTCCGAGTTATTTACGATACAAAACTGCCCTGCAAATTTCAATCCTCTAACTCATTTCGTTAGTTACCGTGCTAACGGCCGGCCGGACCATACGGACAGAATTGAATTTGACCTCGGATTATTCATCAGCGATTCGAACTCAATCGTTTGAAACCATTTTCGGCAAAAAAATTCGAAAATTACAGACATTGTCGCAAAAGTGGTTGTTATATTCTAATTTGGGTAGATTTATGATTTTTCTCAAATTTTAAACTGAAACTGACTTTGGTAAAACGAAAATGTCAGTCTTCTTGTAAAATTTGAGAGATTCAAATACGGATGACAAGATTACATTTTTAGGAACTTGTGGAGTTGAAGTATGTATAAAATCCCTCTAAGTTAAGACAATCGTCTGCTTCTGAGCACAAGAAAGTCATATTCTAGTTTTCAGCAAAATATTGAATCGATCGATAGATCGATTGTAGTTTTACCGTATGCTGAAAATTATGGTACTTCAGGGTTGTGTTCCAATATTAACTGAGTAGAGTAATATTTACTCTATAGACCACATTAGTTAGGTTAGGCGGGAAATTTGAATTACGATCCATCCGTGGATCCGGGCACTGAATTCCCCATGCATTTCTTATGGACCTAAAATTTACGCGAATTTCTCGCCTGGTTTTAGATACTTTGGCTAATTTCTGAAGGTTTATTTTGGTTAAAATAGATTCTGTGAACCTTTCTCAACCATCTAGAATCAAGTTTTCAAAACAAAATTGTATATTTCCAAAATAATTAATAAATATAAAAGTGTTCACCAAATTCGATTGACGTATGTCTTAGCTCACTCGAAATCAGTTAAAAATAATAACATAACCCTAAATCGGCCTTGTGATGACGCACAACAGAAGTCATCTACGACATACGGATATCTTTCGAACTAGAATGGTTTCAATTTTGATTTAAGAATAAATAGAAGTAGATTTTAATGTGGAAATAACATGAAAACATGCACTAATGATAAAGGTACCCAATACTTGTTGTCTCTGTACAAACATTCTCTTTTAAATAGGGTGGTTTCATCTCAAAGTTGAAATTCCTTGTTAAAAGATTTGAATATGGATCTCCCGCCAAGCGACTGATTCTAACCTAACTAATGTGGTCTATTGCGTTCGAAAACTGAAAGGTTGAGTAAATTTTACTCTGTGACTGTCGTCCGAAATGTCGGAGTATTCGACTCAGAGTTCATTTTACTCCTGTCAAAATTGACATAACTCATGGGACGGCAAATCTAGTATCTTTGTCTCACTGTTTATGAATGTTCTGTGAGGTTATTTAATAGTTTTAATACTGCTCACAATATATATTTATAATTAGAATTACATATATGTGAAGAAAACAATAATAATAGGTTCTTTCTTAAACCAACATACCCTATTTTCCGATATTGGAACAGAACTGTGCCAGTGTCAGTGTCAGAGTTAACTACAGAGTAAATCTGTCAAACCTTCAAAAACTCTACTCTACTCCGTGGAGTTAATTTTCGAACACAACCCTGGCACAGCTGCTCAGACCTTGCGTTCCGAAATTGCTGGCATTACTGGCCACAGTAAGCAATATCGGAACGCTTTTCAGTGACAGTAATCTCAAACTGTTGTTAATTTTCGGAACGTTCGAGCAGTAACAAACGAAGCTTTGAACGAAGGAACAACATAACCTATAATTTTCATATTTGAAGTCCTTTTAAATGTTAGGTCTGTAATCGGTGGGTGAAACGATGGCTGAAATTAACCAAGTCTTATTGAATTCAATACTCAGGGATAGCGATTTTACAGTTTTGATGTTGATTAGTACTAAAAGAGACTCATAACCTAAACTATTTGAATTTGGGGAAGGAATACTGGCAGTACTGGCACTATACGACCACTTCTGTGGCAGTAGAAAATTAACTCCGTAGAGTAATATTTACTCCATTGCGTTCGAAAACTGAAAGGTTGAGTAAATTTTACTCTGTGACTGTCGTCCGAAAAGTCGGAGTATTCGACTCGGAGTTCATTTTACTCCTGTCAAAATTGACATAACTCATGGGAAGGAAAATCTAGTATCATAAGCCATTTTTCCTCGAACTTAACCATACAAACCAGGTTAGAAATATGTTAACCACCCAATCAGGGGGATGAAGCGAGAGTAGAAAAAGTGGAAACATGGACATACGTCCCCACCTTTTTTGTTCGCTTGTCGTAGATATGTTCAAATGGATAAATGACAATGACATGAGTGTCAGGACTTCATTGACTTCGTAAATTTGATAAGACTGATAAATAATATACTCGTGATATTTCTAATAGTTTGTGGCAAATAGCAATAATAATTGTTATACTAAAATAAAACCAGTGTTATTATATTACCCGTGTGAAGATAAGTTTGTTTTTTTCGTAATTCAATGAAAAAGTTTCCGTTTCAGGTGATGTTGAAGATATTTGTTGGTAATTTGGCCACTTGGTGAGATCTGATAAGTTTATATTTATACGAGGTTCAATTCTGCAAATCTGATTGTGTTTAATATAATATTGTATTAAGAAAATGGCTTGAGGTTCTGCTACTTCATTGTTGCGTAAGATGTTAAGTATTCATGCCAAAATTCATATATCAGCCATTCATCACTTGTTTGCAGAAACAAAAGTTTTTTTCGTTTCCCTAAAGATCCTTCCACCTTGAAAATTTGGAATGATATTTGTAAAATAAGTCCTAGCGAAAATATTTCTAATTTTCTGACTGACTGCCTGAATGTACCTGGTTTCAGACATTTGTACCTAATACATGCACTCACTGAACAATATGATTGTATTAACTGTTGAATATTTTATTATTTTTATTATTATAGTAGTAGTCAATTAACTGAGATATTAGTTATAGTGTGATTAACGTTAATATTTTACTGAGAAGCATTTTTTGGGAACGACAATTGATATACCTTATTAAACTTAATTCTGATAGAACCAACCCATTTAGATCTATCCTGACATCTTGATCACGAATATTTATATTTAAAATATATTTGAATATTCATCTTCTATCACTTAATATGTAAAAATACTTATTTCTTTTTTCAGAAAATGGTGATGGTGACTGTCATTACCTAGATTGATGGATTCTACCGGATTTTGACTGTCAATTGTGACTGGTGGTAGTTGCTTCTCCTTCCTAGATGAATCAGTGTTATTGTGATTTAGTGAAGTGACAATTCTGATCATAATGAGACTGAAAGACCGTTGTGAATGAGTGTTGACCCACGAATAATTTATCCCTAACTCTATATACAAGTCTTATTTTGCCATTTTATTCAGATATTTGTACTGGAATTTGGTAGCTATAGGTACCCCTAAGAACTTGTAATAACTCAGCAAATTCCAAAAAGACCTATGGTTGGTCAAAAATTTTGTTTGTTTCATTGAATTGTGTCATGGTTTTTAGTTTCTCTAGAACAGGGTTTCTCAAAGTGGGGTACGTGAACCCCTAGGGGTTTGCCATTCGACGGTGCCATGGGCTCACCACCATGTGTTAGTTAAGCGGTTCGTTGTCATTTGGTAACTTGAAAAGGGATTCGTGGAGCCAAAAGTTTGAGAAACCTTGCTCCAGAAGCAAATTGAACTCATTTGTTTTAGAAAACTGCTATCTAAATTATAATCACATTCGAAAAATTTACAAATATCATTTACTTGTTTGATTCTATAATAGATGTATTAGGATAAAATTGTAAAAATAATGTTGATAAAGAAATTATTGTTTATAAAGCTTTGTTTCATTTTGAAGCATCTTTCCTTTCGAATCATTTTAAATTTCGATTACAATAATGAAAAAAAGGTGGGGATATTCCATTATGGTTCTAGGGGGTGTCCGCTTGTATATGGCATTTTAGTGTGACATATACTTCAACATGCGGACACCCCCTAGAACCATAATGGAATATCCCCACCTTTTTCGCCCCATCTCTCTCTAATCTATGGTATGTAAATGTCACTACTGTTGCGCAGTGTTGCCAATCTGTTACAATTGTAACAGATCTGTTACTATCGAAAGTAATCTGTTACTCTGAGCAGAAATCTGTTACAATTTGAAGCAAATCGGATTTTCCTTCAGACGAAATGTAATTTGTAAGTGTTTATTTTTGAATGTTCAGAATTATTTGTACAGAACACTAATAATATATTATTTCAAATTTCAATAAATGAAGTTTAATAGCACAGAGTCAAATTCATTAATTTTTAGGTTAATGATAATTCTGTTACGTTTTTCTTGGATCTGTTACTATTTTCGATGATCATCTGTTACTCTAGTTTGAAATACTCTGGCAGCACTGCTGTTGCGCACAGTTTACAAGGCAGGTAGCACTTCTTATATTATATGTTCTGTGCACCCAATATTCCTGGAAGTGTATTCCAAACTATGACGTAAGAGTTAACCAACCACATAAACCAACTCACGGAGGTAGTTTGACCGGGTTATCTTTTTGGAGGTTATGTTTTCTTTGTATCATGGGAGGAAAATGAAGAAATCAGAGGTACAATGGATTCGTACGAAGTTTACGTGAATGAAGCAGTGATGCCACAGACTTTGAGCGAAGTTTCGGTAGAAGTATCGAATAATTTCGGTAGATTCCGTAAAATTTCGGTAGATTTGAAATATCTTTATTTATTTGGTCCGTTTGCGCCGAATCGAGCAGTTTTATATCAATATTATGAGTATAAAGTGATATGTAAGTAAATATCTATATATAAATCGATAAATAATAATAGGAATTTCAATGCATGAAGAAAAAATGAAGTATTTACTACTAGTGCCATCTATCCGCGAAGGGAGTAATAGCAGCGTTGCTTATTGGTTCTTAGCCACAGCTAAGACACCTTGCAAAATAGAAATCCAAGTATTATTAAACTATTATCCCAGGAATCAAATATAAAAATCAATTCATATTGAAAAATATGAGGTAGTTCAAGGCTTAAGAAAAATTCGGTAGAAATTCAATCTTAATCGGTAGATCGGTAGAAAGTTTCAAAATTCGGTAGATCTACCGATATTTCGGTAGCTGTGGCATCCCTGCATAGAATAACAAGGTGTGGACACTCCCTACTAATTCCTGTTAAAATTTTCGGCCGAAAAACGGACCAAGAACTGTCAAATCACGTACTTTATGTACTACTTCACTTTATTAACGATGGTGCCGCTACCCACACAGCACAGACTCATTTCTGAAATATTGCAGGAATATGTTTCGGAAATATTTGAGATATTTCGGTTATATTGCGAAAGATATATGAAATATTTCAGGAATATTGCAGAAACATTCGAATGTCCGCCCCATAACCTAACATAGCAATATTGCAGAAATATTTTTCGATATATTTCTGCAATATTGTAGAATTATTCTGTAATGTTTATGCAATTTTTTATTATATTGGAAAATATATATGAAATATTTCAGGATTGTTGCAGAAATATTCAAATATATGCTCTCAATCCTATAACGTCACAATATTGCAGACTTATTTTTTGAAATATTCCTGCAATATTGTTGAATTATTTTGTAATATTTATGGAATATTTTTGTTATATTGCAAAATATATATGCAATATTTCAGGATTCTTGCAGAAATATTTCTGTTATTTCATGAGAAGTGGTATAGGTTTAACTCACATAAAAAAATAGTAGGCACAATTAATATCTTTATTCGCTCTCTACGGACATTCAACATTTCTTTTTTTTAACTTTTTCCACTTCCCTGGAGGCTCGCAATTTGGCTTGTGCTAACCATTTCGATATGAGTTCAATAATCAAACATAGATAATCAAATCATTAGATCTGTTCAACTCTACCTTTGTACGTATATAAAAAGCACGTCAATATAACGTCTCAATAATCAGACGGATGAGATCACAACCTACTCTTTATAGGGCTGTGATAAGAGACGGTATAACCTAAAAATATAAAATTTTGTATCAATGATATCTATAAACTTGTAGCTATAATCCCTTAGATAATCAAATCAGCTTATCATCACTGCATTTATATTATTTAGAGCCAATTAGTCTTTAATAAACATAAAACTCACAACTAACCGAACTAACAAAGTAAAGTATAACAACACACTGCTTCACGAGACAGCAACACTGGTAAACAGAAAAAATGGCGGCCTGACTAAGAGAAAAGAGAGGATGCGTAAAGCCTCGAACTAGAGAAAGAAAGCACACAAACATATTATATATTGCATGTAATGTTGAATTATTTCTGTCGCGATTTGTAATAAATATGTCTATGCATATATTCATAGGAATATACGCAAAACTATAAATTTTAACTTTGTAGAAAACTGTTATAGTTTGTAACATTTCTGTGATATTTCTGAATATTGCAACTGTAATATTGAAATACAATATTCCAGCAATATTTCTCAATATTTTAACTGTAATATTGAAACACAATATTTCAGCAATATTTCTGGAATATTGCAACTGCAATTGCAATATTGCAATATTGTGGCAATATTTCCTGAATATTGTGTGCTGTGTGGGTAGGGTCGATTTCGAAGATTCTGACAAGCGAATAAATGAAAACTGACAAGCGACAAAGTTCACTTTTCACCGTTGCTAGTTCGTAAATTCAAATTAAAAGAATATAATGAAGCAGTTTATTGAAAAATCAATCCATTTTTTGATTAATCAGATATCTGTTCGGAGATAATATGTAAACCACATTGGTCTGGAACAGAAATTTCATCTTGCCAAGACATAATGAGGTCAAATAAGGGATTTATCAGTAAAGGAGTTTCTTTGGAACATTTTGAATGGAACTGTAAATGAAGAAATCTGTGAAATCATTATTTTTCCATTACGAAAGATCACATCCAACGTCATTAGAGTACAAGCATTTAATTTATGTATTTTGAAATACATTGAATGATACAGAATTTTCTGTAATACCTCTACATACAATATCTTTCGATATCATATTATTATTCAAATGTAGTAATTCCTTTATCATGTAAGGCTCTTTTAAATTGAGCATTTTACTTATTATATTATATGTATAATTTGAAATTTCATCAAAACATTCTCATGTATACAGCATTTTTTCAGTCACCCAATACCCCTTGACAACTTTTCATGTTCTCAGCAATTAGATTGCTGAATATAGATATTTAATTCGATAGCTATTATTCAGAACTAAGTATATACTGATGAAATATCGAAAAATGATTCATTAAATTGATAAACTAACCAAATAGAGGGTAGTGTACTACGTTTCAATCTTTTATTCAATATACATATATTCGCTAGAAAAATATTTTGAACAAACAAATGTTCTAATTTTCGATACCCTACCTCTAGCACAAGCCAGTTGCCATTCTTGTCGTTTAACAATGTTAAGATAGTAGTTTTAGTTTTAAACCTGTCACCAGTTGGCAACATTGACAACTTTATGTAAGAATTCAAGTTTAGTTTTGACAGTTAAAAAGAAAGATTCTATGATTAGATCATAAGAACTTATAAGTTATAAGCCGGCTACGGTGGCATAGTTGGGTAGACCACCTGACTGTGGTGCCGAAGGTCGCGGGTTCGAATCCCGCTCAGGGCATGGATGTGGTGTTGGGTTGTGTGAATGTCCAAGAATAAATTGAAAGAGTTTGCGATAAAGATTGTTACTGTGTAGATGGCCTACAGTTGCCTAGCACATAAAAAGGATAGAAAAAAAAAAAAAAAAAATTATAAGTTATAAGAACTATAAGAAGGTGTAATGGAGTCTAGTCTGTCGTTCTTGGTGTACGAATAATATAAAATAAATTTATTAAAGCAATCTTCGAGATTATTTCTTTTGGATACATTTCTAACAAATGGTTATGGGCCCAGGTCCAAGGGGCAGATAATATTGAAGACGTTGAAGAAATATAAGAGTGTGTAAGAAGAGGTTAAGATTGAGGTACACGTGTAAGGAGGAAAAATGTACAAGGAACGGCAAATATCTGTTGAAAATAAATATGGAATTGTTCCGTTCAATGGAATAGGTTTTGACAATTGGAAATTTAGGCTGAACTCCGTATTAAAAGCGTCAGATGTATTGGAAGCCTTAACGGAACCACTGGGGACTCCTAATGATGAGTGGATTAAGAAAAACAATAAGGCAGTGATGATTATCGTTCAAAGCATTGCAGATTCCCATTTAGAATACGTGAAGGACCTAAGTAATGCAAGTCGTATGCTGAAAAAGTTGGAGAGCATTTTTGCTAAGAAAGGTACTTGTTCAAAATTTTATTTATTGGAGGAATTGATGAAGTTAAAATATGATTCAACCCATCTTATCCAAGACCACTTTGCCAGAATGGATCAAATCTTTAGAGAGTTAAAAAGTTTGGGAAGTGGCTTTGATGAATCAGATGTGGCTTGTTTTTTATTAATATCAATGCCTAAAGATTACGAGGGAGTAGTGACAGCGATCAGAACATTGTCGGAAGAAAACTTGAAGATGGAATTCGTTAAAAGCAGACTTTTGGAATTTAGTATAAGCGTGGAGCAGTCTAGTCAAAAACCAGAAAACAAAATGCCAGCATCTTTTGCAGCCAAAACCATAAAATGTTATAAATGTGGGAGAATGGGACACACCAGGGCTGTATGTGGTCTTAAATGTTTCATATGCAATAGGTTTGGCCACAAATCCTCCCAATGTAGGAATAAAAATGAAGACAGAAAAAAGTCGAGTAATTACACAAGTCTAAAAGAAGAAGGAAGAATCAAGGGGGATCAACAAATAAGTCAAGAAGAGAATGGTGAGGTAGCCTTCTACTGTGGACCGATGGACAACACGAGAACAGAATGGTATGCTGACTCGGGAGCAACTCATCATTATTGCAACGATGAAAATATTTTTGTGAGTAAGAAAATCTATAATGAACCAAATTCAGCTCGCTGAAAAGGGCAAATTCATGAAAGCTATATGTGAAGGAGATATTGAGGTTGTTTCAATTGTTAATGCTAAAAGGTGGAAAGTAACTTTAAGAGATGTAATGTATGTTCCTGATTTACGAGTCAATCTATTGTCGATTTCTTTGATAGAGAAATGTGATTTCAAAATAACTTATTTTAATGGCATGATGACCATCGAAAGAAATAATATCATATATGCGATAGGTAAAAGAATTGGAAATCTATATAAATTAACATTTATTATTGAGAATGAAATAGATCAGGCAAATTTAACTATTAAAGAAGATGTGTATTTGTGGCATCAGAGATATGGCCATTTAAATTTTAATTGTCTCTTTAAAATTAAAAATAAAAATCTAGTAAACGGTTTAAACTTTAAAAATGATAAAGTTGAAAATTTGTGTGAAATATGCGTTAGATCAAAGCTAAAAAATCTACCTTACAATCCTAAATCAGTAAGATCAAACCGAGTGTTAGAACTGGTACACACAGATGTTTGTGGTCCGTTGACACCAGCATCTTATAATGGAAATAGGTATTTTGTGACATTTATTGACGATTTTTCACGCTTTGTTATGATTTATACAATTAAGAACAAGAATGACGTTTTTAAGTGTTTCAAAAATTATGTTGCAAAAGTATCAGCTTTTTGTGGTAAGAAATTGTCCAAGTTAAAATGTGATAATGGAGGAGAATATTCGTCTCAGGAAATGAAAGATTTTTGTTTGGAAAAAGGAATAGAAATCAGTTATACTCCTCCATATACTCCACAGATGAATGGAGTAGCTGAAAGAATTAATCAAACTGTCATGAATTTAGCTCGGGCTATGATCATGAATTCAAATATGAATAAAGAGTTTTGGGAAGACGCTGTTTTGACCGCAGCTTATATTTTGAATAGGTCTCTATCAAGTTCATTAAAAGACAAAACTCCTTTTGAACTCTGGTCAGGTAAAAAACCTAATATATATAATATGAGAGTTTTTGGGTGCATAGCCTATGCAAGAGTTCCTGACTCTATTAGAACTAAATTAGATGATAAAGGCATTAAATGCAGATTTGTTGGCTATTCTGAAAATGGTTATAGGTTGTGGAATCTAAAGAACAATAAGTTAATTCATAGTAGAAATGTAATTTTTGATGAAAATAATTTTGAGTTCACTAGCCAAATTATTTGTCCTAATATCAATAATAATGAAAGTGGAGAAGATGATAATTCTGACTTTACAAATAATGAGGAAACTAATGAAATTGAAGTTGATATAAATGAAAGACCAAAAAGAAATAGAAAATTGCCTAGCAAATTTGCAGATTTTGAAGTAGATGTAGGTTGTTTGGCTCTTTTAAGTAATTTTACGAATGTACCACAATCATATAGTGAAGCAAAAGAAAATACAAATTGGAACTTGTGGAAAGAAGCTATAGATGATGAATTAACAGCATTAAATAACAATAAAACATGGGAGCTAGTGGAGAGACCAGAAAATCAAGTTGTTTTGAGTAACCGTTGGATTTTTAGAATAAAAGAATGTTATGAACAAAATGTTTACAAAGCCAGATTAGTGGCAAGAGGGTTCGAACAAAAAGAGTTTTCTGATCTTTCACAGCTTCATGCACCAGTTGCAAAACTTTCCACGTTAAGAGTACTGTTATCGATTTCAAATCAATACCAATTATTTCTTGAACAATTAGATGTTAAAAATGCGTTTTTAAATGGTTCTCTTAAAGAATCCATATTTATGGAAATTCCAGAAGGTTTTGATATTGAGAATAATTTCAGAAATAAAGTTTGCTTATTAAAGAAGGCAATATACGGATTGAAACAGTCACCAAAGATTTGGAATGAGAGTTTTGACAGTTGCATGATAAAATTAAAGTTTACTCGTTCTAAATCTGATTATTGTCTGTATACTTATTTAACACAAAAAGTAAGATGTTATTTATTAATTTATGTTGATGACATAATAATAGCATGTAATGATAAAAGTTTTTTGCAGTATATAAAATCAAACCTATGTAACTCTTTTAAAATGAAAATAATGAATAATGTAAACAACTTTTTAGGAATAAGAATAATGAGAGACTATGATGAAAGAATTATAACCTTAGATCAGAACATCGCAATAAAATATTTGGTTCAAAAATTCAATGTAGATAACTGCAAAAATTTTAGAACACCTATAGAATCAAACTTGAAGTTGCAGAGAAATGTTGATGAGAAAAATAAAACCAGATTGCCTTACAAAGAATTATTAGGTTCACTGATGTATATAATGTTGGGATCATGACCAGATATTTGTTTTGCCATTAGTTATTTTGGGAAGTTTCAAGATGCAGCAACAGATGAACACTTCAAGCATTTGTTGAGAGTGTTGAAATATTTAAAATCTACAATGCATCTGAAATTACGTTTTTGTTTTTCTACCGATGAAAAACTGATTGGTTTTTCGGACGCTGATTGGGCGAATGATTTGGATAGGAAATCGATTAGTGGATATTGTATTCAACTTTTTGGAAATTTGGTTTCCTGGTGCTCTAAAAAGCAGTCTATTGTCGCTTTATCAAGTACAGAATCTGAATTTATTGCAGTATGTATAGCATCGTGTGAATTACTCAGTATTAAAAATTTGTTGGATGATTTATCTGTAAGGTTAGAGCTACCATTTTTCTTGATGGAAGATAATCAGAGTACAATTAAACTTTTGAAAAATTTTGAAAATAACAAGAGATGTAAACATATAGACGTAAAATTGCATTTTGTCATAGATTTAATAAATAAGAAAATTATAGATGTTGCCTATATATCTACTGATAATCAAGTTGCAGATATATTTACAAAATCATTGTGCTTCATAAAATTTTGTAGATTTGTAACAATGTTAGGCCTTAATTGAGACTGTAGTTTGTAAGTGTCAGGTTTAAGGGAGGGTGTTAAGATAGTAGTTTTAGTTTTAAACCTGTCACCAGTTGGCAACATTGACAACTTTATGTAAGAATTCAAGTTTAGTTTTGACAGTTAAAAAGAAAGATTCTATGATTAGATCATAAGAAGGTGTAATGGAGTCTAGTCTGTCGTTCTTGGTGTACGAATAATATAAAATAAATTTATTAAAGCAATCTTCGAGATTATTTCTTTTGGATACATTTCTAACAAACAATATCCTTGAAACAAATAATATTATAGTATAAGAGCGCCAAAAAGAATGACGCCTTAGGAAAGCTATTCAAATTGATGAAATCACACTGTGTGGTTGCTCTGAACTTTGTTCTCTGCTAGTCCTTTCATCGTTCACAAATAATATTGTTAGTTTTCATAACATGGCATTTCATTCCTTCTCAATATATAACTGAATTGTATAATGAATATAATTATTAATCAATAGAGTAATATCTTAATTTCAACTGTTAAAACAGTTTATGTTCATCAACCGGCAAGATTATAGTAAATCAACAAGTCTTACGTTCTCCTATATTGATTTATTAACAATTAACGGTATCAGCGATCTTTCAATATTATTAATATTAAAATTAATAACTATCTTGATACTAGAAATCTGCCCCTGATCCGGTAAGAATATACAATTGTTGAAAAAATATATTCGCATAAAAACGAAGTATTTTCGAAATGAAAATAGTATTTGATTAAAATGGTTCTGGATACTCGTTCAGAGTTCACACAGCAAACATTTGACTTACTTTCGGCGCGGCAAACGACTTTCCACAAGAAACTGGAATAAGCAAAGATTCAAATTTAATTTGACATGTCGGTAATTTTGTCCATAAAATTTCTACTGCCGGCATCTATCGGCGAAAATTGAAGTAAAACAAAATCCTTGTATTTTGACAGTATTTGGACCGCAAATCGGCCGAAAATATGTCAAAGAGTGTCTTCACCATGTATTCTATGCATCTATGGTTAGTCCGATCCGATTTCCGTCTGTTGACGTACACTCTTTGAAACAAGTTACCTCTCATCAGCGATGCCAGATGTCGAATATAAAATTATGGTACAACGATGCCAGAATTATGGAATTTTAGGGCAAATTATGGTACAATAATATATATGCATATTTTTTTATAATTAAATAAGAAGTACTGTGATATTTTTCGGAATTTGAAAGAAAAAACCCAGAAAAAAGCCATTTAATGAGAGGACTTGACATATTCGCTGAATAGTTTTGCGAATAATATTGAAAGGAAGAATCGATGGAAATTATGGTACAATTATTTATTATGGTACAATTATGGAATGCTCTAAATTTGAGGTATAAATTATGGTACAATTCCATAATTATGGTACATCTGGCATCGCTGCCTCTCATCGAGCGAAACTATCGTCGAAGACGATCGATAAACGGGTTTTCACGTTCGGCCAATCAGGAGAAAGCACGAACATTAACTCTAGTTAGTGCCGCCCACTTTCTAAAGTGGGGGGTTTTTCGATGTGGTGACTCTTCGATGCAGTAAAGTTCGATGCAGTAGAGCTTCTGTGCAATGAGTCTTTCGTGTCGTGCACCCTACTCGAGTAGAGGGACTAAGCGGGTTCTCGATCAAAGTTGACCTATGACCTCCCTTAATGGTGTCTGAGTTGTGTTCGAAAATTAACTCCACGGAGTAGAGTAGAGTTTTTGAAGGTTTGACAGATTTACTCTAGAGTTACTCTGACACTGACACTGACAGTGACAGAAGGTGCCAATATCAGAATATAGGTTATGTTGGTTTAAGAAAGAACCTATTATTATTGTTTTCTTCACATATATGTAACTCTAATCATAAATAGATATTGTGAGCAGTATAAAAACTATTAAATTACCTCACAAAACATTCATAAAACAGTTAGACAAAGATACTAGATTTTCCTTCCCATGAGGTATGTCAATTTTGACAGGAGTAAAATGAACTCCGAGTCGAATACTCCGACTTTTCGGACGACTGACACAGAGTAAAATTTACTCAACCTTTCAGTTTTCGAACGCAATGGAGTAAATATTACTCTACAGAGTTAATTTTCGAACGCAACTCTGGGGGTCTGATGCGTCGGGCGGATGACGTCATGAAAAATTTTCTGGATGGACGCGGGATATGAACCCGGGGAGTTTGGGAGAGAGTCAGGGTCCTTACCGCTAGGCCACGGGGGGCCGTAAGAATTTGGGATGTTTGGTGCTATAAAGGGAGAGTGACGCATGATTGAAATTAACGTGAACTTTTGCGCGCATTGTCCATTCTCCTGTATTGGAAATGTTAATTGGGAGGGGCTCTCAGGGACTTTCAGGTTATCATAAAAATGGGTTCAAGCCCCGAGCTTTCTGGCGCTCTAGTTCAAACAGACAAATTATATCTGGTATTGGTTTCTCAGAGTTGGGAATCAATGTATTCATATGATATCACTGCAAGGAAATTCAATTCAAATAATAGTTTAATAGATAAGTAATAATAAATTACCTTGTAATCGATCAAAAATTTCCTACGTTCACCAAACTACAGAATTATGCTTTCAATATTTTCGGGTGAGGTCCCCCCGTTGCATCGCTAAAATACGAGTATTTCAACCCCAATATTTTTGAAGTTACAATATTCCCTTCTGTCAAGTTGACATTATGAGAATTCATACATAGAATAATATCAATCTGTGAAATACGATTTACATTGAAATTTTATTCGGATTATTATTGGGTAGGCATTTATCGTTTATTTGAATGGGAATACCGAGGGAGATTATTTGTGAATCTTTTGGTTTACGTGGTCGAGAAATATAACTTTGGGGGATAATTGTGTGGTTTTGAAAATTTGTTGTCATCTATATTTATAAAAGAAAGTCGTTTTAGTTACTTCACTTATAACTCAAGAACGGCTATACCGATTTGGCTCAAAATTGGTGGTGAGGTAGCTTAAAACCAGGGGACGGACATAGGATACTTTTTTGTGTTATACAGGGTGTTTTTCTTTTAACGTCAATTACTACTTGCTGTTTTTCCTGCCATAATCGTACAATTTTAGTCATGTGTGTTTAAAAATAAACTTTTGAGGCATACATCATTGAAAATAAACCACTAATATACAGGGTGTCTTTTTTCTCATGGCACTATTGTACGTGATTGAAGTGATTTGTGTCACAAACAAAGCATTAACCAAATAGGTACCTTGGATGGATTCTCATAATGTATTTGTTCAAAATCTTCATACAGGGTGTTTTTCTAACGTCAATTTTAACTTGCTATTTTTCACGTCATCATCGTACAATTTCATTCATTTGTGTTAAAGAATATATTTTCGAGACGTACATCGTTGAAAATAAACCATTACTGTACAGGGTGCTCTTTTTCTCACGGCACACTTGAACGCGATTGAAGTGATTTGTACCACAAACGAAGCATTAACTTAATAGGTACCTTGGATAGATTCTCATAAAGTATTTGGTATTTGGTCAAGGGTGTTTTTCTGTTAACGTCGTATTTGTCTGAAATTTTCATACAGGGTGTTTTTCTTTTAACACCAATTGCAATTTGCTGTTTTCCATGCCACAATCGTACAATTTAATTCATTTGTGTTAAAAAATAAACTTTAGAGGCATAAATCATTGAAAATAATCCATTACTATACAGGGTGTTCTTTAAATCACTGCACAATTATACGTGATTGAAGTGATTTGTGTCACAAACGAAAACCTTCACTAAATATATACCTTGGATGGATTCTCATAATGTATTGGATCCAAAATTTTTATACAGGGTGTTTTTCAAGAAAACTCTGTTTTGTAAGTAGGCAACATCATGTGCAATTAATCGAAAATAATAATAAAACTTCATTCATACCGAGTATTTTTTTTATTAGGTTAGGTGGTACGAAGTTCGCCGGACAAGCAGTAATGAATAAAATCAATGAAAAGCGTG
Organism: Halyzia sedecimguttata; assembly: GCA_937662695.2. Classification (NCBI taxonomy): domain Eukaryota; kingdom Metazoa; phylum Arthropoda; class Insecta; order Coleoptera; family Coccinellidae; genus Halyzia; species Halyzia sedecimguttata. The sequence goes on from OW569415.2 coordinate 15,036,414, forward strand.
TTTGTCGGCAAGCTGGGTGTACGGATTTGAAGATGGATCGAGGGATTTGAATATACAGAGAGTATTCATTGACAAGCACTGACGGTGGTGGTGGTGCTTCGAGTGGAAATTACATGGTTTGACTATTAAAAAATAATTTCAGGATGAGATTTTTTATTGACTCAACATAATGTTAATTATCTACATCGTTCAATACTTTATTCCTATAAAAGTACATACATTCTAAAATTGCATAACTCTGAACACAAGGATTGATTCTACAGAAAGCATTTATGAAATCTTCAACAGAATTGTTGTTGTTGTTATTTTTGCTGGAGTTTCGTATCAATTCTTTGATGGTGTCCACAAATTTAAAGTAATACAAAGTCATTCGGAGATATTTCAACATTTCCAGACGACTGATAATTATCAGTCGATTCAATCTTATTCAAGTCAACTTCACTGAAATATATGCAGTTTCCCCATTTTGTAACGCTAGTAATCATACATTCACCAGCACATCGTACAACTGTAGCTCCACATTCTTGTTGATAACCATTTTCGATTATTGCAATAAATGACTCCCATTCCCAATCATCAAAGGATATCACGCAGTCATTACAGCTCAGCTTAACAGCAGGTGTGAATTGTCTCGCTGGACTTATACCACAATCGATGTATAGAGAAGCAGACCCTAATCCACATTCAATTTCTAGGTGGTACTGGCAGTTCAACAGGTAGTGCTTTTCGTTTGTAACTTCAAAATTACATGATTCGGGATCCGCATTTTCACTTAGCACCGACTCATATATTGGCGATAGCATGGTTATTCAAAGTTTGTTTTCTGACTGAATCCAGGAATCATGTTCTTCACCCATTCCCAGCCATCATAGGTGGCCATGTTTTACTTTTATGCCTTCTCGATACTAGATGACGATTTTTATTTTCATACGTCAATTCAATTGAGATCGTGTTCAGGAAATCTGTACTGTGAAAAGCGCCATCTAGAGTGGAGAAGCATCGTGAACTTGTATGTGGATGTAATGACAGAAAATTTTTACTTTGATAGCGACATCTAGGTGCTTCGAGTGGAAATTACATGGTTTGACTATTTAAAAATAATTTCAGGATGAGATTTTTTATTGACTCAACATAATGTTAATTATCTACATCGTTCCAGCATTCAGTGATGCACAAGATGGTACAGTCTCGGTGACCAAAGAGAAGGTGTTGAAGGGGGTCAATGCTGTTTCCCATTGATTGCACATTATGGTGAATTATACCAAAATTATCCTTACATATATTTCCCTGATTGGTATCAACTTGTAAAGGTCTACAAATTTCTACATTCTTTTTAATATTCAATATATATTACATATATATACAATATGGTAATTAATATGAATTGAATTTCTCTAGGCAATTGGAATTATTCTATCAGTCATATGAAGTTTGATGCATGAGGTACTAGATCCTTTTTTCGAATTATAATTGGGGTGGCATTTATCGTTTATATGAAAGGGAATACCATTGATTATTTATGAATCTTTCGGTTTACGCAGACTTTGGGGGGATGAATGTGTGGTTTTCAGCAGACCCATTGTGAAGCAATAACGTGAAGTCAGGAGCTTTTGCGCGCATTGTCCATTCTCCTGTATTGGAATTGGATTGTCAGATTGCAAGTTGCTAGGTACCATGCTTGGGGATATCGAGAAAAGCCAACCAGTTTTCCTTTTCAATGCTTGAGGGCAAGCTTATCAAGCTATCATAAATGCATTGTGGGGCTGCATTACCGGTAGATATCATGTTATAAGATCCGTTTAATTCATCTTGCATTCAAACTATCGAAATTATTATAAACACGTTTTTTTCAATTTTTTCATATTGCTTATCTCTTGGTTTGAGTTCTTCAGAAAATGAATTAAGAATTTCGTTCTTTTTTGATCGTAGCCATCGCAGAGTTGAGAATAAAAGTTTTGACGAGCAGTGAAGTTGAAAAGCAGCATTTTTTCAAATTTCTAAGTATTTAGTAGCTGAATTAATTTTACTGTTGGGGCATCAAGCAATTAAATTTGGATAGCCTAGTCGGATTTTATTCCATTCTTTTCGAAGCTGCAATTAAGTGAAAAATCCTCGACTACGAGGGTAAGTTACACTGTGTTCAGTTCAAATTCAATTTAAAAATAGCATATCATTTTTTCTCATTTCATTCTAAGATTTTTTATGGTGATTTTCACATCTAGACGTAGTGTTTTTTTCCGAGTTCTACACGGGAATTTTGGGTTGAATGGTGCATGCCTCCTGGGACAGATTGGTTTAATGGTTAATAGCTGAATCCATAGGAAAACCCCCACATCATATTGTTTCATTTATGGTTAAATCCGGTGCAATTCACTTGGGGGAGGAGTTCATCCAGACTTTTAAGATAAGTTCCTTATCGTATTTGGTTCCCGCATACTCATTCAAATTAGTAGTTAAATTGGGCATCATTTTTTAAAATCACCTGTTGCTAATTTCTATTTGATCTCACATTTTTGTATTTTTCAATTCTCATTGTACCCCAAAATTATTAGTTTCAAGTATCAATTGTAATAGTTGAATTTTTGCTAATTCAACCTTTTATATTTCAATTTTCACAAATCATCCCATTAAAATTCAAAATTAAGATTTTATATTCAATTTCATATTATTGCTCATTTTCTCTAATTCATCAATTTAATAATCGAGTTGACTGGTTTGGATTTTCTACATTCGTAGAAAGAAATAAATAGTGACCATTGTTCAAAGTGCACGGTATTTTTGTATTACATTGGTTTTTGGACTGTTCATTTCCTGTATTCAATGCTTGAGCACATATGAATTTGCAATAAATTACAACGAGAACTACTTGTGACAAGCTTATCAAGCTATCCTAAATGCATTGGGATTGTATACTTTTGATTTGGCAGTGAGCTAACATAAGAACAAATGTGGGTGGTTGTATACAAACAAATTCCATTTTTGATGTATTATGGGGCGTGACAAACACGCGTATCGAATATTCAGATAAAAACATTCACAGAGATAAGAATGCGCAGAAAAAATAGGTTGGGTATATTTCAGTAATATGTAACATCCCTTATATATTTTTGAAGGTCAACTATATTACTGATATCAAACCATTATCATTATACCTTTATGAAGACTTTGTGTTGGATACCTTTCGTGTGTGTCCGTATACATCAAATACTCTTTATATCCACTATATACATTTTTATAGCTGTTTTATATACGTTTTGCATTCACTTTAAAACTGAATATGTATCCATTCATGAATCTCAGAACGCACTCCATATCAGCTTTGCATAATGACAAAGTAATATATTCATGAAATTCTACGGTCGTAATAGATTGTTGGTGTATGGTCTGTTTTCTCCTTAAACCGTTTTCGATAAACCAAAGCGTGAAAAGGACGAGTGGTGTTTTATCCAAGCAATTCAGTTGAGTTAAGAAATAAAAGACAGACTTATGAGATCAATTCAGTCACGAGTGATATTTCAATAGACTATTTCTCGAACAAAATGACTCATGTTGACGTCCGTAATTTATATTTATCATTTGTCAAACAGTCCGTATCCATGGATTAGCCGTTGAAAACACCAAAGTTGTAAGATCAATCATAATTCAAAGACAGTTGGTGTTTTCGTGATAATATGAGATGTCTCTGGCCTGGGGTTGGTCAGATTTTGATAGGAGTGAAATAGTCACTATAACACGAAAATTAAAGATCCGATTGAATTGATGCTGGGTAGTTATATGCGAATAACCGACACAAAAACTTGTTCAAAATTTCGTTGAGATAGCATGAGTAGTTATTATATTGACTATATCCATCATTATGTACCACTATAATCATTAATATATCCACAATAGACATTATTACATCAACTATATGCAATTATATATCCACTATATACATTTTTATATCTGTTTTTATATAATAATAATAATAATAATAATAATAATAACCTTTATTTCAAATCATCCTTGAAATATACATTCATACATAAAAGTAATGAAGTGAAATTGCGTCAAAAAAGGGTTTTCAGCCCAGATCATTTGAAGCAATCTTCCAGACTGTAGGGCTCTTTGTGTACCAAATGATTGTACAGCTTCTTTTTGAACATTTTGTAGTCTGCTAATCTTTGTAAATCTGTTGGTAGATGGTTAAATAATTTTATGATTCTATATTCTACTTGTTTCTGGGTGGTAGTCAGGGTACACTTCGGTAAGTTATATGTCACACCTCTTGTTGCATATTTATCTCTTATATTTCTATGAAGCTCGAATTTTTTACGATTTTTATGGAAGAAAAGGAGGCACTCCTGAGTATAAACACCATATAAAGTGAGTATTCCCTTTCGCTTGAAGTGGCCCCTACAGGATTCATTGCATTTCAGCCCACACAAAATTCTTATTACTTTTTTCTGAAGTCTGAAAAGCGATGTTATGTTCCCTGACCCGTAGAACATAAGACCAAATCTTAACTTTGACTCTATGGTGGCATGATATACTGTTTTTAGCACTTCAGGATTGATGTATTTTGATGTTATTCTAAAAGCATATATTGTGGGATGTAAACGTTCTTCCAAATAGTCAATGTGTTTTTTCCAGTTTAGTTCATTGTCAAGATATACTCCTAGGAATTTTGTGCTATTCGATAGATTATATTTGATGGTGTTAATATTTACTGATCCTGGGTCGTCTATACTTGAATTCATTGGATGAAATGACATTAGAGTTGTTTTATCTGTATTTAATATGAAGTTGTTGAAGTTGAACCATTTGCTAGCTTCTTTCATCACAGTTTCCATCAAGATTTTTAAGTCTGGCCACAGTGATTCCACCAAAAGGACATTTTTATCATCTGCATAGTCTATCCTTGATATTCTTTTATCCCTCCATGTTTTGCATACGCCAAAATCATTTATATATAATATGAAAAAGATTGGGCCTGCTACACTTCCCTGTGGTATTCCCAAAATTATCTCCTGTTTATCAGAATGTTCTACCTGATTTTCTAATTGTATTTCCACTTGTTGTTTTCTTCCTTCGAAGTAGGAGGTTATCCATTTCAGTGCTGGTCCACCTATTCCATAAGTTTTTAATTTTTCAATTAGAAGTGTGCTGTCCAGGCAATCATATGCTTTTGTTAGATCAATGAACAGACCAAAAGCCAGATTTCTATCTTCAAATGCCTCAGTGATTTTCTTCACAAAATCATATATAGCTGTTTTTACTGATTTGCCTTTCAGGTACCCATGTTGACCTTCTGAGAAAATTGCATTGTCCATTAGGAACCCCATAAGTTGGTTACAGAACGCCTGTTCAAAGATCTTCGAAAATGATGGCAATAAACTGATCGGCCTGTAATTTCCATAATCATTGACATTTCCTTTCTTGAAAACTGGTTTGATCAGAGCTACTTTTAGCTGTTCTGGAAAGATTCCCTTTCTTAAAGAGTTATTCACTATATATGTTAGGGGATCAATAATCTCATCTATAGTTTTCTTAATGACACTGTTTGATATTTCATCTATTCCATAACTATGTTTATTCTTCATATGATTTACTATCTTTTTAAGTTGTTCTTCATTTATTAATTATAAATATATAAATATATATATATATATATAAATATACGTTTTCCATTCACGTTATAACTAAATATGTATCCATTCATGAATCTCAGAACGCACTCCAATATCAGCTTTGCATAATGACAAAGTGATATATTCATGAAATTCTACGGTCGTAATAGATCAGTCCAAGCCCAATCATAACAATCTCTACACATTCTTTATAGAAATTCAATAGAACACAGAAACTAAATTTGTCATATTTATTTGTGTATTTTTGTAGACATTCGAGTATCTTCGTATAGATTCGTACATCTTCGTATACAATCATGAATCAGACAATTTTGCGGAGGCAACGAAATACCTTGATTTTTTTAATCCGCTGAAAGTTAAAACCTTAATATCCCAACAAATCACTTAAATTGAGTTATACCACTTTTCCTATGAGCGGCTCATATGTAGAAGTTAATGTGAACTCAATGAGGAAGTTTCGGGAATATGCCCGATTTGTGATAGACATTGACACATCAATAGTAGTGAGATGATTCAAACATGCCCCCTATGCGCAATATTTATCAGAGATAATGCAAACAGTGGTACCACAGAGAAAGAAGCGCGCCCATGACTCTACCGCAAGGTGGCGAGGAAAGGAGTAACACAACTGTAACGGTGTGGTCTAGGCCTCTTGCTAATACCACAGAAAAAAAGCACCCATGACTCTACCGAACGATGGCATCACCACACCTACATCGATGTCGTGATCACTTCAAATTTTGTATCAATTGTTGGCTAATTACAAAAAATTTACCACTATCAGGTTTTTTCTCGAAATTAGATGGATTTCCAAGTTTCATTCACAATTTTTTTCTCAGGCTCACCCTGCATAAAATAATTTCTTAATGCGTGTAGGTATGGTGCAAAGTTTGAAAGTTTAGCTAATTCGAAATCTGTGACTCTTTTGCGAGAAAAATGAAGATTGTTAATAGCCATTCTCTTTTATCGTCGAGCCTTTTGAATCGGGTATCTTCGGATATTCTCGTATGTATTCGGGTATTTTTATGAATCTCTAAAAGTTGAAACAAAGATGTTTTCTTTTCAGTTGTATCGAAAGGTTCAACATGGAAGGTTGTATTCGAGCTATAAAGTCGTTGATGACTCTATTCATTGCAACAAATGATGAAAGTATATTTGTCGATGGGTTGAAGCAGTGTTCTTTGGCTGTGCGAAGAATCAACAAAAAACTGAAAAATGCTACGACTATTGGAGAAAAGCAAAGTCTCTTAAGTACCTTGAATCACGTGAAAAGTTACAGATCCAAATTGAAATACTTGCGTAAAAAGCGATCTTGGCGCGCCAAAATAGTTGCTGTATCCTTCAGGAAGCTTAGGCACAGCACTGTATCCTTCAGGAAGCTTAGACACAGCACTGTTAATTTTTGCCCCGACAGACAGACTGCTGTAGTTTAGACTGCTGCAGTTTGATTGCATTAGTAATAACTCCAGTTCGAATTCGTGACTCGAATGCAGATGTCGATTCACCCCATTTAACTCTATTTGTTGCTGTTTCCCCTCGATCTTTGATGCCAGATCGCTTTTTACGCAAGTATTTCAATTTGGATCTGTAACTTTTCACGTGATTCAAGGTACTTAAGAGACTTTGCTTTTCTCCAATAGTCGTAGCATTTTTCAGTTTTTTGTTGATTCTTCGCACAGCCAAAGAACACTGCTTCAACCCATCGACAAATATACTTTCATCATTTGTTGCAATGAATAGAGTCATCAACGACTTTATAGCTCGAATACAACCTTCCATGTTGAACCTTTCGATATAACTGAAATGAAAACATCTTTGTTTAAACTTTTAGAGATTCACAAAAATACCCGAATACATACGAGGATATCCGAAGATAACCGATTCAAAAGGCTCGACGATAAAAGAGAATGGCTATTAACAATCTTCATTTTTCTCGCAAAAGAGTCACAGATTTCGAATTAGCTAAACTTTCAAACTTTGCACCATACCTACACGCATCAAGAAATTATTTTATGCAGGGTGAGCCTGAGAAAAAAATTGTGAATGAAACTTGGAAATCCATCTAATTTCGAGAAAAACCTGATAGTGGTAAATTTTTTGTAATTAGCCAACAATTGATACAAAATTTGAAGTGATCACGACATCGATGCAGGTGTGGTGATGCCATCGTTCGGTAGAGTCATGGGTGCTTTTTTTCTGTGGTATTAGCAAGAGGCCTAGACCACACCGTTACAGTTGTGTTACTCCTTTCCTCGCCACCTTGCGGTAGAGTCATGGGCGCGCTTCTTTCTCTGTGGTGCCACTGTTTGCATTATCTCTGATAAATATTGCACTGAAAGAAATGATTCAATGAGAAAGGTTTACCAAAAATATTCTTACTAGGGTTGATACATTTCTTACTATTCGGTTAAAATTGCACTATAGACATAGTAAATTGAGTTGCTATAGTTATTGAACAGATCTTACTACGCTTTTCTTATTACACCAATGAAAGTGTTTTATTATATCATTCAAATGTGGAATTGCCACGGTAAACCAAAGTTTTCTAACCGGCATCCAATAGCCATAATAATTTAGCGATACTATGCGAGATAATTTAGTTCCATAAATTTACTACGGCAGTTAATGTTGATTCATTAAACCAGTCGAATATAAACGATTATGCTCGAATGCAGGGTTGCGCGCCTCCCGATTCCTAGCATCCACTCAAACTCAATACTCATCGTTTGTCTATTCGACTTGAGACAACCTGATAACGCGATTAAACTAATTTGTGAAATATGAATCCTAGTTTATTTATGATATTAATCAACAAGCATCATCATAGTGTAGTTTGAAGGTGTTTAGTTCGTGCATTGAAATATCACCGTTTTTGTTTTGTGTATCTACAATCAATCTTCCTGCACACATGGAACAGAAGAATACTGGACGTTGGATCTTGAAACAATGGCGTCCATGCGTTCGGAATGAATAATTCATCATTCGAATGAATGCTAGTATGTAATCATTTAATAGTTTCTATTGATCTCATCAGATTGATAATTAAATTTTATTCGAAATTCTGAATAATTAATTATTGAAAGATTAGGTCTACTTTTTTTTAAATAGAACATTATTGTTCTTCTGTTGAATCCATTGCTCCTTATGATTGGAATGTGTTTTGTTTGCTCTATAATATTGTTTTTTTGAATATATTTTTTTCACCAATATTTGAGAAAGTGTGCAGTTAATTTCTCATTCAAATAGAATATCTTTTTTTCGTGATACGAGTAAGTTTAATCTCAGTGTTTGTTTATCTGTTATAATATATTTGTTCGTCTTTTAGTATGGTATTGTGATGAAAAGCCCTTTATATTTGAAATATTTCGACCAGTATTTGCTCTCAGTGTATGTATATCTACTAATTCAAACCACAGAATGTGATTATTACTAACAATAAAATGTCTTGTTATGCTTCTATTTTTTTATTTGTATATGTATATCCACCCAATATAATTCTGGCAGGAGACAGTGGAGATAATATGTTCTCCATATGAAATGAATAAAATACTGCTTCAAAAAATAGAAATATAGACCATTACAATTTATAAAAGAAATTGTATAATTTGCAGGTAAAGTATAATTGAGATCTAGTTATGAATAATTCGACAAAGATAATTAAATAAAGTTCCAGAGATAGTTGTATCAATTTAGCTCATTTGAATACACTATGAGTTCAACGAATTGCTTCATGCCGAGTGTTTCCTTGATGTCAGTCCTGCTGGGCTTATTAATCAATATGATGAATTCTCAATTTGTAAATTCGAGTTGATATCTTTCGCAGGTAGGTTTGAACTTTCGACACTCAATTTTATCATTAGAGAAACTATCAGATATATTATGTAATTTATTCTCTTCATAATATGGTTAATCTCTTCTGATTGCCTTTGTTAACTTGTGCACTTTAGTTAATTCATTTAACTGCCATGTTACTGACTGACCCAACGTAGCACAAAAATTTGGCCAATTTATTGCTTGTCTTAATAATAAATTAGAAATTTATTAAAAGTACAGACACAGTATTAAATTGGCCATTGTTTTCTGTCAGAAGAGCTCAGTTTGTAATATGGCGGTTAAAAAATAACTCAAATTGCAACTTAAGCTGATAAAGACAGTAAGATGATATTACGAGAGCGGTAAAATAGGTTTACTAGACCAGTAAAATGCAGTTATACAATATTACTATGGTTGTAAAACAAAGTTACAAGTGCAGATATACCAGATTACTATGATAGTAATACGGAGTTACAATTCACTAACGCAGTTATTTAAGTTTACTACGGTAGTGAGACAAAGTTTCAAAACCAGTAATATAAAAGTACGACTATAGTATAATCACTTCAATACTGGCTGTAAAACGGCATTATTCCTGTTATGAAGGATTAAATCATATAGCCATTATTAACTGAATCGTAGTAAATCAAGGTGAACTGTGAGAAATAGAAAGTTTTGTTGAGGCATATAGTATATGAATTTTCTCATTGCTGTTATTATATTTTTCTTTCAGTGTGCGCATAGGGAGCATGTTTGAATCATCTCACTACTATTGATGTGTCAATGTCTATCACAAATCGGGCATATTCCCGAAACTTCCTCATTGAGTTCACATTAACTTCTACTAGTAGAGTTCAAACCGGGCTCTATCGTGTCACCCCGTGGGATCTTCATTGCTAAAATGTATAGACCACTGGGTATCATTCTCCATACCCTTACAATGTAAATTCAACTGGTCGTCAAAAAATCGTCGTGTGCAGGAAGGGGTGGGGGGAATTTTTCCAAAAATTGACAAAAAAATGTTTTCTGTTCATGGTCATCTATATACGGTGAACATCACTCACACAAACTTCTGTTGAAATATACGATTCAGAAATATTTTTTATTAATTGTCAAAAAAGTCGGATACAATGCTCTTAAATGGAATTCCTTAAGATATAAACGCTTGCCCTGAACACCCATATTAACTATTATGTTCCACTCGGTTTTACTCGAGATCTGTTAGGATTATCGAAAAAATGCTTTATATGAAAGGTCTGCTTCGAAAACCAATGATTCAGATGCTTCTTTCAAAATTACAATAGGTAGAACAGTTTCCTCACAAAATAAGAAATTATGTTATTAACTCCCATTAACCGAAACCTAACCTGGAGACGCTAGTAAGGCGCAATTTGTAGCGTTAGTCCATGATAGTGGCGACCTTATGGATTTGAGCTTTGATCTATGCACATAAGGTTCGTTATATCTATCCGACCAACTTTACAGTAATATTCCTGCGTGCCTTCAGAACGCATTTTGAAGATATTGTTTAAATTACTAATTTTTTATATATATGAGAATTTTACATATAATTCATATATATTTGATTTAATTTTGTTAATTCGTTAATAAATATGCAAATATGCGAGTTCAAACTTATATTCATTACTTCATAAATCAATTTTGTGACGTAATATTAACACATTTTTGAAATAATCGTTCATTCTCATTAGTAGTAACAAGATTTCCTGAATCCTAGACCAAAAATCTAGAAAAGAATTAAGAAGGTATATAGTTGGTATCTATGATATTTAGGGCCTAAAAATTTCTTACATGTCATGATTCATCTAATTCAACTATCACTATCACATGAAGAATCACCAAGGGAAGGAAGATTTGAAAAATTTGAAGTACTCGTATTTGCACATGTTTTTTGGGCCATACATTTGCAGGAGCCAATACACGGAATTTGTTTTCTTTTACAGGAACACATTGATCCTGTGCAATCTGAAATGAGAAATTCCATTTCATAAAGAATATTTACGGATCTGATATTCGAAATAATATTTACCTTTCCTACAACTGCAGTTGCTAAGGATAGATGTTTCCTTAGGTAGGATTGGCATCGTCGTTAATTTTGGCAGAAGTTTTCCATTTTCTACATACCACCCACTAAATATAGGATCCGGTAAAGATGGTCATGGTACATTACTATTGATCCAAATTTTTGTTTGGTAATGGACTCGAAGGCTGTGTTGTCTCAAATTATCCAATGTTGGAGGTAATTTACTTATGGATCTTGAAGAAGCTATAATATTCCCCTGAGCCGGTTGATACATTTCACATTTTCGTTTGTCGTATACAGATGGATTTCAAATTCAACAATATCATTGAATACTTATTCTCTCAAATTCTCAAAATCTTGAAAGTTCACTCTGCAGTATCTGCTCAGAATCTTCATCAATTTTCATTATTTTTTTACCTTCTTCGACATTTTGACCGAATGAAGATGCAAAGATGAGCGTAATGTGACTAACTTCATACCAATAATGTTGTAACTCAAGAACCATTCATCCATTCTATAGTACTATTTTCAGTTTATCCCACTGTTCCTCCTGCAGCTTTGGAATTTTTGTTGATATGCTCTAGCGCCTGATCTACAGAAAGTTGGTTAAAATTCCCAATCAAACATTTAATGACAAAATTCCTATTTTTGAATTCATCATGTACTTCCGGTGCCATGTTTGAAAGTATTCAATGATATTGTTGAATTTGTAATCTGTCTGTATACGACAAACGAAAATGTGAAATGTATCAACAGGCTCAGGGGAATATTATAGCTTCTTCAAGATCCATAAGTAAATTACCTCCAACATTGGATAGTTTGAGACAACACAGCCTTCGAGTCCATTACCAAACAAAAATTTGGATCAATAGTAATGTACCATGACCATCTTTACCGGATCCTATATTTAGTGGGTGTAGAAAATGGAAAACTTCTGCCAAAATTAACGACGATGCCAATCCTACCTAAGGAAACATCTATCCTTAGCAACTGCAGTTGTAGGAAAGGTAAATATTATTTCGAATATCAGATCCGTAAATATTCTTTATGAAATGGAATTTCTCATTTCAGATTGCACAGGATCAATGTGTTCCTGTAAAAGAAAACAAATTCCGTGTATTGGCTCCTGCAAATGTATGGCCCAAAAAACATGTGCAAATACGAGTACTTCAAATTTTTCAAATCTTCCTTCCCTTGGTGATTCTTCATGTCATAGTGATAGTTGAATTAGATGAATCATGACATGTAAGAAATTTTTAGGCCCTAAATATCATAGATACCAACTATATACCTTCTTAATTCTTTTCTAGATTTTAGGTCTAGGATTCAGGAAATTTTGTTACTACTAATGAGAATGAACGATTATTTCAAAAATGTGGTAATATTACGTCACAAAATTGATTTATGAAGTAATAAATATAAGTTTGAACTCGCATATTTGCATATTTATTAACGAACTAACAAAATTAAATCAAATATATATGAATTATATGTAATATTCTCATATATATAAAAAATTAGGAATTTAAACAATATCTTCAAAATGCGTTCTGAAGGCACGCAGGAATAGTACTGTAAAGTTGGTCGGATAGATATAACGAACCTTATGTGCATAGATCAAAGCTCAAATCCATAAGGTCGCCACTAACATGGACTAACGCTACAAATTGCGCCTTACTAGCGTCTCCAGGTTCGGTTTCGGTTAATGGGAGTTAATAACACAATTTTTTATTTTGTGAGGAAACTATTCTACCTATTGTAATTTTGAAAGAATCATCTGAATCGTTGGTTTTCGGAGCAGACCTTTCATATAAAGCATTTTTTCGATTATCCTAACAGATCTCGAGTAAAACCGAGTGGAACATAATAGTTAATATGGGTGTTCAGGGCAAGCGTTTATATCTTAAGGAATTCCATTTAAGAGCATTGTATCCGACTTTTTTGACAATTAATAAAAAATATTTCTGAATCGTATATTTCAACAGAAGTTTGTGTGAGTGATGTTCACCGTATATAGATGACCACGAACAGAAAAAATTTTTTTGAAAATTTTTGGAAAAATTCCCCCCACCCCTTCCTGCACACGACGATTTTTTGACGACCAGTTGAATTTACATTGTAAGGGTATGGAGAATGATACCCAGTGGTCTATACATTTTAGCAATGAAGGTCCCACGAAAATCTGTTTTAGAGCTCTTTTCATGCCTTGTGAACTCTACTATACATATGAGCCGCTCATAGGAAAAGTGGTATAACTCAATATAAGTGATTTGTTGGGATATTAAGGTTTTAACTTTCAGCGGATTAAAAAAATCAAGGTATTTCGTTGCCTCCGCAAAATTGTCTGATTCATGATTGTATACGAAGATGTACGAATCTATACGAAGATACTCGAATGTCTACGAAAATACACAAATAAATATGACAAATTTAGTTTCTGTGTTCTATTGAATTTCTATAAAGAATGTGTAGAGATTGTTATGATTGGGCTTGGACTGATCTATTACGACCGTAGAATTTCATGAATATATTACTTTGTCATTATGCAAAGCTGCTATTGGAGTGCGTTCTGAGATTCATGAATGGATACATATTTAGTTATAACGTGAATGGAAAACGTATATAAAAACAGATATAAAAATGTATATAGTGGATATATAATTGCATATAGTTGATGTAATAATGTCTATTGTGGATATATTAATGATTATAGTGGTACATAATGATGGATATAGTCAATATAATAACTACTCATGCTATCTCAACGAAATTTTGAACAAGTTTTTGTGTCGGTTATTCGCATATAACTACCCAGCATCAATTCAATCGGATCTTTAATTTTCGTGTTATAGTGACTATTTCACTCCTATCAAAATCTGACCAACCCCAGGCCAGAGACATCTCATATTATCACGAAAACACCAACTGTCTTTGAATTATGATTGGTCTTACAACTTTGGTGTTTTCAACGGCTAATCCATGGATACGGACTGTTTGACAAATGATTAATATAAATTACGGACGTCAACATGAGTCATTTTGTTCGAGAAATAGTCTATTGAAATATCACTCGTGACTGAATTGATCTCATAAGTCTGTCTTTTATTTCTTAACTCAACTGAATTGCTTGGATAAAACACCACTCGTCCTTTTCACGCTTTGGTTTATCGAAAACGGTTTAAGGAGAAAAACAGACCATACACCAACAATCTATTACGACCGTAGAATTTCATGAATATATTACTTTGTCATTATGCAAAGCTGATATGGAGTGCGTTCTGAGATTCATGAATGGATACATATTCAGTTTCAAAGTGAATGCAAAACGTATATAAAACAGCTATAAAAATGTATATAGTGGATATAAAGAGTATTTGATGTATACGGACACACACGAAAGGTATCCAACACAAAGTCTTCATAAAGGTATAATGATAATGGTTTGATATCAGTAATATAGTTGACCTTCAAAAATATATAAGGGAATTACCCGTTATACTTTTCCATTTTTATATAAGGGATGTTACATATTACTGAAATATACCCAACCTATTTTTTCTGCGCATTCTTATCTCTGTGAATGTTTTTGTCTGAATATTCGATACGCGTGTTTGTCACGCCCCATAATACATCAAAAATGGAATTTGTTTGTATACAACCACCCACATTTGTTCTTATGTTAGCTCACTGCCAAATCAAAAGTATACAATCCCAATGCATTTAGGATAGCTTGATAAGCTTGTCACAAGTAGTTCTCGTTGTAATTTATTGCAAATTCATATGTGCTCAAGCATTGAATACAGGAAATGAACAATCCAAAAACCAATGTAATACAAAAATACCATGCACTTTGAACAATGGTCACTATTTATTTCTTTCTACGAATGTAGAAAATCCAAACCAGTCAACTCGATTATTAAATTGATGAATTAGAGAAAATGAGCAATAATATGAAATTGAATATAAAATCTTAATTTTGAATTTTAATGGGATGATTTGTGAAAATTGAAATATAAAAGGTTGAATTAGCAAAAATTCAACTATTACAATTGATGCTTGAAACTAATAATTTTGGGGTACAATGAAAATTGAAAAATACAAAAATGTGAGATCAAATAGAAATTAGCAACAGGTGATTTTAAAAAATGATGTCCAATTTAACTACTAATTTGAATGAGTATGCGGGAACCAAATACGATAAGGAACTTATCTTAAAAGTCTGGATGAACTCCTCCCCCAAGTGAATTGCACAGGATTTTACCATAAATGAAACAATATGATGTGGGGGTTTTCCTATGGATTCAGCTATTAACCATTAAACCAATCTGTCCCAGGAGGCATGCACCATTCAACCCAAAATTCCAGTGTAGAACTCGGAAAAAAACATTACGTCTAGATGTGAAAATCACCATAAAAAAATCTGAGAATGAAATGAGAAAAAATGATATGCTATTTTTAAATTGAATTTGAACTGAACACAGTGTAACTTACCCTCGTAGTCGAGGATTTTTCACTTAATTGCAGCTTCGAAAAGAATGAAATAAAATCCGACTAGGCTATCCAAATTTAATTGCTTAATGCCCCAACAGTAAAATCAATTCAGCTACTAAATACTTAGAAATTTGAAAAAATGCTGCTTTTCAACTTCACTGCTCGTCAAAACTTTTATTCTCAACTCTGCGATGGCTACGATCAAAAAAGAACGAAATTCTTGATTCATTTTCTGAAGAACTCGAATCAAGAGATAAGAAATATGAAAAAATTGAAAAAAACGTGTTTATATTAATTTCGATAGTTTGAATGCAAGATGAATTAAACTGATCTTATAACATGACATCTACCGGTAATGCAGCATACCTTCTCTTACAGAAATTATTAACATTATCATCGTACATAGAAGACTTCTATATACAATGACATTATGAAATGAAGTGTTAGAAAACTGTAAGGACGAAAGACTGAAAATAAAACCGTATCAATGTCGAGTACCCAAAGTTTTTTTCTAAAACAATTGTGCTCACGTTGAAATGACCGAAAATATGTCTCATATGCTCTGTTAAAGTATCCATAATACATCAAAAATGGAATTTATTCGTATACAATCACCCAATATATTTGTTGTTATGTTAGCTCAATGCCAAATCAAAAGTATGCAGGCCCACAATGCATTTATGATAGCTTGATAAGCTTGCCCCCAAGTAATGTTAGTGCTCGTTGTAATTTATTTCTTTTCTAAATTCATATGTGCTCAAGCATTGAAAAGGAAAACTGGTTGGCTTTTCTCGATATCCCCAAGCATGGTACCTAGCAACTTGCAATCTGACAATCCAATTCCAATACAGGAGAATGGACAATGCGCGCAAAAGCTCCCGACTTCACGTTATTGCTTCACAATGGGTCTGCTGAAAACCACACAATCATCCCCCCAAAGTCTGCGTAAACCGAAAGATTCATAAATAATCAATGGTATTCCCTTTCATATAAACGATAAATGCTGCCCCAATAATAATTCGAAATGATAAGCACTCAGTTCCGAGGAACTAGAGCGCCAAAAAGGATCTAGTACCTCATGCATCAAACTTCATATGACGGATAGAATAATTCCAATTGCCTAGAGAAATTCAATTCATATTAATTACCATATTGTATATATATGTAATATATATTGAATATTAAAAAGAATGTAGAAATTTGTAGACCTTTACAAGTTGATACCAATCAGGGAAATATATGTAAGGATAATTTTGGTATAATTCACCATAATGTACAATCAATGGGAAACAGCATTGACCCCCTTCAACACCTTCTCTTTGGTCACCGAGACTGTACCATCTTGTGCATCACTGAATGCTGGAACGATGTAGATAATTAACATTATGTTGAGTCAATAAAAAATCTCATCCTGAAATTATTTTTTAATAGTCAAACCATGTAATTTCCACTCGAAGCACCTAGATGTCGCTATCAAAGTAAAAATTTTCTGTCATTACATCCACATACAAGTTCACGATGCTTCTCCACTCTAGATGGCGCTTTTCACAGTACAGATTTCCTGAAGACGATCTCAATTGAATTGACGTATGAAAATAAAAATCGTGATCTAGTATCGAGAAGGCATAAAAGTAAAACATGGCCACCTATGATGGCTGGGAATGGGTGAAGAACATGATTCCTGGATTCAGTCAGAAAACAAACTTTGAATAACCATGCTATCGCCAATATATGAGTCGGTGCTAAGTGAAAATGCTGATCCCGAATCATGTAATTTTGAAGTTACAAACGAAAAGCACTACCTGTTGAACTGCCAGTTCCACCTAGAAATTGAATGTGGATTAGGGTCTGCTTTCCAGCGAGACAATTCACACCTGCTGTTAAGCTGAGCTGTAATGACTGCGTGATATCCTTTGATGATTGGGAATGGGAGTCATTTATTGCAATAATCGAAAATGGTTATCAACAAGAATGTGGAGCTACAGTTGTACGATGTGCTGGTGAATGTATGATTACTAGCGTCACAAAATGGGGGAACTGCATGTATTTCAGTGAAGTTGACTTGAATAAGATATCTCAATTGAATCGACTGATAATTATCAGTCGTCTGGAAATGTTGAAATATCTCCGAATTACTTTGTATTACTTTAAATTCGTGGATACCATCAAAGAATTGATACGAAACTCCAGCAAAAATAACAACAACAATTCTGTTGAAGATTTCATAAATGCTTTCTGTAGAATCAATCCTTGTGTTCAGAGTTATGCAATTTTAGAATGTATGTACTTTTATAGGAATAAAGTATTGAACGATGTAGATAATTAACATTATGTTGAGCCAATAAAAATCTCATCCTGAAATTATTTTTTAATAGTCAAACCATGTAATTTCCACTCGAAGCACCACCACCACCGTCAGTGCTTGTCAATGAATACTCTCTGTATATTCAAATCCCTCGATCCATCTTCAAATCCGTACACCCAGCTTGCCGACAAACACGCTTTCCATTGATTTTATTCATTACTAGCTGGCCCGGCGAACTTCGTACCACCTAACCTAATAAAAAAAAATACTCGGTATGAATGAAGTTTTATTATTATTTTCGATTAATTGCACATGATGTTGCCTACTTACAAAACAGAGTTTTCTTGAAAAACACCCTGTATAAAAATTTTGGATCCAATACATTATGAGAATCCATCCAAGGTATATATTTAGTGAAGGTTTTCGTTTGTGACACAAATCACTTCAAGCACGTATAATTGTGCAGTGATTTAAAGAACACCCTGTATAGTAATGGTTTATTTTCAATGATTTATGCCTCTAAAGTTTATTTTTTAACACAAATGAATTAAATTGTACGATTGTGGCATGGAAAACAGCAAATTGCAATTGACGTTAAAAGAAAAACACCCTGTATGAAAATTTCAGACAAATACGACGTTAACAGAAAAACACCCTTGACCAAATACCAAATACTTTATGAGAATCTATCCAAGGTACCTATTAAGTTAATGCTTTGTTTGTGGTACAAATCACTTCAATCGCCTTCAAGTGTGCCGTGAGAAAAAGAGCACCCTGTACAGTAATGGTTTATTTTCAACGATGTACGTCTCGAAAATATATTCTTTAACACAAATGAATGAAATTGTACGATGATGACGTGAAAAATAGCAAGTTGAAATTGACGTTAGAAAAACACCCTGTATGAAGATTTTGAACAAATACATTATGAGAATCCATCCAAGGTACCAATTTAGTTAATGCTCTGTTTGTGACAAAAATCACTTCAATCGCGTACAATTGTGCAATGATAAAAAGAACACCCTGTATACTAATTATTTATTTCCAATGATGTATCCCTCTAAAGTTTATTTTTTAACACAAATGGTTAATGCTTTGTTTGTGACACAAATCACTTCAATCACGTACAATAGTGCCATGAGAAAAAAGACACCCTGTATATTAGTGGTTTATTTTCAATGATGTATGCCTCAAAAGTTTATTTTTAAACACACATGACTAAAATTGTACGATTATGGCAGGAAAAACAGCAAGTAGTAATTGACGTTAAAAGAAAAACACCCTGTATAACACAAAAAAGTATCCTATGTCCGTCCCCTGGTTCTAAGCTACCTCACCACCAATCACCAATTTCAAAGTTCCGGCGCCCGAGGTTTTTTTCAATTGTCCCCTTATGAAAAGTGCAGATTCATACATTAGAAACCATACAGGACATTGACAGAAGGTAACTTCAAAAATATTGGGGTTGAAATACTCGTATTTTAGCGATGCAACGGGGGGACCTCACCCGAAAATATTGAAAGCATAATTCTGTAGTTTGGTGAACGCAGGAAATTTTTGATCGATTACAAGGTAATTTATTATTACTTATCTAATAAACTATTATTTGAATTGAATTTCCTTGCAGTGATATCATATGAATACATTGATTCCCAACTCTGAGAAACCAATACCAGATATAATTTGTCCGTTTGAACTAGAGCGCCAGAAAGCTCGGGGCTTGAACCCATTTTTATGATAACCTGAAAGTCCCTGAGAGCCCCTCCCAATTAACAATTCCAATACAGGAGAATGGACAATGCGCGCAAAAGTTCACGTTAATTTCAATCATGCGTCACTCTCCCTTTATAGCACCAAACATCCCAAATTCTTACGGCCCCCCGTGGCCTAGCGGTAAGGACCCTGACTCTCACCCAAACTCCCCGGGTTCATATCCCGCGTCCATCCAGAAAATTTTTCATGACGTCATCCGCCCGACGCATCAGACCCCCAGACACCATTAAGGGAGGTCATAGGTCAACTTTGATCGAGAACCCGCTTAGTCCCTCTACTGAGTCGAACCAAATCGTTTGAGACCATTATCGTAAAAAAAATCGTAAGTTACAGGCATTTGGGCAAAATGATAACGCGATGTTCCCCAGATCATAAGCGCAAAAAGACATAATAGAATTTTTCAAACATTATATTCGTCCGAAAATATTATACGCATTATATTTTAAGGAAGATAAACACTATCTCGATATTTGAGAAATTTTAAGGAAAACTTTCAAGCAATCTGCTTTCAATTTAGTTAAGTGCAATGACATATTAGAAGATGTAACTGATAAAGATTTAAGGTGAAAATTCATGAGACGATTTTGTCGTCCAAAACCAACGACGCTGTCGTCCAAAATTTCGACGATTTTGTCGTTCAAAAGCAACGACTGTCGTTCAAAATTTCCCTTCCCCTATATTTCATGGAACGACGAAATCGGACGACAGCTTATTTTGGACATAGGAACATAACCTAATTGAATTTAAATATTACAACTAAATACATATTTGTATTGGTACAAAATGAGTTCCTAAAGTACCACAGTTATCTCTAATAATTATATAAATGTATTAAATCGCAAAAGAGAAACAATTGGGAACTTCCAAGACGATGCAATTTCTGGAGTACATAGGAGCTTCAACTCCCAATTATAGAATCCTTGTAGAAGGAGAAGAGGTTCTAAATGTAGATCATGTAATCATGTATGACAAAACAAATTGTGGTCCCAGTTTTATAGACATTGGTTCCTTATGTTTACAAAGTAGTGCCCTTAAATCAGAACCACATAAAATTGATGGCCCATATTAATGTGGAGAATGGTAAACTTAAAAAAAAAGTATGGTATATTCTTGTGAAGTCGGATCATGGAGCAGGTGTAAACATATTACTGATGTTTTAATTCAAGTTCAGGTGCATGCTGTTCTAGTTCATTTATGAGGATATTTATGGATATTTATGGGAGAGAAAACCCAAAAAAAACCGTTGAATAAAGGATATATAGTGCCTAATTGACCCAGATAAAGCTGTGGTAAAACAGTTATCAATAATTAAAATGATTTTTTCAAGATATGATTCACATTTATAAAGTCTCCCGGTTGGCCATGAGAATTTGACACATTTCACCATGTATATTTTGAAAATGTTAGGTTATAGTCATTTTCCTGTCAGATAACTACGCAACGTTGTCCTCTCTACATCGAAGTCCTAGTAATTACGTATTTTCACAATGTGAATTTACTTCGGAAAAATAATTAATTTGAGAAGATATTATGTGAATTCAATAATTCCACAGTCCTGGCGACTGTAGAAGAAAATCGTTTACTCTGTTGTTACTGGAAATATTTCACGTATATAAACTGGTTGGAAGATTCCATTATGCTATTTTCTTGTATGGAAATCAAGAATCAAGTGTTGGAATTTTATTGAAAAATAATGGATAGATTACTCCGTTGCTCTGTTATAGTTCATTTGAAAAAATAATAAAAGGACCTGAATAAACCGGCAGGAAAACTCCTAAACGAACAGACGTACCTATGTAATTCCCCACTTTTCAAAATTCTCAAGAAATAAGCATACATAAGACATTTAAATACCTTGTTGCACAACTTGAAATACACCAGTTTCAAAATGTAGTAGTACTACGAAACCCGAGTCATTTTTGGCGCTCTAGTTCCTCGGAACTGAGTGCTTATCAATTTGCCCAAATGTCTGTAATTTTCGAATTTTTCGATGAAAATGGTCTTAAACGATTTGGTGCGACTCACTGATCAAGAATCCGTGGTGGAAATTCATTCTGTCCGGCCGTCCGGCCGGCTGGTCTAGCCGGCCGGCCGTAGGCACGATAACTCTCGAACGGAATGAGCATGAAAGTTGAAATTTTCAAAGTAGGTTTGGGGGATAAATATCTCGGCTAAGTTCTTTACTGGGCAAAATCGGACAGAAGGTTTCGGAGTAATAAAAAAAAATTTTTTTTTTTACAAAACAAATTCCAAATTAAATTTTTTTTAATAAGCAGTTTTATCATAATAATCCATTCATATCATTTTTAACTCTAACAAGCTAATACTTTCGGAGATACGATATTTCAATGTAAATCGTATTTCACAGATTGATATAATTATTCTATGTATGAATTCTCATAATGTCAACTTGACAGAAGGGAATATTGTAACTTCAAAAATATTGGGGTTGAAATACTCGTATTTTAGCGATGCAACGGGGACCTCACCCGATAATGTTTGAAAATATTACGTAAATATTGAAAGCATATTTCTGTAGTTCGAGAGAGGAGAAAATTTGGTGAACGTAGATCAGGAAATTTTTGATCGATTACAAGGTAATTTTTTATTTATTACTCATCTTCTTTCATATTATTACTCATCTTCTTTCATACATGTTTTATGGAATACCTACTATTTGTAGGTACTTTAAACCTGTTTTGGGCAATTGTCATACGAAACTTGTTTTTTTGGCGCTCTAGTTCCTCGGAACAGAGTGCTTATCAATTTGCCCAAGTGTCTGTAATTTTGGAATTTTTGGCTGATAATGGTCTCAAACGATTTGGTTCGGCTCACTGATCAAGAATCCGAGTGCGAAATCGATTCTGTCCGGCCGGCCGACCGGCCGTAGGCACGATAACTCTCGAACGAAAGGAGTTGGCGGATTGAAAATTGCAAGGTGGTTTTGGAGCGTAAATATCTCGGACAAGTTCGTTTGATCTATCTGAAATTTAGCATCAAATTGTAGAATCATGACCTTAATACGCATTTTCGTTTTGAATTTCATCTTATTGTACAATGTTGAATAATTTAAATAAATAAACATTTGTACCTTTTCTATCTACCTATATCACTGCTGAATCAACATATCCACTTGAGGTTGGATTGTTCTTATTCAGATTATAATAATTTTAAATCGCAAGTTCCTCTTAAATATCTTAGTAATCTTTTCAGATATTTTCAGGTTTCAATATTATTTTTATTCTCATATTCACTCTAAATATAAATAAATATTAACATATATGCTCAGATCAGGTCTTGCAATTATCATTAAATACATTAAATATCCTATTAAATTTCATATTTTCCATCTGAATTTAAAACAGAATAATTACTTTTACTGCCAAGGGTACTACTTACAGGATTCTATTCGCTAATTTGAAATTTATTTAGTATACCTATATCTTACGTATGCACTCTGATCTGAAGATATTTTATCATCAGTTATTATCTACTAAATTTTAATCCAAGAAAAAGTTTAATATCCTTCAAATCTACCATACTGAACTTATTTTTCAGATACTCAGATACTTTAAAATTATTCATAGTATCAATATTTGCTGTTATTATCACTAGATCATCAACATAAAGCACCACAAAAAAAATTTTTTTTTTATGTATATCACCTTCATCTAAAATACATCTGTCTACAGTTGATTTTTTTTTTAACGTATGCGTTCATTCTTCAAATCAGCATCTCCCTGATTGTTTCAATCCAATTCAGGATTTGTTCAATTTACAAATCATATTGTTTTTCACTTTCAATCCCTTCAGGGATTTTCGCATGAATCTCTTTAAATTTACTATTCCAAAATGTGGTTTTTACATCCATATGATGTATTAATAAATTGTACTGATAATCAAATATAATCATAAATTTTAAACTTGATATTCATGCAACAGGTGCGAATGTATCATTATAATTAATTGACTACTTTTGACTAAAACCCTTTACGACTAGTCGAACTTCATATTTTGAATGGATTACCAAATTCATTATTTTTTTTTTATATTAAATATCCATATGTAATCTACAATATTCCCCTTTTTTTCGGTCTTGTCTAATGTCCAATTATTGTTAATCTTAAGAGAATCAATTTCTTTTCTAATTCCTAATTCCCATTTTACTCTATCAGTTCTACGTTTAATTTCTTAAAATGAAGTTGGAATATTTTATTGAAATGATATATCACTCACCAGGCAATAATTTTCTATAACAATTCCTCATATTATGAAATACATGTGATTCGATTACTTCTCCTTGGTTCAGAACATCTTGTTCTAATATTTTCATTGAAAGATTCGTCAGTGGTCGAATTGTTCAAAATTCCTAATTATTGGAATTATTCGATGAAACTAACGAATCTATCAATTAATCATTCAAGATAAATTTCACTGATTTATCAAAATCAGATTCCTGAGACTATTACACTGACATCACGTCAGAAAAATCAGATTCATTGATTCTTCCGGGCTTTGTTACAGGCCTGGATATCAAAAAAAAATTAGTCTGATCTACAATTATTTATCTCACAACTGAATATCTTTCAGTAATTACATTCCACACTCCATAACCATTCGGTTCATATCCTACTAGTTTTTCCATCCAAGATTTTTCATCAGACTTGGTCTTACTAGTTAAACCGAAAACTTTCAAAAATTATATTTCTGGCATTCTACTATGCCGCATTCCATAGAGTGTTTTATTTACTTTTAGAGCTTTAGTTGGAATAATATTTATTAAATAAGTAGCTGTAAGGACCGCATCATTCTTTAGAAAACTTTATCTAAACTAGCTCCTGCTATCATAGCTCGAGCTTTCTCTGTATTTGTCCTTACCATACGCTCTGATACACCATTCAATTGAGGAGTTCAGGGTACATTTACATGACAAGTAATACCTTTTTGCATACACAACTCTTTCATTTCCAGCGATAAATATTCTCTTTCATTGTCACAATATAAATGAACAATTTTCAAATTAAATTGTGTTTAACTTTTTGCAACATAATCTTGAAAAACAGAAAATACTTCTGATCGATACGAGATCAAATACGTAGCATTAATTACGCGATGTTCCCCAGAACATACGCGCAAAAAGGGTGTATTTATCCACGAATAAAACAGAATAATTTTCAATATCTACATACTCTGAAAATACTTCTGATTTATAAGTAACCAAATATGTAGCACTAAAATGCGTGTTTTGATTCACGAATAAAACAGATAAATTTTCATTATCTACCGTAGATGGAGTAATCGTACAAACCACAAAATATTATAAATAGAGGTCGTTTTATATAATTTTATATTTCAATTTATTGTTATTTATAAGGCTCACGTAAATTATTATTTGGTTGTGTTTGATCAATTTGTTCAAAATCATCAATCATTTATTTTCTTTTGAGTTCGGAAAACTTATTTTTCACCTATATGACCTAGTCTTTGATGCCACAATTCTTATTGGAATTTTGATGTGATATGTGTTTGAGAAAAATGTTCTTCATTTGGATACACTACAAAAATCTACAGTCATAAAATTATTTCAAGGCTTACCCCAAATGTACAAAATATTTTTCATTTGTAGTCACTACAAAATTTACAGATATCAAAATCTTCCACGGCTTACCTCGCATTATAACCTTACCACCTTTTCTCATTTCCACACCATTTTGATCAAAAATGATGGTCATACCAGCATTTTGCATTTTGGATACTGACAAAAGGTTATTTGGTACATCAGCACAGAATAGAACATCCTCTAGAATTTGGACGCCCATATGGGTAATTATGTGCAGCTGACCCTTCTTCGTTGTATGAATGTAGGTAGGTACTCTCCATCCTTCGCTACAGAAATACGTATCGATACATCCAAATTGATGAAGTTCACCATGAATTCCACTTTATTAATTGGGTGATCTGATGCTCCAGAATCCAGAAGAAAAATTCTTTTGTCCTCTTCTTTTCCAAATAAGTTATTTCCTTTCATGAAGATGAAACTCTTATCATCGGTGGTTAGTGGTTGCGTTAATTGCACCATTTGAATATTTTGCGATGATTGTTCTTCTTATTTTTAAAACTGAAGCAATTCTTTTCGATATGCCCCAATTTGCCACAATGATGACATGGATAGAAAATCTTATGAGAATTCATGTCTCTATGTAAGTTCTTGAAATTATTATTTGTGAATTTTGAATTGACTTTTATACAAATGCGGATATTTCGGGATTCTACTATTTGTATCCGCTTGCAGCACTTTCGCAGTTGTATCACTTTTTTTTTTCAGCAATTAATTTCACTTCGTGATATAACAGTTTTCAGTTTTCACGAATGCATCACTCAAATCACAACTTCCTTATCAACCACATGAAAAACATGAAACACGTTCAGATCTGTTAGCAATGCACAGATTCTAATCTTCCACACACTATATTTTTCGCCACTATAGAATTTAATGTTTCTTTTCAAATTCACGTTTTTCATTTCCGTTGAAATTGTCTTTCGCTCAAGATTCGAACACTCGATAATTTTTCGACCTTTTATTCGCGACGTAGACTGGACCCATAACCTATTGGGAAATGGCTATGTGAAATAACTAAATAACGGTCAAATTACTTTTCTAATACGTTTAATGAAATTCGGCCTTAGAAGGTTTCTCGAGAACTGTTCCCTAACAACTAACTTAAATGAGGCAGAATCGGCATATCGAAAGCTCTGGAATTTACCTCTTAAGCTTGAGAAATTACTGCGGTTGCATTCCCCTATGTTCAATATAAACAGAGCTGTTGACAGTTTCACGGACCTTCCAAATATTCCATTTAGGCATTCGTAGGCCCAACTTGCTGATAAGTGAAAACCACTTATCGATATATAAATTCGTTAAATTAATTTTTGGAACTCAGACTAAACAAACATGCATTTCAGGAATGCTAGCTTTCAATAAACCAACATTGACCTTGACGATATTTCAGCAGTACGAACCTGCCTGTGTTTTAGTTACAAAAACGTGATAGACCTAAATCATGGCCAACCGGGAGACTTTATAAAAGTGAATGGAATATACATATATAGGTATTATGTGAAAATAATTATTAACAATAAATGTAATGTTTGATGTACAATAAAGTTGCTTTTTTTTTGTTTTGTTTTCAAGAGATTTGATGACCATCTCTTCTATTCAAATGAAAATATCAAAGTTGTTTATGCCTGTGAAACTTTTCAAAGCACTGTCACTGTTCAAGATATCACTCTTTGTAGATAACCGGGATGTATCAACGGCACAAGTGTTAGGTGGCCTGGTAACAATGTACACAACCAAGTCTACTACTAGCATTATTATTGCTGTTCAACTAACTCAAGGATGCTTGGGCGATTCTTATTTCTTCTTCTGAATGAGGTTTTTCAACACAGCAAGTCATCGACACATCCTTCCTCAGTTCTCTTTCGAGGTACCTCCTTGTACTCTGTTTGAAGATGATGTAGTTCCAAGTTGAGTACTCTTCGGTCTATTAGTTATCCTCCTAACGCAGTTTCAATAATTATATTTGTCGGAGAATTAGTGATGGTGAAGTCGACTATTTGACTTGTTTGGCTAGGCGACACGTAGTGTTGCTTGATGTGTGGCCGTAGACGTTTCAGCTTAAGTGCCTCTTCAGCAAGGTTAGTTTATGAAGTATAGAATAAGAAATGATTAAAATGAGGAAAGAGAGGAGGGCACGAGGCAGTTAGTTTCGGGAGACGAAAGGAGCGTGATCTACGGATACGTCGGCCAAAGTAACGAATCATTAGTTATTGAGAGTCATTCTTGAAGTTTTCCTCATAAATAATCATGAATAAAAACGAAAGATTCGACATCAGAAGTGGGATTCAACTCGCAAACACGATATGGAGATCAATGTTGGGTATTCAGAATCGTAATTTCAAAATCATATTAAATGCAGTGAAAACTACCGAATCGATTGAAAGAAATTTGCCGTTGCCTACATTTCATTCTGAATTATCAGATATTGATCCCATTGCTTGGTGCAACACAGTCAATGTGTGCCAAATCCGAAAAACCAAGTACAAGGTTGTGTTTTAATTAGTGCAAGTGAAAGTTTGCAAGGAGGTGCGTCTCAATGGTTAGGTATCACGAATATGCTATAGGCTGGTATTACCTGGGCGGAATTCAAAACTGTAGGTATTAATTTGAAAATATAGTACAAAGTCGTCCAAATAATGAGAGGACAGGTTAGAAGAAATAAATCAACAGGGTGAACTTAGTTCCAACAGGTATTTCAAAGCAGTGTGGTGAGTTGAAGTAATTCTATTTTGATTCCGGAGCAGAATGCTCATTGATTAAGGATGAAATGGTAGTAAAATTTACTGTAAGATAATTCAATAACATCGTTAATTTCAAGAGTTTAGGAAACATAACAGTTTTTAGTACAGTACAGGGTACAGGTTTCTTCAGAAATTGATGATTAACATTGATCATCCCGTATTTACAGATGGTTACCTGAAATGAGATATCATGATATAATGATTTTAGGTGAAATGCTTGATGCTTTGAGTTTAGGCTAGTAGAACAAAATTGTTTGTTGTTAAGAAATAAAGCGAGGATAAATGGCTGCACTGAAATGAATTCTATCAGGACTATTGATTTTTGATTCTTATCAAAACAGATATTGATGATTATAATAAAATAAAAATGGCTTGCGACAATTTTGTCAGAATTTTCAAATTACTTAATTGAAAATTGAAAATAATCCTAGAGATCGAGTCGCTAGTATACAATTGGAAGTACGATTAATTTATGAGAATAAAATAGTACGAAAATCGCCTAATTGACTTGCATATAGTGAAAAGTCTGATAAGCAAAATTCAGGTGTTGAAAGCTGATATAATTTGTCTTAGTTACTCTCGTTTTCAAGTCCGATAATTTTTGTTAAAAAAAAAGGTACGGATCGATTATGTCTCGATTATAGAGAGTAAAATTGGAATGCCAGGTGGGCATTATGAGAGGTTGCTCATGTGTTTTGGATTGAAAAAAATGCTACGGCAGTTTTTCAGTGTGCAGAAATGAAAGCTTTGGGCTGAATTTCCTGTCTTGTGTTATTGTTGATTTTTGATGTAGATGACATGTTGATTGTTTCCTAAGCTATCGATGTAACGATAGTAGAGGGACTAAGCGGGTTCTCGATCAAAGTTGACCTATGACCTCCCTTAATGGTGTCTGGGGGTCTGATGTGGATGACGTCGGGCGGATGACGTCATGATCGAAAAATTTTCTGGATGGACGCGGGATATGAACCCGGGGAGTTTGGGTGAGAGTTTGGGTGCTTACCGCTAAGCTACAGGGGCCGTAAGAATTTGGGATGTTTTGGTACTATAAAGCGGACGCATCAGAGTGACGCATGATTATGTGAAGCAATAACGTGAAGTCAGGAACTTTTGCGCGCATTGTCCATTCTCCTGTATTGGAATTGGATATTCGTACACAATTTATCCGGTATAAAATTTTTTAATTTATGATATATGATATTCGTAGAATTTTCGTATTATTATTGGGTAGGCATTTATCGTTTATTTGAATGGGAATACCGGGGGGATTATTTGTGAATTTTTCTTTTGGTTTACGCGGTCGAGAAATATAACTTTGGGGGATGATTGTGTGGTTTTGAAAATTTGTTGTCATAATGAATAAAATCAATGGAAAGCGTGTTTGTCAGCAAGCGGATCGATGGATTTGAATATACAGAGAGTATTCATTGACCCTTATTTCGAATATTCTTGTTTGAAGAACTAGAAACGGTCAATTCCTCTCAGATAAATTCATAATCAATCCACGTTATAGAAATTAGATGAAACCAGAATCGAACGTCAAATGGTACATTTCAGGCTTGTAGACCACCCACACATGTAACTAACGGACTCTTTTACATAAACAAAATATTGGTCTAGATCCTTTTTTCGAATTATTATTGGGGCGGCATGTATCGTTTATATGAAAGGGAATACCATAGATTATTTATGAATCTTTCGGTTTACGCAGACTTTGGGGGGGATGATTGTGTGGTTTTCAGCAGACCCATTGTGAAGCAATAACGTGAAGTCAGGAGCTTTTGCGCGCATTGGCCATTCTCCTGTATTGGAACGAGCAATATAAGGGATTCCAATGTTTTCAAAAACAATTTATGTTGTGGTTTTCAGCAGACCCATTGTGAAGCACTGACGTGAAGTCAGGAGCTTTTGCGCGCATTGTCCATTCTCATGTATTGGAATTGGATATTCGTACACAATTTATCCGGTATAAAATTTTTTAATTTATGATATATGATATTCGTAGAATTTTCATCATATGAAGTTTGATGCATGAGTCGGAGGTACTAGATCCTTTTTTTCGTATTAATATTGGAGGGCATTTATCGTTTATTTGAAAGGGAATACAGGGAATTATTTGGTTTACTCAGACTTTGTGGGGGGTGATTGTGCGGTTTTGAAAATTTGTTGTCATAACGAATAAAATCAATGGAAAGCGTGTTTGTCAGCAAGCTGGGTGTACGGATTTGAATCATCCTAATGAACCGGAGTGAAATAGTCGAAAGTTTTTATTCAAATTCATTATATTCAAGGGCAACGACAGTTATTAACGAATAAGCTTTTCTCAAAGGAGACTGCACGGGGGTTCAGACTCAATTTCAGTGATTTTTATGTGTAAATTCCCATGAGGATTTCTAAGCTCGATTTTAGCAAAAATGGTTCTTTCCATATGAATATATGTAGATTTCTCAGCATCTCTAGATTGTTGGAAAATTATTACTGTTCTTCCCAGCAATCGCACCCTTGTCTCCACACAATACTTTTTCAACCAAATAAACATCATGCTGCTCTGTTTTTTGCAATTCTTCTTGATAGAAAGCACCACTTATTGGTCTACCGGTAAAGTAGGCAACTCGCTGGGTAGGTAAGTTGGACTTTTGTAATTTTAAATAGTTCAGTAGTCCACTGATACCCTTTTGTGAAAACGTGTCTAAATTTGCGTACAATTCTTCTGAAATTTATGAGGTCATGCTATTTTTATGTGACTGTAGGCTAATTTATATATGTCGTTCTTTGTTCTTTGTATTAACGTCACGGGGTTTCATGCCAATAGTTCATTGTTTTTTATTATTATTATACTCATTTTACTACATCTTGAAGGATCAATCGATATGTTCCACTGAATTTTTTGTAAAGCACCTCTTTCAACGTTCTTATGGCCCTCTCCACTGTTGAAGCTTTCATATCACTCTACATATTATATGGTGCTTTTTAACAACTGGTTCATGAAATTGTCGGTTGAAAAAATTCAATTCATCGATCAGATTGCAGGTTGCTAGGTGCCATGCTTGAGGATATCGAGAAAAGACAACCAGTTTTCCTTTTCAATGCTTGAGCACATATGAATTTAAAAAAGCAATAAATTACAACGAGAACTACTTGTGACAAGCTTATCAAGCTATCATAAATGCATTGTGGGGTTGCATACTTTTGATTTGGCAGTGAGCTAACATAACAACAAATATATTGGGTGATTGTATACGAATAAATTCCATTTTTGATGTATTATGGATACTTTAACAGAGCATATGAGACATATTTTCGGTCATTTCAACGTGAGCACAATTGTTTTAGAAAAAAACTCGACATTGATACGGTTTTATTTTCAGTCTTTCGTCCTTACAGTTTTCTAACACTTCATTTCATAATGTCATTGTATATAGAAGTCTTCTATGTACGATGATAATGTTAATAATTTCTGTAACAGAAGGTATGCTGCATTACCGGTAGATGTCATGTTATAAGATCAGTTTAATTCATCTTGCATTCAAACTATCGAAATTAATATAAACATGTTTTTTTTCAATTTTTTCATATTGCTTATCTCTTGATTCGAGTTCTTCAGAAAATGAATTAAGAATTTCGGTCTTTTTTGATCGTAGCCATCGCAGAGTTGAGAATAAATGTTTTGACGAGCAGTGAAGTTTAAAAGCAGCATTTTTTCAAATTTCTAAGTATTTAGTAGCTGAATTAATTTTACTGTTGGGGCATTAAGCAATTAAATTTAGATAGCCTACTCGGATTTTATTCCATTCTTTTCGAAGCTGCAATTAAGTGAAAAATCCTCGACTACGAGGGTAAGTTACACTGTGTTCAGTTCAAATTCAATTTAAAAATAGCATATCATTTTTTCTCATTTCATTCTCAGATTTTTTTATGGTGATTTTCACATCTAGACGTAGTGTTTTTTTCCGAGTTCTACACGGGAATTTTGGGTTGAATGGTGCATGCCTCCTGGGACAGATTTGTTTAATGGTTAATAGCTGAATCCATAGGAAAACCCCCACATCATATTGTTTCATTTATGGTAAAATCCTGTGCAATTCACTTGGGAGAGGAGTTCATCCAGACTTTTAAGATAAGTTCCTTATCGTATTTGGTTCCCGCATACTCATTCAAATTAGTAGTTAAATTGGACATCATTTTTTAAAATCACCTGTTGCTAATTTCTATTTGATCTCACATTTTTGTATTTTTCAATTTTCATTGTACCCCAAAATTATTAGTTTCAAGTATCAATTGTAATAGTTGAATTTTTGCTAATTCAACCTTTTATATTTCAATTTTCACAAATCATCCCATTAAAATTCAAAATTAAGATTTTATATTCAATTTCATATTATTGCTCATTTTCTCTAATTCATCAATCGAGTTGACTGGTTTGGATTTTCTACATTCGTAGAAAGAAATAAATAGTGACCATTGTTATTGTTCAAAGTGCACGGTATTTTTGTATTACATTGGTTTTTGGATTGTTCATTTCCTGTATTTTAAAGGTTCAGATAAACTTGTAGATATTACTGTTGAATATTTGAATTTTGTGAAATTTTGCAGATAAATGTTGGATTGTTTAGATTAAGTGTAATTTCAATTCTGGTTGACATTGGCATATTTAACCCATTCCTGATGTTGTCTCTATGCTCAGTAATAATAATTATATTGAATGCTTGAATTTTTTTTATTGTATTGTATGACCACAGGATTGAACAATAAAGAAAGAACAACCGTAGCAATTGGCACCCAACAACCAACCAACCAACCAGCAATTCAGCAATTGTAAGGGACAGTGTTCACTATATCCATTGAACCAGGTCACAATCTTCTTGAAGGAGTATCTATCTCTGCCAGGGGAACACCATTATTTTGAGCTCTGAGGTTTTCGATTTGAGGTGAGACACTTTTCTTTTCTCTGTTTGGACAATTCACTTTTACTTGTGACTTTTACACTGGATAGACATTAGACACATTTTTTCTAAGTATGGCTGGCATGTTTTTGAAAATCGAACCTGATCGGTTAATTAAGGAGGAACTCGAATATGAGATTTCCTTAAGGGGTTTGAAACCTGAAGGTTCAGTATCGGAACTGATCAAAATTTTACGTGGTTTGTTGAAATTGGAGTCAGAGGGTCAATCATTCAAAGAATGTTATAAGTTTGATGTAAAGACTGAATTAGATATATGTTCTACCAAAATTGGTGAAATTGAAATTTATCTCAACGAACCTTTTTCATCTTCTATGCAACGAAAAATTAGAACAAAACTAAGTCATTTGATGGGTAGATTGGAAAGAATCAAACCATCCGATGATGAAACGTCTTCATGTGAATTGAGATCTAAGTTACTTACTGCGGGTTTGGGGTTAATTTCTGTATATGAGGGTAAATTATCCGCTAATCCTGGAACTACAAAGTCGGTACCTGCTGAGGTAGAATTTGAGCAAAGTTTACTGAATGAAAAAGCTGTGAGTTCAACACCTACATATAATTTATTTTCCAATGTATCTGGTAATGTTTCTGGTGCAGTACAGAATGCTAACTTGGCAACAGCAACGAACATGCTGCAAAATTTGAATATATCTGATCCTAAAATTCATTTGAAGAGTTTTGGAATCAAGTATTCGGGTAGGAATGATTCTCTAAGTTTGAATGCTTTTTTCGAGAGGGTGAATGATATGTTGGAGACAAGAGGATATTCTGATGAATTCATGTTCAGAATCGCGTCGGAACTTTTCGATGGTGAGACGCTGTTTTATTATAGAGCCGTCAAAAACATCGCCCATGATTGGAAAGGACTTATTGCACTTTTTCGCGAAGAATTTTTCAGAGACGGAGACAGAAAAATCTTTGAACAAATTAAAGGAAGAACTCAAGGGGAAACAGAAACTATGGCTATTTATGTCGCCTATATGCAAAACTTGTTCAATAGAATGTCTTTCTCGGTCGATGAAAAAATTAAATTAGAATTAATAAAGGATAGAATTAGACCAGAATATCGGTTAGGGTTCGGATTGATAGATGATATTGATTCTCTCGAAATGTTGATAAAATTGGGTCGTAAACTTGAAGATAATAAGCGTTATGTGAGTAATTTTATTCCACCATCATTGAATAAAAATGCCATTGATTTTGATTTGGAATATAAACGTGAATCAACGAAAAGTAAATTGAGTAATTTGGAGACGGAAAAACAAGTTAGTTTTCGTGATTCTCAACCAAGTGCTTTTAAGTCAGGAAGTGATCAATTTGCTGGTAATAATAGGTTCAGAAATAGAAGCAGGTCTAATTCGCGGAATAGAAATAGGTCTAGTTCCCGAGGTAGCACTAGATCTAGAGACTCTTCAGAAAAGAGAAATTATTGTTCAGAAGTCAGTTTGAATGAACGTGGAAAATACTCGGATAGAAAATATTCAAGGAATTCGTTTGAAAGTCAAAATAAATCATATCCTTATCATAACCGATCACAATTCAATGCTAACAGATCATCGAGTGCAGATAGCTACCATCAAACTAGCATCAAATTATCATTAAACTATCATCAAACTATCATAGCAACTACTTTATGTACAGTTTATATCAGTTTTGGGTATTTTTCCTAGACATTCGAGCATCTTCGTATACATTCGTGCATCTTCGTACACATTCACAACCAGTTTAGCATAGGAGTATCAAGACATGTATTCGTATTATAGTTTGGATATATGTATACAATCATGCATTTTTGTCATACTTCATATGAATTAATCACGAAAAAGATGGAAGAACATGCGAATTTGATGATAATTTGGGATGAATATACAACCTACATACATACGTAACCAAGATAAAGATGGAAAAACATGCATCAAGCGTACTTTATATATGATTTGCAACCACTTTATGTACAGTTTATATCAGTTTTGGGTATTTTCGTAGACATTCGAGCATCTTCGTATACATTCATACATATTCGTATATACCCAAGTAACACAATGTTATAAGCGAGCTGTAACAACTCCTAACGTAGTCGTATAGACGATGTAAATCAGTTACTTTTCACATAAATACTCAGTATCTGCTATACAACTTTGATGCGTTGATAATAACTACATTATTTTATAACGATATACAACTTATACTTAAATGTTGTGATGTGGTTGTAGTATACTACAATCTATATATGCCAAAATATTAACATCATTACGACGTTTATACAACTTCCATTACAGAATATATAATATACTGGTTATTTAAATGTAATTACACCGTTATTACATCAAATATTGTGCAGATTATATATCCTGTTGTTTTATATATATATATCATGTTATTTTATCTTGCTTTGATTTTCAACGAAATATAATTAAAATTAGATTTTAATAAAATGAATAGAAGTTGCATGAAACAATACAAGCATTCAACTTCTTTTTATAACCGTATTGAGTACAAGAAATGCAATAATTAAGGGATAAGTGGTTGAGACGGAAGCAAGTTATGTTGATAATCGGTGAAGGCCGTCTAGTTCAGGAAATTTTCATAAGACTCCTTCCTCACTTCACATGTGGAATTTTAATCCAATCCAATCTCTCTTCATGGGTGCACGATGCTTCTTTCTGAACTTCTTACAATCTCCCGATGGAAAATATAAATACATCCCCTTTATCCAGGAAGTTGGAACTGACGTAAAAAATATCTCATGGTCTTCGATCGTTTTTACAATTTGAACATTCTTCAGAACACTGTACAGTGTTTTGATGAAGTTAGTATTAGTAATAATATTAATTATCTAGTGCGGTGATCGTAGCTTGGCTTGATTAACAGCATAAGTACATAATATCACATACATATCCTAACTCTGTTTTCTATATTTCTATCGCACCTAAGATAATAGAGTTCTCTTTCGCACCTGAGATAATAGAGCTCTTTTTATATACGATATATTGATGAATTTGTGAATATAATAGAATCAAGCGCGCCAAGAAGGATGTTCTCATGATAATAACTGGAGAAATTTCATCTGTACATATATCTTATTCAATAGCGACGACGGAAAAGCGACAGGTTTCTTAGTAGACCATCCATGGAGGCAGAGGTTCGAGTCCCATCGTGAAATTATTTCAGAAAATAAGTTATTAATTATTAGGTAAGTAAAAAATTGAAATTTCTAAGTGTAATAGCTCATGCAAAGAAGTTATCATCCTTCCATGGATTTAAAAAGACACGAATCGTTCAAGTGAGATATTTCTATTTATCAATATCATTTTCGAAGTTGTATAATCGTTATTATCTATGTTGATCAACACATAATATCGGTTTTACACAAACCATTACAACCTAATACACAACTTATATCGTATATCAGTTGCTTAAGAGGTTGTAATTACAACTTTACAACAGTCGCATATGTAGTGAAATCATTCCCACTTTTGTCGTAGTAACCGTGCTACTGACGTTATAATGTACTAATTTGATACTGATTTACGTAGGCTATTGGTTTTTTGGATTGTTATATAGACGTCCATACGACCGTTATCCATAACACTTTTGCTACTTGGGTAGTCATGAATCAATCAATTTTGCTTAGGAGTATCGAGACTTGTTGTTTATATCAATTTTGTGTATTTTTCCTATACATCATGAAAAAGTTGGAAGAACATACCAAATTTGATGATGATTTAGGATGAATATACAACCTACATACATACGCAACCAAA
Source organism: Halyzia sedecimguttata (assembly GCA_937662695.2). NCBI lineage: Eukaryota > Metazoa > Arthropoda > Insecta > Coleoptera > Coccinellidae > Halyzia > Halyzia sedecimguttata. Next base: position 15,073,559 of record OW569415.2, read on the forward strand.
GAAAAAGATAGAAAAACATGCGATTTTACAGATTATTCAAGGCCAATATACAGATGAAGATACACCAGGTCGATAACATTACAGATGTATCAAGAATTATATCTAGAATTGTACAATTTATTTGAGCAAACACAGGGTGCAGAAATGTATTTGTGATAGATGACTCGGGTACTTCCATTCCAAAGAAAATCTTGCTATTCACGCGTTAGTTTTTATGAATTGTCCAAAGACCCAATATGGAATATTGAGAAGAGATTTACATAATACGACAATACTTCCGATTATGCTTGAGGGGATAATCCTTATGAAATTACTAGGGTTAACAAAAAATGGTATTAGGGATGATGAAAGTTGAAAATAATGATATTCTGATTATGCAGGGGTCAGATCGAAACTGTACGCAGTGAAAAACTCAACAACGAATGATGAAATTAACATACAGAAGTGTTTCAACACCAACGCTAGTGGACGAAATTCACTGTCTGGACAAAAATTAGCAGTGCTGTGCCTAAGCTTCCAGAAGGATACAGCAACTATTTTGGGGTGCAAGGACTGGAATACCTTTAACATGAGGTCTCACACGACATGGTATGATAGCATTTGACACATAAACATAGATGACGCCACCAAACCCATACTGATGACGCAATCACAATGAAAATTTCATTAAAAGTTGGAAAAACAAGATGACCTGTATATAGGTTTGTTAAGAAATTCAATCGATATCCAACTGTAAGGTGCGTTGTTATTTGTAAATTTTTAATGACAGAGACATATTCTGTTACAGATAACAAAAAATTTCTAAAGGGTATTTATCCAGGGCTAGATAAAAATAGAAGCAATAAAAATCATACCAGTACTTACAAACAAAAAAATTCGTTCAAGCACTGATAAAATGCAGCAGTCAAAACTGCAGCAGTCTTAACTGCAGCAGTCTAAACTGCAGCAGTCTAAACTACAGCAGTCTAAACTGCTGCAGTCCAAACTGCTGTAGTTTAGACTGCTGCAGTGCAGCAGTCTAAACTGCAGCAGTCAGCTTCCTGAAGGATACAGCAACTATTTTGGCGCGCCAAAATAGTTGCTGTATCCTTCAGGAAGCTGACTGCTGCAGTTTAGACTGCTGTAGTTTAGACTGCTGCAGTTTAGACTGCTGCAGTTAAGACTGCTGCAGTTTTGACTGCTGCATTTTATCAGTGCTTGAACGAATTTTTTTGTTTGTAAGTACTGGTATGATTTTTATTGCTTCTATTTTTATCTAGCCCTGGATAAATACCCTTTAGACATTTTTTGTTATCTGTAACAGAATATGTCTCTGTCATTAAAAATTTACAAATAACAACGCACCTTACAGTTGGATATCGATTGAATTTCTTAACAAACCTATATACAGGTCATCTTGTTTTTCCAACTTTTAATGAAATTTTCATTGTGATTGCGTCATCAGTATGGGTTTGGTGGCGTCATCTATGTTTATGTGTCAAATGCTATCATACCATGTCGTGTGAGACCTCATGTTAAAGGTATTCCAGTCCTTGCACCCCAAAATAGTTGCTGTATCCTTCTGGAAGCTTAGGCACAGCACTGCTAATTTTTGTCCAGACAGTGAATTTCGTCCACTAGCGTTGGTGTTGAAACACTTCTGTATGTTAATTTCATCATTCGTTGTTGAGTTTTTCACTGCGTACAGTTTCGATCTGACCCCTGCATAATCAGAATATCATTATTTTCAACTTTCATCATCCCTAATACCATTTTTTGTTAACCCTAGTAATTTCATAAGGATTATCTCCTCAAGCATAATCGGAAGTATTGTCGTATTTATGTAAATCTCTTCTCAATATTCCATATTGGGTCTTTGGACAATTCATAAAAACTAACGCGTGAATAGCAAGATTTTCTTTGGAATGGAAGTACCCGAGTCATCTATCACAAATACATTTCTGCACCCTGTGTTTGCTCAAATAAATTGTACAAGTCTAGATATAATTCTTGATACATCTGTAATGTTATCGACCTGGTGTATCTTCATCTGTATATTGGCCTTGAATAATCTCGTAATCTTGTAAAATCGCATGTTTTTCTATCTTTTTCTTTGGTTGCGTATGTATGTAGGTTGTATATTCATCCTAAATCATCATCAAATTTGGTATGTTCTTCCAACTTTTTCATGATGAATTCATATGAACTACGACAAAAATGCATGAGTGTATACATATATCCAAACTATAATACGAATACATGTCTTGATACTCATATGCTAAACTGATTGTGAATGTGTACGAAGATGCACGAATGTAAACGAAGATGCTCGAATGTATAGGAAAAATACACAAAATTGATATAAACAACAAGTCTCGATACTCCTAAGCAAAATTGATTGATTCATGACTATATACGAATATGTATGAATGTATACGAAGATGCTCGAATGTCTACGAAAATACCCAAAACTGATATAAACTGTACATAAAGTGGTTGCAAATCATATATAAAGTACGCTTGATGCATGTTTTTCCATCTTTATCTTGGTTACGTATGTATGTAGGTTGTATATTCATCCCAAATTATCATCAAATTCGCATGTTCTTCCATCTTTTTCGTGATTAATTCATATGAAGTATGACAAAAATGCATGATTGTATACATATATCCAAACTATAATACGAATACATGTCTTGATACTCCTATGCTAAACTGGTTGTGAATGTGTACGAAGATGCACGAATGTATATGAAGATGCTCGAATGTCTAGGAAAAATACCCAAAACTGATATAAACTGTACATAAAGTAGTTGCTATGATAGTTTGATGATAGTTTAATGATAATTTGATGCTAGTTTGATGGTAGCTATCTGCACTCGATGATCTGTTAGCATTGAATTGTGATCGGTTATGATAAGGATATGATTTATTTTGACTTTCATACGAATTCCTTGAATATTTTCTATCCGAGTATTTTCCACGTTCATTCAAACTGACTTCTGAACAATAATTTCTCTTTTCTGAAGAGTCTCTAGATCTAGTGCTACCTCGGGAACTAGACCTATTTCTATTCCGCGAATTAGACCTGCTTCTATTTCTGAACCTATTATTACCAGCAAATTGATCACTTCCTGACTTAAAAGCACTTGGTTGAGAATCACGAAAACTAACTTGTTTTTCCGTCTCCAAATTACTCAATTTACTTTTCGTTGATTCACGTTTATATTCCAAATCAAAATCAATGGCATTTTTATTCAATGATGGTGGAATAAAATTACTCACATAACGCTTATTATCTTCAAGTTTACGACCCAATTTTATCAACATTTCGAGAGAATCAATATCATCTATCAATCCGAACCCTAACCGATATTCTGGTCTAATTCTATCCTTTATTAATTCTAATTTAATTTTTTCATCGACCGAGAAAGACATTCTATTGAACAAGTTTTGCATATAGGCGACATAAATAGCCATAGTTTCTGTTTCCCCTTGAGTTCTTCCTTTAATTTGTTCAAAGATTTTTCTGTCTCCGTCTCTGAAAAATTCTTCGCGAAAAAGTGCAATAAGTCCTTTCCAATCATGGGCGATGTTTTTGACGGCTCTATAATAAAACAGCGTCTCACCATCGAAAAGTTCCGACGCGATTCTGAACATGAATTCATCAGAATATCCTCTTGTCTCCAACATATCATTCACCCTCTCGAAAAAAGCATTCAAACTTAGAGAATCATTCCTACCCGAATACTTGATTCCAAAACTCTTCAAATGAATTTTAGGATCAGATATATTCAAATTTTGCAGCATGTTCGTTGCTGTTGCCAAGTTAGCATTCTGTACTGCACCAGAAACATTACCAGATACATTGGAAAATAAATTATATGTAGGTGTTGAACTCACAGCTTTTTCATTCAGTAAACTTTGCTCAAATTCTACCTCAGCAGGTACCGACTTTGTAGTTCCAGGATTAGCGGATAATTTACCCTCATATACAGAAATTAACCCCAAACCCGCAGTAAGTAACTTAGATCTCAATTCACATGAAGACGTTTCATCATCGGATGGTTTGATTCTTTCCAATCTACCCATCAAATGACTTAGTTTTGTTCTAATTTTTCGTTGCATAGAAGATGAAAAAGGTTCGTTGAGATAAATTTCAATTTCACCAATTTTGGTAGAACATATATCTAATTCAGTCTTTACATCAAACTTATAACATTCTTTGAATGATTGACCCTCTGACTCCAATTTCAACAAACCACGTAAAATTTTGATCAGTTCCGATACTGAACCTTCAGGTTTCAAACCCCTTAAGGAAATCTCATATTCGAGTTCCTCCTTAATTAACCGATCAGGTTCGATTTTCAAAAACATGCCAGCCATACTTAGAAAAAATGTGTCTAATGTCTATCCAGTGTAAAAGTCACAAGTAAAAGTGAATTGTCCAAACAGAGAAAAGAAAAGTGTCTCACCTCAAATCGAAAACCTCAGAGCTCAAAATAATGGTGTTCCCCTGGCAGAGATAGATACTCCTTCAAGAAGATTGTGACCTGGTTCAATGGATATAGTGAACACTGTCCCTTACAATTGCTGAATTGCTGGTTGGTTGGTTGGTTGTTGGGTGCCAATTGCTACGGTTGTTCTTTCTTTATTGTTCAATCCTGTGGTCATACAATACAATAAAAAAAATTCAAGCATTCAATATAATTATTATTACTGAGCATAGAGACAACATCAGGAATGGGTTAAATATGCCAATGTCAACCAGAATTGAAATTACACTTAATCTAAACAATCCAACATTTATCTGCAAAATTTCACAAAATTCAAATATTCAACAGTAATATCTACAAGTTTATCTGAACCTTAAAAATACAGGAAATGAACAATCCAAAAACCAATGTAATACAAAAATACCGTGCACTTTGAACAATAACAATGGTCACTATTTATTTCTTTCTACGAATGTAGAAAATCCAAACCAGTCAACTCGATTGATGAATTAGAGAAAATGAGCAATAATATGAAATTGAATATAAAATCTTAATTTTGAATTTTAATGGGATGATTTGTGAAAATTGAAATATAAAAGGTTGAATTAGCAAAAATTCAACTATTACAATTGATACTTGAAACTAATAATTTTGGGGTACAATGAAAATTGAAAAATACAAAAATGTGAGATCAAATAGAAATTAGCAACAGGTGATTTTAAAAAATGATGTCCAATTTAACTACTAATTTGAATGAGTATGCGGGAACCAAATACGATAAGGAACTTATCTTAAAAGTCTGGATGAACTCCTCTCCCAAGTGAATTGCACAGGATTTTACCATAAATGAAACAATACGATGTGGGGGTTTTCCTATGGATTCAGCTATTAACCATTAAACAAATCTGTCCCAGGAGGCATGCACCATTCAACCCAAAATTCCCGTGTAGAACTCGGAAAAAAACACTACGTCTAGATGTGAAAATCACCATAAAAAAATCTGAGAATGAAATGAGAAAAAATGATATGCTATTTTTAAATTGAATTTGAACTGAACACAGTGTAACTTACCCTCGTAGTCGAGGATTTTTCACTTAATTGCAGCTTCGAAAAGAATGGAATAAAATCCGAGTAGGCTATCTAAATTTAATTGCTTAATGCCCCAACAGTAAAATTAATTCAGCTACTAAATACTTAGAAATTTGAAAAAATGCTGCTTTTAAACTTCACTGCTCGTCAAAACATTTATTCTCAACTCTGCGATGGCTACGATCAAAAAAGACCGAAATTCTTAATTCATTTTCTGAAGAACTCGAATCAAGAGATAAGCAATATGAAAAAATTGAAAAAAAACATGTTTATATTAATTTCGATAGTTTGAATGCAAGATGAATTAAATTGATCTTATAACATGACATCTACCGGTAATGCAGCATACCTTCTGTTAAAGAAATTATTAACATTATCATCGTACATAGAAGACTTCTATATACAATGACATTATGAAATGAAGTGTTAGAAAACTGTAAGGACGAAAGACTGAAAATAAAACCGTATCAATGTCGAGTTTTTTTCTAAAACAATTGTGCTCACGTTGAAATGACCGAAAATATGTCTCATATGCTCTGTTAAAGTATCCATAATACATCAAAAATGGAATTTATTCGTATACAATCACCCAATATATTTGTTGTTATGTTAGCTCACTGCCAAATCAAAAGTATGCAACCCGACAATGCATTTATGATAGCTTGATAAGCTTGTCACAAGTAGTTCTCGTTGTAATTTATTGCTTTTCTAAATTCATATGTGCTCAAGCATTGAAAAGGAAAACTGGTTGTCTTTTCTCGATATCCTCAAGCATGGCACCTAGCAACCTGCAATCTGATCGATGAATTGAATTTTTTCAACCGACAATTTCATGAACCAGTTGTTAAAAAAAAAAAAGCACTGACGTGAAGTCAGTACTCTTTGGCGCGCGTGTTCACGGTGGCTAATTTGAATTGAATGATTCAAAAATTAACAGTGCTGTATCTAAGCATCAGGATAGAGTAACAAAGTTGGAAAAGAACACAAGTGACTCTCCTTAGTCGCACAAGCTCCTAGAAGATTTGGGAGGGCCAGTATAATCCTAATCATGTTTATAGCACGCGCGCCAAAGCAGATTGACTTTTTACACTTTTTCTTTAATTGTTAAGTCAATCTGCTTTTGCGCGCGTGCTATAAACATGATTAGGATTATACTGACCCTCCCAAATCTTCTAGGAGCTTGTGCGACTAAGGAGAGTCACTTGTGTTCTTTTCCAACTTTGTTACTCTATCCTGATGGCAGCTTAGATACAGCACTGTTAATTTTTGAATCATTCAATTCAAATTAGCCACCGTGAACACGCGCGCCAAAGAGTACTGACTTCACGTCAGTGCTTTTTTTTTTTTTTCAAGTTCCTTTAACATATATAGCTATCAATACAGTTTGGCTGTTAGTTTTACCGTAGATCAGAAAAAAATTCGGTTGTGGGTCCTCCGTTAGGGACGAAATTGCATCTTCTCCAAATCCGAACGCATTTTAATATAGATCTACCGAATATAGTTATTTATAAATTCGCCTCAGGGCCACCATACAGACATTTCAAATCGGAAACAACGCTATTTCCCCCAAACTGACTTGTGTCCGTGCACTGAATTGACATGAATATTCTTTTAAAACCTCACAATATCGGCTCATTACTCCCAACATAACCCAAACAACCCAAAACCATTCACTTCTCGTCTGCGCAAGCGCAGTATACTCGTGGCTGCAAGTCCTCCCAAAATTACACACCTCACAAAAAACTCCGATTCTCCAACACTAGTGGTTCAGGAGATATCGCTTCTTGAATCCACGCATGCGCAGACCCTCACCAGGGGATTCTATAGCGGAAAAGCATCCGCCACCCCAAAACCCCAATCCTCTCTGACGACAGCACCACCAGTTAAATCACTGATGGTCTGCTCATGCGCATAACGAAAAATGCCCGTAAGGGGTTACATCCATTTCGAAATTAGCCCCAGGGCCACGGTACAGACACTTTAACTCTGAAACAACGCTACAGCCCCCAAACTGACTTGTCCTTGCACTGAATCGCTATGAATATTCTTTTAAAACCTCATAATATCGTCTCAGCACTCCCAACATAACCCATCCAACCCAAAAACAGTCACTTCTCTTCTGCGCATGCGCAATCTACTCGCGGCTAAAAGTCCTCTCAAAATAACACACCTTACAAAGAACTCCGATTCTCCAACACTAGTGGTTCAGGAGATATCACATCTTTAATCCACGCATGCGCAGACCCTCAACAGGGGATTCTATAGAGGAATAGCATCCGCCACCCCAAAACCCTAATCCTCTCTGACGAAAACACCACCAGTTAAATTACTGATGGTCTGCTCATGCGCATAACGAAAAATGCCTGTAAGGGGTAACATCAATTTCAAAAATAGCCCCAGGGCCACGGTACGGACACTTTAACTCGGAAACAACGCTGCATCCCCCAAACTGACTTGTCCTTGCACTGAATTGCTATGAATATTCTTTTAAAACCTCATAATATCGACTCAGCACTCCCAACAACCCATCCAACCCAAAAACAGTCACTTCTCTTCTGCGCATGCGCAATCTACTGGCGGCTAAAAGTCCTCTCAAAATAACACACCTTACAAAAACTCCGATTCTCCAACACTAGTGGTTCGGAAGATATCGCATCTTTAATCTACGCATGCGCAGACCCTCATCAGGAATCTGAATTCTATGGAGGAATAGCATCCGCCACCCCAAAACCCCAATCCTCTCTGACGAAAACTACAGCAGTTAAAGGACTTCTCATCTGCGCATGCGCAATACGGAAAATGCCCGGAAAGGGCAGCATGAACCTCAAAAACATATGTTTCGGCATTAAAAGCAAAGTATTCCGCAAAATAGTAGTAATTTTTATATTTTTTTCATGTCACGTGATCTTCACGAAATTTTGCAAAAGTGTTTGCTTTGGACATTTGCATCTAACTACTTAGTTTCAATTTAATCAGATCAGTATTTTTCGAGTTATCGTGAAAACAAAATTTTCAAATTTTCAAAATTTTTTTTTGCCACTTTGGGGCCGTCCGATCAACACAAAACTTCGCAGGCATATAAAGGTCATGATTCTACAATCTGATGCCAAATTTCAAAAAGATCGAGTGATCGGTTCCGGAAATATTCATAAAAAACGTTTTTATTAAAAACGGCCTTAACTCCGAAACTGCTCGGTCGATTTCGCCCGTTAACGAACTTGTCCGAGATATTTATGCTACGAAACTACCCTGCAAATTTCAACGCTCTAAGTCGTTCCGTTCGAGAGTTATCGTGCTAACGGCCGGCCGGCCGGCCGGACCGGACGGACAGAATTGAATTTGACCTCGAATTCTTCATCAGGGAGTCGAACCCAATCGTTTGAGACCATTTTCGAAAAAAAAATCGAAAAATACAGACATTGTGACGAAATGATAGCACGCTGTTCCTTGCGGAACACGCGCGCAAAAAGCACCATATAATATGTAGAGTGATATGAAAGCTTGCAACGAAGTGTTTTTGCGCGCGTGTTCCGCAAGGAACAGCGTGCTATCATTTCGTCACAATGTCTGTATTTTTCGAATTTTTTTTCGAAAATGGTCTCAAACGATTGGGTTCGACTCCCTGATGAAGAATTCGAGGTCAAATTCAATTCTGTCCGTCCGGCCGGTCCGGCCGGCCGGTCCGGCCGGCCGGTCCGGCCGTTAGCACGATAACTCTCGAACGGAACGACTTAGAGCGTTGAAATTTGCAGGGTAGTTTCGTAGCGTAAATATCTCGGACAAGTTCGTTAACGGGCGAAATCGACCGAGCGGTTTCGGAGTTAAGGCCGTTTTTAATAAAAACGTTTTTTATGAATATTTCCGGAACCGATCACTCAATCTTTTTGAAATTTGGCATCAGATTGTAGAATCATGACCTTTATATACCTGCGAAGTTTTGTGTTGAACGGACGGCCCTAAAGTGGCAAAAAAAAATTTTGAAAATTTGAAAATTTTGTTTTCACGATAACTCGAAAAATACTGATCTGATTAAATTGAAACTCAGTAGTTAGATGCAAAAGACCAAAGCAAACACTTTTGCAAAATTTCGTGAAGATCACGTGACATGAAAAAAATAAAAAAATTACTACTATTTTGCGGAATACTTTGCTTTTAATGCCGAAACATATGTTTTTGAGGTTCATGCTGCCCTTTCCGGGCATTTTCCGTATTGCGCATGCGCAGATGAGAAGTCCTTTAACTGCTGTAGTTTTCGTCAGAGAGGATTGGGGTTTTGGGGTGGCGGATGCTATTCCTCCATAGAATTCAGATCCCTGATGAGGGTCTGCGCATGCGTAGATTAAAGATGCGATATCTTCCGAACCACTAGTGTTGGAGAATCGGAGTTTTTTGTAAGGTGTGTTATTTTGAGAGGACTTTTAGCCGCCAGTAGATTGCGCATGCGCAGAAGAGAAGTGACTGTTTTTGGGTTGGATGGGTTATGTTGGGAGTGCTGCGTCGATATTATGAGGTTTTAATAGAATATTCATAGCAATTCAGTGCAAGGACAAGTCAGTTTGGGGGATGTAGCGTTGTTTCCGAGTTAAAGTGTCCGTACCGTGGCCCTGGGGCTAATTTTGAAATTGATGTTACCCCTTACAGGCATTTTTCGTTATGCGCATGAGCAGACCATCAGTAATTTAACTGGTGGTGTTTTCGTCAGAGAGGATTAGGGTTTTGGGGTGGCGGATGCTATTCCTCTATAGAATCCCCTGTTGAGGGTCTGCGCATGCGTGGATTAAAGATGTGATATCTCCTGAACCACTAGTGTTGGAGAATCGGAGTTTTTTGTAAGGTGTGTTATTTTGAAAAGGACTTTTAGCCGCGAGTAGATTGCGCATGCGCAGAAGAGAAGTGACTGTTTTTGGGTTGGATGGGTTATGTTGGGAGTGCTGAGACGATATTATGAGGTTTTAAAAGAATATTCATAGCAATTCAGTGCAAGGACAAGTCAGTTTGGGGGCTGTAGCGTTGCTTCAGAGTTAAAGTGTCCTTACCTTGGCCCTGGGGCTAATTTCGAAATGGATGCAACCCCTTACGGGCATTTTTCGTTATGCGCATGAGCAGACCATCAGTGATTTAACTGGTGGTGCTTTCGTCAGAGAGGATTGGGGTTTTGGGGTGGCGGATGCTTTTCCGCTATAGAATCCCCTGGTGAGGGTCTGCGCATGCGTGGATTCAAGAAGCGATATCTCCTGAACCACTAGTGTTGGAGAATCGGAGTTTTTTGTGAGGTGTGTAATTTTGGGAGGACTTGCAGCCACGAGTATACTGCGCTTGCGCAGACGAGAAGTGAATGGTTTTGGGTTGTTTGGGTTATGTTGGGAGTAATGAGCCGATATTGTGAGGTTTTAAAAGAATATTCATGTCAATTCAGTGCACGGACACAAGTCAGTTTGGGGGAAATAGCGTTGTTTCCGATTTGAAATGTCTGTATGGTGGCCCTGAAGCGAATTTATAAATAACTATATTCGGTAGATCTATATTAAAATGCGTTCGGATTTGGAGAAGATGCAATTTTGTCCCTAACGGAGGACCCACAACCGAATTTTTTTCTGATCTACGGTAAAACTAACAGCCAAACTGTATTGATAGCTATATTTGTTAAAGGAACTTGAAAAAAAAAAAAAAAGCACTGACGTGAAGTCAGTACTCTTTGGCGCGCGTGTTCACGGTGGCTAATTTGAATTGAATTATTCAAAATTTAACAGTGCTGTATCTAAGCTGCCATCAGGATAGAGTAACAAAGTTGGAAAAGAACACAAGTGACTCTCCTTAGTCGCACAAGCTCCTAGAAGATTTGGGAGGGTCAGTATAATCCTAATCATGTTTATAGCACGCGCGCAAAAGCAGATTGACTTAACAATGAAAGAAAAAGTGTAAAAAGTCAATCTGCTTTGGCGCGCGTGCTATAAACATGATTAGGATTATACTGACCCTCCCAAATCTTCTAGGAGCTTGTGCGACTAAGGAGAGTCACTTGTGTTCTTTTCCAACTTTGTTACTCTATCCTGATGGCAGCTTAGATACAGCACTGTTAAATTTTGAATAATTCAATTCAAATTAGCCACCGTGAACACGCGCGCCAAAGAGTACTGACTTCACGTCAGTGCTTTTTTTTTTTTTCGTTACTAAATACATTCAGGATATTGTTTCCAAGATTTTTCATTTCGAGATAATTCCTGCATTTATTCCGTAGAGTCATACCGTAAGATACGTTCATGAAGGAAATTCGAAACTTTTCCGTCCAGTCCGTTTCCATATAATTTAAATGAGAGAATTAATTATATCGAGAAAATATTCATATAGGGAATTTAAAATCATTCCGATTATTCGGATGCATTTTAAAATCGCAGCCTATGTGGAAAAAATCCGTCAACTCCAGTTTATCGCTTATCGCCGTTTTTTGCCAGATGCGGAAAGATAATTCTACGATGAAAAGGCGCAAAAACTGGAGGTCCGTTGTTTATGCTCTCGAGTGTTCGAATTCCTTCTAGAATAAATGACATAATGTTGGACCAATCAGAGACGTCCAAAATCCACCTCCCTTCAAAATTAGACGAATTTGAGATCATGTGACATGTCAGTCGACCGAGCCTATATAAGGGCTTTCCGAGTCAAAATTAAGGACTTTTGTTAGATTTCCGAGTAGTGCACGTCAAAACTTTTATTAGATTTCCGAGTAGTTCACGTTTAACCTTTTTGATAGATTTCCGATTTTTTGAAGATTAATTGCACCGAATGTTATAACCGAATTATTTTTCCGAAAACACCGATAAACCGTCCTTTTGATTTTGATTACCGTTATACGAGAAAGAGACTCTATTTTAACCGTAACTTGTGAGTGAAAGTGAGTTCTGATTTGGGTAAGCATTCCGTGGGCCCTTTGGCTTGCCGTTTATTTTCCGTATTGCTTGTGTTCCTTCATTTCAATTCTTTCCGAGTCAGGTCAGATGCTTGATAATTGGTCAGGTTAACGAATTAGCTTAAAGAATTTATTTCCGACTTTGTTTTATACAGGGTGATCCGATTCCACTAGTGAATTATTGATATTTTATTTTGAATTGATTGTTATCTTTGCGAACATTGTAGGACGTAACTCCGGTAAACTTCCTGTTCAGACCCTAGTGTTTCAGCGACCGAGCCCTGGCATTTTAGGGGTTGAACTAGAAGTGGTGTTGCGTCTGAGGCATCCTTGAATAATTGGATTGAGGTCAACGTCCATATCGTGCTAGCACGAGGTGGGTTACTCGGTCTGGTATTCGAGTTTGAATTGCCGAACTGTGAGCAAGGGTGACAACCCTTTGACACCCCATTGGTGTATTATTTTATTGAAGTGCCTGGTATTTTATTTTGAATTGATTGTTGTCTTTGCGAACATCGTAGGACGTAACTCCGGTAAACTTCCTGTTCAGACCCTAGTGTTTCAGCGACCGAGCCCTGGCATTTTAGGGGTTGAACTAGAAGTGGTGTTGCGTCTGAGGCATCCTTGAATAATTGGATTGAGGTCAACGTCCATATCGTGCTAGCACGAGGTGGGTTACTCGGTCTGGTATTTGAGTTTGATTGCCGAGCTGTGAACAAGGGTAACAACCCTGTAACGCCCCGCTTGTTCATTATTTGATTGAATTGTCTGGTGTTTTATTTTGATTTGTTATCTTTGCGAACATTGTAGGACGTAACTCCGGTAAACTTCCTGTTCAGACCCTAGTGTTTCAGCGACCGAGCCCTGGCATTTTAGGGGTTGAACTAGAAGTGGTGTTGCGTCTGAGGCATCCGTGTATAATCGGATTGAGGTGAATGTCCATATCGTGCTAGCACGAGGTGGGTTACTCGGTCTGGTATTCGAGTTTGATTGCCGAGCTGTGAACAAGGGTAACAACCCTCCGACACCCGCTTGCATATTATTTTATTGAATTTTCCGGTATCATATTTTGATTTGTTATCTTTGTGAGCATTGTAGGGCGTAACTCCGGTAAACTTCCTGTTCAGACCCTAGTGTTTCAGCGACCGAGCCCTGGCATTTTAGTGGTTGAACTAGAAGTGGGGTTGCGTCTGAGGCATCCGTGAATAATCGGATTGAGGTGAATGTCCATATCGTGCTAGCACGAGGTGGGTTACTCTGTCTGGTATTCGAGTTTGAAAGCCGAGCTGTGAACAAGGGTAACAACCATCAGACACCCCGCTAGTTTATTATTTTGTTGAATTGTCCGGGATTTAATTTTTATTTCATATCTTTGTGAGCGTTGTAGGACGTCACTCCGACAACTTCCTGTTCAGACCCTAGTGTTTCAGCGACCGAGCCCTGGCATTTTAGGGGTTGAACTAGAAGCGGTGTTGCGTCTGAGGTATCCTCGAATAACTAGATTGAGGTGAATGTCCATATCGTGCTAGCACGAGGTGGGTTACTCGGTCTGGTATTCGGGTTTGAATTGCCGAACCGTGAACAAGATATTTGACCGTCCGAAAGATAAGTACCGATTATTTTGTGACGTAATAAGTTGGGAACACAAGCATATATCTATTATAGCCAAAGGGACCCTAAATTTTTATTACCTTCAGCACTTTCACTTGGTACTGTATGCTCTCATTGTCTGTCCTGTAGTCCTGTTGACGCTTTTACTGCTTATATTACCTGCTCTGCTCGCTATTCTCACCTCCGCAATCACCGTTGACATTCACTGCTGTAGTATACCTTTCATCACATTTATCATCTGCCTTTGACCGTGTATACTGTATATATTCATATTTCAGACAGTGAATGGTAGTGATATTGTAATATATTTGTACATAGTTATAGTGAGTTTTATTACATTATTTATCAAGACCGCATTATCCGAAAGAAACTGGTACCACTCAATCGCTTACACCATAGATTGTAGTGAACCCTTCTCCAACTGTGTAAAGGCTACCTGGGGAAAAGGGAAGTGTACGACAAGGAGTTGCAACCTTGGAATAAAATTTGCAACTGGCGCCCGAGGTAAAGTCCGTAGGGTAGAAAAGGTCGTCACAAAATGGCGCCCGAGCAGGGACCTGATTTCTTTCAAGGATCGCAGGAGCAGGAAAGGCCAGTCATGACCATGGAGGTTAACAGACTGAGGGCTGAAGAGTTGATCTGGGAACTCGAAGCCCGGGGATGCCAAGCGAGGAGGACTGTCCATGAAAACCGTACCGAGTTGCGTAAGGTACTTGCGCAGCGGAAACCGTTCTGCCCAAAGCCAACGAACACCGAGGAGGAAATGGACACTGCCAACCGGATCCTGGGATATTTGGTAGAGGAACTCCGAGAATTTGATGAGGAAAATGCGGCGAACGAGGAGACTCGGATAAGGAGCCGTCTAATACATGTCCAGAACAGGATCAGCCAGATCAGACCGTCCACATTGGAAGAAGAGGATAGGCTAGAGGACTTAAAGTGCGTCTGGATCCATACGTACGAGATGTTGAAGGATGCCAAAATTCTTGCCGAGTCCAGACAAGTCCTCCAGAATCCGTTGGGGGACACCAGAAGCCGATCAGAACATCCTGCAATGGACAGTGTGTCTCAACTGGAACAGGATGGTGACCTGATTAGCTTCGACGTTCCGATTGAGCCCAGGACTCAGAACACCAGGCTGGCTGAACAATTAGCCGTGGGTACCGAGAGCCCGACAACCCCAAGTCCCAACAGGAGGGAAGGGGACCGAAGAAATCGTTCCGAATGGGACGGAACCGCAGTCACCCAGCAACCCGAAACTTCGCTGAGGACTGGACTCACCGTGGATTTCCTCCAACGACTCCGTGAACGAGCTTGTGAAGCTGTCCGTCAACGGCTGAACCTCACCAGTACAATCAGACGACCGGTGGATGGCCGGATACAGAGGTCAGTAAGGAGGGGTAGGCCGACCGTGGCGGAATCAACCCGGAGGATCTCCTTCCCTTTCTTGGAACGAGAGGCGGAACTGAATAGTTCGATGGAACCAGATAGGATATCGCAAAATCCGTCAGGAGAACCGAGGGTTGACTGCCAAAACCCCGAAGTTAAAACCAAAGAAAGCCAAGATGGGCCCAGAAATCGAAACGACCACCATCCGCTAGTACCCGTCTATAAGTGGCAAGTCCACTTCGATGGTTCCACCAGTGTGAACACCTTCCTGGAGGAGGTCGAACAGCTGGCTGAAGCTCGACACATCGACCACCAACATCTTTTCCAGTCCGTGTTCGAGCTACTCAAGAAGGATGCGTTCCAAGGAGAGGTTCTTTCAGGGATTGGAAAGACTTCAAGGAACAACTACGTGAAGCTTTCCTTCCCCCGGATTACGAGGAGAACTTGTTCGACGAGATTAGGAAACGAACCCAAGGTAACGGAGAGAAGCTGTTGCTGTTCGTCACCAGGATGCAGAACCTTTTCTTGAAGTTGACGACCAGACGCCCGTCCGAGGAAGAACAGATAGCCATCATCAAGAAACGTCTGGTGCCAACCCTCCAGAAGGCACTGGCCTTCCAAGAGACCAAAACCTACCGGCAGTTACTGGACAAAGGAAGGGTGTTTGAGCTGGTGCAGTGGCAGGCTGACAATTACGTCCCACCGCCGGCTCGAAAGGGTTTCATTGACGAACCACACCTGGTGTATGAAAGCCCACAGCCGAAAGCTCCGAGAAACCTGACCTTACATGCAGCACATCAAGGGGCAAGTCAGCCAGCACAACTGCCTCCCCCGGGGAAATCGCCGTCTGTCACGGAACCGAAAACCGTCGTCCAGCAGCCAACTCCATGCATCGGCGGACCCAGGAATACAAAGTCACCTGAACCAAGGAGGGTCCAGTTTAAGGAGACAGGACCACAGTGCTGGAGGTGTGGTGAGACTGGTCACATGAGGAGTGAGTGCCGATCTAGACCAAGGCTGTTCTGTTCCCGATGTGGTCGACAGGGAGTCCTGTCGAGGGATTGCCACTGTTCGGGAAACGAGAACGGGGCTGCCAGTACCTGGGGAGAAGGCAGTTCCCATCTCCAACGTCCCCAATAGAACCGAAACCGCCGAACCGAGAAAACCGCCCTATCATCAACGTCTATATTGGAGACACGCTAGTACAGGCCTTGTTGGACACCAGAGCATCTCGCTCATTCATAAGCGGAAAGGCAGCCCAGAGTTGTCGGAATGGAGGGATATTCCCAGACCAAGTCCACGACATGCTAGCGACCGTTGCGAATGGAAGTTCCGTCACCGTTGAAGAGGTATATCACCCTCAACTGAAGATAGGAAACACGCTGATTGAAGCACGACTGTTCTTGGTCCCACAACTACCCATGGACCTGATTTTGGGTATGGACCTACTGTCGTCTCATGACTTCCAGATCGACTTCCGAACTACCCGATGTTTCCTGGGAGGAGAACCGCTGACCAGTCCCGTACTGCCACCGAGCGTGCCACAAAACTACGCTATAGGCTCTCTGACTTCGAAGGAGAAACGAATCCTGCAGGAGTTTTTGGAGCGGGAGATCGGTGGGTTCGAAGAGGTACAAGGTCTAACAGATATGATATACCACCAAATCAAGCTCAAACCTGGAACCGAGCCGATCAAACAGAGATACCGCCCCTATAATCCGAAGATGCAGGAGATCATCGATCAAGAGGTGAGCAGGATGCTGGAGGAGGGCATCATAGAACCGTCCCACTCTCCCTGGAGCTCGAGTGTTGTCATAGTGAAGAAGTCAAATGGCCAACCCCGATTTTGCATCGACTTTCGGGCCGTGAATGAGGTCACTGTCAAGGACGCATACCCACTACCGTACATTGCTGGAATCCTGGACAAGCTCAGGAAGGCCAAGTACATCTCGACGCTGGACTTGAGACAGGGATATTGGCAAGTTCCCCTTACCGAATCGAGTAAACCCATCACTGCCTTCACCGTTCCTGGAAGAGGCTTGTTCCAGTTCAAGGTAATGCCGTTCGGCTTGCACTCTGCTGGGGCGACATTCCAACGATTTCTGGATCGTGTGATTGGCCCCAGGATGGACCCAGTGGCTTTTGCGTATTTGGATGATATAGTGGTACTGGGAGAAACGTTCGACGAACACCTGTCGAACCTGCAAGCCGTATTCCGAAGTCTCAGGGAGGCCAACCTGAAAATCAACCCAGAGAAATGCGAGTTCGTAAAGAAGTCCCTCAAGTACTTAGGACATGTGGTGACGGAAGATGGGATTGCGACCGACCCGGAGAAGATCACGGCTATAAATTCTATGGCCCCACCGAGGACAGTCCGGGAACTGCGTAGGTTCCTGGGGGTGGCCAGCTGGTACCGTAGGTTCGTGGAAGATTTCACGAAGATTGTAACACCCCTGACTCTGTTACTGAAGAAGAGACAAAGGTGGAAGTGGGATCCCGAACAACAGCAGGCTTTTGAGATGTTGAAGGAAAAGCTAACCGAGTCCCCTGTGTTGGCCTGCCCAGACTTCTCACAACCGTTCACTTTGCAGACCGACGCATCCGAAACCGGACTTGGGGCCGCCCTAACCCAAGTGTGATTGCCTACGCCAGCCGTACGCTGAATGATGCCGAGAAAAATTATTCAGTGACTGAGAAGGAGTGTTTGGCTATAGTGTGGGCCATCGACAAGATGAGGCCATACGTAGAGGGGTACCACTTCACCGTAATAACCGACCACATGAGCCTTCGCTGGCTGCAGTCGATCAAATCACCGACCGGGAGGATAGCGAGATGGAGTGTCTTTCTGCAACAGTATGACTTCGAGATCAAATACAGGAAGGGTGCCCTTAATCGTGTGGCAGATGCCCTGTCACGGGACCCTTTACCGTACCGAGAGGAGTCATGCTTAGCCGAAGATGTGGTGTTGTGTTCCTGGTACGCCCGGAGGTTCCAGCAAGCGTCGAAAGAGCCAGCGGACCATCCCGACTACCGCATCCAGAACGGCAAGTTGTACCGTCATTTCTGGAACTCTAACAATTTCGCAGAAACCGAGATGGGAACTCCGTGGAAATTGTGCGTCCCTACCGAGGACCGTCAGGCCGTGTTGAAGGAGAACCATGACGAGCCAGTGGCTGGTCATCTGGGTGTCGCGAACACCATATCCCGGGTGGCCCAAAACTACTATTGGCCCGGAATGTTCCGCGAAGTGGCCCAATATGTGCGGAGGTGCGCACAATGCCAGAAGTATAAGGTATGCCAACAGAAACCCGCTGGGAAGATGCAGCCCTACACGATTACCGAACCGTGGCATACTGTGAGCACCGATCTAATTGGACCACTTCCCCGTTCGAAGAAGGGTAACACCTTCTTAGTGATGGACCAGGACCGTTTCTCCAAGTGGATCGAGTGTAAACCCCTCAGGGCCGCCACTGGAAAAGGGGTGTTCCAGGCATTTTACGAGCAGGTGGTGCTGAAGTTTGGATGCCCCAGGACCGTCATCAGCGACAATGGTTCCCAGTACGACGGCAGATTGTTCAGGGGAAACCTCAGGAGCTTAGGTATACGTCATCGGTTCGCCCCAGTATATTCTCCCCAGTGTAATCCGGTGGAAAGGGCGAATCGAACGATCAAGACCATGATAGCGCAATTCTGCGAAGGAGATCATCGCAACTGGGACGAACACATGGTTGAATTAACATTCGCCCTGAACTCGGCGAAACATGAGTCGACCGGATTCACCCCAGCGTTCCTGAATTTTGGAAGGGAAGTCCGGTCCCCGGAGACGAACCGCCGAATATCTCCTGATCCAGGTAATGGTGAGGAGTCCGTCGATGAACCGCTCGTACTGGGCGTGGACCAGTACGCCGACCGAATCAAACGACTGCGGGAAACGCATGATTTCGTGCGTGTATAACCTTCGAAGAAGAGAGTGGTCATGCAGATTAGGAGACCAGGTCTGGCGCCGAGAACATCATTTATCTTCGGCAGTAGATGGTTTTGCGTCTAAGTTGGCCGCTAAATACGCCGGTCCGTATACTGTTGTCAAGGTAGTGTCTCCTGTGGTCTACGACCTGAAAGACACGTCCGGAAGGTATCTTCGAAATATCCACATTAAGGATTTGAAACCGTACCGAGGTGAGAACCTTGACGAACCGCTGTCGAGCGCGACTACCCCGTAAACCGCTGACATTAAGAGAGCATACTAACCGATACCGCCGTCCGTCCACCCGTCAGAGTCACTCTGAAAATCCAGGTTTAGAACCCCAGGACGAAGTTCGTGATTTCATGTACCTAAACTCTGTTAGTTTTCAGATTAACATGTCTCTGTTAGAATGGGACATCATCGACGCCGGCCTGGTGGAATCGTCACCAGAGAGCTGTGATGACCTGGTGGAGGAGGAATTCGCTGATTGGGTAGAGAAGCGGCGCAAAGAACGGGACACCATGAAAGCCCAGAAAGACCTGAGAACTCCGCCAGGGCCTGAACAAGTAACCAAACCCTCAACTTCGAGACAGGAAGCCCGCCGCAAGAACTCATCCCAGAACCACTGCGGAACCCAGTCAACGAAAAGGAAGTCAAGACCACGACCCAAGGTTCCCCGAGTTCACCGAGATGACCAAGTACCTGCGTCGAGTAGAGCCTATGCCGACAACCGAACCGCCCGATTACCGAAGGGGAGAACCCAAGGAAGGATGAAGAAAGCCAATCACCCACTGAGGGAACCCCAGTAGGTGCAGTTGTCCGCATGCTGACGATGTGGATTGACTGGACATGCCAGGAGGGAATGCAACAACGTCGCAAAGCTATTCTGTTCCGGTTGCGGTCGATTGGGAGTCTTATCCCGTGAATGCCATTGCCGGTCGAGAAGCACTCGTCCGATGAACGAACCAGACCTCCGACTACAACCTGGACCCCGCAGAAACATGGAAACGCTACCCAGAGTGGGTCCCTCATCAGGCCGTTCCAGAAGACCCGTCGGCGTGCAGTGTGAGATACCTACCGGATGCCGATGATATGGCAGCCCGGCGTCTTCTACGCCGTCTGCAAATAGGTGATGAATGAGCGAGTAGGGGTAATAGGTAATAGGTAATAGGTAATGGAAAATAGAGCAAGTCTGAGGTAAAAATAAAGAAAACCTCTGTTTTTCTTTATTTTTTTGTGGAAGAAAGGGGGGTGTGTAACGTAAGTGTTTTTTCGTTACTAAATAAATTCAGGATATTGTTTCCAAGATTTTTCATTTCGAGATAATTCCTGCATTTATTCCGTAGAGTCATACCGTAAGATACGTTCATGAAGGAAATTCGAAACTTTTCCGTCCAGTCCGTTTCCATATAATTTAAATGAGAGAATTAATTATATCGAGAAAATATTCATATAGGGAATTTAAAATCATTCCGATTATTCGGATGCATTTTAAAATCGCAGCCTATGTGGAAAAAATCCGTCAACTCCAGTTTATCGCTTATCGCCGTTTTTTGCCAGATGCGGAAAGATAATTCTACGATGAAAAGGCGCAAAAACTGGAGGTCCGTTGTTTATGCTCTCGAGTGTTCGAATTCCTTCTAGAATAAATGACATAATGTTGGACCAATCAGAGACGTCCAAAATCCACCTCCCTTCAAAATTAGACGAATTTGAGATCATGTGACATGTCAGCCGAACGAGCCTATATAAGGCTGGTTTTCCTGTCACGCTGACGGTCGGCGCTGACGGTCAGCGCTGATCGGTCAGCTCGGATCCTTTTAGTATCGCGCTGATCACAAAAAGAAATAGAAGGATGCTATTGTCTCTGGCTCACTGAATGTGGAGGCTTGTCGGCGCCAGCTAGTCAGCGGCGCCGACCCGCCGGCGCGTACGTGCGCGTATATAGCTCAGCGCTGACGGCCGTCAGCGCTGCGTGACTCGAAAACGCTACCTATAGCTACATACATATTGACTCATCAGCGCCGACCGTCAGCGTGACAGGAAAACCAGCCTAAGGGCTTTCCGAGTCAAAATTAAGGACTTTTGTTAGATTTCCGAGTAGTGCACGTCAAAACTTTTATTAGATTTCCGAGTAGTTCACGTTTAACCTTTTTGATAGATTTCCGATTTTTTGAAGATTAATTGCACCGAATGTTATAACCGAATTATTTTTCCGAAAACACCGATAAACCGTCCTTTTGATTTTGATTACCGTTATACGAGAAAGAGACTCTATTTTAACCGTAACTTGTGAGTGAAAGTGAGTTCTGATTTGGGTAAGCATTCCGTGGGCCCTTTGGCTTGCCGTTTATTTTCCGTATTGCTTGTGTTCCTTCATTTCAATTCTTTCCGAGTCAGGTCAGATGCTTGATAATTGGTCAGGTTAACGAATTAGCTTAAAGAATTTATTTCCGACTTTGTTTTATACAGGGTGATCCGATTCCACTAGTGAATTATTGATATTTTATTTTGAATTGATTGTTATCTTTGCGAACATTGTAGGACGTAACTCCGGTAAACTTCCTTTTCAGACCCTAGTGTTTCAGCGACCGAGCCCTGGCATTTTAGGGGTTGAACTAGAAGTGGTGTTGGGTCTGAGGCATCCTTGAATAATTGGATTGAGGTCAACGTCCATATCGTGCTAGCACGAGGTGGGTTACTCGGTCTGGTATTTGAGTTTGAATTGCCGAACTGTGAGCAAGGGTGACAACCCTTTGACACCCCATTGGTGTATGATTTTATTGAAGTGCCTGGTATTTTATTTTGAATTGATTGTTGTCTTTGCGAACATCGTAGGACGTAACTCCGGTAAACTTCCTGTTCAGACCCTAGTGTTTCAGCGACCGAGCCCTGGCATTTTAGGGGTTGAACTAGAAGTGGTGTTGCGTCTGAGGCATCCTTGAATAATTGGATTGAGGTCAACGTCCATATCGTGCTAGCACGAGGTGGGTTACTCGGTCTGGTATTTGAGTTTGATTGCCGAGCTGTGAACAAGGGTAACAACCCTGTAACGCCCCGCTTGTTCATTATTTAATTGAATTGTCTGGTGTTTTATTTTGATTTGTTATCTTTGCGAACATTGTAGGACGTAACTCCGGTAAACTTCCTGTTCAGACCCTAGTGTTTCAGCGACCGAGCCCTGGCATTTTAGGGGTTGAACTAGGTGTGGTGTTGCGTCTGAGGCATCCGTGAATAATCGGATTGAGGTGAATGTCCATATCGTGCTAGCACGAGGTGGGTTACTCGGTCTGGTTTTCGAGTTTGATTGCCGAGCTGTGAACAAGGGTAACAACCCTCCGACACCCGCTTGCATATTATTTTATTGAATTTTCCGGTATCATATTTTGATTTGTTATCTTTGTGAGCATTGTAGGGCGTAACTCCGGTAAACTTCCTGTTCAGACCCTAGTGTTTCAGCGACCGAGCCCTGGCATTTTAGGGGTTGAACTAGAAGTGGGGTTGCGTCTGAGGCATCCGTGAATAATCGGATTGAGGTGAATGTCCATATCGTGCTAGCACGAGGTGGGTTACTCTGTCTGGTATTCGAGTTTGAAAGCCGAGCTGTGAACAAGGGTAACAACCCTCAGACACCCCGCTAGTTTATTATTTTGTTGAATTGTCCGGGATTTAATTTTTATTTCATATCTTTGTGAGCGTTGTAGGACGTCACTCCGACAACTTCCTGTTCAGACCCTAGTGTTTCAGCGACCGAGCCCTGGCATTTTAGGGGTTGAACTAGAAGCGGTGTTGCGTCTGAGGTATCCTCGAATAACTAGATTGAGGTGAATGTCCATATCGTGCTAGCACGAGGTGGGTTACTCGGTCTGGTATTCGGGTTTGAATTGCCGAACCGTGAACAAGATATTTGACCGTCCGAAACATAAGTACCGATTATTTTGTGACGTAATAAGTTGGGAACACAAGCATATATCTATTATAGCCAAAGGGACCCTAAATTTTTATTACCTTCAGCACTTTCACTTGGTACTGTATGCTCTCATTGTCTGTCCTGTAGTCCTGTTGACGCTTTTACTGCTTATATTACCTGCCCTGCTCGCTATTCTCACCTCCGCAATCACCGTTGACATTCACTGCTGTAGTATACCTTACATCACATTTATCATCTGCCTTTGACCGTGTATACTGTATATATTCATATTTCAGACAGTGAATGGTAGTGATATTGTAATATATTTGTACATAGTTATAGTGAGTTTTATTACATTATTTATCAAGACCGCATTATCCGAAAGAAACTGGTACCACTCAATCGCTTACACCATAGATTGTAGTGAACCCTTCTCCAACTGTGTAAAGGCTACCTGGGGAAAAGGGAAGTGTACGACAAGGAGTTGCAACCTTGGAATAAAATTTGCAACTGGCGCCCGAGGAAAAGTCCGTAGGGTAGAAAAGGTCGTCACAAGCTTCAACAGTGGAGAGGGCCATAAGAACGTTGAAAGAGGCGCTTTACAAAAAATTCAGTGGAACATATCGATTGATCCTTCAAGATGTAGTAAAATGAGTATAATAATAATAAAAAACAATGAACTATTGGCATGAAACCCCGTGACGTTAATACAAAGAACAAAGAACGACATATATAAATTAGCCTACAGTCACATAAAAATAGCATGACCTCATAAATTTCAGAAGAATTGTACGCAAATTTAGACACGTTTTCACAAAAGGGTATCAGTGGACTACTGAACTATTTAAAATTACAAAAGTCCAACTTACCTACCCAGCGAGTTGCCTACTTTACCGGTAGACCAATAAGTGGTGCTTTCTATCAAGAAGAATTGCAAAAAACAGAGCAGCATGATGTTTATTTGGTTGAAAAAGTATTGTGTGGAGACAAGGGTGCGATTGCTGGGAAGAACAGTAATAATTTTCCAATAATCTAGAGATGCTGAGAAATCTAAATATATTCATATGGAAAGAACCATTTTTGCTAAAATCGAGCTTAGAAATCCTCATGGGAATTTACACATAAAAATCACTGAATTTGAGTCTGAACCCCCGTGCAGTCTCCTTTGAGAAAAACTTATTCGTTAATAACTGTCGTTGCCCTTGAATATAAAGAATTTGAATAAAAACATTCGACTATTTCACTCCGGTTCATTAGGATGATTCAAATCCGTACACCCAGCTTGCTGACAAACACGCTTTCCATTGATTTTATTCGTTATGACAACAAATTTTCAAAACCGCACAATCACCCCCCCCCCCCCCCCCAAAGTCTGAGTAAACCAAATAATTCCCTGTATTCCCTTTCAAATAAACGATAAATGCCCTCCAATAATAATACGAATAAATAATAGTTTGAAAAAACTAAAAAAACACGCTTTTATAGCTAACCGAACTAAAAATTAGAAAATAATTTTTAATTTCAGAGAGTTTATAATACAGTAGTAGAAGATCGAACAATCAATCAGAATTTATCACCTCAAAATAAAATTATAATAAAGTTTAAGTTATTAACAAAAGAATTCAATTCAGAGTAAACAGTGTGGGGTGCTTGATAAAGTAAATGTAGCAACCATTCTATTGGCAACTATCTATGAGAAGAGAGTTATGAAAAGTAGTAAAATGCACCCCACGCTTTTTTACTCTGAATTGAATTCTTTTGTTAATAACTTAAACTTTATTATAATTTTATTTTGAGGTGATAAATTCTGATTGATTGTTCGATCTTCTACTACTGTATTATAAACTCTCTGAAATTAAAAATTATTTTCTAATTTTTAGTTCGGTTAGCTATAAAAGCGTGTTTTTTTAGTTTTTTCAAACTATTATTTATTTTTCATTTTTTAATTCGATTTATCAATTAGTTATTTGTTGACATGTGGTATTGAAATGTCTCACAAATTATTTCGCAATCTAATCATTTCATTCAAAATTTTATTAATCCTGGCGGTCCCAATAAGGATAATGGGAAACTGTTAGAACATGTTAGAACTGTTAGAATATGAGCCCAAAATGATATATCGCATGCGACAAATCGCCTTGCGTTAGACAGGCTCCACTCTGTGAGATTTTGTACATGAGATACAGATAGTCCGCCGTATTCACAAATCATTCAATCTCCGTTAAGTCACAACTGAGGTACTCAGTTAAGGATAAATTTGAATCGGAACCTCAGTTACCTAAAGTGAAAATCAACGTGAAACAGGCCAGTTTCACCACCGTTAAATACTTTAACTGAGGTTGCGATTCAAATGTATTCTTAACTGAGGACCTCAGTTAGGACTTAACGGAGATTGAATGCTTTGTGAATACGGCGGAGTATCTGTCTGCGCTTATCGCTCATGCGATATCGCATCAGTATAGGACCTGAAACATCACGTTGCAAATTGGCGGAGGTGCCCGGTATGAGATAATATGCTATAAATAATAATCAATTTTTGTGGATAATAAGGATAATGGGAAACTGTTATCAAATTATTGCATTGTCATCGGTTCTTGATACGTATGCAAAGTTTCAAATTAATCAGACTTCTGGAAACTGGTGAAAATTAAGTTCAAAGATTCCGTTACATACATAGTCAGATACAACCCAAGCTAATAAAAGCGTGTTAAAAAAGGATCTAGTACCTCCGACTCATGCATCAAACTTCATATGATGAAAATTCTACGAATATCATATATCATAAATTAAAAAATTTTATACCGGATAAATTGTGTACGAATATCCAATTCCAATACATGAGAATGGACAATGCGCGCAAAAGCTCCTGACTTCACGTCAGTGCTTCACAATGGGTCTGCTGAAAACCACAACATAAATTGTTTTTGAAAACATTGGAATCCCTTATATTGCTCGTTCCATTACAGGAGAATGGCCAATGCGCGCAAAAGCTCCATCTTCACGTTATTGCTTCACAATGGGTCTGCTGAAAACCACACAATCATCCCCCCCAAAGTCTGCGTAAACCGAAAGATTCATAAATAATCTATGGTATTCCCTTTCATATAAACGATACATGCCGCCCCAATAATAATTCGAAAAAAGGATCTAGACCAATATTTTGTTTATGTAAAAGAGTCCGTTAGTTACATGTGTGGGTGGTCTACAAGCCTGAAATGTACCATATGACGTTCGATTCTGGTTTCATCTAATTTCTATAACTTGGATTGATTATGAATTTATCTGAAGGAATTGATCGTTTCTAGTTCTTCAAACAAGAATATTCGAAATAAGGGTCAATGAATACTCTCTGTATATTCAAATCCCTCGATCCGCTTGCTGACAAACACGCTTTCCATTGATTTTATTCATTATGACAACAAATTTTCAAAACCACACAATCATCCCCCAAAGTTATATTTCTCGACCGCGTAAACCAAAAGATTCACAAATAATCCCCCCGGTATTCCCATTCAAATAAACGATAAATGCCTACCCAATAATAATACGAAAATTCTACGAATATCATATATCATAAATTAAAAAATTTTATACCGGATAAATTGTGTACGAATATCCAATTCCAATACAGGAGAATGAACAATGCGCGCAAAAGTTCCTGACTTCACGTTATTGCTTCACATAATCATGCGTCACTCTGATGCGTCCGCTTTATAGTACCAAAACATCCCAAATTCTTACGGCCCCTGTAGCTTAGCGGTAAGCACCCAAACTCTCACCCAAACTCCCCGGGTTCATATCCCGCGTCCATCCAGAAAATTTTTCGATCATGACGTCATCCGCCCGACGTCATCCACATCAGACCCCCAGACACCATTAAGGGAGGTCATAGGTCAACTTTGATCGAGAACCCGCTTAGTCCCTCTACTAACGATAGAAAGATTAGAAAATGTGTAACAAGTATTGAAGACTGCAGGATTCTCGTTCAATGCTTATAAGGAAAATTGAATATCTCGGATTAGAAGTGGAAAATTCTGAAATACGAACAAATTCCAAAATTTTCACAACTTGCCGGTCCCTTTATCGTTCAATATCTAACAAATAGATGTTCAGTGAAATCTGGAACATCATATGATTCGACAAAAAAAAATATCACTAAAATCTTAACAGTGCTTAAGAGATGTGATCTACAAGACTCAATTGAATCATTTACCCACAGCAGCTTCGTCTTGGTACGATATCGCATTAAAAATCGATAACAAACTCAGCTTAATTGGATTCTACAAGAAAATAATATATTCCACCGAATCTAGGTTTCATTATTCTTTATGAGGTAGAGACTCTGGTTGTTGTCAATGCAGTTTATCATTCTTGGTATTTACTATTTACAGACTAAAATATTTTGAAATTATAATGCAATAAAAATAATAAAATAGCACACCTAGAGTATATAGGTGCTGTGTATTTTGCCAAAGGTTTACACTTGACATTGAGCATCTTGAAGAAAAACTTATGGCCTCAGATCTGTTGCATGGCTCTCTCGAAATATTTTACCTAAAGAAATTGAAAATAGTACCATTGCAAAGGTTATTTAAAAGAGTATAAATCTAGCGGGAATAACGAGTTACTATCTTCTTGTAGAACAGAAAGGCGATAATGATATAAGAACTATCGATATACAAAATTATCCACATTGTGATTAATGATGACCTGTTCAAAACCTATAAATTGCTTAAAGGAATAGCCAAAGGCTTGACCGGACAATATGTTTTCATATTGTTTTTAGGATATTTAGTTAGTCAGTAATGAATCGCTTTCATTAAACCGTAATGCATTTGGGACGCGAGAAGAACCCAGATGAGGTATTTGAATACTATTGGTAAAGGTTTATGAATTAAACCATATTTTACTATGCTATGTTCATTTGATAATGAAAACACAGTCTTACTTTTGTTGAAAACTTCAGAGATGTATGTATAAGATATGACGTACAGCTAAACAAAATATGTGATATTCCCAAGCTGCGTAAATTCTTACTCATTTTAGTACCAGGGCCGGTGCGCCTTACTACAAGGAAGACGCATTGCACAGACGCTCTACAGCATCGAACTTTACTGCATCGACGAAGCAATCCATCGAAAAACCGTCCACTTTA
Source organism: Halyzia sedecimguttata (assembly GCA_937662695.2). Classification (NCBI taxonomy): domain Eukaryota; kingdom Metazoa; phylum Arthropoda; class Insecta; order Coleoptera; family Coccinellidae; genus Halyzia; species Halyzia sedecimguttata. Next base: position 15,102,056 of record OW569415.2, read on the forward strand.
GAAAGTGGGCGGCACTAACTAGAGTTAGTGTTCGTGCTTTCTCCTGATTGGCCGAACGTGAAAACCCCTTTATCGATCGTCTTCGTCCGTAGTTTCGCTCGATGAGAGGTAATTTGTTTCATTGAGTTTGTCAGGAGAATATTAATGTTAAATATAAAATATCGTTCTCTGCGATTATCATGTATAAGGTGATCAATATGTGGACATGTGTATGCTGAATAAAGCCAGTATATGATTGATAGTCTTTCAATAAACATCACATGGCGCTGCGAACGAAACACGTCGATAAATAATTTATAATTAATAAGTGATTTAGTTAGTTCAGAATTTGGGATAAAATGTCCGAACTAAAGTGGATTTCACCGTTAGATATAACAGGTGGAAATTTAGCTGAAAAATGGAGATTTTGGATACAGAAGTTCAAGAATTATCTAAAAGCTAACGAAATTGATAAAAAAGGCGAAGATGTGCAATGTGCTCAGTTTCTTCAGTTCATCGGTGACGACTGTATTCATATCTACAATACATTCAAATTCGAAAACGATGAACAAAATAAGCAGTGTTGCCAATCTGTTACAATTGTAACAGATCTGTTACTATCGAAAGTAATCTGTTACCCTGTTACTCCGAGCAGAAATCTGTTACCATTTGAAGCAAATCGGATTTTCCTTCAGACTTAATGTAATTTGTAAGTGTTTATTTTTGAATGTTCAGAATTATTTCCACAGAACACTAATAATATATTATTTCAAATTTCAATAAATGAAGTTTCAATAGCACAGACTCAAATTCATTAATATAGGTTAATGATTTTTCTGTTACGTTTTTCTTGGATCTGTTACTATTTTCGATGAACATCTGTTACTCTAGTTTGAAATACTCTGGCAGCACTGAAAATAAGATCCAACCATTGATACGCGAGTTTGATAAGTTTTTTCAACCTCAAACGAATTTAATATTTGAAAGACATAAGTTTTTCACCAGGAAACAGTTGGAAGGGGAAAGTTTGCAACAGTTCATAACAGATTTGAAAAATAAATCGAAAAATTGTGCCTTTGGAGAATTGGAACAATCATTGATTTGTAGTGTGCTTATTATGGGACTTTCAAGTGATCAACTGAGAGAAAGATTATTGGAAGATAGCAGATTGACTTTAAAAAGGGCAGAAAGTGTATGCTTAGCTGTCCAAGAGTCTAAGAAGCAAGGTCAAGAAATGACTAGTGAAGTGCGCGAGTTACATGCCGTGCGAGCTAAACAAAATCTACAGGGTGTTCGTTCACAAGGACATACACAACGTAATTCAGATCGTGCGGTTTGGCATCAACCCAGTACCAGTTCAGGTTATACAGGACGTTCAGTATCACAAAATCAAAGGAAAATGAGAAGTTTTGATTCTAATTCTACCAGTTTTTCCTCATGTGCAACAAATAGGCAATGTTATAAGTGCGGAACTAAACATGCAGCGAGAAAGTGTCCTGCATTTGGTAAGCAATGTAATTTATGTGGTTCTTTCAATCACTTCCAAAAGATGTGTCGAAATAGGGGTATACATTCTTTGAATCTGGAATATGAAGTCCAGTATGAATCCGAAAATCAAGACTCTGTTTTTATTGGAATGATTAATGATTCCTGCTCAAACAAATATCAGAAACAAGAATGGCACATTGAAATGTTTGTCAATAAAGTAAAAATAATTAATTTCAAATTGGATACTGGAGCCATGACTAATGTAATAAATTTGAAGACTTTGCGAAGCTTGAATGTTGAAGACAAGAATATTTCTAAATCAAATGTTGTGCTCACAAATTATTCGAATGACATTATTCCTGTTATTGGAGAATGTATTTTGCTTTGTAGTTACAAAAATATTTCTCATTGGTTAAATTTTATTGTAGTAGATATTGATTCTCCCCCTTTGCTGGGATTATACAGTTGTGTTGAATTGAATATTATAAGAAAAGTTGGTTCTGTTGATTGCGCTAATGATGCATTAAATCGGTACCACGATGTATTTGATGGAATAGGTTGTCTAAGAGATAATTTTCATATTAATTTAAAACCGGATTGTGTTCCAAAGATATTTTCAGCTCGGAAAATACCATTTCCCCTAATACCTAAGTTCGAAAAATGCCTACAGGAGATGAAGGCTCAGGGAATCATCTGTGAGGTCGACTATCCCACTGATTGGGTGAATCCGATTGTATTAGTTGCTAAAAAGGATGGTTCTTTGAGAATTTGTCTTGACCCTGTTGAGCTCAATAAAAATATCTGCAGAGAACATTTTCCGTTACCAACTTTCGAAGAAATCAGTGTTAATTTAAAAAATGCGAAATATTTCAGTGTTCTTGATGCCTTGTCAGGATTTTGGCAGGTACCTCTTGATAAGGAGAGTTCTGATTTATGTACATTCGCGACACCTTTCGGCAGATATCGTTTTTTGAGATTGCCTTTTGGAATAAAGTGTGCACCGGAAGTTTTCCATAAGAAATTTAAAGAAATATTTAATATACCTGGTGTAGAAATATATATCGATGACATTCTGATCTGGGGTGATACAAAAGAAGAACATGATCATCGACTAGAAAAAGTGTTGAAAATTGCGCAGGAAAATAATGTGAGATTCAATAAAAATAAATGCAAATTTGGTCGTAATGAAATAATTTATATGGGGCATAAAATTTCCCACGGTTGTTATAGGCCAGATGATTCTAAAATTAAAGCCATTACCGATCTGCCCATACCGTCAAGTAAAAGTGATTTACAAAGATTTTTAGGCATGGTGACCTATGTTGGCAAATTCATTGATCACTTATCTAGTATCACTGCTCCTTTAAGACAATTGCTCAAAAAAGATGTTGCCTGGTCGTGGGATTCAAGTCACGATAATGCATTCAGATTGTTAAAAGACAAATTAATCACTCATCCAATTCTGCAATATTACGACTCAGGAAAACCTATAACTGTTTCAGCTGATTCATCTAAGGATGGAGTTGGTGCGGTTTTAATGCAAAATGGTTTGCCATGCATGTATGCCTCCAAATATTTAACTGCTGCCCAGAAAAATTACGCTCAGGTTGAGAAAGAGCTCTATGCCTTATTATTCGCTTGTGAGCGATTTCATCAGTACATTTTTGGCAAAAAAAATAACAATGGAAACTGACCACAAAGCCCTGGTTCACATTTTTAACAAGCCATTGTATACTTGCCCTCCTCGCCTTCAGCGAATGTTTATTAGACTGTTGAGGTATGACATTGAGCTTGTTTATAAGCCTGGTAAAGATCTTTTTATTGCAGATACTTTGTCGCGAGCATATATAAGAGACGAATCTAAATCTGAAATTGATGAGGAGATAGATGATCAAATATGTTTATTGCGCATGAATTTGAATGCTACAGATAAAAAAATTTCGGAAATTAGTGATCTCACATCAAATGATATAGAGTTACAAATAATTATGAATTATATCAGAGATGGGTGGCCTAAAACATTAAAACAAACTAATTCTCTTGTAGCTAGCTACTATAAATACAAAGATGAGATATCTGAGGCCAATGGGCTTTTATATAAGGGTCATAAACTCATAGTACCAATTAAAATGAGAAAAGAAATTTTAGATAAAGTTCATTACAGCCATATGGGAATTGCAAAATGCAAAAATAGAGCAAGGGAATGTTTTTTCTGGCCAAACATGTCGGTAGATATAGATAATTTGATTTCCAGTTGCATTACCTGTAAAATTTTTCAGAAGAATAAAATCAAAAAATCAATGATGAGTCATGAAGTGCCAAAACGTCCATGGGAAAAAGTTGCATGCGATTTGTTCGTTTTTAACAATGAAATTTTTTGTTGGTTGTTGATTACTTTTCCAAATACATTGAGATGGCCAAATTAATTGACTCAACCTCGTCCAAAGAAGTTGTTACTCATTTGAAGTCCATATTCGCCAGACACGGAATTCCCCAAAAAGTAATTAGCGATGGTGGTCCACAGTTTTCAAGTTTATATTTCAAACACTTTGCAGAATCGTGGCAATTTACTCATATCACATCAAGTCCTCATTACCCACAATCAAACGGTTTAGTTGAACGACATATAGCTACTTTAAAGAATATATTGCGAAAGACCAAGTATGAAAATAAGGATTTGTACTTGGCATTACTAACCTATAGAAATACACCGATTGATGTTAATTTAAAATCTCCAGCGGAAATCTTGATGTCAAGGAAGCTAAGAGATGTTTTGCCCATTGAAAACACTTTATTGAGGCCAAAATACAATGATTACTCTAAAATTAGACGCAATTTGAAGGTAAGGCAAGATCAACAGAGCCAATTTTACAATCGAAAATCTCGAGATACTGATCATGTTTTCAGAAATAATGAAACAGTTTTGTTAAAGAAAAGACTAAATGATAAAAAATGGCAGAAGGGTATAGTTTGCTCTAAATCAAGAATTAGACCCCGGTCTTATAATGTAAAAATTGAAAATGGGAATATATTGTGTAGAAATGATCATTTCATTGGTAGATATCCCACTGTGCCCGACTGTGATAATGCATGTGGGGAACTCACTGAATCTGACGAAAGTTCAATCACTGATTCCCAACTGAACAAAACTGAGAAACCTGATGAAGATGTCATTTATGTTCCCACCACTACTAGAACTGGGAGAGAAGTCAAAATTCCCCAGAGATTGCATTATGACAGTTGGAATTAAAATTATTTAAGGTTAATAAGATTCTATGTGCTTCTTTGAACTACCGGAATATGTTTTATTTTGTTTTTTGATTCAAATATCTTCAGGAATAATCTTTTATGTAGGAATTCATATTTAGTAAGGGGGATGTCAGGAGAATATTAATGTTAAATATAAAATATCGTTCTCTGCGATTATCATGTATAAGGTGATCAATATGTGGACATGTGTATGCTGAATAAAGCCAGTATATGATTGATAGTCTTTCAATAAACATCACAGAGTTTACGTCAACAGACCGTAATCTGTCTAACCTAAAATTTGAATTAATTGAAGGATGAATATGTTCGGCAATTTCGCTCAATTGGAAGTATTATAAAAGATAAAAATGGTATGACAATGGGAAAAGAAGAACACATTATTTAAAACATTTACTCTACAGCGATTGTCCATGGTCTTTTATTCAACCGACTGCATTATCTGTTAACCTCAGTAAACAAACACAGTATTTCTATCCTTCAGACGAAAATTACTGCAGGACTTCAGGACTGGGGAGAAGAAAAAACACCGCATTTAAAATGTTTACTGTAAACCGATTTTCTATGGTAGGTATCTTATTCAATTGACGGCTTTTTCTCTTAACATCAGAGGCAGTAAACATAGTAAGTATATCCTTCAATTGAAAACTACTGCAGGATTTTGAACTGAAGGAAACGATTTCATTAATTTCAACAATATTATCTATTATAGAACTAACATGTTAGAATGTACTCTACTTGAGTATCAGATCCTTATTTGAAATAATATTGAAATCTTAATAAAATGCTGCTGTATTATTTGTCACTTTTAATATGACCACATAATATATCATTTTATTGCATCTATCGAAGCAAGTTGAAATATTCATCAATTAAAAGAGCAGGATATTTTGCTACACCACTGACTTTAATATTGATTTCAAACACTTCATTTATGTTCAATAGGTTTCTGTATTACTTCTTATTCCTTATAAAGATTTAATATGGAGTTAGAAATATATTTCGAAAACGATGACAGGATGCTCGAAATGAAGGTAAAAGGTAACTATGTAAATATATTTTTATTTAAAATTCAGTTCTTTTCAACATAATTCTGAAATATAAGTATAAATTAATATAATAGTCCCCAATGCCTGATCAAATTTCCAGATTTAGTAATGAACAATTCCTAACATGCACAATGAAAAGTTACAAGGATATTAATTAATACTTGCTAGTTTTTGACAGGTAGTAGGTCTAGGGTAGAATAAAACCAACTCTTCAAACAAGGCCTACTAGTTTCGACTTCTATCTGAAGTCTTCTTCAGGGCACTATAAATGAACAAACTATATTTTAAAAATTATTTGTAAACAAGTTACAATTCAAATTTTTTTTTGATTAAATAATAAATAGACTACATATCTTAATTCCGAAAACAAATTTCCAAAGCTTTTTTTTTGTTGTTTTTTTTGTACATATAAATTACAGTTTAAGCTATCTCATCATCATCGAATCGGGATCATAACGTCGATCGACGTTGTCCGATGCCTCTTCGCCACCTCTTTCTGTCATTCCATTGTCCCTCCCTTAAATCCCTGGAACTCATGGCTTTCATAACACCCTCATTCCAAGTTTTCTTCGGTCGTCCTCTCTTTCGGCGTTGTGTGGGGATCCACTCCAACACCTTCCTTGGAAGCCTCTGGTCGTCCAAGAAAAGAAGCTTACATAATATACATATATATCCAAGAGATTATGAATTCAACCCAACAAACTACTTGACTTGATCAGCACGAATATATTGAACATAAATATATTGATTAGCAACTAACAATAAAAACAATACACCAGCAAAAACTTGAACTAATCAAACAAGAAAAACATAGATGAGGAATCCCCTCTGGTCGTCCATCAAAAGAAGCTTACATAATATACATCTATATCCAAGAGATTATGAATTCAACCCAACAAACTACTTGACTTGATCAGCACGAATATATTGAACATAAATATATTGATTAGCAACTAACAATAAAAACAATACACCAGCAAAAACTTGAACTAATCAAACAAGAAAAACATAGATGAGGAATCCCCCGACTGAGGAACTCTATCGAATTGTTCTTACCTAAGTTGAATCTAATATAGGCAGTAATAACAATCAAGAAAGAACGAAGATTATTTTGAAATTACATTTAGATGAATAATTCATAAGATTGTCAACTTACAGTTTGTTATGGTTTCTTTGTCGATATACGGTGTTAAAATTGCAAAATGAAACATACTCATGCTGGAAGGAACGTGCAACGCAGACTGAGACAACATATTTAATTAAAAGAATTTCAGATGTAGGTGACCTTCAAGTTTGAAATGAACTCCTGATAAAAAAAAATACATAATTCAAGGGTGCTATGTTACCTATCTCTGATTTTATTAATTAGGTGATAATACTGAGTATTTAGGTTGTCGATATCAGTTCTTTTGTTTATAGAATGAGAGTTTTCTTTTATTGAGATCATTTCATGCAATAGTCGTTTTTTAAGAACTCTTTGTACGCCTAATATTTTACACGAATCAAAACTAAATGAATGCAACGTTGTTGAGACATGTTCTGACAGCGCAGTGTTATTTTCTTTCTTTTTTTTCAAAGTATTAAGGATATTGAGGGAATCTATTTTATGTTTGGTAATTCGATCTTTGAGATATCGTCGTGTTTGTCCTATACAGGGTCTTTCACGAGGAACCTCACCCATATTTATACGGGAAACTACTGAACGTATTTTCATGAAATTCAGCACTTATAAGTATTTCACGATGCTGATGAAATCTAAAATATTTTCAAGGCATGAGCACCTCCGGTTTTTCCGGAAATGACGTCAACTTCCGTTTTTCAAATTAGAACACCATTTTTTTATTGCAGAAATAGATTCCTTAGAAAATTTCAAGTTATTTTGATGTAAAATTTTTCAGTTTTGGTTGGAAAATTCTCTCTGAGCGGGAAAATTCGAAAAAAAAATCGAAAATAGAGCTCCGCTGAAACAAGAATAACTTCGAGGTTTTTGGATGGAAAATTTTCATTTTTGGGAATTTTCAAGATGTTAGATTGATGTATCCACTTTAAAAATCAAAATCGCGATTCATGATACAGGGGGTGAAAAAATCGCTTTGAAAGTTAGGGATGACAAAATCGTGAAAAATCAATTTTTTCAAATTAGAACCCCATTTTTTTATGGCAGATATTGAATCTACGTTAAAAAATAATGTGAGTGTATGCATCACACCCTTGCCCTAAAATGGATATTTTCTGAGTTATTCACAAAAAACTGTTTTTCGTCTTGAATTTTCAGCTATTTCTTTTCCCTTCACTGAATTTCATGAAAATACGTTCAGTAGTTTCCCGTATAAATATGGTTGAGGTTCCTCGTGAAAGACCCTGTATACACACATTCGCAATCGTGGCAAGGAATTTCATAAATTACATCTGATAACAACAATTTGGTTGTGACAGACTTCAACTTGGAGAAAAATTTTTCATTTGTGTTGTCAGAAATAAAGGTCGTGATCACATTCATTTTAGAAAAATTCCGTTTAAGGTTTTCAGATAGTCCTTCAATATATGGTATTTTGGAATATTTTTTGTTGTCCACATCTACTGATCGATTTTCCTTAGGTTGTGCATTTAATTTTTTTTTTTTTAATTAATCTTAATGGGTAGTCATTTTTGATCAAAATATTTTTTATTTTTTCGAAGTTTTCTTTGTGGAATTCTTCCGCAGAAAGACTTAAAGCTCGCTTTTTCAAATTATTGATGATGTTGATTTTCTGTGTGAACGAGTGTTTTGATTGAAAATTTAATACTCTTTCAGAAAATGTTGGTTTTTGATACCAATTTGTGACTATCTCTTTCTGGCGTCGAATGAGTAATATGTCTAAAAATGCGAGCTTGTTATCGTGCGATTCCATTTCAATAGTAAACTTGAGGCGAGGGTGAAAGTTATTAAAAACTTCCAAAATTTCATTTTCCTTTCCAATTGGAATTGACGTAAATATATCATCTACATATCGCTTATACAAGGGTATCGTGAACGCTAATTTGTTCAAAGCTGAAGACTGCAACTCAGACATCACCATTTCATTTATAGTGCCCTAAAGAAGACTTCAGATAGAAGTCGAAACTAGTAGGCCTTGTTTGAAGAGTTGGTTTTATTCTACCCTAGACCTACTACCTGTCAAAAACTAGCAAGTATTAATAACAAAGGTCTGAAATCATCATCATGATATTAATTAAATTCTTAAATTAATAATGTTATTTCTTCAAAATGTATTCTGAATCTAATCAGAGAGTGAAGGACTTGGGTCAATTACCAATTACTGACGTTAACAGATAATGCAGTCGGTTGAATAAAAGACCATGGACAATCACTGTAGAGTAAATGTTTTAAATAATATGTTCTTCTTTTCCCATTGTTATACCATTTTATCTTTTATAATACTTCCAATTGACCGAAATTGCCGAACATATTCATCCTTCAATTAATTCAAATTTTAGGTTAGACAGATTACGGTCTGTTGACGTACACTCAATGAAACAAATTACCTATCATCGAGCGAAACTACGGATGAAGACGATCGATAAAGGGGTTTTCACGTTCGGCCAATCAGGAGAAAGCACGAACACTAACTCTAGTTAGTGCCGCCCACTTCCTAAAGTGGGCGGTTTTTCGATGGGATGCTTCGTCGATGCAGTGAAGTTAGATGCAGTAGAGCGTCTGTGCATTAGGTTTTCGATGTGGTGCACCCTACTCAAGAGATTGAGCGTTACAAAAAAAATTGAGAAACTGCATGGTACGGAAAGGAAAGATTTGATGGTAATAAAGCTGAACTTTGAATTGAGATGTTGAAAAGTGAAGGAAAACATTGGTCAAAATTATATTCGAAATTAAGGTGACTTTTTTGTCATTGTAAAAGTTGCATGTGAAAGGAGATGGATAGGTATGAGTTGAATTAGTTAACTCGTATGCTGATGGAAGTTTGAGGAAAATGCCATCAGAGGGCTTTATTCCTGTTGAATGCAATGAGAATGGAAGAGAAAACGTTGAAAGAGAAGTTGAAGATTCAGATCTGAAAAATGTTGTAGATTTAGATCTGAAGATCGTTGAAAGAGACGATGTAGATGTAGGTCAGGAAAACATTGAAAGAGACGTTGGTGATCCGTGTGAGGAAAATGTTGAAAGAGATGGAATAAGGTTTAACTATTAAGTTTGCTGTAGTTGCAAGTGTGAAACTGATCTGAATAGATAGTTTTGTCATGGCGTAATAAGCAGCAGTCATAATAGTTGAATCAATGAATCAGATCATTATGATGGTTGAACTTTTAAGTTGTGCTGTGTTTGCAAGTGTGAAACTGATCTGACCAGATAGTTTTGTCATGAGGCAAAGAGCAACAGGCATAAAAGTTGCAACATTGAATGTTGAATGTGGTAAATATCAACGATTTTGAGTTTATTGAGAATGTGTTTGTTGGGTACTTTAGAATCTGTCAACTAATCATTAAGAAGGTTGAATTATCACGCTTGGCTTTAATTGCAGATGTGAAACTGATTTGATCAGTTTTGTCATGGAGTAATGAGCCCTAAGCATGATAGTCAAACTAATAAATGATATGAAGTAGATAGGAACGATTTTAACAGGTATAAGGGTGAGTGTTTTTTTTTGAGTATTGTAGGAGCTGCAAGTTTTGCGAAAATTTGTTTTGTTTTAGAAACAGACGAGGACGACTGTTATGTCAGGATTGGCCGTGTCGGAGAATTAGTGGTGAAGTCGACTATTTGATTTGTTTGGCTAGGCGACACGTACAGTGTTGTTTGATGTGGCCGTAGATTACGTTTCAGCTTAAGTGCCTCTTCAGCAGATTAGTTTATGAAGTATAGGATAAGAATAGATTAAAATGAGGAAAGAGAGGAGGGCACGAGGGCAGTTAGTTTCGGGAGACGAAAGGAGCGTGATCTACGGATACGTCGGCCAAAGTAACGAATCATTAGTTATTGAGAGTAATTCTTGAAGTTTTCCTGATAAATAATCATAAATAAAAACGAAAGATTCGACATATTTACATTTGGTTTTCCGGAGGTAAGAAGTGAAAACACAAACCTATACATTTTGGCATTATTTTCGCCCATGAATTGCATTTGTGCACACAACAATAGTAATTTTTGGTCAAAGACATATTAGATAGGATAATATTATCTACTTTCATTTGAATTTGTCCAATAGAGATGAATGGACAATAGAATATGCGCGCAAAAGCTCCTGACTTCACGTCAGCTTGAACCAATTTTAATTTTAGTGGCTGTCAGAGGTATGTCATTAGTTGTCGTTGGAATGCTGGATTAATCCAGCGACATGGACGACGTCGTTCAAATGACTGTATACTCATTTGGACGACGTCGTTCGTTTAGAAACGAACGACGAGAATCTTGTCGTTGCGATTTAATCGTTCCATGAATGTTCACCTTTACAAGTTCAAACTATTCAATTCATGCACGAATCCAAAACTAATCATAGAGGAATTACTGAAACCATTGCTAGAATCAGAAGAACTTATTATTGGCATAGTATTCAAAATGACGTCACTGAATACATCAATAATTGCGAAAATTGTCAGATAAAAAAATACGATCGAGATCCTCCGTGTCAAAAGCTTATGCTCACTCCAACACCGTCCAAACCATTCGAAATTATTCACATTGACACCTTCCAAGCTCAAAATAAAACGTTTTTAACTATTATCGATTTCTTCTCAAAATATATGCACATGCCTACCCACTGGTTTCTCTAACAGGTATCGAAGTTGTACCTTCACTTTTAATATTCATGACACATCATGGTTCGCCTTCAACAATAATAATGGACAATGGAACAGAACTAAAAATTGGTTCAAGCACTGACGTGAAGTCAGAAGCTTTTGCGCGTATGTTCTATTGTCCATTCTTCTGTATTGGACACCCTTAATCGAATTTACCATGGTAAATTATGTTGTCCATTCTTCTGTATTGGACACTCTTACTTCGAATTTACCACGGTAAATTCGAATTAAGTGTCCAATACAGGAGAATGGACGACATAATTAACCATGGTAAATTCGATTAAGGGTGTCCAATACAGAAGAAAGGACAATAGAACATACGTGCAAAAGCTTCTGACTTCACGTCAGTGCTTGAACCAATTTTTTTTCGTGATTTTTTTTTAATTTTCTGGAGGCGCGGTTCTTAAAATTTTTTTTTTCGTCATTTTTTTCAAATTTTCTAGGAGTACGGTTCTTACAGAATTTTAAACACGTCTTTGTGTTGATTTTCTACTACTAGTTGCCAAGCTTCAATTCAATCGAATATTTATTTTTTGAGTTATCAAGGAAACAATATGCCAGGTGGATATAACTCGGAAACCATTAAACCGATTATGCCCAAAAACGAACTCAACTCTCCCTTTCGGATACGCAACCTACCCTGAAAATTGCAAGTCCCTATCTCCTTTGGTTCGAAAGTTATCGAGGCAACGGTCACCCATCTACTGAACTCACACAAGAATGCTCGAATCTCCAACAATGTTCAACCGATCGTATTAAAACTTGAAACTTGGCAGTAGAGTTAGGTAATGAACGCTCTTGCAAAATTTCAGCAATTTCAAACGTATAGTTACTGATATATAGAATTTTTTTTTTTTATTTTCAATGATTTATTAAAAATTTTCTACATATGTTATCCTCACCAAATTTCGCAAACATTTTCGCGTTGGCATTCTACATCTAATAACCATGTTTGAATTCTATCGGTTCAGTATTTTTCGAGTTAATGAGGAACAAAAAACCACCAAATTTCAGAAAATTTCAGATGGCTATAACTCTGAAACCGTTTGGTTGATTATGCTCATAAACAAACTCAAATGTGGCATTCATATGCACAACATAACCTGAAATTTTCAAGCCGCTATCTCTTTCCGTTCTCAGGTTATCGTGACAAAAAAAATATTTTTTAATAATTTTTTTTAAATTTTCTAGCCATACGATTCGCCCAAAATTTCACGAACGTGCTTAGGTTCATATTCTACAACTACTCACCAAGTTTCAATTCGATCGGATTTATTTTGGTTAAAAACAAAATTATTACTCGGAAACCACTGGGCCGATTATACCCATTAACGAACTTGTCCGTCGTATTGCGATGCGCCACCCACCCTGAAAATTTCAAGTCGCTAGCTCTTTTCGTTCTCAAATTATCGTGGCAACGGACGGCCGGACGGACAGAATCAAATTTGACCTCGGATTCTTCATCGGGGAGTCAAACTTGATCGTTTGAGACCAATTTCGTCAAAAAATTCGAAAGTTACAGACATTTGGGCAAAACTATAACGCGATGTTCCCCAGAACATACGCGCAAAAAAGTGTAATTACAGAATTTTTCAAAATCCATCAGATCACCCCTCACTATATAACCCCTAATAACCCTCAATCGAATGGATTGATTGAAAGGTTTCATTCAACACTTATAGAACATTTGAAAATAGTAAGAATTCAAGATAAAGACACGAGTAATATTGAGAACTTAATGCCTTACGCAATTGTCGGCTATAACAATTCGATCCATTCTCCCACTAAACAAAAACCCATTGATATTAATAATGGCCATCTTGATACAAAAGACTCATTGAACATCGATATTAACGAAAAATTAGTGAATAATTACATTGAAAATCATAGAGAAAAAACTAAGGAAATCTACAAAAAGTTGAACGAAGAAATAAGGAACAGAAAAATTCATATAATTGAAAAACATAATGAAAAAAGGCATGAACCTCTTAGTTATAAATCAAAGACTATAGCATATCGTAAACTTAAGTCAAACATTAGAAATAAGCTCACTCCAAAATTTGCAAAAGAGAATGTTTTAACTGATGCAAATATTAAAATACATAGTGCTACTAGAATAATTCATAAGCAAAATTTGAAAAAACCAAAATCTAAATCCAAAATATTTTTGCAGGATGCTCCTAGTGCATCTCGTAGCAGCCCAGGAAATAGAAATAACGAATCTTCAAGAGAATCCAGGGATCCTCCCGATTTACCTGGGCTAAGCAAAAATTAAAACAAAATACCACGATTTCATACATTTTTACGATGTCGAACCCATCATCGTTGAACTATATTATCTTCAAAATCAATATTTGTCTGTAAACGAATCCCTTCTAAACAAACCGAAAAGTATATTTTTTAAAGAATTGGAAAATCATGGAAATATTTTTCTCTATTTCAGTATCGTAATGAGTCCATTCCAGCACTAAAAACAGTGCTGGAATGAACTCATTCCCGCATTGTTTCTAGTTATATTTTTCGTTTTGTGGTAGTCAGCATTGACATTCGATCTTATCAAATTTCAACACACGTCAATTGTCAATGTAATATAATCTGGATATAGTGAAATAATTGTTGAGGGAAAAATATTTATTTTGATTAAAAAATAAGGTACTAAAGATTTCCTTCTTGCTAATTATGAATCATTCATGCTATTAGGAAACTGTTTTAAATCTGATCTCATGCCAAACGTATGATTCAAATTCAACTTCCGTAAGCTGTCAACTTTCGTCACACAGTCACACCAACTGCCAAGATACAATACAAAAGTCACTAGGATGTATAATCCGAATTTTTCATTAAATTTCAACAGTATTTCACAAAACTTGCCTGAAATAGAGAAAATATCGTCTACTACTCGTTGCAGAAGGCAATTCCAACACTCATGCGTTCGAATTTCGCATTCGTGTTTCAATAGGAGCCCATTCTGCAACTTGTATTAGAATATACTATTCTCTATTTCAGTATCGTAACGAGTCCATTCCAGCACTAAAAACAGTGCTGGAATGAACTCATTCTCGCATTGTTTCTAGTTAGTTTTTCGTTTTGTGGCAGTCAGCATTGACACTCGATCCTATCAAATTTCAACACACGTCAATTGTCAATATATTATAATCTGGATATAGTGAAATAATAGCTGAGGGAAAAAAATTTATTTTGATTTAAAAATAAGGCACTAAAGATTACCTTCTTGCTAATTTAGAATCAATCATGCTATTGGGAAATTGTTTTAAATCTGATCTCCATATCCTACGTATATGATTCAAATTCAAATTCTGTAATCTGTCAACTTTCGTAACAGTTACACCAACTGCCAAGATACAATAAAAAAGTCACTAGGATGTATAATCCGCATTTTTCATTAAATTTCAGCAGTATTTTACAAAACTTGCCTGACATAGAGAAAATATTGTATAATACTCGTTGCAGAAGGCAATTCCAAAACTCATGCGTTCGAAAACTCGCACCTTCGTCGCTCGTTTTCAAATTTCGCATTCGTGTTTCAATAGGAGCCCATTCTGCAACTTGTATTAGAATATACTATTGAGTATCAATTTAAAGTTGCGAAACAAAAATTGAATAGTGTAATACCGACTGGGAGAACAAGAAGAGGTTTAATTCATGGCTTAGGTACAATTATCAAAAGTATCTCTTGAAATTTGGACGCTAACGATGCAGTTTATTATGAAAAAGCTCTTAGGAACCTTCAGGAGAACCAAAAAGAAGTAATTTCAAAGTTAAATTCTGAAATTTCGTTAACGGGAGAAGTGATTGATAATTTCAATAAAACTATCTCTATACTTCAACAGAATCAAAAAATGATAACTTCCAAGTTCGAAAAAATCTATGGAAAATTCAATAAGCTTGAGAATAATTTTTATTATTTCATGAGAATTAAAAATATTATGGATCAAATCGAAACATCAGTCAATATTTTTATGACAATGATCGATGAAATCGATGCTATCAGTTTCTCAAAATTAGGAGTTTTACATCACAGCATAATCAAAATTTCCGAATTAAAATCAGTCATTATGAAAATATCAAAACAATATTCCCAGGATAATTTAATGTTCATGAACGAAGAAGAATTTCATAATTTTTATTAATTAATCAAAGTTGATGCATACAAAATTCAATCCATAATTGTTTTCATTTTATATTTTCCAATTATGAATTCTCAATCATTTTCTCATAATCATCTGTATTCCATTCCAACGATCAATAACTCTTATCAATATAATCTTAGCCCAAAACACCTATCTGACATTGAATGAAAAACTGTATCAGTATACCTTGTCCTCTTGTGTAAAGATGCAAAACATATTCTACTGTGAGGAGAACAACCTAGTCGAAGGTGCCAAGGTGGAAGACTGTATTGTTCAACTACTTCAGTTGAAGAATCCATTTGGGAAATGTCAACACCATTCAGTAGTAATCAATGAAAATTTTATCCAGAGAATTGACAATTCAAAATTTATTGCAATCATCCCTCAAGAAACGACAATTCAAACATCGTGCAAGAAGAAAGATTTCACTCTACTAAAAGGAGTCTTTCTAATCACAATTCCAAAAGGATGTTATTTTGAGACGGAAGAAGAAAAGTACTTCAACGACAAAGAGGTAATCGAAAGACAACCGATGCTACTCCCTAGAATTGTAACCAACTGGACTTCGTCAAAAATCAGCAACTTCAATATCCAATTGAAAAATGTTCCGCTTGACCAGATCCACAACCTCAAAAGGAAGAAGAAATTCGGCCCATCATGGAAGAATCACAATCAAAAAGTTCATTTCATGGAGAACTTATTGGAATTTTGTACATATTGTTTTTTTTCATCATTAATATTTTCTGTTACAAGAAAGCAAAAGAATGCTGGAATTCCAGAAAACCAACTGTAGGACCGGAACCGGCCGTCCAACAAACCAGCCAAACCTTCTCCACCCCGTGACACAACTTCTGGGAAGGGAGGAGTTATACGTTCAGATCCAGGACTCCAGGAGTTCCCAACACAACCCAATGCTGACAGGGACATTCCCACTCTGGCCACTCTGCTGAATGCCATATTTCCATCATACATATATTGAACCATTTCTTCATTCTAATTAGTCTTTACATATTCGGGATCGCGAATTTATGAACGAATCGTTCGTCACATTTTCCATCCTTTGTAAATAGTAAATAAATGTTTTTTTTTAATAGTCAGTAGCTCACTACTAAAACATAATTCGCGCGTGCCTTAAACATGATTATGATTATACCACAGCCCACTATAGAGATAGCCTGGAACACAGTCTAACAACGCCGCAATTAATCGTCTCTTAGAGGCATACTCCTTCAATGCGGTAGCGCTGAATTATGATGAAATTTCGACTATTTCATCATTTTTCAAATGATTTACTGTCGAAAAATGATGAGGACTACAATAAGATCTTATTTATGATGAATATTTACAGATAAAACAGTTCAAAACAATGTAATTACGAGATGAAGTGTTGTGATTTTGGACACTTTGGGATTTAAAAAAAACTAGAAGAGAGCACAGATTCGTTATCTACAACCCAAAATTAGCAAGTGAGTAAATTTTCAGGACGATTAGACAGTTATGGGATGTTCTAGACAATTACCAAAAAATTATAAACTTGAATGAAATTCTCAAAATAAAAATATATTCCCAAACATAACTATTATATAAGACTATAATAAGGTAGGCTAATGAAAATTGTGATAATCATCTTAGAGTTTGTCTTGTTTTGGTTCTTACTATAATGGTAAGTTTCTGCTATCTACAAATGTTTCTGTTTATTTTCCATTCGGTGGACAATAACATTGTAATTCGTATTTTCTACAAAATTTTTCAAAAGTTAATTTGCGAAAACAGAACAAGGTGAATTATAATGATTTATGAATGTAAACCACAACTACAAGTCTATGTGAATTCAGAATATCAATTCCATGCTACAAAGAGTAAATTCACATAAAATTATTTTTCGATCTGAACTGTGTAAAAATGTTGATGAAACAAATTGATAAATTCCGAATCTGAATCCCCATTAATTATATTTCTGTAGCGGGAAATGTATACTTATTGATCTGAGGTTGAGACCATCTGCTCGGGTAAAGATAAGATCGAAAGGAATAAGAATCCATTTCAAATCACTGCAGAAAATCTGAACATTTTTAATGAATAATTTAAGATGAATAATAAGGTCCTTATTGATTTCAACTGAAGCATCTACATATGCAGACTTTTGGAAATTGAATACATATATATAAAAATAAATAGATTCTTTGAGCTTCTTGATCTCCTATTCAGATGTATCAATTTTTGTTGAAAAATTAATAGGTCATCAAAATATTTTATAAAATCGGAAGAAATGAAAGTTCTATTTCACTCATATTTCTAGTCCATCTTGTTGACTATAGTCTCAACTGAAATGTACTCATCTCCAATAAGTAGAAATAATCCAAAAGAAATTTCACTATTTACACACTGCAGTTTAATCACAGAACATATAAATATCCGACCATATTTATCACTGCATTGCACTAATTCACATTTGACACCGTTATACACAAAAAATACCACGAAATGCCCGCGAAAAACAATAATGGTTAACTCCAGAATCAGAAGTAATCGTCCATTTTTTGGCGCTCTAGTTCCTCGGAACTGAGTGCTTATCAATTTGCCCAAATGTCTGTAATTTTCGAATTTTTCGATGAAAATGGTCTTAAACGATTTGGTTTGACTCACTGATCAAGAATCCGTGGTCGAAATTCATTATTTCCGGCCGGCCGTCCGTAGGCACGATAACTCTCGAACGGAATGAGCTAGACAGTTGAAATTTTCAGAGTATGTTTGGGAGATAAATATCTCGGCTAAGTTCGTTATTGGGCAAAATCGGACAGATGGTTTCGGAGTAACAAAAAAAAAATTTTTTTTTACAAAACAATTTCCGAATTAAATTTTTTTCAATAAGCAGTTTTATCATAAGAATCCTATTTTTATTGTATATTAATATTGATTTGTGAAATTGGGTTTATCCCGTTAATAAATAAATAAATAAATAAATAAAAAAATATCATTTTTAACTCTAACAAGCTAATACTTTCGGAGATATGATTTTTCAAAATTTCAATAAAAAATTGTATTTTTACGTTTTCACAGAATTATATAATTATTCTATGTATGAATTGTCATAATGTCAACCTATTTTCCTGAGACATGATATTGTCTAATTCCTTGCTAATAGTTGGTTCGAGAAACGTCAAAATCGACTTAGTGAGACAAGGGTAAAAAACCGTCAAATAAACCCCCATGTGGCGATTTTATGTCGAAAAGTGAAAATTAAGAATATATATCCCAGGTAAGTACCGACGTTTTATTCTAATACCGGAGATCGACAAGATCGTACGAGGAGCCCGATAGCCGGTGTGTCTACGCCGTCGGGTTTTCGGTTTCGGAACGAGAGAAGGCGGGCTCAAATCCCGGAAAGGGAATTACACTTTTTGGCACTGTAGTTCCTCGGAACTGAGTGCTTATCAATTTGCCCAAATGTCTGTAATTTTTTTTACAATAACAAACGAACAAATGTTCGACCGACGTACGTCTCTGAGCGGTGTTGCCATTTTATCATCTTCCAGGCTGGTAGATATAGTGGGTTGTGATTATACTGACCCTGCCAAGTATTTCCCAAGGAGATCCCTCAGAATCTTCTAAGAGCTTGTGCGACTAAGGAGAGTCAGTTGTGTTCTTTTTCAACATTGTTACTCTATCCTTACGGCAGCTTAAATACAGCACTGTTAATTTTTGAACCGACAGTGAATGGTGTCCACTATCCTTTGGGTAGATCTCCGGCTCCCTCCAATCCACTGAGCTTGAAGTACTCATCACTCAATTCAAATTAGCCACCGTGAACACGCGTGCCAAAGAGTACTCACTTCACGTCAGTTTTTTTTTCTCCAGTCATTAAGTCGAAAAATGCTAGAAGCACATTCTCTTGGTAAACTGTCGCATTTTTCGAATTGCACCAATGCGATTTCCATTGACACGCTCGGATCACTAGGAGTCATATTTGAGAGATATTTTCGGTTCAATTGGACAGATGAGATCGATTTCGAGTGCACCGAGCGTGTCAATGGAAATTGCTATGATTGATCATAATCTGCAGAATATTTTTCAATAGACTTCAATGGTCCAAGGGAAGAAACTGCTTCATTCTCCAAAACCTCAATTTCTGAAGACATTGGTCGCATTCAGCGGACGAAACAGTTGCGCAACCGTTACCAAAACGTTCGGTGGCACATGCCCTACGAACTCAACACGTTGTGGAGCGGAGGCTATGTTATGGAGCACATTTGATTTGCGCTAGGTAGCGGTAGCGTCCGTTGAATGCAACGATAGTCACTTTCAACTACTTGACATAGAATAACATGGACTGGCCCTCGAGAGAGAGAGAGAGAAAGAGAGAGAGAGAGAGAAAGAGAGAGAGAGAGTTGTGAAGGATATAATAAGTAAAGGCAAAATATACAAATTGATGGCTATTGCGATATATTGGAAAACTCCGTTTTTTTTTTTTGGCGCTCTTGTTCCTCGGAACAGAGTGCTTATCAATTTTTTTAACATGCAGTTTCATCATAAGAATCCATTGATATTATTCTCAACTTTAACAAGCTAATACTTTCGGAGATATGAGTTTTCAAAATTTCACTAATATATTGTACTATATTTTCACAATCTCACACAATGCCAATTCTATCTGTCTGTGTTCTATCTGTTTGCGGTAGGTCCAGTCATTAATATCAGAGGAAACTGAAAGTGTATTTGGAGTTCCAAAATAGTCGTTACGGCGGAATGTCTACTTTTCCCGGCGTCCCAGTTTGGAGCTCCAGAACCGCACTTTTCCGGTTACTCGCGTAAATTCGACTATAAATTGAAAATTAAATGTTGACAACGATCAAGAGTGAAGGGTGTATTATGTCGAATAGATGTTAGTGAAAAGTTTGGAAGGATTATTGTACCGATTTATGGTCATTTGTGAAAGTACACGTGTGAAGTTTTGAGGAAACTCATCAAATTGTTACCAATCCTGTTGGTTATTGAGTAATTCAAGACCCGTCCTCGACGGAACCAGCAGACGATACATATACTGTGTAGATGGTCATCGAGCCTAGCACATTGTAAAATTAACTTACAACAGCTTAGATACAGCACTGTTAATTTTTGAACCGACATTGAATGGTGTCCACTATCCTTTGGGTAGATCTTCGGCTCGCTCTATCCACTGAGCTTGAAGTACTCATCATTCAATTCAAATTAGCCACCGTGAACACGCGCGCCAAAGAGTACTGACTTCAAGTCAGTGCTTTTTTTTCAAGTTCCTTTAACAAATATGGCTATCAATACAGTTTGGCTGTTAGTTTTACCGTAGATCGAAAAAAATTGCGGTTATGGGACCTCCGTTAGGAACGCAATTGCCTCTTCTCCAAATCCGAACGTATTTTAATATAGATCTACCGAATATAGATATTTATAAATTCGCCTCAGGGCCACGATACAGACATTTCAACTCGGAAACAACGCTATTTCCCTCAAACTGACTTGTGTCCGTGCACTGAATTGACATGAATATTCTCTTAAAACCTCACAATATCGGCTCATTACTCCCAACATAATCCATACAACCCAAAAACAGTAACTTCTCTTCTGCGCGTGCGCAATCTACTCGCGGCTGCAAGTCCTCCCAAAATCATACACCTCACAAAAAACTCCGATTTTCCAACAATAGCGGTTCAGGAGATATCGCATCTTGCATCCACGCATGCGCAGACCCTCACCAGGGGATTCTATGAAGGAATAGCATCCGCCACCCCAAAACCCCAATCCTCTTTGACGAAAACATCAGCAGTTAAATCACTGATGGCCTGCTCATGCGCATAACGAATAATGCCCATAGGATGTATCATCAATTTCAAAATTAGCCCCAGGGCCACGGTACGCACACTTTAACTCGGAAACAACGCTACATCCCCCAATAAACTGACTCGTCCGTGCACTAAATTGCCATTAATATTCTTTTATAACCTCACAGTATTGGCTCAGCACTCCCGACATAACCCGTACAACCTTGAAACAGTCACTTTTCTTCGGCGCATGCACAATCTACTCGCGGCTGAAAGTCCTCTCAAAATCACACACCTTACAAAAAACTCCGATTCTCCAACACTAGTGGTTCAGGAGATATCGCAACTTTAATCCACGCGTGCGCAAACCTCACCAGGGGAGTCTATGGAGGAATAGCATCGGCCACCCCAAAACCCCAATCCTCTCTGACGAAAACACCAGCAGTTGAATCACTGATGGTCTGCTCATGCGCATAACGAAAAATGCCCGCAAGGGGTAACATCAATTTCAAAATTAGCCCCAGGGCCACGGTACGGACATTTCAACTCGGAAACAACGCTACATCCCTCAAACTGACTTGTCCTTGCACTGAATTGCCATGAATATTCTTTTAAAACCTCACAATATCAGCTCAGTAGTCCTAACATAACCCTAAAGCAGTCACTTCTCTTCTGCGCATGCGCAATATACTCGCGGCTAAAAGTCCTCTCACATAGCCTCCTCTATCTAACAGGCCAGAAGGTTAGACGTTGCCGTTGTTACATCGGAGTTTCGCGAAGCACGGACAAGGCACCGATTCTACAGGCGTTTCACAGTTTACGATTTAATTTGGATGTGCTCTGATTATCTAAGATTCTAACATCTGTATGGAGGAAAGCAATACAGCATTTCGTTTATTTGCGATTAGTTTCATAATGTTTCATCGCAAATAATCCAGAACTCACCACGAGGAGGTAGCTGTATTATTGAGTCCCAAAAGATTACAATCAGAATATTCGCTTTTCTGAGGCATTCAAACTTAATCAAACAATCATAAATATCAAAATTAGGGAAATAATAAAAAGATATTAGCCGCTGATATCGATTATACTCTGACTGTTCATCTTAACTTAAAATAAATTCTCAAAAACAAAAAGTCAACAGAAATAAACTCTGAATTAACAACTTCGAACTAAAAATAAATTCTATAAAGCAGGAAATCAACAATAAATAAAATGAAATATTTTAGTGATTAACGACTAAAGGTCAGCAGTTTTCTGTCGGAAATAGCTGTTCTTGGAATTCTATCACTAACCATTTTGGAATAATTATTGAGGAAAATATGACACAAAATTTGACAAAATTTACTCAATAAAACTTTATAAGGTTGCTGGCATAATGAACATTTGTCGTTATAAAAATCCCAAGTACCCTCAAAATATTTCATTAATGAAGACTTCAAAACGTCTCTCTGATTATCTACTTTACCAAAATTAATTTCATAATCGGCAGTGAGAATTGAGTTGAAAATTTTATAACAATCTATTGAACTTTCAAATAAAAATTGTGATGGACTCTTCAATGAACCACGTGTTAATTTCAGTAGATAATCACTCACAGAGACGTCTTTATCTAGTAATTAGACTTGAAATTCTTCGTTTGAGCTCACCAACTCAGTACAGTATGGACAATGATTCAAAAATTTAATAAGACTATGGGTACAGTAACCAGCGACGAAAAATAATGATGTTAATTCGCTACTTTCGATAGGAATATTATTGAAGGTATTTAATATATTATCAAACTGACTAATATCACTGTCAAGTCCAGTGAAGGAGGTGCTCTCTTCAGAATCTAAATTACAAAATTTTTTCAGGGTAAATGATCCAAATTTAGCAGATTTAAGTTTCAGAAGACTCAAAATTTTCAACTTCTTCTCGGATTCAAGAATCTGACTCACGGATACATGATAATTTGAGCCGCTATATTGCCTATAAGTACCAAAACGCTGTTCAAGTTTGTCCGTTTGAAATTTGCCCAATAAAATATATTTCATATCCGGAAACTTTGAAAACATATATTTGGCCAGAAGGACTGTTCCTCTGCAGGTATGTTTCAAAGCGAAGAAGGTATCTGTGGATAGTTTTCCGGTGTGTTTTTTTTTGAGTAAAATTTTTGTAGTCATTATTTTGCCAAATATCTAACAAATCCGCAAATTTGGATAGAAACAAAAGGCTGTCATGCGAAGGGCTGTTGATCGGATTTCTGAGAGGATCTTTAAAAAAATAGCCTGCTTTAACCGAGCGAACATTGACGATTTTCCACCAAGAGAGAATTAATTTAATGAATTCTGCTGTTCCTACAATATCATTTTGGCTGGAATTTTCTCCATAACTCATCTGGAGGGCCGCAATATTTTTTTCATCGAACAATTTAACTACTAAAGAAACATTTTGACGTTCTAATGAAGATGGATACAAAACTTTTTTTGACAAAGCAGGCGCGAGTCGGCAAATATTGTTAGATTCTTTCGAATACATTTTTTTCAAATCTGTTAAATTGGCATTCAAAAGTAAATTGTATTTGTCAAAATGCGGAAATATCAGAGATTCTTCAGCATTCGTTTGATTAAGCCAATTTTTTCATCGGAATTAAACGGATTAATAATAAATGGGCTTAAGGTATTTCGAGATACATTTGTAATATCTGAGTCGTTGGCGCAAAATTCCTCAGCAAGTAAAAAATACATGGATCTATTCATCCTGTGATTATCACAAATAAGAGAAACAATAGTGAAACCTACACCATTCAAGGTTTCGATTATTTTCAGGGTTAAATCTTTAAGCACTACAGATGAAGATTGCTTAACAGGAAAAAGTGCAATAATATCGCAGTTTTTAGAAAAAAGTGACGTTAACATGAATGCCTGAATTTTTTTAGCCACCTGATTTTCAATTGCCCCCAACGGACGACCTCCCCGATATTCAATTTTAGGCTTTATATGTATTTCATCGAACAAAACATTGATTATTCTCTCATGAGGCTCTAAATTTTGACATTTCTTTCTGAGATATGATATCTGACTTTCTTTAATTCCTACACTACATTTTATATCCGCTGTAATATTACTTAAATATTTCGGGTGAGGAAGAGTTAATAAATGAGAGTCTCTAATCAACCTGTAAGAACCTGGAAATTGGAAATGAATAGAAGATGCCCACAAAAACAAGTAGGTAGAATAAATGGGCCTCGGCGAAACTGCTAATTTGAGTTGTTGACTTAAAAAAGTTAATTTTTTGATAATTTGAGAAGTGTCAACGTCGTCTGTATTAATGTTTTCTAGATTATTGATACAATTTTTGAGGGCATTGAAAATTTTCTCAATTTCTTCCTTTACTTTATCTAAAATAAATTGTTCTGAAGAACTGCTCGCATTAGCAGAGGAATCTGAATCTAAATCGGTCCTATTCAATTGTGAAATTAAGTTTTCGAACTTCGACCACCTATCACATATGTATCTCTCACCTAATAACCACTTAAATTTAGAAATGGGTATATTGCTTTGGTTTTTAAACGCTTCAATCCTCAAATCTGCGAAAACCTTAAACCCGGACGTTATTTTCGGAAACTCACCTTCGAAATTTATTTTGTAAAACTGAACGAAATCATTTTCTTGAACGTTAAAAAAAAAGTTGAAAATTGCCTTGTCTTTGAAATGGGAACAAAATTGAGAAAAAGTAAGAATCTGATCTTGTTTGTCCCAGTCGGTAAAAATATTATCATAATGAAAAACTAAATTTTGCCTTCGATGCTCGGGATCAGTTCTTTTGGGAGTAATTGTAGAAGACGTATAACTTGGTTGATTTGGAAAAATTGAAGGGAATGCGTCATCTGTTAATTTGGGAATTTTTCTCGGGATACTAATAAATGATCCATCTGAAGTAGGTAGAGAATTTTCTCTTACAATATATGCATCTAAAAAATGTTTTATGCATACTACAGAATTATTATTAATTTTGAAACTTTTTTCCCTACGGATTGTATTGACCCATTTTCGTCGTCTTGAAGGATCTTTTGGGAATCTAAATACCGAAACATTTTCGTGTGTGGATTTATAATTACTATTACAACCAGGAACTGCAAAAGTACGAGTCATGATGAACGCAAATCGAAGAATTCCAAATGTGTAACTAACCTTCTGATATAACCTTAGATATCCAAATTCCAAATATGAAACTCGTGAACACTCAACTCAATTAACCAATATTTGGTAAAATTAACACTTTTTATATTCACTTGAAGCACAAAAACAATCGAACAAACTGAAAATACCTACACCGAACTCGAACGTTTAAACACCGACACGCTTGAAAACCGTGTATGGCCGTGTATGGTTTATAATATTTAGATTTGAATATAAAATAATAAATAGGTATCAATAGCAAGAATAACATTGATGGATTTAAGGTGGATTTATTGTTTATAGGTTCCATTCAAACGACCTGATATCCTAAAGTTTTGGATTAAGGCAGTTCGCAGGAAGAAATGGGCTCCATCTAAAACAAGCAAACTTTGTGGGGAGCATTTTCTTCTTACTGATTACATAGTGAGACCTGGATGTACCTCTAAATTATTGAAACCAGATGCAGTTCCTAGTATATTTTCATATTCCAAGCATTTGTTACCGAAAATTGTTGAACCTCGACGGAAAATAAGAAAAGTGGTAGGTACCTTATGGTGTATATATGAAAAAAATATATTTGGTTACATCTTGGAATGAAATGAACAATTTTTTTTTCTCAGGAATTGTCTGTGGATGTTGATAATGAGAATGTTACTGAGCATACCATATCACCTACAGATGTTGATTTACCGTCAACTTCAAGAAACCCACAAGTTAAAACGTTGACTGATCACGCAACTCAAACTGTTTCATCTAATGAAGATACATTATTACGAAGAAAAGTCAAAACACTTAAACAGAAGCTGAAGAGAAGAGTAGAGCAATTGAATTTAGAGTTGCAAGGAAAATTTGCCCCAGTAAGACAAAAACTTACAAAACTGGTTCTATTTAGCAACTGTTAAATTATTTTTATATAAGTAGTATTAGTAGCAGCTATATGTATGTACAGTGTATTTAAATATTTAAATAAAATTTGCACATCTGATTTTCTCTTCATTTTATTTACCAACCACATAGGAGCGCAAGATAGAGACATCTGGAAAAAACTTGAAGAGACCTATCTCCAGCAGTGGAGAAACTACGGTTTATGAAGAAGAAGAAGAAGATAGGAGAACAGTTAAAATTTGACTTGAACCATGCACTATTTGCTTTATTACTTTAAAATTGATTAATTGTTCACAAATAAATTCACGCTTACTTCTAATTAAGCATGCAACCTTTAAAATATTTAAAAGAAGTCGCGAGCGTTCCATTAACTTTTCATTTTATTTACCAACCACATAGGAGAACAGTTAATATTTGACTTGAACCATTCACTATTTGCTTTATTACTTGAAAATTGATGAAATGTTCACAAATAAATTCACGCTTACTTCTAATTAAGCATGCAAAATTTAAAATATTCAAAAGAAGTCGCGAGCGTTCCATTAACTTTTCATTTTATTTACCAACCACATAAGAGAACAGTTAAAATTTGACTTGAACCATGCACTATTTGCTTTATTACTTCAATCCTGATAAATTGTTCAGAAAAAATTACGTTTACTTCTAAATAAGCATACAAAATTTGAAATAAACAAAGAAATTCGCGAGCGTTCCATTAACTGCAATGAGATAGAAAGAGATAGATGTCCGTAAGCAATGCGGGTTGCCTAAGAAATCGGTTTGCCTCACTTTTCTCCTAAGGCGAGTCCCTTCCAGGTATATATAGAGTTCACTCAAAATCACACACCCTACAAAACAGCAAAACACTCCGATTCTCCAACACTCACAGAATATACCTAGGGTATATTCTGTGCCAACACTAGTGGTTCGGGAGATATCGCATCTTTAATCCACGCATGCGCAAGACCCTCATCAGGGGTCTGGATTCTATGGAGGAATAGCATCCGCCACCCCAATCCATAGATTATAGATACTCTCCAATCCTCTCTGACGAAAACTACAGCAGTTAAATGACTTCTCATCTGCGCATGCGCATAATGAAAAATACCCGGAAAGGGCAGCATGAACTTCAAAACAATAGGTTTCGGCATTTCAAGCAAAGTATTCCGCAAACTAGTAGTAATTTTTCGAATTTTTTCATGTCACGTGATCTTCACGACATTTTGCGAAAGTGTTTGCTTTGGTCTTTTGCATCTAACTGCTGAGTTTCATTTCAATCAGATCAGTATTTTTCGAGTTATCGTGGAAACAAAATTTTTGAAATTTTTTTTGCCACTTTATGCTGATCCGGTCAGTACAAAACTTCGCAGGCATATAAAGGTCATGATTCTACAATTTGATTCCAAATTTCAGATAGATCGGGTGATTGGGAGCTTCCAAGACTCTGGTGGCGGGATTCGGCAACTAACCAAGCTAGTAATAAATGTAAACAATCTCGTGTTGGACAGGTCAGTCGACGAAGTTTGGTCGAAATTTTCATGGAAAATATAAATTATAATTGACTTGAGATCATTGTTGGATTACTTTGTGGTATACATTTAAATGTTGATCATTATATAACTACTTTTATGGCACTTGATTGATATAAAGACTACAACGAGTAAGTATATTCATATATGTTTGTCAAACTTACATTATATTTAAAAGTTCTTTCAGTCAAGGGCGTAGCCAGGAATTAATTTCGGGGGGGGGGGGGTTTGAAATAGGAATTATTTTCGGGGGGGGGGGCTTTGGGGGTGTAAGGGTCACTTTCTGCAGCAAAAAAAAATTGTTTTAAAGGAAAAATAACATTTCGGGGGGGAGGGGGGTTTGAACCCCCAAACCCCCCCCCCCCCCTGGCTACGCCCTTGCTTTCAGTTACTATTTGCGAATGATTAAGAAGGGACTCAGTTTATTACAATTTCAGGAGTACATAGGAGCTTCAACTTCTAATTCTAGAGTCCTTGTAGAAGAAGAAGAGGTTCTAAATGTAGATCATGTAATCGTGTATGACAAAACAAATTGTGGTCCCAGTTTTATAGACATTTGTTCTTTATGTTTACAAAGTAGTGCCCTTAATTCAGTACCACATAAAATTGATGGCGCATTAATGTGGAGAGTGGCAAACTTAAAAGAGAAGGTATGGACCGGCTTGAAGATAGCAGACATTTCACAGCTGACAATCTGACCCAACTCCTATAAATTTCTCACAATTGTTGCCAAATTTATCCGTTTCAATACCTTGATTCCACTGAACAGATAATGCTTTTATCGCCGATTAACTAAGATTGGACAGTTTTCTTGCCTAAGATTCCCACTATTAAAATCCCTTCACATTATAAACATAAAAAATTGAACTGTTGCAGAAGTAATCCTGGATGCAGAGTGTTTGTCGTATAAATTCAGCTCACAATCAACTAACGCACACGTACGATTCGACTGATTTTTGGCGTATCGGTTACTCTCAACATCATAAATCCTAATACATCCAACGAAAAATAAAGTGTTGCACGAGAAAAACCACTGCTCTACAGGGTGTTATTCGTAAAATGTCAGCTGATCATATCAACTAACGCACACGTACGATTCGACTGATTTTTGGCAATGTGGTTACTCTCAATATCCTAAAACATCCAGCAAAAAATAAACTATTGCACGAGAAAAACCCCTGCTATACAGGGTGTTATTCGTAAAATGTCAGCTGATCATTTCAACTAACGCACACGTACGATTCGACTGATTTTTGGCATATCGTTTTCTCTCAACATCCTAAAACAACCAGCCAAAAATAAATGTTGCACGAGAAAAACCACTGCTATACAGGGTGTTATTCGAAAAATGTCAGCTATTCATATCAACTAACGTACACGTACGATTCGACTAATTTTTGGCATATCGATTACTCTCAACATCTCTAAACATTCAGCAAAAATAAACTGTTGCACGAGAAAAACCACTGCTCTACAGGGTGGTATTTGTAAAATGTCAGCTGATCATATCAACTAACGCACACGTACGATTCGACTGATTTTTGGCATATAGGTTACTCTCAACATCTCTAAAAATCCAGCAAAAAATAAACTGTTGCACGAAAAAAACCACTGCTCTACAGGGTGTTATCTGTAAAATGTCAGCTGATCATATCAACTAACGCACACGTACGATTCAACTGATTTTTGGCATATCGGTTACTCTCCACATCCTCAAACATCCAGGGAAAAAAAACTGTTGCACGAGAAGAACCACTGCTCTACAGGGTGTTATTTGTGAAATGTCAGCTGATCATATCAACTAACGCACACGTACGATTCGACTAATTTTAGGCATATCGATTACTCTCAACATCTTTAAACATTCAGCAAAAAATAAACTGTTGCACGAGAAAAACCACTGCTATACAGGGTGGTATTCGTAAAATGTCAGCTGATCATATCAACTAACGCCCACGTACGATTATACTGATTTTTGGCATATAGGTTACTCTCAACATTTATAAACATCCAGCAAAAAATAAACTGTTGCACGAAAAAAACCACTGCTATACAGGGTGGTATTCGTAAAATGTCGGTTGATCATATCAACTAACGCACACGTACGACTCGACTGATTTTTGGCATATCGGTTACTCTCCACATCCTCAAACATACAGGGAAAAATAAACTGTTGCACGAGAAAAACCACTGCTCTACAGGGTGTTATTTGTAAAATGTCAGCTGATCATATCAACTAACGCACACGTACGATTCGACTGATTTTTGACATATCGGTTACTCTTCACATCCTCAAACATCCAGGGAAAAATAAACTGTTGCGCGAGAAGAACCACTGCTCTACAGGGTGTTATTTGTAAAATGTCAGCGTATCATATCAACTAACGCACACGTACGATTCGACTAATTTTTGGCATATCGATTACTCTCAACATCTCTAAACAACATTCAGCAAAAAATAAACTATTGCACGAGAAAAACCACTGCTCTACAGGGTGTTATTTGTAAAATGTCAGCTGATCATATCAACTAACGCACACGTACGATTCGACTGATTTTTGGCATATCGGTTACTCTCCACATCATCAATCATCCAGGGAAAAATAAACTGTTGCACGAGAAAAACCACTGCTCTACAGGGTGTTATTTGTAAAATGTCAGCTGATCATATCAACTAACACACACGTACGATTCGACTAGTTTTTGGCATATCGATTA
This sequence comes from Halyzia sedecimguttata, assembly GCA_937662695.2. Lineage (NCBI taxonomy): Eukaryota > Metazoa > Arthropoda > Insecta > Coleoptera > Coccinellidae > Halyzia > Halyzia sedecimguttata. The sequence goes on from OW569415.2 coordinate 15,132,873, forward strand.
CTCTCAACATCTCTAAACATTCAGCAAAAAATAAACTGTTGCACGAGAAAAACCACTGCTATACAGGGTGGTATTCGTAAAATGTCAGTTGATCATATCAACTAACGCACACGTACGATTAGACTGATTTTTGGCATATAGGTTACTTTCAACATCTCTAAACATCCAGCAAAAAATAAATTGTTGCACGAGAAAAACCACTGCTCTACAGGGTGTTATTTGTAAAATGTCAGCTGATCATATCAACTAACGCACACGTACGATTCGACTGATTTTTGGCATATCAGTTACTCTCAACATCCTCAAACATCCAGAAAAAAATAAACTATTGCACAAGAAAAACCACTGCTCTACAGGGTGTTATTTGTAAAATGTCAGCTGATCATATCAACTGGCGCACACGTACGATTCGACTGATTTTTGGCATATAGGTTACTCTCAACATCTCTAAACATCCAGCAAAAAATAAACTGTTGCACGAGAAAAACCACTGCTCTACAGGGTGTTATTTGTAAAATGTCAGCTGATCATATCAACTAACGCGCACGTACGATTCGACTGATTTTTGGCATATCGGTTACTCTCAACATCCTCAAACATCCAGGGAAGTATAAACTATTGCACGAGAAAAACCACTGCTCTACAGTGTGTTATTTGTAAAATGTCAGCTGATCATATCAACTAACGCACACGTACGATTCGACTGATTTTTGGCATATAGGTTACTCTCAACATCTCTAAATATCCAGCAAAAAATAAACTGTTGCACGGGAAAAACTACTGCTCTACAGGGTGTTATTTGTAAAATGTCAGCTGATCATATCAACTAACGCACACGTACGATTCGACTGATTTTTGGCATATCGGTTACTCTCCACATCCTCAAACATCCAGGGAAAAAAAAACTGTTGCACGAGAAGAACCACTGCTCTACAGGGTGTTATTTGTAAAATGTCAGCTGATCATATCAACTAACGCACACGTACGATTCGACTAATTTTTGGCATATCGATTACTCTCAACATCTTCAAACATTCAGCAAAAAATAAACTGTTGCACGAGAAAAACCACTGCTATACAGGATGGTATTCGTAAAATGTCAGCTGATCATATCAACTAACGCCCACGTACGATAATACTGATTTTTGGCATATAGGTTACTCTCAACATTTATAAACATCCAGCAAAAAATAAACTGTTGCACGAAAAAAACCACTGCTATACAGGGTGGTATTCGTAAAATGTCGGTTGATCATATCAACTAACGCACACGTACGACTCGACTGATTTTTGGCATATCGGTTACTCTCCACATCCTCAAACATATAGGGAAAAATAAACTTTTGCACGAGAAAAACCACTGATGTACAAGGTGTTATTTGTAAAATGTCAGCTGATCATATCAACTAACGCACACGTACGATTAGACTGATTTTTGGCAATGTGGTTACTCCCAATATCCTAAAACATCCAGCAAAAAATAAACTGTTGCACGAGAAAAACCATTGCTCTACAGGGTGTTATTTGTAAAATGTCAGCTGATCATATCAACTAACGCACACGTACGATTCGACTGATTTTTGGCATATAGGTTACTCTCAACATCTCTAAACATCCAGCAAAAAATAAACTGTTGCACGAAAAAAACCACTGCTATACAGGTTGGTATTCGTAAAATGTCGGTTGATCATATCAACAAACGAACACGTACGATTAGACTAGTTTTTGGCATATCGATTACTCTCAACATCTCTAAACATTCAGCAAAAAATAAACTGTTGCACGAGAAAAACCACTGCTATACAGGATGGTATTCGTAAAATGTCAGCTGATCATATCAACTAACGCACACGTACGATTCGACTGATTTTTGGCATATCGGTTACTCTCCACATCCTCAAACATCCAGTGAAAAATAAACTGTTGCACGAAAAAAACCACTGCTCTACAGGGTGTTATTCGTAAAATGTCAGCTGATCATATCAACTAACGCACACGTACGAGTCGACTGATTTTTGGCATACCGGACACTGGTTACTCTTAACACATGTTAATCGTGTATTAGTATATGTAGACTAGGTAATAGGTATGTGATGAGTGGAAGTAGATTGTAATCGACACAAATAGTATAATGAAATAGTTAAACCGGATGCTTAGTGTCTTATTGAGTAATTTTGAACACCACAAAAGCATATCTCAAAAATGAAGTGTTGCGGTCCGTATTCGAAAGTTATAATACACAGAGATTATTTCAGTACGAATATTATCATGGATGTTATTTATAATAGATTATTATTCCAAACCTATTAAAAAAAATCTGTAGCATAGAAAACATACGCCTTTAATAATATGTCCTTCTTCGCAACATGTATCTGAATCAAATAACCTTTTACAATAGGTACATAGAATGGTTTCAGATATTGTTGTTTCTCTGTCGCAAATGAAACATTTTTGTTTCATATCTCCTGATGCCTCTAGGCTAGGATAAGGAGCTTCAATCGATCTCTGTAAATATCAATTTCTATCTCGTCCTGAAAAGTGTGCCCCTGAACAAATTTATCGAAAAAATAACAAATCCAAACGCCACAATTGTAAACATCCGATTGTAACGTGTGTACAGGAAACTCGAAAGTCCACTCCATTGTTCTAAATGATGTTTCATTCGTTTCATCATAAGCTTCTAAGAACTTTAAAAAGTTCTCGAAATAAATAGCCACTGCTTCGTCACATTCATAACCATCAAAATTTTTTGAAGGATCTAGAAATTTTACTGACTTATTTTGGAAACTAACTATGAACAAACACCAATGACCGTAATTTGACTTGAATTTTTGGGTCAGTAAAGGACATACTAATGTTTTATGTCCAGGAATATCAATTGTATTCACCATATACTCGAAAATAGGCCCTCCCGATGAGTTGAAAATTTCGCCACTCCAATGACAAGGAATAATTTGAAAATTATTGCAACCCAAAATATGAAGAATTATTTCAATAATTGAATCTGTTAGCCAGTTTTCCTCATAAAGGGAATGAAGTTCTGAAAAACTTAAAGCGACAGTGTTGAAATGGGATGGGAACGTGGCAATTGTGTAGGATTTTCTATTTGGAAGCATTTGGTAGTGGGTAATGTGGCCAACAAGACCATTTTCAAAAATGTTCAGTGCCTTTGAAAAACTTGAAATAATTCTCGTATTACAAAATAATGGCTGTTGAAATGAAAAATAAAATGTTTCTAAAAGGGGAAAGATTTTTTGGAAAATTGAAGGTTTTTCAGAAATTCTTTGTATTTCGAACTGGTCTTTATCAGATGTACAAATAACATCACACCATCGTCGATCACATATTTTGAGCATTCCTTGAATTTCCAAAATAATTTCACGTGGTGCTCCAGATACTTTTTTCTTATCGAAAACATCGAATGCAGAGTACGAAAGTTTAAAATTTACAAATTTAATGAGTCCATCATGTCTTATGAAACCATCGGGGTAACATGCCAGAAATTTATGATATTTGTGTATCAATGGTTTATGCAATATCGTTACACTATTGCCAGATATATTTTCGTATAGATCAATAAAGGTTTTTGAAGGATTTTGTAGTGAAGTATTATTATTTATGAAGGAAGTCGCTAATTTTTTAAGCTTCTGAAGGATTCCTGATCCTTCAAAAATGTTTCCAAGATTGTGAGCAAATGTTAAAAACCCCTGATCAAATGTTTTGTACATTTCTGAGGAATGAGAATTCTCAGAAGAACTTTGAACTGGTTTGCTATTTCTGAGACATAATTTACAAACAAATGATGCCAAAGAACATAATGCACTATTTGTGATACAGGATTTGTGTACCCATTCTTCACATTTCTCACACTGAATCCAATCAATCCATTCTTCATTCGCCAATAAAGAATGGGGGCTTACAGTTTCTTTACAGTAAATGCATTTGTAGTCGCATTCTTCATATCGCACATAATTACAAACAGTTGTTTTTAGTTGTGAGCGATTCTGAATAGATTCTTCACGAAACACATGTTGAGGTTCAATATTTGCTGTAAGATTTGTTTCTTTTTCTTTCAATATGTTTGTTGATTGTGCTTTGATGAAACGTCCAGTGAAATAAGTATTGGAGGGTTTATATTTTTTTTTCCATGTTTCTACACAAGCTGTATCTGATACTAGCTCATCCTTTGGTAACAGTGGATATTTTTTAGATGTGAGAGCCGTTTTTGTTATTTTTAAATGACTCTCTGTATGGTAACTATCAACCAAACCTTTGAGTTCCCTAATAAATCTTGATACCCTGAGATTTCTTTCTTTATTGAGTAAAATATTCTTAATGAAAGAAAAATGGCCTTCTACAATTCCATTGCTTACTCTGACACAAGTTTGCCCCGATATTTTCAGCATTGCTGCCGTAATGAGTGGAGTGAAAGGTATATATTTCTGTAAAATAAATTTACTGAAGCTCTCATTGAAAAAAATATTTGAGACCTCATCATTATCATTGGTAGTTTTGATATTTTCTAATATTCTTTGGCTTTTTTCCGAAAAATATTTGAAAAATGGACTCTGACTATATAGGACTTTCTCATTAGTCTTACCTAATATGTCTTTCAAATCATTATCAGTGATATCGTCGTGGAAGTTGAATTCGACATTAACGGATCCTGACATAATTAAACTTTTCATTATTGAGATCGAATTCAATACATCTTCATTTTGAAAGGGCGAATTGAAAATAATAACCATGGCTTGGAACCAATTCGCAATTTCCTCGAAAGAAGTAAGCGTAATGAATGCGGCCATCGATTCCTTAAAGAAAACAGCTTGCTTCTGTGATGTAATCTTCATGTCAGGGCTAATAGACTCCTTCAGTTTTTCCTTAATGTTCCTACACACCATCGCCATGAAATGTGAGCAGCATAGATTAATGGTGTGGAAATTCTCTGGTACCCTGCTGTTATTATGCATAATTTCGAAAGATATATTCAAATATGCGAATAATGGCATCATGTTGAAAGCTTTGGAAGCTGCATGTAAATGTGCAAAACTGAAATTAGTAACTATACCTGAGAAGATAGGCCATTTCTTTTTACCCTCACAAACAGCTCGGAATGAGACAAACAAGTCAAAAATTTTTTTGCTTGTATGGACATTTGAAATGTAATTAAAAATTGGTATTGCCCGTGATCCATTCGATGCGACAGCGGAATATAAAAAAGTTGGACAATTGTTTTTTTCTGGATTTGCTACAACACTTCCTGAAGCATCGAAATGGAGAAGCGGGAGTATTCCATCTTTCATCGAATGAAACAACATAGTTATTTGTTTGTCACAAAATAACTTCACATTAAACGGAAAGCAGATTTGTTGTATATATTCAGGGTGTTTTTTTTTGCATCAGCAAGATGTCAGTTTTATAGGATCCTCTCTCCGATCCAAATGTCTTTTAGCCTCCCACCTTATTTTTTGTAATACGGCTTCTGATTTTATTTTTTGTAGGTTGCCCATTTCAGCAGGCATTTTTTTTGTTTTACGAAGTATTTGCCGCTTCAAAACAGAAGGATTTTGCAACAATATTTTTTCTTTGAATAGCGATCTTTCCACTCCTTTCACATAGCTTGTTAGTTTCTCATAATGAAAAAATCTAGCGATGTACTAAAAACATTAACTATGTACTGCTCTTGAATATGATAATGATTCTTTATTAATATTTTGAATTTCTTGCAGTTTCCTTTATTGTGTATGCATGCAGCTCTTATTTCAATATAATTTTTTCTATATTTTGTGTAATCCATCTTAAGAACACAAGTATTATTCACTTCCTTGGCTATTCTGTTCCTCATATACGTCGGATATATATGAGAAAGAAGTTTTCCTTCCTTCATATCAAATATTTGATCGAAATCTAACTTTTTTATCGAAAATGAACCTTCTATACCTTTTCAACTTCAAATTGGGAACTATCAAAATCAAATTGGGAATTAACATATTCAAATTGGGAATAATCAAAATCAAATTGGGAATAAACACATTCAAATTGGGAATAATCAATTTCAAATTGGAACGACATCCGTTTCTATTTGTATCAGATATATGTGTAATTAATTGTCAAATTTGTTTTGAGTCAAAAGTAAGTAACGGAGGATAAGTATACAATTTCATTGGGCGAAGAGAGAGCAAACATATCACAGGCAGAATTTCGTCTTCAAAGAATGGAGAACAAAATTTGAAGAAATGTATCCACTATAACAGTCAGTACCTGTACAAGATATGTGGCTCATATCCAGAGGTTCATACCTGATATTTTGAATTTATTGGATATGAGAGTTTGATAAGAAACAAGACATTTTTTTAATACTTCTTTCACGTCTTTCAATGCTTAAAATATTTGTTTAGAATGTGGATATTAGTTTTTATTTTCCAGTTTCATCAATAAAAAATGGGTTCAAGCCCTGTGGACAGGAGCTTTCTGGCGCTCTAGTTCAAACAGACAAATTATATCTCCGAAAGTATTGGTATCTCAGAGTTGGGAATTATATCAATATATTCTTATGATATAACTGCATCATAAAGGAAATTCAATTCAAATAATAGTTTATTTGTCAAGAATAAATGAGCAATCTGAGAATGAGAACTGCACCATGGAAGAAATCAAATTAAAATAGCTGAACTGAATTTTACTCTCTCTTATAGAACAGGATGAAATGTACGAGTATGAACACAGATCATATAATAAAGCTTAGATAGAATAATTATAGCATTCTGTGAAAGCATAGAAGTCCGATTCATTATAAAAATTATATCTCCGAAAGTATTAGCTTGTTGGAGTTGAAAATGACATCGATGGATTTTAATGGTGAAACTGCATCTTAAATAAAAATTGAATTTGAAATTTGTTGCTTAAAAAAAAATTTTTTTTTTCGTTACTCCGATACCATCCTGCCTATTTTGCCCAATAACGAACTTAACCGAGATATTCATCTCTCTAACCTACTCTGAAAATTTCAACTGCCTAGCTCATTCCGTTCGAGAGTTATTGTACAAAATTTTTTTTTTAATTTTGAATTTTTTTTTTGACACTTTGCGTTATCCTGGTCAATACAAAACTTCACATGCGTATAAAGGTCATGATTCTACAATTTGATGCTAAATTTCAGATAGATCGAGTGATCGGTTTCTGAAATATTCATAAAAAATGTGTTTTACTAAAATCGGCCATAACTCCGAAACCGCTTGATGGATTTTGCCCATTAACGAACTTGTCCGATATATTTACGCTCCAAACCCACCTTGCAAATTTCAATCCTCTAACTCCTTTCGTTATCGTGCCTACGGCCGGATCGGCCGGACAGAATCGATTTCGACCTCGGATGCTTGATCAGTGAGTCGAACCAAATCGTTTGAGATCATTTTCAGCCAAAAATTCGAAAATTACAGACATTTGGGCGAATTGATAAGCACCCAGTTCCGAGGAACTAGAGCGCCAAAAATATCTTCCGATTATATATGATCTTGTTTTGCATAGCCGCGAATGCTGTCCCAATTTGAAATTGATTATTCCCAATTTGAATGTGTTTATTCCCAATTTGATTTTGATTATTCCCAATTTGAATATGTTAATTCCCAATTTGATTTTGATAGTTCCCAATTTGAAGTTGAAAAGGTATAGAACATTGCAATCTTTATAGAATAATATTTGTGCTCTATTACCAACATTCGTTGAATTCGCAGGTAGAGGATCATTTCCTATAGAGCTGGATAATTCTAACTGATCAGGTATTCCAAAATTATGTTCTGATATTGGCGGAGATATTGAGTGTTGTTGGGTTCTAATTGTAGCGGTTTTTCCCAACGAAGACCCATCTAGTGTATCCAAATTTTCTTTTGGAGTTAGGAGAATATTAGATAAAACTTTGGATTCCTTAGGTACATTCAATTCTCTAGGAGTGAACAAGTTATGTTGTATCATAAGAGTAGGGGATCGACTGGAGGTATTTGAGTTATTTTCTTCAAACGGACCATCTGAAGCATGATTCAGATTTTCGTCCAATTTTTCCAATGCGTTCTCACAAAATTCTGCTTCGGAGCACCTGGGTGTTGACGAATATATGAGTTTTTTTTTTGGTGAAATTCTGATTGAAATAAACTCGAGTATTCAGGATTTCTCCGTATGATACGAAGAAACGTGCTCGGATGCATTTTTTGCCGTAATTCCTAGAGACAGTACTACACACATCCTTTAAAATAGTATTACCGTCTGTCATATTTAGGAGATCACTCAATTTAAAACATGGCATTTTTTCGTGTAATTTATTCACAATATTGAAGACTAACCTATTATGATGCTCTTTTTTGAACGACATGTTGAGTATATAATATAAATGTGGGTTATGCACTGGTTGCATGCATTACAGTGCCCAAGGATATAATAAAAGGTATATATTTTAATGAAAGCGATTGCAAAGGTTTGTTTATGTATAATTGCAGAAAATTGACAGTCTTATAATACTCTTGTTGCTTAATGAATAATATCGGATATTTTAAAAACAAGAAAGCAATGTTTCCATAGATTCTAATAGAAAACGTTAGGTAGTGGGGAAATTTTTGTGGGAATATAGTATCAGTAAATTAATTTACTGATACTATATTCCCATATTTTTAGATAGTGCATGAATATGATATTGCTTGATGATGAAAATTTCTGGAAAATTAATAGTTTAATGGGAGATTTCTTTAGGCATGTAAAAAATAAAAATAATGGTGCTGCTAATGTTAGTAAAAAAAAATAGAAAAAAAAATGTATTTATCAAGTAAAAAGTAGAATATAGTTTGTTTAGAGTGGGTGAAGTGAGTAAGCATATAATGATACATTATGTATCAAATTTTTTCTCAATGTTTTAGCAACAGTTGTAAGGAGGACATGCTGGTAGTTGGCGGGTCAATTCTTTCAATCCATAAACAGTTGCTTGTAAATAATACGAAACAATATTAGTAAAAGGAGTGAAATGGAGAAAGGAAAAATTGTAAATTTATATTCTATAGTTTGTTTTGAGTGGATGGAGTAAGCTTCCTAAATGTGAGCGAAGAGAAACATTTTCGAAGCTTGTTCCGGAAATGTTTTCTCAGGTGAGTTTCATGTTTCGATACAGAACATGAAGTAAGAGATCTGAGACAACTTATGTTCTGTACCGACATATAACAATCTTCTGGTTAATTGCTAAGATGAACAGATTTTGGAACAAGCTTCTTAGATTTTTCTCACATGAATATTTTATTTTTCCTTAGGAGGTTGTGCTGGTGGTTGGTTAATAATTTATATGTTATTAACATATTGAAATTTGGTCACATTTTGTGGAAAAATTGGGTAGTAATTAATGGCATAACAATTTAATAAGATGCTTGATACTCAACAAGGCTACTTATATCATAACCATCGGCCGAGCCATTTGACTCTTGGGAGATCTTAACCAGCCCTTAGAAAGAGTGCAATATGTATAACTCATTTTAGCTCTTTGCTTTAAGTGAACAATCTTTTATGTCCTCAATCATTCGATAATTATTATTCTATCAGAAAAAATGTGCAAACAAAAGTGGTAGTAATAAGTTTTACCATATTTTTCAAAATATTGCAAGCACAGAAATTGATGCTGTTACTCCTTTCAATTCATTTACCTTGAGGCAAGAGATGGCTGTGCCTACATATTATATTTGCTACCCATATTAATCGATTTCATGAAAAGAATTTCCCCATTATTGTTTAATTTCTTTATTCCATGTTTCGTAAAATTTTAGTTGTTATTGCATGCTATATGAAATATATTACATTTCATAAGATTGATTTTTCTGTTTTGTATATTCTAGAGCACAAATATATATTTGAAAATATAATGGATTGTCTTTTTTTTAAGTAATCCTCTGAATATAGATCCTATATATATAATAAAAATGTTATTTATTGTTTCCGAATGGCCACCGACTGAGGTCCTTCAGCCTTACATAGGTACTATTTTCCACAAATAGTTTATGTTGAAAATCACAATAGACAAAAAACAAACTTATATTTAACAGAACTGAATATCTGGATCTGGACTAAATATATTATCATATATAGTTTTCCAATTGTATCTCCAGGAAAAATATTTTTTATTCTTGAAATTAAATGCCAAAATACTACTACATTTTCTGTAAAAGGAACTTCTATAATTGTGCCGTAATATCAATTTTCGAACCGTTTCTGAACAAAATTTGACGCATTTCTTCTCTATCATTCATATCTGAAAACTTAGGCAAGTTGGCCATGAACTTTTTCGAAAGTTCTCCTCTAATTTCATAATTGAAGAATCTGAGAATTATTGGCAATTTCTTTCAAATAGCTTCGATCTTGCAGTACTTGAGTATTCTAGAGTTGATGGCTCGGAGCATTCTGCTGGAATGAAATATCTGATATCTGGTTTATTTTGGTCCGCAGTTCTGAAGGTTCTACGACGGTATATTGATTACTGAGACCTGAATGCAGAATCTTACCAATATTTCTGTTCAATTAATAATTATGATTTAGTCTTTAGTCATTATATACTGTATATTCCGTTTGAGATAAATAAAATACGAATTATAAGAGGCTTCGACAGCTGTCAGAGTTTGACAATTGACCAAATTTGAATAGAATGTGGTTACGAGCATGCCGCCTTCTCATTGGTTGAACTCGAGCGGCATGTTGTGCATTTTACTGTATGCTATGTGAAGGAGCTTGATGTGCCGACTGCCGATGCCGATTTAACACGTAAACTCGGTTCGCATCGGAGGCGATCGGAAATCGTTCATATCTCAGTAAATATAACTGCAGCGAAATTTGGAATTTGTTTGTAAAATAGGGTTCTTCCACTTATGATTAATCCAAAAAATTTTCACATTGAGTTTTGAGAAATTTTTGATTAGAACACTTCGAGTTTGGGGGGAAAATTTCAAAATCTATTCTCCGAAATGTACCAAATATTATTTCATTCTGATGTCCAAAAATTCTTACCAATTTAACCGGCTTGAAGATAGCTGACATTCAAGCCGGTAAGGTATGGTATATTCTTGTAAAGTCGGAGCACGGAGGAGGTGTAAACATATTACTGATGTATTAATTAAAGTTCAGGTGCATGGTGTTCTAGTTTATTTATGAGGATATAGTGTCAAATTGAACTAGATAAAGCTTTTGTAAAACAGTTACCAATAATTGAAATGATTTTTTCAAAATATGATACATATATTATGTTGTCTCGTACCCCCGATTCTAAGGGTCCTAAAGCCTTGCCACTATGAAGACCTTGGTCTTGGAATATTTCCGGGGACTGGTTGTAAATCAGACACGAGACTTTGTATAGGTACGTTGAGACTGTGTCGGATATTTCCGGGCTCTCAACGAACTGGATATAACAAGTTGATGATATATCCCTATATGAATAAAAGACGTATATGCTTTCTTTGATCTATTTACAAATTATACATATACATCTGGATCTGGTTGTATAGATTTCAACAACTCTTACGATATTCCATGAGCTAACAAAACACTTAAAGAGGCGATATTACACTTACTTAAACTTTACTCACTCTTTACTGGTACCTACGTTCTTATTTAACCAGAGCGCAATGCTAACTAACTAAACTCCTTGAAATATTCAAAGAGGTAAACATTTTCCTTCCCTTAATATCATTACGACCAATCGCTATGGTCCCTACTCATTAAACTGATGATGGTTACTCTAATCTATTGCTAATTTCATTTTTTGGCATTTTCAGAATTGAACCGACAATAAACAGATTAGCAATGGAACTTTCAATTCACGATATTACAAATTATTGCCCCTAAATTGTCCTATCCGAACCTTCCTTGAACTTCATTAAAGAAAGTAGCAACCGTCCTTAAAATGCCATAAGATTTGTCGGCGTCCTTCTCACTACGGAGTAATAAAACCTTACCTGGTACTTCCGATGTCTAGGTACTGATATGAGCGTTAACATGCCGGCCACCTTGAAATAGGTTTGCCTTAGGCAAACCCTTTTCAACCTTTAATCCTCCAGACCATCTATTATGTATAGAGTGACCAAATCTATGAATATACAATTCAATTTTCTTACCCTAATTTTCTGTACACTTACATACTATCTTAGGCTGGTTTTCCTGTCACGCTGACGGTCGGCGCTGACGGTCAGCGCTGATCGGTCCGCTCGGATCCTTTTAGTATCGCGCTGATCACATAGAGAAATAGAAGGATGCTATTGTCTCTGGCTCACTGAATGTGGAGGCTTGTCGGTGCCAGCTAGTCAGCGGCGCCGACGCGCCGGCGCGTATATAGCTCAGCGCTGACGGCCGTCAGCGCTGCGTGACTCGAAAACGCTACCTATAGCTACATACATATTGACCCATCAGCGCCGACCGTCAGCGTGACAGGAAAACCAGCCTTACGCTACATTAATACAAACAAATAATAAACATATATACAACACAAATGCCATTATATTGGCAGTGGAGATATTCGCCAATGTTCGCCAATCAAAAAATGAGTTGGAGTTAAGGCCCTCAAATCACTGGGGTCTTCAGACAGCGGTGTAATAGACCTCGAATTTAGAATCGCTTCAATTTCTGTCGTGTTTGTTTTTGCAGATGCATTGAGTACGATTCTCCCTTTAGTAGTGGAGCTACAGTTTTTTTTATCACAGCCATGATGTGGCAGGATAAAATGTTTCCTTTTAATTTCGCGAGGGCGATTCTGCCTTGAGTTGGACGTCATCATGCAGCGGCTCATTGGATTCGTATTTCCCTCTGCATTTAGTTTCCCTGATATTATCCAGCCTAATTTCGTTTTCTGCAGTTTGGCCCGATGTCCCGGTACCTCGATTTGCCCAACACATAAAAGGTCGAAGAAAACTTCGACACCCAATAGTGCATCTATAGGTTTCGGTTCATTAAATTTAGGATCGGCTAGACTTATGTTCGGGGGTATGCGAAGAGTATTTTTCTCAATAAACTGATTCGGAAGGTGTTTGCAGATTTGTGGTATAATGAGAAAATCTACAGTTTCGCGATACCTTTTATCATTTGAAAATATTTCCGCTTTCAATGAATGTTTAATTCGTGTTTCGATTTGGTTTAGACCTTCAACCGGTAAATCTAATTCTTTTGTATTTAATTTGAGGCGATCAGAGAACTCCTGCGTAATAAAATTCGATTGAAAACCGCTGTCCAATAATACTCTTGCGTCCACCATATTTCTGTATTTAGTCTTCATTTTTATTACAGCAGTCGATAATAAAACTTGTGAAGCTAAAACGACCTGATGTGTTTTAGGATTATCGGAAATTCCTACTGTGTTTGACGCTTCTTTCTTCTTTCTTTCTTCTTCTGTCCAGTAAAGGAAGGGCTGAAATCACTTTTTCTCGGAAAGAGCTGCATTTTTGATATGTTGATTGTTATAAAGAGAGAAACATATGGTCAAAAATGCAGGTGTTAAAATTTTCAGGAACATTGAAAAATTCTTGAAAATAGAGAAAAAATACGGTTTTTCTGATATTTTCGCGAATGAGAAGGTTTAGTAAGAAAAAGTTTCAAACAAAAGTTGTAGAGCGGAAAATTCTAGTCCAAATTATGTAGTTTACCGTTCTCGAAAGTGATTTTGTATACTGATCATTAAGGTATTTCTCTAATGCGGCGATAACAGTGAATTCGAAATTTGGCGCCTAGTGCAAAACCTTCTTCTTCTTTCTTTCTTCTTTCTTCTTCTTCTGTCCAGTAAAGGAAGGGCTGAAATCACTTTTTCTCGGAAAGAGCTGCATTTTTGATATGTTGATTGTTATAAAGAGAGAAACATATGGTCAAAAATGCAGGTGTTAAAATTTTCAGGAACATTGAAAAATTCTTGAAAATAGAGAAAAAAATACGGTTTTTCTGATATTTTCGCGAATGAGAAGGTTTAGTAAGAAAAAGTTTCAAACAAAAGTTGTAGAGCGGAAAATTCTAGTCCAAATTATGTAGTTTACCGTTCTCGAAAGTGATTTTGTATACTGATTATTAAGGTATTTCTCTAATGCGGTGATAACAGTGAATTCGAAATTTGGCGCCTAGTGCAAAACCGAGCGGTCGTAAACATCTGGACTTCTAGAGCAGGGTAGGATTCAACACAAGTTGTCTGGAGAGTGTGATTTGAAATTCTCGGTCTATTAGAATGAATAACAGCTCGTTTGGGATATCAATAACATGTAATTATTGGGTTTAAACTCATTAGTTTGAAATCGATATTTAAGTGACGCATTGAAATGAATAATTGCCCCACCAAAATTTCATTTTCTCAAATAACTCGTTGACGGGATTTTGAATACTTACAAGAACAGATTATTGTATAGTTATTTTTTCTGTCCTATCTGATATTGAAATTAGGATATTTCCATAATAACTATATAATGAAGGTCCAAATGATCCTATTCATCTTTGTGAATACCTCAGGAGATATTTATCTTTATTATGCACTTAAGCAAAATGGATAAATTTCTCTTGTTAGTTCCAATATATATATTCCACTCTTTGTTCATTCTATATCAGTTGTGATATCGACACTGAGAAAATTGTGTTTGTTATTTTTCGAGAGACTTCTACAACGTTGATTGAATTCAGAAACAATCTCATTTAACGTACATACCAACTGTAGATCAGTGATATAAAGTGAGTTGCTAGAGAGCAAATAAGTGTTTTTTTTGGGATAATATACCCTAGGCAAAAGGTAAGTTCATCTTATTTTTAAAGTTTTATTTACAGACAAAATTTTGAAGATTTCTGACGTTTTCCAAACATAAATAACGCGAATCACATCAAGAATTCACAAAAGTAAAAAATTTAAACATTCAATTTCTGCAACTTATTTCAACCTCAATTGAAAGGAGATCTCACATATAACCAACGTCAAAAATTTAAAAATGCTGTTTCTCATCAAGTTGCTGCTAAAATTAAGAAGATTAGATAAAAATAACACCGTGTGAGGAGAGTGTGGAAAAAATATTTTCCACTCAAATATTCTTCGTAAAGATTCTACCATTATACGGATATGCTTTAATTGAATCACACTGGTAGTTTTAGGAATTTTTTTTTATTATGATTAATTATAAAATTCAGAATATTTGGTTACTTTCAGCTTTCCTGAAAATATGGATCAAGTTGGAATCGCGATTTGTACGATTTGTGACGGTCTTCTGGACGGCGAAACTGAAGTCACTGTTGTTAAAAAAATGGGTATTCACACTTTTATACAAAAAAGTAAGCTGAAAGATGATGATAAATGGAAGCTATGGGAAGATCAGGATAACGTGAAGTTTCATGATAAGTGCAGAAAACGATATGCAGCATCTTCAAATGAACCTTCTAAAAAAAGAAAAGTATCAGATGAATCTTCATTTGATACAAACTGCGTAGCATCGCAACCATCAACGTCCTTTACACAACCACATATATATAACTCGTTGCAATTCGATTTCAACGACTTATGCATAATTTGCACAAAATCTTTAGATAGAAAAAATAACAAAGTACATTCACTGCGTAAAAACAACAATCACCTGATTGAATGCGCAATCGCGAGGAATGATGAATATGGAGAAGATATTCTTAATCGTCTTGACATACTATCTACACTACACAGTGTCACTGCATATTATCATCTGAATTGCATGAATGCTGTGAAAAGCACCAAAAAGATTGTTAGAAATATCCCAAAAGAACAAGTTGCAATGATGTTCGCAAACGTGACAAATTACATCGAGAATGAAGGAAAAGTGCAATATCATTTACAAGAATTACGGGAGGTTATGGGGGAAAACTTTCTCAACAATAATAATTTAATAAAAAAATTGAAAGAGAAATATAGTAATGACATTATCATTGAACAACATCGTGGGAAGCAACCGGTTTTCTTTTACAAATCTCCCAATATAATGGAGCTCAGTAAAGATTGGCTTTCAAATCCCCTCAGTAATAATCAAAAAAATTTAATTTTACGGGTAGCTGGTCAAATCGTTGTAGCTGATATAAAAAAACAAGACTATAACTATGAAAATTATCCCCCCTCAAGTAAATTCTTGGATAGCACTATATCTGAAATTCCGGAAAGTTTGAAAACTCTCCTATTCCATTTACTAGATTCAAAATGTAGTGCAAGGAAAGATGTGAAACGTGATACAATAGCACATTCCATAATTTCCATTGTTCGTCCAAGAACATTCATTTCCAAATTTCAGTTAGCTGTAGGAACTTATGTTTACAGAAAAACAGGTTCTCGTTTGATAATTGACATGATGAGTAAATTAGGAGTATCGGCTTCATACCACAATATTCAATTATATGAAGCTTCCGTTATTATGCAACCTGCAAAATTAACGCATCCAAACTCTTTCATTCAATTCGTTTTTGATAACACAGATCACAATGTAAGTACGTTGGATGGTCATGAAACATTTCACTGTTTGGGAGGTATTAAAGTCATTACACCAGAATATGATGTTGAATATGAAGGAGGTTCCAAAAGGCTGACGGAAATGCCACCTGCTTCTATTTTAGCTTCACAAAAGCAGATAAAATTGATACCATTCAGTTACACGAATTCTGATGGATTGAAGAGTGTAGAGTTCGTTGATATATCAAAACTTCATATAAAAGTACAACCTGAAGTTCCAAAATCATATGTTGCGTATTTATGTGCGAAATCTTTTGAAATAGAAAATATTCCAACATGGAAGGGTTTTCATGAAATTTTATCACGAGACGTTACATATACAATGTCGCATGTTAATTGTCTCCCATTCATTAATGCACCACCATCCAGTTTAACCACATTACACACAGCTTTGCTCTATGCAGTTGAAGAAACGAAGAGAAATAAAAGTAGAACAACTTTTGTAACATTCGATCAGCCTCTTTATTTCAAAGCTAACTCTATCATTGTGCAGTCGGGCAATCCTGAATTTAGGAATATTACTGTGAGATTAGGAGGGTTCCATTTATTGATGTCATATATGGGCGCCATTGGCTTTATCATGGATGGGAGTGGTTTGAAAGATCTTTGGGCTACTTCATACGCTGCACAATCAGTGAAGAAAATGTCTGAAGGGCATGCTTTCAGCAGAGCTTTACGTGCTCACATATTAACTTTCACTGCTATAGGAATTCATATTTTGAAAACAAGCAATACAACTGCAACTGATGAAATTGAGGAACAAGTGAAAATGTTGTTCGAAAATTGGAAGGAAAATTCTCCTACTTTGGGCGACTGTAATATTGACCCAATGATAGTATGTTCAACTCGGAAATTCGAGGAAACACTTCATAATTTGTTAAATTATGGCCCCACCGCTAAATTATGGATTCAATATTTGAAGAGCGTGATTATTTTACTCCAGTTTGTCGAAGCAGAACGTATTGGAGATTGGGATTTGCACTTAAGCAGTGTCAGGAAAATGTTACCACTTTTTCATGCATCCGGGCATTTCGCCTATGCGAAAAGTGCTCAATGGTACTTACAGGATATGGTGCATTTGGAAACAACGATGGATCCATTAGAATTCGACAGGTTCACAAAGGAAGGATATTTCACTATTCGTAGGACAGACAAAGCTTGGAGTGGTGTCTGGAGTGATATGTGTATAGAACAAACACTAAATAGATTTTTCGGTACAGATTTAAGGCATGGTAGAGGAGTCACACCCAGTGTTGTTGCGCGTTACCTTCTGGGGATGCCATCGGCATTTGACGTCATGGAATGTTTGGAGGAATATGCTGATTTGAGAACCGCGAATAGTGAACAGCACGTGGATTTATCTGAAAGTCGTATGAAGAGAGATAAAGAAGACATTGAATAATTTGTATTCTGGCTGAAATACCATAATCCTTTTGAGAAAAGAGATTGTCTGATGTCTCTTTCTACAGGAGTTATTGGTAGTGACCATATTAACTGTCATATGGCATTTGAAGAAGGACGCAAAGGAATGGAAGCAATCGTTGGAAAAAATTTGTGGAATATGACTTTGTCATCAAAATTTAAAGTCAAGAATTTATGCGATAGCCAGAATAAAATTCGTATTCCTGGAGGCACATCTTCTATAGACTCATCTGCATTGTTGCAGAGAATGTTCGTTCTTTATCAGAACGATGAATCAAGAAAAAAAAAGGCAATTTCTTACGAATTGTCGCCATATCCATTATCTCTCTTCGACGAATATGGATTAATGAGAAAAACTGTTAAGTCAGACCTCTATAAATTATTCTCAACGCATCTTCAATCACAATCTGTGCTTACTGGTATGATATATGTTATAGATGGTGGATGGTTATTACACCAAATTGTATGGCCTCACAGTAAGAGATTCGTAGATGTATTAGAAATATATAGATCGTTCATATTGAAAAAATTTGGACAGAATTGTAAAATTGTATTTGTCGGTTATTCGGATGAAATCATTGGAATAAAATCGTATGAACGATTCCGCCGAAAAGAAAAAGTTGTTGCCCCTGATGTACAAATTGATGAAGACAAAATGGTAACAATGACCCAAAAAAAGTTTTTGTCAAATATTGGGAATAAATATAAATTTATCAAAATACTGTCCAATTATCTACGAAAACATAATATAGAAGTAAATGTAGCAGAAGAAGATGCCGACGTAGATATAGTGATGACAGCAATATCTCTGAAAGAGAACATTCCAGAATCGGTTGCTGTGGTTGGCAATGACGTAGATCTCTTCGTACTTCTCATTGCTCTTACACCAGATCACAGCAATATATTTTTCTACAAAGTTGTTCCAGGATCGAAAGGAAATACTTTGTATTCAACATATCAGGACCGTGAATTGAAACCATTTATTTTATTCGCCCATGCATTTGCTGGATGTGATTCTACCAGTGCTATGTATAATCAAGGAAAGAAGAAAATAATACGTTTACTACAGAGAAATCCCGATCTTCAGGAATCAGTGCAGATTTTCTATCAAGAAGATAAAAGTATTAGAGAGCTTTATCCTATTGCGGAAAAAATAGTGAGATATCTGTACAACACAAGTGGGGAAAATTTGAGCATCGACGAACTGAGATATAAAATATTCACAACCCCAGTTTTAGGAACCAGGAAAACATCACCCCTAGTAATGCTTCCTCCAATAGAGTCAGCATTATTTGAACACACTAGACGAGTTTATTATCAAATTCAGGTTTGGCTAGGACGACCGTCGTTGAAACCTGAAGATTGGGGTTGGCATAGATCAAATTGCATGCTACTTCCTAAAATGATGACCAAAGCAGTAGCTCCACAGGAATTATTGAATAATGTGAGTCTCAAATTCATTAACACCCTAGTTTTATTAGTTTCAGAAATTCACTCTTATTCTTGTTTTTATTGATTCACATTTGTTTAAGGTATTCTGCAGCTGTAATGGAAAATGTGATACTTCTCGCTGCAGTTGCAAAAAAGCAGGACTGAAGTGTACAAGGTTTTGCAAAATATGTAACGGCATAACTTGTGAAAATGTCTCTGACCTGATAAACAGAATAGAAATGAACTCTGATGTCGATGAAGACGAATGGGATCTAGATGACGCTGAGGGAGATGATATTGACGCATTTAATTGAAGAATTATTAGTAAAAATGAAAAAACTGTTTTTCCTGATATTATTCGATGCAGAAACTTTAATTATTATTCAATAATGCTATTGCTCTTCAAATAATTACTACAGTTTTTTAATTCAACTTTTTTGTCCCATTACTCTGAATAAATTTCTTTCCTTCGAAGAATTACTATTATTTTACTATCAGAAACATACCTACCTACGTCTAAATTATTATTCGTATATCGTATGCATCTTAAGGAAATTCAGCTAGGAATTTGTTCATAATTGCGGCTGAAAACTATATTAGATTTTGAATTAATAAAATTTGAATTTCAATTTCGTCAAATTACAAAATTTCCTTTTTAAAATTTATCCAATTTTTGACTTTCCTATTTTTCATATTACTTCTAGCCTCCATTGAAGAATCTATATCGCTTCGCTAGCACATCAGATTAGAAAACCGAACATCGTTTTACCCAAACTGTCCGTTTCCAACCAACTCAACATTATATGCTAGGGTGCGATGTAATAAATGCAATACAAAACGAGACGAGAGTCCAACTCTGGCGACTATCTGCCAGATGTTTGGTTCAGCGTTCAGGTAGTCATTTCATCGAGCACCAAATTTAAATTTCGTTGGTATTGCGCTACTGAAGAAATACGCTGTTTATCAGTATACAAATTCACTTTCGAGAACGATAAAGTACATAATTTGGACTAGAATTTTCCGCTCTACAACTTTTGTTTGAAACTTTTTCTTACTAAACCTTCTCATTCGCGAAAATATCAGAAAAACCGTATTTTTTTCTCTATTTTCAAGAATTTTTCAATGTTCCTGAAAATTTTAACACCTGCATTTTTGACCATATGTTTCTCTCTTTATAACAATCAACATATCAAAAATGCAGCTCTTTCCGAGAAAAAGTGATTTCAGCCCTTCCTTTACTGGACAGAAAGAAGCGTCAAACACAGTAGGAATTTCCGATAATCCTAAAACACATCAGGTCGTTTTAGCTTCACAAGTTTTATTATCGACTGCTGTAATAAAAATGAAGACTAAATACAGAAATATGGTGGACGCAAGAGTATTATTGGACAGCGGTTTTCAATCGAATTTTATTACGCAGGAGTTCTCTGATCGCCTCAAATTAAATACAAAAGAATTAGATTTACCGGTTGAAGGTCTAAAACAAATCGAAACACGAATTAAACATTCATTGAAAGCGGAAATATTTTCAAATGATAAAAGGTATCGCGAAACTGTAGATTTTCTCATTATACCACAAATCTGCAAACACCTTCCGAATCAGTTTATTGAGAAAAATGCTCTTAGCATACCCCCGAACATAAGTCTAGCCGATCCTAAATTTAATGAACCGAAACCTATAGATGCACTATTGGGTGTCGAAGTTTTCTTCGACCTTTTATGTGTTGGGCAAATCGAGGTACCGATATGTAGCAAGGAATGGTGTTTTTTACCGCATTTTCTGCACCCGTTCGACCTACAATCCTTAACTCTGTGTCCGTATCTCAAACAATTCCAACATAATTGTGCATTCTTCACCCTTTCCGTTCTAACACTCATATCCATTTCTCTGAATTCCTCACACATATTTATATTATGTTGGCCCTTGCAAATAGGGCATTTTGCTAAATGTTGCGTGGTTGTTATGGTGTACCCTTTATTTGTCACCATTCGTTGCGTCGTATTTTGACTCGTGTTCTTACTACTCCTATCTGTATGTATTGAAGCTACCTCTAGAATCTGACACCGTTTTTCGAGGAATTCCATAAACTTTTCGAATTTGGGCATTTCCGTACCCGATATGGAATCTTCCCACTCTCTATGTGTGCTAGGATGTATTTTTCTAGACATTATGTAAATCAGTAGCGTATCCCATTGCGAAACTGGTTCACCCAATGAACTCAAAGCTCTCAAATGCGTCCTGATGTGATCCACTAATTTCCGCAATTCATTTCCCGTTTCTTTACTAATTTCCTTCAATTGCATAAGCTGCGTTATGTGACTTTGAACTATTATCCTTTTTTGATTAAACCGTTCGTTAATTAATTTCCACGCGACATCATAGTTCTTTTCTGATATTTCTAAAGCGTTAATAACAGACGCGGCTTCATTTTCCAAGCAGGATCTAAGATAATGCAGTTTTTGTATGCTCGATAAATCTGCATTATCGTGAATGATAGATTTGAAGGAATTATGAAATCCGATCCAATTCTCATATTTTCCGTCAAAATGGGGTAAATCTATCTTTGGTAGTCGGATACTATTAGTGTTTTTCTGCGGTTCGGCTATCATTTCCATCATACTTTCGGCTTTAACCATTACTGAATAATAAAGATTCGAGAAGTTTTCCAACTCGTCCGAAAAATCTTCTTCCAGCTGCTCTATTTCATCTTGAATTTTTTCGAACTCGTCGAGTAACTTCTCTGCTCTTTTGAATCTAAACTTAATTTCCGCTAAATTATCCTCATTCTGAATTACGAATTTACTATAATTAGTTAACTTCGCCTTCACGGAGGCTCGTTGCCTTTTCAAATTAGCGATGTCCACTACACTCATTATGAACTTAAATTGATTCTAAAATATGAAACGGAATATAGCAATAAAATGACAGAAATTGAAACTATCTAAATTACAAAGTACGACTTATCTTTTTTCCTGCTCTGAAGACTCCCTTGATTCGCTTAAACTTTACTTCACTTGCACCTTATTTTCACTGAGGCTATAAATGTTTACGACACTTCACACCTGACGATCTGCTAGCTCTTGAATCTGCTCTTGCTTCTGTAAGTCCTGGCTGCTCGATTAGTATATCCGGCGTGATTTTCCAAATGTCCTGGTATCTATCCGCTTGAAGGAACAAAGGTTCTGGTATCTCTATCCGCTTGAAGGGCCAAAGGTTCTGGTATCTCTATCCGTTCGAAGGACCATATGTTGTCTCGTACCCCCGATTCTAAGGGTCCTAAAGCCTTGCCACTATGAAAGCCTTGGTCTTGGAATATTTCTGGGGACTGGTTGTAAATCAGACACGAGACTTTGTATAGGTACGTTGAGACTGTGTCGGATATTTCCGGGCTCTCAACGAACTGGATATAACAAGTTGATGATATATCCCTATATGAATAAAAGACGTATATGCTTTCTTTGATCTATTTACAAATTATACATATACATCTGAGATCTGGTTGTATAGATTTTAACAACTCTTACGATATTCCATGAGTTAACAAAACACTTAAAGAGGCGATATTACACTTACTTAAACTTTACTCACTCTTTACTGGTACGTTCTTATTTAACCAGAGCGCAATGCTAACTAACTAAACTCCTTGAAATATTCAAAGAGGTAAACATTTTCCTTCCCTTAATATCATTACGACCAATCGCTATGGTCCCTACTCATTAAACTGATGATGGTCACTCTAATCTATTGCTAATTTCCTAGTTTGACATTTTCAGAATTGAACCGACAATAAACAGATTAGCAATGGAACTTTCAATTCACGATATTACAAATTATTGCCCCTAAATTGTCCTATCCGAACCTTCCTTGAACTTCATTAAAGAAAGTAGCAACCGTCCTTAAAATGCCATTAGATTTGTCGGCGTCCTTCTCACTACGGAGTAATAAAACCTTACCTGGTACTTCCGATGTCTAGGTACTGATATGAGCGTTAACATATTATGTGAAAAGAATTATTAACAATAAGTGTAATGTTTGAGGTATAATAAAGTTTTTGTTTTGTGTCCAAGAGTTTTGATGATCATCTAATCAATTGAAAATATTAGAATGTTTATATCTGTGAAACTTTTCGAAGCACTGTCACTGTTAAAGGTAGGTATATATCGGATGTATCAAGCATAACACTAACATCACAAGTGTTAAGTGGTCTGGTAACAATGTACACTACCAAGTCTACTACTAACATTATTATTGCTGTTTAACTAACTCAACAGTGCTGGTGATGCTTATTTTTTCTTCTGACCGAGGTTTTTCAGCACAGCAAACGTCATCTACACATTCCTTTCTCTTTCGAGGTACCTCCGTGTCCTCTGTTTGGTGGTTTTTTTCGCCCATGAATTGCATTGAGGCACACGACAATAGGCGTTTCTGGTCGAAGACATATTAGCCAGGATAATATTCACTATTTCAACTTGAATTTTTCTTTCAAACAAAAGTTTATTGAACTCGAACACGTGCAATACGTTGGCTCATTACTAGCTTGGTTAGTTGCCGAATCCCGCCACCAGAGTTTTGGAAGTTCCCAATTGGTTCCGGAAATATTCATAAAAAATGTTTTAAGTAAAAAGGGCCATAACTCCGAAACCACTCGGTAGATTTCGCCCGTTAACGAACATGTCCGAGATATCTACGCTCCAAACCTACCCTGAAATTTTCAATCTTCTAACTCCTTCCGTTCGAGAGTTATCGTGCTACAGCCGGACAGAATCGAATTTGACCTCGGATTATTGATCAGTGGGTTGAACCCAATCGTTTGTGACCATTCTCGCAAAAAAAAATCGAAAAATACAGACATTGTGACGAAAAGATAGCACGCTGCTCCTTGCGGAACACGCGCGCAAAAATTAACCTTCAAACTTAAACAACTGACAGATGACAGTCTCACCAGTAGTTACCGGTTACCGGTCCTGAAAATATTTCGGAACGTATTAGTGGTATTCTTTTTACCAATTTCAGCTTAACTGGGATTCTCAGTTCTGACTCAGTAGTTAGAAGGCAAGATGCAAGATTCTATGCATCTATTGAGATGCAACAAGGTAAAAAGAATACCACTATTGTAAAGGTCATGGAGGTAGGAGGAAGTGGAGGGAGCATGTGCTATATTTCCCTTGCAACGAAAGTGTCACATAAAATCGGCCATATTGGTATGGGCAAATCCTTTGTTATAAACATGGAGGTAGGAGGAAGTGGAGGGAGCATGTGCTATATTTCCCTTGTAACGAAAGTATCACATAAAATCGGCCATATTGGTATGGGCAAATCCTTTGTTATAAACATGAAATTGTGAGTTTTCTATGGTTGGAATTCCGGATTCCTATAGAAAATTGGGACACACCAATATGGCGGAGTATATGACAAGTTTCGATCTTTATGCCCCCTCCACTTCCTTCTACCTCCATGGTTATAAACATGAAATTGTGAGTTTTCTATGGTTGGAATTCCGGATTCCTATAGAAAATTGGGACACACCAATATGGCGGAGTACGTGACAAGTTTCGATCTTTATGCCCCCTCCACTTCCTTCTACCTCTATGGTAAAGGTGTTCTGTTCTGTGGTTCTTAACGTAACGTAACGATGGTATTAAGCCGGCCCGGTGGTCTAGCGGTTGAAGAGCTAGCTAGGGTGCCGGAGTCGCGGGTTCGAATCGCGAATCCCGCTCAGAGCATGGATGTGGTGTTGGGTTGTGTGAATGTCCAAAAATAAATGGAAAGAGTTTGCGATATAAGAGTTATAACTGTGTAGATGGCCTACAGTTGCCTAGCACATAAATAGATAGAAAAAAAAAAACGACGATATTATATAATCTGTGGTTCTGTGACGTAACGTAGTATATCTTGTCTATGGACGTAACCTCTAAAAGGCAAATTAATTAATTAGGTAATAAGTGTAGAAACAGGGGGAAATTTGAAAATGTCTTTGATCATCTTTCAGATTATGAATAAAATAAGACCTTACTCAAGCTCCAGAAGGGCATTCACAGCTGGAAAAATTATTTTCAATAAGTCTTCAAACCCTTCAAGCAGTGAAGTTCTTGATGTACCAGGTCTGAGCTCTAAATGCCTCAACGTTCCAGCTGATCCAGTGGGTCCTGGAGCTGCTAAGAATACAAATTACAAAAATCCTGAATATTTCTGCTACGATAAAAACAGTTACTTCGAGGCAGAAGTTGAGATGTTGAAATATCGTTGCCCACAACCTTCAACAACAGTACCTTATTTCCAGGAGAAATGATTATTCAATCTGAGACAATGGAATATTCCATGAAATTATTTAAAACTTAGTCATTATGATTAATTGTGAATATAGAAGGGGAAATATAGTTTTGTGACTGGATTTTTATCTTTGTGTTCTGATGAATGCAGTAATTGAACAAGGAAGTCCTAAATATTTTATATATCAAGAAAGTTCAAAATATTCTATATAACAAAGTTAGTTGGTTGCTCTTTTGCATATGGCCAGTGACCGATTTTGATGTTGTTTTTTCAATACAGTTTTTTACGGAAATTCATTGGTACTAGTCTTGACTCCAGGGATTCCATAGTTCTGGAGATATGAATTTTTAAAATTTGCAATTTTTCTATTAGGCAATCCAACGACCTGTTAAAACTGAAGCAATAGGCGGCAGTTGGCACTGTATTGTTTACTGTGAATTGTATGATAGATGACCATATTTATAGTGGTATATTGTTTCTTCTCTGATTTCCTGTACGTGTTTGGGTTGTATTTTTGAATCTGAATAATAATACAACAAGAAAAATGCCTCTAGATGCATTGTGGTTGGCTGTGGATCTTGTTACGACAGGGATAGAGTATGTTTACTAGCACTACACTTAAGTTTTTGACTATTAAAAATGAGATATCAAGAAGCAAAGAGCTTTATGGCTAGCTGAAATCAAGAACAAAGATCTCATAGATTTGAAACTCAAGTGTCAGAGTTTGTTGCGCTTAATATGATGAAGTGTCGTCGATCCCTTGAGGGTCTTTATATCCAGATTCTACTGTATATTCAAAATATTTATATTCATGAATAAGAAAAAAAATCCAAGGGCTTTCATTTGTTTTTGCGCGTATGTTCTGGGGAACATCGCGTTATAGTTTTGCCCAAATGTCTGTAACTTTCGAATTTTTCGAAAAAAATGGTCTCAAACGATTAAGTTCGACTCCCCAATGAAGAATTCGAGGTCAAATTTGATTCTGTCCGGCCGTTGCCACGATAACTTGAGAACGAAAAGAGCTAGCGACTTGAAATTTTCAGGGTAGGTGGCGCATCCCAATACGACGGACAAGTTCGATAATGGGCATAATCGGCCCAGTGGTTTCGGAGTAATAATTTTGTTTTCAACCAATATGAATCGGATCGAACTGAAGCTTGGTGGGTGGTTGTAGAATATGAACCTAAGCACGTTTGTGAAATTTTGTGCGAATCGTATGGCTAGAAAATTTTTAAAAAAATATTTTTGTTGTCACGATAACTTGAGAACGGAATGAGATAGCGGCTTGAAATTTTCAGGTTAGGATGTGCACCAGAACGCGACATTTCAGTTTGTTGATGAGCATAATCGGCCAAACGGTTTTAGAGTTATAGCCATCTGAAATTTTCTGAAATTTGGTGGTTTTTTGTTCCTCATTAACTCAAAAAATACTGAACCGATTGAATTCAAACATGGTTATTAGTTGTAGGAATGCCAACGCAAAAATGTTTGCAAAATTTGGTGAGGATGGCATTTGCAGAAAATTTTTAATAATCATTGAAATTAAAAAAAAAAATTCTATATATCAGTAACTATTCGTTTGAAATTGCCGAAATTTTGCATGAGCCTTCATAACCTAACTCTACTGCCAAGTCTCAAGTTTTAATACGATCGGTTAAATATTGTTGAAGATTCGAGCATTCTTGTGTGAGATCAGTAGATGGGTGACCGTTGCCTCGATAACTTTCGAAGGAAAGGAGATAGGGACTTGCAATTTTCAGGGTAGGTTGCGTATCCGAAAGGGAGAGTTGAGTTCGTTTTTGGGCATAATCGGTCTAACGGTTTCTGAGTTATACCCACCTGGAATATTATTTCCTTGATAACTCAAAAAATAAATATTCGATCGAATTGAAGCTTGGTAACTAGTAGTAGAAAATCAACATAAAGACGTGTTTGAAATTTTGTAAGAACCGTACCCCTGGAAAATTTGAAAAAAATGACGAAAAAAAATTTTTTAAGAACCGTACCCCTACAAAAATTTAAAAAAAAATCACGAAAAAAAAATTGGTTCAAGCACTGACGTGAAGTCAGAAGCTTTTGCGCGTATGTTCTATTGTCCATTCTTCTGTATTGGACACCCTTAATCTAATTTACCATGGTTAATTATGTTGTCCATTCTCAAGCTTCTGACTTCACGTCAGTGCTTGAACCAATTTTTTTTTCGTGATTTTTTTAAAATTTTCTAGGGGTACGGTTCTTAAAGTTTTTTTTTTCGTCATTTTTTTCAAATTTTCCAGGGGTCGGTTCTTACAAAATTTTAAACACGTCTTTATGTTGATTTTCTACTACTAGTTACCAAGCTTCAATTCGATCGAATATTTATTTTTTGAGTTATCAAGGAAATAATATTCCAGGTGGGTATAACTCGGAAACCGTTAGACCGATTATGCCCAAAAACGAACTCAACTCTCCCTTTCGGATACGCAACCTACCCTGAAAATTGCAAGTCCCAATCTCCTTTCCTTCGAAAGTTATCGAGGCAACGGTCACCCATCTACTGAACTCACACAAGAATGCTCGAATCTTCAACAATATTTAACCGATCGTATTAAAACTTGAAACTTGGCAGTAGAGTTAGGTTATGAAGGCTCATGCAAAATTTCAGCAATTTCAAACGAATAGTTACTGATATATGGAATTTTTTTAATTTAATTTCAATAATTTATTAAATGCTCATAAACAAACTGAAATGTCGCGTTCTGGTGCACATCCTAACCTGAAAATTTCAAGCCGCTATCTCATTCCGTTCTCAAGTTATCGTGACAACAAAAATTATTTTTAAAAATTTTCTAGCCATACGATTCGCACAAAATTTCACAAACGTGCTTAGGTTCATATTCTACAACAACCCACCAAGTTTCAGTTCGATCCGATTCATATTGGTTGAAAACAAAATTATTACTCCGAAACCCCTGGGCCGATTATGCCCATTAACGAACTTGTCCGTCGTATTGGGATGCGCCACCTACCCTGAAAATTTCAAGTCGCTAGCGCTTTTCGTTCTCAAGTTATCGTGGCAACGGCCGGACGGCCGGCCGGACAGAATCAAATTTGACCTCGAATTCTTCATTGGGGAGTCGAACTTAATCGTTTGAGACCATTTTTTTCAAAAAATTCGAAAGTTACAGACATTTGGGCAAAACTATAACGCGATGTTCCCCAGAACATACGCGCAAAAATTGGTTCAAGCACTGACGTGGAGTCAGTAGCTTTGGCGCGTATGTTCTATTGTCCATTCTCCTGTATTGGACACCCTTAATCGAATTTACCATGGTAAATTATGTTATGTTATTAAGTGTCCAATACAGGAGAATTACAATAGAACATACGCGCCAACGCTCCTAACTTCACGTCAGTGCTTGAACCAATTTTTGTTTTCGTATTTTTTTTTAAATGTTCTAGGGGTACGGTTCTTACAAATTTTTTTTTTCGTAATTTTTTTAAAATTTTCTAGGGTTACGGTTCTTAAAAATTTTAAACACGTCTTTATGTTGATTTTCTACTAATAGTTACCAAGCTTCAATTCGATCGAATCTATATTTTTTGAGTTATCGAGGAAATAATATTCCAGGGGGGTATAACTCGGAAACCGTTAAAGCGATTATGCCCAAAAACGAACTTAACTCTCCCATTCGGATACGCAACCTACCCTGAAAATTGCAAGTCCCTATCTCCTTTTGTTCGAAAGTTATCGAGGCAACGGTCACCCATCTACTGAACTCACACAAGGCTGCTCGAATCTCCAACAATATTTAACCGATCGTGTTAAAACTTGAAACTTGACTGTAGAGTTGGGTTCTAAAGACTCTTAACAAATTTCAGCAATTTCAGACGAATAGTTACTGATATATAGATTTTTTTTTAATTTTCAATAATTTCTTAAAAATTTTCTACAAATACTTTCCTCACGAAATTTTGCAAGAATTTTCGCGTTGGCATTCTACAACTAGTAACCATGTATCAATTCAATCGGTTTAGTATTTTTCGAGTTAATGAGGAGAAAAAGACAACCAAATTTCAGATGGCTATAGCTCTAAAACCGTTTGGCCGATTATGCTTATACACAAACTCAAATGTCGCGTTCTGATGCACATCCTAACCTGAAAATTTCAAGCCGCTATCTCATTCCGTTCTCAAGTTATCGTGACAACAAAAATATTTTTTAATAATTTTCTAGCCATACGATTCGCACTAAATTTCACAAACGTGCACACAAACGTTCACAAACGTGTTCATATTCTACAACTACTCACCAAGTTTCAATTCGATCGGATTTATATTGGTTGAAAACAAAATTATTACTCGAAAACCATTGGGCCGATTATGCCCATTAACGAACTTGTCCGTCGTATTGGGATGCGCCACCTACCCTGAAAATTTCAAGTCGCTAGCTCTTTCCGTTCTCTAGTTATCGTGGCAACGGCCAGACGGCCGGACGGCCGGCCCGACAGAATCAAATTTAACCTCGAATTATTCATTGGGGAGTCGAACTAAATCGTTTGAGACCATTTTCGTAAAAAAAATCGAAAGTTAGAGACATTTGGGTAAAATGATTACGCGATGTTCCCCAGAACATACGCGCAAAAAGGTATGTGGTTTGAAATTACATTCCTAGAAGTGCTCATATTTGCTAAAAAATTGGTTCAAGCCCTGTGGACAGGAGCTTTATGGCGCTCTAGTTCAAACAGACAAATTATATCTCCGAAAGTATTGGTTTCTCAGAGTTGAGAATTATATCAATGTATTCTTATGATAGAACTGCATAATAAAGGAAATTCAATTCAAATAATAGTTAATTTATCAAGATTAAATGAGCAATCTGAGAATGAGAACTGCACCATGGAAGAAATCAAATTAAAATATCTGAAATGAATCTGACTCTCTCTTATAGAACAGGACAGGGCCGTAGCTAAGAGCTTTTCCGAGGGGGGGGAGAAACGACTTTTGGCGCCCCTAATTTGAAAAATTATACAAAAATCGAAAAACACAAAAATATGGATAAAGTGTACATATATTGATAAATACCACATAGTTTCCTAATAAAGAATGAATTATAAATTGATATAACTATGAATGAAAATTATTTTACAAACAAGACTGCGTTCGGAATTTGTGTTTTTGAGTGACAAAAATTGTTTGCATCTCTCAAAAGATCCAGGACCAAAAAAAAAATTGTATTTGACAAAAATAAATATATACATCAAGCTTTCGAGGTGATAAGAATAATCTGAAGAGTTCACAAATATTAAAACGAAAACTTTCGAAAAATTATATAGCAATAATGTCATGTTACCCTGCTGCTATCTAGAGTGGAATGTTCCAACAATTCTCCGAAAATATCTGCTATTTGGAATATTGAATGAGTTTTTTGTAATTCCTGAATTAAAGCAATATTTTTGTACTCATCAGCCTGAAAATTTTTGTAGTATGTATTTGTATATACAGGGTCTTTCACAAGGAACCTCACCCATATTTATACGGGAAACTACTGAACGTATTTTCATGAAATTCAGCACTTATAAGTACTTCACGATGCTGATGAAATCTAAAATATTTTCAAGGCATGAGCACCTCCGGTTTTTCCGGAAATGACGTCAACTTCCGTTTTTCAAATCAGAACACCATTTTTTCATTGCAGAAATAGATTACTTAGAAAATTTCAAGTTATTTTGATGAAACATTTTTCAGTTTTGGTTGGAAAATTCTCTCTGAGCGGGAAAATTCGAAAAAAAAATCGAAAATAGAGCTCCGCTGAAACAAGAATAACTTCGAGGTTTTTGGATGGAAAATTTTCATTTTTGGGATTTTTCAAGATGTAAGATTGATGTATCCACTTTAAAAATCGACATCGCGATTCATGATACAGGGGGTGAAATAATCGCTTTCAAAGTTAGGGATGACAAAATCGTGAAAAATCAATTTTTTCAAATTAGAACCCCATTTTTTTAAGGCAGATATTGAATCTACGTTAAAAAATAATGTGAGTGTATGCATCACACCCTTGCCCTTAAGTGGATATTTTCTGAGTTATTCACAAAAAACTGTTTTTCGTCTTGAATTTTCAGCCATTTCTTTTCCCTTCACGCCAAAAAGATGAAATTTCAGGAACTGTTACTTAAACCATGTTTTAGATTTTACTACCCTAATATGCAAGAGAAAAAAGTTACAGGTTGTTCCTAAATAGATGGCGAATTTTGATTCGAATTTGTATCGGAAACCTCTTTATTTCAACTAATCGGCCATCGGTTTTCTCTCCAGTGATAAATAAATAATTCCTTATGAACCATATGCAAAAACTTACCATGTTTTACATTCTTTTTTTTTAATGATAGATATCATTAATTACATCTGCCAAATTCCTCTTTATTCAGTAGCATTTTGTGTTTACTATTAATTTGGTGATAATTCGTATTAAGTTATAAAATCGATCACTATGCCTAATTTTACCAATGAAGATTATTTAAATCTCATTCTACTTCATGGAGAATGTAATAAAGTTGTAGATAGAACGATTCGACTGTTCTTTGAGAGGTTTCCTGACCGACCCAGACCAACGAGAGATACCATTAACAGAACCATGACAAACTTGAGAAATGTCGGATCTTTCGTTAAGAAAACTATACACAGAGAAAAAAGTGTAGTAGAAGATGAGAACAACGAAATTACAGTTCTTGCATATTTTCGTGTGAATCCTCAAAATTCTCTCAAAGATGCCGAGATTGATCTGGGATTATCTCAATCGAGTGTTTGGAGAATATTAAAAAAATTGGTTCAAGCACTGACGGGAAGTCAGAAGCTTTTGCGCGTATGTTCTATTGTCCATTCTTCTGTATTGGACACCCTCAATCGAATTTACCATGGTCAATTATGTTGTCCATTCTCCTGTATTGGACACTCTTAATTCACGTCAGTGCTTGAACCAATTTTTTTTTCGTGATTTTTTTAAATTTTCTAATAGTACGGGTCTTAAAATTTTTTTGTGCTTGAACCAATTTTTTTTTCGTGATTTTTTTAAATTTTCTAATAGTACGGGTCTTAAAATTTTTTTTTTCGTAATTTTTTTCTAATTTTCTAGGGGTATGGTTCCTACAAAATTTTAAACACGTCTTTATGTTGATTTTCTACTACTAGTTACCAAGCTTCAATTCGATCGAATATTTATTTTTTGAGTTATCAAGGAAATAATTTTCCAGGTGGGTATAACTCGGAAACCGTTAGACCGATTATGCCCAAAAACGAACTCAACTGTCCCTTTCGGATACGAAACCTACCCTGAAAACTGCAAGTCCATATCTGCTTTCGTTCGAGAGTTATCGAGGCAACGGTCACCCATCTACTGAACTCACACAAGAATGCTCGAATCTCCAACAATATTTAACCGATCGTATTAAAACTAGAAACTTGGCAGTAGAGTTAGGTTATGAAGGCTCTTGCGAAATTTCAGCAATTTCAAACGAATAGTTACTGATATATCGATTTTTTTTTTTTTTCAATGATTTATTAAAAATTTTCTACAAATGCTATCCTCACCAAATTTTGCGAACATTGCGGCGTTGGCATTCTACAACTGATCACCATGTTTGAATTCAATCGGTTCAGTATTTTTCGAGTTAATGAGGAACAAAAAACCACCAAATTTCAGATGGCTATAACTCTAAAACCGTTTGGCCGATTATGCTCATAAACAAGCTGAAATGTCGCGTTCTGGAGCACATCTTAACCTGAAAACTTCAAGTCGCTATCTCATTCCGTTCTCAAGTTATCGTGACAACAAAAATATTTTTTAATAATTTTTTTTAAATTTTCTAGCCATACGATTCGCATAAAATGTCACGAACGTGCTTAGGTTCATATTCTACAACTACTCACCAAGTTTCAATTCAATCGGATTTATATTGGTTAAACACAAAATTATTACTCGGAAACCACTGGGCCGATTATGCCCATTAACGAACTTGTCCGTCGTATTGGGATGCACCACCCACCCTGAAATTTTCAAGTCGCTAGCTCTTTTCTTTCTCAAGTTATCGTGGCAACGGCCGGCCGGACGGCCGGACGGACAGAATCAAATTTGACCTCGAATTCTTCATTGGGGAGTCGAACTAAATCGTTTGAGACCATTTTCGTCAAAAAATTCGAAAGTTACAGACATTTGGGCAAAACTATAACGCGATGTTCCCCAGAACATACGCGCAAAAACTTAAAATGCACCCATATAAATTCAATAGGGTACAGCATTTGAAGGAAACTGATTTCGTCAGGAGAACAGAGTTTTGCGAAGCTATGATGATTCGATTTCAAGAGAATGAAAACTTTTTGGACTGTATAATTTGGACAGATGAATCTAAATTCACAAAGAATGGTTCTTTCAATAGGCATAACAGTCATTATTGGGATGAAGAGAACAACCACCACTTCAGACAATGGAACTTTCAAGAGACCTGGAGTTTCAATGTTTTTTGCGCCATCAAAAATAATGCAATTCTCGATGTTCACATTTATGATGGGACTTTAACTGGTAAGATAGAACACTACACATGTTTGCATTATTTAAAGAATGTTCTCCCTTAGGAGATAGATATTCTGACATATTGACTCAAATAATTGAGCCGCTAGTACAGAACCATAATGACTTATGGTATCAACAAGATGGCGCGCCTCCACACAATGTGTCAAATATCCTCTACAGACTATTTGAAGATCGATGGTTGGCGAACAATGGTCCACATCTTTGGCCACCACGTTCTCCCGATTTAACTCCTTTAGACTATTATGTTTGGGGTAGGATAAAAAATATTGTCTACTCAACTCCCCTGACTGATAAAGAGGACTGCATAGAACGAGTCAGAAATGCGTTCAGGCTTGTTTAGATTTTTAGATTCATAGTTTTGAAACTCAATTTGGTTTTTAAACACTCTTGCAGATCTCTTCCTCCCGATGAAATAAGAAGAGCAACGCACGAAGCATTCCTGAGACGTATAAATAAATGTCTAGAAATTAACGGTCAAAACTTTGAGCATCTTCTCTAGTTATAACTGCGAGAGTTTGCCATGGTTCTCCTAATAGTAACTTGAAGTCGGTTTCAAGAAGGGGTGAAAAATCTACAGCATGGTTCAAATAACAGTTCCTGAAAATTTCATCTTTTTGGCGTGAAGGGAAAAAAAATAGCTGAAAATTCAAGACAAAAAACAGTTTTTTGTGAATAACTCAGAATATATCCATTTTAGGGCAAGGGTGTGATGCATACACTTGCATTATTTTTCAACGTAGATTCAATATCTGCCATAAAAAAATGGGGTTCTAATTTGAAAAAATTGATTTTTCACGATTTTGTCATCCCTAACTTTGAAAGCGATTTTTTCACCCCCTGTATCATGAATCGCGATTTCGATTTTTAAAGTGGATACATCAATCTTACATCTTGAAAAATCCCAAAATTGAAAATTTTCCATCCAAAAACCTCGAAGTTATTCTTGTTTCAGCGGAGCTCTATTTTCGATTTTTTTTTCGAATTTTCCCGCTCAGAGAGAATTTTCCAACCAAAACTGAAAAATGTTACATCAAAATAACTTGAAATTTTCTAACGAATCTATTTCTGCAATAAAAAAATGGTGTTCTCATTTGAAAAACGGAAGTTGACGTCATTTCCGGAAAAACCGGAGGTGCTCATGCCTTGAAAATATTTTAGATTTCATCAGCATCGTGAAATACTTATAAGTGCTGAATTTCATGAAAATACGTTCAGTAGTTTCCCGTATAAATATGGGTGAGGTTCCTCGTGAAAGACCCTGTATAGAAAGTTAAATCGTGGATGTCACCCAATCGAAAATAACACGAAAAAAACAGTCATGTCTAGTTTTATAGTTCAATCTTTCAGTGCAGTTGTTGAATGGAGATTCACAAGGTACTACTTTCCTTAAAAATTATGTGTCAGTAATCGCCAAAACTTACGCTTTTCGCTCTATTCGAATATACAGTTCTCTTTTTTGCGTGCATGTTCTGGGTAACATCGCGTTATCATTTTGCCCAAATGTCTGTATTCTGAATTCGAGGTCAAATTGGATTCTGTCCTGCCGGCCGGCCGTTGCCGCTATAACTTGAGAACGGAAAGAGACAGCGCCTTGAGATTTTCTGGGTAGGTGGCGCGTCCTAATACGACGGACAAGTTTGTTAATGGGAATAATCGGCCCAATGGTTTCTGAGTAATAATTTTGTTTTCAACCAATACAAATCCGATCAAATTGAAACTTGGTGAGTAGTTGTAGAATACAAACTCAAGGACGTTGGTGAAATTTTGTGAGAATCGTATCACTAGGAAATTTTGAATAAATAATTAAAAAATATTATTTATGTCATGATCACCTGAGAACGGAAAGAGATAGCGACTTGACATTTTCAGGTTAAGTTGTGCATCTTGATGCGACATTTGAGTTTGTTTATGGGCATAATCGGACGAACGGTTTTGGAGTCAACGCGAAACCTTGCGAAAATTCGTGAGGATCGTATCACTAGAAAATTTTTAAAAAATCATTAAAAAAATTATATATATCAAAAACTATTCTTTAAGCATCGCTGAAATTTTGCGAGAGCCTTCAGAACTCAACGCTACTGCCAAGTTCCAAGTTTGAACACGATCGGTTAAATATTGTTGGAGATCCGAGCAGCCTTGTTTGAGTTCAGTAGCTGGATGGGTGACCGTTGCCTCGATAACTGATTGGGACTTGCAATTTTCAGGGTAGGTTGCGCATCCGAATGGGAGAGTCAAGTTCGTTCATGAGCATAATCGGCCCAAAAAATATAGACTCAATCGAATTGAAGCTTGGTAACTTGTTGCAGAATATCGGCATAAAGACGTGTATAAAATTTAGTGATAACCATACCCCTAGAAAATTTTAAAAAATCACGAAAAAAAAATTGCTTCTTAATCGGTAAATTCGATAAAGAGTGTCCAATACAAGAACAGGAGAATGGACGATAGAACATGCGTGCAAAAGCTCCCGACTTCACGTCAGTGCTTGAACCAATATTTTCAATAACTCGGCTTTAGCCATGTATTCATGACATTTGCTGCTTTTTCCGTTTCAATTTTTCTTATCTGCGCTCTCCTTCTGAATTCCGCTCCAGACGGTTTCAACTTTTTTTGGCAAGGATCCATAATCCGTATTCGGTTTTCAATTTTAAATTTCAATCAATATTCAGATTCACTACTTCACTATTCACGATTAATTTACATAAGAAGTACAAGGCTATGTTTCTTTCTATTGAACGATTTTGATGTATAGCCCTGGAAGGCCGGGAATTCCCCACTCCTGCCATCTAGTCTCTAGCAGCAACAAAGCTTTCTACAATGCTGTCGGTCTATAATATAATAATCATCTTATTCAAGTAGTAGTACAAAAAAAAAAAAAGCACTGAAGTCAGTACTCTTTGGCGCGCGTGTTCACGGTGGCTAATTTGAATTGAATGATTCAAAAATTATCAGTGCTGTATCTAAGCTGCCATCAGGATAGAGTAACAAAGTTGGAAAAGAACACAAGTGACTCTCCTTAGTCGCACAAGCTCCTAGAAGATTTGGGAGGGTCAGTATAATCCTAATCATGTTTATAGCACGCGCGCCAAAGCAGATTGACTTTTTACACTTTTTCTTTCATTGTTAAGTCAATCTGCTTTTGCGCGCGTGCTATAAACATGATTAGGATTATACTGACCCTCCCAAATCTTCTAGGAGCTTGTGCGACTAAGGAGAGTCACTTGTGTTCTTTTCCAACTTTGTTACTCTATCCTGATGGCAGCTTAGATACAGCACTGATAATTTTTGAATCATTCAATTCAAATTAGCCACCGTGA
Organism: Halyzia sedecimguttata; assembly: GCA_937662695.2. Lineage (NCBI taxonomy): Eukaryota > Metazoa > Arthropoda > Insecta > Coleoptera > Coccinellidae > Halyzia > Halyzia sedecimguttata. Next base: position 15,170,369 of record OW569415.2, read on the forward strand.
ACACGCGCGCCAAAGAGTACTGACTTCAGTGCTTTTTTTTTTTTCAAGATCCTTTAACAAATATAGCTATCAATACAGTTTGGCTGTTAGTTTTACCGTAGATCAGAAAAAAATTCGGTTTTGGGTCCTCCGTTAGGGACGAAATTGCATCTTCTCCAAATCCGAACGCATTTTAATATAGATCTACCGAATATAGTTATTTATAAATTCGCCTCAGGGCCACCATACAGACATTTCAAATCGAAAACAACGCTATTTCCCCCAAACTGACTTGTGTCCGTGCACTGAATTGACATGAATATTCTTTTAAAACCTCACAATATCGGCTCATTACTCCCAACATAACCCAAACAACCCAAAACCATTCACTTCTCGTCTGCGCAAGCGCAGTATACTCGTGGCTGCAAGTCCTGCCAAAATTACACACCTCACAAAAAACTCCGATTCTCCAACACTAGTGGTTCAGGAGATATCGCTTCTTGAATCCACGCATGCGCAGACCCTCACCAGGGCATTCTATATCGGAAAAGCATCCGCCACCCCAAAACCCCAATCCTCTCTGACGAAAGCACCACCAGTTAAATCACTGATGGTCTGCTCATGCGCATAACGAAAAATGCCCGTAAGGGCTTACATCCATTTCGAAATTAGCCCCAGGGCCACGGTACGGACACTTTAACTCTGAAACAACGCTACAGCCCCCAAACTGACTTGTCCTTGCACTGAATTGCTATGAATATTCTTTTAAAACCTCATAATATCGTCTCAGCACTCCCAACATAACCCATCCAACCCAAAAACAGTCACTTCTCTTCTGCGCATGCGCAATCTACTCGCGGCTAAAAGTCCTCTCAAAATAACACACCTTACAAAAAACTCCGATTCTCCAACACTAGAGGTTCAGGAGATATCACATCTTTAATCCACGCATGCGCAGACCCTCAACAGGGGATTCTATAGAGGAATAGCATCCGCCACCCCAAAACCCTAATCCTCTCTGACGAAAACACCACCAGTTAAATTACTGATGGTCTGCTCATGCGCATAACGAAAAATGCCTGTAAGGGGTAACATCAATTTCAAAATTAGCCCCAGGGCCACGGTACGGACACTTTAACTCGGAAACAACGCTACATCCCCCAAACTGACTTGTCCTTGCACTGAATTGCTATGAATATTCTTTTAAAACCTCATAATATCGACTCACCACTCCCAACATAACCCATCCAACCCAAAAACAGTCACTTCTCTTCTGCGCATGCGCAATCTACTGGCGGCTAAAAGTCCTCTCAAAATAACACACCTTACAAAAAACTCCGATTCTCCAACACTAGTGGTTCGGAAGATATCGCATCTTTAATCTACGCATGCGCAGACCCTCATCAGGGATCTGAATTCTATGGAGGAATAGCATCCGCCACCCCAAAACCCCAATCCTCTCTGACGAAAACTACAGCAGTTAAAGGACTTCTCATCTGCGCATGCGCAATACGGAAAATGCCCGGAAAGGGCAGCATGAACCTCAAAAACATATGTTTCGGCATTAAAAGCAAAGTATTCCGCAAAATAGTAGTAATTTTTTTATTTTTTTCATGTCACGTGATCTTCACGAAATTTTGCAAAAGTGTTTGCTTCGGTCTTTTGCATCTAACTACTGAGTTTCAATTTAATCAGATCAGAATTTTTCGAGTTATCGTGAAAACAAAATTTTCAAATTTTCAAAATTTTTTTTTGCCACTTTAGGGCCGTCCGTTCAACACAAAACTTCGCAGGCATATAAAGGTCATGATTCTACAATCTGATGCCAAATTTCAAAAAGATCGAGTGATCGGTTCCGGAAATATTCATAAAAAACATTTTTATTAAAAACGGCCTTAACTCCGAAACCGCTCGGTCGATTTCGCCCGTTAACGAACTTGTCCGAGATATTTACGCTACGAAACTACCCTGCAAATTTCAACGCTCTAAGTCGTTCCGTTCGAGAGTTATCGTGCTAACGGCCGGACCGGCCGGCCGGACCGGACGGACAGAATTGAATTTGACCTCGAATTCTTCATCAGGGAGTCGAACCCAATCGTTTGAGACCATTTTCGAAAAAAAATTCGAAAAATACAGACATTGTGACGAAATGATAGCACGCTGTTCCTTGCGGAACACGCGCGCAAAAATCTGCTGTTTTTGCGCGCGTGTTCCGCAAGGAACAGCGTGCTATCATTTCGTCACAATGTCTGTATTTTTCGAATTTTTTTTCGAAAATGGTCTCAAACGATTAGGTTCGACTTCCTGATGAAGAATTCGAGGTCAAATTCAATTCTGTCCGTCCGGTCCGGCCGGCCGGCCGGCCGGTCCGGCCGGCCGTTAGCACGATAACTCTCGAACGGAACGACTTAGAGCGTTGAAATTTGCAGGGTAGCTTTGTAGCGTAAATATCTCGGACAAGTTCGTTAACGGGCGAAATCCACCGAGCGGTTTCGGAGTTAAGGCCGTTTTTAGTCAAAACGTTTTTAATGAATATTTCCAGAACCAATTACTCGATCTTTCTGAAATTTGGCAGCAAATTGTAGAATCATGACCTTTATATGCCAGCGAAGTTTTGTTTTGATCGGACGGCCCTAAAGTAGCAAAAAAAAATTTCAAAAATTTTAAAATTTTGTTTTCAGGATAACTCGAAAAATACTGATCTGATTAAATTGAAACTCAGTAGTTAGATGCAAAAGACCAATGCAAACACTTTTGCAAAATTTCGTGAAGATCACGTGACATGAAAAAAATAAAAAAATTACTACTATTTTGCGAAATACTTTGCGTAAAATGCCGAAACCAATTTTTTTGACGTTCATGCTGCCCTTTCTTGACATTTTTCGTTGTGCGCATGCGCAGATGAGAAGTCATTTAACTGCTGTAGTTTTCGTCAGAGAGGATTGGGGTTTTGGGGTGGCGGATGCTATTCCTCCATAGAATCCAGTTCCCTGATGAGGGTCTGCGCATGCGTAGATTAAAGATGTGATATCTCCCGAACCACTAGTGTTGGAGAATCGGAGTTTTTTGTAAGGTGTGTTATTTTGAAAGGACTTTTAGCCGCGAGTAGATTGCGCATGCGCAGAAGAGAAGTGTCTGTTTTTGGGTTGGATGGGTTATGTTGGGAGTGCTGAGTCGATATTGTGAGGTTTTAAAAGAATATTCATAGCAATTCAGTGCTCGGACAGTAGTCAGTTTGGGGGAAATACCGTTGTTTCCGAGTTGAAGTGTGCATACCGTGGCCCTGGGGCCAATTTTGAAATTGATGTTACTACTTACGGGCATTTTTCGTTATGCGCATGAGCAGACCATCAGTGATTTAACTGCTGAAGTTTTCGTCAGAGAGGATTGGGGTTTTGGGGTGGCGGATGCTATTCCTCTACAGAATCCCCTGGTGAGGGTCTGCGCATGCGTGGATTCAAGAGGCGATATCTCCTGAACCACTAGTGTTGGAGAATCGGAGTTTTCTGTATGGTGTGTGATTTTGGGAGGACTTTCAGCCGCAAGTAGATTGCGCATGCGCAGAAGAGAAGTGACTGTTTTTGGGTTGTATGGGTTATGTTGGGAGTGCTGACCCGATATTGTGAGGTTTTAAAAGAATATTCATGGCAATTCAGTGCAAGGACAAGTCAGATTGGGGGATGTAGCGTTGTTTCCGAGTTAAAGTGTCCGTATCGTGGCCCTGGGGCTAATTTCGAAATTGATGTTACCCCTTACGGGCATTTTTCGTTATGCGCATGAGCAGACCATCAGTGATTTAACTGCTGGTGCTGTCGTCAGAGAGGATTGGGATTTTGGGGTGGCGGATGCTATTCCTCTATAGAATCCCCTGGTGAGGGTCTGCGCATGCGTGGATTCGAGAAGCGATATCTCCTGAACCACTAGTGTTGGAGAATCGGAGTTTTTTGTGAGGTGTGTAATTTTGGGAGGACTTGCAGACACGAGTATATTGCGCTTGCGCAGATGAGAAGTGAATGGTTTTGGGTTGTTTGGGTTATGTTGGAAGCAATGAGCCGATATTGTGAGGTTTTAAAAGAATATTCATGTCAATTCAGTGCACGGACACAAGTCAGTTTGGGGGAAATAGCTTTGTTTCCGAGTTGAAATGTCTGTATGGTGGCCCTGAGGCGAATTTATAAATAACTATATTCGGTAGATCTATATTAAAATACGTTCGGATTTGGAGAAGAGGCAATTGCGTTCCAAACGGAGGTCCCACAACCGCATTTTTTTTCGATCTACGGTAAAGCTAACAGCCAAACTGTATTGATAGCTATATTTGTTAAAGGAACTTGAAAAAAAAAAAAAAAGCACTGACGTGTAGTCAGTACTCTTTGGCGCGCGTGTTCACGGTGGCTAATTTGAATTGAATGTTGAGTACTTCAAGCTCAGTAGATAGAGCGAGCCGAAGATCTACCCAAAGGATAGTGGACACCATTCACTGTCGGTTCAAAAATTAAGAGTGCTGTATCTCAGCTGCCATCAGGATAGATTAACAAAGTTGGAAAAGAACACAAGTGACTCTCCTTAGTCGCACAAGCTCCTAGAAGATTTGGGAGGGTAAGTATAATCCTAATCATGTTAATCGCACGCGCGCAAAAGCAGATTGACTTAACAATGAAAGAAAAAGTGTAAAAAATCAATCTGCTTTGGCGCGCGTGCGATTAACATGATTAGGATTATACTTACCCTCCCAAATCTTCTAGGAGCTTGTGCGACTAAGGAGAGTCACTTGTGTTCTTTTCCAACTTTGTTAATCTATCCTGATGGCAGCTGAGATACAGCACTCTTAATTTTTGAACCGACAGTGAATGGTGTCCACTATCCTTTGGGTAGATCTTCGGCTCGCTCTATCTACTGAGCTTGAAGTACTCAACATTCAATTCAAATTAGCCACCGTGAACACGCGCGCCAAAGAGTACTGACTACACGTCAGTGCTTTTTTTTTTTTATTATTCCCTTTCTCTATAGTTTTCCAACTATCCGCGGTCAATTTGGCGCCCTTTGAGATATGATCCGGGGGGGGGTGGCTCCCCTCCCTCCCCCCCCCCCCGGTAGCGACGGCCCTGGAACAGGATAACATAACATGTACGAGTATGAACACAGAGCATATAATAAAGCTTAGATAGAATAATTATAGCATTCTGTGAAGACATAGAAGTACGATTCATTATTGAAATTTCGAAAAATCATATCTCCGAAAGTATAAGCTTGTTGGAGTTAAAAACAAACAAATTATATCTCCGACAGTATCGGTTTCTCAGAGTTGGGAATTATATCAATGGATTCTTATGAAAGAACTTCATCTTAGCAGAAATTGAATTCAAACATCATAGAAGAATTTAAATTTAACAAGAGTGCCAAAAATTATCAATCAAAAACCAATAGACGAATTCTACCCAACAACGAACTCATCCGAGATATTCATTCCTCAATTCTATGATGAACGATAATATATATCTTTCCTCAAATCTACTCCAATACACCAATATTCCAGTTTTGTTTTTAGTGGAGATATTCTGAACTCAATCTTATTAACTTACCATTACCATTCCCATCATCATATGGATTGACCATCGGCATGAAAATATCAACCAACAAAAAGTATGATATTATATTATAATTCTCATATTTATATGATTGCTGGAATGAATGACAAAGAGACAACGTCATGTCTCAGGAAAATAAGTTGGCATTATAGAAATTCATAGAATACCCACAAAATAATTATATAATTCTGTGAAAACATAGAAATACGATTTATATCGAAATTTTGAAAAATCATATCTCCGAAAGTATTAGCTTGTTAGAGTTAAAAATTATATCGATGGATTCTTATGGTAAAACTGCATATTGAAAAAAATTTTATTCGGAATTTGTTATGTAAAAAAAATTTTTTTTTGTTACTCCGAAACCATCTGTCCGATTTCGCCCAATAACGAACTTAGCCGAGATATGTATCTCCCAAACCTACTCTGAAAATTTCAACTGTCTAGCTCATTCCGTTCGAGAGTTATCGTGCCTACGGCCGGACAGAATGAATTTCGACCACGGATTCTTGATCAGTGAGTCAAACCAAATCGTTTAAGACCATTTTCATCAAAAAATTCGAAAATTACAGACATTTGGGCAAATTGATAAGCACTCAGTTCCGAGGAACTAGAGCGCTAAAAATAGAGTTCTAATTTGAACAAATTATATCTCCGAAAGTACTTATTGGTTTCTCAGAGTTGGGAATTATATCAATGTATTCTTATGATAGAACTGCATCATAAAGGAAATTCAATTCAAATAATAGTTTATTTATCAAGATTAAATGAGCAATCTGAGAATGAGAACTGCACCATGGAAGAAATCAAATTGAAATAGCTGAAATGAATTTGACTCTCTCTTATAGAACAGGATGAAATGTACGAGTATGAACACAGATCATATAATAAAGCTTAGATAGAATAATTATAGCATTCTGTGAAAACATAGAAGTACAATTCATTATTGAAATTTAGAAAAATCATATCTCCGAAAGTATTAGCTTGTTAGAGTTGAAAATGATATCGATGGATTTTAATGGTGACACTGCATCTTAAATAAAAATTGAATTTGAATTAATTTTGTTGCTTAAAAAAATATTTTTTTCTCGTTACTCCGAAACCGTCAGGCCTATTTTGCGCAATAACGAACTTAATGAGGTATTCTTCTCCCTAACGTACTCTGTAAATTTCAACTGCCTAGCTCATTCCTTTCGAGAGTTATTGTAGAAAAAAAATTTTAAAATTTTGAAAAATTTTTTTTTTACGACCGTGCGTTTTAACCCACTTTCCCGCACTCATTTCAGTTCAGAAAGTGTCACTTTCCCGCACTAGTGTGGGAAAACTCACTTTCCCGCACTAGTGCGGGAAAGTAAAATATGTCAATTTATCGTTATTGAATGTACATTTCATAGATTTCACCAGTATATTACTATTCAAACTAATATAAGTTTTAAAATTCAATCTAACCCATACTATTTTTCATTCATTGGAATGAAGAAATTGCGATACTTATTTTATATACCCTATACATTTTTCATAACAATCAAACTAAGCTGAGTCAAATGGTTTGGTGTGGTAACCAAAGATTTATTATGGCAACCAAGTTGTCATCAAGACGTCAAAGTTTCAAATCGAAGCGTTGTCGAAGTGTCCTATTCTGGCATTTTTCAAATTACTTTCAATAAAAGTCTTAATGGATTCGTCAGACGAAGAGCTCCCAGAAGCAATATTAAAGGCCGCAGATGAGGTAAATTCAGACCTGTTTACCTAGTAAATCACGAGAAAGATACGAACAGCAATACAACCACTTTTTAAAGTGGTGTAAGGAAAAAGGAGTGAATAGCTTCAGAGAACAGGTTTTTTTGGCGTATTTTTCCGAGCTAAGTAAGGTACTGAAATCCAATACCCTATGGTCGCGTTACTCGATGGTGAAACGTTTAGTTAAAATAAAACAAAACCTGGACATAAGCAAGTTTCATAAATTGACATCGTTCCTAAAAAAGCAAAATGTTGGTTTCCGACCACAGAAAGCTCTGATTTTTACCAAAGAAGACATATCCAAGTTTATGCTAGCCCCTGATGAGATATATCTTATGATTAAAGTAGGTACCATTTTTGCTTTAGCCGGTGCTCTTCGCAGAGCGGAGCTTGTCAAAATCACGCTTGACGATATTCAAGATAAAGGAAACCTTTTATTGTGAAAATTTCCGATTCGAAAAACCATACCTCAAGATCCTTCGTTATATCTGAAGACATAAATAATGGAACCTTTTTGAAGCTCTATAGAAAGTATGCAAATTTACGGCCTCCTACCACCACGCACCGTCCTTTTTTTATCAATTACAAAAAAGTCAAATGTTCTGTTCAGTGCGTAGGCATAAACACATTCGGTAAAATGCCGGCAGATATCGCTTCCTACTTAGGCCTACTTATACCTAACCCAGAACCCAGAACGTTACACAGGAGTCACAGGACAGGTCACAGTTTTAGACGATCCTCGGCAACGTTTCTAGCAGATTCAGGCGAAGGGATAACCAACATAAAACGTCTTGGAGGCTGGAAGTCAACTGCTGTTGCTGAGGGTTATTTGGAGGACTCTGTAGAACAGAAAAAAACCATTTCCAATAAAATTCTTTCTGGTACTGGCAACTTGCAACCGATGCCGTCATCTTCATGCACGTTGCAATCCATGAGTGTTACTCTTAAAAGCCAGTTACCACCAACAAATTACTCTGGACCGGCTATTCTGACGCATTTGCAGAATCCAACAAATTGTGTTTTCAACATTAATATTAATAGTAAATAAATAAATAGTGGATTTTCATGAAATGTTTTGTATGTTGAAATAAAATATGTATTTTCAATGTGCTTTTTGAATCTTTATGCGGTCGTAGAAAAAATATTGTTCCTAACTCGTGTGGAAAGTGTCTTTCCCGCACTTGTCTTGCCCGAACTCCGCTTCGCGTCGTTCGGGTCAACGGCAGTCGAGTACGGGAAAGTATCACTATCCGCACTTGTTAGGAAAATAACTATTTAAATATTAATATTCAACAACAATATTATTGAATATGATTAGGTACTGAATTGCACTTGTGATAATCACAAATATAGGCACATGTGCATCTTCGTTATTGTGATGTATGTACTCAATACCTTTTGCTAATTCATCCATAAATTTACAATATAGGGTGTTTCACGAATGATTGTACAAGCTTTCAGTGCAGATGTAGGACATTTCAGTGAGTCTAAACTGAATCAGTGTTCGCAATATGTCCTAACTATATTCGTTTAAGAGATACAGGATGTTTTATGGATTTTATCAAAAAATTTCAATCGGCGTAATTCTTGAACGGCTGCATGGATATTGTATATCTTCATGAAAATTTCAGAGAATGAGTATAGGTCTATGCCTAATATTCGCTCATAATGATTTGTTGATAGCGCAGGTATAAATAGTTCAATTCAATGTTCAATGTTATTTCGAGTCTCAGTTCGCAATAATTCCTTCACACTTTTTATCCATACATAATTCGAGTTTTCGGTTGTTTGGCATAAAATATTCAAGTATGCTAACATTTGTGTTTCAATTATTTTCAAAGATGAATAATTCGAAAATGAGTATTTCTATCATTTCTATTTTCAGGTACAAAGGTAATCAAATGTGGCACTCCTAAATTCATGTATTGGATGGAATAAGATGCAGCACTATAACTAAGTGATGTTACTGAGAATTTCAATTGATTTAATATGAATTAACGCATTATTCGGAGATTTACAGGTCCGTGTTTGTTATAAATTGAACATTCCAAATATTCAATGGTTCATAAAATATTGATACGAAGTGTGCAATTATTGACAAAAGGCTTGTTTGGAAGAGTATTTATTGTAGATTCTGAGAACATTTTATGTACAGGGTGTTCTACAAGATGGGGAATAAAGAAAATAATGTTTTAAGTCCGGACCTGCGCTATCAAATCATCATCAAATCATTATGAGCCAATATTAGGCATAGGCCTATACTCATTCTCTGAAATTTTCATGAAGATCCATATGCAGCCATTCAAGAGTTATGCCGATTAATTTTTTTGAGAAAATACATAAAACATCCTGTATCTCTTTAACGAATATAGTTAGGACATATTTCGGACACTTATTTAGACTCACCAAAATGTCCTGCATGTGCACTGAAAGCCTGTACAATCATTCGTGAAACACCCTGTATATGTACGATATTCATAATATTTGATTCACACTTTTCACAATCTTAAAGGTATAACTGAAAACACTGACGTGAAGTCAGTACTCTTTGGCGCGCGTGTTCACGGTGGCTAATTTGAATTGAATGATTCAAAAATTAACAGTGCTGTATCTAAGCTGCCATCAGGATAGAGTAACAAAGTTGGAAAAGAACACAAGTGACTCTCCTTAGTCGCACAAGCTCCTAGAAGATTAGGGAGGGTCAGTATAATCCTAATCATGTTTATAGCACGCGCGCCAAAGCAGATTGACTTTTTACACTTTTTCTTTCATTGTTAAGTCAATCTGCTTTTGCGCGCGTGCTATAAACATGATTAGGATTATACTGACCCTCCCAAATCTTCTAGGAGCTTGTGCGACTAAGGAGAGTCACTTGTGTTCTTTTCCAACTTTGTTACTCTATCCTGATGGCAGCTTAGATACAGCACTGTTAATTTTTGAATCATTCAATTCAAATTAGCCACCGTGAACACGCGCGCCAAAGAGTACTGACTTCACGTCAGTGCTTTTTTTTTTTTTTTTCAAGTTCCTTTAACAAATATAGCTATCAATACAGTTTGGCTGTTAGTTTTACCGTAGATCAGAAAAAAATTCGGTTGTGGGTCCTCCGTTAGGGACGAAATTGCATCTTCTCCAAATCCGAACGCATTTTAATATAGATCTACCGAATATAGTTATTTATAAATTCGCCTCAGGGCCACCTTACAGACCATTCAAATCGGAAACAACGCTATTTCCCCCAAACTGACTTGTGTCCGTGCACTGAATTGACATGAATATTCTTTTAAAACCTCACAATATCGGCTCATTACTCCCAACATAACCCAAACAACCCAAAACCATTCACTTCTCGTCTGCGCAAGCGAAGTATACTCGTGGCTGCAAGACCTCCCAAAATTACACACCTCACAAAAAACTCCGATTCTCCAACACTAGTGGTTCAGGAGATATCGCTTCTTGAATCCACGCATGCGCAGACCCTCACCAGGGGATTCTATAGCGGAAAAGCACCCGCCACCCCAAAACCCCAATCCTCTCTGACGAAAGCACCACCAGTTAAATCACTGATGGTCTGCTCATGCGCATAACGAAAAATGCCCGTAAGGGGTTACATCAATTTCAAAATTAGCCCCAGGGCCACGGTACGGACACTTTTACTCTGAAACAACGCTACATCCCCCAAACTGACTTGTCTTCGCACTGAATTGCTATGAATATTCTTTCAAAACCTCATAATATCGACTCAGCACTCCCAACATAACCCATCCAACCCAAAAACAGTCACTTCTCTTCTGCGCATGCGCAATCTACTCGCGGCTAAAAGTCCTTTCAAAATAACACACCTTACAAAAAACTCCGATTCTCCAACACTAGTGGTTCAGGAGATATCACATCTTTAATCCACGCATGTGCAGACCCTCAACAGGGGATTCTATGGAGGAATAGCATCCGCCACCCTAAAACCCTAATCCTCTCAGACGAAAACACCACCAGTTAAATCACTGATGATCTGCTCATGCGCATAACGAAAAATGCCTGTAAGCGGTAACATCAATTTCAAAATTAGCCCCAGGGCCACGGTACGGACACTTTAACCCGGAAACAACGCTACATCCCCCAAACTGACTTGTCCTTGCACTGAATTGCTATGAATATTCTTTTAAAACCTCATAATATCGACTCAGCCCTCCCAACATAACCCATCCAACCCAATAATAGTCACTTCTCTTCTGCGCATGCGCAATCTACTGGCGGCTAAAAGTCCTCTCAAAATAACACACCTTACAAAAAACTCCGATTCTCCAACACTAGTGGTTCGGAAAATACCGCATCTTTAATCTACGCATGCGCAGACCCTCATCAGGGATCTGAATTCTATGGAGGAATAGCATCCGCCACCCCAAAACCCCAATCCTCTCTGACGAAAACTACAGCAGTTAAAGGACTTCTCATCTGCGCATGCGCAATACGGAAAATGCCCGGAAAGGGCAGCATGAACCTCAAAAACATATGTTTCGGCATTAAAAGCAAAGTATTCCGCAAAATAGTAGTAATTTTTTTATTTTTTTCATGTCACGTGATCTTCACGAAATTTTGCAAAACTGTTTGCTTTGGTCTTTTGCATCTATTTACTGAGTTTCAATTTAATCAGATCAGTATTTTTCGAGTTATCGTGAAAACAAAATTTTCAAATTTTCAAAATTTTTTTTTTCCACTTTAGGGCCGTCCGTTCAACACAAAACTTCGCAGGCATATAAAGGTCATGATTCTTCAATCTGATGCCAAATTTCAAAAAGATCGAGTGATCGGTTCCGGAAATATTCATAAAAAACGTTTTTATTAAAAACGGCCTTAACTCCGAAACCGCTCGGTCGATTTCGCCCGTTAACGAACTTGTCCGAGATATTTACGCTACGAAACTACCCTGCAAATTTCAACGCTCTAAGTCGTTCCGTTCGAGAGTTATCGTGCTAACGGCCGGACCGGCCGGCCGGACGGACAGAATTGAATTTGACCTCGAATTCTTCATCAGGGAGTCGAACCCAATCGTTTGAGACCATTTTCGAAAAAAAATTCGAAAAATACAGACATTGTGACGAAATGATAGCACGCTGTTCCTTGCGGAACACGCGCGCAATTATAAATATAGTGTACCTGAGGCTAATAAATCTTATTCATTATCTTTAAAATCATATACCACAATAAAAAGGGCTTCCAAAATTTCTATCTTCATTGTTAGGGTACATAGGGTATATATATGTTCCAAGTAGACCCATCAAAAAACCACACTCAGGGCCGGTTACCTCAATTGCGAGTTAACTCGAGGTTGCGAGTTGACGCATGTATTTAGCGATATTCATGAACGCGTAACACTCGGGGGGTCAATTCTCGAGACCATTGGCTCGTCGAACGTATACGTTCGTGACGTCATGAGCGTAGATTTCTGGAAATTGCTATTCTCATTTCTCGGGGAACGAATAATGAGCGAATACATGAGCTACTCGTTCGTTCGAAAACATCGCTGCTCAACTGTCAAATGTTATTCCATTCAGAAAAAAAAATGAACTTAGGAGGTTCTTTTGTGGGATAATATGAATAATATAATTAATATTGTGGCTCTAAATGTTTGTACAAGAACTTAGCGAGAGGCATTGTAATGAGCAATTTAGTCAAACCCATTTATCAGATGATATGTTTATGCGTTTATTTCGTTTAAACGTTTAAACAATGAATTGGTTCGTGATTTGATAAAAAAGATGAATCCGTTTATCATTCCTCCTAGAAGACTTCATGATTTGGATATAAGGAAACAAAGGTGAGACTGTTTTTCTCAGAAGTGATATTAGGTGTTTATATTATTTTTTATCATTAACATAGGAACTGAATCATTTGATAAGTCCTTTGAGTACCTCTAAATATAAGTCATTCTACATCCCTTTCCAAGACAAAATGATAGGCGAAGTGAACTTTTACTGAAATTTTTAATTGAAAGTCTCGTATAATGGCACTATACTATTTTCATAGGCTTAACTTCTTCATCATAAGATCATTTTTATATTTTACAGTTTCACTCGGAAATTTGGGTTTCCTGCTGTAATCGATTGTCGTAATGTAGGCATTTTACCCCCTTCTGGAGATAGTGGAGAATATCTGTATGTTAACAGAAAAAAATACCACTCATTGAGTGTACAACTGGTAATAATTTCTATCCTATGTGATATTGTTCATTTTATATATATATGTATTTACTTTTTTAGGATATGCAGCAGTAATTTCAGGATAATGGACGTGAATGCATGTTTTCCAGGAGCAACTCATGATTCATTCATTTGGAATCAATCTAGATGCCAAGATTCCCTTTGTAATCTTTATTTGAGAACAAGAAGATCTTTCTACTTACTGGGTAAACTGTATATATAAATTATATATTAAAGAAGCAGCTTATAATCAATGAAAGTCCATTACTAGAGTAAAGAAAAAACACTTGCACTGAAGAATATCAGGAAAGGAGGGTCTATAGAACCACAACACGTGTTTTGCTAAACAGCATCGAGTGGAAAGTATCTGTTCCACCTGATATAAACCCTCCATTTATGAAAATCTTCAGTGCAAAGTGTTTTTTTTGTTTACTTTATTCAGAATTGTATTTCAGGTGACTCTGGATATCCACTGAGAACCTGGATTTTCATTCTGATGGTAAACCAGAACCAGGTACACATCAATTCGAATTCAATCAACACCTAAAGCACACTCCTTTGATTGATAGGTGTAATGGTCTACTGAGATGCCCTTCAGGTGCTTATTGGAACATAGGGTGTTACATTACACACCAGAAAAGGCAGTAAAATTAATAAGTGCATGCGTTATGCTTCACAACATATGTATCGAACATTTTATGCCTGACCCAGACATAAGTGATGATCTTATAGATTATGGAATAAATGCTACTGGCAATGAAAACAACGTGGGGGGAGCTATGGCATGAATGGCATGAATCCTGAATTAGTAGAGGAAAGAAATATAGTGATGAATTATTTTAAGAATACATGAAGTAATGAAATAAATATATCTGCACTTTGTTTTAGTATTTTTTCCATTGTATAATGATTTCAAAACGATGACATCCCACATTCTTTAGGGCCGATTTATTCAACCTCTCCGTAAAGTATTTGTTAACTATGTGCTCGTTAAATTAACCGACACCCTTTAAAGTAATAAAATCTATTCATATTTCACAGATGTTCCATAGATTTGTAGATCACTTCGTATAACAGAGATGAATAAACAATTATAGAATACTTTCCTTTCGGTAAGGCTACTTGAAAGTTTACAGTGAATATATCGGCCCTTACTCATTGAATACAACAAGTAAATAATTGAAAAAAGAAATATTTTCTCAGAAACAAATTCATCAAATAATAGTAACAAGATCGTTATATGGTTCCATAATAGAAACATCTTGATAAAGAAATAATATACATAAAATACTATATAAGTCAATACATCTTTATTTTTCATTAAAATTTATTTCAAATTAATTATAACAAACAGCTAATATCGGTTAAATATAACATAATAATATAAGGACACACTTCATTAATAGGTACCTACATATTTTCTGAAATTACTTCTGTCTGAATTATTTCATGTTAAACGCTTTAATCGAATATATGTTCTCGTTCTGCACATACATAATATTTCATAAGGAAATTTACCAGCAATATCTGGATGATTTTGTTTAACGAACGCGGTCTCTGCGACTTTATTACATAATAATGTTTCCTTATTAAAACTCCATTTCAAGCTCTGGCTAACTCAAATAATACTTGAGGTAGTAAGGCATTAAATTCAACCTGCAGGTTTTGTACCTACTTAACATCCTTTTTGGTATGCCTTAATTCAATGCTGAATATTCAATATCCATCCTTCATTGGGAATTGTTTCCCAATGTTTTATTATTCCACATTATAAAAGCTGTAGCATAACAATTTAAAGAATTTTTATATTCCTCCTTCTTGCCCAATTCATATTTAAATATATATATATTCTATGGATCGATCGTTCGTTGAGCGAATACGCTCATAAACGAGTGCAATCGAACGTATAGTTCGTTTTGAGTCAATTCTCGAGCAAATCTTCAACTACTCGCTCCATCGAAAGTGTACGCTCATTTCGAACGAAGAATATAAACTTGGCATCGTGGCAAAATTCATCGAAGAATGTGGTAATCATAGAAATCTAATGTTTATGATCTGAGTCGAAAAAGTGGAAACATGTTCTGTGATCTTGCATCTTGATAAACTTATCTAAGGTTAGGGTAATATGTTTTGATTAGGGAGCAATTTGAAAGATTCGTAAAATCAGATTTGCATTTGCTGTGAATAACATTCTATTTTTCTTTTGAATATCAATTGTTTCTTGTGGTCAAACATGGACAGAGAAATAAGTCTCGCTTCCTCATCTAATTAATTTCACCAGACAGGACTCAATATGGAAGGATATAACGAATAATTAAATGTAACCCCGTGTGCAAACAATGAGTGGAGGTATATAAAAGAGATCCTTGCTTTATATTTTGTATAGTTACCAATAATGTAATTTTTTCCAGGGTTCGCATGATATTCAGACCATGGCTCCAATCACTTCATTTTTATTTCCAACAGCATATATTCCATAATAATAATAACCTATATCTGGGTCAGTTCCAGGAATATTACTGTGTGTAATACATCACCTGAAGAGCATCTTCAGGACCCCATTACACCTCTGAATCAAACAACGAGGGTGCATGCCTTTATTATGAAAATTTTAGCCATCTAAAGATGATTCAAAAATTGACCATAAGATAAATGATTACCATCTGACTATACGTCAATGAATTTTGATGTTCCTGCCCAATTCATATTAGGCGCCCATGAATCCTTCTTTGCCACACCAATCCAGTAATAGCTGGATATATTGCCTCGATTCAAGTAGGAATATCCAACATTGCATTTAGGCCTTCTGATTGCAGATTGGATTGAATGCCTATCTCAGGCGAACTCACTTCATCCAAGTAATGTGTTAGTTGAGTTGGCCCATAAGGCTAAAATGGACTTTTAATACTATCCACAATCTTTTTTTTTCCCATAGGAAACATACTTATACTCAATACTCTTGCAGATTGCAATAAATAAAATTATCACGTTATTGCTGCTTAATTTTCTTATGAAATAATATTATGCACGTTCAGAATCAGAACATCAATTAGATTAATGCATTGGAAAAAAAATATTTTAAAAATGGAGAGGGAAGGTACAAAAAAATATATGAATTGACAAAGTGCTCATGACCATTGTTTATTGTCTATAGAGAATCTCAACTCTCACTTGAAATCTTTCAATCAAAAATATGTATAAATGTAGTGTGCAGTGCTTATACCTATCGTAGACAACATATCATTGATACCTATACTAAAATAATATTTAACCGATGTTAACTGTTTAATTTGTAAAATAATTAATTTCTAATAAATTTTGACGAAGAAAAAAGATGTATTGTCTAGGAATTACCTTTATTTTTTAGACCATACTATAATATTAATTGAATAATTTCTAGTAATCTCAATATTAGATGACAAGAAAATAAAAGTAGTTTGTAAATTGGTTCACTTTTTCGATATTTTCACTCAAGAATGTCTGACAGTCCTTTTACGTGAAACATATTCTGGCAAATAACAGGAATATGTTATTTTAACAATAATGTTCAGTAGCGTTTATAAATAAAATATAAAAAAGCACTGACGTGAAGTCAGTTCTCTTTGGCGCGGTTGATTCACATTGACCAATGTGAATTAAATGATGAGTATTTCCATGCTCAGTGGATAGTGCGAGCCGGTGATCTAGTTAGATTATGGTTCACTGTTGGGTCAAAAATTAACAGTGCTGTGCTCAAGCTGCCCTAGAGATACAGTAACAAAGCCTACACAGAAACAAACACAACTGCCTATCGTAACTCGCACAAGCTCCTAGGAGCTTCTGAGGGATTTCCTTGGGGGACCTAGGGGGGTCAGTGTAATCATGTCATTAGCAAGCGCGCCAAAGCAGATATAACCCACGTCAGTGGTTTTTTACTTTTTTCAAATTGAAGTTAATCAGCATCAGCGTGCTTACTAATGACATGATTATACTGACCCTCCTAGGTCTTCCGCAAGGAGATCCCTCAGATGCTTCTAGGTTCTTTTGCGAGATAGGAGACTAGTTGTGTTTGTTCTGTGTGGCTTACGCATATCTCTGTTAATTTTTTTACCCATTAAAGCTACTACCGTACGTCTGACGGCTCACTCTATCTATTACAATAGTTGAATATTTTTGTTCTATTGATGTGATCATCATGAAATTTGGCATAAGTCTTCGTTTCGGTATTCTGCAACTGACTATACCTAGTTTCGATACGATCAGATCAGTATTTTTCGAGTTATCGGGAAGACAAAACTTGCAAATGTATTAATTTTTTTTAGTGTACGTAGTCATTCGATCCATCCAAAACTTCGCGTGCTTATAAAGGTTGTAATTCTAAAATTTGATGCTAAATTTCAGATAGATTGAGTCAGTAGTTTCGGAAATACATAAACGGAAATAATGCTTCAACTAAAAATGGCCAACACTTGACCGAAACTACTGTTTGGATTCAGATCTCAGATTAACAAACTCAACCGAAATATTTGTGCTCCAAACCTACCCTGCAAATGCCAACTTTCAAACTCATTTCGTTCGAGGGTCATCGGGCTTACGGCAGGACAGAATTGGTTTGACCTTGAATTATTATTATTCATCAGTGAGTTGTACAAATAATGTGGTAAAGCTCTGCGGACAGGTGCTTTGGCGCTCTTGTCCAACTACTAGCGAGTAATCAAACTTTGAGAAATAATATCTCTGAAAGTAAAAACATTTCAACTGTACGTCATTCTGTTCGAGAGTTATCATGTCAACGGCCGGCCGGACATAATCAATTTTGACCACGGATTCTTGATCAGTGAGTCGAACCACGTTTGAAACGATTTTCAGCCAAAATCTGAAAATTACAGACATTTGGGCAAATTGATAAGCACTCTGTTCCGAGGAATTAACAAGAGCGCCAAAAAAGAATCAGTTCTCGAGAACAGTTTATTTGAAGAATAATTGCAGCAATCAAAACCATAAAGCCCTCTCTTTTATTAATATTATTAAATCTATGGATGAAACCGTCAAAACAAGCGTTCATCTTGACGAGCGTGTGATATAGAGCACTCGTTGTCGAACGAACATTTGAGCGATGATTTTAAACGATTAGCTCGTGTTTTCGTTCCCCGAGAATTGCAACTGGTGCATATCTCTGAACACTTTTGGTGGTGCTCATTCATTATGTCTGTGTTTCCAAATAATAAAGAAACAACATTTGACATATCTAAAATTCTGAATTTACGCGTGATTTACGTATTCTATTTCAAAATTTAAATTCAACGATGAAGCGCCACGCCAATATCAACAACAAAAACAAGGTATTATATGAGATCTAGGTGATAAGAACACACGCTCTTCAATAAATTCTGCCACGATGCCAAGTTTATTCTTCGTTGGAAATGAAGGTCTATGCTTTCCTTGGAACGAGTAGTTGAAGATATGCTCGAGAATTGAATTGACCCGAACTACACGTTCGATTTCACTCGCTCATGAACGTATACGTTCAACGAGCGATCGATCTCGAGAATTGACCCCCGGGCAGAGACAACTCTGCCCCGGGTTACCTGCAACCTCGAGTTTACTCGCAATTGAGAAACCGGCCCTCTGAAAACTTAAAAACGTACTGTCGTAAAAGGAATAACTACATAATAAAAGAGAACATTAGGATTCCCAAACTCGTGCCCCGAATAATACTATTTTTCATTCGGAGACATGTACACAAAAATGCCGACAGCTTCCCCATTTTGGAACTCATTATAAATTATCGTACATTGCAATAGAAAATAATTATAACAAGGAAAAAGGGATCATAAAAAATTTGAATAATAATAAAAAATAATTTTATGGATGAGGCACATATTTTCAACCATGATTTTTGGGCGCATGTTCTAGGGGAACATCGTCCTATCATTTCGTCCAAATGTCTGTAATTTTCGAATTTCGAGCTGAAAATTGGCTAATAGACTAATTCGGACTCCCTGATCACGAATCCGGTGTCAGATTTTTGGGTGCCGTCCGGCCGGCCGGCCGGCCGTAGGCACGATAACAGGAGCACCGAAGGTCCTATCGACTTCAAACTTTCAGGGTAGGTTTCTGATCAAAATGCGACGGTTAAGTTCGTTAACGGGCAAAATCGGCCGGACGGTTTAGGAGTTATAGACATTTAAAATTTTGAGGTTATTTCCCTGATATTTCAGGAACTAAAGAAGATGTTGAATCGAAACTTGGTAGTCAGTTCGAGGATATAAACGCGCAACTTTTGGCAAAATTCTGTTATGATCGAAATGTTGGTAATTTTTAAAAAAATATTTCTTTTAATTTTTTCGAAAAAAAAATTTTTTTTTCGTGAACTATTCATCAGATTGCAACAAAAACTTGTACTAACGTCAATTGTAGTATTTTGCAACATTGTGCAAAATTTTGGCTCCATACGATTTCAATTTCTGGAGATATAAGACAAAATGTGTCAAATTTCCTGGGTCTCTCTCAGTATTTTCATCGATTATTATATAATAATCAATAATATTAAGGTATTCAACATGATTCTGCTTTTTTTCTTTACTGGTCAGTACGGGCCACAAGGAAGATGAACATGCGCCCAATAGCTCCTGTCCACAGGGCTTGAACCAATTTTTTATTTTACATGTTTATAACAATGATTTCAGTTCATACTGAATTTACTTGAAATACTTAGAATTTATGAGTTATAAGAAAAAAAAAATTGGTTCAAGCACTGACGTGAAGTCAGGAGCTTTTGCGCGTATGTTCTATTGTCCATTCTCCTGTATTGGACACCCTTAATCGAATTTACCATGGTAAATTATTTTGTCCATTCTCCTCTGTATTGGACACTCTTATTAATTCGAATTTACCATGGTAAATTCGAATTTACGGACGATTTGTAGCATTTTAATACGAACATTTTGGTGGAAGAATCATTATGGACAAGGAAACTATTTTCCGAGATATTCAATTTTTTCGATAGAAGGAATCCGTGGCTTGGTGGTTTTTTCGATATCACGAATTCCGGACGGCAGCCTTAAGTCGTCTGAAGGTTGATTGTTTTGTAGCATTTCAATATGAACATTTCGGTGAAAGAATCATTAAGAGATATTAAATTTTTTCGATGGAAGAAATCCGTGGCTGGGAGATTTTTTCGATATGTAAAATTCCGGACGGCGGCCTTGATTCATCTGAAGGTGGATTGTTTTGTAGCATTTTAATATGAACATTTTGGTGAAAGAATCATCATGGAGCAGAAACTATTTTCCGAGATATTCAATTTTTTCGATGGTAGAAATCCGCATTAAGCGTTTTTTCGATATTTCAAATTCCGCACTTCGGCCTAACACGTCTGAAAGGTGATTCTTTTGAAGCATTTTAATAAAAACATTTCTGTGAAAGAATTATCAACGAGCAGTAACTATTTTCCGAGATGTTGCATATTTTCAGTGGAAGAAATGCGAGCATTATAATGCGAGATATGAATTTTATCGAATAAATGAAGTACTCATTGGGATCAGTGAAATATTATTGATTATTACAAATATATTCGATTCCGAAGATAAGAATATCGTTATCCATCGATTAAATATCCCCTGAACAGAAATTCGAATGGTAACATAAATTCATGAATATAAGGAGGTTTGGCAACGCCGCTCGACAATTCCCCGCTATCCCATCCTCGACGCTCCACGCTCCACACGTCATCATCACAGAACACTAATATCATCATAACGCATGAGCATACATTAATTCTTGGCAAGCACCCTCCAATCCCGAAGAAGCTGCTCGTGCTCATGCGCCACGCGTGTTTACAAATATCTTGGACGAAATTTGAATAGACTGTTCAGTCAAATTTCGATTTTGACAGGACCGAAGATATTATTTGTAAATTCTCGTGAAATATGGATTAGTTGGATGTGAGATCTTACTGTTATGGACGGCTGTAAGCAGTATTTTGTGCACTTGAATAACTTTTCCTTCAAAATTCAGTGCATAATTTTTAAGGGAAAAATCAATATCAACATTACCTTTTGCGTAAGTTTTATTTCCACGATGAACAATTCCTATCAAATTGCGACAATAAGCATACAGTTCATTGTATTAAGATGTTGTAGAAGGCTCATCCATTGAAAAGAAACCGATTAGTGTATTGTATGCTAACAACTATACGACATATGATTATTCTGGAAATCATATAGCTAATCTAGGGACACAAATATAAGCTATTTACCATTTGGGAAACAAATAATTAGATTTACCATAATCAGGTTTGAATATTGCTTTCATCCTCAATAGCTGAATTATTGCTTATTCATATATCATCCATATATATTAGCCACCGAACAGATGATTTGATCCTGCATATATTATTATAAGAATTTCTCTAGGTATGGAATATGGTAATAATGTTATATTGTAACAAATCATTTGATAAATAATGATTTCTTATAGTTAGATATCATTTTCATTTTGTAATTATTTTAGGTCAACTCATTTGATATCTGCAATTATGTATTAACTCAGAATATTGAAAGTTTACAGACATTTCCACTTATTAATTTGTATTCCAAGAATATGAATATATGTTAAATGCATGAAAAAATTGGTTTTCATAGGTAACGGAAACAAAGTAATTGTAAAAATGAAAATCATTTATTTAGATACCAATATACATATATTTTATACTTTCTACCAAGTGAATAAAAAAATTGTATACCACTCAAGTAGTAATTCAAACACAGGAAATACTTTCAAATAAAACTATATATTAACATCATTCTTAACTTCAAGAGCGATCAAGAATACCATTTATTTTGAAATTTACATTACATGCATCAAGCATTAGTACATCAAGCAGCATGCAATAATATTTTTTTTTGTGTTTGGCCCACCATACCACCCCACCATATAATCATGGACGGTTCCTGAAACACTACACAGACGATAAACATATGGATCATAATTGAAACATGATTACTAACTTTTTCCATTGAAAAAAAGTCTTATATACTACTTCTTCGTTGGAAAATATGCTTCTTGGTTTTTCCTCCATAGTCCTAGGTATATCATCATTTTAAAAGTTATTGTTGAATTATCATGCCATTCTAGTAGGTATAATATTAGTAACATCGGGGCCTTCATGCATATTTATATTGTTAAGCGTACTAAGCAACAAGCATTGGAAATTTAAGAAACATGTACCTGAAACTCTATGGGAAAACAACAAATACATACAAACATGTTATATTACTACGTGACCTTTTACTCCCATATTTTGAAATATTCTGCTACTGGAAAAATGGAAATTTGTTGTTAAAAACTCCTATTATATAATACATGCTGTCATCCAAACACCCCATGTTAAAGCATAGCTATCACCTACATGCATTGTTTAATTACTAAAAGATTGGCCAATCACCTCTCTGGGTCCCTAGAACTTTTCAAAACTATACATAAATGCATAAAAAATTACCAAAAGATTATTTACTTTCCACGTTTGCATTAACTCTACTTTTTGCATGGATAATATAATTGCTTATCAATTTTCCTTTTTCTACATCCAACATTTTCTGCACTTTTCTGATGTTCATAGAAAGCATTGTAAAATTTAGAGAAACTTGCAAAATCTACTAATTTGAGATCTTCACATAATTTTTTATGCATAATCTATAAATATACAAGCTATTGGAAATACTACCAAACTTCCTACTCAATAACAACTTGGGTACCTCACGTTTACTACTTTCATCATTAGGAACATTTAAATTAACTTTTTTTTCATTTTCCTCCAAGAAACGATCAACTTCGGATTGGTATTGGACCTTACTAGTAGAAGGTTCATCTATACATAAGTTGAAGTCATCAGAATCTCCACCTGAAACAGACTCGCTTCTCTTTTCGATCAAAGCAACTGCATGTATATGTTTGCACAAAGCTGTTTTCACAGCGTATTCTGAACACTCACATTTGAATCTGTGTATGCAGATTTTACACTTCTCACAGTACGAAGCTCTACATCCCTCATCGCAAAGTTCACTATATGAAATTATGTAATATTTGTCTCCTGTTGAACTTGATTCAACTTTGAATTCTCCTGAATCTAACCGAGTTACCATATGCTGGACAACATTTTCAGCTCGATCATGTGCTTCTAGATTGACTCTATGTTGATACGAATTAGCAGATGGTCTTTCAGTTTCGATTATTTTTTTCCACATTTTGTCATTTACCAATTCTTCCAATATATCCAGCAACTTTTCCACTCTGAAAGTTCAACATACACTTTTAGTAATTATTATTAAACAATTTCACCACTCACCGAATATTCTGTTTTGCTTTCAGTTTATTATATTTTAAAACTTTATTCAAACTTTCGATTGCCATGTTTGTATTAATTCCACAATTCTTCCTATAGCAATGAGCCCACATGTGTATCCTTTCGTCGCTCTGAAAATAATATCTGAAAAAAATCATTTATCAAAATGACGATGTAGATGTAGTCCCAACATTGTTACTCACCTCTGTAAATAGTTGAGAAATGCAGTTTCCCCTTCTTCTTCCAAGTGCTTGAAATATTTTATTTTCAACTCCCTAAATGTTGACTCGTCCATCTCAGTCAAGATTCTTCTCATTTCCTTCTTCATAGCTTTCTTATTTTCAATTTTTTTTAATTTATTCCTTCCTTGTTGGTTCCAGTTTTTTATTATATGCCATGTGCATAATAATCTTCTGGGTTTATTTTCTGTAGTCATCACTTGGGTCCATGCATTGTAATATTTCACATCATCATCTGACATGATGTATTTAGCTTCAATATTTCCTCCTACTCTGGTTTTTAGTGCATGGAAAAAAGTTTGTTGGATCTTCTGATCCCTTCTATTGGAGAGTAAGAAAGCGACAGGAAATCCTATGTTCCTTTCATCTTTAACTAGCACTATGGTTAAATCCCAGTTTTTCCTGTTAGTCCCATGAGTTCCGTCTATGCAAATGATTCTACTGAACTCTTTGAGCTTCTTCTCCATGAGATTATTCATGAAGCCCAGAGCAAAATCTTGGTTTTCCAACTCAGGGTGGTTTTCACCTAAACACATGATGAATAAAATACTAATCACACATATTTGAGAACCACTCACCAATTTGTTTGAATAGAAACACCTGATTTTCTTCTTGGATATTCCACTCTTGAACTTTCAAAATTGTAGCGATCATGTCATCTTCATGTCGCCTTTTATCAACATTAAATTTCCTCATGAGATATGCTAAATCTCCACGAGTTAGGGCCGGTTTCTCAATTGCGAGTTAACTCGAGGTTGCGAGTTGACGCATCTATTTAGCGTTATTCATGAATGCGCAACACTCGGGTTACCCGCAACCTGGGGTTAACTCGCAATTGAGAAACCGGCCCTTAGTATATTTAATCTACTCAGTTCTGTATTCCTTGTAATTTTTGCATCTCTGAGGATTCTATCTGTAGTAACTCCATCATTCAATTTGTTGACGAGCATTTCTTGCTCACTTTTCGTCAACCGTTTAGATCTTAATTCATTCTCATGCCCCACATGTGTTTCAGTAAAGCATATGATCACTCCTAAAAATAAATAATGAGCCTTGGATAAGTAAAATAATTCAAATAACTACCAGTACTGCTGATTTTAGCTTCAATTCTTGAGGGACAGATTCCAGATATTTTGATGCTGCCTCCCCTTTTCATTCTTCTTTCAGAACAATTGCTGACAAATCCTAAATAGAATAGAAATTAATATATCATTTAGAACACATTAATAAGTAACCAACCTGTGGTATTACTACGATTACAATTATAGTGCCGTTGTTCTCCATAATTAGTCTTGCAATTTTTTTCACAAACATAATCAATATTTCTATTATCTAGATTCCTCCAAGCTTCAAACTCTTCAATTGTCTTGAAATCCAAGGTAGTCTCTACTATATTCAACGTATGGTATTGCTTCAAATGGTGGATCAATTCTTTTCGAAATCGCAGCATATTGGGCACTTAATATGTTTTCGTAAGGTATTGGTAATAATATTGTGGAATTCTTTTAAATGCCGAGTCTTTGACGATACTCTGCCAAAATTTTTACCACACACTTGACAACTGAGTTTGTTATCGCTGAAAAGTAAATATACTTATAATTCCTTTCTATTAATTAAAAAGCAACTTACTTTTGCTCCTCCATATTCCTGGGTTTAATTATTTCACTGAAATACAACCAATCGATTCACAACCTATAATAAATATAAATCCAACGAAACGATTGAAATACAATCGATGTCAACAGGATAGTTAGTATTAGTAATAACTTGTATATTAAGGAATTACTCTGAATAAGACAACTCGTTGTCGATTGACAATAGCTGAATCATAGACAAGAGATATATGAGCTGAATGGCATCAGAAATCGTATTCCAGCCAATTTCGCGGTAAAATATCTCCAACACAAGTAATAATATGGTATTCTGTGCTTGCACGCATGTTTTTGTTTATTGTTTATAAAACGGCGCCGGCCCTTATTCCATCGTTAGTCAAAGCTCTATCTATAATTAGTGTTCTCCGCTCTATAACTAGAGTATAGAACAAGCTCTATAGTGTATCCTGGTGTATCAACAAAAATGGATATGGTAGAAAAACCTCTTGAATGCCCCGCAATATTCAATTTTCCTTTCCCCCCATATGATATTCAAAATGAATTCATGAGCGCTTTATATGAAACTATTAATAATAGAAAATTTGGAATCTTTGAGAGTCCAACTGGAACTGTGAGAAATTGAAATTATTAGAAAAATGTGAATGTATAATATTTCTACTTTGTAGGGAAAATCACTAAGTATCATTTGTGGATCTATTCGTTGGTTAAAAGACTATAATGAGAATCAAAAAAAGGTTTTGTCAGGTATTGTTCAGCATTATCAGATGGAGAAGGAAGAGTTATCTAAAGAATCATCGGATTGGTTGAGTTTTCAATCCAAAGAAATTGAAATAAACAGGAAATTATATGAGATAAGGCTCAGATTGAATAGAATTCTTGAATATGATGAACGAATAGATAAATTAATAAATTCAGTTAGAAGTAACAAAATTATGTCTAAGGAGTACAATTTAAAGGTCAAGAATAATAAGGAAAAAACTACTACAGATGAACCGTGTGTATCTGAAAATATAGCTGATGAGATGTTGATATGTGATGAACCTGAAGATGAGATTCATGAGGAAGAAAGCACAGAACAAGATGATAAGTATGAACCAGTTAAGGTGATTAGTACTCTAATGAATTCTGGGTTTAAAATTTATTTTGCATATTATCATTAAAATTTTTCAGCATAAGAACTCTTCTCTTTATAATGGTTCACAATTTCAGATTTATATTTGCACCAGAACTCATTCTCAACTGGCACAATTTGTTGGGGAAATAGTAAAATCTCCGTTTGGCAAGGATGTTCGTGCGATTTCCTTGGCATCAAGGCAAGTTTATTGTATAAATCCAGAAGTTAAACAATTAAGGAGTATGGCACTGATCAATGAAAGGTATCCATTTTCTCAAATGATACTTTAATTTTAAAACCTATATTTTTTTAAAAGATGTTTAGATATGCAAAAAAAGAAGTTGGAAACAATAAAAGATGGGGATGGAAAGGTTACAAAGAAACGATGTACTAAATCTCAACAGTGCCCTTACTATAAAACACAATTCATAGAAGATCTTAAAGATGTAGCTTTATCAGAAATATTGGATGTAGAAGATTTAATAGCTGCTGGCAAAGAACTTAAGGCATGTCCATATTATGCTAGTCGAAAAGCTGTAGATGATGCGGAAATAGTTCTTATTCCGTATAACACCTTATTACATAAATCAACTCGGGAAGCTAGTGGTAATTATAATGAGAGCTCTATCTAGTCAACTGAGTTCAAAAGATCAGTTCCTCTTCAATATTCTATCAAATCTTCAGTATAATTCTCTGAAATTTACCTTTTTCAGGAATAAAATTGAGAAATAATGTAGTTATAATTGATGAAGCTCACAATCTGCTTGAGTCCTTAGCTAAGATGTATAATAGTGAAGTCACCTTGGTTCAAATGGAATATGCTTCGAGGCAGTTGGTAGGATATAAAATGAGATTTGGTACTAGGTTGTCATCAAGCAATCTTCTGATGATAAATCAACTTATTTTCATCACTAATAAATTGAAAAATATATTAGGTAAAGATAATATTTTAGCCTTGTTCAGCTTAAAATTTTGCAGTGTGTCTGGTCCTGGGCATGCATGTTCTGAAAACCAATTCAGGATATACCTATGTGTGTGTTAAATTGAACATGCATTTCCCATGTCTTGTATGTACGAATTTCATTGAGAATTTATTAGCAATCCATATTTCAGATAAAAATATTGAAAATTTAAAGGAAAAGCAAACAGATATGTTCACAATTGGAAACTTTGTACTGATGGCAGAAATTGACAATTTCAATATGTTTAAACTGGTAAAATTCGTCAGAGATACCAAGTTATCACAAAAGGTAACTTGAAACTGAACAGTAAAAATTCGAATAATCTATATCTAGAAACCATCTACTAAATCTATCCAGTATACAGATCAAAATGTTTCAATTCATTCTTCAGAAATAGTAGTAATCTACATTCCTTCTATTTCTCATTTATGATTATATATACAACCTTTATCTCAAGCAAGCCATGTGAATAGCATATAGCTAAATTTACTTTTACTTGATATTTTGGGAGAATGTTCACCATCAACAGGTTTTGTTTTATAATGTTCTCAAATTATAATGTGCAAAGGAAGACAAGTTGCTACTCCCCCTGAAATGTTCCCAGTTCTGAAGTACATATGATTCAAATATTAAATGAGAAAAATACGTCTATGCTAGGACTTGTATTTCACTAATTTGAATATTCGAATATTGGACTAATCGATATGTTGAATATACAGGGTGAGTCTTTGACCACTGCATTAATTTTAACCAAAGATTCCTCTTATCAAATGAAACACTTTTTTCATTTACCATTTTTCCAGATTCGGCTCAGGTAAAAATTTACAAGCGTTTAAAGATTTCACAATGTGCTAATACACTCCCGCATATAAATTATCTATGACATTGTTGGCAGACGAGAATAAGGCATGGTAACGTGGTTTACAGCTTGATTCGGGATTCCAACGCTCAGGGACGGATCAATAAAAGTAGTGAAATTTCTGGAGTTTTCGATTTTAAAACATTCAATGAAGAATATCTCGAAAACGGTGCGTTTAAGGAGAAATGATGAAGAATAATATAATGTTCTAAAACGATGGAATATTCTTGATTTGACTCAAGAAAAAACTTTATATGCTTTCTTTATGCTAATTTTGTTTAGTTTTATTAATCCACGAGTCCATAACTAGAAAACCAGTAGAAGTAGAAAATAACTAATATTTGGAAAATATGTATCATAGTTATAGGAAACTTTACGCCAACATTCATTTTATTCGAAAAAAGGATGTCAAAGCTACAAAATAAAAACTGATTTTTTTTCAAAATTTCAACAGCCTGTATCTTTTTAACTGAGCTGAATTTGGAAAAATGTTGAATGAAAAAAGTGTTTCATTTGATGAGAGGAATCTTTGGTTACAATTCATGCAGTGGTCAAAGACTCACCCTGTATACATATTCAACCATTCATGTTTGAATATTGTATCATGTCACGAATAGTTTTAAATTTGAACTATCAAATAATACAGTAATATATAAATATATTCTATAGTAGTATCAGATAAATCATCTCTAACGAAAATAGAAAGAGTTTTTTCTACGTTTCTTCTTATGTAGTTCATCTATGGGAATATATCATTCACATTGCAACGAACGTAAAAAGCTACATGAATGATACATAAAAATTAAAAAAAAATAATTCATTAATATAATAATTAATAATCAGTAGAAATTTATATTGAAGGTACTGGGTTATATGAATTTTACCATATATGATGATATTTTTGATCTGTATTTCCGAAGAAATTAGTCCAGATTCATCAATGAGTTTAATTCGAAATTTCATGATAATTATCATGGGTTATGTAGAAAGAATTTATTCGTTCTGTTGGGGAAGTAATGAATCTTTGTAGTAAAATCTAGAATGTGCTTTAATTGTTGATTTCTGCATTCTTCAAAACATAATCAAGGAATCTTTCAGGGGTTTAATATTTTAGAAAATAAGTATTGTAATTTTATGCAGAGAGATATCCTAGATTTAGAAATAATGTTTTTCAGATTCACCATTATTCTTTGAAGTATCCAGATTATGGAAAGAATGAGCAAAAACCTGTTCAAGGATTGAAAAGCTTTTTGACAAATTTGGCTAACAATAAAAAACAATCAATAGCTTCAAATAATAGAGAGTTTGAAACAGTTGAAGAAACCACCCCACAAGAACCAGTTCCAGCAAATCCATTGCTACCTGTTATTGCATTTTTAGAATCTCTTACGTACTCCTATGGAGATGGAAGAGTTTTGGTTGAACATAATCCTAAATCTATGCTCAGTAAATTTCAATTCTTATTACTGAATCCATCTTCACAATTCACTGATATTGTAAAGGAGGCAAGATCGGTTGGTGTTTTCGCTCAATATTAAATTTTTTGGATGATTACATATTGACTTGTATCATAAGATCAATGAAATTTCCAGGTGATTGTGGCTGGTGGTACAATGAAGCCCATAAATGAATTTAGAAATAGATTGTTTATATCATCTGGTGTAGAACCTGATAAAATCGTTGAATTCATGTGTGATCATATTATTTCGCCCGACAATATTCTACCTATTATTGTGAATAAAGGCTCGCAAGACCAAAGTCTTTATTTCAATTTTGAGAATAGAATGAAGCTAGTGAGTCCATAATTGTGTTACTAAAGAAAACTTATATTAACTGGATTTTATTTAAGGGGACAAATATAAAACATATACTTCAAGAAGCATGTAAAAAGGTTATGGGAGGTATTGTAGTATTTTTTCCTTCATATCATTATGAAAACTGGGTATGGGAACAGGTGAAGGATGTTTCATTCGGAAGACCTGTCTTCAGAGAACCTAAAAACACTGGATCTGTTGAAGCTGTTCTGGAGAAATATGCTGCAACAATAAAGAAATCTACAAAAACTGGTGCATTGTTATTCAGTGTAGTTGGTAAGAATATGTTTATAATTATGTGTTCCATACCATTTTAAACCAACTAGTTCAATTGGGTTAAGTTACATAATTCGTATTATGTCGATAATGTTCCAAAATCACCTTGGGTAATTCTATCAATGAAAAATTCCGAATTGTTGTCAACTTCAGAGTATCTAGTTTTGTAACATTACATATAAATAGAAAGAGGTCAGAGTTGTACAAAATTTTGACAATATTAATTATTGATATATTTTGTTTGAAACTGTCGATTTGGACTATTATGTTGCAGTTTTGATGAATAATCATATACTGAAAAGTTTTGAAACCTGAATCATGAATCTCCAGCTCTCAGAAACATTGAGCGATGTTCATTTATAATTTGTTATTAATAAATGACATCCCAATCAATCAAAGCGGCCAATTGAAATCAGCAATTATCAGGATCATCAAGATTTGAGCATATAGCATTATAACTGCATGAGTATTGTTTTTATCAACCTGCTTTAGAATTAGGAAGTAATAATTCATGATGCATATCTATAACAACTGAGGAATGACATAAAATTCAAAGAAATTAATTTAATTCAAGAACAGAAAAAGGACTTAATTGGAGAAATTTCAAAAGTTGAAATTCCAGAAGAGAAACTTATTATGATGTCAGAATATAGATCACCAAGCGTTCCTCTTTTAGAATTTCTGGAAAAGATGGAGGAGGCTTTAAATAATTTAAGACTACAACACAGAAAGCAATTTCGACTGGCAGTGGTTGGAGATTTCAATGTTGAGATGATGGTGGTTAGTAAAAATAAGGTACACATGATAAATGTATTCAGTTCATATAACTGCAAGCAGTTATTTGAAATTCCATCTCATATTACACCAACCAGCGCCACATATATTGATAACATCTTCTGTAACTTCGAGACAAACCAGACATGTACTCGCAACTTTCGTCTGAGTGACCATGAGTTTCATATTGTTTGGCTTGAATCTATAAAAAACAAGTACACTGTAAAAATAAAATGACGACCAGAATAATAACATAAAGGGCTACTCACATAATTAAAACATATTTGAGATCCACAGATTGGGAAAATATTTTTCATGGAAAAACTGCTGAAGATGCATTTTCAGTTTTCTTTGATATCCTTAAGGCATCATTGGATCGGTATGCACCTATGAAACAAATACAAATTTCAAAGAAACAAACAATGATTAATGAACACGCACAACGAAGAAGTAAAAAGGATAAAAAATCAAGTGGAAACATGCGATACCATTTTTAAAGCAACAAGAAGTGAAACAGCCTTAGAAGCCTACAAGAAGAGCAAATCATTACTTCATAGAATTTTGGAAGAAAATAAAAGAAGACACCATGAATATCTCATTAATCATTCGGATAATAAAACAAGCACTGACGTGAAGTCAGAAGCTTTTGCGCGTATGTTCTATTGTCCATTCTTCTGTATTGGACACTCTTAATTCGACTTTACCATGGTAAATTCGAATTATTCCACTTTCCGCGCAGAGACCGTGGATTCCTGCATGTTATTCCAGCCATACACCATTCTATTTGTAATGAATTTTTTCCGCTGCAGTTTGTTGCACTGTTCTTTCTGTAACTTTTTCGTGTGATTCCGTAGCTGCCTAGATGTGCTGGGCCTGAAAATGTTAGAACAGGAGTAGTGTCCACTGATCCACTTATAGATTGCTATGAGATCTCCTGGAATTTTTCGTTCTCTCTGAGTGGTTCAGTTGTTCCATTCTGCCAATGTAGTGTACATTTTTTAGTGTTGGAGGGATTTTTTTGCCCTTCTTTGAACTCTTTCCAACAACTCTATATCCTTGATGTAGTACGGATCCTATATCGTCTGTGCAAATTCAAGTTTTGGACTAATATGTCTTGTACAGCTTCATATGTCATATGTCGTGCGATTGGCTCAGTGGTAGAGTAATTGACTTGGGAGCGGAAACCCCAAGTTCAATTCCGAGGCTAGGAAATACATTTTCTAGTCACGGTAATCGCCACCATTCGCTGTTGGGTCAAAAATTAACAGTGCTGTGCCTAAGGTGGCGTAAGGACACAGTAACAAAGCCTACACAGAACACAACTGGTTCTCCTAACTCAGGGCAAGCTCTTAGAGCTTATGAGGGGTCTCCTTGTGGAAGACCCAGGAGGATCAGTATAATAATAATAATAATAATAATATCCTTTGAGTGATCCCGGAATGCTCTCTTTGTAAGATATACAGGACCATTTGCTCTCTTGATGATTTGTGTTATGTGCATTTCCCATTTTAGGTTACTTGTTACTATCCCAGGTCTTTATGGAATGAAACTGCTTTTATAGCTTTTAAGCTCATGCTATAGTGAAACCGGGGATTGTTGGCTCCAATGTGCAGCTTTGTACATGTATCTGCCGCTCAGTATCTGCCTATTTTAATTTGGTTTACAATATAGTTTTGTGTCATCTGCATACAATAACATATCAGAGTCGACATTAACATTTATTCGGACACATATACGGCGGTTGGTCAGGAAGCTGTTAATCCAAAGCAATAGATTGCCCCTAATTCCAAAGTGTTGTCTTACTAGGAAGTCTCTGGTGAGGCAACGTATCGAACGCTTTTTCGTAATCTAACTATATTACATCCACCGGCTGATTGTTATCTTGCCATGTTGTCCAATGATTGACGGCAGTTGGTTGTGACTGATCTTTTTGGCATAAACCCATGTTGACTCTCCGGGATGATTCTGTTTGCTAACATGAACGATGTTACATTCCTTGTTATGACTTTTTCCATGAGTTCACAGATGCAGCTTATGAGATTAACAGGGCGATAATTGATAGGATTCTGCCTGTATCCCTTCTTAAATATGGGAACAACAATGCCCGTTTTCGAATCTGTCTGGAAGATCATTTTCATTTATACACTCATTCATTAGAATGTCCAAAAGGAGGCTAAGACTGGATGCACATTTCTTTGAAGAAATCGATGGTATGTTATCAAATCCAGCACTCTTAAGTTTGGTGGATTGCATCTTCAACTTTTTCTGCTGTAAAACTTATTATTGCGATGCTCTCTTTATTTCTTTCACATGTTGTTACCATTGGTTGTTGTGCTTTTGACTCGGTGGTATATAAAGACCTAAACTGTAATTTGTAGCATTCAAAGTAATTTTTGTACTGCTTGAATTCAGTGTTCTCTTTATGTAGGCATAAAACTTTTTGTCTCCGCTAGTAAGTTTTTCTAGCTGCAGATAACATTTGTTTTAGTTTATTATTATGAATTCTGTACAATTGGTAATCATCTGCACTTTTTGTTGTCCTATATTTCCTTTTAGACAAGTGTGAATAATAATAATAATAATAATAAAGAGTTTATTAGACAACATTACAAAGTCAATAAACCCGAACGAGACTGTGAGTTATTCAAAATTTATAACTGTGTACATCTGTTAAATTAAAATAATTGATTCTAACGGTAGAACAAAAAAAAGCACTGACGTGAAGTCAGTACTCTTTGGCGCGCGTGTTCACGGTGGCTAATTTGAATTGAATGATGAGTACTTCAAGCTCAGTGGATAGAGCGAGCCGAAGATCTACCCAAAGGATAGTGGACACCATTCACTGTCGGTTCAAAAATTAACAGTGCTGTATCTAAGCTGCCATCAGGATAGAGTAACAAAGTTGGAAAATAACACAACTGACTCTCCTTAGTCGCACAAGCTCCTAGAAGATTTGGGAGGGTCAGTATAATCCTAATCATGTTTATAGCACGCGCGCCAAAGCAGATTGACTTTTTACACTTTTTCTTTCATTGTTAAGTCAATCTGCTTTTGCGCGCGTGCTATAAACATGATTAGGAGTATACTGACCCTCCCAAATCTTCTAGGAGCTTGTGCGACTAAGGAGAGTCAGTTGTGTTCTTTTCCAACTTTGTTACTCTATCCTGATGGCAGCTTAGATACAACACTGTTAATTTTTGAACCGACAGTGAATGGTGTCCACTATCCTTTGGGTAGATCTTCGGCTCGCTCTATCCACTGAGCTTGAAGTACTCATCATTCAATTCAAATTAGCCACCGTGAACACGCGCGCCAAAGAGTACTGACTTCACGTCAGTGCTTTTTTTTTCAAGTTCCTTTAACAATTATAGCTATCAATAAAGTTTGGCTGTTAGCTTTACCGTAGATCGAAAAAAAATGCGGTTGTGGGACCTCCGTTAGGAACGTAATTGCCTCTTCTCCAAATCCGAACGTATTTTAATATAGATCTACTGAATATAGTTATTTATAAATTTGCCTCAGGGCCACCATACAGACATTTCAACTCGGAAAAAACGCTAATTCCCCCAAACTGACTTGTGTCCGTGCACTGAATTGACATGAATATTCTTTTAAAACCTCACAATATCGGCTCATTACTCCCAACATAACCCAAACAACCCAAAACCATTCACTTCTCGTCCAAGCAAGCGCAATATACTCGTGGCTGTAAGTCCTCCCAAAATTACACACCTCACAAAAAACTCCGATTCTCCAAAACTAGTGGTTCAGGAGATATCGCTTCTTGAATCCACGCATGCGCAGACCCTCACCAGGGGATTCTATAGAGGAATAGCATCCGCCACCCCAAAACCCCAATCCTCTCTGACAAAAGCACCAGCAGTTAAATCACTGATGGTCTGCTCATGCGCATAACGAAAAATGCCCCTAAGGGGTAACATCAATTTCAAAATTGGCCCCAGGGCCACGGTATGCACACTTCAACTCGGAAACAACGCTATTTCCCCCAAACTGACTAGTGTCTGTGCACTGAATTGGCATGAATATTCTTTTAAAACCTCACAAAATCGGCTCATTACTCTCAACATAATCCATACAACCCAAAAACAGTCACTTCTCTTCTGCGCATGCGCAATCAACTCGCGGCCTCAAGTCCTCCCAAAATCACACACCTTACAAAAAACTCCGATTATCCAACACCAGTGGTTCAGGAGATATCGCATCTTAAATCCACGCATGTGCAGGCCCTTACCAGGGGATTCTATGGAGGAATAACATCCGCCACCCCAAA
The DNA here is from genome assembly GCA_937662695.2 of Halyzia sedecimguttata. NCBI lineage: Eukaryota > Metazoa > Arthropoda > Insecta > Coleoptera > Coccinellidae > Halyzia > Halyzia sedecimguttata. The sequence continues at coordinate 15,206,139 of OW569415.2, forward strand.
ACCCCAATCCTCTCTGACGAAAACACCAGCAGTTAAATCACTGATGGTCTGCTCATGCGCATAACGAAAAATGCCCGTAAGGGGTAACATCAATTTCAAAATTAGCCCCAGGGCCACGGTACGGACACTTCAACTCGGAAACAACGCTACATCCTCCAAACTGACTTGTCCTTGCACTGAATTGCCATGAATATTCCTCTGAAACCTCACAATATCGGGTCAGCACTCCCAACATAACCCATACAACCCAAAAACAGTCACTTCTCTTCTGCGCATGCGCAATCTACTTTCGGCTAAAAGTCCTCTCAAAATCACACACCTTACAAAAAACTCCGATTCTCCAACACTAGTGGTTCAGGAGATATCACATCTTTAATCCACGCATGCGCAGACCCTCAAAAGGGGATTCTATGGAGGAATAGCATCCGCCACCCCAAAACCCCAATCCTCTCTGGCGAAAACACCACCAGTTAATCACTGATGGTCTGCTCATGCGGATAACGAAAAATGCTTGTAAGGGGTAATATCAATTTCAAAATTAGCCCCACGGCCACGGTACGGACACTTTAACTCGGAAACAACGCTACATCCCACAAACTGACTTGTCCCTGCACTGAATTGCTATGAATATTCTTTTAAAACCTCACAATATCGACTCAGCACTCCCAACATAACCCATCCAACCCAAAAACAGTCACTTCTCTTCTGCGCATGCGCAATCTACTCGCGGCTAAAAGTCCTCCCAAAATAACACACCTTACAAAAAACTCCGATTCTCCAACACAAGTGGTTCGGGAGATATCGCATCTTTAATCTACGCATGCGCAGACCCTCATCAGGGATCTGGATTCTTTGGAGGAATAGCATCCGCCACCCTAAAACCCCAATCCTCTCTGACGAAAACTACAGCAGTTAAATGACTTCTCATCTGCGCATGCGCACAACGAAAAATGCCCGGAAAGGGCAGCATGAACCTCAAACGAGTTCAAACAGACAAATTATATCTCCGAAAGTATTGGTTTCTCAGAGTTGGGAATTATATCAATTTATTCTTATGATAGAACTGCATCATAAAGGAAATTCAATTCAAATAAGAGTTTATTTATCAAGATTAAATGAGAACTGCACCATGGAAGAAACCAAATTAAAATAGCTGAAATGAATTTGACTGTCTCTTATAGAACAGGATGAAATGTACGAGTATAAACACAGATCATATAATAAAGCTTAGATAGAATAATAAAAGCATTCTGTGAAAACATAGAAGTACGATTCATTATTGAAATTTAGAACTTCATCTTAGCAGAAATTGAATTCAAACATCATAGAAGAATTTAAATTCAACAAGAGTGCCAAAAATTATCAATCCAAAACCAATAGACGAATTCTACCCAACAACGAACTCATCCGAGATATTCATTCCTCAATTCTATGATGAACGATAATATATATCTTTCCTCAAATCTACTCCAATACACCAATATTCCAGTTTTGTTTTTAGTAGAGATATTCTGAACTCAATATTATTAACTTACCATTACCATTCCCATCATCATATGGATTGACCATCGGCATGAAAATATCAACCAACAGAAAGTATGATATTATATTATCATTCTCATATTTATACGATTGCTGGAATGAAACAACGTCATGTCTAAGGAAAAGTTGACATTATAACAATTCATAGAATACCCACATAATAATTCTATCATTCTGTGAAAACGTAGAAATACGATTTACATTGAAATTTTGAAAAATCATATCTCCGAAAGTATTAGCTTGTTAGAGTTAAAAATGATATGAATGGATTCTTATGACAAAACTGCTTATTAAAAAAAATTTAATTTGGAATTTGTTTCGTAAAAAAAATTTTTTTTTTTGTTACTCCGAAACCATCTGTCTGATTTTGCCCAATAACGAACTTAGCCGAGATATTTATCCCCCAAACCTACTGTCTAGCTCATTCCGTTCGAGAGTTATCGTGCCTTCGGCCGAACGGCCGGCCGGACCAGCCGGCCGGACAGAATGAATTTCGACCACGGATTCTTGATCAGTGAGTCGAACCAAATCGTTTAAGACCATTTTTATCGAAAAATTCGAAAATTACAGACATTTGGACGAATTGATAAGCACTCAGTTCCGAGGAACTAGAGCGCCAAAAAATAGGTTTCGGCATTTTAAGCAAAGTATTCCGCAAAATAGTAGTAATTTTTTGATTTTTTTCATGTCACGTGATCTTCACGAAATTTTGCAAAAGTGTTTGCATTGGTCTTTTGCATCTAACTACTGAGTTTCAATTTAATCAGATCAGTATTTTTAGAGTTATCGTGAAAACAAAATTTTAAAATTTTTGAAATTTTTTTTTGCCACTTTAGGGCCGTCCGGTCAAAACAAAACTTCGCAGGCATACGAAGGTCATGATTCTACAATTTGATGCCAAATTTCAGAAAAATCGAGTAATCGGTTCCGGAAATATTCATAAAAAACGTTTTGACTAAAAACGGCCTCAACTCCGAAACCGCTCGGTGGATTTCGCCCGTTAACGAACTTGTCCGAGATATTTACGCTATAACACTACCCTGCAAATTTCAACGCTCTAAGTCGTTCCGTTCGAGAGTTATCGTGCTAACGGCCGGCTGGACCGGACGGACAGAATTGAATTTGACCTCGAATTCTTCATCAGGGAGTCGAACCCAATCGTTTGAGACCATTTTCGAAATAAAATTCGAAAAATACAGACATTGTGACGAAATGATAGCACGCTGTTCCTTGCGGAACACGTGCGCAAAAAATAAAAATATTACATTGAATGAAACCAGTTTCTTTAATACCCTAGTATGAACCTGAATTCCATACGGAAAAACTAAAAACAAAATGTCAACACCGGGCAAATACGCCCTAATCGGTAGTTCTTTTTCTTCATTATCGGTGGTCTTATCCAGTTTCGGTGGTTTTATCCTTTATCGGTGGTCTAGTCCAGTATCGGTGGTTTTTTAAACATAGTAAATATGAATAAAAAAAAATGAAAAAATTCAGGCAGCAACTGAATAGATGAATGAATAATAATCCGCTTGAACAAAATTTTTAAAATAATTTTTCATTTAGTTATTCAATAGTTAATTAATAACTTTTTTCTGCTTGCACATTAACATAGCAAGTGTGATAATTGCTAAACTATAAGTTTTAGATTTTTTTCCTCTCTTGGAGCAATTTTTCAAAGGCTTAAGAATAGAATCCCGTTGGGAAAATTAAAAAATGTTTATTTTTCAATTTTTTAATAATAATTTTCGTTGTTGCAAATTAAAAACTTGAATTAATCATCGAACAAAATTTTTTTTTTTAAATATTATTGACGATCCGTTTTTATGTTATTAGAAACTGCATAGAAATAATTTTTTCAAATTTTTATCTCTAATTGTTTAAAAAATTGTTATAAACAAATGCGTTGTTTATAAGATAATTGAAAATTTTTTTTTGGAATTTCAATATTTGATACAAATAATGATTTTTACGAGAAAAATTGTTTCTTAAAAAAAAATTTTTTATTGCTTAAAAACGCATTTGTTAATTAACAATTATTTTCTCCCACTTCTAATTAATATTAAGGAACTATATTTTTTTAAAAATCATTATTTATTTTTCTTTTCGATATAAAAAAAAAAAATTTCATTTTATTTATTTTTTCATTGTTTATGCAATAAACAATTTGTTATAAACAAATAAATTTTTACCTTTTATTTTTTTTTCTATTCTTCTTTCTGTCACAAAAGCAGAAATGATTTTTTTTTTTAATTTTTTTTATTATTTTTTTTTAATTTTTGAACGTAAGTTAAAAAAAAAAAATCATTTCTGCTTTTGTGACAGAAAGTAGAATAGAAAAAAAAATAAAAGGTGAAAATTTATTTGTTTATAACAAATTGTTTATTGCATAAACAATGAAAAAATAAATAAAATGAAATTTTTTTTTTTATATCGAAAAGAAAAATAAATAATGATTTTTAAAAAAAATATCGTTCCTTAATATTAATTAGAAGGGGGAGAAAATAATTGTTAATTGACAAATGCGTTTTTAAGCAATAAAAAACTTTTTTTAAGGAAAAATTTTTCTTTTGAAAATCAGTATTTGTATCAAAGATTGAAATTCCAAAAAAAAATTTTCAATTATCTTATAAACAACGCGTTTGTGTATAACAATTTTTTAAACAATTAGAAATAAAAATTTAAAAAAATTATTTCTATGCAGTTTCTAATAACATAAAAACGGATCGTTAATAATATTAAAAAAAAAAATTTTGTTCGATTATTAATTTAAGTTTTTAATTTTGCAACAACAAAAATTATTAAAAAAAAAATTGAAAAATAAACATTTTTTAATTTTCCCAACGGGATTCTATTCTTAAGCCTTTGAAGAATTGCTCCAAGAGAGGAAAAAAATCTAAAACTTATAGTTTAGCAATTATCACACTTGCAATGTTAATGTGCAAGCAGAAAAAAGATATTAATTAACTATTGAATAACTAAATGAAAAATTATTATAAAAATTTTGTTCAAGCGGATTATTATTCATTCATCTATTCAGTTGCTGCCTGAATTTTTTCAATTTTTTTTTCATATTTACTATGTTTAAAAAATGTTTATTGTTGAAGTGCCCGAAGTGGGCGTGGCTTCTCCAAGCCAGAGTACCCGTTTTCGGCCGTATTTTCATCCCTCTGGAAAAATTATAAATATTTATCGTACAGTTTCGGGAGTCGAGACTTTTTTTAGGAAATTTCCTCCTCTTTTTGAATCTTTTTTCAGATTTGAAAAATCTCTATTAGTTTTTGAGCTATTTACAAAAAACTAAATCCCTTTTTTTTTTAGTTAATTGTTAATAACTTTTACAATTTTTGCAAGCGGAACTTCATTTTTTTCAAAAATCATCTAGATGCCATTCCGAATCGAATGACACCTCATACATAATTTTCGGAGTCTGCTGAAAAAAGTTGGTCCAAATGGCACTTGTTGACTAGTCTAATAAGCACGTTTGTGGGATTTTGTGAGAACCGCATCGCTAGAAAATTTAAAAAAAATTATTAACAAATATTTTTTATATCACGATGACCTGAGAACGGAAAGAGATAGCGACTTGAAATTTTCAAGTTAGGTTGTGCATCTGAATGCAACATTTGAGTTTGCTTATAGGCATAATCGGCCAAACGGTTTTGGTGGTATAACCATCTGAAATTTGCTTGATATTTCCTCAAAAACTGAAAAATACAAAACTGATTGAATTCATGCTTGGTTATTACTTGTATAATGCCAACGCAAAACTTCTTACAAAATTTTGTGAGGATCGTATTAGTAGAGAATTTTTAAAAAATCATTGAAAATTATTGAAAAATATTCCATATATCAGTATCAATTCGTCCGACATCGCTAAAATTTTCCGAGAGACTTCAAAACCTAACTTTACTGCCAAGTTTCAAGTTTGAACATGATCGCGTATAAATTGTTGGAGATTCGAGCAGCCTTGTGTGAGTTTAGTAGATGGATGGGTAACTGTTGCCTCGATAAATTTCGAACGAAAGAAGATAGGAACTTGCAATTTTCAGGGTATGTTGCGTATCCGAATGGGAGTGTTAAGTTTGATTATGGGCATAAGCAGAAGCACAGAATCTGCCATATTCGAGATGACTGATAATATCATGAACACAATTGAGCAAGGGGATGTACCCATTGGTGTACTAATGGATCTGTCAAAGGCGTTCGATACCATTGATCACAAAATTCTTATTGCAAAATTAGAACGATATGGGATTAGAGATAAGCAACTTGAGCTCATAAGGAGTTATATAGAGAACAGGAAGCAACGAGTTATGCTGGTAGAGGGGGATCGTGAGTGCCTATCAAGTGAGCTCATACGAGATGTGGGTGTCCCGCAGGGAGGTATAATGGGTCCACTATTATTTGTTGTTTACATCAACGATTTACCTGAATATTTTCCTGCTGACACCTTCAATATTTTAATGTATGCGGATGATACCAATGCCCTGATTCCATCCTCAGATATTACAATGGCAGTAGAAAACTTCAACACTTCCATGAACCAAATGAGTAACTGGTGTGACGAAAATCATTTAGTCATTAATGCAACAAAGACAGAATGCATTATATTCAGGACTGACAGAACCAATAGAACATACCCTCAAAATGTAGATTATAAAGGGAATGAAATAACTGTTTGCAATTCGGCCAAGTTTCTAGGCATACATATAGACCAACATCTTAAATATTTCTCGCATATTGAACAGCTAAATAAAAAATTAAAGTCTACTGTATATACACTCAGGGTTCTACGAGATCAAGTAGAGTTGTCTGTTCTGAAGTCTGTATATTATGCCATGTTTCACGCCAAATTGAGCTATGGAATCACATCTTGGGAAAGTAGCTCAGACACACCACAAATTCTCTACACCCAGAAGCTGGCTTTACGAACGATGCTCAGGATGGGTTACAGAGAGTCATGCAGGGAACACTTCAGAGAAAACAGAATTGTCACCGTTTATGGGCAGTATATCTTCAAAATCTTGATGTTCCTACACAATAATAAAAATATTTTCTGTGAACACCTGAACCTCAACAACACCAGAAGGATGCAACCTCTTATGGTACCACCACACTCACTATCCCTTACAGAGAAAGGAACAAGGTACATGTGTATCAAATTATTCAATGTGTTGCCTAGGAAAATTCAATTACTGATCAACTCCAATTTATTCAGAAGAACAATTCTAGACTACATTATACGAAGTGAACCATACAGCATCCAAGAATTTCTGGACTTCTTCAAGAAAGAATAATAATTCCAGTGTGCATATATTATATTGGTTAATTAATTAACAAAGTTGACATGTTTTCCCATTCTCAAATACATCAAATGTAGCTGATGTGGAAAATAAATATGATTTGTTGTTGTTGTTGTTGTTGTTAATCGGTCCAACGGTTACAGAGTTATACCCACCTGGAATATAATTTCATCGATAACTCAAAAAATATAGACTCGCTCGAATTGAAGCTTAGTATCTAATTGTAGGATATCGACATAAAGACGTGTTTAAAATTTTATAAGAACCGTACCCCTAGAAAATTTAAAAAAAAATTATGAAACCAAAAATTAATTCAAGCACTGACGCGAAGTCAGGAGCTTTTGCGCGTATGTTGTATTGTCCATTCTCCTGTATTGGACACTCTGAATCGGATTTACCATGGTAAATTATATTGTCCATTCTACTTTATTAGGCACTTAATTCGAATTTACCATGGTAAATTGGAACTAAGAGTGTCCAATACGGAAGAATGGACAATATAATTTACCATGGTAAATTCGATTAAGAGTGTCCAATACGGGAGAATAGATAATAGAACATACGCGCAAAAGCTCCTGACTTCACGGCAGTGCTTGAAAAAATTGTTTAAATAGCTATAGGGTACATACATTTTTTTTACTAGTTAGATGTCAATAAATTAGTGTGAAAAATTGATTTTTAACTAATTTGCGAGAACTCATGAAAAGAACACGTAATTTATTATGAGCCCACTAGCAGTCGGTAATAATTCAAATTTTGCATGGTCCAAAGGTAATTATTGGTAAACTTAATACCGAATTCAATTCGATCAGATCAGTATGCTTCGATTTATTGGAAAAACTAGTTTTTCAAATTTCCGAATATCTTTTTCTGTTCCCAGTAACCCAATCAATGCAAAACTGTACATTCAAATCGTAATTAAATGAATTCTTTCTGAATTTCAGTTACATTAAGTAAGTAGTCTCGGAAATATTCGAAATTCACAAAAAATGGCCATAATATCGAACCCTTTCAGCCGATTTTGCCGGTCAGCAAAGTAAACCGAGATTTTCATGCACCAAACATACCCTGCAAATTTAATTTATAAGTCATTTCGTTCGAGAAATATAGTACCTACTATATTTATATATAAATTTAAAAATTTATGATCTCCGAAGATATTCACCGGAGCACATGCAGATTTTATATGTGGGTTAATTATACCGATAACGACATCCCCTGAAAATATTATGGAATTTACGAGGGTTTTTTCAAACCTTAAATTCAAAAATTGATTATCTCCGGGACTATTCGCCGGAGCACGTAGAGATTTAATACAGGTATTACTAAACTTATACCAATAACTATATCCTCTGAAAAATTCAGCTGCTTCCCGAGGGGCTCAAGGGCAGTTTCTACAACCATTAAATTCCTAAATTTGATATCTCCGAAACTATTCGCCGAAGCACATACAGATAATTGGACAAGTGGATTAATTATACCGGTAACCCTGAACAAATGATCGACTTCCCGATGGGGCTGCGGGGTAGTTTTTTCAACCCTTAAATTTCACATTTTAATACTATTCTCCGCAACACATACAGACTTGGTATTTGCGTTAAATATACCGATAACGACAGCCCCTGAAAAAATGATCAACTTCCCGAGGAGCTGCGGGGTTGTTTTTCCAACACTTGAATTTCAAAATTTAATATCTATTTGCCGTAGCACATACAGATTATGTATGTGTGTTACTTATACCGATAACGATATTTCCTGAAAAAATTATCCACTTCCCTATAGGGGCTGCCAGGTAGTTCTTTCAACCCTTTAATTTCAAAATTTAATATCTCCGGAACTATTCGTCGGAGCACATACAGATTTTATACACGTATTACTTAAACCCATAACCATATACTCTGAAACCCCTACCTTTAAACTCCGAAAAAGTTATCGACTTCCCAAGGGACTGCGGGATAGTTTTTAAACCCCTTCAAATTCAAAATTTAAGATCTCCGGAACTATTCGCCGGGGCACATACATATTTTGCATATGAGTTGATTATACCGATAACGACATCTTCTGAAAAAGGGATAGACTTCCTGAGGGGATGCGGGATAGCTTTTTCAACCCTCAAATTTCAACATTTAATATCTCTTCGCCGGAGCCGAAGCACATAGAGATTTCAGACACGTATTGCTTAAACCCATACCTATAATCCCTGGAAAATTTATCAACTTCCCGAGTGGCTGCAGGGTAGTTTTTCAACCTTTGAATTTCAGAATTTAATTCCTCTCTATTCGCCGAAGCACATACATATTTTGTATATGAGTTAATTATACCGAAAATTTTTTGACATTTCCAACAACCAATCAAATTTCCTCATTTTGTATCATATGAACAATTTCACCCAATCATGTCAACATTACATCGATAACAGACCATGGGCTGATTTCACGTTGCTATGAACATATATTGATTTATTTCGATTATGAAGTTTCAAATATTTAATATTTCGAAATGTCACGATGTCAACTTTTCTAATTGCTCCTTTGTTAATTGCACGTTTAAATAAATTGTTTTGGCTCCGCATTTTTTCTATAACTAGCAAAAAATTTTATATCCGAATAACCCTCGGACATTGATAAATGCTCAAAAATTTTATGACAACTTTCTCAAGCTTGTTGCTTGTAGGCAACAGATCTCCGCCTACGGCGTCGATCTGTTTCCAAGCAACAAGCTTTCGAAATCTGTCATAAAATTTTTTCGAACAATTATCAATGTCCTTGGGTTATTACTACTGATAACGACATACCCTGAAAAACTGAATGACTTCTCGAGGTGCTGCCTTTTTCAACCCTTAAATTTAATATTTCCGGAACTATTCGCCAGAGCATATACATATTTCATACACGTATTTCTTGTACCTATACCGATAACCCGGAAAAAATCATTGAGTTCCCGAGGGACTGCGGGGTAGATTTTTCAACCCAATTCAGGGGATATAGGTATGTCGGTATGTGTATAAGTAATAAGGGTATGAAATCTGTATGTGCTCCGGCGAATAGTCCCGGAGATAATAAATTTTCAAATTTAAGGGTCGAAGAAACTACCCCGCAGCCCATCGGGAAGTCCATAACATTCTTAGGGAATGTCGTGATTGGTATAGTTAACCAACATACAAAATCTGTATTTGCTCCGGCGAATAGTTCCGGAGATAAAATACAGGGTGAAACTTTAAGTTGTGCACTAATTTTAACCATAGATTATTAACATCAAATGAAACACCTTTGGCTTTATCATTTTTATAAATTTGGCTCAGGTAAAAACATACATTGAAAAAAAAATTGTTTTTATTTTATGGCTTTGACATCCTTTTTCTGATTAAAATGAATGTGTGTAAAGGAAACTTCACGCCAAAGTTTCCAACAACTATGATACATATTTTCCAAATATTAGTTTTTTCCTACTTCTAGTGTTTTTCTAGTCATAGACTCGTTGATTCATAAAACTGAACGAAATTACCATAAAGATTGTAATGTTCTTTTTGAGACAATTTATGAATATCCAATCGTTTTAGAACATTGAATTATTCTTCATCATTCCTCCTTAAACGCACTGTTTTTGAGATGTTTTTCATTGAATGTTATAAAATGGAAAACTACCGAAATTTCACCACTTTTATGGATCCGTCCCTGAGTGTTGGAATCCCGTATCAAGCTGTAAACCACTTTACCGTACCTTTTTCCCGTCCAGCATTAATGTTATAGACAATTTATATGCAGAAGTGTATTAGCACATTCTGAAATCTTTAAATGCATTTAACTTTTTATCTGAGCCAAATTTGAAAAAATTGTACCTGAAAAAAGTGTTTCATTGGATGAGAGGAATCTATGGTCAAAATTAATGTACAACTTTAAGACTCATCCTTGTATATTGAAATTTAAGGGTTGAAAAAACTACCCCGCAGCCCCCCGGGAAGTAGACAATTTTTTCAGGAGTTATTGGTATGGGTATAAGTAATACGTGTATGAAATCTGTATGTGCTCCTGCGAATAGTTCCAGAGATATTGAATTTTTACATTCAAGAGCTGAAAAAACAACCCTGCAGTGCCTCGGGAAGTCAATCATTTTCTCAGGGGATATTCTCATTGCTAAACCCACATCCCAAACAGGTACGTGCTCTGGCGAACATAAGAACTTATGAATGAGAAATCAGCCTGCAATCACTGGTCAGGAGCGTTCGGGTGTTTCCGCCAAAAAGTCTGCTAGGTTCATACCGATGCCTCACGACCCCGTTCGAACAATGATATTAGCAAATTTTCCTACTCTGGTCCTGATACTTTTAATTTCGCAGAAGAAAACTTAACAAAACGGGTGATATAGTTGCAAAATTCGACATCCGACAGTTGATTGTTTCAAGATTTATGGATGTTTTGCGCATATTGTCTATATTCACACCTCACGTACCCTCATGAAATACAATATGAAATTGAGTATAAATAAAAAAATAAAGAAAGCGAAACCACGTGAAATAAATCATCGTGCATCAAATGAACTCAAATTTTAAAATTAAATAATTCCAAAAATACAAATCCGACCGAGATTAATCCGATAGTCGATTGTGAAATGGCGGATCGATGGTTATTGTCGAATTTCAGCGATATCTGACAGATAGTTTTCGAAATATAAAATTAAAATTTTAGCAGGAAGATACCGGAGACCTTATTTCTTCAGAATGAATCAAGCTTTTTTCATTTATTTATGAACAAAGCACGAAAAACTGTCCATAATAGTCGAAATAGCAAATTGCTATCCGAGGAAAAGCTGAGGGTAGCAAGCAGGCGAGACCATAGACAGTTTTTCGCCGAGGTGTATATCACATTTTTTCGTAGACCTCTACACACAGTTGATAATAATGTAATAAAAAAAATGGTTCAAGCCCTGTGGACAGGAGCTTTTTGGCGCTCTTGTTTAAACAGACAAATTATATCTCCGAAAGTATTGATTTATCAGAGTTGGGAATTATATCAATGGATTCTTATGATAGAACTGCATCATGAAAGATAATAAATTTAAAAAAGCGTCGTTTGAAAAACTTACTTAAAAATTATCATTAAAAAAAAATAGAAGTAGGTTCTGAAATTTCGAAAAATCATATCTCCGAAAGTATTAGCTAGTTGGAGTTGAAAATTATATCAATGGATGTTTATGATGAAACAGCATCTTAAAAAAATTGAATTTGAAATTTGTAAGTTGAAAAAAATTGTTTTTATTCGTTACTCCGAAACCATTTGGCCTATTTTGCCCAATAACGAACTTAACCGAGATATGTATCTCCCAAACCTACTCTGTAAATTTCATCTGCCTAGCTTGTTTTGTTCGAGAGTTATTGTAGAAACAAAATTTAAAAATTTAAAAACATATTTTTTTTTAGACTTTACGGCAACCTGATGAATACAAAACTTCGGATGCGTATAAAGTTCACTATTCTACAATTTTGTGCTAAATTTCAGAAAAATCGAGTGATCAGTTTCGTAAATATTCATAAAAAGTATTTTTACTAAAAATGGCCATAACTCCGAAACCGCTTGGTGGATTTCGCCTGTTTACGAACTCGTCCGAAATATTTACGCTCCAAAACTACCCTGCAAAGAGGAGTTAGGGCAATCCTCTAGCTCCTGTCGTTCGAGAGTTGTCGTGTTAACCGATGACCGGACGGCCTGACGGCCGGACAGAATTGGTTTCGACCACGGATTCTTGATCAGTGAGTCGAACCAAATCGTTTGAGACCATTTGCAGCCAAAAATTTGAAAATTACAGATATTTGGGCAAATTGATAAGCACTCTGTTCCGAGGAACAAGAGCGCCAAAAACATAATAAAATGTTATTTTTCATAGAGGTCGACGAGGAAATTATTTTTAAGGAAAATAATAGGAATAATAAGAAAACAATTTTGTTGCGAAACAATTTAAGGGGTGGCTATTTCTTCTATCCCTTGCAAACACAATATAATACATTTTTTTAATTTTATTTATTTATTTATTTATTTATTTATTTATTTGTCGAGCTCAAGTTTATAAACAGTTTCATACAAAAACAAATACATAGTTTCATGCGACAGTTCTTGCTAAGATCAACAATAAATTCATATGTTTTTCATACTATATCCGATACAATATCCCTTCGCTACCACTATATTATTTTCTACAAATATGCACCTAAGTGATTTAACACTTGTTTTGTGCAGAGCTTATTTATCATGATAACATAACATCTTTCCTACACTATATTAAATATATTTATAATTATAAATACAAAGTAAAGTAAATTAATTAATTAGTGCTATTAATGAAAAATAGTTGCAATTTATAAACGTCTCACATTGCATTGAAAATTTTTTGTAGTTTTTAATATTTCTAATATTCAAGGGTAATAGATTGTAGGCCTTTGGAGCTAGATGGTAAGCAAATCTTGCATGTACATTTTTATTAGAGTTAGAAACCCTCAGCAATTTGCTCGTCATACTACGTGTCACAATATTATGCGAGATATGATTTTTTAGATGTTCTTTTTTATGCATGAATATTACCAATGTATGAAAGTACAGCGTTCTTAAGTTGCATATATCTCTTCCATAAAGTAGTCTGGTTGGGTATCGTCTCCTTTTTTGCGTGTATGTTCACGTGAAATCGCGTTATAGTTTTGCCCAAATGTCTGTAACTTTCGAATTTTTTGAAAAAAATGGTCTCAAACGATTAAGTTCGACTCCCCAATGAAGAATTCGAGGTCAAATTTGATTCTGTCCGGCCGTCCGTCCGTCCGGCCGTTGCCACGATAACTTGAGAACGAAAAGAGCTAGCGACTTGAAATTTTCAGGGTAGGTGGAGCATCCCAATACGACGGACAAGTTCGTTAATGGGCATAATCGGCCCAGCGGTTTCCGAGTAATAATTTTGTTTTCAACCAATATAAATCCGATCAAATTGAAACATGGTGAGTAGTTGTAGAATATGAACCTAAGCACGTTTGTGAAATTTTGTGCGAATCGTATGGCTAGAAAATTATTAAAAAATTATTAAAAAATATTTTTGTTGTCACGATAACTTGAGAACGGAAAGAGATAGCGGCTTCAAGTTTTCAGGTTAGGATGTGCACCAGAACGCGACATTTCAGTTTGATTATGAGCCTAATCGGCCAAACGGTTTTAGAGTTATAGCCATCTAATATTTTCTGAAATTTTGTGGTTTTTTGTTCCTCATCAACTCGAAAAATACTGAACCGATTGAATTCAAACATGGTTATTAGTTGTAGAATGCCAACGCGGAAATGTTTGCAAAATTTGGTGAAGATAGCATTTGTAGAAAATTTTGAATAAATCATTGAAAATAAAAAAAAATAATTCTATATATCAGTAACTGATCGTTTGAAATTGCTGAAATTTTGCAAGAGCCTTCATAACCTAACTCTTCTACCAATTTTCAAGTTTTAATACGATCGGTTAAATATTGTTGGAGATTCGAGCATTCTTGTGTGAGTTCAGTAGATGGGTGACCGTTGCCTCGATAACTTTCGAACGAAAGGAGATAGGGACTTGCAATTTTCAGGGTAGGTTGCGTATCCGAAAGGGAGAGTTGAGTTCGATTTTGGGCATAATCGGTCTAATGGTTTCCGAGTTATACCCACCTGGAATATTATTTCCTTGATAACTCAAAAAATAAATATTCGATCGAATTGAAGTTTGGTAACTAGTAGTAGAAAATCAACATAAAGACGTGTTTAAAATTTTGTAAGAACCGTACCCCTAGAAAATTTGAAAAAAATGACGAAAAAAAAAATTTTAAGAACCGTACCCCTAGAAAATTTCAAAAAAATCACGAAAAAAAAAATTTGTTCAAGCACTTACGTGAAGTCAGAAGCTTTTGCGCGTATGTTCTATTGTCCATTCTTCTGTATTGGACACCCTTAATCGAATTTACCATGGTAAATTATGTTGTCCATTCTCCTGTATTGGACACTTAATTCGAATTTACCATGGTAAATTCGATTAAGAAGAGTGGTCATTATAGAAGAATGGACAATAGAACATACGCGCAAAAGCTTCTGACTTCACGTCAGTGCTTGAACCAATTTTTGTAGATAATTTTAAGTATATAATTTTGTATTGTAGACAAGGTTTTTAATGAACTTTCATATAGTGCTCCCCAAACTAGTATTCCATATCTCAAAAGTGATTCTACCAGAGATATACCAAAATCAATATTTTTTTAATCAAAATATCCCTCAACTGATAAAACTTGTAAATTAGTTTTCTAATTCGCTTTGTCAAATATGCTACATGTTGGTTCCATTTTGTATTTTTATCTATAATAATTCCTAAATATTTAGTATTTTCAACCTCTTTCATGTCACAATGCCTTTAATATTAATGCTATGAAATTTGGGTCTATTTATATCTGTGATGGTAAATGCCATATAATTGGTCTTATTTGCATTTAGAGACAGCTGAAACCCATCCAACCACATCTTTATGATATTCATACCTTCTTGAACCCTTTCTTTAGTAACCTCCCAATCATATTCACTAAATATGGCAACAGTGTCATCAGCATATGATATTACTTTGCTATCTATGTCAAGTGTTAATTTATATAAATGGTGCAGAGTATAGGCCCCAGAAATGTTCCCTGAGGCACACCCACTCTCACCAGTTGCGGATCACTTAAGCTTCCATTGATTTTTACATTTTGTGAGCGGTCATTCAGATAGTCTCTGAAAAGACCCAGCACAGTACCACATTTTGCAAGAGCCTTCATAACCTAACTCTACTGCCAAGTTTCAAGTTTTAATACGATCGGTTAAATATTGTTGGAGATTCGAGCAGTCTTGTGCGAGTTCAGTAGATGGGTGACCGTTGCCTCGATAACTTTCGAACGAAAGGAGATAGGGACTTGCAATTTTCAGGGTAGGCTGCGTATCCGAAAGGGAGAATTGATTTCGTTTTTGGGCATAATCGGTCTAACGGTTTCCGAGTTATACCCACCTGGAATATTATTTCCTCGATAATTTAAAAAATATAGACTCGATCGAATTGAAGCTTGCCAATTAGTTGTAGAATATCGACTTGAAGACGTGTGTAGAATTTTGTGTGAATCGTATCGCTAGAAAATTAAAAAATTTGAAAAAATTTGAAATAAATTCGATTAAGGGTGTCCAATACAGAAGAATGGACAATAGAACATACGCGCAAGAGCTTCTGACTTCACGTCAGTGCTTGAACCAATTTTATGTATGAATTGTTACTCCACAGAGAAAAGAAATAATGAAACAAATCCAAACATATTCGATCTGTCAAATTACGAGTAATATAGCTGCTTTCAATCTTAATCTTAATCTAATATCGCCAGTTACTTTAATTACAATGAGTAACGAAGTCAATATCCCCTTAACTCCCCCGGTCGTTGCAGAAATGGCTAAAGCAGCAACTTTGACCCTGCTACCTGAAAAAAGCCGACATTCGTATGACAAAACCTACGCAGAATTCATGTCATGGTGCGAGGAGAAGAACGTTTTCAATTATTCTGAAACAGTTTTGTTGTTTAAGAGTGTTGCAGAAAAGGGATACTTAGCAAGTTTATGGCCAAAGTATTCAATGCTGAAAGCAACATTGAACGTTCAAAGGAATATGTATATATATATATATATATATAGAAATATGGATCATGCGGAGTAATATCAATAAGTGGGTTGAGGTCGCATCGCACAGGTAGCTTACGCTTCCTCCGTGCCGATGCCATAGTTTACCTCCGAAATGGAGGTCCTAGAGCTGAAGGCACAATTGGTTGCTCGCTCCTGGTGTGGTGTCACCTATTTTCACATTTATTTCCATCTTTCTTGGTTTCTTGGTTGCCCTGTCCTGAAGAAGCCAACTAGCAGAAACCCGTGTCGGCAGGTACCAGCAGAATTATTTTTAATCTGCTTCGTTTGCGGAATTACCCGTTAAACTTTTCCACTTATATATATATATATATATATATATATATATTTTCTCAGCAAAAAAACCCTGTCTCCCCGTGAGTGTGGTGATTTGTAACTATTGTTTACAACATTTGCTGACATTTAACAATATTGATAGGCATTTATTTCTTCAATATGGATTCCTTCGTCAAAAAACGGAGAGGTTTCTCCAAGGTACCCGAAACTCCTCAAAAATGAAAAGACAAGAGGAGAAGAACGAACAAATTATAGATAATACATAACCTTTCAAAAGTCTCCTCCCTCAAATATACTTCTCTGTAGGCGCATGGGATCTCTTGGAGAATAATCACCTCCGCTAATTTTCAAAGATATTCCTTCTTGTTCTTAGAAATCCCTTCAATATTTGAATTCAAAAAGGAAAATGTTGCTCGTAAGGCCAGGAGGGTCTCTTTCAAAACCAGGTCCGACCAGTCCAAGCGTTGATTATTCAGAACTTCAGATGTTCGAAGGCCGCTACAGGGCCCTTATGTACGGGCTATCATCTCCCATAGATACATGTTTTACTTTGTATTGTGTAAAATAACGAAAAAAACGAGCCGGAAAATGTACGACGTCATCATGACATATGGAATATGTCAACTGATAGAAATAACAATAACCCATTTTTAGCGACGATACCGCTTATAACCCTGTTAATAATCAATTTTTAGCGACGTTACCGCTTGATACCGGTATCAAACGGTTATAATTTCTACATTTTAGCGAGAGTGGTTACAAGCGGTAACGGAAGTTCCCCTCCAAAGCTGTCATATTGACATTTGATACCGGGATCAAAATTTATAACCGGGTCCATGAGGTGGGTTACTAGCGGTTGACATCTGTTGAAAGTTTGACATTGTCAAAAGTATTGAAAGTTTGAAACTGTTGAAAGCAATTAAAACGGCTGTGGCAAAGGAAAGGGTGGAATTTTTTTAATATACTCTAAACAACCAAGGAGTGGGGATTACTTCGTCACTACAGACCGCCAAATAGCGAATCTTTTATTAAACGGTAATAGAATGAAGGCAATCTGGCTTGGATATATACCACAAAAAGACTAGAAGACTACGTTCTTGTTGTACTGGTTAGTACCCACCTCTTTACTTTTTCTTAATTAGGTGGTGAGAATCATTTTCTATAATTTCATCAAACAAATTTAATTATGGAAGGTTTCTTTTTTCATTCGAAACAATTGAAAAAATATAAATTCAGTACCTATATATTTCAAGCCAGATATCTCCTAGGTCTAGCCTGAAGTGCATTATCCATAATTTGAATAGTGCTATCAGTACTGGGAAGGGGGACTATTATTTGGATGTAATACACTGTTGAGAAATTCCAATAAGACAAAATAATTCTCGTTAGTGAATAGCATCTCGTCAAATAAATTCAACATTTGCATGTAATTCATGTTAATTGATTATCAAACGTTAGAATAAGTAAGGTTTGCATAATAAAAAGTAAACAAATATTACTACTAGGACTACGGTTAACCGTTGACGTTTTTTTAATCATTTTTTAGCGAGGATACCGCTTATAACCCGGTTATTAACAACGGTTTGTCATCAATGTCAAAATTTGTTCCCCCACCACATGACCGCGAAAGGTTGTATGTGTTTTCACTAAAACGTCAACGGTTAACCGTAGTCCTAGTAGTAATATTTGGTTACTTTTTATTATGCAAACCTTACTTATTCTAATGTTTGATAAACAATTAACATGAATTACATGCAAATGTTGAATTTATTTGACGAAATGCTATTCACAAACGAGAATTATTGTGTGTTATTGGAATTTCTCAACAGTGTATTACATCCAAATAATAGTCCTACTTCCCAGTACTGATAGCACTATTCAAATTATGGATAATGCACTTCAGGCTAGACCTAGGAGATATCTGGCTTGAAATATATACTGAATTTGTATTTTTTCAATTGTTTCGAATGAAAAAAAGAAACCTTCCATAATTAAATTTGTTTGATGAAATTATAGAAAATGATTCTCACCACCTAATTAAGAAAAAGTAAAGAGGTGGGTACTAACCAGTACAACAAGAACGTAGTCTTCTAGTCTTTTTGAGGTATATATCCAAGCCCGATTGCCTTCATTCTATTACCGTTTAATAAAAGATTCGCTATTTGGCGGTCTTTAATGACGAAGTCATCCCCACTCCTTGGTTGTTTAGAGTATATTAAAAAAATTCCATGCTTTCCTTTGCCATAGCCGTTTTAATTTGCGTTCAACAGTTTCAAACTTTCAATACTTTTGACAATTTCAAACTTTCAACAGATGTCAACCGCTAGTAACCCACCTCATGGACCCGGTTATAAATTTTGATACCGGTATCAAATGTCAATATGACAGCTTTGGAGGGGAACTTCCGTTACCGCTTGTAACCACTCTCGCTAAAATGTAGAAATTATAACCGTTTGATACCGGTATTAAGCGGTAACGTCGCTAAAAATCGATTAGTGAAAACACATACAACCTTTCGCGGTCATGTGGTGGGGGAACAAATTTTGACATTGATGACAAACCGTTGTTAATAACCGGGTTATAAGCGGTATCCTCGCTAAAAAATCATTAATAACAACGGTTTGTCATCAATGTCAAAAGTTTATCCCCCACCCCATAATCGCAACTTCAACAGATGTCAACCGGCAGTAACTCACCTCAAGGAGCCGGTCATAAATTTTGATACCGGTATAAAATGTCAAAATGACAGCTTTGGAGGGGAACTTCCGTTACCGCTTGTAACCACTCTCGCTAAAATGTCGAAATTATAACCATTTGATACCGGTATTAAGCCTAAGCGGTATCGTCGCTAAAAAATGATTAATTACTACTATATAAGCTTCGGAAGGTATAAATAGCCTCTGAAAAAAAGAAAGGAGAAGTAGAAAAAGAAATGCTTTGATCAATTTGTTTATATTTCAACAATTGTGCGATAACATAATACATAAAATATACATATATATATTTTTAAATTAGGGTATAAAATAGTCAATGACTGAAATAATTTTTATACATAACAATATTATTAGATTTAAACTAGTAGCCAGCAGTCCAAATTTTGGGATTCAGATGAGCCAGCAGATCTACCTAGCAAAATATCCACATTTTTCTGGTAGATCTACATTTTTACGGTAGATCTACATTTTTCCGGTAGATCTTCATTTTTCCGGTAGATCTACATTTTTTTCGGTAGATCTACATTTTTCCGGTAGATCTACATTTTTCCGGTAGATCTGCATTTTTCCAGTA
Source organism: Halyzia sedecimguttata (assembly GCA_937662695.2). Classification (NCBI taxonomy): domain Eukaryota; kingdom Metazoa; phylum Arthropoda; class Insecta; order Coleoptera; family Coccinellidae; genus Halyzia; species Halyzia sedecimguttata. The sequence continues at coordinate 15,226,248 of OW569415.2, forward strand.
GATCAACATTTTTTTGGTACATCAATATAATCGGTAGATCAATTGAACCCGTAGATCAATGCCATCTAACGGGTCCTGTTGTGATTCTGAGAATCATTCACACACGAAAGTCCCATCGAAATACTTCAGGAGTTTTTGAGTTGCTGAAAACCGAATATAGCGCTTCCTACCGAATCGTATTGTGAACCTAAGGCCTTCCGAAACACAATCACAAAGATTCATCAAAATCGGTATAACCATTTTTGAGTTCCTGTAAACCGATTATAGTGCCACCTACCGGGGAATATTGTGGATCTGGAACTTAGTCAGATACACACACAAAGTTTCATCGAAATCGGTCCAGTCGTTCTTGAGTTGTTATAAACCGAATGCAGCGCCACCTAACGGGTTTCTATTGTGACACTGAGAGCCACTCAAACACGTACACAATGTTTCATCAAAATCGGTCGAGGCATTTCTGAGCTTCTACAGACCGATAGCAGCGCCACCTACCGGGGTATATTGCGGACCTGACACATACTCAGATACACACACAAAGTTTCATTGAAATCGGTTCAGCCGTTCTTGAGTTTCTATAAACCAAATACAGAGCCACCTACCGGTTACCTATTGTTACCCTGAGACACTCAAACACGCACACAATGTTCTATCAAAATCAGTCGAGCCATTTCTGAGTTCCTATAGAGCATTATCAGCGCCACCTACCGGATGCTATTGTGAAGCAAGGACACGCTGACACACACTCACAAAGTTTCATCAAAATCGGTCAAGTCGTTTCGGAGTTGACATTTTTTTAAAAACACCCCGTATAGCAGCGGTTATCTTTTCGTAGCGGTTTTACAGTGTTGAGAATTCTCTTTACGATAATTCTCTAGTGGTGACATTTTACTTGAAACACCCTGTATATTTAATTTTCTGTTTAATATTTGAATATTTTGAGTAATTTTAATGCAAAAATCCGTCCGATCGAACGGATATTCATTATAGATTTCGTAACTTAACGAAAATATCCAAATCCCAAGATACGTTTACTGGAGTATGCTCCTTTAAGTTTTTCAATGGGTAAAAATGAAAAAAAACCAAGAAAAAGCTTTTCCGGACGCTCGGAGATTCGATCCCGCCGCTCCGCGAGGCTCGGGAGGTATAAATCCAATAGTAGGGGAGCCCACGTAGCTAATTCAGGATTTACTCGAGCGTCATAGAGAGCTATTGGGTTGTCAAGCTTAGATGATAAGAAGAAAAAAATGTTATATAATATATATATAATATTCGGCAATATGTCAGCGAACGAGAAAGATGTTAAAGAGATGCTCTGCGGTTTGTGTCGCAAAAGTGTGGTAAAATGTATAAAATGTCAGGTTTGCTCGAGAATATTTCATCCTGGTTGTGCAATACGGTTGAAACAGGTGAAAGTTTTGAGTGAATCATCCATTATTTGCTGTTCCGATAAAGTGGAATTGGAGAAGTTACCAGAAGACAAAGAAAGTATGGATGTTAATGTAATTGATAACAGTACAAGTAGCAAGGTTGTAATTAATAGCCAATCATCTCAACTCGAGCTTATGATAAAGATTATTAATGAATTAGAACAAAAGAATGAATTATTATATGACTTTAATGCTTTGTTGAAAGATAAAGTATCAATATTGGAAAGGAAACTAACATCGTACGAAAGTAGAATATATACATTAGAAAAAAACCAAAACAAATATATTGGAAACAATAAGGAAGTTCTTATAGGATCATCAAATGCACCGAAGACAATAGTAGACAGTAAGAATAGACCTCAACCGAGTTCTGTAACAACAAATCTTAATGCAAACAACAAATATTCCCAAGCGCTCCGGTCAGCCAATGGAAATCAATTAGAGATTGCGCAAAGGAGTAAAATGTCTGACATCATTAACCTCCAAAGCGATATTGACAATGGGGTAAACGTAAATGTAAAACATATCACTTCAAAACAACAACAAAGTCAATTTAATATCTCTGGGAAAACAACTATCGACAATGAGAGTGAATGGAAGACCGTAAACAACAGACGAGCGAGAAAATTTCGAACATCTACCTTTGGGACGTATAAAGTAGATGAAAATGAAAAAGACAAAGGCTTTGCAGGTCAAGAGAGGAGAGCATGGTTTTTCGTAAGTCGAATTAAAGAACATGTAACGGAAAAAATGATTGAAACGTATATCAGACAAAAACCAGGATTCCAGCAGGAGAAAATAGAAATTAAAGAATTACAGTTTGAAAACATAAAAAGCAACCAGAAAAGTTTTCTAGTGAGGGTGCCTTATGGGAAAAAAGACGAACTATATCAACCTCAATTTTGGCCTGAGAATGTTGTAGTAAAAAGATTTGACATGCAGGCATACAAGGTAAATTGCCCTACAGCTGATTTTTTATGAACATCCCAACCAATGTCGAAGAAGATAAAACTAGTCCTAAAATATCGATCACTAAAAAAAATTCTGCAAGGAAATATGAGCTCATTCATCAGAATATGAGATCTATAGGAAATAGTGTGGATTCTTTTCAACACCTCCTGAGTAATCAACCTGATTGCAAAATCGTTTGTGTAACAGAGCATTGGAAATCTGAAAATGAATTAATACGTAAGTTGAATAATCTGAAACTAGTAGCATGGGTGTGCAGAAACAGTGGTAAACATGGTGGAGCAGCCATATATGTCCATGAAGAGGTAACAAGCAAAAGAAGAAGAAAATTTGAAGCTTTCTCTATAATCAACCAATTCGAGTGTGCAGCGGCGGAAGTGATAGTGGAGAAAAAAAGTTTTATAGTTCTCTCAGTGTATAGGCCATGTGGTAGATCTAGTGAAATGGGTATATTTCTGGAACAGTTAGAAAAAGTACTCACAATAGTGATGAATGAAAATAAGTATGTAATAGTGGCGGGAGATTTCAACGTCAACGTATTAGAAAGATCGAGTGGCAGGTCTGATTTTCTTAATTTGATGTTATCTTTTGACTTACATCCCACAATTCACCAGCCAACTAGAATAACTCATAATACAAAAAGTTGTGTAGATAACGTATTTGTTAATTTTGAAGTTGCATCAGAAGTTCTCAGCGCTGCTTTTTCAGATCATCTGGGACAAAAAATAAGTTTCAGTATTAATGTGACAAATGAGGAGAAGTCAATCTATCGTAGATTATATAACGATGAAAATAAACTTAATTTCCAGAGTGAGCTGCGGCAGCAGGGCTGGGATACAGTATTTTTGGCTGATAAGTTGGATATAGATTTGCAGTGGGGTTGTTTCATTCAGTCTTTTTCACTAATATTTCAAAAACATTTTCCATTGAAAAATATGAAGGTCAAAAAAAAGAAAAACATAAATTACTATGATACTGAAGAAATAAGGGAAAGTAAATCTAGATTAGACATATTATTAACATTGAAGTCTTGTGATAATTCTTATAAAACCTTTTATGATCATGAAAAGAAAAATTATGATTATTTGCTTTCGGCTGCACGGTCTGATTTCTATAACAGGAAAATCCAAGAATCCGATAATAAGATCAAAACAATGTGGTCAATTTGTAATGACATCACAGGAAAAGTAAAAGAAAATAAAAACGGGTATTTTGAAGAAGGTTCAGACGATTTAGCGAATGAGTTCAACAAATTTCTGATAGGGAAAATTCCAAATCTATTAAACAACTTAGATAATCTACCATTCACATGTCACTTGCCTGATAACGGTAGTACTATCGATTTATATCCTACCAGTCCTGAAGAAATATCTGACATTATGGCATTAATAAAAAACAAATATTCTTGTGGTGATGACGGAATACCGGTGAACATAATGAAGTTTTGTGCTCGTGAAATCAAACATGTAATTTCTTATATTGTAAATAATTCACTCAGAGTTGGAGTATTTCCAAAACAATTGAAATTGGCTATAATAAAGCCAATATTTAAGAAAGGTGACGAGTCTAAGTTTGATAACTACAGGCCTATTAGTTTATTGTCCTGTTTTTCTAAAATATTTGAACACGTCATGCGTACACGCCTGATAAATTTCATGAAAGAATGTAATCTTTGGCTATCTGGAGGGGCGTTCAGTGCAAACGGCGTTATATCAGTTCACGGAAAGAATTATTAATTTGATCGAGGATGGAAGGATTGGATTAGGTTTGTTCATTGATTTAACGAGCGCATATGATTGCTTGTGCAGTCAGTTTTTGTTGATCAAGTTGGATAAACTTGGAATTAGAGGCAGTGCAAAGACATGGATCGCTTCATATCTGTTTGATCGATCACAAAGAGTTTCCATTTCGATAAATGGAAAAGAAATTAAATCAGATGTGTTAATGACAAATTATGGAATACCCCAGGGTAGCGTCTTGGGTCCTATTTTGTTTATTATATTTATGATTGATATATGCGATTTAACAGAGATAACTAAATTGTTAACTTCCTTTGTTGACGATACAAATTTTATAATAGATGGAATTGACTTCGATGAAATCAAAGATAAATCTGCACCAATATACAATCAATTGAAATCTTGGTTAACTAAGAATAAATTGGTGATTAATGAAAGCAAAACATCGGCGGTGATTTTCAGAACAAGCAGATCTAATAAATCAATGGAAAGTGTGATCAATTTAGGTGATTGTGAAATTAAAGTTGAGGAATAGGTTAAATTCTTAGGGGTGCAACTAGATGGCTTTCTTAGATGGTCATGTCATGTTGATCACCTGGCTGGAAAATTATGTAGCGTAGGCTTTGGTATAAAAACTATTTCGAAATATATGAATCTTGTAAGTTTGAAGATAATTTATTTTGCTAATTTTGAATCTTTGTTAAGATATGGGATCATGTTTTGGGGATCAAGCTCTGAGGTAGATAAGCTGTTTATTATACAGAAAAGAGTGATAAGGTATATGTTTAAAATGAGTTTCAATCAGTCTTGTAGAGGAATCTTCAAGGGAAATAGGTTGTTGACTCTATTCGGAATCTACATAATAGAGTGCTTACTTTTTGCGCGCGTGTTCCGCAAGGAACAGCGTGCTATCATTTCGTCACAATGTCTGTATTTTTCGATTTTTTTTTTGAAAATGGTCTCAAACGATTGGGTTCGACTCCCTGATGAAGAATTCGAGGTCAAATTCAATTCTGTCCGTCCGGTCCGGCCGTTAGCACGATAACTCTCGAACGGAACGACTTAGAGCGTTGAAATTTGCAGGGTAGTTTCGTAGCGTAAATATCTCGGACAAGTTCGTTAACGGGCGGAATCGACCGAGCGGTTTCGGAGTTAAGGCCGTTTTTAATAAAAACGTTTTTTATGAATATTTCCGGAACCGATCACTCGATCTTTTTGAAATTTGGCATCAGATTGTAGAATCATGACCTTTATATGCCTGCGAAGTTTTGTGTTGAACGGACGGCCCTAAAGTGGCAAAAAAAATTTTGAAAATTTGAAAATTTTGTTTTCACGATAACTCGAAAAATACTGATCTGATTAAATTGAAACTCAGTAGTTAGATGCAAAAGACCAAAGCAAACACTTTTGCAAAATTTCGTGAAGATCACGTGACATGAAAAAAATAAAAAAATTGCTTCTATTTTGCGGAATACTTTGCTTTTAATGCCGAAACATATGTTTTTGAGGTTCATGCTGCCCTTTCCGGGCATTTTCCGTATTGCGCATGCGCAGATGAGAAGTCCTTTAACTGCTGTAGTTTTCGTCAGAGAGGATTGGGGTTTTGGGGTGGCGGATGCTATTCCTCCATAGAATTCAGATCCCTGATGAGGGTCTGCGCATGCGTAGATTAAAGATGCGATATCTTCCGAACCACTAGTGTTGGAGAATCGGAGTTTTTTGTAAGGTGTGTTATTTTGAGAGGACTTTTAGCCGCCAGTAGATTGCGCATGCGCAGAAGAGAAGTGACTGTTTTTGGGTTGGATGGGTTATGTTGGGAGTGCTGAGTCGATATTATGAGGTTTTAAAAGAATATTCATAGCAATTCAGTGCAAGGACAAGTCAGTTTGGGGGATGTAGCGTTGTTTCCGAGTTAAAGTGTCCGTACCGTGGCCCTGGGGCTAATTTTGAAATTGATGTTACCGCTTAAAGGCATTTTTCGTTATGCGCATGAGCAGATCATCAGTGATTTAACTGGTGGTGTTTTCGTCTGAGAGGATTAGGGTTTTGGGGTGGCGGATGGTATTCCTCCATAGAATCCCCTGTTGAGGGTCTGCGCATGCGTGGATTAAAGATGTGATATCTCCTGAACCACTAGTGTTGGAGAATCGGAGTTTTTTGTAAGGTGTGTTATTTTGAGAGGACTTTAAGCCGCGAGTAGATTGCGCATGCGCAGAAGAGAAGTGACTGTTTTTGGGTTGGATGGGTTATGTTGGGAGTGCTGAGTCGATATTATGAGGTTTTAAAAGAATATTCATAGCAATTCAGTGCAAGGACAAGTCAGTTTGGGGGATGTAGCGTTGTTTCCGAGTTAAAGTGTCCGTACCGTGGCCCTGGGGCTAATTTTGAAATTGATGTTACCCCTTACAGGCATTTTTCGTTATGCGCATGAGCAGACCATCAGTAATTTAACTGGTGGTGTTTTCGTCAGAGAGGATTAGGGTTTTGGGGTGGCGGATGCTATTCCTCTATAGAATCCCCTGTTGAGGGTCTGCGCATGCGTGGATTAAAGATGTGATATCTCCTGAACCACTAGTGTTGGAGAATCGGAGTTTTTCTTAAGGTGTGTTATTTTGAGAGGACTTTTAGCCGCGAGTAGATTGCGCATGCGCAGAAGAGAAGTGACTGTTTTTGGGTTGGATGGGTTATCCCAGATAGCACACACACGTTATATGTATGTTCTTAGAAGATACCGCCAGAATGTTCAAATATTCATAGAATATCCTCACAACAGACCCCACACATTCTTAGAACATTCCATGCACTATTAAGTGAGAGAGGAACTCTGGTTCTATACAGGTTCTATGAATGTTCTCCCGAATATTCTAGAACCTTCTAGGAATGTTCTTGACAATATTTCAGGCATATTCTTGAGAATATTCCAGGTACGTTTCAAAAAATCTCCTATTAATATTACTCCAAATATTCTATGGAGATTCCCACTCATTCTAGAAATATTCCCAGAATATACTTTAATTCCGAGAATATTTGGTTGAATTTATAAATTCATTGGTATTATTAATTCCTGCCGCATTCCCTGCGGGAATTAATAATACCGAACTCCAACAGAAAAACTAAAAAAAAATTGTGTTCAACGATAAATTAACGGTATTGAATGCTTTTTTGTTATAATTCAATTTAAAATTAGAATGTTTTGTAAATTTAGTTAAACTTTGAGATTTCATAGACTCATCACATTGAATGGTTATGAAATTCTTATTTATTTTTCGTAATCCCATAAAAAATCATCAGAATGCTGATTCTGAGCATAAGCCTAGTTTTTTCACAAATAATATAATAATATTATTCGAGGTCAAACAACACTAATCCATTTTATAATAATACATAATTCAAGTCATCAGTTTTATTTTTAGGAAGACATTTCCTGAAATAAATTCAAAAGAATAATAACAAAATATTTTGTTTATAAAAAAAATAATATTCGCGAGATTATCTTCTCCATCATTTTTGGCTACCAACCAGCCTTTTGGTTTCAAAATCAGAGATTCTGGAAGAGAAGAAATGAAATATTACTAGGCACCTTGAATAATTTAATAGTTTTCAGTGTAAACCCAGATCAGAATGAAATACAAAGCAACAAACCAAATTTTAGCTAGTAGAATAATCAAAAAATATTGCTTCATGGTATGAATGATATTGAGTACAACTAATATTCCTACCTTCACTAGATTATAGTTTTGAGGTCGAATTTCTGGAACTTTTCCTCCTTCTCTTTCGCCTTAACCAACCAGTCCTTAATTACCAATTCCGCATCAGACTCTGTAATCTTTCGATGAATGTTCATCACAGATTCTGTAAAATATGAGAGATAATTCAAATATGTATTAATGTATTTTAGTTATCGCAATAATTCCAAGTAAAGCGATTTCGGTAAAATATCTTGACTATACTGCATTCACATTTATAAAGTCTCCCGGTTGGCCATGAAATTTTGACACATTTCACAGTGTATATTTTGAAAATGTTAGGTTATGCTCATTTTCCTGTCAGATAGCTATGCAACGTTGTCCTTCCTACATAGAAGTCGTAGTAATTACGAATTTTTCACAATGTGAATTTTCATGGGAAAAATAATTAAATTGAGAAGATATTAGTGAATTACACAATTCCAAAAGACCTGGCGACTGTTGAAGAAATTTTTTCATCTGTTACTATGGCAATATTTCACGTATATAAACTGATCTGAATACTCAGTTATGCTATTTTCTTTTACGGAAATCAAGAATCAAGTGTTGAAATTATAATGGAAAATAATGGATACAGTAGTCCGTTACTTCGTGATAGTTCATTTGGAAAAAGAATAAAAGTACCTGAATAACCCGGCAGGAAAACTTCTAAACGAACAGACGTACCTATGGAGTTCCCCACTTTTCGGAATTGTCAATATATAAGCCTACATTAATAATAAGTAATTTCATTGGAGAGTCCTAAGAAAGAATGGAGTTTTCCTATTGCAGTTTATTCGAAGATAATGATCTGTGATAATATCTTGTCTAAGAAGGAACATATGTTGATTGTTTAGAGTAGACATTGGCAATGTCTCAGAGAATTGTTTTGACCTTGACGATATTTCAGAAGTGCCAACCTGCCTTTGTTTTAGTTACAAAAACGTGATAGACCTAAATCATGGCCAACCGGGAGACTTTATAAAAGTGAATGGAGTATAGTTATTCCATCAAACATTGCTTCTTCATAGAAATATATTTCTTATCTTATCTATCTTATAGAACATAGAAAATTCTTCGAAAATTCTTACCTTTCACTATTTCGGAAAAAATCAATGCCTAAAAATTATCCTTCTTCTTAAATCCTAACCAGCTAGAGTTCATAGCAAGAGCATTTGTCATCAACCTTTCCTTTTGTTATCACTTTGTGTTTAGGCCCCCAATTTTTGACAACTCGTAAACCTAAAACAACAACCGAAATGTAACATAAATAACAATATGTATGCTGTGGACTTATCTAATCCTATATGTTAGATAGGAGTATACATTATTAATTTCCAGGAGAATTTCATACAATAATTTCGAGGATTTTTATATGTGAACTAATTTGATAACCAGTAATGTGGTAGTATCAATGAATTTTCTAGAGAACAAAAATCTATTTGAATGTAACATTTGGATACATCACACAAATCAAAATCTTGAAACTTACCACTTTTGTTTTAATTTCCTCAAGGTCTAAATTACTATTTCTCCAATTTTTGTAATACGTTGTAATATTTAATAGGAAAATCAAACTTTTCTTCAAAATTGATTGATTCTTCAGTTGGTTCATGATCATTATTATTAAGATCATTTCTCGATAATCTGCAGCAACCTCTACAGATGTGAAATATTTCACCATCAGCCCTGGCATAATAACTTCTGAATGAAATTTCTTAGCAGTTCTTTCCCCATATTTCCAGATCTTATAGGATTCGTACTTCGAAACAACTATTTGGAAATCATTTAACGAAATCACAATAATGCGACTGTGAGGTGAATAATTGAATTTGTATTTTTTGGTAGTAATAACTGTTTTTTTTCAAAGTAATTATCCCAGCATTGTGCTATTAGATATGAACTCTTTATTAGCAAAAATGCATGAATGTCTTGTAGGTTGTGGTATATAATAATCCAAATATGTTGCAATATACATATATGTGATTGGAGGAACACCTTTTCCTTTTCCAGATTGGGTTTCGGGTACCTTGGAGAAACTTCTCTGATTGTTGAAGGAAGAAGCGATAATGAAGAAAAAGACGCCCTTCAATATTTAATATTTCAGCATATTTTGTTAACAATTTCAATTTTCATAAATCACAACACTAACGGGGAGATAGGGTTTTTTTGCTGAGGTTTTTTCCCTAAGCTCTAGTATCATATATCAAATTATATGGTACCCCGTTACACTAACCTCTGCTAACACTTTTTTCATACACATGCTTTATTGTTAGATGAAAAATTAATTGTAATGCTCAAGTTCAAAAGAATATATATATATATATCCACTATCCAGATCAGAAACATTCAATGTTGAAGGATCTAAGCCGTTAATTGATCCCAACTTTATTATATGTATATCTGTAATAAAATCAAATGTAAACACATGATGAAGGTACTTTTTTTCGAACCTACCGTTCAGCAAAGTCTCCGTTGTTCAACAATAGTCTTTTCAGATATTCATTCTCCATTTCAATATAGTTTAAACAGCAGAAAAGCTCCGGAATAAGTCAATGAACACTATAAAATAACCAACGACCTCAACACGTAACTTATTTGTTGTTTGTTTATATAGTTCTCCAAAGGACCATCCATGAACCATCAAAGATTAAAGAACCGCCATATTGGTTCACGTCACGTCACGTGATGATTCCAGGATGCGAATTGTGAAATCAATAAATAACTGTAGGCTGGGCTGGTAACAAGAGCCAGGAGCGTGTTCTGATAGCCGAAGTAATCGGTCAGGGTTGAAAGATTAGGGAAAAATATTCGGCTTTAAAAGCTGTTCATCTATTTGAATCAGAACTTTACTGATTAACTTTCACTAGTGAAAATATACCGAGCCAACACCTCCTAAAAGGATTTAGGAGGTGTTGACCGAGCTTATGAACAATAGATATAAAAATTTCTATAGCATCGAAAAGCCTCTGAGGTGAAGTAGTAAAGTCACATGTTACACTACACTATTAAATTAACCATAAATCTCAAAATGATCCCACGCGACGCAATGATCAAAGAACATTCTGAGGAGGTTCTTATTATATTCCACAAGGATCTTACCAAATACTGAAATAAACTACAACTCCTATGAATATTCTCTAAGGATATTCTAGTAATGTTCTTCATATCATATGATATGGATATCATTTTTGAAATGTGATCAGAACGTTTACTGAAGGACATTCCTTGAATATTCTAGATGTTATACGACGATGCATGGAACGTTCTATTAGAATATTGTAAAGTATGAACGTTCAGAAGCTAGATATCACATTCTCAGAATGTTGTGTGCTATCTGGGATGTTGGGAGTGCTGAGACGATATTATGAGGTTTTAAAAGAATATTCATAGCAATTCAGTGCAAGGACAAGTCATTTTGGAGGCTGTAGCGTTGTTTCAGAGTTAAAGTGTCCGTACCGTGGCCCTGGGGCTAATTTCGAAATGGATGTAACCCCTTACGGGCATTTTTCGTTATGCGCATGAGCAGACCATCAGTGATTTAACTGGTGGTGCTTTCGTCAGAGAGGATGGGGTTTTGGGGTGGCGGATGCTTTTCCGCTATAGAATCCCCTGGTGAGGGTCTGCGCATGCGTGGATTCAAGAAGCGATATCTCCTGAACCACTAGTGTTGGAGAATCGGAGTTTTTTGTGAGGTGTGTAATTTTGGGAGGACTTGCAGCCACGAGTATACTGCGCTTGCGCAGACGAGAAGTGAATGGTTTTGGGTTGTTTGGGCTATGTTGGGAGTAATGAGCCGATATTGTGAGGTTTTAAAAGAATATTCATGTCAATTCAGTGCACGGACACAAGTCAGTTTGGGGGAAATAGCGTTGTTTCCGATTTGAAATGTCTGTATGGTGGCCCTGAGGTGAATTTATAAATAACTATATTCGGTAGATCTATATTAAAATGCGTTCGGATTTGGAGAAGATGCAATTTCGTCCCTAACGGAGGACCCACAACCGAATTTTTTTCTGATCTACGGTAAAACTAACAGCCAAACTGTATTGATAGCTATATTTGTTAAAGGAACTTGAAAAAAAAAAAAAAAGCACTGACGTGAAGTCAGTACTCTTTGGCGCGCGTGTTCACGGTGGCTAATTTGAATTGAATGATTCAAAAATTAACAGTGCTGCATCTAAGCTGCCATCAGGATAGAGTAACAAAGTTGGAAAAGAACACAAGTGACTCTCCTTAGTCGCACAAGCTCCTAGAAGATTTGGGAGGGTCAGTATAATCCTAATCATGTTTATAGCACGCGCGCAAAAGCAGATTGACTTAACAATGAAAGAAAAAGTGTAAAAAGTCAATCTGCTTTGGCGCGCGTGCTATAAACATGATTAGGATTATACTGACCCTCCCAAATCTTCTAGGAGCTTGTGCGACTAAGGAGAGTCACTTGTGTTCTTTTCCAACTTTGTTACTCTATCCTGATGGCAGCTTAGATACAGCACTGTTAATTTTTGAATCATTCAATTCAAATTAGCCACCGTGAACACGCGCGCCAAAGAGTACTGACTTCACGTCAGTGCTTTTTTATTTTAAGAACAAGGATATGTTTTCAATTCACACCCGAAGTACCAATTATCCAATTAGATCATTGAATCTGCACTATCCAGTTCATAAACTAACTTTGACCGAAAAGCACCCATCCCAGATAGCACACACACGTTATATGGATGTTCTTAGAAGATACCGCCAGAATGTTCAAATATTCATAGAATATCCTCACAACAGACCCCACACATTCTTAGAACATTCCATGCACTATTAAGTGAGAGAGGAACTCTGGTTCTATACAGGTTCTATGAATGTTCTCCCGAATATTCTAGAACCTTCTAGGAATGTTCTTGACAATATTTCAGGCATATTCTTGAGAATATTCCAGGTACGTTTCAAAAAATCTCCTATTAATATTACTCCAAATATTCTATGTAGATTCCCACTCATTCTAGAAATATTCCCAGAATATACTTTAATTCCGAGAATATTTGGTTGAATTTATAAATTCATTCGTATTATTAATTCCTGCCGCATTCCCTGCGGGAATTAATAATACCAAACTCCAACTGAAAAACTAAAAAAAATTTGTGTTCAACGATAAATCAACGTTATTGAATGCTTTTTTGTTATAATTCAATTTAAAATTAAAATGTTTTGTAAATTTAGTTAAACTTTGAGATTTCATAGACTCATCACATGTAATGGCTATGAAATTCTTATTTATTTTTCGTAATCCCATAGAAAATCATCAGAATGCTGATTCTGAGCATAAGCCTAGTTTTTTCACAAATAATATAATAATATTATTCGAGGTCAAACAACACTAATCCATTTTATAATAATACATCATTCAAGTCATCAGTTTTATTTTTAGGAAGTCATTTCCTGAAATAAATTCAAAAGAATAATAACAAAATATTTTGTTTATAAAAAAAATAATATTCGCGAGATTATCTTCTCCATCATTTTTGGCTACCAACCAGCCTTTTGGTTTCAAAATCAGAGATTCTGGAAGAGAAGAAATGAAATATTACTAGGCACCTTGAATATTTTAATAGTTTTCAGTGTAAACCCAGATCAGAATGAAATACAAGGCAACAAACCAAATTTTAGCTAGTAGAATAATCAAAAAATATTGCTTTATGGTATGATTGATATTGAGTAGAACTAATATTCCTACCTTCACTAGATTATAGTTTTGAGGTCTAATTTCTGAAACTTTTCCTCCTTCTCTTTCGCCTTAACCAACCAGTCTTTAATTACCAATTCCGCATCAGACTCTGTAATCTTTCGATGAATGTTCATCACAGATTCTGTAAAATATGAGAGATAATTCAAATATGGAGTATTAATGTATTTTAGTTATCGCAATAATCCCAAGTAAAGCGATTTCGGTAAAATATCTTGACTAGTTATTCCATCAAACATTGGTCGCATTCAGCGAACGAAACAGTTGCGCAACCGTTACCAAAACGTGCGGTGGCACATGCCCTACGAACTCAACAAGTTGTGGAGCGGAGGCTATTTTATGGAGCACATTTGATTTGTGCTAGGTAGCGGTAGCGTGAAGTGGCTGAGCGCTTCGTCCGCTGGATGCGACCATTGCTTCTTCATAGAAATATATTTCTTATCTTATCTATCTTATAGAACATAGTAAATTCTTCGAAAATTCTTACCTTTCACTATTTCGGAAAAAATCAATGCCGAAAAATTATCCTTCTTCTTAAATCCTAACCAGCTAGAGTTCATAGCAAGAGCATTTGTCATCAACCTTTCCTTTTGTTATCACTTTGTGTTTAGGCCCCCAATTTTTGACAACTCGTAAACCTAAAACAACAACCGAAATGTAACATAAATAATAATATGTATGCTGTGGACTTATCTAATCCTATATGTTAGATAGGAGTATACATTATTAATTTCCAGGAGAATTTCATACAATAAAATCGAGGATTTTTATATGTGAACAAATTTGAATAATTTGATAACCAGTAATGTGGTAGTATCAATGAATTTTCTAGAGAACAAAAATCTATTTGAATGTAACATTTGGATACATCACACAAATCAAAATCGTGAAACTTACCACTTTTGTTTTAATTTCCTCAAGGTCTAAATTACTATTTCTCCAATTTTTGTATTACGTTGTAATATTTAATAGGAAAATCAAACTTTTCTTCAAAATTGATTGATTCTTCAGTTGGTTCATGATTATTATTATTAAGATCATTTCTCGATAATCTGCAGCAACCTCTACAGATGTGAAATATTTCGCCATCAGCCCTGGCATAATAACTTCTGAATGAAATTTCTTAGCAGTTCTTTTCCCATATTTCCAGATCTTATAGGATTCGTACTTCGAAACAACTATTTGGAAATCATATAACAAAATCACAATAATGCGACTGTGAGGTGAATAATTGAATTTGTATTTTTTGGTAGTAATAACTGTTTGTTTTCAAAGTAATTGTCCCAGCATTGGGCTATTAGATATGAACTCTTTATTAGGAAAAATGCATGAATGTCTTGTAGATTGTGGTATATAATAATCCAAATACGTTGCAATATCCATATATGTGATTGGAGGAACACCATCAATTGAATTATCCACTATCCAGATCAGAAACATTCAATGTTGAAGGTTCTAAGCCGTTAATTAATCCCAACTTTATTATATGTATATCTGTAATAAAATCAAATGTAAACACATGATGAAGGTACTTTTTTTCGAACCTACCGTTCAGCAAAGTCTCCGTTGTTCAACAATAGTCTTTTCAGATATTCATTGTCCATTTCAATATAGTTTAAACAGCAGAAAAGCTCCGGAATAAGTCAATGAACACTATAAAATAACCAACGAAACGACCTCAACACGTCGTAACTTATTTGTTGTTTATGTACAAAGAACCGCCATATTGGTTCACGTCACGTCACGTGATGATTCCAGGATGCGAATTGTGAAATTAATAAATATCTGTAGGGACTGTAGGGTGGGCTGGTAACAAGAGCCAGGAGCGTGTTCTGATAGCCGAAGTAATCGGTCAGGGTTGGAAGATTAGGGAAAAATATTCGGCTTGAACAGCTGTTCATCTATTTGAATCAGAACTTTACTGAATCAGAACTTAACTTTCACTAGTGAAAATATACCGAGCCAACACCTCCTAAAAGGATGTAGGAGGTGTTGAGTTGACCGAGCTTATGAACAATCGATATAAAAATTTCTATAGCATCGAAAAGCCTCTGAGGTGAAGTAGTAAAGTCACATGTTACACTACACTATTAAATTAACCATAAATCTCAAAATGATCCCACGCGACGCAATGATCAAAGAACATTCTGAGGAGGTTCTTATTATATTCCACAAGGATCTTACCAAATACTGAAATAAACTACACCTCCTATGAATATTCTCTAAGGATATTCTAGTAATGTTCTTCATATCATATGATATGGATATCATTTTTGAAATGTGATCAGAACGTTTACTGAAGGACATTCCTTGAATATTCTAGATGTTCTACGACGATGCATGGAACGTTCTATTAGAATATTCTAAAGTATGAACGTTCAGAAGCTAGATATCACATTCTCAGAATGTTGTGTGCTATCTGGGATCGTATGTGTGTATAAAACTTTTCAATAGACTTCCAAATAAGCTAAAAAGGGAATTGAATTTTAAAACTTTTAAAAAAGGAGTTAGGGAGTTCTTGATTGAATTGGAACCATATTCCTTGAAAGATTATATTAATAATTGAATAATTTGTTTTGTTTTGACACCATTTCACTTTATGTACTGCACATACTATGAAATAAAGGGATTTATTATTATTATTATTATTATTATTATTATTATACCTGTTCATCGGTGGGGTGAGCAGATATAAATTTTCAAAAATGTAAAAAAAAACCGTTACGTGGACATACTCGAGCGCGTCAGATATTGATAGCATCTGTGTCCTACGTATTTTAAAAAATGTACAGATGTTAATCTGATCGTTTCCATGATGGAGGTGATCATACGTAAGGGTTGAAAATGAAAAAAAAAATTTTTTTATCGAGCTCGTCAGATTTTCTGAGGGGGTGTTGAGTGAACCTTAAAAGTTGCTCTTGTATAATAATCTGACGATTGGGATGTAACGCAAACTCGTGGTCATTATTAGAATATGCAAAAAAAATCGCCATTTAGAAATACTCAAGCGCGTCAGATTAAGATATATGTGGTTCATCAATATGGCCTAGACGTGCTGTCTCCTAATCTGACGATTGTCTGGAGGGATTCGCTATATCTGACAATAAAATTTCTTTTTTTTTAATTTTTTTAAATCATTGAGCTTAATTAATCGAAAAGCGCAGGAAATAGCGTGCAAATGAAAAAGCTTATGTTGTTTTGAGGATAATATTTATAAAAATAATAATTATACAAAATTTAATTTTTAATTTTTTCGTGATTTTCGAAGAATGGGTTTGCTCCGACGATATTCTAAAGTAATGATACATTTTTGTAAAGTTTCTAATGAAAATTTGATTGTTTTTTGTAAAGTACTTTCACCACAAAATACACAATTCATATTAATATCACTCAATCACTCATAGTAATTATTTATTAACTTTAATTCACATAACTTTTATTAATATCGCAAAATAACCTAATACGTTGGAAATACGTTGTAAATAAGATCATACCGCGAACGAGTATGCGTGATCAGCTGTTATGGCGTCATGGCAACAGAAACCGGGGTGGGACGGAGTGAGAGAGCAATAGATAGAGAAAGAGTGAGAGGAGAATAGAAACACGTAGAGGGGAATATAGGCATGGCATAGCTACACGCATTCAACTTTATTAATTAATTTTTATTACTTCGGCTTGTCAAAATCGTCAGATTATACATTTTTCGTAATTCTTGCATTATTCCCAATCAAAATAAAAAAAAAATTACTACGCTCGAGAATGTCAAGATGTCGTTTTTTTTTACAACTTTGTAACCCTCCCCCTTCTTTACGTCACTCAAATTGTCAGATTAATGGTATATACACTTTTTAGCATGTAACTAACTCACCCTACCTTAATCTGACGCGCTCGAGAATTTCCGATGATCAACTTTTTTTTACTAATCTGATGCTTTATCCTTTGGGGCGGCCATATATATATGGCTCATGTTTGGTGGAAAAACTTAACCAGGTACAAGGTATCCCCCTATATATTAATCTGGCGCGCTGTAGTAAATCCCAAAATCCCCGCTTGGGCTCCCCTACTACAAGCCTTATTCCGCTCGGCCATGCCAGCTTCGTGAATCGGTTCCGATTATCTGGCATATAAAGATTTGATAGTACTGGGATGATTTCCGTCTTTCGATTTTCTGTCAAGCGATCGATCGAAATCGGTTACTCGTTCATATTTCTCACGGTTTTCTAGATTCTCGAGTAATTCCGTTCGAAATTCAAGTTCGATTTGACATTTATCGTGGCTCGTTCAGACCGAAAACGTCGACCGTGAAGGAACCGCGTTAAAATTCGCCACAGAAATACGTGAAACGTCAGAATTTTGTCGATTTTCGCGAAAAAGTCACATTACCTATCGTTCTTCCGGGAAAACGAAAGAGAGATGCGAAAAAAGGGCCGTGTTACGGACTAATTTCGAATCTCGATTTCGCGTTCCCGCAAATACCTTCGTTCCGAACGCCACCGTTTCTCCGGATGCCTCCACACAATTTTGCACCTTTTGCCAAAATCGGCGTTTTTGCGATTTTTTTTAAAATACACCCCCGTCTTTTCTGTCCGAAACGCGAAACCCTACGAAACGTCTTTTTCCTCGATAAAACCCCTGGAAATTTCCCCCTAACCCCCCTCCTAACATCCAAAAAACGTCACGTTTATAGTAACATTTTCAAAAAAGTTTTTTTGTTCCTTTTCTATGAAACCCATCTTGATTTTAGTATTGGGACAATCAATGCAATAAAATATATTGGTTAAATGAATTCACTTGGCAATGCTCCAAAGGAGAGGGATGTTTCTAGCATAGCTGCAACAGTTTGACTCAAAGTTTTGGCAGCAATAGATACTTTCATTTCATAATGAGGATATTGTTCCAAATTGATATATTCATTTTGGGTGCCAAACAAAATTTTCCTGTTTAATCTAAATCTAAATATTGTTCAACGTAACATGATTTTGCAATTTCATGGTTATCAAACTGAATATTATATTTGAGGAAAGTATGTCTTGTTGACTTTAGCAGATGAGGGGGATCGAGTAAGCAAACATTTTGTTATCATTTAGCCTAAAGTAATAATCAGTTTTAGCTGTTTGAGTATTACAAAGTTATTAAATGGTTTCTTTCTCGAATTTCAATATAAATATCAACAAAATAATTCTGAAGATTTTCGTTAAGTGTCTGATGAAGGAGTCTGATATAGACTCCGAAACGTTACGATATAGTTGTTTCTTCGTTGCTGTTGTTTCGTTCTTGTTGGTTAGGCAACATTGTTCAATTGATTGCTTCTGACAAATATCTTGTGTTTCTTACGCATAAGCAAATCACAAAATAATTAATTATTTATTTGATAGATATTTTTCAGAATTTGGGAGAGAAACCCCAGAAAGAAATAATATATAATGAATATACCTCTCACAGTATCCTTTAATGATTACTTATTACAAAGTTGTCTGATTGCAGCTCGATTAGTTGCCCCTGATCGTAAACAATCCCCAATACTTCCAACTCAATGCTTTGCAGAATTTCAACTATTTCGAACAATAAAGGCTTCAGATCTGCTGTCTGTACCTCTGGTAAAATAAGAGGTTGTTTCCATTTCATGTACAGTCCCTGGGTCCTAAAAACAAGAGGTTGGTTGACCAATTCGTTCCTACGTCCCAGGAACCCAAATCAACCAATCCAACAATTTTATCCGTTACTCGATCCAGCACAGCTTGCTTCAACAAAGTTATTTAATCAAAAACAATTGTACAGCATCTGTTCAAAGCATCAAGTTTGGATATAAATCCAACAAGGTTTATTAATACCTGTTTATTCAAACCCACATCTATAGAATGCCTTGAAAAATTTTCTGTAGAGTGTTTATGTATTTCATAGAAAGGGGATCAAAAAAAACTTTTTGAAAATGTTACTATAAACGTGACGTTTTTTTGGACATTAGGAGGGGGAAATTTCGAGGGGGTTTATCGAGGAAAAATATGGAAGTTCCGTAGAATTTCGCGATTTCGGAGCGAAAAGACGGGGGTGTATTAAAAAAAATCGCGAAAAGGCGAAAAAACGCCGATTTTGGCAAAAGGAGCAAAATTGTGTAGAGGCATTCGGAGGAACGGTGGCGTTCGGAACGACGGTATTTGCGGGAACGCGAAGACGAGATTCGAAATTAGTTAGTTAGAAATTTCGTTTTCCCGGTAGAACTATAGGAAAATGTGACTTTTCGCGAAAATGGACAAAATTCTGACGTTTCAAGTATTTCTGTGGCGAATTTTAACGCGGCTCCTTCAAGGTCGATGTTTTCAGTCGGAACGAGTCACGAGTAATGTCAAATCGAATTTGAATTTCGAACGGAATTACTCGAGAATCTTTAAATCGTCTAGAAAAGCCGCGAGAAATATGAACGAGTAACCGATTTTGATCGATCGCTTGACAGGATTGACGATATTATGAAAATCGAAAGACCATCCGAGTATTATAAGTGTTTATTTGGTAAAAAATCGAATATGTCTCACGTAGGCAATCTAGCCGAGTGGTCTAGGCGTTCTCTTTGGACTCTTTTAGTACGCAAGGTGGCGGGATCGAATCTCGGAGCGTTCGAAATAACTTTCTCCAAAATGTTTTCATTTTTACCCAATGAAAGACTTAAAGGAGCGTTGATCCAAACGTAGCTTGAGGTTTGGATCTTTTCGTTAAGTAACGAAATCTGTAATGAATATCCGTTCGATCGGACGGATTTTTGCATTAAAATTACTCAAAATATTAAAACATTAAGCGGAAAATTAACGGTCGAAAATGAAAAACACTGCTATACAGGGTGTTTTAAGTAAAATGTCAACCCAAGAGATCTATCGTGAAGAGAATTCTCAACATTGTAAAACTGTTACGAAAAGATAACAGCTGCTATACAGGATGTTTTAAAAAAAATTAAAACTCCGAAACGGCTTGACCGATTTTGATGAAACTTTGTGTGTTTGGTGGGTCATTGCTTCACAATAGCATCCGGTAGGTGGCGCTGATAATGCTCTATAGTATCTTAGAAATGGCTCGACCGATTTTGATAGAGAACATTGTAGGCACATTGTAGGCTCAGGGTCACAACAGGTGAGCGGTAGGTGGCGCTGTATTCGGTTTATAGAAACTCAAGAACGGCTGAACCGATTTCGATTAAACTTTTTGTGTGTATCTGAGTATGTGTCAGGCCCTCAATATACCCCAGTAGGTGGCGCTGCAATCGGTCTACAGAAACTCAGAAATGGCTCGACCGATTTCGATTAAACATTGTGTGCGTGTTTGAGTGGCTCTCAGGGTCACAATAGGAACCCGTTAGGTGGCGCTGCATTCGGTTTATAACAACTCATGAAGGATTGAACCGAATTCGATGGAACTTTGTGTGTGTGTATCTGAGTAGGTTTCGGATCCACAATATTCCATGGTAGGTGGCGCTACAATCGGTTTACCGGAACTCAAAAATGGCTATACCGATTTTGATGAATCTTTGTGATTGTGTTTCGGAAGACCTTCGGTTCACCATGCGATACGGTAGGTGGAGCTATATTCGGTTTATAGTAACTCAAAAACATATTTCGATGGGACTTTTGTGTGTGAATGGTTCTCTGAATCACAACAGGACCCGTTAGATGGCCTGGGACTAACGGTTCAATTGCTCTACCGATTCAATTTATCTACTGATTATATGTTGATCTACTAAAAAAGTGTAGATCTACTGGAAAAATGCAGATCTACCGGAAAAATGTAGATCTACCGGAAAACTGTAGATCACCGGAAAAATGTAGATCTACTGGAAAAATGTAGAATACTTCAAAGCCAACTGCGATGTTACATTCAAGTATATTAGTTATACGAAGCCATTATGAAGACCCTACTGGCAGGAACGCTCTGGATTTGTTGATTTATTAACAACGGTACCGCCATTTTTGCGCGCGTGTTCTGCAAGGAACAGCGTGCTATCATTTTGCCACGATTGGGTTCGACTCCCCGATGAAGAATTCGAGGTCAAATTCAATTATGTCCCTCTGGTCCGGCCGGCCGGCCGTTAGCACGATAACTCTCGAACGGAACGAGTGAGAGCGTTGGTACTTGCAGGCTAGTTTTGTAGCGTAAATATCTCGACAAGTTCGTTAACGGGCGAATGCCACCAAGCGGTTTCAGAGTTAAGGCTGTTTTTGGCGCTCTAGTTCCTCGGAACTGAGTGCTTATCAATTTGCCCAAATGTCTGTAATTTTCGAATATTTCGATGAAAATGGTCTTAAACCATTTGGTTCCACTCACTGATCAAGAATCCGTGGTCGAAATTCATTCTGTCCGGCCGGCCGGCCGTAGGCACGATAACTCTCGAACGGAATGAGCTAGACAGTTGGAATTTTCAGAGTAGGTTTGGGGGATAAATATCTCGGCTAAGTTCGTTACTGGGCAAAATCGGACAGATGGTTTCGGAGTAACAAAAAACAATTTTTTTTTACAGAACAAATTCCAAATTAAATTTTTTTCAATAAGCAGTTTTACGATCCAATGATATCATTTTTAAATCTAATAAGCTAATACTTTCGGAGATATGATTTTTCAAAATTTCAATGATAAATCGTATTTCACAGATATAATTATTCTATGTATGAATTGTCATAATGTCAACTCATTTTCCTGAGACATGTCATTATCTAATCAATCGAAGAATTGTGAGCGAAGTGAGAAAAATCTCAGTTGTTTGCTCCGAAATTAGTTTTTCTCAGAAAAGTCTTACATTTCGGAACATTACATGAAGTAAGAGATCTGAGAGTAGTGAGACTGCTCTTCATCCATAGACATAGAATGCAAATAGAATGTAAATATTGAAAGCATAATTCTGCAGTTCGAGAGAGGAGAAAATTTGGTGAACGTAGATCAGGAAATTTTTGATCGATTACAAGGTAATTTTTCATTATTACTCTTCTTTGATACATGTTTTATGAAATATCTACTATTTTTAGGTACTTTAAACCTGTTTTGGGCAATTGTCATACGAAACTTGTTGGCGCTCTAGTTCCTCGGAACTGAGTGCTCATCAATTTGCCCAAATGTCTGTAATTTTCGAATTTTTCGATGAAAATGGTCTTAAACGATTTGGTTCGACTCACTGATCAAGAATCCGAGGTCGAAATCGATTCTGTCCGGCCGGCCGGCCGGTCGGCCGTA
The DNA here is from genome assembly GCA_937662695.2 of Halyzia sedecimguttata. Taxonomy (NCBI): domain Eukaryota; kingdom Metazoa; phylum Arthropoda; class Insecta; order Coleoptera; family Coccinellidae; genus Halyzia; species Halyzia sedecimguttata. The sequence continues at coordinate 15,249,049 of OW569415.2, forward strand.
GGCACGATAACTCTCGAACGAAAGGAGTTAACGGATTGAAATTTGGAAGGTGGGTTTGGAGCGTAAATATCTCGGACGAGCTCGTTAATGGAAGAAATCCATCAAGCGGTTTCGGAGTTATGGCCGATTTTAGTAAAAATATTTTTTATGAATATTTCCGAAACCGATCATTCGATCTATCTAAAATTTAGCATCAAATTGTAGAATCATGACCTTTATACGCATGTGAGGTTTTGTATTGACCAGATTACCGCAAAGTGTAAAAAAAAAATTTTGAAAATTTAAAAAAAGTTTTTCTACAATAACTCTCGAACGGAATGAGCTAGGTAGTTGAAATTGTCAGAGTAGGTTGGGGAGATGAATATCTCGGTTGAGTTCGTTATTGGGCAAAATTGGCCAGATTTAATTCGATTTCTTTCATGGTGCAGTTCTCATTCTCAGATTGCTCCTTTAATCTTGATAAATAAACTATTATTTGAATTGAATTTCCTTTATGATGCAGTTCTATATATAATTCCCAACTCTGAGAAACCAATACTTTCGGATATAATTTGTCTGTTTGAACTAGAGCGCCAGAAAGCTCCTGTCCACAGGGCTTGTTCTTCATTTTTTATGATTATTTCCGGAACCGGTCACTTGATCTATCAGAAATTTGGCATCAAATTGTGGAATCATTACCTTTATATGCCTGCGAAGTTTTGTACTGACCGGAAGGCAAAAAACAATTTCAAAAATTTTAATATTTTGTTTCCACCATAACTCGAAAAATACTGATCTGATTGAATTGAAACTCAGTAGTTAGATGCGATGTGGTGCTATCGTCGCATACTCAGAATCCCATGGATACTCCACGTTTCAAACGATGAGGTATTACAACGCATCGGTGGACAGCTGCAATACTATACCTACAAAATGTCAAACGCAGAAAATTGGAATACTTCGGACATATTATGCGAGGCGAAAAATACCACCTTCTTCAACTGATCCTACAGGGCAAGATAGAGGGTCGGAGATCAGCAGGACGCAGACGAATATCGTGGCTGCGAAATTTACGAACATGGACCGGAATGACGTCGACAGCTCTATTCAGAGCGGCAGTGAATAGATTGATTTGGACCAACGTGATGGCCAACATCCACAGAGGATAGGCACTTCAAGAAGAAGAAGAAGAAGAAGAAGTTAGATGCAAAAGACCATAGCAAACACTTTCACAAAATTTCGTGAAGATCACGTGACATGAAAAAATTACTAGATACTATTTTGCGGAATATTTTGATTGAAATTCCAAAACCTATTTTTTTTAAGTTCAACTGCCCTTTCCGGGCATTTTTCGTTGCGCGCATGCGCAGATGAGAAGTCATTTAACTGCTGTAGTTTTCGTCAGAGGGGATTGGGGTTTTGGGGTGGCGGATGCTATTCCTCCATAGAATCCCCTGGTGAGGGTCTGCGCATGCGTGGATTGAAGATGCGATATCTACTGAACCACTAGTGTTGGAGAATCGGAGTTTTTTGTAAGGTGTGTGATTTTGGGAGGACTTTCGGCCGCGAGTAGATTGCGCATGCGCAGAAGATAAGTGACTGTTTTTGGGTTGTATGGGTTATGTTGGGAGTACTGAGCCGATATTGTGACGTTTTAAAAGAATATTCATGTCAATTCAGTGCACGGACACAAGTCAGTTTGGGGGTAATAGCGTTGTTTCCGAGTTGAAATGTGCGTACCGTGGCCCTGGGACTAATTTTGAAATTGATGTTATCCCTTACGGGCTTTTTTCGTTATGCGCATGAGCAGACTATAAGTGAATTGACTGCTGGAGGGTTGTTCTGAGAGGATTGGGGATTTCAGGTGCAGGATGCTATTACTCAGCAGAATCCCCTTGGGAGTATCTGCGCATGCGTGGATTGAAGTGCGATCTCTCTTGAACCAATGGTTTTGAAGAATCAGAGTTTTGTGTGCGGTGTGTGATTTTGAGAGGACTTACGAGTAGATTGCGCATGCGCAGAGGTGACGTGGTTCTTTTTGGGTTGTATGGCTTTTGTTGGGTGCGGTTTACGTCTAGAGGTCATGGATTTTGTGCTGAGTCAATATTGTGAGGTTTTAAAAGAAAATTCAAGACAATTCTGTGAACGAACAAGTCAGTTTCGAGGAAATAGCGTTGTTTTCGAGTTGAAATGTCTGTGTCGTGGCCCTAGGGCCAATTTATAAATAACTATATTTGGATGATCACTTTTGAATTTCTTTCGGATTTGGAGAATAGGCGAAGAAATTGCGTTCCTAATTCGAAATTCATGTAACCTTTTTCGGAGATTTTTCATTTCACGCATGAGCAGACAGGAAGTGACTTAACTGCTGCAGTTTTCGTCTGAGAGGATTGGAGTTGTCAGGTGTTTGATGCTATTCCTCCATAGAATCCCCTTGGAAGTGTCTGCGCATGCGTGGATTGGAGCAGTGATATCTCAATGGAGTTGAAGAATCACAATTTTGTGTGAAGTGTTATTTTCAGGGGACTTTAAGCCACGAGTAGATTGCGTATGCGCAGAGGAGATGATTGGATTGTATAGCTCATGTTGGGAGTGGTTTGCGTCTAGCGGTGATGGATTTGGTGCTGAGCCGTCATTTCAAGGTTTTAAGAGAAATTTCATGGCAATTATGTGCACGGAGTCAGTTTAGGGGAAATAGCGTTGTTTTCGAGTTGAATTGTCTGTATCGTGGCCCTGGGGCGAATTTATAAATACATAACTATATTCGGTAGATCTATATTAAATTACGTTCGGATTAGGAGAAGAGGCAATTGCGTTCCCAACAGAGGTCCCATAACCGCAATTTTTTCCGATCTACGGTAAAGCTAACTGCCAAACTGTATTGATAGCCATATTTGTTAAAGGAACTCGAAAAAATAAAAAAAGCAATGACGTGAAGTCAGTACTCTTTGGCGTGCGTGTTCACGGTAGCTAATTTGAATTGAATGATGAGTACTTCAAACTCAGTGGATAGAGCGAGCCGGAGATCTACCCAAAGGATAGGGGACACCAATCACTGTCGGTTCTAAAATTAACAGTGCTGTATCTAAGCTGCCATGAGGATAGAGTAACAAAGTTGAAAAATAACACAACTGACTCTCCTTAGTCGCACAAGCTCCTAGAAGATTTTGAGGGACCACCTTGGGAAAGACTTGGGAGGGTCAGTATAATCATAATCATGTTTATAGCACGTGTGCCAAATGCAGATTGACTTAACAATGAAAGAAAAAGTGTAAAAAAACATTGACCTAGGGTCAATCTGCTTTGACGCGCGTGCTATATACATGATTATGATTATACTGACCCTCCCAAGTATTTGCCAAGGAGATCCCTCAGAATCTTCTAGGAGCTTGTGCGACTAAGGAGAGTCAGTTGTGTTCTCTTTCAACTTTGTTACTCTATCCTTATGGCAGCTTAGATACAGCACTGTTAATTTTTGAACCGACAGTGATTGGTGTCCACTATCCTTTGGGCAGATCTCCGGCTCGCTCTATCCACTGAGCTTGAAGTACTCATCATTCAATTCAAATTAGCTACCGTAAACACGCGCACCAAAGATTACTGACTTCACGTCAGTGCTTTTTTCATTATTATTTTTGAAAACGCTAAATAGCGTTCATGGCCTTAGGAAGATACTGTCTGAGCTCTGCGGGACTCGTTTCTCGATTAAAATCGAGCGTATGGTGGCATATGATTTCGCGCTTCAAATTTTCACTGGTGGGGAAAGGCTGAATTCCTTGTTTTGCCTCATAGGTGGCGTTGGCGATTAGGTATAATCGACCAAGCCGGCTGTGGAAGGCTTAACGGGGTTCAGTTTGGTTCAATTTGTTGGGATGCTACAGAGTACTGATGAAGGCCAAGAAGCCAGAAACGTGTCTGCTCTTGCTTCTCGGCAAATCTTTGGAATCCCCTGGGGTTTATTCAACTTGTGAAATATATGCATAAGTATATTAATTATACGAAGCCATTATGAAGAGCGTTCCTGCCAATAGGCAGGAACGCTCTGGATTTGTTGATGTTACATTCATTTATGAAGACCCTATAACCATACTTCGAGCAAGTCGAGATTTAAAAAATCTTTTTTGCTTAAGTAGGGATCTGAATTCAAGTAAACTTTTTGAAATGTACAAAGAACAAATGAGAGCTTACCAAAAACTATTAGCAAAAACTAAACTAGAGTACAATCAATCTATGTTAAATCGTTCATCGAATTTGAGTAAGACAGTGTGGAATATGGTTGATGTAACGACGGGCAGGAAAGCTCGTTCTAGGCATCCCTCGTCATTGATTCTGGGTGAGTCCCTTATCTCGGATAAAGCTCAGATTGCAACAGCTTTTGGTGTTTTTTTCTCTACTATAAGTGAGCAAAGCCTCACTGAGTATTATGGTGCCGCTTTGTCTACTAGTTGTACTACCTCTAGAATGAATGACTGTACTTTTTTCTTCCACCCAGTTACCAGTGATGAGCTATCACGTGCTGTCAAGCGTTTGAGGAATAGTGGGGGTACTGGGGTCGATTCGGTGTCTGTTAAGATGTTAAAATCATTCGCACCACTGATCATCGATCATCTTGTCCATCTTGTTAATCTTTCAGTTTCTGGCGGTGTATTTCCTTCTTGTCTGAAGTTGTCAACTGTAATTCCCATATTAAAAAAGGGCGATCCTGCTCTTGTATCTAACTATAGACCGATCTCTTTGCAGAGTGTTTTTTCAAAATTGATCGAGAGAATTGTTTATGAACGAATGATGGATTTCTTATCTAAGTTCGGAGTACTAAAGGATAGCCAGCATGGCTTTAGGTCGGGTCGTTCTACACAGTCTGCTGCTGTGTCCTTCATTCAATATGTCTACAGGTGTTTGGATAATGGATTATGGGTCTGTGGATTCTTCTTTGACCTTTCTCGTGCGTTTGACTGTTTGAATCTTAGATTCATCCTTGACAAGATGCACAACTTAGGTTTTCGTGGCGTCTTCCTGCAGTGGATTCGTGGTTTTCTGAGTGACAGATTGTTTTGTGTTAGGTTGCTTGAGCATTTGTCAGCTACTTTCAGTGTCAATTTGGGTGTCCCTCAGGGGTCTGTCTTGGGACCTCTCGTATTCCTGCTGTTTATTAACGATTTGCCAGATCACGTGATTTCTGAATGGCCCATTATGTTTGCGGATGATACAGCTTTCGCAATTTCTGCCAAAACAAAAGACGAGCTAGTTTCAAGGTGTTTAGCCTTGGTCCAAAGCTTTATGAATTGGTGCAGGGCTAATTCAGTTATTGTTAATATCGATAAGACTGAGATGGTAGCTTTCTTCCTCAAGTCAAAAAATGTCACCCTAACTTTACAATATGAAGATATAACTATCGAGTCGCAATCATGCGTCAAATTTCTCGGCTTGATTGTAGATGACCAATTAAGGTGGTGTGATCATATTGATTACTTGAGAACTAGCTTGAATAAAGCTTATTATGCTTTGAGCAGACTGAAAGGTTCTCTTCCCATTGAGTCACTGATAGATGTTTATTATGGATTGTTTCATTCTCGTCTAAATTATAATATTTTGCTGTGGGGTAATTCGGTGTCAGTGGAAAGAATTTAAATAGCACAAAAAAGAATTTTACGTTTAATTTTTGGTTTGAGCACTCGTACTTCATGTAGAAGTTTTTTAGTGAAAGACAGATAATGACAGTGCCTTCACTATTCATTTATAGATGTTTGATTCATGTTAAGGAAAGAATTATGACTGTTCAACATCTTTCTGAATGTCACAGTTACAATACTAGGAATACAACAATTCTGTCTGTTCCTGTTCACAGATCATCCAAATATGAATTTTCTCCCCATTTTCAAAGTATAAGATTATATAACCATCTACCATCAGCTTGGAGGGAGCTTGGATTTACTGTGTTCAGGAGGAGACTGAAACAAATGTTAGTACGTAAGGCATATTACAGTGTCAAAGAATACCTATGTGATACTGATTTTCAGGTTTGAAACATTTTTCTGTTTTTTTTTTCTTGTTTTCTAGATTGGTGAGATAATTCTGCATTTTTATAATTATGTTGTTTATACATGAGGAATTATTCTGTTCCTCTTTTCGTTGACGTGCCCATACATATGTATATGTCGAAAGGGATTGAATAAAATTATTATTATTATTATATACGTAATAGATGTCTAGTACGTATATGCCTATAACATACATAAAATATATAGAAAATTATTATTCTTCAAATTATTAGGCTTAATTTATCATGTGACCATGTGGTTCAGCCTTTTTGTTTACACAAAGAATGCTTCAACTCTATTGATATCATTGAAAACATTAAATAGGTATTCACTGGAGTAACAGAAATTTCACCTGTACCTATATACAGGTGAAATTACTTACCAATCGAAAATTTATAATAGGGTGAATTTAGTTTAGGTTCCCTATTATTAATATTATATCAATCTTCAATAGTTTCGGCATTAATCTGAAAAAAACATGTATTCAATAAGTAGGTATACAAAATTGTTTTTCACTGTATAGAGAAGTTAAACTAATATCAGTATTAAACATAGCAGGTCTAGAAACAATTATAATATCACATAAGGTGTTAAATTTTGCTGCATAGATATAACTATACTTGATACTTGATCTCATATTTTGTTTTCAATTATTAAATTTGTAGCATAATTTTCGAAATTTATTTTCATCATTGAGCACTTCATAGGAATATGTGAAATTATTCACCACTCCAAAATGTATAATAACGGTGAATTCAGTTTGATGTTCTCTATCATTATATCAATCTTCATTAGTTTTAGTATAAATCTGAAAAAAAGATTTAGTCAACAACCAGTCAAAATTGATCTTCCTTTTACAATGAAGTTATAGTAATATGTCAGTATAAACTTTAGACAAGGCAGTCTTTATCCATATCCAATGTATAATATAAACAAAAAACGAGAACGTTTTGAACAAACTTACCCGGAGTCCAGATATTTTCTGTTTGAAAGCATAACAAAAACAAACGCCATTTTAAATAATAAATTTCAATTTCCTGTTCTATTGATTAACGGAGAAAGAGAGGAGATATTCTCTTCTCTGTTGTAAACTGACGGGATTCTTCGCATTCCACAAACTTGCCATCTGGAATGCGAGGTATCTAGCGGTTTCTCTATTATATTGTCTCTGAGTACCCTCAAAATCACACACATCACAAAAAACTCTTCAACACCAGTAGTTCAGGAGATATCGCATCTTGAATCCACGCATGCGCGGACCCTCGCCAAAGAATACCATCCTTCACCTCAAAACCTTAATCCTCTCAGCCGAAAACTCCAGCAGTTAAATCATTTCTCATCTGCGCATGCGCATAACGAAAAATGCCCGCAAGGGGCAGCATGAACTTCAAAAAAATTGGTTTTGTAATTTCAAGCAAAATATTCCGCAAAATAGTAGAAGTAACTTTTTGAATTTTCTGTAGTCATGCGATCCTTAAGAAATTTTGTAAAAGTGTTTGCTTCGGTCTTTTGCATCTAAACTACTCAGTTTCAAATCAATCAGATCAGTATTTATTGTGAACATTTTTTTTTTGCCATTTTGTAATATTCCGATCATTACAAAATTTCGCGTGCATATAAAGGTCATGATTCTACAATTTGATGCTAAATTTTAGATAGATCGAGTGATCGGTTTCGGAAATATTCATAATTTTTTTTTTGACTAAAAATGGCCATAACTCCGAAACCGCTTGGTGGATTTCGCCCATTAACGAACTTAGCCGAGATATTCACGGTCCAAAACTACCCTGCAAATTTCAAGCCTCTAACTGCTACCGGACAGACATAATTGGATTCCACCCCGGATTATTCATCAGTGAGTGGGAACTGAATCGTTTGAGACCTTTTTCGGCAAAAAATTCAAAAAATACATACATCCGGGCAAAATTATAGGCATTCTGTTCCCTGAACAGCTCGCCAGAAAGTGTTGTATCGTATCATGTGGTTTGGTTGGAACGGATTTTTTATACCCTTTTTGGCGCTCTAGTTCCTCGGAACTGAGTGCTTATCAATTTGCCCAAATATCTGTAATTTTCGAATTTTTCGATGAAAATGGTCTTAAACGATTTGGTTCGACTCACTGATCAAGAATCCGTGGTCGAAATTCATTCTGTCCGGCCGTCCGGCCGTAGGCACGATAACTCTCGAACGGAATGAGCTGGACAGTTGAAATTTTCAGAGTATGTTTGAGGGATAAATATCTCGGCTAAGTTCGTTATTGGGCAAAATCGGACAGATGGTTTCGGAGTAACAAAACAAAATTTTTTTTTTACAGAACAAATTCCAAATTAAATTTTTTTCAATAAGCAGTTTTACCATAAGAATCCATTCATATCATTTTTAACTCTAAAAAACTAATACTTTCGGAGATATGATTTTTCCCAATTTCAATGATAGAATTATTCTGTGGCTATTCTATGAATTGTTATAATGTCAACTTTGACGTTGTCTCATTGTAATTCATTCCAGTAATGGTATCAATATGAGAATTAGAATATTATCATACTTTTGTTGGTTGATATTTTCATGCCGATGGTCAATCCATATGATGATGGGAATGGTAATGGTAAGTTAATAATATTGAGTTCAGAATATCTCCACTAAAAACAAAACTGGAATTGAGGAATGAATATCTCGGATGAATTCGTTGTTGGGTAGAATTCGTCTATTGGTTTTGGATTGATAATTTTTGTTGAATTTGAATTCTTCTATGATGTTTGAATTCAATTACTGCTAAGATGAAGTTCTAAATTTCAATAATGAATCGTACTTCTGTTTTCACAGAATGCTATAATTATTCTATCTAAGCTTTATTATATGATCTGTGTTCATACTCGTACATTTCATCCTGTTCTATAAGAGAGAGTCAAATTCATTTCAGCTATTTTAATTTGGTTTCTTCCATGGTGCAGTTCTCAGATTGCTCATTTAATCTTGATAAATAAACTATTATTTGAATTGAATATCCTTTATGATGCAGTTCTATCATAAGAATACATTGATATAATTCTCAACTCTGAGAAACCAATACTTTCGGAGATATAATTTGTCTGTTTGAACTAGAGCGCCAGAAAGCTCCTGTCCACAGGGCTTGAACCCATTTTTAACGATCATGTCTGGTCGCTTTTGTGTGTTGAGGCGCCTACAAACGCAAGAACGATAACATGAACGCACGTAAATGTACGCGCGTTGATGTTCGCCAGTGTTTAGGCAAAATGTCATTTATTTTAAAAGACCGACAGACATGTTCGCTGGTCCTGCTTGAATTTATCGACGCACGTACATGAACGCGTTGACATGTTCGCCAACAAATAATTGTTTGTCTTAAGTCTTTTGTCAGTGCTGTGCGTGCTTAGTTATGGTATAATTTGTTCTGAAGATAGCCGATTTGAGAAGTTTTACAAAACAGTTTCTTACTGATTTGATTGAAATTTACAAAACTTATCCATGTTTGTGGAGAAGTAAATCAAAGGACTATGTGAATAGAAATAAGGAAAACGATGCTTATAAAATTTTACCAGTAAAACTACACGAAGTCGAGCGAGAAGCTACAAAAGATACTGTAAAAACAAAAATGAATAGCCTTCGCGCCAGTTTTCGGAGAGAAATAAAAAAATTCATGTTAAAAAAAGTCAGGTTCTGAGGCAGATGATATATATATAGATTCCAAAGGCGTAGCCAGGATTTAATTTCGGGGGGGGTTTTGAAATAGGAATTAATTTCGGGGGGGTTTTGAAATTTTTGTTATTGACTTTATAAGGGCAGGTGCTTTCTGTAGCAAGAATTTTTGTGATTTTAAGGAAAAAATTACATTTTGGGGGGGGGGGGTTTGAACCCCCAAAACCCCCCCCTGGCTACGCCCTTGATATATTCCATATCTGTGGTGTTATGATCTTCTATTTTTAGTTAGAGATCAAGACATTCCTTTGGCGTAGTGCTGGTATACAAGCGGCCTAACCTCGTACCGCGCCTTCTAAGCGACAAGAAGTTGCGGTCGCGTTGCAGCCTCGTGGTGCTGGTATACTAGCAGCCTAAAAGTGATACATAACTGTCTTCGTCTATGCGAAGATAGTTTCGCAAATCATCATGTTCTAATAGTAGCTAGTCAAGTAAATTAATATGAGTATATTCATTCCGCCTCAAAACCCATTTCCCATTTCCTTCGTGGTTGGAGTCTTTTCTGTAATATATGTTTTTTTCTAAAATACAAACACACGCCACCTCTAGTAAATCTAATTCATCGAAACTCGACATCTTGATAAAATACAACCGCTATGCATAGAAGACTGATACACAAATACGTATATGTGTAGAGTTGACATGATGAACGCTCGTACATGTACTTGCGTTCATGTTTGCGTTCTTGTTCGTGTGTCTGTAGGCGCCTTTAGTCTTTAATAGCGAATATAAAATTGTACTACATTACTTTTTGCGTTTTTCATAGATATTTCAAGTAGGTGGGTGTCATCTATGACATAGTTTGTCCATTTCGTTCCGTCATAATATCAATTAACTTATTTATTCGTGAACGGCATACGAAAATTATAAGAAATATCCCTCAAATAAGGATGGATTGTCGATAAATTCCTCAATGATTTTCCAAACATTAAAACCAAAGCGTTCCTGATATCGAACGTCGACGACACGACGAAGGTTCGTATCAGACCAGTAGTGCTCATTATGTCTGTTAAAATTCCAGGAATGCTAATGTATGCTTCATCTGTTTAAACTATATTCTTAGAGAATAATGGATCTTGTTTTTGCGGGCATGTTCTGGGGAACATCGCATTATCATTTTGCCCGAATGTCTGTCATTTTCGAATTTTTTGCCAAAAATGGTCTCAAACGATTGGGTTCTGATGATGAGGTTAATGAAATTCAAACACAAATTAGACAATTTATAAACTACAACTTACCAGCACAAAACAATTTGCGAAGGCGTACTAAAGAAACTAAAATTGCTACAGAAAGTGTTTTACGTAGGTTTCATGGTACCATCTGGAGAAGACAATGTTATGGTTTTTGGCGCTCTTGTTCCTCGGATCAGAGTGCTTATCGATTTGCCCAAATGTCTGTAATTTTAGAATTTTTGGCTGAAAATGGTCTTAAACGATTTGGTTCAACTCACTGATCAAGATTCCATGGTCAAAATCGATGCTGTCCGTCCGGCCGTTCACACGATAAATCTCGAACGGAATGAGCTAGACAATTGAAATTTTCAGAGTAGGTTCGAGGGATAAATATCGCGGTTAAGTTCGTTAATCGGACTGGATGGTTTCGGAGTAACGAAAAAATTATTTTTCTTTACATTACAACTTTTGAATTCAATATTTTTCAAAATACAGTTTCATCATAAGAATCCAATCATATTATTTTCAACTCTAACAAGCTAATACTTTCGGAGATATGATTTTTCAAAATTTCAATAATACATAGTAGTTCTATGTATTCACTGTCTGTGTTCACTGTTCATAAATGTCATCTAGCTATTAGAGTCATGTCAATACGTAGTTTGAAAAACAAGTATCCGATTCTTGAATTTGTGAATATGCACAAGACTGGTTTGAAACCGAAAATAATATTGACTAGTTGCATATTGAATAATTTATTTATAAATTCGGGATGATGTTTCAGAAGATTTAGAATTGGATCATTTTAATGATGTAGTTTATGAAGGCAATAGGAAAGAAGAACATAATGGAATCATCAAAATAAATTACTGTTCGTTGACCACTGAGGTTAATATTACATTTTACTTCCTTAAGTAGTAAGACATGTTCCTATATACAGTATTTTCATAATGTTGCTAGTTAATATATTTTGAACTATAAAAATAATTTGTTCATAAGCCTCTACCTACTCAAATATCAGGAATAAATGGACAATCTGCTATGAATGTCTCCAGCCTTGCTCTAGACATTTCGATGATACTTTCCTTTGGTATTTTGAGTTGTGAAAACTATGCACCGAGTGTAAGTTGCAACAACCCATTCCACGAGGTTGAATCATTATTGTAGATTGCTGTTTTTTTTGCGCTCTTGTTTAGATGATAATTTTTGAAGCATTTTTTTTAAACGACCCTCTTTTTGAATTTAATTTCTTTCCTGATCACAAGAATCCAGTGATATAATTCCCAACTCTGACAAACCAATACTTTCGGAGATATAATATTTGTATGTTTGAACAAGAGCGCCAAAAAGCTCCTGTCCACAGGGCTTGAACTAGGGATGGCGATTCTTTCAGAAAAAAATCGATTTTTGAATCGATTCGAATCGACAGTTGTAGAATCGATACACGAAAAAATCGAGGTCCAAAAGATCGATTTCCCGAAAATCGATTTGTTTCTAGTTTCACTTACAATATAATTCCACTTCATGAAAAACATAGAGAACAACATGGTAATTGATTTTTTATTATTTCCAAAGGGAAAATTGTTGTTTCTAAAGAATAAAACCAATATTGAAGAATAATGCTGATAATCAGGTTGTGGTCTTGGACTAATAAAACTCGTTCTATAAATCAAAATATTTAAGCAACTGGATCGGGACAAACAAGTCGTGTCCAAATTCCAAACACAAAAAATCGAATTTCGATTTTATAGAGTGGATTATCGATTCACTGGATCGATTGCTTACGATGTATCGATTAAAAAAATCGATTTTTTTTAGCCCAAAAATCGATTCTTCGATTAATCGATCTCATATCGCCCTCCCTAGCTTGAACCATTTTTTTTATTATCGTTCTATCACATCTTGAAGGCAAATAAGTTAAGTATTATTGTAATAAGATTTAAGAATAATCGAGGGAATATAATGAATTTCGGTAATCACATGATTTTATTTTTTTGTTATTTTGAGTTTTGCAATAAACATGAAAGTGATAACATTTCTGAATAGAGAATGACGCGGCCTTTCACATGATGTATCAAAAGTCCATACTTTCTATAAATTGGGGGTTGTACCTGTCTTTCGAAGAGGGGTTTGAAGGTAGGGTTCGCATTTTTACAAAGAAGAATGACAATTTGAAATTTAAATTTAACGGGACGGGATTTTCCATAATTATGTACAGTAACCGAGATAATGAATTTATTCCATTTGGATTTTTCACACTGTATGTCGCATAGTTTGTGCGGCCGTAGGGAGGCGGTAATCGTGGGCGGCATATCGAAAAATGCTATAATTCGTTGAATATTGAGTGTTCCACGATGAGCTTTGGATATGTTTTTGAGAATGGCGTGAATACAAATATATGGTTTGTAGAATAGTTTGTGCGACCGTAGGGAGGCGGAAATAGGGGGTGGCACAACGAAAAATGCTATAATTCCTTAAATATTGTGCGTTCCACGATGAGCTTTGGATATGTTATCGAGAATGGCGTAAATAAAAAGATGTAGTATGTCGCATCGTTTGTGCGGCCGTAGGAAGGTGGTAAGCGGAGGCAGCATATCGAAAAATGCTATAATTCGTTAAATATTGAGTATTTCGCGATGAGCCTTGGATATGTTTTTAGGAATGACCTGTATACTGAGATGGAGTATGTCTCAGAGTTTGTGCGCCCGTAGGGAGACGGTAATCGGGGGCGGCATGTCGAAAACTGCTATCTATAATTCGTTAAATATTGAGCGTTCCACGACGATCTTCGGATATGTTGCCGAGAATGGCGTAAATACAAAGATGTAGTATGTCGAATAGTCTGTGCGGCCGCAGGGAGGCGGTAATCGGGGGCGATATATCGATAAGGCTGGTTTTCCTGTCACGCTGACTGTCGGCGCTGACGGTCAGCGCTGATAAGTCAGCTCGGATCGTATTAGTATCGCGCTGATCAAATAGAGAAATAGAAGGATGCTATTGTCTCTGGCTCACTGAATGTGGAGGCTTGTCGGCGCCAGCTAGTCTGCGGCGCCGACGCACCGGCGCGTACGTGCACGTATATAGCTCAGCGCTGACGGCCGTCAGCGCTGCGTGACTCGAAAACGCTACCTATAGCTACATACATATTGACCCATCAGCGCCGACCGTCAGCGTGACAGGAAAACCAGCCTAAAGGCTATAATTCGTTTAATATTGAGTGTTCCACGATGAGCTTGTCGGATATGTTGTCGAGAATGGCGTAAATAAAAAGATGTAGTATGTCGCATCGTTTGTGCGGCCGTAGGGAGGTGGTAAGCGGAGGCAGCATATCGAAAAATGCTATAATTCGTTAAATATTGAGTATTTCGCGATGAGCCTTGGATATGTTTTTCAGCATGACCTGTATACTAAGATGGAGTATGTCTCAGAGTTTGTGCGCCCGTAGGGAGACGGTAATCGGGGGCGGCATGTCGAAAACTGCTATAATTCGTTAAATATTGAGCGTTCCACGATGATCTTCGGATATGTTGCCGAGAATGGCGTAAATACAAAGATGTAGTATGTCGCATAGTCTGTGCGGCCGCAGGGAGGCGGTAATCGGGGGCGATATATCGATAAAGGCTATAATTCGTTTAATATTGAGTGTTCCACGATGAGCTTGTCGGATATGTTGTCGAGAATGGCGTAAATAAAAAGATGTAGTATGTCGCATCGTTTGTGCGGCCGTAGGGAGGTGGTAAGCGGAGGCAGCATATCGAAAAATGCTATAATTCGTTAAATATTGAGTATTTCGCGATGAGCCTTGGATATGTTTTTCAGAATGACCTGTATACTAAGATGGAGTATGTCTCAGAGTTTGTGCGCCCGTAGGGAGACGGTAATCGGGGCCGGCATGTCGAAAACTGCTTTAATTCGTTAAATATTGAGCGTTCCACGATGAGCTTCGGATATGTTGTCGAGAATGGCGTAAATACAAAGATGTAGGTTGTCGCATAGTTTGTGCGGCCGTAGGGAGGCGGTAATAGGGGGCGGCATATCGAAAAATGCTATAATTTGTTTAATATTGAGTGTTCCCCGATAAGCTTTGGATATGTTATCGAGAATAGCATAAAGATGTAGTATGTTGTATAGTTTGTGCGGCCGTAGGGAGGCGGTTATCGGGGGCGGCATATCGAAAAATGCAAAAACTATTTATATATTTAGTGTTCCACGATGAGCTTCGGATATGTTGTTGGGAATGGCATACATATTTAGATGAATTATGTCACATAGTTTGTGCGCCTGTAGGGAGGCGGTAATCGAAGACAGTATATTGAAAACAAATCTCTTGATTATCAGTAATTATTTAATACCTCAGGAAGCAAGGGTACAAATAACTTTGAATGAACCAAGCCAAAAGAAGTTTTCGAATGGTCCAAATTGGATATATTATCGACCTCAATAAGTTCGAACATCGGACGAATTTATTCTATTTCACAATCATTCAATGATTTACAGAAATTTTTAGGAACCTATGCTTCTGATCGCATTACCTCAGAGGAATGTGGCGCCATTCCCCAGTCAGTGAATAATTTGGGATCGACTGCTTCTATTACGGAAAGGGATTTACCCAAGAACACGAAAAACCTGAGGATTTCTAACTGACAGAGGCCTAAATGATAAATGAGAGGAATTTCATCTTGGGCGATGAAGAGTTCCTAGATATCTGGCAGGATAATATATTCAATAAGATTCCAAGAGGTCGATAACATTTGTCTCATCAATTTTAAACACCATATGTGCTTGTCTTCGAAAGATGGGATAAAATTGTATGCATATTCAGAGTTGCAAAGTACTCATTCTGTATATGAAAAACGTGTCCCTTCGAAATGATCACGTTGTCAGCGTTTTCAGTTTATCTTTGGACTTTAACCATAAACATAAAATGACGAGAAACACGAGAGGCACTGAAAGAACAATATTAAAAAAAAACAGTCGCAACAATCAAGGCTTCGAAGTTCAGGGAAAATTCAATTAAAAATGCATGCACTGTATAATTGAGGTCCCGACCAATTTGCAGAACATGAAGTCAAATTAAGTATCCCGGAAAAAAAGATCAGCGAAATTTGCCTCAGTTGATCGATAAAAGGATGATTTAATTGATCTTATCTTGATGCCGAGAGATAATTACTATTACATCAAAATTGTGGGTCAACCTTCATGTGTATCACAACTTGAGCTTAATGATAAGGAATTAATAATTCATCTAGATGCAATAGGAAGCATCAGAAACCCTGCAACTGTAAACAAAACAATTTTTTATTATGACGGAGTTATTAGCACTTCATTCATTAACAGTATTGGAAATGGTTAGCTGCAACCATGTCACAATGTCTATTGGATCCTGGTGGGCCAAATTCAAGCATTTCACAATACACATTAAAATGACCGTTATTATACATCATTACAATGAACCTGAGGTACAAAAATTTTTAAAAGAGCTACTGGCTATTCAATACGAAGGATTTTAAAGTGATTTCTGATTGGTTCAAACACTTTATTATCTTAACCTATGTAACATTATGAAGGGTCACTATGCAGCCAGTACTACAATATATCTGTACGGTGGGTCATCTACTCACTAATTAGATTTTATCCTTCATTGTTTCAATGAGAAACAATTGTACATATTGGAAGGATCGGAAAAAGTGATCAACTTCGGTTTTTTTGCGGTCGCAACGGAAGATAAGAGAGAATTGTGTTCAGATTTTGGTCGAAGCGAGAGGAAGTTTCGGACGTTCAAAAATATTGGAAATTCATTTTGTTTTCTTCGAAAATACCTTATAAATTGAGGGATCAAGAAATTTCCTATATTATTAGAATATGTTGATGTTTTGTTTTGGTTGAAGCAGTATATTACCCAATTTTGGGTATCTAAGATACGCGAATAAATTAATCTCGAGGCCGAATAGCAGCCAGCCTTGTGAGAATTCACGCAGTTCTTCTACTTTGGATAATTAGGACAACCACACAAGATTCCTGGGAAAATATTTTCATATCCTTCGAATAAGGAGCAAGACCATTCCTCACATCAACCCTGAGGGTGAGGCAACGCCATCGATGTATTATATCCACCACCTAAAACGAGCCCCGTTTTCTGGTAGGCCATTTGGATTAGAAATTTCTGGACTTTCCTGGTATGTAGAGGAAACATATTTTGGTAGTGCTTCGATTATAATAGGAACTTTTTGAATAGTTCTAGTTGGATGTTTATTCGCCTGATTTCTGACTTAATTTGGTTTTGTTTACGTTCCTCTGAAGAATTTGCGAACGATATATTCATTTCGAATTAGTTTCCTATAATCTAGGTTTTCTTGTACTTAAATAAGATAGAGGATTTTGTATTTTAATTTGTTGGTATATATTGACTAACGTTGGGATCTCGGTTCTATTTTCCAACTAATTTTGGACTTCAAGAAATTGTAGTTTAACATTCGTTATTTTATTGATACCCAGAATACACAGTGGTTCTTTAGTTCCTTATATTTCACACATTGAAGAATTATGTGTTATTTTAATTACTATATATCCATATTGAAAACTTATTTACCGTCGCCAGTGGCGTACCGATATTCTGTTGCTGTTTCTTGTTATCTGCCGATTGTATCGTTATAACTAAGGATAATTATAGATCAGAATATCTTTCTTGGTTTTCAATTCCATTTCATTTAGAATTTAAATTATTTAGATTGCATACTTGCTTTGAGACCGTTATACTGGCTACGGAATTATATCCAGGATTTACGTATTTAACTGGATATATGTATGAGGATATTCATGATTGACTTTTTTAAATCTTCGATTGTTTATATGTTTATATATTTCTTATGACATCATTTCACAGAGCGTTTGAATTGCATAATGTAAATACGTTAGCTCCCATAACACAACTGTTTTCATCCGAATCCACGCCGTCACCACTCGAGGCAAACCGTGGTAATTTTTTCAGCACTGTTGGAAATTGAATTTCGAATAGATGTAACGATTCAATTGATTTTATGTTTCATTGTATATTTCTTTCTCTTGTATTTTTCCTTTCGAAATATCTATGAGCATTATACTTACCGAATTTATGTCAGATGATGTAAAATATAATATTAATGAGTTACTGAGGATTGCAGAGGAGCACGAGTATCCGGGGGATATTGAAAGTGATTCATCCCCTTCTAAGGAAGGAGGTTATGCCCCCAATGCATTCGGCACAATTTACAAGTCCAGCCCTTTTAAATATCTTTATCGAATGTATATAGCGATTAATGTAGAATCCCCCAGAAATGATCGGGTCCATAAGAATATAATCCTCGTTTCCTGCTAGCAATTTTCCTAAAAATATATTTAACACACCTACCCATGTGCAGTGGATTATCGGTGATAAAAACCCAGTGGAAAATTGGTTCTCGCTTGTCAAAACATTAT
Source organism: Halyzia sedecimguttata (assembly GCA_937662695.2). Taxonomy (NCBI): domain Eukaryota; kingdom Metazoa; phylum Arthropoda; class Insecta; order Coleoptera; family Coccinellidae; genus Halyzia; species Halyzia sedecimguttata. The sequence goes on from OW569415.2 coordinate 15,267,410, forward strand.
ATTAGAAGGAAAATATAACCAAAAATGCAGTCGAATTATTCGAGAAATTAGAAGAACTCTAGCTTATATCTGTAAGAGGAACAATGCCAGAAAAAGTTAAAAATATCGAAAACTAATTTTGAGGAGGTTGAGTTAAAGAAAATAATGAATCGAGTACATGAGAAATATGGAACAAATGACGCAAACGAAATTGTGAATCAGCATGATCCAGAGGAGATTTCAAAAAAACTCTTAAGATGTTTCAGTTCGATAATGGTTTGTTCATAAATCCAGAATATTATAAACCTTGTTGGCAGTTCGGAAATTATGTAGATTCAAAATACGACAACCTAATTCACCGAGAACTAAAATCCGAACATTTTAATACTCTGAATGGGAACGAATGGCTAAAAGACTCCATTATAAATTTTTCGCTTCAAGCCATAATTGAAACAGGAGAAAATTATAGTTTTACTGATAACGGTGGAACAATTCTTTGCGCTTTTCAACATGGATTTGGAAGAAATTTTCTTCGCTGATTTCCCCTCTCCTACAGAAATGCAAAATGTGATAATTCCTCTACACTACAAACATTTATTTTTATCGATCCGAGAGGTACGTCGAAAAAAATCAGGGTCGATCATTTAATCAAATTCAATCAATTCTTGGAGACTTAAAATAAAAAATACCCGATTGAGCGAAATTGTTCTTCACAACCCATCTATTGATCATATCAAACAAATATATGCTTTCAATTGTGGAGTTTATATTATATATTATACGAAACAATATACCATCACTCACAAGTGATAAGATTTTCGAGAGATTTTGAAACACACTTTATCCAGAAAATAGGCGAGACATGTGTATGATTTGTAGGGACGAAACTCGTGAAGGTTTCCAAGCTTGCTTCAAATGTGAACGAAATTTCCACGTAAAATGTTACATGTTGGATGAAACAACCTGCCATCTTTGTAGGAATTTCAAAATCTAATAAGTATAGATTAATTACAATGAAATGATATTAAGCTACATAATTATTATGACAGATATTTTGTACTTTTATACCATGTACATTGTACATATATTATTATTTTTATTTTACACCTTAAAATCCTTAAATGATATTATACGTTTCTTTGAAAATTAAAATGCATATCATTTACCAATTATTTCCGTTAATAAAGCACATGTACTTTGGAATTTTATTTTCGTCTCTGAAACTTTTTTAAACGAGTTTCAATAAGTTTTGTTAGTAACAAATTTCATCCCGATCAGATCAGTAGTAGATATATACGGAAAATAAGTTGAACGTAGAAACGGCCATAATTCCGACAACTCCTTACTGACCTAACCTGCCTATTTCGAATCTGCCAAAATTCCAAAATTACAGACAATCCATATACAGGGTCTGAGGCCGCCACACCAACACGTGTAAGGAGGTGGTGGGGTACCATTAGGGTGTGGGTGTCACACTTCTTGTTTTTAAACAGTTCTCCGGGTCTTCTGATGGAAGTTATGAATGGTTTAAGCCAGGGTTGAGTTTCCTTATTTTGCAAATATTTCAGAGACTAGTTGAGCAATGAAATTTGTCAGTTTGAATAGGCACCTCGAGCACTTTGACAATCTAGTGAAATAAGATTTTGTAACCCCCACTAAAACAAATGGTAGGGAGTGGGGGTACTTTTTAAAATAAATCATTTTTTTTCACGATAACGTACTAATAATGCGGTACAAAGATGTTTTCAAAAGAATGTTACGAACATACAACATTTTCGATAACGGGGTAGAGCACTACATACAGATCGGCGTTTTCCTGCTCATTGCCATATTGAAATTTTTTTCTCTTGCGTGTGTCGTTAGGGACCATAGTCTCCATATTTTTTAAGATATCAAGAAGTATACATGGTGTTCCAAAAAATGCTAGTTATGTCACAACTTCCAAATTTTCATTGTGATACCCTGTATACTTTGTCATTTTTGAATTCTACGACAAATTTTAACGCAAGTTTGTAGGGAGAACTTTTTGGCGCTCTAGTTCCTCGGAACTGAGTGCTTATCAATTTGCCCAAATGTCTGTAATTTTCGAATATTTCGATGAAAATGGTCTTAAACGATTTGGTTCGACTCACTGATCAAGAATCCGTGGTCGAAATTCATTCTGTCCGGCCGGTCCGGCCGGCCGTAGGCACGATAACTCTCGAACGGAATGAGCTAGAGAGTTGAAATTTTCAGAGTAGGTTTGGGGGATGAATATCTCGGCTAAGTTCGTTACTGGGCAAAATCGGACAGAAGGTTTCGGAGTAATAAAAAAAAAAATTTTTTTTACAAAACAAATTCCAAATTAAATATTTTTTAATAAGCAGTTTTAAGAATCCATTCATATTATTTTTAACTCTAACAAGCTAATACTTTCGGAGATATGATTTTTCAAAATTTCAATGTAAATCGTATTTCACAGATTGATATAATTATTCTATGTATATTCTATGTATGAATTGTCATAAAGTCAACTTGACAGAAGGGAATATTGTAACTTCAAGAATATTGGGGTTGAAATACTCGTATTTTAGCGATGCAACGGGGACCTTACCCGAAAATGTTTGAAAATATTACGTAAATATTGAAAGCATAATTCTGTAGTTCGAAGTTCGAGAGAGGAGAAAATTTGGTGAACGTAGATCAGGAAATTTTTGATCGATTACAAGGTAATTTATTAATACTTATCTTCTTTTATACATGTTTTATGGAATACCTACTCTTTGTAGGTACTTTAAACCTGTTTTGGGCAATTGTCATACGAAACTTGTTTTTTTGGCGCTCTAGTTCCTCGGAACAGAGTGCTTATCAATTTGCCCAAGTGTCTGTAATTTTGGAATTTTTGGCTGAAAATGGTCTCAAATGATTTGGTTCAACTCACTGATCAAGAATCCGAGTGCGAAATCGATTCTGTCCGGCCGGCCGACCGGCCGTAGGCACGATAACTCTCGAACGAAAGGAGTTAGCGGATTGAAAATTGCAAGGTGGTTTTGGAGCGTAAATATCTCGGACAAGTTCGTTAATGGGCGAAAACCATCAAGGGGTTTCGGAGTTATGGCCGATTTTAGTAAAAATATTTTTTATGAATATTTCCGAAACCGATCACTCGATCTATCTGAAATTTAGCACCAAATTGTAGAATCATGACCTTTATACGCATGTGAAGTTTTGTATTGACCAGATTACCGCAAAGTGTCAAAAAAAAAAATTTGAAAATGTGGTGCAGTTCTCATTCTCATGATTGCTCATTTAATCTTGATAAATAAACTATTATTTGAATTGAATTTCCTTTATGATGCAGTTCTATCATATGAATACATTGATATAATTCCCAACTCTGAGAAACCAATACCAGATATAATTTGTCTCTTTGAACTAGAGCGCCAGAAAGCTCCTGTCCACAGGGCTTGAACCCATTTTTTATTTAAGCAGCCGTTTTTGAATTATTTTTTACACAGAATATTTTTTATTTGCGGAATGCGTACGTTTTAAGTAAACATTTCAATCATTAAATGAAATATTAGAAAAAATTTAAAAATGACAAAGTATACAGGGTATCACATTGAAAATTGGAAGTTGTGAGATGACTAGCCTTATTTGGAACAACATGTATACTTCTTAATTTCTTGAAAATATGGAGATTATGGTCCCTAACGACACTCACCAGAAAAAAATTCCAATATGGTAATGGGAAGCTGGAGAACGCCGATCTGTATGTAGTGCTCTACCCCGTTATCGAAAATGTTGTGTGTTCGTGACATTCTTTTGATAACATCTTTGTAACCGCTTGAGCCCAAAGTGTCAACGATACACCGAATGAAAGGTAAAAGATCGCAGTTTTGGAATCTAAATTATTATAAGTTCGTTACCGTGGAAAAAATCATTTATTTTAAAAAGTACCCCCACCCCCTACCATTCGTTTTAGTGGTTACAAAAACTTATTTCACCAGGGTTTCAAAGTACTCGAGCTGCTTACTCAAACCGTCAAATTTTCATTGCTCATCTCAACTGGTCTCTAAAATATTTGCAAAATAAGGAATCTCACCCCTGGCTTAAACCATCCATAACTTCCATCAGAAGACCTGGAGGACAGTTTAACAAAAAGAAGTGTAACGCCCTAATGGTACCCTATCACCTCCTTGCCCGTGTCGGTGTGGCAGCCTCGGACTCTGTATATATCCATAGCCAAGACCAACACCTCCTAAAAGGAGGTGTTGCCATAGCCCATGTCTAAAATGACATTAAATTTTAACATAAATTTGTGAAGCTTATATCTATGGATGATGACAGCCATACGTAAGGGTCCTGTGGCGGTCTTCCAATATCTGAAGTTCCCAATAATCATCGCGGGGATGGCCGCCAATGAGCACCAACGTTTCTTTCTTGAATTCAAATATTAAAATGATTTTTATGGACAAGTGTGATGACCTTTTAAAATTAGCGGAGGTGATTCTTCAACAGATCCATATGGTTACAGAGGAAAATCTTTGTGGGAAGGGACTTTTGAAAGGTATGTATTATGTTTAATTTGTTCGCTTTCCTCGTATTCTCTTTTCATCTTCCGGTTCCCTGGATAAACCTCTCCATTTTTTGACAAAAGAATCTATAGTGAAGAAACAAAAATGCCCATCAATATTTTATATTTCAACTTATTTTGTAAACAAATCAAATTTTTTACAAATCTCAACACCCATGCCAAATTTTCTTTTCAAAATGCGATTTCCGCATCCCCACAGGCGCACGAACTATGTGAAATACTTCATCATAGTACATATGCCATTCCCAACAACATATCCGAGGCTCATCGTGGAACATTAAATATTTAACGAGTTATGGCATTTTTCGATATGCTGCCCCCGACTACCGCCTCCCTACGGCCGCACGAAATATGCGATATACTACATTTTTGTAGTTACGCCATTTTCGATATTCCAAAGTTCATCGTGGAACACTCAGTATTAAACGAATTATAGCATTTTTCGATATGCCACTCCCAATTACCGCCTCCCTACGGCCGCACAAACTATGCGACATACTAAATCTCAGTATTTATGCCATTCTCGACAACATATCCAAAGCTAATCGTGGAACACTCAATATTTAACGAATTATAGCATTTTTCGATTTGCTGCCCCCCCGATCACCGCCTCCCCACGGCCGCATAAACTATGAGACATACTACATCTTAGTATATAGGCCATTCTGAATAACATATCCAAAGCTCATCGTAGAACACTCAATATTAAACGAATTATAGCATTTTCGAAATGCCGTCCCCGATCTAGAGCCGCACAAACTATGAGACATACTTCTCATCTTAGTATATAGGCCATTCTGAACAACATAGGCCATTCTGAAGCTCATCGTAAAACACTCAATATTAAACTGATAATAGCATTTTTCTATATGCCGCCCCCCATTACCGCCTCCCAACGGCCGCACAAACTATGAGACATACTTCATCTTAGTATACAGGCTTTCTGAACTTTTTTTGATCTTAGGTGATTCTCTCATTACTCAAGTCCTTAAAATGCTACGAAATGTATTGATATCTTATAAAAGCTGAGGTAACGGTCTATATCGATGGTAAATTCGATTAAGAGTGTCCAACAGAGGTGAATGGACAATAGAACATGCGCGCAAAAGCTCCTGACTTCACGTCAGTGCCTGAACCAATTTTTTTGTGTTAAGTTGCAAACTTATATGAATGATAAAGAATGTCGTAAAATAATAATTTTTCCTCAGATGGTATATATCTCACTGTTTGTACGTACTTCCCCAGTTTCACATCTATTGCCCAAAGAAAATGAAGATTTAATACAGTGTATTATACGTCATTGAAAAGCTTTATAAATAAAGCAGTTTTTGCATATAATTTCCATGGGGTTTACGAGGCGGAATTTAGAATAAACTTTGACCAAAGATTATGGCTGAAGAAAATGTTATAATCATTTTTTTTACTTAACCAACCTATAACAAATGAGTATTTCATAAAAATCTCCATGAAACCACCCTAGTCTAACACTATGTCCTAATTGGGAAGTCATCGTACGACCGTGCGTCCAGCGATGGTCGAAGGCTCGTACGAGCATAAATCAAACCTAGGAATCGTAGGAAGGTGTCCAAATTGATTCGGAAATGCGGTCGTCCGAATCAATTTGGACACCTTCCTATGTTTCCTAGGTTTGATTTATGCTCGTACGAGCGTCCGAACATCGCTGGACGCACGGTCGTACGATCATGTCCCAGTTAGGACATGGTGTAAGGAGAATCTTCCGCAATTTTAAAATCAGTAGTTAGAGAGTTATATTTTGAATTGAAAATAATAGATATTACTTTTGATAATACTTATCCTGATCCATGTGTTTTCTGATATCCGTAATGAAGATGTTCAGAACTATGGCAACTTGTAACAGTGCGCTATCATCATCTCTAATTTCCGAATTCTGAGTATACGCTGAGTTCCTTTGGGGCATATCTAGGACTGCCTGTATGCAATATTTTGAGTTCAACAATCTAATGCAAGACAGAAGGTACAATTTATTAATTTAAGAGAGATTTCTTTCAACTATATTTATCTGCTTAAGTTCTCTACCCCATTTTCTTCATTCCATATATCTGTCAACGCATTAACAATTAACAGTTTCTCAAACATATTAGGCAATCATTGATTTTATCTAGTGTCCGACCGAAACTGGTTTTTCAGCCGAAACCGAAACCGAACTTTCGGCCAGGGTCTCAGTTTCGGCCGAAACCGAAACCGAAACCGAAACTTTATATTTCATACTGAAATCTACTGTATTTTTTACAATTTTATTTGCATATACATAAAAACAGTTAAGCAGTGTTAAATAAAATAAATAGAAAACTTTTTTGATATCTTTCTTTATTATTTTGGTATTACCAAGTTGAAAACATAATCAGTCGAAGTATACAGGGTAATTCCAAATCAGACGTCAACCTTGGAGGAGGTGTTAGTATGGATAATTTGCTGTGGTTTTAGCCATTTTTATTGATGACGAAAAATCAACAGTTTCCGAGATATTAGAGTTCTGGTTCTGATGAAAAAGAATTAGTATGATTTGAAAGGGGATGTAAGAAGCAAATAGAGAAAAATAACGAATTCAATATTTTTTTGCTGCAAATGAGCTCAAAATTATTAATTCATTAGAAAATGTATTCATGAATTGTGTTCCACCATTCCATATAGGCAAGCACATGCCGTCTTTCTGATATTTTCAGTTGTTATTTTCGGCCTGAAATTTACTCACGCTGTCTTTTGATACACATTCACTATTTTATATGCCGGACATTCAAAAGGTTGCTTATAAAAAATCTGCTGAAACGAAACTAGTTATGCAATCTATCGAAATCTTTTATAGAATGAAGAAGGAATTTGGCAAGTTTTTAAAATAATTTTGGCATACAAAATTGTGAAATTCGAAAGTTGCAGACAATTTGATATTAGAAATTGATTTTTCATTTATTCATATACCACATTTCAAATCATAGTAATTCTTTTTTAACCTCCTATACAGCATAGTTTCAATTTTTTCCTACATATCATATCCTTTTCTGATGAAAATAAACCAAAATAATCTTCAAATTTGCTCAACGTAATCTTTCAAAAATCACCCGAACTCCAAAAACTGTTGATTTTCGGTTATTAATAAATATGAATTAAACAACAGCTAATGAGACATACTAACTCCTCCTCCAAGTTTCACGTCTTATTTGGGATCGCCCTATGTAATCTAATTAATAATCATTAAAGTGAATTCTCATGAATTCTCAGTCTTAACAAAGATAGATTACAATAACTTGTACGACAATTATGTATACCTACTCTTAACTCCTGGCCAAACGACCAGGATAATTCACGAACAGTCAAGTTTCGGCCCGGTCGAAAGTTTCGGCCCTTTTGGGCCGAAACCGAAACTAAGGCCGAAACAAGATTTCTTGGCCGAAACTGGCCGAAACCGAAACCGAACTTTCGGTCGGTCACTAATTTTATCTCGACTGAATTCAAATATTTTCACAGGTGGTAAACTGAGCGAAGGATTGAATTTTTCTGATGATCTTGGACGGTGTGTTATTGTTGTTGGTTTGCCATATGCGAATATCAAGGCAGCAGATTTGAAAGAGAAAATGAAATATTTAAACCAAAAGGAGGTAGGAAATATTGCAGAATTTTGTGTCCATTTGTTAAAAATTAATTGATTCATACGACAGGGCTCTGGAGCGGGACAGGAGTTTTACGAAAATTTATGCATGAAAGCTGTGAACCAATGTATTGGTAGAGCTGTTAGACATAAAAACGATTATGCTGTAGTGTTACTGGTAGATGAAAGGTACGATAGAGCTTCAATCAAAAATGCATTACCTGGATGGATAAAAAGAAGTTTGCAAGTTAGAAATTCGAATGGTGCTTTTCAATTAATCGAGAAGGTATGAGAAGTTGAGTGAAATTTTTTAATCTTATTTAAACAAAAAATTGTTTCAGTTCTTCCAGACGAAAAATAACTGAAGAAGAAGTGAAGATTGTATGTTATATTATTTTATCTCAATATAATATATACTTCATGTTGAATATTTTAAATTAAATTTTCTATATGTATTTTTGTCAATGGATATATTTATTTCAACACATTCAAGGACCATCCCTTCTCCTAAAGTGCTGTGATTTCCTCCGAATATCTGTATTTTTCAAATATTGAGCCGTGATTCTTGATCACTGAGTCAAACCAAATATTCAACACCATTTTCAGCCAAAAATTCGAAAATTACAGACATTTGGGCAAATTGATAAGCACTCTGTTCCGAGGAACAAGAGCACCAAAAACATCAAATTTGAACCCTGAATCAAATAAAATCTTTCTTTCTTTATATAGAAAATTGGTTCAAGCCCTATGGACAAGAGCTTTGGCGCTCTTGTTCAAACTCTGACAAATCATATCTTCGAAAGTATTGGTAAGGCCGCTCGTATATCAGCACGACGAGACCGCAACACGACCGCGACGATACTTTTTAACGAGGGATTTGCGTCGCATCGCCGTATCTTTGGTGTGGGCGCTTCTATGACTAACCACGTACCGCGACACGAAGTCGCGGTCGCGTCGTGCTGGTGTACGAGCGGCCTAAGGCCGCTCGTAATTCGTGTCGCGGTACGTGGTAAGTCATAGAAGCGCCCACACCAAAGATACGGCGACGCGACGCATTTTCCTCGTTAAAAAGTATCGTCGCGGTAGCGTTGCGGTCTCGTCGTGCTGGTATACGAGCGGCCTAAGGCCGCTCGTACACCAGCACGACGCGACCGCAACGCGACCGCGACTTCGTGTCGCTTCGCAGTCGCGGTACGTGGTAATTCATAGAAGCGCCCACACCAAGGATACGGCGACGCGACGCATTTTCCTCGTTAAAAAGTATCGTCGCGGTAGCGTTGCGGTCGCGTCGTGCTGGTGTACGAGCGGCCTTAGAGTTAGGAATTATATCAATAGATTCTTATGAGAGAACTTCATCTTAGCAGAAATTGAATTCAAACATCATATAAGAATTTAAATTCAACAAGAGTGCCAAAAATGATTAATCACAAAACATTAGACCAATTCTACCCAACAACGAACTCATCCGAGATATTCGTTCCTCAATTCTATGATGAACGATACATTTTTTCCTCAAATCCACTCTGAAAATTATATTATATCAATTGAAACTTTAGCCAATATTTCAGTTTTGTTTTTACTGGAGATATTCTGAACTCAATATTTTTAACTTACCATTACCATTCCCATCATCATTCATCATGTGATTAACCATGGGCATTAAATAACAAAATTTGACGTATCATTTCTCAGGAAAATAAGTTGACATGTATAAACACAGATCATATTATAATAATTCATAGATAGAATAATTATCGCATTCTGTGAAAACACATAAGTACGATTTATTATTGAAATTTATTATTGAAAAATCATATCTCCGAAAGTATTAGCTTGTTAGAGTTAAAAATGACACCAATGGATTCCTATGGTGAAATTGCATCTTGAGAAAAACTTATTTTGAAATTTGTAATGTAAAAAAAAACAAAAAAAATTTTTTGTTACGCTGAAACCATCTGACCGATTTTGCCCAATAACGAACTTAGCCGAGATATTTATGTCCCAAACCTATTCTGAAAATTTCAACTGTCTAGCTCATTCCGTTCGAGAGTTATCGCGTTAACGCCGGCCGGACAGAATCGATTTCGATCACGTATTCTTGATCAATGAGTCGAACGAAATCGTAAGACCATTTTCAGCCCAAAATTCGAAAATTACAGACATTTGGGCAAATTGATAAGCACACTCTGTTCCGAGGAACAAGAGCGCCAAAAATGAATTGCTGTTTGTTGGTCTCGCTAGAACTCGAGAACGGCTGAACCGATTTGGCTAATTTTGATCTTGAATTATTTGTGGAAGTCCAGGGAAGGTTTAAAAGGTGAATAAATATAAAAATGTCTACAGGGTGTTTTTCTTTTAACGTCAATGGCAACTTGCTGTTTTTCACGCCATAGTCGTACAATGTCATTCAATTGTGTTAAAAAATATACTTTCGAGGCATACATCATTGAAAATAAATCATTACTATACAGGATGTTCTTTTTCTCACGGCACAATTGTACGCGTTTGAAGTGATTTGTGCCACCAACAAAGCATTAACTAAATAGGTACCTTGGATGGATTGTCATAATGTATTTGTCTGAAATTTTCCTACAGCGTGTTTTTCATTTAACGTCGTATTTGTCCGAAATTTTCATACAGGGTGTTTTTCTTTTAACGTCAATTGCAACTTGCTGTTTTTCGCGCCAATCCTACAATTTCATTCAATTGTGTTCAAAATTATACTTTCGAGACATATATCAGTGAAAATAAACCATTACTATACAGCGTGTTCTTCATAACACGGCACAATTGTACGCGATTGATGTGATTTGTGTCACAAACAAAGCATTAACTAAATAGGTACCTTGGATGGATTCTCATAATGTGTTTGTCCGAAATTTTCATACAGAGTGTTTTTCTTTTAACGTCAATTGCAACTAAGTGTTTTTCACGCCAATCGTACAATTTCTTTCAATTGTGTTAAAAAATATACTTTCGAGGCATACATCATTGAAAATAAACCATTACTATACAGGGTGTTCTTTATATCACTGCACAATTGTACGCGATGGAAGTGATTTGTGCCACAAATAAAGCATTAACTAAATAGGTACCTTGGATGGATTCTCATAATATATTTGTCCGAAATTTTCATACAGGGTGTTTTTCTTTTAACGTCAATTGCAACTTAGTGTTTTTCACGCCAATCGTACAATTTCATTCAATTGAGTTAAAAAATATACTTTCGAGGCATACATCATTGATAATAAACCATTACTATACAGGGTGTTATTTATATCACGGCACAATTGAAGTGATATTTGTGCCACCAACAGAGCATTAACTAAATAGGTACCTTGGATGGATTCTCATAATGTAACAACTTTGTTTTTCCTTTGATGTGTGGACATGGCGCATGGAATTATTATACATCGTGTGTTCGCGCGTCGGAAAACCGTCATCTGTGTTTATTTACGCACCACAAAAAAAAAACAAAAAATATAGCTTATCAGAAATCTTTAAATTGATTAAGATACTGTATCATAACTGTGTGTGTCTGTCAATATCAAATTGAAACCTTATAAATAGTCAGCTAGTATTTCAGGAAAACTCTGTTTTTTAAGTAAGCAACATCAGGTGCAATTAATCGAAAATAATAATAAAACTTCATTTATACCGAGCATTTATTTTTGCGCGTATGTTCTGGGGAACATCGCGTTATCAGTTTGCCCAAATGTGAAATTTAATTCTGTGGTGCCGTCCGGCCGTTGCCACGATAACTTGAGAACTGAAAGAGCTAGCGACTTGAAATTTTTCTGGGAAGGTGGCGCATCCCAATACGAAGGACAAGTTCGTTAATGGGAATAATCGGCCCAATGGTTTCCGAATAATAATTTTGTTTTCAACCAAAATGAATCCGATCGAATTTAAACTTGGTGAATAGTTGTAGAATATAAACCTAACCACGTTTGTGAAATTTTGTGAGAATCGTGTCACTAGAAAATTTTAAAAAAATTATTAAAAAATATTATTTATGACACGATAACCTGAAAACGGAGGGATATAGCGGCTTGAAATTTTCAGGTTAGGTTGTGCATCTGAATGCGACATTTGAATTTGTCTATAGGTATAATCGGCCAAACGGTTTTGGAATTATACCCATCTGAAATTTGGTTGTTATTTCCTCAATAACTCGAAAAATACGAAACCGATATAATTCAAACATGGTTATTAGTTGTAGAATGCCAACGCGAAAATTCTTGCGGAATTTCGTGAGGATGGTATAACTAGAAAACTTCATAAAAATTATTGAAAATAATTGAAAAAAATTCTATATATCATAAACTATTCGTCTGGTATGGCTGAAATTTTGGAAGAGCCTTCAGAACCTAACTCTACTGCAGATTTCCAAGTTTGAACACGATCGGATCCATATTGTTGGAGAACCTTTTGTGAGTTCGGTAGCTGGATGCGAATCGTCGTATTTTTGCGAGAACCTTCAAAAGCATGAATGTCATGATGACATATTTTTGCGCGTATATATGTTCTTGGGAAAATTGTGTTATTTCATCACAAATCTATGGGAGATGATAGTTCTACATTAGGGTCCTGTAGCAGTCAGACCTGGTTTTGAAAGAGATCCTCCTTAGGAGGAGGCAACTAAATATTGAAGGGATTTCTATGAACAAGAGTGAATATCTTTGAGAAATAGAGAAGGCGATTTCTTCAAGAGATCCATGTGCCTTCAGAGGAGTATATTTGTGAGAGGAGACTTTTGAAAGGTTATATGTATTATTTTTAATATGATATCGCTGAAATTTTGCTGAAGGCTTCAAAACTTAACTTTAAATTAACCACACTTTCTGATCTTGTAAGGTGAGAGGCTCATTTATCGATATTAAATCTCGTGATGGGTAGAGAGGAATTTTAGGCCAGTTTTTCTATCACTATAATGAGAATATATCTTTATGTTTCACCTCAACACCTTTAGATCTATCAATGGGCATTTATTGGTTGAGAATAAGTAATTGAATATTACTGGAATTCAATTGAATTTCATTCAATATGTTAGTAACTAAACTTATAATTTTCTTTACTTTGATTATTTAAATATGACATTAATTCCAGTAATATTTGCTAAAATAATTATGTATTCTTCTCCTAAAGAAGAGAAGAATTGCTAAGTCAGGAGCTTTTGCGCGTATGTTCTATTGTCCATTCTCCTGTATTGGACACTCTTAATCGAATTTATCATGGTGAATTCGATTAAGAGTGTCCAATACAGGAGAATAGACAATAGAATTCACTATGGTAAATTCGATTAAAAGTGTCCAATACAGGAGAATGGACAATAGAGCATACGCGCAGAAGCTCCTGACTTCACGTCAGTGCTTGAACCAATTCATTAAGTTACTAAATATAGTTCAAGGCATATTGAGGCACTGCTTAGTGTTTGCCTTTATCTTTAATTGTTCTGTCCTTTTTCAATGCTGATATACTTGCAATGGTCTCTGTCTCACAACCAGTCCATGTTAATCTAAGTCTATGCATTGGACCCCTCAAATGTAACTGAATCAAAGTTAATCAAAACTAATCAGCTTTTCTCAATGAAAAATTATATACGATTCACACTTATTTATTCAATATTGTGACGCGTTTCGTCGACACAGCGACTTCATCAGACTACATCATACGAAACGCGTCACAATATTGAATAAATAAGTGTAAATCGTATATAATTTTTCACGAAACGCGTCACAATATTGAATAAATAAGTGTAAATCGTATATAATTTTTCATTGAGTTAATATGGATTTGCATCAAGTAAAAGCCACAAGCATTAAATTTTTAATCAGCTTTTACAGTATATTAGTGTTCTGTGCTAGTCAGTTGTCATAACAAAATGACATCCGCTTACTAGATAAATTCTACTTCGGAAATAATTCCAACCTCTACGACTCACGCTATCATGATGATTCGTTTTTTGCGCGCGTGTTCCGCAAGGAACAGCGTGCTATCATTTCGTCACAATGTCTGTATTTTTCGAATTTTTTTTCGAAAATGGTCTCAAACGATTGGGTTCGACTCCCTGATGAAGAATTCGAGGTCAAATTCAATTCTGTCCGTCCGGCCGGCCGGTCCGGCCGTTAGCACGATAACTCTCGAACGGAACGACTTAGAGCGTTGAAATTTGCAGGGTAGTTTCGTAGCGTAAATATCTCGGACAAGTTCGTTAACGGGCGAAATCGACCAAGCGGTTTCGGAGTTAAGGCCGTTTTTAATAAAAACGTTTTTTATGAATATTTCCGAAACCGATCACTCGATCTTTTTGGAATTTGGCATCAGATTGAAGAATCATAACCTTTATATGCCTGCGAAGTTTTGTGTTGAACGGACGGCCCTAAAGTGGCAAAAAAAATTTTTGAAAAATTGAAAATTTTGTTTTCACGATAACTCGAAAAATACTGATCTGATTAAATTGAAACTCAGTAGTTAGATGCAAAAGACCAAAGCAAACAGTTTTGCAAAATTTCGTGAAGATCACGTGACATGAAAAAAATAAAAAAATTACTACTATTTTGCGGAATACTTTGCTTTTAATGCCGAAACATATGTTTTTGAGGTTCATGCTGCCCTTTCCGGGCATTTTCCGTATTGCGCATGCGCAGATGAGAAGTCCTTTAACTGCTGTAGTTTTCGTCAGAGAGGATTGGGGTTTTGGGGTGGCGGATGCTATTCCTCCATAGAATTCAGATCCCTGATGAGGGTCTGCGCATGCGTAGATTAAAGATGCGATATCTTCCGAACCACTAGTGTTGGAGAATCGGAGTTTTTTGTAAGGTGTGTTATTTTGAGAGGACTTTTAGCCGCCAGTAGATTGCGCATGCGCAGAAGAGAAGTGACTATTATTGGGTTGGATAGGTTATGTTGGGAGTGCTGAGTCGATATTATGAGGTTTTGAAAGAATATTCATAGCAATTCAGTGCAAGGACAAGTCAGTTTGGGGGATGTAGCGTTGTTTCCGAGTTAAAGTGTCCGTACCGTGGCCCTGGGGCATATTTTGAAATTGATGTTACCCCTTACAGGCATTTTTCGTTATGCGCATGAGCAGACCATCAGTGATTTAACTGGTGGTGTTTTCATCAGAGAGGATTAGGGTTTTGGGGTGGCGGATGCTATTCCTCTATAGAATCCCTCGTTGAGGGTCTGCGCATGCGTGGATTAAAGATGTGATATCTCCTGAACCACTAGTGTTGGAGAATCGGAGTTTTTTGTAAGGTGTGTTATTTTGAGAGGACTTTTAGCCGCGAGTAGATTGCGCATGCGCAGAAGAGAAGTGACTGTTTTTGGGTTGAATGGGTTATGTTGGGAGGGCTGAGTCGATATTATGAGGTTTTAAAAGAATATTCATAGCAATTCAGTGCAAGGACAAGTCAGTTTGGGGGATGTAGCGTTGTTTCCGAGTTAAAGTGTCCGTACCGTGGCCCTGGGGCTAATTTTGAAATTGATGTTACCGCTTACAGGCATTTTTCGTTATGCGCATGAGCAGATCATCAGTGATTTAACTGGTGGTGTTTTCGTCTGAGAGGATTAGGGTTTTAGGGTGGCGGATGCTATTCCTCCATAGAATCCCCTGTTGAGGGTCTGCGCATGCGTTGATTAAAGATGTGATATCTCCTGAACCACTAGTGTTGGAGAATCGGAGTTTTTTGTAAGGTGTGTTATTTTGAGAGGACTTTTAGCCGCGAGTAGATTGCGCATGCGCAGAAGAGAAGTGACTGTTTTTGGGTTGGATGGGTTATGTTGGGAGTGCTGAGTCGATATTATGAGGTTTTAAAAGAATATTCATAGCAATTCAGTGCAAGGACAAGTCAGTTTGGGGGATGTAGCGTTGTTTCCGAGTTAAAGTGTCCGTACCGTGGCCCTGGGGCTAATTTTGAAATTGATGTTACCCCTTACAGGCATTTTTCGTTATGCGCATGAGCAGACCATCAGTGATTTAATTGGTGGTGTTTTCATCAGAGAGGATTAGGGTTTTGGGGTGGCGGATGCTATTCCTCTATAGAATCCCTCGTTGAGGGTCTGCGCATGCGTGGATTAAAGATGTGATATCTCCTGAACCACTAGTGTTGGAGAATCGGAGTTTTTTGTAAGGTGTGTTATTTTGAGAGGACTCTTAGCCGCGAGTAGATTGCGCATGCGCAGAAGAGAAGTGACTGTTTTTGGGTTGGATGGGTTATGTTGGGAGTGCTGAGACGATATTATGAGGTTTTAAAAGAATATTCATAGCAATTCAGTGCAAGGACAAGTCAGTTTGGGGGCTGTAGCGTTGTTTCAGAGTAAAAGTGTCCGTACCGTGGCCCTGGGGCTAATTTCGAAATGGATGTAACCCCTTACGGGCATTTTTAGTTATGCGCATGAGCAGACCATCAGTGATTTAACTGGTGGTGCTTTCGTCAGAGAGGATTGGGGTTTTGGGGTGGCGGGTGCTTTTCCGCTATAGAATCCCCTGGTGAGGGTCTGCGCATGCGTGGATTCAAGAAGCGATATCTCCTGAACCACTAGTGTTGGAGAATCGGAGTTTTTTGTGAGGTGTGTAATTTTGGGAGGACTTGCAGCCACGAGTATACTTCGCTAGCGCAGACGAGAAGTGAATGGTTTTGGGTTGTTTGGGTTATGTTGGGAGTAATGAGCCGATATTGTGAGGTTTTAAAAGAATATTCATGACAATTCAGTGCACGGACACAAGTCAGTTTGGGGGAAATAGCGTTGTTTCCGATTTGAATGGTCTGTAAGGTGGCCCTGAGGCGAATTTATAAATAACTATATTCGGTAGATCTATATTAAAATGCGTTCGGATTTGGAGAAGATGCAATTTCGTCCCTAACGGAGGACCCACAACCGAATTTTTTCTGATCTACGGTAAAACTAACAGCCAAACTGTATTGATAGCTATATTTGTTAAAGGAACTTGAAAAAAAAAAAAAGCACTGACGTGAAGTCAGTACTCTTTGGCGCGCGTGTTCACGGTGGCTAATTTGAATTGAATGATTCAAAAATTAACAGTGCTGTATCTAAGCTGCCATCAGGGTAGAGTAACAAAGTTGGAAAAGAACACAAGTGACTCTCCTTAGTCGCACAAGCTCCTAGAAGATTTGGGAGGGTCAGTATAATCCTAATCATGTTTATAGCACGCGCGCAAAAGCAGATTGACTTAACAATGAAAGAAAAAGTGTAAAAAGCCAATCTGCTTTGGCGCGCGTGCTATAAACATGATTAGGATTATACTGACCCTCCCAAATCTTCTAGGAGCTTGTGCGACTAAGGAGAGTCACTTGTGTTCTTTTCCAACTTTGTTACTCTACCCTGATGGCAGCTTAGATACAGCACTGTTAATTTTTGAATCATTCAATTCAAATTAGCCACCGTGAACACGCGCGCCAAAGAGTACTGACTTCACGTCAGTGCTTTTTTTTTTTTTTCCTCAAAAACCGTGAAATTACAAGAGACCTTATTTGTTAATGATAGTTCAAGGTTCAAGCTATCCAAAAATGATTTTTTTTTGTAAAATATGGATATAGAAAGAACTTCTTGTGAAATAAAGGTTTAGGGACTACGAGCTCTTTATCGTTCGTTGATAAACAACATTTCGCTTATAGGTTATCCATTTTCGATATTTTGAGTGCAATTTGTTTATGATATAAACAGTGGCGGCTGGTGATAAATTTGTTCAGGGGGCGCTGATTCAAGAATACAAAAAAAGGATATATACAGTGCGTTTCAAAAAGTACGCACCAAGAGTAAATTTTCTTGCCTGAATAGTTTTTTGAAATTTGGGTTTTCGGGAAAGTTGGTGCTCAAGAAACGATTTTTTTTGACATATATGTCATTGATCGTGTTACTCTGCAAACATGTCAAAATTGACATTTTTTTTGGAAAAATGGTCAAAACATGTAGAAATCAGAACAATATCAAAAAGTTTCTGGAAGAAATGTTGCTCAGAATTTCATTTTATACAAAACTGCCAATTTTCATAGTGAAATTCCATTTCATTTTCACAGGTAAATTTGTTTTAGATGAGACCTGTATTGCGTTTTTAGTGATATTTGAGTTAATGCATCCAAAAGGGATTTCAGAGGATTGGAGAATTATTCTACAGATGCGAAATTGAATAATTCAATTTCTTATGATGTTTCAAGAATAATTAGCAAGATATTAACTCTTTCCGCATTTAATTTCTCAAGTATAATTCGGTATATTTGCACCAAGATTGTGAGGTTTTCACTTTAGAAATCATGATTTATGAGGAACATTAAATTAATATAAACTTTATTTGAATTGTGATAATATCTCTTTCATTGGACTTACATTCCGATTAATTTTTCAAATTTGCGCACCCCGAAGCTCCCTCTAGCGTGCTGTCATCAAACTATTAATATTGAAGAATTTCGGAGTTTACCATGAAATTTGGCAGTTTGTTATAAAATGAAGTTCTGAGCAACATTTCTTTCAGAAACTTTTTATATTATTCTGATTTCTACGTCTTTTGGTCATTTTTCGAAAAAAAAATTTTGACAGATTTGTGGAGTAACACGATCAATACATTTATGTCAAAAACCATCGTTTCTTGTGCACGAACTAACCCGAAAACCAATACATATTTCAAAAATTTCCTCTTGGTGCGTACTTTTTGAAACGCACTGTATTTTAAAATGTAATTGCCAAATGCCTACATCTTAAAATGAAACTCAATCCTTCTATTTTTGTTGCAGATGAACTTCTCGATCACCTTTTCGTTGAAGTCAGAAACGTCTTTAACTAAATTTTGTTCGATGGACAACATTGCGAGCGCCGTCTCTGTGGCGCCATCAGTCTTTCATCCGACATTGTATTTCTTAGAAACGTCTTGATCAATTTTAAAGTAGAGAAACATCTTTTAATTTCGTCGGTTGTCAGTGGCTACGATAGTAAAATAACCAAAACTTTACATATTTCACAAAACGTTGAACCCAAACCATATGACAATATATTAAATTTAAATTAAGCAACATATATATCACGTTTTCGTTTTCTTGTCTTTTTAATCGAGCCTTCTGACACATTAGTGGTATTCTTTTTACCAATTTCAGCTGAGATTAACTGAAATTCTCTGTTCTGACTCAGTAGTTAGAAGGCAAGATGCAAGATTCTATGCATCTATTCAACACAGCAAGTCATCGATACATCCTTCCTCAGTTCTCTTTCGAGGTACCTCCTTGTACTCTGTTTGAAGATGATGTAGTTCCAAGTTGAGTACTCTTCGGTCTATTAGTTCCATATATACTAATTGAAATTGAGTCATGGCAACCGATTACTTAGGGAAAGATGTGTAAAAACGGGCGGTGTCTGGATGGCTAAACCCTCTTATATAACCGCTATATTACGACGGGAGGGGAAAGGAGAAAGATTTCTACAACAAAAAAAATCTTCTCGAGCTATCGAGAAGGGGTCCTTATGCGTTAAAAAAATTCGAGAAATGGACTAAATTTTTGCGATTTTTCCTAAGTAAATCGGGAATTTTGGTAATTGTTTTAAAAATCTAGAGGACGATTCGAGGTTCGAAGGGGGTGGATATCGAATCTTAGGGAGGGGGAAAGGGTAGATCCGAAGACCCTAAGTCGATATCTATCGCGGATTTCCCGTAACGAACGAAAATGTATTTTTTATCCTTCGCCCGGCGAAAAAGCGAGACCGACTTTATTTCGCATAAGGCTTCGAAAATACGACTGCTCTGGCTCCGAATTCTTCGTCGAGACGAAGAAGAAGTATCGGTGCGTCAGGAACCAGCTCAACTTTTACCTACGATAAGTCAAAATATACTAAATCGATATAAGTTCAGGAAGTTTCGCTTCCGGGAATTTTCCTTGCTAGAAGACATTCCGAGAAATGTCAAAATTGACATGAGAGACGAACTAACGGCCCTTCTAGGTCGTTTTCGGGCCTGAAAGTTTCCGAAAAGTGAAGATAAGGGTGAAAAACCCTATAATAAACCGCCATGTGGCGATTTTATTTCGAAAAGTGAAAATTAAGAATATCTATCCCCAGTAAGTACCGACCAATTATTCGAATACCGGAGATCGGTCAAAATTTACGTTGGAGCCGGTGGCGCATGCGTCTGACGATCGAACTCTCGGTGTCAGACCGAGAAAAGGCGGGGTCAAATCCCGGAGAGGGAATCACACTTTTTCGTGTTTTTTAGACCCTGTAGGTGGCGCTACAATCGATGTATAGGAACTCGAAATCGCCCGGACCGTTTTTGTTAAAACGTTGTGACTTTGTATCGGCGTGTCTCCGATAGCATCTTGTAGGGGGCACCTCCATTGATCTATAGAAGCTCGAAAACGGCTCCACCGATTTCGATGAAACTTTGTGTGCGTACTTAAGTGGGTCTCAGAGTGACAATAGGAACCCGGTAGATGGCGCTGTGTTCGGCTTTCAGAAACGCAAGAACGACCGGACCGATTTCGATTAAACTTTCTGTGTGTCTGAGGAGGTCTCAGATCCACGATATACCCTCCATAGGTGGCGCTATGATCGGGTCACAGGAACTCGAAATTGGCTATACTGATTTTCATGAAACTTTGTGATCGTGTTTCGGAAGGCCTAACGTTTACGATACGATATGGTAGGTGGCGCTATTTCGATAGGACTTTCAAACAACAGGACACGTTAGATGGCGTTGAACGACGGGTTCGATTGATCTACCGATTATATTGATCTACCGGAAAAATGTAGATCTACCGGAAAAATGAAGATCTACTGGAAAAATGTAGATCTACCGAAAAAATGTAGATCTACTGGAAAAATGTAGATCTACCGAAAATGTAGATCTACCGGAAAAATGTAGATCTACCGAAAAAATGTGGATCTACCGGAAAAATGTAGATCTACTGGCTAGTTATCTTCCTAACGCAGTTTCAATAATTATATTTATATTTGGTTTTCCGGAGGTAAGAATTGAATACACAAACCTATACTAGTAAATTTCACAGGAAGTTGGACAGAATAAAACCAGTACAGAATAAAACCTATAGATTTTGGGATTTTTTTCGCCCATGAATTGCATTTGGGCACACAACAATGGTAATTTCTGGTCGAAGACATATTAGATAGGATAATATTATCTACATTCATTTGAATTTGTCCAATAGAGATGAATGGACAATAGAATATGAGCGCAAAAGCTCCTTACTTCACGTCAGTGCTTAAACCAATTTTAATTTTTGCGGCTGTCACTGCTGTCAGAGGTATGTCATCAGTTGTCGTTGGAATGCTGGATTAATCCAGCGACACGGACGACGTCGCCCAAAACGGTCCAAATGACAGTATACTCATTTGGGCGACAAAATCGCTGGTTTTCGGCGACAAAATCGCCACATGAATTTTCGCCTTTAGACTTTTAATTATGACAATGTATAACAACAAAATGCGCCTTTATATAGGTTAAATTATTTGTTTATACGCTATATGTAGGGAACTGCTGCTATATCTACACAGATCTACCTTATTTCAAAATACTCTTTCAAATCTTTTTCGTACATTCACACAACCCGTGTTGGGTTGTGTGAATCGATGCCTTGAGCGGGATACGAACCCAGGACAGAGACAACTTTATTGTCTCTGCCCAGCACCTCCGGTATCCTAGCTAGAACGACGATAAAATTTAAATTTTATCCACCGACAGATGTTTTGTGAGCTATGGACGAGGATGACCGTCGGGCGTAGTCGTTCCATCGCCGCGACCTACCGACCGATATTTTCATTTTCATTATTTTTATACTGAGGCCATATGAAGACTATATCTTGTATATAGAAGCTTTATCCTATATATTACTTTTGAATGTTGACAGATGTTCGTTTGAAGTGTTTGAAACATTTGAATATCGCGCTTATTATCTTCTTAGCTATTTCCCAATTTGTTTTCTAGTTCTTGAACATACAGTGAGAATAGATGTGACAAATTTATTGGTTCTAGAATGCATGGAGGATTCAGATTGTACTGCAATCTTCTTTAGCGGCCATCAATTCAAGGCGAATAAATTTTTTCAACATCTCGATTGCAAATTCTGGTAGATGATGAACATTTCAGAATGCCCATTGTAGATGATGATTGATGTATACCATCAAAAGAGTAGTGGATATTGTAGTTGCTTATTGTTAAATTTTTTTTGGACAATAATGATGTGACTGAAGAACAATTCCAAGAACCAAGCACTTTTGATCATTTCCAACATGCGGAATATGTAGATGTTAATGGAGCAACAAAAAGATAAAAATTATGAATTGAAATAAAATCATTTATGTTTTCGGTGTTTTTTATTGTTACCTATAACAAACAACGCAAAGTTATATTCTATGAAATGCACAACAAATTATAAATTTAAATAAACTCCATATAAAAACGATGTGGTATTTAAAATATCTCCGTGATGAGAAGTCAGTCAGATTCTGATGAAATAGGTCTTTTTCGTTTCCTAGACCTAGAAATTTTATTTATTTTATTCTTTCAAGATATTCAATAGTCTTTTTTTTGTTCCAGTTGTTTTTCCATAAAATAAGTTTGCTCATGAATAGCTGAACAAATTTTATTAGTAGTTCCTTGCTGAATAGCATTATTTTTTCATTACATTCTGTAATTTTATTTATAATATCAGTTTTTGTTTGTACCTTCGTCCTTTTTTTCTCAAGACCAGATGAATTTGGTATACATGTTGTTGATGTCTCATATATGGGAGCATCAATCTAACCTGCATCAACAATTACTGTTGGTTTTGGGGTTCTAGATATGGTAGGTATCTGAAATGTCTCTCAACTGTACTTTATCTTCTATTTCTGGTGCTCTCCTAATGCGAATACGGCCCTCTTTATCGGCAGAGTCCACTGTCGGGCCAGTATCCTGTTTCATTTTATAAAAATTATATTCAATTAGGTATTCTTCATCTGTAACAGAAAAGTTCTACTTCAGATACGAAAAAATTAGATGAATTAGCCACTTATCTATTTTCGGCAAGTCGATTACATCTTTTTTATCAACAATCTGCTATTTTACTTCATTCACGTAAACTTCGTACGAATCCATTGTACCTCTGATTTCTTCATTTTCCTCCCTTGATACAAAGCAAACATAACCTCCAAAAATATAACCCGGCCAAACTACCTCCGTGATTTGGTTTATGTGGTTGGTTAACTCTTACGTCATAGTTTGGAATACACTTCGAGGAATATTGGGTGGTTAACTTATTTCTAACCTGGTTTGTATGGTTAAGTTCGAGGAAAAATGGCTTATGTTTCCATTGCATAGTTCAAACAAAAGAATATCAAGTTTGAAATCTGTTTTGTAGTTGGCTGGTCTTTCGTCTTTATTTGATATGGACAAACAGTGAATTGGTGAAATTAAGGAATTGTGTTGTTATTTAACAAGTAAGTAGTGCTTTTAGAGGAGTATTATATTTATATAACTCAAGTTTTGGTGAATACCATTTATCTGATATATCAACCTTTGGCTAGGTGCAAAGGTATCAAGGGTTTTACAGAGGACCTATATTTACTTGCAGTGTTTTGTTTTGCTACATAATGAAGAAATTTTTTTTGAGCAAAGTTTTATTAGATTGTCCGGCCAAACATTGTTGTTTACTGATGATTCGCAAGAATATGTCCAGAGGACTGAAGATACCTGATACAGTAGATAGTTGTTCTACTGAAACTATTCCAGTCTTGACTCTACCAGAAAACCGAAGAATTGTTACTGGATTCAGTCACGATCTTCAGTTACCGAGTAATGTAGTTGGAAATACTTGTCTCTCAGGACCTAGCCAAAGTAACCACCTGAGTTTTCAGGAAGATATTAAATTGTGGGCTTTACCTATATATTGAGTTTCCCCACTGGTATAAAATCTCTAATTCTCTATTTCTAATGAAATTTATATGCTTTTATATCATCAAATAGCAACATTAGATATTTTTCCAGCTTATCAGTCACAACAAGCCTGCTCATCACAGTCTGAAGCAGCATTATAAGTGGTGCAAAGAAACTTGAATTTAGAAAAGGAAGTGATACAGCAATACAATATTCCAAAACCTCAACTCGGATGCGTCTACCTGCAGAACTTCAACTTGCAAGCACTGCAGCAAAACAGAAATGTTTATCCAGTAAAGGTTGGTACACCTCTTATATATTTATGTATTTGTGACTTTGAACCTTATTTTGTTTTCATAGACTCTACTGAAATTATAAGAATGCTACATAAATTTAATGGAAGGGTCGAGCAAAATACGGAATTGATAACGGCAATGCTGAATTCGAGGAGTGAAAATACTGCCCAAGATATCAATATTCCAAAACCAATAGTAGATATCAATATACCAGAGTAGAAATAGAAAACAAATCATTTTATTCACAGTTGACTAAGCTTGTCCATGTTGGAGGCACTGACACAAAAGATGTTGTCAGAAGACGCATGCCTCAGTTGGTCGATGATGTCATTTTGAAGCAGTTAAGCTGGGTTGGAGGGCAAGAAGTTTTCTGTTCTTCACATGGCTACTTTAATCAAAGGTAAAAATATAATCCAGTAGTCTATGTTAATTCCATTTTCTCTTTACTAATTTGATATTGGGTTTTTGACATATTTGAGAAACATATTCCCTGTGTTGTCCAACTGTTCTTGAATATATTATTTGTGTTTCGGTATTTCCATAATCTGTATTTAGAACAACTCTGCCATAGGGTTTTTTCAACTGAATGTCAATACCATCTTCACATTACAAAATATTATTTCTATTCAACAAATGAATCAATATGCATAATTAGCAGAGGAAATATCATTGACATCGAGATAATATATCAATACTTTTTTCAGTGGTATGCAGGAAAAAACCACTTACGAAGCAATGCACTGAAAAGGAAGTAGAAGAAAGGATTGCTATTTTCCTGACTAAAAAGCAACTGAAACTGTGAGTAAATTATTCTATGACGAAGTGTTTTTTCTTATATTTGTTGGTTTTAGGAATAATGAATACAAACAAAATCACCCGGAGGAAGAATTGGTGCTATAAATACATAGTAATATTAATAAGATGTTGTTTTAATTTATTATTTGTTCTATTTCTCTAATATTAATTAGATATATTTACTTCAATGTATTTAATGACATCTCCAGAATGCAAATCTTAAGTGAAAACTCTGCGGTCTCTGTTAGTTTGTAAGATATAGGCGTGGTTTTTTTCAATAATATCCAATATTCATAAAAAAATAATAAAATCTAAGCGACTAAAAAATTTGCGGTTTACCGCAATATATACATATTTTATATATAATATTTTTTTTGTATTTTCTGCGAAAAAATATTTTTGTTTTTTGTAATAAATATTTTCTGATTTAGTTTTGTATTTCTCAAAATAACTAACCTACATTTGACCATATAGTGGAAGTATAAAAAAAATATATACAGGGTGAGTCTTAAAGTTGTACATTAATGTTAACCATAGATTCTTATCATCAAATGTAACACTTTTTTCATTTACCATTTTTCCCAATTCGGCTAAGGTAAAAAGATACAGGCTCATGAAATTTCGAAAAAAAATCAGTTTCTATTTTGTATAGCTTTGACATTCTTTTTCTGAATTAAATGAATGTTGGTGTTGAAGTTTCCTATAACTATGATACATATTTTCCAGAAAAACACGTCAAAGTTACAATATAAAATGATAAGATTTTTTTTTTGAAATTTCAACAGCCTGTATCTTTTTACCTGAGTCAAATTTGGAAAAGATGTTGAATGAAAAAAGTATTAAATTTAATGTACGGCTTAAAGACTCACCCTGTATAATTTTTTTGATATTCATATTCAAAAAGCATATGCTATACAGTAGGAAAATATATTCCTGGCATATGCCATGAATATCTTTTAGGAGATTAAAACATATTCCCGGGATATCCATAGAATATGCGTATCATATGCTTGGAGGATATGGAATATATGGCATATGCCAATATGCCAGTGGGATATGCATGGCATATTCATGGAACATGATTCATGGTGACCTTGGATATCCATGGAATATGCTTTGGAGGATATGGAATATCCCTGGCATATGCATGGCATATTCATGCAATATGTTTGTGCCGTCTGGGGAATAATTAAACTCGAGCACGTGGCTCATTACTAGCTTGGTTAGTTGCCGAATCTCGCCACCAGAGTTTTGGAAGTTCCCAATACTTTCGTAGATATGATTTTTCAAATTTCAATAATACATCGCGCGCACTTCTATGTTTCACAGAATGCGAATTTTATATGTGTTCACTGTTCATACATGTAATCCTATTTACCTATACCTGACGTGTCAAATGTATCTCTCAGTAATCTATAATAATCTAACAAACAAAGTATGATGGAATGCAAAATGACCAACTATAGGATATTATAATTACCCCCCCTATATGCCCTTGGATAATCCATATGATGGTAGAAATATATAATTTGGTAAGTTGGTAATAAGTAGGTTCAGAATGGTTCAGAATATCTTCAGTGGAAACAAAACGGGAATATTGGCTAAGTTTCAATTTTCAGAGTAGATTTGAGGAATGAATATCTCGTATAAGTTCGTAATTTAATTTTAATTTAGTTTCTTTTATGAATTAGCGCTATTATAAGAATCCATTGATATCATTCCGAACTATGAGAAACTAATAATTTCGGAGATGAATTGTCAAAGTTTGAACAAGAACGCCAAAGCCCTGTCCACAGGGCTTTCCCACATTTTTGAAATAATTTCGTTGTGCTTACGAATATTTTGGACATATGCACTACTTATACCAGAAGCGATGTTAGTTGTGGCCAATAGTTGGAAGTTTACAATCTTTTCATGTTTGGACGATTTTTCGTGTTTTTTGCGCGTCCGGAATTCACTTTTGCAGGTGTGGTCCGAGACAAACTTAAACGTTAAAAAGTGTTTTTTCTAAAGGAATGACCTGTATGTATATCATAAGATGTGTTGAAAGAGAATTAAATTTCCTTTCAAACGATATAACATTTTCCTATACCTAAATTGTAAGGTTTTTGAATCAAAAGTAAATATTCATGTCAATGGTAATATTAAGCTACATTTTATATTAGCTAGCCATGGAATGTAATAGAACACGTAAATTATGATAATTTAACAATAGGCATCGATTGTAAAGTATTGTTGAATTTATTAACGGAGATTTTACTGAAAAAAAAAGCACTGACGTGAACTCAGTACTCTTTGGCGCGCGTGTTCACGGTGGCTAATTTGAATTGAATGATGAGTACTTCAAGCTCAGTGGATAGAGCGAGCCGAAGATCTACCCAAAGGATAGTGGACACCATACACTGTCGGTTCAAAAATTAACAGTGCTGTATCTAAGCTGCCATCAGGAAAGAGTAACAAAGTTGGAAAAGAACACAACTGACCCTCCTTAGTCGCACAAGCTCCTAGAAGATTTGGGAGGGTCAGTATAATCCTAATCATGTTTATAGCACGCGCGCCAAAAGAGATTGACTTTTTACACTTTTTCTTTCATTGTTAAGTCACTCTGCTTTTGCGCGCGTGCTATAAACATGATTAGGATTATACTGACCCTCCCAAATCTTCTAGGAGCTTGTGCGACTAAGGAGGGTCAGTTGTGTTCTTTTCCAACTTTGTTACTCTTTCCTGATGGCAGCTTAGATAGAGCACTGTTAATTTTTGAACCGACAGTGAATGGTGTCCACTATCCTTTGGGTAGATCTTCGGCTCGCTCTATCCACTGAGCTTGAAGTACTCATCATTCAATTCAAATTAGCCACCGTGAACACGCGCGCCAAAGAGTTCTGAGTTCACGTCAGTGCTTTTTTTTTCAAGTTCCTTTAACAAATATAGCTATCAATACAGTTTGGCTGTTAGCTTTACCGTAGATCAAAAAAAATTGCGGTTGTGGGACCTCCGTTAGGAAAGCAATTGCCTCTTCTCCAATTCCGAACGTATTTTAATATAGATCTACCGAATATAGTTATTTATAAATTCGCCTCAGGGCTACCATACAGACATTTCAACTCAGAAACAACGCTATTTCCCCCAAACTGACTTGTGTCCATGCACTGAATTGACATGAATATTCTTTTAAAACCTCACAATATCGGCTCATTACTCCCAACATAACCCAAACAACCCAAAACCATTCACTTCTCGTCTGCGCATGCGCAATATACTCGTGGCTGCAAGTCCTCCCAAAATTACACACCTCACAAAAAACTCCAATTCTCCAACACTAGTGGTTCAGGAGATATCGCCAATACCGTCTATACCCTAAGGGCACACGGGGCCCGTGCCCAGGGCCCCCATCCTTAGGGGGGCCCCGAAAGACAGACAATGCCTATCACATTTATTCTAAAAACATCATTTTTGTCGGGCACAGAAACAGTAAGCACCCGAGTCGAAAATTAAATTTACTTTGGTCTTAAAATCCAAATCAAAATTATGTTTATATAACCAATTTAAGACAAAATCAAGTCAAACTTTGCCTATTTTCTTTTTGAAGTATAAAATGTCCATATCGTGACATAAATAATATTTTTTAATAATTTCTTTCAAATTTTCTAGGGGTACGGTTCTCACAAAATTTCACACACTTCTTTGTGTCGATATTCTACAACTAGTTACCAAGCTTCAATTCGATCGAGTCTATATTTTCTGAATTATCGAGGAAATAATATTCCAGGTGGGCATAACCTCAAAACCGTTGGACCGATTATGCTCAAAAACGATATTAACCCTCTCATTGGGATGCGCAACCCGCCCTGAAAATTGCGAGTCCCTATATCCTTTCGTTCGAAAGTTATCGAGGCAACGGTTACCCATCCAGCTACTGCACTCACACAAGGCTACTCGGATCTCCAACAGTATAGATCCGATCGTGTTTAAACTTGGAACTTGACACTAGAATTAGGCTTTGAAGGCTCTCGCAAAATTTCAGCGATGTCGGACGAATAGTTTCGGATATATTGATTTTTTTTCAATGATTTTCAATGATTTTTTAAAAATTTTCTAGTGATACGATCCCCACGAAATTTCGCAAGAATATTTGCGTTGCCATTCTACAACTAATTACCGTATTTGAATTGGATCGGTTTCGCATTTTTCGAGTTATTTAGGAAAAAATAACCAAATTTCAGATGGGTATAACTGCAAAATCGTTCGGCTGATTATGCCTATAAACAAACTCTAATGTTGCATTCAGATTCACAACCTAACCTGGAAATTTCAAGTCGCTATCTCTTTCTGTTCTCAGGTTATCGTGACATAAATAATATTTTTTAATAATTTTTTCAACATATTCTAGGGCTAAGATTCTCACAAAATTTCCCAAGCGTCCTTAGGTTTGTATTTTACAACCACTTACCAAGTTTCAATTCTATCGGAGTTGTAATGGTTGAAAACAAAATTATTACTCGGAAACCATTGGGCCGATTATGCCCATTAAGGAAATTATCTGTCGTATTGGGATGCGCCACTTTCTCTGAAAATTTCAAGTCGCTATCTCTTTCCGTTCTCAAGTTATCGTGACAGAACATACGCGCAAAAAGTGGGAAAGCTCTTTAGACCGGGGCTTTGGCCCTCTTGTCAAAGTACTAGTAATTATTCAAACTTTGACTGCATCATAAATATTGAAAAATCATATCTCTGAAAGTATTATTTTGTTAGAGTTGAGAATGATATCAGTGGATTCTTATGATGAAACTGTATCTTAAAAAAAATTGAATTCGAAATTTGTAATGTTAAAATTTTTTTTTTGTTAATCCTAAACCACCGATTTTGCCCAATAACAAAATTAATCGAGATATTTATATCCAAAACCAATTCTGAAGATTTCAACTGTCCAACTCATTCCGTTCAAGAGTTATCAGGTTATCAGTTATCAGAAAAATGTATAATTTGCTATCTTTACTTTCCAAAAGGGCCCCAAATTATTGTGTGCCCAAGGGCCCCAGCGTAGTTTAAGACGGCCTTGGATATCGCTTCTTGAATCCACGCATGCGCAGACCCTCATCAGGGGATTCTATTGAGGAATAGCATCCGCCACCCCAAAATCCCAATCCTCTCTAACGAAAGCACCAGCAGTTAAATTACTGATGGTCTGCTCATGCGCATAACGAAAAATGCCCGTAAGGGGTAACATCAATTTCGAAATTAGCCCCAGGGCCACGGTATGGACACTTTAACTCGGAAACAACGCTACATCCCCCAAACTGACTTGTCCTTGCACTGAATTGCCATGAATTTTCTTTTGAAACCTCACAATATCGGCTCAGCACTCCCAACATAACCCATACAACCCAAAAACAGTCACTTCTCTTCTGCGCATGCGCAATCTACTTGAGGCTAAAAGTCCTCTCGAAATCACACACCTTACAAAAAACTCCGATTCTCCAACACTAGTGGTTCAGGAGATATCACATCTTTGATCCACGCATGCGCAGACCCTCAACAGGGGATTCTATGGAGGAATAGCATCCGCCACCCCAAAACCCCAATCCTCTCTGACGAAAACACCACCAGTTAAATCACTGATGGTCTGCTCATGCGCATA
Source organism: Halyzia sedecimguttata (assembly GCA_937662695.2). NCBI lineage: Eukaryota > Metazoa > Arthropoda > Insecta > Coleoptera > Coccinellidae > Halyzia > Halyzia sedecimguttata. The sequence continues at coordinate 15,298,196 of OW569415.2, forward strand.
ACGAAAAATGCCTGTAAGGGGTAACATCAATTTCAAAATTAGCCCCAGGGCCACGGTACGAACACTTTAACTCGGAAACAACGCTACATCCCCCAAACTGACTTGTCCTTGAACTGCGAATTGCAATGAATATTCTTTTAAAACCTCACAATATCGACTCAGCACTCCCAACATAACCCATCCAATTAAAAAACAGTCACTTCTCTTCTGCGCATGCGCAATCTACTCGCGGCTAAAAGTCCTCTCAAAATAACACACCTTACAAAAAACTCCGATTCTCCAACACTAGTGGTTCGGGAGATATCGCATCTTTAATCTACGCCTGCGCAGACCCTCATCAGGGATCTGGATTCTATGGAGGAATAGCATCCGCCACCCCAAAACCATAATCCTCTCTGACGAAAACTACAGCAGTTAAATGACTTCTCATCTGCGCATGCGCACAACGAAAAATGCCCGGAAAGGGCAGCATGAACCTCAAAAAAATAGGTTTCGGCATTTTAAGCAAAGTATTCCGCAAAATAGTAGTAATTTTTGATTTTTTTCATGTCACGTGATCTTCACGAAATTTTGCAAAAGTGTTTGCATTGGTCTTTTGCATCTAACTACTGAGTTTCAATTTAATCAGATCAGTATTTTTCGAGTTATCGTGAAAACAAAATTTTAAAATTTTTGAATTTTTTTTTTGCCACTTTAGGGCCGTCCGGTCATAACAAAACTTCGCAGGCATAAAAGGTCATGATTCTACAATTTGATGCCAAATTTCAGAAAGATCGAGTGATCGGTTCCGGAAATATTCATAAAAAACGTTTTGACTAAAAACGGCCTCAACTCCGAAACCGCTCGGTGGATTTCGCCCGTTAACGAACTTGTCCGAGATATTTGCGCTACAAAACTACCCTGCAAATCTCAACGCTCTAAGTCGTTCCGTTCGAGAGTTATCGTGCTAACGGCCGGCCGGACAGAATTGAATTTGACCTCGAATTCTTCATCAGGGAGTCGAACTCAATCGTTTGAGACCATTTTCGAAAAAAAATTCGAAAAATACAGTCATTGTGACGAAATGATAGCAGGCTGTTCCTGCGCGCGCAAAAATCATTCAAAGGGAAGGCAATAATTTTACAAATGAAGTTTTGATGAAATTGTATATTCTTCACGGTCAATGCGACCAAATTGTAGCAAGATCATGCAGAATGTTCTGGTTAGACCTAAATCTAATTCTGCACTTCTCGTGAAAGCATGAGGATTTTCGTTAAATTGAGGTAATTAAGTTCATCGTTTTAGTATTTTTCCGAAAAGCCTCGTATTTTTGAACAACCCTGTTCTAAGGAAAAATGACGGAAATTCTGCAGATGCAGCAAGATAATATCGGAGAAGTTAATAAGGTAAGTAAGGCAACATAGTCAAACACACCTTCGAATTTTGTTATTTCATTTTTTGCATTATTGTTCTACAAGAAGAATCTTTCAATCATTTTGCCATGAAACAACCGATTTTCTCGAAAACGGTTCGGTTCAGAGCCTTCGATCATAAGTACAATTTTTGGAGAAAATTCTTCTTGAATTCCAAACCAGTCAAAATATTTGAAAAAATGTTAGTGGCATTCAAGTTGGGGGAGTTGTGTAATATCGAAAGACCTATCTACGCCTCTGAAAATGGAACATGTCAGAAATATTTCAAGTTAACTTTTAACTAGAATTATGGCTGTTCTGAGTTTTATCGGAATATCTTCCGCTGCTTTGGAGTTTATTGCCATAAAATCAATTATTTTCTCCAAATTTAACACCTCATTAATGGGGCGTTATATGTTTATGGGAACTTTTAGTGATGAAAAATAGCCTTCTATCTGACATTGAAGTCCTGCTACAAACATTGAACTATATACTAACTGGAAGGGATTCGTCCATACAAAATACGTTTGAAAAGTGAGGCAGGGGCAACGAAGACAAAGATAGCACTATTTACGGTAACCTGTCTTTGTTGCACTCATACAAGCGAGTTATGTTTACCTACATTAATAGTCTTTTATTTGAAATTCAGGTAAATTGGGGATTGCCTTCATTCGTAAAGTGCAATATTATTGATGACGAACATGTATTTCGTTTTGGTATGCCATTAGTTCAGCTGTCTTTATCGTGTGAAGTTTAAAAAGTACAGAACTTTGTTGGTGCGAGTTGTGATTGGCGATGGTTTCAAACTTTTAATATAAATAAATCAAAAGTTTTAATTAACAATGAATAAAAATGGTTATATATTGTGTATCGTTTGGATGCAAGAACGAGCAAGATCATCGGTTTGAATAGGTTTTCATGGGTGAGTTGATAATATTTAGATTTGGATATAAAATAAAAAATATGAATAGCAAGAACATTGATTGATTCAAAATGGATTTATTTGTTATAGTTTTCCATTCAAACAACCTAATATAATGAAGTTATGGATTGAGGCAGTTCACAGGGAGAAATTAACGAAACCAGCAAACTTTGTGGGGACCATTTTCTTCCAACTGATTACATAGTGCGAGACCTGGATGTACTTCTAAATTTTTGGAACCAGATGCTGTTTCTAGTGTATTTTCATATCCCAAGCATTTGAGACCGCAAATTGTTGAACCTCGACGGAAAATAAGAAAAGTGGTAGATAGGTATCTTATGATGTAAATGAGAAAATAATATATTTGAACCACTCTTGGAAGAAAATGAACGAATTTTTTTTTCAGTAATTGTCTGGATGTTCCTAATAAGAATGTTAGTGGGCATACCATATTATCACCCACAGATGTTAATTTACCGCCAACTTCAAGAAGCTCAAAAGTTAGAACGTTGATTATGATTGTGAAATTCGAACTGTTTCTTTTAATGAAGATATATTATTACGAAGAAAAGTAAAAACACTTAAAAAGAATAAGCTGAAGATGAGAGAAGTGAACATTTTTAAGATGAAAAAGAAGTCATTCATTCAATTTCAAAAAAGAGGCCATAGCAATTTAATGAAAATGTAGAAGTCTTAAAAAAATCATGTTCAAGGTAAAAACAACAAAATTACATTAAATTAAAATCAAGAGCTACAGCATATATTCTTTTCAGGTTTGCCTCCGCAGAAAAGCAAATTCGTCTTCTGTTATAAAGTGGAACCTTTTTGACAAGCAAAATAAACTTAATGCAGACAATCATAAATTCAGTTATAGATCAGTTTATTGCAACTTTAGATCTTTTTAAACCTAGATCCTAGTATCCTGTTGTTCAAAAATTTTCAGTTGAGGAATGTCATGAAATTCAGATTTTCGGAAAATAACGTTATATTTAATGTGCCGAATGTATCACAAAAGTAGACAATTGAATTTAGTATTGCAAGGAAAAACTGACAATACTTGTTTTATGTAGCAACTGTTAAATTATTCTTGAATAAGTAGTAGTAGCAGCTATCTGTAGGTAGGTACAGTGTGTTTTAATATTTAAATAAAATTTGCATTTGCGATTTTCTTTTCAGTTTATTTACCAACCACATAGGAGAAAAGTTAAAATTTGACTTGAACCATGTACTATTTGCATTATTACTTTAATCCTGATAAATTGTTCAGATAAAAAATCACGTTTACTTCTAAATAAGCATACAAAATTTAAAATAAACAAAGAAAATCGCGAGCGTCCCATTAACTGAAATGAGATAGAAATCCGTAAGCAATGCGGGTTGCATATGCAATCGTTTTGCCTCACTTTTCACTCAAGGCGAGTCCCTTCCAGGCTGAGTTCACTGGCTACAAACCACAGATAACCATAGATTAGAGTCTATGCAGATAACTAAGTATACATTGCTACAAACAACTGACTCATCCCACAGAACATAAAATATATCATCCATAGCCTCCTATATCTAACAGGCCAGAAGGTTAGACGTTGCCGTTGTTACGTCGGAGTGTCGCGAAGCACGGGCAAGGCACCGATTCTACAGGCATTTCACAGTTTACGATTTAATTTTGATGTGCTCTAATTACCTAAAATTCTAAGAACTGTATGGAGGAAAGCAATACAGCATTTCGTTTATTTGCGATTAGTTTCATAATGTTTCATCGCAAATAATCCAGAACTCACCACGAGGAGGTAGCTGTATTATTGAGTCCCAAAAGATTACAATCAGAATATTCGATTTTCTGAGGCATTCAAACTTAATCAAACATTCATAAATATCAAAATCAGGAAAATAATAAAAAGATATTAGCCCTTGATATCGATTATACTCTGACTGTTCATCTTAGACTTAAAATGAATTCTCAAAAACAAAAAGTCAACAGAACAAAACATTGATTATTCTCTCATGAGGCTCTACATTTTGACATTTCTTTCTCAGATATGATATCTGACTTTCTTTAATTCCTACAGTACATTTTATATCCGCTGTAATATTACTTAAATATCTCGGGTGAGGAAGAGTTAATAAATGAGAGTCTCTAATCAACCTGTAAGGACCTGGAAATTGGAAATGAATAGAAGATGCCCACTAAAACAAGTCGGTAGATTAAATGGGCCTTTGTGAAACTGCTAATTTAAGTTGTTGACTTAAAAAATTGGTTCAAGCACTGACGTGAAGTCAGAAGCTTTTGCGCGTATGTTCTATTGTCCATTCTTCTGTATTGGACACCCTTAATCTGTCCAATACAGAAGAATGGACAATAGAACATACGCGCAAAAGCTTCTGACTTCACGTCAGTGCTTGAACCAATTTTTTTTTCGTGAGTTTTTTTGAAATTTTCTAGGGGTACGGTTATTAAAATTTTTTTTTTCGTCATTTTTTTCGAATTTTCTAGTGGTACGGTTCTTACAAAATTTTGAACACGTCTTTATGTTGATTTTATACTACTAGTTACCAAGCTTCAATTCGATCGAATATTTATTTTTTCAGTTATCAAGAAAATAATATTCCAGGTGGGTATAACTCGGAAACCGTTAGACCGATTAGGCCCAAAAACGAACTCAACTCTCCCTTTCGGATACGCAACCTACCCTGAAAATTGCAAGTCCCTATCTCCTTTCGTTCGAAAGTTATCGAGGCAACGGTCACCCATCTACTGAATTCACAAAAGAATGCTCCAATCTCCAACAATATTGAACCGATCGTATTAAAACTTGAAACTTAGCGGTAGAGTTAGGTTATGAAGGCTCTTGCAAAATTTCATCAATTTCTAACGATTAGTTACTGATATATAGAATTTTTTTTTTATTTTCAATGATTTATTAAAAATTTTCTACAAATGCTATCCTCACCAAATTTTGCAAACATTTCCACGTTGGCATTCTACAACTAATAACCATGTTTGAATTCAATCGGTTCAGTACTTTTTGAGTTAATGAGGAACAAAAACCACGAAATTTCAGAAAATTTCAGATGACTATAACTCTAAAACCGTTTGGCCGATTATGCTCATAAACAAACTGAAATGTCGCGTTCTGGTGCTCATCCTAACCTGAAAATTTCAAGCCGCTATCTCATTCCGTTCTCAAGTTATCGTAACAACAAATATATTTTTTAATAATTTTTTTTAAATTTTCTAGTCATATGATTCGCACAAAATATAACAAACGTGCTTAGGTTCATATTCTACAACTACTCACCAAGTTTCAATTCGATCGAATTTATATTGGTTTAAAACAAAATTATTACTCGGAAACCGCTGGGCCGATTATGCCCATTAACGAACTTGTCCGTCGTATTGGGATGCGCCACCTACCCTGAAAATTTCAAGTCGCTAGCTCTTTTCGTTCTCAAGTTATCGTGGCAACGGCCGGACGGCCGGACGGACGGACGGCCGGACGGCCGGCCGGACAGAATCAAATTTGACCTCGAATTCTTCATTGGGGAGTCGAACTTAACCGTTTTTTTCAAAAAATTCTAAAGTTACAGACATTTGGGCAAAACTATAACGCGATGTTCCCCAGAACATACGCGCAAAAAGTTAATTTTTTGATCATTTGAGAAGTGTCAACGTCGTCTGTATTAATGTTTTCTAGATTATTGATACAATTTTTGAGGGCATTATAAATTTTCTCAATTTCTACCTTTACTTTATCTAAAATATATTGTTCTGAAGAACTGCTCGCATTAGCAGAGGAATTTGAATCTAAATCGGTCCTATTCAATTGTGAAATTGAGTTTTCGAACTTCGACCACCTATCACATAATTATGTATCTCTCACCTAATAACCACTTAAATTTAGAAATGGGTATATTGCTTTGGTTTTTGAACACTTCAATCCTCAAATCTGCGAATACCTTAAACCCGGACGTTATTTTCGGAAACTCACCTTCGAAATTTATTTTGTAAAACTGAACGAAATCATTTTCTTCACCGTTAAAAGAAAAGTTGAAAATTGCCTTGTCTTTGAAATGGGAACAAAATCGAGAAAAAGTAAGAATCTGATTTTGTAAGTCCCAGTTGGTAAAAATATTATCATAATGAAAAACTAAATTTTGCTAATTTTTGATCAGTTCTTTTGGGAGTAATTCTAGAAGACATATAACTTGGTTGATTTGGAAACATTGAAGGGAATGCGTCATCTGTTAATTTAGGAATTTTTCTCGGGATACTAATAAATGATCCATCTGAAGTCGGTAGAGAATTTTCTTTTACAATATATGCATCTACAAAATGTCTTATGCATACTACAGAATTATTGTTAATTTTGAAACTTTTTTCCCTATGGATATTGCATTGAGCCATTTTCGTCGTCTTGAAGGATCTTATTTTGGTAATCTAAATACCGAAACATTTTCGTGTGTGGATTTATAATTACTATTACAACCAGGAACTGCACAAGTACGAGTCATGATGAACGCAAATCGAAGAAATCCAAATGTGTAACTAACCTTCTGATTATACCTTAGATATCCAAATTCCAAATATGAAACTCGTGAACACTCAACTCAATTAACATTTATTTGGTAAAACAAACACTTTTTATATTCACTTGAAGCACTAAAACAATCGAACAAACTGAAAATACCTATACCGAACTCGAACGTTTCAACACCGATACGCTTGAAAACCGATAAGTTCAAAACATAAACAAATGGCCAGGAACACTCCGCAACCCTCCCTCGTAGAATTGGCAACGTCGCATTGTCGACGAGTCTTCTGGCCTGTTAGATAGAGGTAGCTATGTATCATCCTGTATAATTGATTTGTATTCTGTGCTAGAGATAGTTTCAGTTTGCTCACAGAACACATAATATGCATGTTCTTTCGTACCGAACGAAGTGATTTATATAACTAAAATAAGTTGAATTAGTACTGGACGAAGTGATTTTATGTAACTAAAATCCATATACCTAATAGACATATACTGCGTACGTCAGAACATTCCGTCCTCAAAATTGAAGCTCGAGCAATTCAAGGTCATGTCCCTACAACGCTACTGCGCATGCGCACAGTATGTCAAAATGATTTGAAAACATAACCAACAAATCTTATTCGAATATTTGAAAACGTCAAAACGAGATATGTAATGTGTTTTCCGAAATGTGAGAAATCTGGTTCCAAAATTGTGTTCTCTCGCTAATTTCACAAAATAGTGACCTAGATCGAATAAAAATCTTCCTGACAGTCAATTTGGAAGTGCAAACCTGTTTATCGGTAGTAGTCCGAATGGATTCTACATTACCTTGACTTTGGCTCTCTGAAACTCGAGAAGGAATTTTCACATAAGGCTTATATATAAATGAGTTTTTTATCTAACTATGCATCAAACAATTGGATAGAAATACAAAATATCCGAGAAGTCTGGAAAATTTTATGTAAACATACTTTCTTGCTATTGAACATATAAAACTTTTGGTACGTATTGTTGAACACTTTCGTGTGACAGTAAATCATTCATTATTCCTTTTTGCCAATACATTATGATTTGCATTCATTTTGAACTACTTGTTTTGGATATAATTAGCATGTTTCAAGCAACATGAATGTTTTACTGAATACTCAAATCTTTTTTACTTGTAGATTAAAAACTATAAGCCTAGATAATTACTCTCCTATGCCACTTGGGAAAATTCTAATGAAGATTCTACATCAAAACGTTAACATATATAAGGGCTGGTCAGTACCTTAATCTAGGAAATGGGAATACTTAATATATTTTTTATAGAACGATTTACGATTGTTGGTCATAGTAAGGGAACGTGTAGAATAAAATTGGAGCCATAGTTACTTCTATGTAACTATGTACGAAAAGTGGTTAAGTGTCTGGTGAATCGACTTGGTACGTTAAAGAAAATAATGCTCAACAAGTTCCCACAATGCAAGTGACCATTCAGCAGTTTGCGCAAAAAACAGGTCAGCATTGAAGAAAGTTCTCCATTTTTTTTCTTGCTCAGCAATGTTTTGTAGAAAATAATGGGAGAATGATGTAGAATTTATACTCGAACTAATCTTCCAATGCGTTGTGCCAACAGGCGGATAGAATTTTTTGCATGAGGAAGATATATGTACTTATATGTGGTTAGTAATTAAAAACATTCTGAATTTTGATGCACTAGTTATGGCTTTGGATATATGAATATTTTCGTCTGACATTTGGTGTCTAGTCAGTGAAACGCACTATATACATGCGGTAATCTAGTAATAGAAATACCAATGAGAATAAACAAGATAGCATTACCACATGTTGAATCAACATAACAACAACGGGTAAATAAAATTCCATTTCACTACATTCTTAGCAAAATGAGTAGAAATATGGTCTGTCCGTGGCCATTTACAGTTCCAAGTTCAGTAAGAGTTATATTATTCATAGTATCAGTATCAATTATTGATTGAACAATCTTTTGGGAGGTTTATTCATTCCCCAAAGACAGCTTTTTCATGGGTTTTCTCAAGACTTGTTTATCCAAATTCATTCTATGGATTTCAAAAATATCTTGATTAGTTATATGGTTGAATTGAAAAGAACCGTTAAGTTAACAGCTCTGAATACAGGATTAATTAAAGAATTGACTATATTTGATTTGGTTTATTAGATTCCTTTATTTGTTCGAATAACTCTCTGTTATTTGGCATATATGTATCCCGTCTGAAGGTGGAAACAAATATGGCCCTCTATTTTTCAATACAGATGATTTTATATGGTTTGCAATATTTATTGGTATTACATTATCAATGCAAGTCTGACATGTAACATGTCTTAATTAAATTTGCCACGAGGAAGCCTACGATATTATGCACAATATTTTCAACTCTGCCTATGTTAGGAGCTGGTGGATCGAGTAGCTCAACATTTCAACAACAACTTTGCCCATTGATTAGCACCAAGACTTTTTATTAGGAAATAACTCAAGGGAAGTTTCCAACTGCCATTAAAACCTAGCTTTCCAGAGACTACATTATACCATGAGCGTAACGTCAATGGATGAGACCATTTTTCCATGTTCTTCGTAGATAGTTGTATGCTTTAGACTTTAGAGGAATAAAATTGGAGGGTCAACGGAAATTTTACCATTTCTTCTGAAAATTGCTTCTCCTTCTTTGAAGATTTGTTCTTTATTTTTTTATAAGGTCTTGGATAGGGACACAATCCCGAAGAAATAAAAAATATAGTTATTCATATAAATTTATACTTCCAGTGATCTGCCAGTAGAAGATTCTCTAGGCTTTAATAATATGAAATGTAAAACTCCATTTTTTAGAATACCATTTATTGATTTCAATTTGTATATAATTATGTATTATGTTAATAATCATACATTAATATACATTGAAATATATTATTTTTGGTTCTTTATTTACTCCAGTATAATATTCTTTTGATTGAGAGCTTTATAAGTGTGTGCAGAGGTTTCGTGTAACGGGAAACCATACAAATCGACGCATGATACAAGAGCTTAGGGAAAAACCTCAGCAAAAAAACCCTGTCACCCCATGAGTGTTGTGATTTGTAAATATTGAATTTGTTTACAAAATTAGCTGAAATTTAAAATATTGATGGGCATTTCTTGCTTCAATATGGATTCGACAAAAAACGAAGAGGTTACTCCAATGATTATTCATGTAGTTAATTGCTGACAAAACAATATCAGTTACAAAAGATATAACTGATACTACTTTGTCAGAAGCCCATAATTATTATTATGATTATTATACTGATCCTCCTAGGTCTTTCCCAAGGAGACCCCTTATAAGCTCTCGAAGAGCATGAGCGAGTTAATTATCTACATATAAATATATATAATATTTGGTTTCTTTGGATTGAGGTTCAGTTTTGAATAAAAGAAGAAGAAAGAAGTCGCTTCAATACGAGTACCTATAATACCAATTTTGTGAATTTCTTCTGCGTAAGAAACACAAGATAATTGTCAGAAGCAATCTGAATCTATCGAACAATGTTGCCTAACAAACAATAACGAAATGACATTAAAGATGAAACAACTATTTTGTAACGTTTCAGAGTTTATATCAGACACTTAACAAAAATCTTCAGAATTATTTTTTGTTGATAGCTATTGTTATGAATATTATATTATTGGACCCCCTGTATATTATATCATTATGAATGTTGTATTGTTGGTATTAACTAATATTAAGGATTGGTTGTAAGGTTGATAATTTGTTTGTTAACATGATTGTAATTAATTGGTGCACGCATTCGTGTTTCCAAAATGTACCAAAGGAAAGAATACCAATATTATCAATTGGGAGTAATCAGTAACCTCTTGTGTTGTGTTTATATGAGAGCACGAATAAGTGCTGACGAATGAAGAGATCCGCGGAGAGAGCGGACGGAAGACGGAAGGTTTTCAGTCAGCAGTTAGCATTAGATTAAAATTGGTCAATTCGAGAAGGATTTGAATTGGAACTATATAAAGCGCATTTTATGTAAAACATTAAAGATGTTTTAATCAGAAAAGTGGTTTGATTAATAGGCCGTTGTAATAATTCAGAAGTGGGATCGACAGAACAGTTTTTTTTTTCTCGATTTTGTGGCGAGTTTAAAGTGATTTTGGACCGAATAAAATTAGTGACAAGGAGGAAATAAGTAGCGAGGAAGTGCGTCGGAATCGAGTGTACGACGATTTGATTGAACAACACAGAGAAATAAATCACGGCCACCCTTAAAAGAAAATTCGACGACAACCCCAGACTTCCATCGATTTCAACAAATCTAGGAGATTTTAACTTTGAACAGAATGACGCCGCTGCAGTTAACATGGATAGAAGCACTGGAAAAATTGCAGTCAAGGGTGATATAATTCCGCCCTTCGATCCTGATGATTCATGGATGGAGCGATTATAAAAAATCTGGATATATGCAAATGAAATTAAAGGGCGCAGCACGTGAGTAGTTTTTCCGACTAGACAGCTACGACAAGACTTGGACAGAGTGGAAAACAGCGTTATCCAGAGCTTTTCCGAGATGTGTTGATTACGCCACTTTATTAGAAGAACTGGTTGCACGTAAAAAAAATCCCGGCGAAAGCATGACGCACTATTATCATGCTAAACTGAATTTGACTCAACAATGCCGACTCGATAATGAAGCTACGATATCTTGTATAATTCGAGGTCTTCCTCAAGAATTACAACCAAATGCCCGTGCATTTCAATGTGGTACTCCAGACGAATTGTATGCAGGTTTTATCGCCCCTATGGACAATTACCAAAGCCCTCAAAAGGACGCAATGCAGCTCCATTCCGGAAAAAGATTCAAAATAGAGTGCTACATTTGTGGAAAATTGGGACACATTGCAAAGGACTGCTGGAGCCGAATTAAACCGTCTACTTCGAAAGAAGGAAGACCAGGACGATCACGGTGCGCCTTATGCCGTCTTACAAACCACGCCACTGAGGATTGCTTCAAGGGACAAACTGGGTCAAGGTCAAGTCAAAGGGAGGATATGAAGCGATGCGATTTTTGTAAGAAAGCGGGACACCGCCAAGACGATTGTTGGTTTAAGAAACAGAAAGTTGAGGAAGTTTACACTTAAGGGCAAGTACTGAATGACTTATATATACTGACTGTCATCATAAATAATATTCCGTTTAGAGGGTATTTAGATACAGGAAGTTCAGTAAATGTTGCAAATATGAAGGTCTTAAATAAAACACACTTACAATGAGTGCCCTCTAACACGGTTATTAAAGGTTTTGGTGAATCATTCGTGGTTCCAAAAGATATAATTAAAACAGATATTTTAATAAATGAAATGGAGTTCCATATCGAAATACTAGTAGTTAATACACCAATGAGTGATATTGATATTATTAGAGGACAACCTATATTAAATCAACAGGACATGGTGTTGGAAATAAAGCACAATCATGTGACTTCATCAAAGTGTAAAAATAAGCGTAATGTCAAATGTTTAAAGAGAATTGAATCTGCTGTAGTAAACCACGGTGATATGACTGAAGAAAATTTGAATAAATTGCTTCAATTATTAAATTTGAAACAATCATGCTTTGACAATCTCCTGCTGAACTGAGCACAATAAACAATACTGAGGGAAACAAACAATATACTAAAAACTAGATTATCAGAAAAAGGAAAAACAATAATGCGCGAACTAGTAAATGAATTATTTAGCGCAGGTATTATACAGACATTGTATCGATTATAGAAAACTAAATGCCATTACTGTGAAAGATAGATACCCATTACCAAATATTGAAGATCTTATCAACAAACTAGGCAGCAACAAATATTTTTGTAGCCTAGATATGAAGCAAGGTTATTACCAAATCCTATTAGCAAAAGATTCGATAGATAAAACTGCATTTATTACTTCAGATGGGCAATATGAGCGTCTTCGTTTACCATTTGGACTATGTAATGCACCATCAGCTTTTCAAAGGTTCATAAATAATCTTATGGGCCCTCTAACGCCATGTGGAAATATTGGTTTATCTCGATGACATTTTGATCCCGTTCAAAATCAATAACTGAAGGAATGAAAAAACTTAACACTATTTAAAAATTTGCGATGATAATAATTTAGAATTAAATTTAGAAAAATGCTATTTTTTCAAAACTGAAATGAATTTGCTGGGGTACGAAATTATTGAGAATGAAATCAAACCTGGTTCAAAGAAAGTAAAAGCTATTCAAACTTTCAAAAATCCTACAAATGTTCATGAAGTAAGGAGTTTTTAGGTCTAAGTTCGTATTTCAGGAAATATATTAAAAATCATGCTGAAATAGTTGCACCTCGAACAAAATTACTTAGGAAAGACGTAAAATAGGAATGGGGAAAAGATCAAAATATGACAGTTTCAAAAATAAAATCAATCTTAACTAATGAGCCTGTTTTAAACATTTTCAATTCGGGTTCATAAAAAAAAGGAACTACATACTGATGCCAGCTCAAATGGTATTGGTGCTATTCTTTTTCAAGAATCAAATAGTGGATTAAAAAATCAGTGGCTTATTATAGCAGAGCAACAACCGTGGATGAGTCCTTTTACCATTCATATGAGTTGGAAACTTTAGCTGTAATTGAATCTATAAAAAGATTTAGAATTTACCTTCATGGTACTCATTTTAAAAAACTAACGGATTGCAGTGCAGTTCGAAGTACATTTATAAAAAAGGAATTAGTGCCCAGAATAGCACTGTGGTGGTTAGCTATTCAAGATTACGATTTTGAAATTGAACATCGTCCAGGTAGTAAAATGGCACCTGTCGATGCTCGTAGTAGGAACGCAGAAAATATTTTAAGAATAGAAGTTGACGACATATGCAAGACGAACGAATTCGAATAATTCGTGAAAAATTAAAATCAGGAACTACCGACAAAAACATGAAACTGACATATTGTCTAAAAAACGATAGGGTTTACAGGAAAATTTTGAATGATGAATTGAGACTGGTAATTCCGAAAATATGCAGATTTAATATTATGAGAAAATATCACGACGAAATAGGTCACATATAGGCCTAAAACGATGTGAAACCTTAATAAAAAGTAAATTTTGGTTTGCAAAAATGACAAGATTTATAAAGAAATATTTTAATGCATGTATTGATTGTGCATATAAGAAAAGTCAATATGGAAAAAAAAGAAGGTTTTCTTCATCCTATACCTAAAGCAAAGGAACTCCTTTGTACAAGGCATATTGATCACCTAGGACCTAGGTAAAACAAACAAAAATTACGGATAAGTTTTTATGATCATCGATTCATTTTCTAAATATGTACTTGTTTACAAGACCAACTCAAATTTATTGTTTGAAGGATTTGTATAGTATGTTTGGAACACCAAAACGAATTATCGCAGATGGTGGCAAGGCATTTAAATCTAAAACATTTAAAGAGTTTTGCAACGAAAATAAAAATTAATTTAGTCTCAAATGCTGTAGCTTAATCGTACTCTTTTAGACGGTATAAATACAAGCATAGACAACGAAAATGAATAGATGGATAAACTGCCATATGTGGCCTGGGGAATGAATAAGACAATCAATGAAAGCACAGGGTATCCCCTAAATATGTACATTAATGTTTGGCTTCTATAAAGATCGTTTTGGAAATTTAGGTCAAAAAGACATATATTTCCGAGAATAGGCAAAAAATCGCAGAAAATGCTAAGCAAAAAAAAATGGATAAACAAAGTAAAACAATGAAAAAGCAGTTTGATAAGAAACGGAAAGAAAACACGAAATAAAACATAGGCAGTTTGGTTCTTTGGCGAGGAGCTAAAAAAGATACCAAGGATTTCGGTCGTAAGACTGGAATAAAATATGGAGGGCCTTATAAAGTATCAAAAGTTCTAGGAAACGATCGATACGAAATGGTCGTCCTTAAAGGCATGAAAGGTTACCAACGATATTCTGCAGTGGTAGCTGCAGACGCAATAAGCGAATTTAAATCTGGCACATGAAGTGAATCCAATTCACTTCCGATGATGAGGTAAATAGTATCGACGAGTTAATTGATCTATTAGTCACAAAAAAAAAACAACAAAAAGAAAAATATTATGGAATACCATAAAACAAGTTATGAAAACATAATAAAAATGGAATACCATACAATAATAGAAATGGAATACCATACATTAATAAAAATGGAATACCATGCAATAATAAAAATGGATTACCATACAATAATAATAAAGATGACGCCCGAAAAGCAGTTTTTGATTAAAAAAAAAACTGACAAGAATGATATCAAGCAGATATTTTATGCGGGCGAGAAGGCATTCAAAACTAATTTTGGTGGTATTCCTCTATGACTAGGGGTAGGAACCTGAATCTTGTTTCGCAAGAAACTTTTTTCCATATTCATATTTTACAAAAATGGAATACCATACAAAACAAAAGATTGAATAAAATATGGAACATCATAACATAATATTCCCACTTATTATTACTCTATGGAATATAGTATTTGTGATTGATTGGTTGATAAAAAATATTAATATAACAAGAAAAAAAAAACAACAAAAAAAATATATGAACTTTTACAGAAAGTTTTCTGATTTCAGAACTAAGAAGAAATAAAAACCCGTCTGATCATAAACTGGCGAGGACGCACAGAAAAACAGGATGGCCGAATGTTATGAATATTATATTATTGGACCCCCTGTATATTATATCATTATGAATGTTGTATTGTTGGTATTAACTAATATTAAGGATTGGTTGTAAGGTTGATAATTTGTTTGTTAACATGATTGTAATTAATTGGTGCACGCATTCGTGTTTCCAAAATGTACCAAAGGAAAGAATACCAATATTATCAATTGGGAGTAATCAGTAACCTCTTGTGTTGTGTTTATATGAGAGCACGAATAAGTGCTGACGAATGAAGAGATCCGCGGAGAGAGCGGACGGAAGACGGAAGGTTTTCAGTCAGCAGTTAGCATTAGATTAAAATTGGTCAATTCGAGAAGGATTTGAATTGGAACTATATAAAGCGCATTTTATGTAAAACATTAAAGATGTTTTAATCAGAAAAGTGGTTTGATTAATAGGCCGTTGTAATACTATTCTGAAATTCGAGAATTGTCTGACGAAGGAGTCTGATATAGACTCTGATACGTTATGAAATAGTTGTTTCATCATTGGAGCAATTCACAAAATCATAATTTTTTTATTTTATAGACATTTTTCAGAGTTCGGGAGAGAAAACCCAGAAAGAAACCATTTAATAGATTAATTTCAGTTTTAATGAACAACAAGATACCTACTAACACACAAAAAATTAATTTCAATTTCAAAGTACCTTTATAGTCTAAAAATAAAATAGAAAAGAAAGATAGAACATCTATCAGTCAATAAAATTTAAATATATATTTTTTTCAAAACAATTTGTCTACAATAGAGCTAAGTGAAAATCAATATGGGTTTAAACAAAACACGAGCACATGTGACGCAATGTTTGAACTAGTCAATGAAATTAAAATTAACCTAGATAAAGGAAAAAAATGTGTAGCAGTGTTTCTTGATCTGGCGAAAGCCTTTGACACAGTACCTCATGATACACTGTTGAATATTCTAGAACATTATGGAGTGAGAGGTATTGTGCTGGAACTTCTACGAAATTATTTATTTCAAAGAAAACAAATGGTTAAAATAAAAGATACTTTAAGTGACCCAGAAGAGGTGGTGATAGGTGTCCCCCAAGGAACTGTTCTTGGGCCAATTCTGTTTTTAATGTATATAAACTCTTTATTAAAAATACATGTCA
Source organism: Halyzia sedecimguttata (assembly GCA_937662695.2). Taxonomy (NCBI): domain Eukaryota; kingdom Metazoa; phylum Arthropoda; class Insecta; order Coleoptera; family Coccinellidae; genus Halyzia; species Halyzia sedecimguttata. The sequence goes on from OW569415.2 coordinate 15,314,866, forward strand.
ACGGAACGGCAATCTCATATGCAGATGATACCGTTATAATTTTTAATGATGACACTTGGGAAGAGGTAAAAATTAAAGCCCAACTGGGCGTAAGTAAAATAAAAAACTGGCTAGATTTTCATAAACTTTCCTTAAATATTAGCAAAACAACGTTCATAGCATTTTCAATAACAAACGTTAATCGACCAGAATTTAAACTACACATAAATAATAACTTTGAAATAAGTATGTCTGAAAAAACGAAATATCTAGGAATCATAATTGACCAAAACCTCAAATGGAACGAGCAAATACAATCTCTAATAACTAAATTACGAAGGTTTATACACAAATTTTATGAATTAAGAGGGTTTATGAATCGCAGACAGTTAATAATTATTTATAAATCACTTATAGAATCAATCCTCCGTTATGGCATAATTGTGTGGGGGGGTTCATATGATACAACCTTGCGGCCACTTAGGGTAATACAAAATCGTATTGTCAATATAATTTTTAGAAAACCATTTCTTTATCCGATAGCTCTCCTTTACAATGATGAAATCATAAACATAAGAACACTATACTTATACTCATGTTGTATTTTTATATTTAGAAAACCACTGTTAAGAACTACTGCTGCACATCCTCATAACACTAGAGCTAAGTCAAATAATAGCTTAATTACTCCAACATGTCACCGTAATGCTAGTCAACGATTCGTGACCACAATTGCTCCCAAAATTTATAATAAGTTACCGATAAACATAAAAAATATAACCAAATTACATATATTTCGACTAAGAGCTAAAAAATTTGTTTCAACAAACTCAAACTTGTTTGAGGATATTCTGTAATTAGTCTGATGCAGAGAATTTATTATCGTCACTATTATCACACATTGTAAGCATATATTATTTTTGTTCTTTTTATATTGTAGCACATACAGGTGCATGCGCCTAGGTGCCTATATATTGTTATTATTGTTAATTATTATTGTTGATTGCTTTTGTGTTATATTGGTGATTTACTGTGAATCATACCGAATGGATTAATTTATGTTTATAATTTATAGAAGAAAATTGGTTTTAAATTTATATGGAAAGGAAGAATTTTTATATTGCCAATAAATCTATCTATTATTGTAGGTGGTAAAAAAAAAATTGATTTAATTACTACATTTGTATCTTCTCCATAATGTAACTTTTTCAACTTACTAAAATTAGAGGATGAAGTTGCTTCTTCCACAAGTTAATTGAAAAACTATCAATAAATAGGTGAATCGCAAAGCTCCTAATAATGATAATTGGCTTGAAACAAATTTGTCTTCAATAAAGCTAAAAAGCATTTGATTTAGCTTCACAACTATTTCAACTCAACCAAATTAGAATATGAAGTTGATGCTTCAACAGTAAAATTGCAAGTAGCTATTTTGGTTTAATTTTTTAGGGAATTGGTACAAAAACAAAATATTGTTTCAATATTAAAATAGTATTTAAAATATATTGAAATGAACTTTACCATTCTATTGTGCCTTTTCTACACTGTCATCGTCATCAATTCAGGAGAATTTACTTATCTTCTCTTAAATGCCATTTTCATATATAATATTATTATAATTTCACAAATAAACAAATATGAATTGTATAATTCATGTTAAAAAAACTATTATTCGGAAATCACTGGAATAGTATTCTGTTTCAAGCGATTAGGAGACTAAACAATTATTTCCGTAGTTCAAAGTGAAATTGTACGTGAATTATAAAGATTATGTGAATAGCCAAGTGCTAAATAAGCCTATATTATTATTATAGTCCTCCTCCACAAATAACAACTCCTACAATTGTCCTCTCCAAATATGTAAATTCAAAACACAACCCGAGCCTATTTCGTTCCTAAAATTGCTCAACAATCGATCGATGTCGCTTCGTAAATTTAATGAAGATCTAAATTGAAAAACTTTTCATATTAAAAACATCCATGTTCATATCAAACTGCTCTTGCTGTACTGCAAATTCATCATAAAGGCTGTTACAGTATGTTTCTTCACGAAATATTTAATCGCTTCTGTAACAATACATCCTTTGAGCCCTTTCCAGAAGCGAAACATCTTCTTTCTCTCATTATATGGTCCAAACTACCAGCAAACTTCACAAACCACATTAAAAATTCACAAAAACTAAACAAAACAGGAAGACATCAATGAATCAATCAAATAATGGGATTCAAATATGACAACAATTAACGTTAACCTATAAATTTCGGCCAACGACTTTCGCGCATGCGCAGAAGTAGTTTAGGGACATGATTTCGGAATTTCATGGCTATCTGAGGAAGCTTCAACTTTTATTCGACATACGCGGTATATATCTAATACGTATATGCTAAAATCAGTTGGATCAATTAGAAAGAATATCCCTGTTATGTATCTTCACTATTGGGAACTTCCAAAACTCTGGTGGCAGGATCCGGCAACTAACCACGCTAGTAATAAATGTAAACAATCTCGTGTTGGACAGGTCAGTCGACAAAGTTTGACCGAAATTTTCATGGAAAATTTAAATTATGATTGACTTGAGATCATTGTTGGATTACTTTGTGATATAGATTATAATATTGATCATTATATAACTAATTTTATGGCACTTGATTGATATAAAGACTACAACCAGTAAGTATATTCATACATGATTGTCAAACTTACATTATATTTAAAAGTTCTTTCAGTTACTATTTGCGAATGATTAAGAAGGGACTCAGTTGATTAGAATTTCTGGAGTACATAGGAGCTTCAACTTCTAATTCTAGAGTCCTTGTAGAAGGAGAAGAGGTTCTAAATGTAGATCATGTAATCGTGTGTGACAAAACAAATTGTGGTCCCAGTTTTATAGATATTTGTTCTTTATGTTTACAAAGTAGTGCCCTTAATTCAGTACCACGTAAAATTGATGGCCCATTAATGTGGAGAATGGTAAACTTAAAATAGAAGGTATGGTATATTCTTGTAAAGTCGGAGCACGGAGGAGGTGTAAACATATTACTGATGAATTAATTAAAGTTCAGGTGCATGATGTTCTAGTTTATTTATGAGAATATAGTGTCAAATTGAACCAGATAAAGCTTTTGTAAAACAGTTACCAATAATTGGAATGATTTTTTCAAAATATGATACATATATTATGTGAAAATAATTATTAACAATAAGTGTAATGTTTGAGGTATAATAAAGATTATCTGGATGTAGGTCCAGGTTAAGTACTCTTCGGTCTATTAGTCATCCTTCTAACGCATTTCCAACATTTATATTTGGTTTTCCGGAGGTAAGAAGTGAAAACTCAAACCTATACATTTTGGCATTTTTTTCGCCCATGAATTGCATTGAGGCACACAACAATAGTCGTTTCGGTAATTATCTAGAACAGGCCATAACTCGAAAATTGATGTTTAAAAATCACTCACTTACTAATTTTGGGTCGTAGATTGCGAATCTGAAGTCAAAAAAGGTTGGTCGCATCTAGTTTTTTCGAAAAAAATTCCGAAAGTTTCCAATTTAACCTCCCTTTGTCACCATAATAACATCGTTATAAACCGTTTTATAGCTGAATATTCATCCTGAATGATATCTTATTGACTCCTTAATCATTTCTGAAGAATGATTTTCCTCATGATTCCCTTATTGCAATGAAATTTTCTTGTTTATGTGTAACATATTTTCATCCTGAATTGAATCCTGAAATTGACATAACAGCTGATCATACCGGCAATGGGCGACGTTGCCATATTGTAACTATATTCAGAAGTATTAGGTAGTGTTTTTAGGTTAATATGCAGTTTAACGCCCCCTCGTAATTATCGACTTTTTCAAGTTTTTCGAAGAAAATATGCATTGTACAGTGATTTTTGATGATTTTCAATAGTGGCAAACTAGTTTTTTTGAAGATATCTAACGGAATGGGGAGTGAATAGGGGTGCTGGGTGGGGTAATAAATTTTTTTTCGTAATTTTTTTTTAATTTCCAGGGGTACTGTACTAACCTAACCTAACCTAACCTAACCTAACCTACCATATTCACCTGAGATGTCGTAATGATTAAGACTGTACCTTTATGAATTTTCGCCATAGGTACAGTCTTAATCTTTACGACATCTCAGGTGAATATGGTAGGTTAGGTTAGGTTAGGTTAGTACAGTACCCCTGAAAATTAAAAAAAAAATTACGAAAAAAATTTATTACCCCACCCAGCACCCCTATTCACTCCCCATTCCGAAGGATATCTCCAAAAAAACTAGTTTGCCACTATTGAAAATCATCAAAAATCACTGTACAATGCATATTTTCTTCGAAAAACTTGAAAAAGTCGATTATTACGAGGGGGCGTTAAACTGCATATTAACCGAAATGGATTTTGATGACTCGGCCTTTAAACGTATTCTCATGGCCGATTGAATCCATCACAAAAATTAATTGAAATAAAAACACTACCATATTCTGAATATAGTTACAATATGGCAACGTCGCCCATTGCCGGTATGATCAGCTGTTATGTCAATTTCAGGATTCAAAATGGATGAAAATATGTTACACATAAACAAGAAAATTTCATTGCAATAAGGGAATCATGAGGAAAATCATTCTTCAGAAATGATTAAGGAGTCAATAAGATATCATTCAGGATGAATATTCAGCTATAAAACGGTTTATAACGATGTTATTATGGTGACAAAGGGAGGTTAAATTGGAAACTTTCGGAATTTTTTTCGAAAAAACTAGATGCGACCAACCTTTTTTGACTTCAGATTCGCAATCTACGACCCAAAATTAGTAAGTGAGTGATTTTTAAATATCAATTTTCGAGTTATGTCCTGTTCTAGATAATTACCGTCGTTTCTGGTCGAAGACATATTAGGCAGGATAATATTCATTATTTCAACTTGAATTTTTCTTTTAAACAAAAGTTTATTGACGAATACTGAACAATTAAACTCGAACACGTGGCTCATTACTAGCTTGGTTAGTTGCCGAATCCCGCCGCCAGAGTTTTGGAAGTTCCCAATCTTTATATTCACTTCATGAGTTTGTCCACTCCATAGAGAAATAGAAACTCTCTGTGCTATTGTCTCTGATTTGTCTATGCGCGTTATTGCTATAACCTCAGAAATTTCGATTCTTTTAGTTTAGTTAATGAATTTTAATATATAAATATTATAATTATAATAGTAAATGATATATCTCTGCTGTTGAGATTTTTACACACTGACCACATATGCTAAGTTTTCAGAAACTCATAAAATATTTTATATTGGACAAGAGTACCACTATCAATTTTCTTAGAGCCAAAATGTATGACGTTGCAGTATGTCAGTTCACTGCTACTAATAATAAATCAGAAAATTTAAAAATAGTGCAGAGATTAGTATCACAAGTTTCTGAGCAAGGGGCTAAGGTAAAATGGAATTTTCCAAACAAAAGGATCATTACTACTTCCCGTTTTAGGTGGCATTTTTGCCTGAAGGATGTGATTATATAGCCAGTAATAATGAGGAGATTCTTGAATTAGCTGAAACTCTAGATGGTCCGACTGTAACAGAATATAAAAAACTTGCTGTGACTTCAAAGTTATGGTTGTCGATTGGAGGGATTCATGAATTGCAATCTGTTAACGAAGTATGTTTTATCCAGTATTCCCAGCATCGCTTTGATAGTAATGTTTAATAATGAATATTCTGTTTTAGACTAAAATACATAATTCCCATATAATCATAAATGATAGGGGAGAAGTAGTGTCAGTTTACAGAAAACTCCATTTATTCGACGTTCAAATTCCTGAAAAGAATCTAGAACTCACAGAATCAAAATATACGGCTAGAGGTAATGGTATAGTTAAGCCAATCAACACACCTGTAGGAACTTTAGCATTATTCAGTGTATCCTTTTTAAGTATGCATATTCATGTTGGCGAAAAAAATGATATTTCAAATAACTATTCAAAATTATTCCTTAGTTGCATATAGTGTTATGATTTGAGATTTCCTGAACTGAGTGTAATTCAAAGAGAAAATGGTGCATTAATTTTATGTTACCCATCTGCATTCACTCATTTGACTGGTATTGCTCATTGGGAGGTGCTGATACGAGCAAGGGCAATTGAAAATCAGTGCTATGTTGTTGCTGCAGCTCAGTATGGTAAACACAATGAGAAACGAATATCCTACGGAAATTCTTTAGTGAGTCAGAATATTTTAGCATAAGTTAAATTGTGAAAATTCATTTGAGATTATTCTAGATTGTAGATCCATGGGGAAAAATTATAGCAGAATGTCCAACATATAAAGAGGGTGTTGAAACGAATGAAAGTATTGCTCTAGCAAAAATAGATCCATGTATAGCTCAGAATATTCGAATAGAAATGCCAGTATTTTCTCATAGGAGAAAGGATGTGTATGAGCTAAAGACTAAAAGTAAAAATTGTCTACCTATCATGAAAACTGACAAGTTCAAGTTTTCTCACATTGATATACCAGAATCGATAGTGTTCTTCAAATCAAAAAGCTGTTATGTATTCACTAATTTGCGGTGTGTTGTCCCTGGCCGTATCCTTCTTTTATTTATTGATACAATGTACATTAATAATTTGCTTTCCTTGTATCAGACACAAGTGTTTCAACAATTGTTCTGCAACAGGTGAGGTGTTATTTATTCACCAATTTGCACTGTGTTGTCCCTATATCCATTTAAAGATACAAGGTATTTTAATAATTTGCTTTGGTTCTATCAGATACAAGCTTGTGCAATCAGCTAGCTTGTTTATATAATTGATTTTACTGATTTGCAGCACCTAACACTAGCTGAGGCCTATCAATTCCTTTCTGCAAAATATTAACGTCTGTCACCATCATTAATATATGATCCAAGTATACTGCATTCACTTTTATAAAGTCTCCCGGTTGGCCATGATTTAGGTCTATCATGTTTTTGTTACTAAAACACAGGCAGGTTGGCACTGCTGAAATATCATCAAGGTCAAAACAATCCGCTGCGACGTTGCCAATTTCTACTCTCAACATAATCATAACTTAATCTTCAATCTTAGACAAGATATTATCACAGACCATTATCTTCGAATATAATAAAGAACTCTTGGCTTTGAACTGCCGAAAGTAGGAGTGCTATACAGAACCGAAATCTGCAATAGGTAAACCTCATTCTGACATTCTCGAATGAAATGACTTAGTTTCATCACTATATTTTATAAAGGTATAAGAATTACTCGGGTTTCGTAGTACTACTTACTACATTTTGAAACTGGTGTATTCCAAGTTGAATTCACATAATATATTCTCAAATACATTATTTTTCCGAAGTAAATTCACATTGTGAAAATACGTAATTAATAGGACTTCTATATAGAGAGGACAACGTTGCGTAGTTATTTGACAGGAAAATTACTATAACCTAACATTTTGAAAATATACATGGTGAAATGTGTCAAATTTTCATGGCCAACCGGGAGACTTTATAAATGTGAATAGAGTATATGTTTCATCGAAAATCTTGGATGAGCAAACAAAAAATCTTGAACATGTGACTTTGATCAGATCTGTGCTTTAGGTATATTGGAAAAACATAATTTCAAATGATTTTAATATGATAAGTCATTATGACTGGAACCAATGGGCGGTTTATACCCATTCACAAACTTGATCAAGCTTTGAATGTACCCTAAAAATTTAAATTCCCCAACATTTTTTTTATTGAAAGTTATCATTTCGTCTAAATTTAATTCTCTTTTTCTATCTTGCTATATGTTTGTAAGCATAATAATAAATAAGAACCAACTCAGGGTCTGTAAGTTTGCGGGGTAGATTTTAGGCTCGAATAGGAGGATCAGGTTCGCGGATGGGCATGTTGCGCCCATTGGATCCAGGCATGACCGAAATTTGGAGAAAAATTACAACTTTGATCACTGTTTTCGATGCCATGATCTCTAATCTAGAAATTTTCTGTACTTATACATTATTTGAATCACACTCCTGGACAAATTTGCTATCAGATGTAAATACCTGTTTTGGTGCTGGTGCTTCAGTTTTTTTTTCTTAAAGAATATTTGACTTAAACTTTGTAAGTTTGATGACCGGAGTGATTCCAACTATTTCAAAACTTCCTTATTTCATTGAGAGTCTATTATGCCCCGTTACACTAACCTCTGCCAACACATCTAAAGCTCTAGCTCTCAATCAAAAGAATATATATATATATTATATTATAAGATCAATATTTATGGTCGTACTTTAATTAAGGGAGAAAAATAAGGGATGTCGAACCAATATAATTGTAGAAGTTTACTCTTTATTCATTGTTCCGAAAGCTTGATTAATGAATGAAAAGTAAACTTCTACAATTATATTGGTTCGAAATCCCTTATTTTTCTCCCTTTATTATATTATATATGAATTGTATTGGGCAGACGAAACCAACCCCGCCACTGCGACCAATGGGTCTATTGTGGCACAACTATAATCTATACTTCACCCACAAGCTCAAGCCTCTTGATAAGGGATATGAGTCTGGTGGGTGAGAACTTGTCCAGTTCCCTCAGTCTTAGTTTGTGGACTCCTAGTTCCTCAAATCTGATCTTGTCCCTAGCGGGGAAGTCACACATGATGTGTTTGATAGACTCGTCGTCTTTCATCAGGCATAGTCTGCACTCGGAGTCCTCAGTCAACCCCAGCATACTAAGGTGTTTCCTGAGGCCACAGTGACCTGTGTATACAGCTCTTAGGATTCTCAGGCCTACCCTAGAGAATCTGAGCCATTGTCTGGCTATTTCAGCTGATGGGCCAATAATTATTGAGCGAGCATGTCTGTCCAGGTATGCTGCTCCAGAATTCCTGGACCTTTTGGTCCAACCATTTGTTCTTCTCCCTCCCCGCTAACTGAGAGAGATACCACAGGCTGGTTCAGGTCCAATGAGCCCCATGGAAGCCCCCCGTGCCGCCAATGAGTCCGCCATCTTATTACCCTTTATGCCCGGGACCCATATGAGCTGCAGCGCTCTCCAAGTTCAGCAAGTGTGGTCCGGCAGTCTTGCACAAACAGGGACTTGCAGTTGTATGAAGTCAAGGACTTTAAGGCAGCTTGGCTATCCGATAGGATCTTGATTGATCTGCGGGCTCAACCTTTCTCAAGTTTGAGCTTCGCACAGTGATCAATGGCGAAAATTTCTGCTTGAAAGACAGTCACAAAACTACCCAGGCTAATGAATTCACCCCTAGCAATTCTGCAACCGCTGACGCCCGCTCCAATTCCTTGTGTGGTAGCGGAGCCATCTGTGAACCAACAGGGAGCCTCAAGCAGTGGGGTACCAGAGATGGTCCAATAGTCTCTGCTATTGAAGACGACTCGGTAGGGCCACTCTATGTAGGTTCTGGTTTTTGATACGTCCAACCGCATGCTCATTATCTCGTTGGCCTCCAATTCAGCCTGCAGAGAACCAGGCACGTAGGCGATAGCATCTGGCTCGTTGCGAGCCATATGCAGAAATCTGTATGTCGCCATCCGGGCTTCGCTCCTGATCACTATAGGTGACGAGGGGCAGGGTCTGGTAGGCGTTCCATCGCTGCGGTGGGGGTGGAGCGTTAAGCCCCAGTCACCATCATGCACACAGATCTCTGAATTTTTGCAAGCTTGAGCTGAGACTGCATCTTTACAGTTCATTCACACCAAGCAATGATGCCAGTGATTTGTGGTCTCACCACCATCACGTACAAACAGTGGAGCTGTTTGGGAGAGTTCATTGGAAGTCTAATCTTTCATTATAAATTCTCGGAACTTGAAAGACGTACCTGAGCCAGAGGACTTAAGCCTATTCTTTTCTTGCACGTGACGAATGAAAGATATAGCTGGTGACCCAATTGCTACCTGGTTAGTATGCTACTATCATATTGTTCCCGAACAACAACATTATTTTTTGCTTTCTATGAACATTTGATTTTATGCTGTGACCTCGGACATGATTTTTGCCTAGTGATTTGGACCAATGCGTGCTTTACAACGATTTTGTGCTGTGACTTCGGACTTGATTCTGCGAAGTGATTTGGATAACGTTGATATCTCGCCACATTCAATACACTTCAATGGAGTATGCTCAAATGCATTTTACTTACAGCGCGTGTGATGGTAAGAAAGATTTGCCAATGCACGCCATCCGGACTATCGCGTGTTCATCCGGGTACATAACGCATACTCGGAATGCCATATACCTGGAAGAGGCGTCGGAGGCACAAGGTCCGGGAGGCCAACTGATCTTGAAGAAGATGTTTTAAATGAATTTGAAGATGATTGGACCACATCAGTACTGGAGTTGTATGAATGAAAGAGTGAGTTTCAATGAACTGAATAAATGCTACTTTTTACCAAACGTAAAGAGAGCCAGACATTTCTTCCTTGGATGGGACATATCCCTTTCCAGAAGCTTCAAATTCTTTGCTGTAAATTTTCTACAATGTTCGTTTTCGACCGCTCATCAATCTCATCATAAAAATTTTGAATAACAACTATTTCCTCTGATAAGTACTAAAAGGGTTGACAGAACTCGTTTATAGTTGCATTAAAATTAATTTATCAACCCTTTCATATTCTTTTGAGGTTTGTAGAAAAAACAATGTTGATGAGGGGCTTTTCCGCCAAACTGCATACCAGCTAGGGCTTCTCATAAACTGCCACAATAAATAAACAAAAATCTCGTAGAGCTTGTTTCTTCTTGGCACCCATTTCAAACTGAGATTGCGACAAACAGATCTTTCAAGTGTAAATGGTTTTTGCCACCCAAAGAGCTTGATGCATTGCGCCAGAATGTCTGATTTTTAGTTCATTATTTATTTATTTATTTATTTATTTATACGATTAACAAAAGCCAAGGTAACCTATGTGGCTCAAAACAAGCTAAAGAAAAACAAACAAAGCAAAAATAATGGGTGCAGGAAGCAGTGAGAAAAAAAGAATTTCTTGCAATAGAAAAAAAACAAAAAACTAACGAAATAATTCAAATTCAAAATGGACAAATTGTACGCAACAGTTAGAGTTTTACCAAGACAAACTTAAGTTAGAACTGGACCAGTTGTCAAACCCCACTTTGAATTGGTTCACGTTCGGCGCACACACAACACCACTCGGAAGTTTGTTCCAAACATGGAAATCTCTGTTCGACAAAAAGTGTTCCCGCGAAACCGAGCGGAATGCTTCCCTGTATAGTTTATAGGGGTGGCCTCGAAGTCCAGCAATGGTGTTCATGCGGTATAAATGTGACAGATCCACTCCGGAAGACCCATGCAGGATTTTGTATGTTGAAATGACATCCCCTCTTAAACGTCTGCGTTCGAAGTGGTTAGCTGGAGATTCTGCAATCTGTCTCGATAATCTGGTCTCTGGCTTCCATATGACATTCTGGTGACTCTCCTCTGTATTCTCTCCAGCCTGTCAGAGTCTCTACGGAAACGAGTATCCCACGCTGTACCCGCATACTCGAGGATCGGTCTTATGTATGACTTCAGTAGATGGTAAGATGTTGAGATAGAGCAGCGACCGAACACCTTCTCGAAGAGATAACACCTCTGAGAAGCCCTGCGACAGACAGTGTCCACATGATTCGTCCAGCTAAGTTCCTCATTCATTACAACACCGAGGTCAGTGTGCGAAGAGCATGGCCGAATTGAACTTCCACCAACCGTGTACTGTAGGCGAGGATTGGACGCACCAAGATGCAGCACGGTGCACTTCTCCGGGTTAAGTGGAATCAGCCAGGCAGCACACCACTCTTCGATTCTTTGCAGATCCTGACACAGTGCCCCATAAGAGACCAAGGGATTGGCGTACATTTTAGTGTCATCGGTGAACATGGAAACTGCCGATGTAAGGAGGCCAGGTAAATCCGCTGTATATAGAAGAAATAATAGCGGGCCCACAACTGAACCTTGTGGAGCCCCACTGGTGGAATATCGTGGAGCAGAGTATCTGCCACCAACCCTTACTGAAAAATAGCGCTCGGCGACAAAAGATCGTTTCCACTTCAGAATGGACCCTCTCACCCCGACATGCTCCAGTTTTTCGAACAACCTACGAAAAGGTACCCTATCGAATGCACGAGCAAAATCTAAATAAATGATATCCACTGGTGTTCTGGAATTCATTGCACTTGTCCGGTCATCAAGACATTGCAATAGCATCAATATCATCTTTATCCAGAAAAAGAACAGCGAGCTGGATTGATTCACGATAATGATCTCATATTATGTCACATCGAGACGCTCAGGGATATGAACCAGAAAAGTGCACATAATTTTAAAGAAAGCGGAATTGAATCCCTACCATTATCAACTCGTGTAGTGACTGCTGCCAATGGACTACCTTTTAAGGGTCGCATTTTGTGAATGAATATTAAGAAAAATCAACGAGGATCGTGACCAATTGACATGCTGTTTTAATATGCATAATTTGTTTAGCAAGCAGCGCATCAATCCCCAATTGGTGAGAGATGACCGATCCCATTATCAATAAGAAGAACCCGAGCCTGTGGTGGACATTTCCAACAACTTTGGCACGGTCGATGGAACCCTGTACTTTTATGGAGAACGGGACACACGTACAATTTTATTGAAAATTTGGTTCCTTGGCTAGGATATATGTATATATATATATATATATATATAAGTTCTTTTTTTTTCTCTCTCTTTCCATTCACATTCAAACAACAAGACTTGTACACTTATGTAATATAACACTCCATTATCTGTAGACAAAAAAAAAAGCACTGACGTCAGTACTCTTTGGCGCGCGTGTTCACGGTGGCTAATTTGAATTGAATGATGAGTACTTCAAGCTCAGTGAATAGAGCGAGCCGAAGATCTACCCAAAGGATAGTGAACACCAGTCACTATTGGTTCAAAAATTAACAGTGCTGTATCTAAGCTGCCATCAGGATAGAGTAACAAAGTTGGAAAAGAACACAACTGACTCTCCTTAGTCGCACAAGCTCCAAGAAGATTTGGGAGGGTCACTATAATCCTTATCATGTTTATAGCACGCGCGCCAAAGCAGATTGACTTTTTACACTTTTTCTTTCATTGTTAAATCAATCTGCTTTTGCGCGCGTACTATAAACATGATAAGGATTATAGTGACCCTCCCAAATCTTCTTGGAGCTTGTGCGACTAAGGAGAGTCAGTTGTGTTCTTTTCCAACTTTGTTACTCTATCCTGATGGCAGCTTAAATACAGCACTGTTAATTTTTGAACCAATAGTGACTGGTGTCCACTATCCTTTGGGTAGATCTTCGGCTCGCTCTATTCACTGATCTTGAAGTACTCATCATTCAATTCAAATTAGCCACCGTGAACACGCGCGCCAAAGAGTACTGACTTCACGTCAGTGCTTTTTTTTTTTTTCAACTTCCTTTAACAAATATAGCTATCAATACAGCTTGGCTGTTAGCTTTACCGTAGATCGAAAAAAATTGCGGTTGTGGGACCTCCGTTAGGAACGCAATTGCCTCTTCTCCAAATCCGAACGTTTTTTTAATATAGATCTACCGAATATAGTTATTTATAAATTCGCCTCAGGGCCACCATACAGACATTTCAACTCGGAAACAACGCTATTTCCCCCAAACTGACTTGTGTCCGTGCACTGAATTGACATTAATATTCTTTTAAAACCTCACAATATCGGCTCATTACTTCCAACATAACCCAAACAACCCAAAACCATTCACTTCTCATCTGCGCAAGCGCAATATACTCGTGGCTGCAAGTCCTCCCAAAATTACACACCTCATAAAAACTCCGATTCTCCAACACTAGTGGTTCAGGAGATATCGCTTCTTGAATCCACGCATGCGCAGACCCTCACCAGGGGATTCTATAGAGGAATAGCATCCGCCGCCCCAAAATCCCAATCCTCTCTGACGAAAGCACCAGCAGTTAAATCACTGATGGTCTGCTCATGCGCATAACGAGAAATGCCCGTAAGGGGTAACATCAATTTCGAAATTAGCCCCAGGGCCACGATACGGACACTTTAACTCGGAAACAACGCTACATCCCCCAATCTGACTTGTCCTTGCACTGAATTGCCATGAATATTCTCACAATATAGGGTCAGCACTCCCAACATAACCCATACAACCCAAAAACAGTCACTTCTCTTCTGCGCATGCGCAATCTACTTGCGGCTGCAAGTCCTCCCAAAATCACACACCTTACAAAAAACTCCGATTCTCCAACACTAGTGATTCAGGAGATATCGCCTCTTGAATCCACGCATGCGCAGACCCTCACCAGGGGATTCTGTAGAGGAATAGCATCCGCCACCCCAAAACCCCAATCCTCTCTGACGAAAACTTCAGCAGTTAAATCACTAATGGTCTGCTCATGCGCATAACGAAAAATGCCCGTAAGGGGTAACATCAATTTCAAAATTGGCCCCAGGGCCACGGAATGCACACTTCAACTCGGAAACAACGGTATTTCCCCCAAACTGACTAGTGTCCGAGCACTGAATTGCTATGAATATTCTTTTAAAACCTCACAATATCGACTCAGCACTCCCAACATAACCCATCCAACCCAAAAACAGTAACTTCTCTTCTGCGCATGCGCAATCTACTCGCGGCTAAAAGTCCTTTCAAAATAACACACCTTACATAAAACTCCGATTCTCCAACACTAGTGGTTCGGAAGATATCGCATATTTAATCTACGCATGCGCAGACCCTCATCAGGGATCTGGATTCTATGGAGGAATAGCATCCGCCACCCCAAAACCCCAATCCTCTCTGACGAAAACTACAGCAGTTAAATGACTTCTCATCTGCGCAAGCGCACAACGAAAAATGCCCGGAAAGGGCAGCATGAACCTCAAAAAAATAGGTTTCGGCATTTTAAGCAAAGTATTCCGCAAAATAGTAGTAATTTTTTATTTTTTTCATGTCACGTGATCTTCACGAAATTTTGCAAAAGTGTTTGCATTGGTCTTTTCCATCTAACTACTGAGTTTCAATTCAATCAGATCAGTATTTTTCGAGTTATCCTGAAAACAAAATTTTAAAATTTTTGAAATTTTTTTTTGCCACTTTAGGGCCTTCCGATCAAAACAAAACTTCGCAGGCATATAAAGGTCATGATTCTACAATTTGATGCCGAATTTCAGAAAGATCGAGTGATTGGTTCCGGAAATATTCATTAAAAACGTTTTGACTAAAAACGGCCTTAACTTCGAAACCGCTCGATGGATTTCGCCCGTTAACGAACTTGTCCGAGATATTTACGCTACAAAACTACCCTGCAAATTTCAACGCTTTAAGTCGTTCCGTTCGAGAGTTATCGTGCTAACGGCCGGCCGGCCGGCCGGACCGGTCGGACAGAATTGAATTTGACCTCGAATTCTTCATCAGGAAGTCGAACCTAATCGTTTGAGACCATTTTCGAAAAAAAAATCGAAAAATACAGACATTGTGACGAAATGATAGCACGCTGTTCCTTGCGTAACACGCGCGCAAAAACTAGACCAGATACATGTTTATGAATATAACCTTGGCCGTGAAACGAACAGCAGAAGCGTACAAATTTCACATTTTCTATCTCTTTCGCTCGTGATTTCAGCAATCTCTCGTTTGTTAGTCACGCCTTCGTATTTCAATGCTATTTGGGATTTGATGGAAAAATACTGAGTTTAGTGTCAAGAAATTTGTAAAGACGAGGAATAACTCACTGTTAATTGTGGTATATTGGTGTACATTTCATTAATGAAATGTACACCTATTGTACAACGAACAGTGAGTTATTCCTCGTTTTACATATTTTTGACACTAAACTCAGTATGTATGAATTGAAAATAACGAGATCTCTCAAAAGTCAGTAAAAATATTGTAGCGTTTTTCACAATAAACCCACAAATTTACTAAGTCTAATTTATTTAGAACACTTAAATAATTTATCTACAGGAAATTTATATTCACAATTATATTTCACAAACGTAACGATTCGGTTTAACTCGTCAAAGTCACTCCCCTGTGAATTCCGGTCCCGATATTTATATCGGGAAGATTAAGGTCCAGAAAGTTCCCGAGTATTCCGGATGTTCCATTCGTTCTCGAGCTTCTAGAAGGATGACTCAACCTCTCTCTCTGTCGGCGTTCGATTGCGTGACATCATAAACGGAATTGGGCTACAGGACCGTACTTCGCTTGCTTCGTTCGTCACATTGCTCCCTCCTTAAGATGTTCGGTCCCCGAACACCTTGTGCATTATGGCTGAATCTGCAAGCGTCCCCATTTCGGCAGTATCCTTGTTGGTCGAAATAACAGGCTACCGTTTTCTCCATTGGGCCGTCCTTCGGGTTGAAACTGCAAACCAGTATTCGCACATCGGTCTTCTCAAACACCACTTCCAGCATGTTGCGTACGACCCTCCAGTTAAGATGATCCAGTCCGCATCCCAGCTTTGGAACCGCAAGCTTCTTCACACCCAGTCTGGCCAGCTCGCCCCTAAGGTTCAGTAAGGTGGTCCACATGGTTTGGTAGGTTGGCTTTTCGCAGGATCTCTTCTTAGTTACTAGATAGAAAAGGTAACGATGACCATCGGTCAACTTTAGGATTTGACCAGAGCTCGGTTGTTGCTTCAAGAGCTCTGATATACGACCAAATTTGTTCTTAAAGACGGAGGCAATTCCCTTGGACATGTACAGGTCTTCAGCTACACAATGGGCCATAGAATAGTCTGACGGGACCGTAAAAAGGTCTTGCTGCTGCTCGGTGGTGATTCCAAACCTGGCTTTTCCGGTCTCCCCATAGTTCGCCATGAATTGGTCGAAGTTCAAGTCCTCGTGATGTGGGGCCTGGGTGGTGGTCCTTCTTAATCCAATCTCATCCTGAGAGTCATGGTCGGCTTCATATCTTGCTAAGCGATTCACATGTACCACGCGCTTCTTCCCCCTGGGCAACTTTTGGATGCGATAAACTACGTCGTTGATCCTTTTAACAACCTTGTAAGGTCCTTCCCAATTCTTCTGTAGCTTTGGTGATAGCCCTCTTCTTCTCTGTGGGTTGAATAACCATACCAAATCACCCACCTCATATCCTCCTTCCGCAGCCTTGGTATCGTACCGGGTCTTCATGCGGTCACTTGCAATTTGTAGGTTTCTCCGGACTCTCTCGTGAACGTAGTGGAGCCTTCCCTTTAGACGGCTCACATAGTCCTCACCAGCTATCTCTACTCCAGGCTTACAACCAAATTCCAGGTCACAAGGTAATCTCACCTCCCGGCCGAACATTATACATGCTGGGGTTTCTCCAGTTGATTCTTGCACAGATGATCTATAAGCCATGGTAAACAGATGGAGGTACCTATCCCAGTCTCTCTGGTGGTCGGAGACAACCTTGGCCAAGTACTTCCCCACAGTTCTATTCATTCTCTCGACCATGCCATCTGACTGTGGGTGGAGTGCAGTTGTTCTGGTCTTTTTAATTCCCAGCAACTCACACAGGTTCTGGAACAAGCTGGACTCGAAGTTTCGTCCCTGGTCAGAATGTAGCTCCAGTGGTATTCCGAATCGACAGAACATCTCCTTGACCAAAACATCAGCAACCGTTGCAGCTTCTTGGTTCGGGATTGCATAAGCTTCCACCCATTTAGAAAAATAATCCATAGCAACCAGAATATACTTGTTTCCATCTTCAGTTTCTGGAAATGGACCAGCTATGTCTATTGCTACGCGTTCCATTGGACTGCCAACATTATATTGTTTCATTGGGGCTCTACGGCTTCCTCTCGGGCCATTAACCGAAGCACACAGTCTGCATTTTCGGCACCAATCCTTGACATCTTCTTTACAGTTGAGCCAGTAGAAACGCTCCCTCACCTTTTCTAGTGTTTTCTTGATTCCGAAATGCCCTCCGGAGATTCCGTCATGCAACTTCTGTAATACCTCGGTGACTCGTTTCCTTGGGATTACGAGCTGATTCCTGGATCCGGTACCTTCCTCGTTCTCTAGGATCCTCTTCAGTAGTCCGTCTTCTATGAGGAGGGAGTCCCACTGTGCCCAATATGCTTTGACCGTCGAGTTCATCTGGCACAGTTCTCCCCATTCAGGTCTCCGTCCCTCCGATTTCCATTTCAAAAATAATTTTAATTCTGGATCGTTCTCTTGGTCTCGTCTTAGGTGGTCTGGCAGCCAGTTCTCATCCATTATAGTAGTCCTCCGACAGCACTCCTTGTCTTCCAGCTTACTACAGTGCTTGCAGTCCATAGGACATGGTCTCCTAGACATCGCGTCAGCGTTGCTATGTTGCTAGGTTGCTAAGTCTTTCAATCCATCGTGCCACTTGACCTTCAGGATTTTTAAATTGGAGAAGCCACTTCAGCGCAGCATGATCTGTCCTCAAGAGGAATTCCCTTCCATACAGGTACTTATAGAAATGTTCCATGGACTTGACTGCAGCGAGTAACTCTCTTCTCGTAACGCAGTAGTTACGTTCTGGTTTCGACAAGACTTTACTGAAGTACCCTATAACTTTTTCCTTTCCGTCTTGAACTTGAGACAATATGCCTCCTATTGCCATGTTGCTCGCATCTGTGTCCAATATAAACCTTCCTTTAGTCTGGGGATAACTCAGGATGGGGGCCGATGTTAGGGCATGTTTCAATTGAGCGAAGGCTTCTTCGCATTCTAGATCCCATTCGAAGTTCTTCCCTTCTTCAGTCAATTTTGTTAAAGGCTTCGCAATATTGGCAAACCCAAGCACGAATTTTCTATAGTACGTGCACAGTCCAAGGAAACTTCTGACCTGGTGTTTATCTTGCGGTGTTGGCCATTCGCGTACAGCTTGGATCTTTTCCGGATCAGCACTTACTCCAGCTTCAGATACTACGTGTCCCAAGTATTTTACTTCCTTTTTGAAAATGTGACACTTTTTCGGACTGAGTTTCAAATTCGCGACGCGAAGCCTCTCAAGGACATTTCTTAAATTTCCCAGATGTTCGGTAAATGTTCGTCCAAAAACAATCACGTCGTCCAAATACACCAGACACGTCTTCCAAGATAGTCCTCGAAGGATGGTTTCCATCAGTCGCTCGAAGGTTGCAGGTGCATTGCAAAGACCAAATGGCATCACTGTGAACTGCCACAATCCCGTCCCAATGGTAAAAGCTGTTTTCTCTTTGTCTTTGGGATCCATTTCAACTTGCCAGTACCCGCTCTTCAGATCCAGGGTGGAGAACCATTTCGAGCCAGATAGTGTATCCAAAGTGTCATCTATCCTTGGGATGGGGTAACAATCTTTTTTGGTGACTTCATTTAGATGACGATAGTCGACGCAGAATCTAGTGCTGCCATCTTTCTTTTTGACCAGAACCACAGGTGATGACCAAGGACTGTCTGAAGGTTCTATGATGCCGTGATCGTGCATGTCCTTGATAATTTCCTCAGCCTCTTCTCTTTTCGCAATGGGAAGTCTTCGCGGATGTTGGCGAATAGGTCTTGTGCTTCCAGTATTGATGAGATGTTTCACAACATTTGTTCTCCCCATTTGATTATTGTCCATGGCAAATACATCACTGTATTCAGTTATCAGTTTCCTCACCTCACTGATGTATTCTGGTTTCAAATTTGTGCAGGAGGATGTCAGCATTTCAACTGCTTTTTGTGAAACCTTGGTCTTCTTGGGTACGTTGTTCTGTCCATCTTGACTACCACCCGTCACACAAGATACTGAGCAGCTTTCCCCTATTACCGTGTCCTTTTTTAAAATTACTGGGTACATATTAGTGTTTAAAATCCTCACAGGTACTTCCCTTCTGTCTCTCACCAATGTTTTTCCAACAAGAAGCCCTTTGCCAGGGTTATTACCGACAGCTGGTTCAATTAGTCTGACGTGACCATTGCGAAGTTTTCCGTCCAAATACCCCCTCACTACTGTTTCGGCTTGGCCAGGAATGGTAACGTCCTCTGTGAGCAAGACTCTATTCACCGCATCTTCGCTCCCCAGGAATGGAATTTCTAGATTTCCAACTCTCAGGACATCGTTCCCCATGTCTATCTGGAAACCCTTTCCCTTAATTACATCCATTCCTAGGATGACTTCCTCCATGATATCTGCCACCAGTACCTCGTGTTTGAATGGCATTCCTCCAATATCAAGGTCGATTTTCTTCCTTCCGTGAGTTAATACACCCTCTCCGGTAGCAGTTCGTAGACGTGTCGTAGTCGGTAAGATATTTTCCTTAATCATATCGGGTCTCGCAATCGTTCGGGTTGCTCCTGTGTCGACTAACATTTTAACAGACCGCCCGTCGATTCTACCGTCGACATAAACGCTGTTGGACTGCGAGATTGTCTGGATGACGACTTCTAGGGCATTATCTAGGCAGGTCGGTTTATGCCCCTTATCACCAACCCGTTTTAGTTTTCCTGATCTTGTTGTTTAGGCTTGACAGGTTTCTTGCAATGGCGGCGAATATGCCCTTCATCGCCGCAATTCCAGCACCTGGGTCCTCGGGTTCGTTGCTGTTGGAGAACCCGACGTATAACATCTTCCATGTTCTCAGCGCTAACCTCGGAATCATCCACAGTACGTCTTATTTTGTTCTGGCCCCTATGTGAAGCTTGCTTGGCTGCTTCGAACTCCAATGCGTGGGCCAGAGCATCGTCCAAGGTCTTAGGTCGGGCCAACCGCAAAGTTTGTTGGGTCTCACTGTCTCTCAGCCCGTCCACGAATGTCTGTACAGCTAGTTGTTCCAGGAAGCTTTCTGGTGCAGTAGGATATGCCAGTCGCACCAATCGTGCTATATCAGCTTCAAACTCCTGTAGGGTCTCTGAGCTCTTCTGGAGACGACTCTTTATCTGGGCATGATACACTTGTTGTAGATGTCCATCACCATATCTCATCTGGAGTTTACTTATCAAAGCTGCATAATTATTCTGTTGACTGGCTGGAACAATCTGGAGAATATTCAGAGCATCTCCCCTCAATGCGACAATCAAGGCCGTTGCTTTGTCTTCTTCGTTCCAGCCATTAGCATTAGCTGCAGCTTCAAACTGTTTTTGATACGTGCACCATGCAGTTTTACCATCAAAGGTAGGAGGTTTAATCCTCGCTCGGCCTGGCTCTCCACTGCTTTCTAATTTTATTGAATGACCGGAATTACATTTACTGACCTCGTCTGACCGTCTGTTAATTTTGGACAATCGATCTTCGATAATTTTCATCATGTACTCGGTATGCTCTTCAAGCTTCCCTTGCATTCGTTCTTCTATTCCGTCCTTCATGGTTTCTAACATGTCTATTCCGTCCTTCATGGTTTCTATCTTGTCTATTCCATCCTTCATGGTTTCTATCATCTCCTCCACATTTTCGATCCTATTTTCTAGCTTCGAGTAATTATCGGTTATCATTCTCAGACTGTCTTCAACCTTAGTCTCCATGGATATTATTTTATTTGTCATATCCTTGGCATTTTCCTCCATTTTATTTGTCATATCCTTGGCATTTTCCTCCATTTTATTTGACATATCCTTGGCATTTTCCTCCATTTTATTTGATATATCCTTGCCATTTTCCTCCATTTTATTTGTCATATCCTTGGCATTTTCCTCCATTTTCTTCGTCAATTGTTCAAAGGCTTGTTTGAAAAAATCCATGTTGGCCTGATCCATTTTTTCACTTTGAGCTCTCGTTATCGGCATTCAAAATCTTCAGGAATATTCCTCAAAACACTGCAGTTCGATATACCCCACACCTGACACCAATGTAGCGTTTTTCACAATAAACCCACAAATTTACTAAGTCTAATTTATTTAGAACACTTAAATAATTTATCTACAGGAAATTTATATTCACAATTATATTTCACAAACGTAACGATTCGGTTTAACTCGTCAAAGTCACTCCCCTGTGAATTCCGGTCCCGATATTTATATCGGGAAGATTAAGGTCCAGAAAGTTCCCGAGTATTCCGGATGTTCCATTCGTTCTCGAGCTTCTAGAAGGATGACTCAACCTCTCTCTCTGTCGGCGTTCGATTGCGTGACATCATAAACGGAATTGGGCTACAGGACCGTACTTCGCTTGCTTCGTTCGTCACAATATATAGGGTATCCCATTTAAATTAAAGAAGTTGATGGCATTTCTGGTTAAACCGGAAGTATATTATTAACAAAAAAATGTACATAGATGCATTTTGTCCATTGCACTTACCTGCAAATTTTGATAAATATCGTTCCTTTCGTTCAAAAGATATTTACTTGGTTCCATACTTTATCCCAACCCAATTTATTTCCGTCAATTTTAATTTAACACTTAGAGAACAAAAGACGTACTAAACAATACTCGTTTATTTATTACTATGCATACAAACAACATCAATTAGTTTATCTAAATAGTTTTTTGCTCTAATAAAAGGTAGGTGACGCATCCGAATACGACGGAAAAGTTCGTTAATGGGCATAATCGGCCCAATTGTTTCCGAGTAATAATTTTGTTTTTAACCAATATGAATCTGATCGAATTGAAACTTGGTGAATAGTTGTAGAATATGAACCTAAGCCTCTTTGTGGAATTTGGTGAGAATCGTATCGCTAGAAAATTAAAAAAAAATTATTAAAAAATATTTTTTATCTATCGATAACCTGAGAACGGAAAGAGAAAACGATTTGAAATTTTTTTGTTAGGTTGTACATCAGAACGTGACGTTTGAGTTTGTTTATAAGCATAATCGGCCATACCGTTTTGGAGTTATACCCATCTGAAATTTGGTTGTTGTTTCCTCAATAACTCGAAAAATAAGGAACCGATCTAATTCAAACGTGGTTGTTA
Organism: Halyzia sedecimguttata; assembly: GCA_937662695.2. Taxonomy (NCBI): domain Eukaryota; kingdom Metazoa; phylum Arthropoda; class Insecta; order Coleoptera; family Coccinellidae; genus Halyzia; species Halyzia sedecimguttata. Next base: position 15,337,706 of record OW569415.2, read on the forward strand.
GATGTAGAATGCCAACGCGAAAGTTCTTGCAAAATGTTGAGAGAATCGTATCACTAGAAGATTCTTAAAAAGAAAATTAAAAAAAATTATTAAAAAATATTTTTCATCTATCGATAACCTGAGAACGGAAAGAGAAAGCTATTTGAAATTTTTTTGTTAGGTTGTACATCAGAAAGTGACGTTTGAGTTTGTTTATAAGCATAATCGGCCAAACCGTTTTGGAGTTATACCCATCTGAAATTTTGTTGTTATTTCCTCAATAACTCTAAAAATAAGGAACCGATCTAATTCAAACCTGGTTGTTCGATGTAGAATGCCAACGCGAAAGTTCTTGTAAAATGTTGAGAGAATCGTATAAATTGAAGATTTTTAAAAAATCATTGAAAATTATTGAAAATAATTCTATAAATCAAAAACTAATCATCCGATTTCGCAGAAATTTTGCGAGAGCCTTCAGAACCTAACACGACTACCAAGTTCTAAGTTTGAACACGATCGGATATATATTGTTGGAAATCGAGCAGCCTTGTGTGAGTTCAGTAGATCTTCCGCAAATTTTTTGACACTAAACTCAGTAGGTATGAATTCAAAATAACAAGCTCTGTCAAAATCAGGTCTGCTCATGCGCATAACGAAAAATACCTGTAACATCAATTTCTAAAATTAGCCCCAGGGCCACGGTACGGACACTTAAACTCGGAAACAACGCTACATTCCCCAAACTATCTTGTCCTTACTATGAATTGCCATGAATATTCTCTTAAAACCTCACAATATCAGCTCAGCACTCTCAATATAACCCATCCAACCCAAAAACAGTCACTTCTCTTCTGCGCATGCGCAATTTGCTCACAGCTAAAAGTCCTCTCAAAATCACACACCATACAAAAAACTCCAATTCTCCAACACTAGTGGTTCGGGAGATATCACATCTTTAAACCACGCATGCGCAGACCCTCATCAGCGATCTGGATTCTATGGAGGAATAGCATCCGCCACCCCAAAACCCCAATCCTCTCTGACGAAAACTACAGCAGTTAAATGACTTCTCATCTGCGCATGCGCACAACGAAAAATGCCCGGAAAGGCAGCATGAACCTCAAAAAAATAGGTTTCGGCATTTTAAGGAAAGTATTCCGCAAAATAGTAGTAATTTTTTTATTTTTTTCATGTCACGTGATCTTCACGAAATTTTGCAAAATTGTTTGCATTGGTCTTTTGCATCTAACTACTGAGTTTCAATTTAATCAGATCAGTATTTTTCGAGTTATCCTGAAAACAAAATTTTAAAATTTTTGAAATTTTTTTTGCCACTTTAGGGCCGTCCGATCAAAACAAAACTTCGCAGGCATATAAAGGTCATGATTCTACAATTTAATGCCAAATTTCAGAAAGATCGAGTGATCGGTTCCGGAAATATTCATAAAAAACGTTTTGACAAAAAACGGCCTTAACTCCGAAACCGCTCGGTGGATTTCGCCCGTTAACGAACTTGTCCTAGATATTTACGTTACAGAACTACCCTGCAAATTTCAACGCTCTAAGTCGTTCCGTTCGAGAGTTATCGTGCTAACGGCCGGCCGGACCGGACGGACAGAATTTAATTTGACCTCGAATTCTTCATCAGGGAGTCGAACCCAATCGTTTAAGACCATTTTCGAAAAAAAATACGAAAAATACAGACATTGTGACGAAATGATAGCACGCTGTTCCTTGCGGAACACGCGCGCAAAAACAGGCTGAAAGGACGATGGCCTTTTGGTCTCCAATAAAGTACGGTTCTATCTATCTATCTAAGTTAATCCAATTAAAATGTTATCTTCTTTTGAAGTTATAAGCTTCGGCATTGATCTTACCCCTCTAGTTTTGATCCATGAAGCATATAATTATTCTGCAATCGTACAATTTTTTTCTTGTTCATTGGTTTTAAGTCTGGATACAACTCATTAAACTTTCTGCATGTTCTTCCTACAATTTGATTGCATTCACCGAGAAGAATAAACAATTTCATCTAAACTTCATTTGTATAACTATTACCTTCCATTCGAATCGTATTTAGCGTTATCATTTTGCCCAAATGTCTGTAATGGTCGAATTTTTGGCCGAAAGTATTCTCGAACGATTACTTTCGACTCGCTGATAAGAATTTGATATCAAATTTGATTCTGTCCGGCCGGCCGTTGCCACAATAACTAGAGAAAGGAAAGAGAATGCGACTTGAAATTTTCAGGGTAGGTGGAATGTCAAAATACGACGACCAAGTTCGTTAATGGGCATAATCGGCCCAACGGTTTCCGAGTGATAATTTTGTCATCAACCAATACTGATCCGATCGAATTGAAACTTGGTAGCTAGTTGTAGAATACTGACACAAAGACGATTGTGAAATTTTGTAAAAATCGTAATACTAGAAAATAAAAAAAAATTACTAAAAAATATTATTTTTGTTACGATATCTTGAGAACGGAAAGAGATAGCGACTTGCAACTTTTAGGATAGGTTGAGCATCTGAATGCGACATTTGAGTGTGTTAATAGGCAGAACAGCTTTGGAGTTATACTCATCTGAAATTTGATTGTTACTTCCTCAATAACCCGAAAAATACGAATCAGATCCAATTCAAACATGGTTATTGGTTGTACAATGTCGACGCGAATATTCTTGCGTGGATTTTGTGTGGATTGTATCACTAGAAAATTAAAAAAAAATTGAAAATTCTATATATCAGAAACTATTCGTCCGACATTGCTAAAATTCTGCGAGAGACAAGTAAAAAAAAATTGGTTGAAGCACTGACGTGAAGTCAGAAGCTTTTGCTCGTATGTTCTATTGTCCATTCTTCTGTATTGGACACCCTTAATCGAATTTACCATGGTAAATTATGTTGTCCATTCACCTGTATTGGTAAATTCAAAGTGTCCAATACAGGAGAATGGACAACATAATTAACCATGGTAAATTCGATTAAGGGTGTCCAATACAGAAGAATGGACAATAGAACATACGCGCAAAAGCTTCTGACTTCACGTCAGTGCTTCAACCAATTTTTTTTTCGTGATTATTTTAAAATTTTCTAGGGGTGCGGTTCTTAAAAAAATTTTTTTCGTCATTTTTTTCTAATTTTCTAGTGGTACGGTTCTTACAAAATTTTAAACACGTCTTTATGTTGATTTTCTACTACTAGTTACCAAGCTTCAATTCAATCGAATATTTATTTTTTGAGTTATCAAGGAAATAATATTCCAGGTGGATATAACTCGGTAACCGTTAAACCGATTATGCCCAAAAACGAACTCAACTCTCCCTTTCGGATACGCAACCTACCCTGAAAATTGCAAGTCCCTATCTCCTTTCGTTCGAAAGTTATCAAGGCAACGGTCACCAATCTACTGAACTCACACAAGAATGCTCGAATCTCCAACAATATTCAACCGATCGTGTTAAAACTTGAAACTTGGCAGTAGAGTTAGGTTATGAACGCTCTTGCAAACTTTCAGCAATTTCAAACGAATAGTTACTGATATTTAAATTTTTTGTTTTTTATTTTCAATGATTTATTAAAAATTTTCTATAAATGCTATCCTCACCAAATTTTGCAAACATTTTCGCGTTGGCATTCTACAACTAATATCCATGTTTGAATTCAATCGGTTCAGTATTTTTCGAGTTAATGAGGAACAAAAAACCACATAATTTCAGAAAATTTCAGATGGCTATAACTCTAAAACCGTTTGGCCGATTATGCTCATAAACAAACTCAAATGTCGCATTCAGATGCACAACCTAACCTGAAATTTTCAAGCCGCTATCTCTTTCCGTTCTCAGGTTATCGTGACAACAAAAATATTTTTTAATAATTTTTTAAAAATTTTCTAGCCATACGATTCGCCCAAAATTTCACAAACGTGCTTAGGTTCATATTCTACAACCACTCACCAAGTTTCAGTTCGATCGGATTTATATTGGTTGAAAACAAAATTATTACTCGGAAACCACTGGGCCGATTATGCCCATTAACGAACTTGTCCGTCGTATTGCGATGCGCAACCCACCCTGAAAATTTCAAGTCGCTAGCTCTTTTCGTTCTCAAATTATCGTGGCAACGGACGGCCGGACGGACAGAATCAAATTTGACCTCGAATTCTTCATTGGGGAGTCGAACTAAATCGTTTGAGACCAATTTCGTCAAAAAATTCGAAAGTTACAGACATTTGGGCAAAACTTTAACGCGATGTTCCCCAGAACATACGCGCAAAAATGGGTTCGAGTTTTGATAGAATGTTTTCACGGAAAAATTGGTTCAAGCACTGACGTGAAGTCTGGAGCTTTTATACGCGCATGTTCTCTTGTCTGCTCACCTTTATTGGACACTCTTTATCGAATGTAGCATCGATATATACCGTTTTCTCTGCTTTTATATTATATGAATAAATTTAATACCATTTTAATGACTAATCTATGATAAAATAATCTTCAATTGTTTTATATGTATTCTATTGAAATTGGAATACGAAAAAGCTTACGCCTCAAGTAACTGCAGGATATGATATTCACGAAATTTCGCGAAAATTAGTGGGTCGGTATTCTACAAGTAATCAACGAGTTTTAACTGGGTCAGATTTGTATATTTTGAGTTATACAGGAAATAACAACAAAACTTCAAATGAGTATAACTCCAAAACCATTTGACCGATTATACCAATTAATTACCTTAAATGGCGCATTCGGATGCGCAACCTGTCCTGAAAATTGCAAGGTGCTATATCTCTTGCCGTTCTCAAGTTATCGTGAGGTACATAATATGTTCTCGTAATTTTTTGGCGCTCTAGTTCCTCGGAACTGAGTGCTTATCAATTTGCCCAAATGTCTGTAATTTTCGAATTTTTTGATGAAAATGGTCTTAAACGATTTGGTTCGACTCACTGATCAAGAATCCTTGGTCGAAATTCATTCTGTCCGTCCGGCCGGCCGTAGGCACGATAACTCTCGAACGGAATGAGCTAGAGAGTTGAAATTTTCAGAGTAGGTTTGGGGGATAAATATCTCGGCTAAGTTCGTTATTGGGCAAAATCGGACAGATGGTTTCGGAGTAAAAAAAAAAATTTTTTTTTTACAAAACAAATTCCAAATTAATTTTTTTTTAATAAGCAGTTTTACCATAAGAATCCATTCATATCATTTTTAACTCTAACAAGCTAATACTTTCGGAGATATGATTTTTCAAAATTTCTATAATGAATCGTATTTCAACGTTGTCACAGAATGATATAATTCTATGTATGAATTGTCCTAATGTCAACTTATGTTCCTGTGACATTACATTATCTAATCAATCGAAGAATTGTGAGCGAAGTGAGAAAAATCTCAGTTGTTTGCTCCGAAATTAGTTTTTCTCAGAAAAGTCTTACATTTCGGAACGGAACATGAAGTTAGTAAGAGATCTGAGAGTAGTGAGACTGCTTTTCATCCATAGACATAGATATAACTCGCACTCTCATAATTGATAAAATTTGAATATTCCGGTATTGAAAATCGGTAAATCAAGAAGAAATTTCAAATGAGGTGAAACGCTTCTGAATCGTTGCTATGACGGATGACGTAATCAAAATTTGCTGACATCGAGCCCTTTATAGGGAGCTGTGTTACACTATTATAAAGAGTGAAACGGACACGAGAAGAGAGTCAGAGTAGATATGACGGATTACGTCACGGACTGGCGCCAAGTTTCGATCGTTTGAACAGGCATTATGTGCAAACAAATTTTAATGATAGTGTTCTCGTTGAAAATTGAAATTTTTGACGGCGGTTGAACTTTTTCAGTATTCTTATGGATATAATAATCGATTCCAATAATAAAAAAAATTCATGCAAGAGACCTATTCAGAATGTTGTTTCACTATGTATTCTTCCAAAAGGCTGTTCAAAATGGTATGTTCACAAGATTTGAAATGTGCCATTTTCGCGCGTATGTTCTGGGGAACATTGCGATATCATTTTGCCCAAATGTCTGTTATTATCGAATTTTTCGCCGAAAATGGTCTCAAACGGTTGGGTTCGACTCCCTGATGAAGAATTCGAGGTCAAATTTGATTCTGTCCGTCCGGCCGGCCGGCCGTTGCCACGATAACTTGAGAACGGAAATAGCTAGCGACTTGAAATTTTCAGGGTAGGTGGCGCATCCCAATACGACGGACAAGTTCGTTAATGGGCATAATCGGCCCAATGGTTTCCGAGTAATAATTTTGTTTTCAACCAATATAAATCCGATCGGATTGAAACTTGGTGAATAGTTGTAGAATATAAACCTAAGCACGTTTGTGAAATTTTGCGAGGAATCGTATCACTAGAAAATTAAAAAAAAAACATTAAAAAATATTTTTTATGTCTCGATATCCTGAGAACGGAAAGAGATAGCGACTTGAAATTTTCAGGTTAGGTTGTGCATCTGAATGTGACATTTCAGTTTGTTTATAAGCATAATCGGCCAAACGGTTTTGGAGTTATCCCCATCTGAAATTTGGTTATTATTTCCTTAATAACTCGAAAAATACCTAACCGATCCAATTTAAATATAATTATTAGTTGAAGAATGCCAACACGGAAATTCTTGCAAAATTTTGTGAGTATCGTATCACTAGAAATTTTTTTAAAAATCATTGAAAAAATTCTATATATTAGAAACTATTCTACCGACATTGCAGATATTTTGCGAGAGCCTTCAGAACCTATCTCTACTACCAAGTTCCAAGTTTGAACACGATCGGATCTATATTGTTGGAGATCTGAGCAGCCTTCTGTGAGTTCAGTAGCTGGATGGGTGACCGTTGCCTCGATAACTCCCGAACGAAAGGAGATAGGGACTTGCAATTTTCAGGGTAGGTTGCGCATCTAAATAGGCGAGTTAAGTTCGCTGTTGGCCATAATCGGCCCAACGGTTTCGCAGTTATACCCATCTGGAATATTATTTCCTCGATGACTCAAAAAATATAGACCCGATCAAATTGTAGCTTGCTAACTAGTTGTAGAATATCGACATTAAGACGTGTGTAAAATTTTGTGAGAACCTTACCCCTAGAAAATTTTAAAAAAATTACAAAAAAAAAATTGGTTCAAGCACTGACGTGAAGTCAGGAGCTTTTGCGCGTATGTTCTATTGGACACTCTCTTAATCGAATTTACCATGGTAAATTCGATTAAGAGGGTCCAATACAGGAGAATGGACAATAGAACATACGCGCAAAAGCTCCTGACTTCTTGTCAGTGTTTGAACCAATTTTAATATTTGAAACTTCTATTTCGAAAATCAACAATCCTAAATTACAAGATCGCCTGCTAGCCAGTTCTGTCACTATTGAACAGTTCTCCTCATTGATTTTTTCCTCAATATCCACTAGATGTTCTTGTTACAACTAGGAGAGTAGTACCGAGACTCAAAGACTGTGAAGCAGATGAAATTTCTGATTTATTTCAAACAGTTGTAATTATTCAGAAGCAACTTGAAAAGCACTATTCTGCTACTTCTTCAACGATATGCTGCCAAGATGGAACAGAAGCCGGTCAGACAGTTTCTGTGAGTGATTTCAATAATAGTATATCATTATCAATATTACATATTTATTTCAATTTCAGCATGTTCATGTACATATTCTTCCCAGAAGAGCGAATGATTTCAAGAGAAATGATGATATATATGAAAAATTAGCTTCTCATGATAAAGATCACAGTGATGTGAAAAACAGAGATCTCTCTGAAATGGTTGAAGAAGCTCAACAGTTACGAAAATATTTTTATTGATTGTTTATATTGTGAAATAGGTGAGAAGTATCTTCCCATTCATAACTGTAAAACCAACAGATTAAACAAATTTAAAATTGAATCTATTGTCTATGAACATTCCCAGAAAAATTTCGATAATTCTGGTGGTCCGAAAACGGGAATTCAAACTAAAGATATCTATTTTTTCAAATAGAACACCCCATTTCTGTTCTCATTCCAAAAGGAATTACTCAGGCCATTTCATTAATAGTAAAAACCGCTATTTTGAGTAATCATTAAAGGATACTGTGGAAGGTATATTAATCATTAAATGGTTTCTTTCTGGATTTTCTCTCCCAAACTCTGAAAAATATCTATAAAATAAAAAATTAATTATTTTGTGATTTGCTTCTGCGTAAGAAACACAAGTTATTTGTCCGAAGCAATCAATCGAGCAATGTTGCCTAACAAACAACAACGAAAAAACTTTCGGAGTCTATATCAGACTCCTTCGTCAGACACTTAACGAAAATCTTCAGAATTATTTTCTTGATAGTTATTTTGAATTTCGAGAATTGTCACATTTCAGAATAACTATCAACAAAATAATTCTGAAGTTTTTTGTTAATTGTCTGACGAAGGAATCTGATATAGACTCTGAAACGTTACGACATAGTTGTTTCTTCGTTCATGTTGTTTCGTTGTTTGATTGTTAGGCAACATTGGTCAGTATAAACATAATCATGTTTATAGCACGCGCGCCAAAGCAGATTAACCCCACGTCAATACTTTCTTAGCCCTTTTCTTTCATGGTTAAGTTAATCTGCATTTGGCAAGCTTGCTATAAACATCATTATGATCATACTAACCCTCCCAAGTCTTCCCCAATGAGATCCCTCAGAAGCTCCTAGGAGCTTGTACTACCAAGGAGAGTCATCAGTTGCGTTCTTTTTCAACTTTGTTATTCTATCCTTATGCCAGCTTAGATACAGCACTGTTAATTTTTGAACCGACAGTGAATGGTGTCCACTGTCCTCTGGATAGATCTCCGGCTCGCTCTATCCACTGAGCTTGAAGTACTCATCATTCAATTCAAATTGGCCAACGCGAACATGCGCGCCAAAGAGTACTGACTTCACGTCAGTGCTTTCTAATATTGTTCAAGGTCCTTTAACAAATCTTGCTATCGATACAGTTTGGCTGTTAGCTTTACCGTAGATCGAAATAAAAAAATGTGGTTATGGGACCCCCGTTAGGAACGCAATTGCCTATTCTCCAAATAAGAACGTAATTTAATATAGATCTACCAAGTATATAGTTATTTATACATTTGCCCAATTGCCATGAAATTTCTCTTAAAACCTGACAATAACGGCTCAGCACCAAACACATCACCGCTAGGCGCAAACCACTTCCAACATCAGCCATACAATCCAAACGTCTCCTCTGCGCATGCGCAATCTACACGTGGCTTAAAGTCCTCTAAAAATCGCACACTTCACACAAAATTCTGATTCTTCAACACCATTGGTTAGGGAGATATCACAGCTCCAATCCACGCATGCGCAGACACTTCCAAGGGGATTCTATGGAGGAATAGCATCCACCACCTCAAAACCCCAATCCTCTCAGATGAAAACTCACGCAGTTAAATCACTTCTTGTCTACTCATACGTGAAACAAAAAATCTCCGAAGGCGTTACATGAATTCCGAATTAGGAACGCAATTTCTTCGCCTATTCTCCGAATCTGAAAGTAATTTAAAATAGATCTTCCAAATATAGTTCTTTATAAATTGGCCCCAGGGCCCCGATACAGACATTTCAATTAGAAAACAACGTTATTTCCTTGAAACTGACTTGTCCGTTTACAGAATTGCCTTGAATTGTCTTTTAAAACCTCACAATATTGGCTCAGCACAAAATCCATGACCGTTAGACGTAAACCGCACCTAACATAAGCCATACAACCCAAAAAGAGCCACCTCTCCTCTGCGTATGCGCAGTGTACTCGTGGTTGAATGTCCTCTCAAAATCACACATCTCACACAAAACTCTGATTCTTCAAAACCATTGGTTCCGGAGATATCGCACCTCCACGCATGCGCGGACGTGGACCCAAGGGGATTCTGTGAAGTAATAGCATCCTGTACCTCAAATCCCCAATCTAGAAAACTCCAGCATCAGTTGAATCACTTATGGTCTGCTCATGCGCATAACGAAAAATGCCCGTAAGGGGTAATATTAATTTCAAAATTAGCCTCAGGGCCACGGGACGGACACTTCAACTAGGAAACAACGCTATTTCCCCCAAACTGACTTGTCGGTGCACTGAATTGCCATGAATATTCTTTTAAAACCTCACAATATCGGCTCAGCACTCCCAACATAACCCATACAACCCAAAAACAGTCACATCTCCTCTGCGCATGTGCAATCTACTTGCGGCTGAAAGTCCTCTCAAAATCACACATCTTACAAAAAACTCAGATTCTCCAACACAAGTGGTTCAGGAGATATCGCATCTTGAATCCACGCATGCGCGGACCCCAACCAGGGGATTCTATGGATACATATCATCCGCCTCCCTTAAACCCCAATCCTCTCTGACGAAAACTCCAACAGTTAAATGACTTCTGATCTGCGCATGCGCATAACAAAAATGCCTGGAAGGGCCAGCATGAGCTTAAAAAAATTGGTTCAAGCACTGACGTGAAGACAGCTAGAAGCTCGAATTTACTATGGTAAATTCGATTAAGAGTGTCCAATAAAGGAGACAGACAGTATAATTCACCATGGTAAATTCTATTAAGAGTGTCCAATACAGGAGAATTGACAATAGAACATACGCGCAAAAGCTCCTGACTTCACGTCAGTGCTTGAACCTATTTTTTTTTGTGAAGCTGAGTTTTTGCGCGTATGTTCTATTGTCCATTCTCCTGTATTGGACACTCTTAATCGAATTTACCACGGTAAATTCGATTAAGAGTGTCCATTACAGGAGAACAGGCTATAAAATTCACCATGGTAAATTCGATTAAGAGTGTCCAATTGGGAACTTCCAAAACTCTGGCGGCGGGATTCGGCAACTAACCAAGCTAGTAATGAGCCACGTGTTCGAGTTTAATTGTTCAGTATTCGTCAATAAACTTTTGTTTAAAAGAAAAATTCAAGTTGAAATAATGAATATTATCCTGCCTAATATGTCTTCGACCAGAAACGACTATTGTTGTGTGCCTCAATGCAATTCATGGGCGAAAAAAATGCCAAAATGTATAGGTTTGAGTTTTCACTTCTTACCTCCGGAAAACCAAATATAAATGTTGGAAATGCGTTAGAAGGATGACTAATAGACCGAAGAGTACTTAACCTGGACCTACATCCAGATAATCTTTATTATACCTCAAACATTACACTTATTGTTAATAATTATTTTCACATAATATATGTATCATATTTTGAAAAAATCATTCCAATTATTGGTTACTGTTTTACAAAAGCTTTATCTGGTTCAATTTGACACTATATTCTCATAAATAAACTAGAACATCATGCACCTGAACTTTAATTAATACATCAGTAATATGTTTACACCTCCTCCGTGCTCCGACTTTACAAGAATATACCATACCTTCTATTTTAAGTTTACCATTCTCCACATTAATGGGCCATCAATTTTACGTGGTACTGAATTAAGGGCACTACTTTGTAAACATAAAGAACAAATATCTATAAAACTGGGACCACAATTTGTTTTGTCACACACGATTACATGATCTACATTTAGAACCTCTTCTCCTTCTACAAGGACTCTAGAATTAGAAGTTGAAGCTCCTATGTACTCCAGAAATTCTAATCAACTGAGTCCCTTCTTAATCATTCGCAAATAGTAACTGAAAGAACTTTTAAATATAATGTAAGTTTGACAAACATGTATGAATATACTTACTGGTTGTAGTCTTTATATCAATCAAGTGCCATAAAATTAGTTATATAATGATCAATATTATAATCTATATCACAAAGTAATCCAACAATGATCTCAAGTCAATCATAATTTAAATTTTCCATGAAAATTTCGGTCAAACTTTGTCGACTGACCTGTCCAACATGAGATTGTTTACATTTATTACTAGCGTGGTTAGTTGCCGGATCCCGCCACCAGAGTTTTGGAAGTTCCCAATACAGGAGAATGTACAATAGAACATACGCGCAAAAGCTTCTGTCTTCACGTCAGTGCTTGAACCAATTTTTTGTTTAATAATTTTTTGAACATTTTCTAGTGATACGATTCTCAAAAAATTTCACAAATGTCCTTAGGTAATCACCATGTTTCAATTTGATCGTATTTGAATTGGTAGAAAGCAAAAATTTTACTCGGAAACCATTGGGCCGATTATGCCCATTAACGAACTTGTCCGTCGTATTGGGATGCGCCACCTACCCTGAAAATTTCAAGTCGCTATCCCTTTCCGTTCTCAAAATATCGTGGCAACGGTCGGCCGGCCGGCCGGACAGAATCAATTTTGACCTCGAATTATTCATCAGTGGGTCGAGCCCAATTGTTAGAAACCATTTTCGGCGAAAAATTCGAAAATTACAGACATTTGTGCAAAATGATAACGCAATGTTCCCCTGGACACGCAAAAATGAAAAGACCGTAGGAGGAAAACGAACAAATTAAAAATAATACATAACCTTTCAAAAGTCCCCTCTCACAAATATACTCCTCTGTAGCCGTATGGATCCCTTGCAGAAGAATCGCATCCGCTAGTTTTCAAAGATATTCACTCTTGTTCATAGAGATCCCTTCAATATTTGATTTTGAAAAGGAGTTCGTGTTCAAACTTGTAACTTTGCAGTAGATTTAGATTCCGAATGCTCTTGCTAAATTCCAGCGATGTCGGACGAATAGTTTCTGATATATAGCATTTTTTTCAATTATTTTCAATGATTTTTTTTTTAATTTTCTAGCGATCCTCACTAAATTTCGCAAGAATTTTCGCGTTGGCATTCTACAACTAATCACCATGTTTGAATTATATCGGTTTTGTATTTTTCGAGTTAATGAGGAATCACCAAATTTCAGGAGGGTACAACTCCAAAACCGTTTGGTCGATTATATATACCAGACTTTATACCAGACTAGACGTCCTTAGTTTTGTATTCTACAACTACTTACCAAGTATCAATCCGATCGGATCTGTATTTGTTTGAAACAAAATTACCTCTCGGAAACCGTTGGGCCGATTATGCCCATTAACGAACTTGTCCGTCGTATAGGGACTCGCTACCTACCCTGAAAATTTCAAGTCGCTACCTGTTTCCGTTCTCAAGTTATCGTAGCAACGGCCGGTCGGACGGACAGAATCAAAATTGACCTCGAATTCTTGATCAGGGGGTCGAACCCAATCGTTTGAGACCATTTTCGGTAAAAATTACAGACATTTGGGCAAAATGATAACGCGATGTTCCCCAGAACATACGCGCAAAAATGTTTTTACTTAAAATGGCCTCCGAATCCGCTTGGTAGATTTCGCCAGTTAACGAATTATAGTCCGATATATTTACGCTCTAAACCTACCCAGCAAATTTCAATCATCTAACTCCTTTTGTTCGGAAGTTATCGTGCTAACGGCCGGACTGGACGGACAGAATTGAATTTGACCTCGAATTCTTCATCAGGGAGTCGATACCAATCGTTTGAGACCATTTTCGCAAAAAAATCGCAAAATACAGACATTGCGACGAAATGATATCACGCTGTTCCTTGCGGAACATGCGCGCAAAAATATAGGTAGGTACCTACATCTTCAAAGACAAGTATGCGATTTTTATAAGTCTGGACTATTGTAGAAATGTTAATTTCACAGACGAGTATAGCCCACGAGATACCTACAGGATCGCCAAAAGGTCTGGAGAAGGCTCTGAGAACGTTATGCTCCAAGCAGTTTGCGATTTGGCGGTGGTGTAGTAATGGTATGGGGAGGTATTTCTTTGGCAGCAAGTCTTACCGCTAGGAGGATGTATAGTCTTAATGATGACAGATACGTCAGAGAAAGTTTGGACCCGCATGTCGTTCCAATTTTCTTCCAATTCCATGATAATGTTCGGCCGCAAATTGCCAGTGCTACCAGGCAATACCTCGATGATGTCGGTATTCAATATGTGGCACCAATAAGAGGTCCAGATCTGAACCCAATAGAGCATTTTTGGGACAAAAAGGTAAAAAAAAATTGGTTCAAGCACTGACCTGAAGTCAGGAGCATTCTCCTATATTGGACAGTCTTAATCAAATTTACCACGGTGAATTCGATTAAGACTATCTGTTTCGTACCACGATTGTTTTACCGTGGTGTTTCGGTGAATTAATATTTATATTAACTCTGTTGTGACCAATAACTGGAATCACAACTGTTCACTTGATCGATGCGAAAGCTGTACACCAATCTGAACTGCTACTTGTGATATTTTTTTGTTTATGTGTATTCGGATAAACAACCGAAGGGTAATTAGGTTTATGCTAAACACTATTTAACGAAAACAGTATGTATTTTCTTGTTAACTCGACTAGTTAACAAGAGATCTTAAGCTTCTGTCCCGGACTATATTACATGAATAATAATAATTTTTCTTAGAGCTAAAAAATCCCTCGTTAAGGGCAAAAAATGGGTGTGTCATGTACAATCTTTGGGTAGTGGGGTAGTATCATCCTATAATTGGATTCATTGAATCCTGAGGGGGGAACTTATAAGTTTGATGGGGATAATTTCTAGAGGACCTTTGGGAAAGAATGATCAACAAGTGACGAACAACATGTGGTGCCAATATGTCAGCACGGGACTTCCTCTATTGACCCATTTAAAGCCTGGGAACCAAATATGGGCCTTCCATGGAAGGTCCATAAATTCTGATCATGCTGACCCAAGTGCAATTAAAATCTTAAGACACATTGCACCGGTAGAATCTTTAACTTTCGAATAGATGCTTTTTTACCCAAAGATTGCATTATTTTGAAATAACAATAGAACAAAAAATGTGCGTCCTCGTCGGGACGCAACACTGTCCAATACAGGAGAATGGATAATAGAACATACGCGCAAAAGCTCCTGACTTCAAGTCAGTCCTTGAATCAATTTTTTTTTCGTAATTTCTCAAAAATTTTCTAGTAGTAAGGTTCTCACCAAATTTTACACACGTCTTCATGTCGATATTCTACAACTAGTTAGCAAGCAACAATTTGATCGGGTCTATATTTTTTGAGTTATCGAGGAAATAATATTCTAGATGGGTATAACTCCGAAACCGTTGGGCCGATGATACCTATAAACAAACTCAAATGTCCTATTCAGATGCACAACCTTACCCGAAAATTTCAAGTCGCTATCTCTTTCCGTTCTCAGGTTGGTGACATAAATAATATTTTTTGATAATTTTTTTAAAATTTTCTATACGATTCTCAGAAATTTTCACAAGAGTCCTTAGTTTTACTCACCAAGTTTCAATTCGATCGGACTTGTATTGGTTGAAAACAAAATTATTACTCGAAACCGTTGGGCCGATTATGCCCATTACCGAACTTGGCCGTCGTATTGGGATGCGCCACCTACCCTGAAAATTTCAAGTCGCTATCTCTTTCGGTTCTAAAGTTATCGTGGCAACGGACGGCAAGCCTCCGAAATGACTTAGAGAGTTGAAATTTGCAGGGTAAATTTGGAGGCCAAATTCGCCGATTGAGTTCGTTAATTGGTAAATTCGGCTCAACAGATTCGGATTACCTAATTCATGTCAGATTTTTTTTGGATCGTGCCAATAGTAGCGTACAAATTCGACAAAAGCACTGACGCGAAGTCAGGAGATTTTGGGCGCATGTTATATTGTCTATTCACGTCTCGTACACACCCTCACGTAATACTGCATTAACCTTCAAGCCGTCTTTTTTTTCAATCGGGTACTAGATGTTAATTTTGCTATTGGATCTGCATTTTTGGAAATATCTAACATCGCTTACATCTCAGCTAACGAGGTGTTGTTACATTTCTGAGATTTACATGATTTGAAATTTCAGAAGAAGGAGATACCAGGTTGGAATATTATTTTCACAATATTTCCAAAAATACAAAGCCGATCAAGCTGAAATCTGGTACTCGATTGCAGAATGACGACTTGAATATATGTGTGGAATTTAGGCGGAATCTGACGGATAGTTTTTGAACACTACAAAAGTAACTGCACTCTTGTCCACTACAGTTTTTGTCGTCCGACATATGTTTCGATCTTTAACGACGGAGTGTTACATAGTGAACTCAAATCAGAAGATAGTTTGTGAAATATGAAATTGTTCAAGAAACAATTTCATTTTTTTTTCTAGTGATATATGATCCTCACGACATTTTGCAAAAGTTCCCATTAACAAACTTAACCGTCTCATTTATATGTGCAGCCCACCCTGAAAATTGCAAGTAGCTATTTGTTTCTGTTCAAGAGTTTATCTTATTGGCAATTGACGTCCGACCGGACAAAATTTAATAAGACCTCGAATTATTCATCGGTGAGTCGAATCTCGTTGAGATATTATTTTTAGAAAACCATTCGTTAATTACAGACATTTGGGCAAAATGATGTAACCTTGTTCTCTAGACATGCGTGCAAAAATTAATTTCTCATAAATTACCTGTCCAAAAAGCGCGCTAAAGCAGACAGACCTCACGACGGTGCTTTTCCGATTTTTGTGCGCTTATTCCGCAAGGAACAGCGCGTGCTATCATGTTGCTCGGATGTCTGTACTTTGGGAATATTTTGCCGAAAATGGTCTCAAACGATTGCGTTCGACCCACTGATGAGTAATCCGGGGTCAAATCAATTTTGTCCGTCCGGACGGCCGTTATAGCTCGTGTATTGGTTGAGGTAGTTTATCGGGACTTTTTAGGGATAATCAATTGGTTCACACAATTAAGACGTGCACATCGTATATTAGTTTTCTACATCATCATATTACAAATGTTCGACCCGGAAATGCGGTCGTTCACCGACTATCGATGACTGCTCACATTCGGATTGTTCTTTCCATAACTTACATTTAAGAAACTAACCTATCTTACTAATATAATGTAATAATAAGCAATATCATTTCTACAGTCCATGCAAGGTTGTCTGAGCTCACACCGCGAACAAATAGTTTAGTTCGATTTTTATGCACGACACTCTCTTTTCCGTTTTTGATCATTCGCACATTCGGAGTTTCGTCTTTTATTACACTATAAGGTCCATCGTATACATCTTGGAGTTTATTGACACCTTCACTTTTCACTAAAACTAAATCGTCCTTTCTATAACTAACAGGATTTATCGTTTCATCATATACTAATTTTCTCTTGAATTTTGCTGATTCCAAATTCTGTTTTGCATCGAATTGTGCTCTTTGTAACCTAAATTTCAATTCTAAAGGATAAGAGATAAGAGCATTATACAGAGGTTCAATACAATCATTATTAACAATTTGACTAGGCAAATTACACTTTTTACCAAAAACCAATTCATATGGCGAATATTGAGTAGAACAATGGTAAGATGTATTATACATAAAACAAAAGTAAGTTAACCATGTTGACCAAGAAGAACCATAATTTCTCAGTTGAATTCTCAAAAAAGCATTTAATGATTTATGTGAATTTACTAACGACCCTATGCTTTGATGATGATAGGCCGTTGATTTCAAATGGGATATTTTCAATAATTTACAAATTTCAGTCACAGCTTACTAGAGATAAACTCCGTTCCTTGATCAGTAGCTATTTCTAACGGAATACCAAATCTCAAAATCAAATTGTCTACGAAAGCTTTGGCTACTGTTACAGTGTCTTTTGTTCTCAAGGGATAAGCTTCAATAAATTTGGTGAGATCGCATTGGCATGTTAGAATGTACAAAAAACCATCATCATATCTTTCAAGAGGACCAACAATGTCCAAATAAATCTTTTCGAAAGCTGAGTTTGCTGTTGATGTTATTTCCATTGGCTGTTTGATAGGTCTACTAAATTTCTGTTTCTGACAACTAGCACATTTTTTTACATAAGAAATACAATCACTGGATATTCCTGGCCAATAATAATATTGCTTATTATTACATTATATTAGTAAGATAGGTTAGTTTCTTAAATGTAAGTTATGGAAAGAATTTTTGTTTCTTCATAGCTACAAAAATTCTTTCGAAATTTCGGTGAAGGTGTAGTATAAGGTATTGTGAAATTGCCGAAGTAGCAATTTCACAATACCTTATACTACACACGATAACTCTTGAACGAAATGAGTTTCGGATCGTAAATATCTTAGATAGGTTCGTTAATGGGTAAAATCTGCCAAGCGGCTTCGGAGTTATGGCCATTTTTAGTTAAAACATTTTGTATGAATATTTCGAAAACTGATCACTTGATCGCCCTAACATTTAGCATCAAATTGTAGAATCATGACCTAATACTATGAATGCGAGGTTTTGTATTGATCGGATGGCTATAACCTGCAAAAAAAATTTAGAAATTTAAAAATTTTGCTTTCGCAATAACTTGAAAAATACTAATCTGATTGGATTGAAACAAGATAGTAAGATGCAAAGGACCGACGCAAACACATTTTGTGAGGATCGCATGACTAGAAAAAATTCAAAAAATATAAAAAGGCACTGACATGAAGTCAGTGCTCTTCGGCGCACATGTTCACGTTGCGTAATTTTAAGTGAATGATGAGTGTTTCAAGCTCTATAGGGAACCTGCGAAAGAACTAGTGGCACCTCTATCGTTAGTTTTGTAAGTTTTTACGTGAGGACGAGCTGTTTGTTTATAAACATTTTCCAGTTATAATTAAGATTTTAAATGATTATGAGTGGAAAAAACGTTAAAAAGCAGCCAAGATCTGGGAACACCGGTTGTTGTGTTGTGTTGTGTCATAATACTTATATTACAGTAAAACTGAGTCAAATATAAAATTGTATTCGTTTCCATCGAAACCTCATTTAATAGAACGTCGACAAAAGTGGATAAAAGCAGTGGATCGTATTAAGTGTGTATGGGAGAACAAATATATATTTATTATGATGTTGATTTTACTATTATTTCAGTCCAGATGGTACCTTATGGCAACCTACAAAAAAATCGAGGATATGCAGTCATCATTTTATTGGAGGAAATAAATCTGAAGATCCTTGTCATCCAGCATATTATCCGACAATTTTTCCATCCAAGTATAGACGTAAAGAGCCTTTAACTACTTCCTTACATCGTTTTGATCGTTGGAAGAATAGGAAACTAGTATCTCAGGTTTTATCCAGTGCTAGTGTTGAACAAGAATCAGTTAATGAATATGTTCAGTTGGAAACAAATATAAATGAAATAGTCAATAAATCCAATAAATCAATCCAAGTGGAATCTTTCCAACATATAAGTGATGACTTCATTTTTTCATGCGACTTTGATCGTGGGTATAATAATGTTTCAACTCAAGCAACAATATCAAATACCAAAATTTTGAAAGCTGAATTAGTGAAAAAGGATAAAAGCAGTGGACCTGATGTACCAATTTTACTGTCAGGATTTCGAGGATATACTTAATTCAATCAAAAATGGTAAACAACTTTTGGCTATAACTGGTATAAGGCCAGAAGTATTTAAATTATTATTAGATATGTTACCACCGATTAAATTTAAAAAAATAAACCTTGAAAATAGATTATTAATTTTTTTAATAAAAATTAAGACAGGTTTATTATATGATTGTATTGCTACATTTTTTGATGTAAATCCAACATGTATTTCTCGAATTTTTTACGATATACTGTCTATATTAGCACAAAAAACTATCAATTTCATTTTCTGGCCAAGCAAAGAGGATATTCAAGAAACTATGCCACCAACATTTAAAATACACTACCCTAATTGTCGAGTGATAATAGACTGTACAGAAATCAAGTGCGAACAACCTAGTCTTGTGTTAGTACGAAATCACTTATATTCTGATTATAAATCAGGATACACGGTAAAATTTTTGCGGGGGATCACACCTTCAGGAATGATTTCATTTAAATCTGAGTGCTACAGTGGGAGGTCTAGCGACGCTTTTATTACTAACGATAGTCATTTTTTAAATTTACTAGAACCAGGTGATGAAGTCATGGCAGATAAATGTTTTCCTGGAATTAGAAAATCCTTAGATGTTCCAAACGCTATAATTGTAACACCTCCATTTTTACATAATGGACATTTACCTGAAGATGAAATAGAAGATACGTATAATATTGCTAGTGTTAGAATCCATGTTGAAAGATGTATCGCCAGAATCAAGGTGTACAACATCTTGAATAAAATTAACATTGATCTTTTACCATACATTGACGATATAGTTCACATGTGTTGTGTATTAGTGAACTTACAAAAACCTATTTTTAAGTACGAAAAAAGTAACACAATTATTTCTAAAATATTTTACTAAAATTTTGTAATGAATGTAATAAAAATTGAAACGTATTATAAAAATTAGACATTTCTAAGTAATGACATTCCTCTTATATTAAATATTTAAATACCCTATTTATAAATTAATTTGCCAATAAAATGATTAACATAAAAAATTTCTAATTTAGGTATGAGTTGCAATAAAAAACCTTCATCTCACGGTATTGTTAGTAATGTATACTCTAAGTTTGGGAAATAAACGAAAAAATCACATTCAGGAAGACCAGTACAATACATTAATATTTGACATTGAGTATATTAAGCATGGGATTTTAGCAAACTTTGTACATCATTCTCATGAAATTTTAAGTAAGGGTGTGTCAGTTGGCCTTTTTTATTAAGTTCTGGTTTATTTTGCACAAAAATCGGACATTTTATTTCCAAAATTTTGGTAGGTTCACCATCCACAATAACCACTCCATCAGGACTCGCACACAACCATGGTTGACTAGAATGAATGACTAGGCCACACTCTTCTACATCATGTCCAGTTACTCTTTTATAGAATTCACGAGCGTTTTTTTCATTTTTTTAACCATGTAATACATTTTTCAGTCCTTTTCCTTTCATCTTTTTTTCTGTTATCATAGAATCAGCGAGTTCATTAAATTTACATTTGCGAGTTTTAATAGCATGGGCACCACTGGCTGATCTTCTTATTACACGTTCATCATACCAGCTTTTGCACTCTGATTGGTCTCTTGTAGTGACACAAATATGATCCAATTGATCCAATGAGCTAACAATATTGTTTTCATAAAAAATTTCATGAAGTATTTGTTGAAACGCAACATTGCTAGCATATATTTTTAAACTGGTATGATGATTATAAAAGTGATGGTATAAATTCCGACAATTTCGAGTAGATACTGTATCTACTACAGCATTAATTAATTCCCTCATTATAAAATTAGCCGTTTTAGTTGATTCTGTCATTTGCGCAGATTTAAGCATAATACTTAAGGGACATAAAATATTTAGATTATCTAAATCAACGGGCTAATATTCTTTTAAATAAGATTTTTTAGGAATTAAGTCCCTTACTTTCCGTCCTTTCGAATATTCTTCACTATTCTTTGACACTGAAGGTACATTCCATTGGCACCGCTGACTTGTCTACGATTCACCAGTCTCAAAATTAATGAATTTAATGACAGCCGCAACATGTTTACAATTTTTGCCCAAACCAGCTGGGCAAGTGCATCGCCGATCTGTGACATTTCTATTAACATCTATCTAAAATATTAAACCTTATTAAAGTGCATCTACAACGAGCGACGCGCACGCTGCGCGGTGAACGAGCGACGCGCACGCTGCGCGCCGAACGAGCGACGCGCACGCTACGAGTGCGCTGCGAATAGTACAAGTTTTCGGAGCGCGATATATAGTATTTTGTCTATGAGCACGATCACGGATCAACTTGAAAACCCGTGCGAGCGGCGCGTTCGCCGCGCAGCGCGCTAGTGAATATGCACCGTAACACGCTGCGCTGCGAATGTACGGCGCTCGCGTTCTCTGCTCGTTGCATTTGTTGTTTCAACAAACCTCCCACGGTACAAAGGAAAAGCGCATTCAGTTCAGTTTGTCTGTGTCGCGCGAGCATAACTACGCACTTTTAGTGCGACTATTTTAATGACAAGCTCCGAAAGGAAGTTTGGTGGCATACCTGCCTTTTCAAAAAACGAAATGGCACGGAGCTAATGCTGGAATTGAAGTTCCATGAAATTAGTGGATAATATAAAAAATTTACGAATGTCACCAAGTTACTTCGAGAATTTCCTGCAAAAGATTGGTCCTCATATTTCCAAAGAAGATAGTAACGAATCTTCGGACTGCGATTTCGGCTCAAGACAATGATCCATTCTCGTTGAAACAACGAAAGATTTCCTTTCTTTAATGGATTATTGTCATAATGGCTAATTATATTTTACAGTGTATTGATTCGTTTGTCGACGAAGTTTTCTTTCTTTAACGAAAGCATTGATTGTTTAATGAAACCATGTTCGTCCAACTAACGAATCCCATCTTTGGCGCAGAATAAAAAATTCATTTGTACAATATGTGTACTTTGGTCAATTACACGCTAATATTTTTTTCACGAACGTTCGCGGAAAACAACTTCACTCAGTGCCGTCTCAATCCATAGACACGAATTGAAAAGCCGACATCAGGCTCAACTTTAAAACCCGTACCAACACGAAAAGGCGAGCGTGTGCGTTCGCCGCGCTGATTTATACGCACATTTAGAATTGTCAACAATAATAAGAATAATAATTATTTGAAAACTTACATCAAGTGCCACATCAAAATGTTGTTTAATACTTGTTTGACGTATAAATTGAGCTTTTATCAAGCTAGCACTTCGAGAATTCTATTCTTCAACATTTTTTACATGGTTACTTAGTTATAAATTTTCACCTTTTTTATCAGATGACTGTCGTAAATCCGGAGCATTTATTTTTTGAAACCCAGTCTTTATAATCACAATGTCTGACATTTTATATAAGGTAATTGTCTAGACCACCCCCCCTAACTTTAATAATTAATTGATAATAAGTATAGCAATCAGTATAGAATTCAATTCCTGTCACCTAATAAATGCTAAATTTCGCCACCATGAGCGCTAGTGTCGAATCTCAAGGTCACGCAGGTTCTCTTCGTGCCAAATGCAGATTGACTTCACTATGGAAGGAAAAGGCAAAAAAGCATTGACGTGGGGGAACTTCGAGGTATCTCCTTGGGGTGGACTTAGGAGGGTCAGTATAATCATTATCATGTCTACATCACGCGCGCTGAGCAGATTGACCCCACGTCAATGCTTTTTTGCCTTTTCCTTTCATAGTGAAGTCAATCTGCATTTGCTCGCGTGCTTGAAAAACTCATCATTCACTTCAAATTACGCAACGTGAACATGCACGCCGAAGAGCACTGACTTCACGTCAGTGCCTTTTTATATTTTTTGAATTTTTTCTAGTCATGCGATCCTCACAAAATGTGTGCGTCGGTCTTTTGCATCTTACTATCAAGTTTCGATCCAATCAGATTAGTATTTTTCAAGTTATTGTGAAAGCAAAATTTTTAAATTTCTAAATTTTTTTTGCAGTTTATAGCCATCCGATCAATACAAAACCTCGCATTCATAGAAAGGTCATGATTCTACAATTTAATGCTAAATGTCAGGGCGATCAAGTGATCAGTTTTTGAAATATTCATACAAAATGTTTTAACTAAAAATGGCCATAACTCCGAAGCCACTTGGCAGATTTTTAGTTTTCTTTGTCCAGTTTGTTACTCCTATCCTTACGCCAGCTTAGCCAGAGCACTGTTAATTTTGAACCGACAGTGAATGGTTTCCACTACGCTCTGGGTAGATCTCCGGCTCCCTCTATCCACTGAGCCTGAAACACTTATCATTTAATTCAAATTAGCCAACATGAACACGCGCGCCTAAGAGTACTGACTTCACGTCAGTGCTTTTTCATATATTTTCATGTTTCGTTGACCAATCTGGCTATTAATACAGTCTGGCTATTAGTTTTACCTTAGGTCGAAATAAAAAAATTGTGGTTATGGAACCCCAGTTAGGAAGGCAATTGTTTATATGCCTATTGTTCAAATCCGAATGTAATTTAATATAGATCTTCCAAATATAGTTATCTACAAATCGTCTCCAGGGCCACGGTACAGATTTTCAACTCGGAAACAACGCTATTTCCTCGAAACTGACTTGACAGTGCACATAAATGACATGAAATTCCTCTCCAAACCTCACAATATCGGCTCAACACAAAATCCATGACCGCTAGACGTTAACCACTCCCAACATAAGCCATACAACCAAAAAATAATCACATCTCCTCAGAGCATGCGCAATCAACCCATAGACATATTTTATGAATCAACCCGTGGCATCTTAAACTCAAAATCACACACCATTATTTTCTTCAATGATTTTTTAAAAATTTCTAGTGCTTCGATCCTCACGAAATTTTGAAAGAATTTTCGCGTTGGCATTCTACAACTATTTGAATTGGATCGGTTTTGTATTTTTTGAGTTATTGAGAAAATAACAACCAAATTTCAGATTGACATAACTCCAAATAATAATATAATATATAAGTAATATACCCTGTAAACTGCAAGTCGCTATTTCTTTCCGCTCTCAAGGAATCATGAGATACATAATATTTTTTCGTAATTTTCTAAAAAATTTCCAGTGCTACGGTCCCCACAAAATTTTACACACGTCTTCATGTCGATATTCTACAACTAGTTATCAAGATTCAATTCGATCGAGTCTATATTTTTTGAGTCATCGAGGAAATAATATTCCAGATGGGTATAACTCCGAAACCGTTGGGCCGATTATGGCCAACAGCGAACATAACTCTTCCATTCAGATGTGCAACCTATCCTGAAAATTGCAAGTCCCTATCTCCTTTCGTTCGAGAGTCGTCGAGGCAACGCTCACCCATCCAGCTACTGAACTCACACAAGGCTGCTCGGATCTTAAACAATATAGATCCGATCATGTTCAAACTTGAAACTTGGTAGTAGAGTTAGGTTCTGAAGCCTCACGCAAAGTTTCAGCGATATCGGGCGAATAGTTTCTGATATATAGAATTTTTTTCAATAATTTTCTATGATTTCTTGAAAATTTTCTAGTTGTACGATCCTTACAAAATCTTGCAAGAATTTTTGCGTTGCCATTCTGCAAGTATGTAATACCCATGTTTGAATTAGATCGGTTTTATATTTTTCGAGTTATTGAGGAAATAACAACCAAATTTCAGATGGGTATAACTCCAAAATCGTTTTGCCGATTGTGCCTATAAACATACTCGAATGGCACATCCAGATTCTAAGCCTAACCTGAAAATTTCAAGTCGCTATCTCTTTCCGTTCTTAGGTTATCGCAACGTAACTATTATTTTTTAATGATTTTTTAAAAAATTTTTAGGGATACGATATTCACAAAATTTGACAAAAGTGCTTAGGTTTATATCCTTCAACTACGCACCAAGTATCAATTCGATCGGATTCATGATACTACAACATAGTGTTTTAGTATCATGGATCGGATTAGTATTAGTTGTAGACAAAATTATTACTCGGAAACCATTGGGCCGATTATGCCCATTAACGAACTTGTCCGTCCCTTGGGATGCGCCACCTACCCTGAAAATTTCTAGTCGCTATCTTTTTCCGTTCTCTAGTTATCGTGGCAACGGCCGGCCGGACATAATCAAATTTGGCCTCGAATTCTTCATCAGGAAGTCGAACCCAATTGTTTGAGACCATTTTCGGCGAAAAATTCGAAAATTACGGACATTTTGGCAAAATGATAACGCGATGTTCCCCAGAACATACGCGCAAAAATGCCCGTAACGGGTTACATGAATTTCAAATTAGGAACGCAATTTCCTCGCCTATTCTTCAAATCCGAATGTAATTTAATATAGATCTTCCAAATATAATTATTTATAAATGGGCCCCAGGGCCACGGTACAGATATTTCAACTCGGAAAAAACGCCATTTCCTCGAAACTGATTCGTCCGTGCACAGCATTGCCATTAATTTTCTTTTAAAACCGCACAATATCAGCTCAGCACCAGATCCATGATCGCTAGACGTAAACCACACCCATCATAAGCCATGCCACCCAAAAAGAGTCATTTCTCCTCTGAGCAAGCGCAATCTACCCATGGCCTAAAGTCATCTCATAATTACACACCTCACACAAAACTCTGATTCTTCAACACCAGTGGTTCAGGAGATATCGCAGCTAAAATCCACGCATGCGCGGACCCTCCCAAGCGGAGGACTAAAGGAATACCATCCTGCACCTCAATTATCTCGGACGAAAACTCTAGTTGTTAAATCACTTCTCGTCTGCTCCTGCGTATAACGAAAAATGACCGAAAGGCCTAACATGAAAATCAGAATTGGCCCCAGGGCCACAACGGATCTCCAACTCGGAAACAACGCTATTTCCCACAAACTGACATGTCCCTACACAGAATTACCATGAATTTTCTTTTAAAACCTCACTATATCGGCTCAGCACCAGACCCATGGCTGATAGTCCTAAACCACTTCCAAAATAACTCATACAACTCGTGGCTGAAAGTTCTCTCAAAATCACACACCTCACACAGAACTCAGATTCTCCAACACAAGTGGTTCAAGAGATATCGCATCTGGAATCCACGCATGCGTGGACCCTCATCAGGAGATTCTATGGTATATAACTTCGACAAATCATATCTTCGAAAGTATTTGTTTCTCAGGATTCTTATGATAGAACTGCATTATAAAAAATTAAATTCAAAACGTACGTCCCTGACTCATCATATGCCGGATTTACATATATCAGCAAATTATAATTAGAGCATTCTATGAAATTATAAAATCACGTTATTGAAAGGTTTTTTCTGGGTTTTCTCAAAATAACTATCAACAAAATAATTCTAAAGATTTTCATTAAGCGTCTGACGAAGGAGTCTGATATAGACTCCGAAACGTTACGATATAGTTGTTTCTTCGTTGATGTTGTTTCGTTGTTGTTTGTTAGGCAACATTGTTCAATTGATTGCTTCTGACAAATATCTTGTGTTTCTTACGCAGAAGCAAATCACAAAATAATTAATTTTTATTTTATAGATATTTTTCAGAGTTTGGGAGAGAACCCAGAATAAAAACCTTTCAATAATGAGTATTTCTCCCACAGTATCCTTTAATGATTACTTATAAAATCACGATCAATTAGTGAAATTTTGAAAAATCGTATCTCCGAAAGTATTAGTTTGTTTGAGTTGAGAATGATATCAATGAATTTTATGTGAAGAAACTGCATCCTAAAAAAATTGAATTTGAAATTTGTAATGTAAAAAAATTTTTTTTTCTACGACCGTGCGTTTTAACCCACTTTCCGCACTCATTTTAGTTCAGAAAGTGTCACTTTCCCGCACTAGTGTGGGAAAACTCACTTTCCCGCACTAGTGCGGGAAAGTAAAATATGTCAATTTATCGTTATTGAACGTACATTTCATGGATTTCACCTGTATATTACTATTCAAACTAATATAAGTTTTAAAATTCAATCTAACCCATACTATTTTTCATTCATTGGAATGAAGAAATTGCGATACTTTTATATACCCTATACATTTTTCATAACAATCAACCTAAGCTGAGTCAAATGGTTAGGTGTGGTAACCAAATATTTGTTATGGCAACCAAGTTGTCATCAAGACGTCAAAGTTTCAAATCGAAGCGTTGTCGAAGTGTAGATTCTGGCATTTTTCAAATTACTTTCAATAAAAGCCATATTTTAATGGATTCGTCAGACGAAGAGCTCCCAGAAGCAATATTAAAGGCCGCACATGAGGTAAATTCAGACCTGTTACCAAGTAAATCACGAGAAAGATACGAACAGCAATACAACAGTCGAATTTAAGCGATGGACCGAAAGGTTTTGGTCCAACCTGCGGTTATCGTACTGGTTACCTATATATAAGACAAATGACAATCTGACGTCACATTTTATAACCGACATCTCTGTCGCTTGAATGCATTGGTTTTAACCGCAATCTTTCAGTGTGAAAACTAACCTATTTTATTTTCTTTCCTTCAGAGACAAATTTACTACTTCTGTAAATATATCTTTTCAAGTTCAATTTTGGGAAAAGTAAAACCAATTTCAGAAAAAGTAAAAGTAATTTCGGAATAAGTAAATTCCGAGGAGATCACTCTTGCATATTATTGTATCAGTTGTGGATATGCTTGTATATATTTGGACATATTTGAATATATTCGGATATATAATTTCTGTTGTTTCTTGATACGTACATGCTCAATCACTTTTTGAGTTTATTCAAAATAATAGATAACACAATTGGACTAATACTGGTGAAATACGAGTTTATATTAATGATTAATGGGGAAGTACCTGAAGAAGGGGAGCTCGCTGATCGGGAACTGTTGTCTAAGGAATTAAATTTGAGTAACAGTTCACATTTAAAAGATGATGCTCAATAGTAATCTGAACCAAAATAATTCCGAAAGAAACAAGAATCAGCAGAGTTCAGATCGCACAGAAAGAGTAAAATAGGTATATCATGCAACATTCTTGACCATACCAATCGAGAAGTCAGTTAAGTCTAGATCTGTATTCAAGTTTTTCAATGCCAATTATGAATTAATTATAGAGGAGTTGTCTTCCATTCCTTGGAAAAAACATTCTGAATGATGAGGATGTAAACAAATGTGTAAATGCCTTTTATGTAGTTTTGAATAAAAAAAAGCAAATTGGCTGTCACAATATTCTCCAATTGCACATTAAAATCGGTGCCCTCATAATTGATAGAAATACAATAAATTTGATCGTTTTCCGTCATTTTATATTTCCCGCTCATTCGATGGACCGTTTGTAAAACTACTCCAGAGCTGGGTTAAATCCGTAAAATTTAGGTTATGCTCGTGATCTGTTCACAACTGATTCATGACGTCTGCGCACATAAACCGATCGAATAACCGTTTTCGCTTAAATGAATTGGTTAAAACCGAAAGGGATTGGTTTTAACCGCTCTGCTTTGGTTATTCGCTTAAATTCGACTAACCACTTTTTAAACTGGTGTAAGGAAAAAGGAGTGAATAGCTTCAGAGAACAGGTTTATTTGGCGTATGTTTCCGAGCTAAGTAAGGTACTGAAATCCAATACCCTATGGTCGCGTTACTCGATGGTGAAACGTTTAGTTAAAATAAAACAAAACCTGGACATAAGCAAGTTTCATAAATTGACATCGTTCCTAAAAAAGCAAAATGTTGGTTTCCGACCACAGAAAGCGCAGATTTTTACCAAAGAAGTAATATCCAAGTTTATGCTAGCCCCTGATGAGATATATCATATGATTAAAGTAGGTACCATTTTTGCTTTAGCCGGTGCTCTTTGTAGAGCGGAGCTTGTGAAAATCACGCTTGACGATATTCAAGATAAAGGAAACCTAATTATTGTGAAAATTTCCGATTCGAAAAACCATACCTCAAGATCCTTTGTTATATCTGAAGACATAAATAATGGAACCTTTTTGAAGCTCTATAGAAAGTATGCAAATTTACGGCCTCCTACCACCACGCACCGTCGTTTTTGCGCGTATGTTCTGGGGAACATACGCGTTATAGTTTTGCCCAAATGTGAAATTTAATTCTGTGGTGCCGTCCGGCCGGCCGTCCGGCCGTCCGTTGCCACGATAACTTGAGAACGGAAAGAGCTAGCGACTTGAAATTTTCAGGGTAGGTGGCGCATCCCAATACGACGGACAAGTTCGTTAATGGGTATAATCGGCCCAATGGTTTCCGAGTAATAATTTTGTTTTCAACCAAAATAAATCCCATCGAATTTTAAACTTGGTGAATAGTTGTAGAATATAGACCTAAGCACGTTTATGAAATTTTGTGAGAATCGTATCGCTAGAAAATTATTAAAAAATTATTAAAAAATATTTTTGTTGTCACGATAACCTGAGAACGGAAAGAGATAGCGGCTTAAAAATTTCAGGTTAGGTTGTGCATCTGAATGCGACATTTGAGTTTGTTTATGAGCATAATCGTCCAAACGGTTTTAGAGTTATAGCCATCTGAAATTTTCTGAAATTTGGATGTTTTTTGTTCCTCATTAACTCGAAGAATACAAAACCGATTGGATTCAAACATGGTGAATAGTTGTAGAATATAGACCTAAGCACGTTTCTGAAATTTTGTGAGCATCGAATCGCTAGAAAATTATTAAGAAATTATTAAAAAATATTTTTGTTGTCACGATAAACTGAGAACGGAAAGAGATAGCGGCTTGAAAATTTCAGGTTAGGTTGTGCATCTGAATGCGACATTTGAGTATGCTTATGAGCATAATCGTCCAAACGGTTTTAGAGTTATAGCCATCTGAAATTTTCTGAAATTTGGATGTTTTTTGTTCCTCGTTAACTCGAAGAATACAAAACCGATTGGATTCAAACATGGTTATTAGTTGTAGAATGCCAACGCGAAAATTTTTGCAGAATTTCGTGAGGATGGTATAACTAGAAAATTCAAAAAAAAATAATTAAAAATAATTGAAAAAAATTCTATATATCATAAACTATTCGTCCGGCATGGCTGAAATTTTGGGAGAGCCTGCAGAACCTAACTCTACTGCAGAATTCCAAGTTTGAACACGATCGGATCTATATTGTTGGAGAACCGAGCAGCCTTTTGTGAGTTCGGTAGGTGGATGCGAATTGTCGTATGATATGTTGTCTATGGTCGTATTTTTGCGAGAACCTCCAAAAATAAAATATGAATGTCATGATGACATATTATTATACATATATATTCATGGTAAAATCGTGTTATTTCATCACAAATCTATAGGAGATTAGATGATAGCCCTACATTAGTGGTCAGACCTGGTTTTGAAAGAGATCCTCCTTAGGAGGAGGCAACTAAATATTGAAGGGATTTCTATGAACAAGAGTGAATATCTTTGAGGAATAGAGAGGCGATTCTTCTTCAAGAGATCCATGTGCCTTCAGAGGAGTATATTTGCGAGAGGGGACCTTTGAATTTTGCAGAAGGCTTCTGATCTTGTAAGGTGAGAGGCTCATTTGTGGATATTAAATCTCGTGATGGGTAGAAAGGAATTCTAGGCCAGTTTTTCTATCACTAATGAGAATATATCTTTATGTAATAACGGGTGATTTTCTGAGAGCTTTTGGATTTGATTTGAAAAAAATTGGTTCAAGCACTGACGTGAAGTCAGAAGCTTTTGCGCGTATGTTCTATTGTCCATTCTTCTGTATTGGACACTTAATCGAATTTACCATGGTAAATTCGATTAAGGGTGTCCAATACAGAAGAATGGACAATATTTATTAAATATTTAAAACTGTAATTAGTTCTTTGAAATACCATTTTATGAAGAAATTCTTGTAAGTTGACAAAATATCTTTATTTGAACAATAAAAAATGCATCATTTTATTAAAATTATGGTTTGACTATCCAATCGCTTCTTTCCTTTATAATATTTTTACTGTAAGTCAGTATAGCTTAACTTTCAAAGTAACGTCCTACAATATTAATTTAAATGATATTATAAATAAAAAAACAATATACTTCAACAAGGTTTCATGAATTATAGACTTTACAGAATAAAATAGGTAGGTATACTTCTAATTATTAACATTTTCGTTGAGACGAATTTATTTTTCCATTGGTGGAGAAGTCAGGCTAGATGTCTGCATACAGAAGCTTTTTATATTTGTGAATTATTTCTCTATATCACATAATAAAACGTGTTCTGCCTTGAAAACTGCTTCACCTTCCTTGAGTAGTCGACTTCTATTATCGATATATCCCAATATATCGGCAAGGGAAACCTCCAAATTTTGCCATTTCTTTTGTAAGGATGGATACCAAATATTATACTCAATAATCATTGGACGGATACTTTTAAAATAACTCAATTTAAAAAACAAACAGAATAAAATAGGTAGGTGTACTTCTAATTATTAACATTTTCGTTGAGACAAATGAATTTTTCCATTGGTGGAGAAGTCAGGCTAGATGTCTGCATACAGAAGCTTTTTATATTTGTGAATTATTTCTCTATATCACATAATAAAACGTGTTCTGCCTTGAAAACTGCTTCACCTTCCTTGAGTGGTCGACTTCTATTATCGATATATCCCAATATATCGGCAAGGGAAACCTCAAAATTTTGCCATTTCTTTTGTAAGGATGGATACCAAATATTATACTCAATAATCATTGGACGGATACTTTTAAAATAACTCAATTTAAAAAACAAAGTAGTTATTCACAATACTTAAAAGCTGAGATTTCATTTCAAACAGAAGCTGTTAACGTTTGTTGTTTACCTTTACTACGGCAGTAGTTCTGTGGTCGTGCGCGATCGTTGTGGGTGGGACCGTAGTGGAACGCGCCTCTAATAATGTATAATTAGTGTTCTGTGGTTCAAATCATAGAAACAAAATATGTTTTCACTGCATCTTGTTCACATAAATATCTAATATAATCAAAGAAGGTTTTGAGGAACCAGTTGTTTCTGGAATTCTTAAATTCCTGTATCAGATTATTAAAATATTGTGTCATAACTTTATAAAAGTGAATAAGATAAAATTATAGTTAGTGTTAAGTGTATTTCATTGCAAGTAAGTAATAGATTGTAAATTGTAAACCAAATCTCTTAGGGCCGGTTTCTCAATTGCGAGTTAACCCGAGGTTGCGGGTAACCCGAGTGTTACGCATTCATGAATATCGCTAAATACATGCGTCAACTCGCAACCTCGAGTTAACTCGCAATTGAGAAACAGTCACTTAAGACTACAACTGCTTGCTTATTGATGAGGCTAATTTTGAATCTCTTTTAAGAAAACTAAGGAAATAGATTCAATATTACCTATAGCTAATGAAGCTATCCTAATAACACAGGAATCCTAATAAAGAATCCTTATGAATTCGTAGAGAAATTCCGCTCGTGTAAGGCCGGCTTAAGGTTGACTTTAATATATCGATTAAATTCTGTTGAAAATGAAACAGAGTGGTTATCAAAATCAATCGGTTATGTATAACAAGAGATTGGTCTTAACCAATCTGTTCCGGTTATTCGCTTAAATTCCTTCCTTCATGAAATTCATTGATTTTCACTTGTTAAAAACCATAGACATAGAATAACAATAGAATAATAATAGAATGTTATTTTATGTCTATGTTAAAAACTGACCGATTCATTTACGATTGATCGATTATTTCAATTGAAAAAAAAACGCACCACTACAATCGTACATACAGAATATTCTACAGCTTAAATTCTCTGATCGACATTAATGGGTTAGATCACAGAATATACCCTAAGGTATATTCTGTGGGTTTGATGTTAGATGTATGATGTCAGAAATGCGATAAAAACATTGATCGATATTTGAATACACACTCACAAGAGCAAATTTAGGTAATAAATAACTAGCCTACATTAGAAACTACTATTCAATTATTCTTTAACGAACAGCATCGAATACAAACTAATCTACAAGAAAAGGTATTTAATAAAATATAGTACATATTTGTAAAAATTTTTTCCAAAATAAGTCTTGATTCATCTTAATATGTGCATTTCGAATAAATGTTCAAGTAACTTTAATATCAACAAATTTTAACTACTGTGAAATATTCCAATTTTTTTCAGAGATTAAAATTTGATAGAAGATGCCTAAGCTGAAAAGGAAATCTGCATCACAAAGGTCAAGACAAAAGAATAATGAAATCTATCAAAAACGTATTAATGATGTCGAATTTCGAAGTCTGGAAAACGTCGTACGTGGAGAAAATCAAAAGGCTAAACGTCAAATTGACGAGCTCCGAAACGAAGAAAATCTAGAACGAAAACAAAGACATAAGATTGAACGTCAGAATGTTGAGGTACGAAGCAAGGAAAACGTCGTACGTAGGGAAAATCAAAGGACTAAACGTCAAATTGACGAGCTCCGAAACGAAGAAAATCTAGAACGGAAAAAAAAACATAAGACTGAACGTCAGATTGTCGAGCTTCGAAACGAAGAAAATCTAGAACGAAAACAAAGACATAAGACTGAACGTCTGAATGTTGAGGTACGAAGTAAAGAAAACTTCGTACGTAGAGAAAATCAAAGAACTAAACGTCAAATTGACGAGTTTCGAAATGCAGAAAATCTAGAAAGAAAACGAAGACATAAGACTGAACGTCAAAACGATGAGGTTCGTATGAAAGAAAATCTCAAAAGAAAAAATCAGCTTAAGACTGAACGTAGTGGTAATGATGAATTTCTATTAAATGAGAATGAACGTAAGAAACGTAAAATAGATGAAATTCGTTCCAGTAATAGTTTTCGAGAATTGGAAAATCAAAAAAATTATAATAATAGAAAGTTCAAAGGAGAAACGGCTGAACTTGAAAGAGCAAAGAAAAAAGAAATTGTAAAACAATTACGAAGAAATCCCGAATTTCGTGAACTAGAAAGAGTTAAAGATCAGGAAGCACATCAAATAGCAAGATTAAGTCAAATAGATATTATTTCAAATACAAATTTAACAGACTGGGAAAAAATTTCAAGACAATTTAATGCAGAAGTTAAACTAGGACCAACAGAGGTATGTGTATGTTGTGGAGGTTTATGGTTTGTTAGTTCTATTAGACACTTAAAACCAAAAACTTTGCAATCTGATAAAATCTCTAATGAGTTCATGAGTCAAGTTTATTACTTACGCAAATTAGACAAATTCAAAAACTTAGAATCTTTTTGTAGTACTTGTTATAGGTACGTCAAAAAATTGCAAATTCCTAAACTTTGTCTGCATAACGGTCTGGATTTCCCAGAAATTCCAGAAGTTTTGAAAAAGTTAACTGTATTAGAAGAAAGATTATGTGCCATTCGTTTGCCTTTTATGCAGATCAGAAGTTTAGGCTTTGAACGTCAATGTAGTTTGCGAGGTAATGTAGTTAATGTACCAGTTTCAATAGATTCAACTGTTTCAGTTTTGCCACGTACATTTGACAATACATTAACAATACAAGTAAAATTGAAACGTAAACTGTCATATAAACATCATTATATTATTGAAACCATTCGGCCGAATAGGGTAAGACAAGCTTGCGAGTATCTGGTTACTACACCGTTATATATTAGCGAAGGAATTACGTTACGGCAAAATAAAGGACATTTGTCTGAAACAGAAGAATTTGTTGTTGATAGAAATGATTTATCTTCTCCTCTTCCAGATAATAATTTTCCACCTAATACAGATTGTAACGATCAAAATAAATTCAACTCTTTAGAAGATTTAGATGAAAATGCGGATTCTGAACCGTTAAATCCAGGCGGTCAAGAAACTCTTATTCAAGATGAAAATGAAGTTGAAAATTTGGCTTTAGCGCCAGCAGAAGGGCAACGGCCAATAGGTCTTCTTTTAGATACTAAGGCGGAAGAAATGTCTTTTCCAACGATTTATTGCGGTCGTCCTAGAAACCCAACAGTTTATTTAACATATAATAATATATTAAAGTCAGAAATGAGACGCTTCGATCGAAGAGCAGCCGTAGTATGTCATCTATTGTATACTTACAAAAAATTGGTTCAAGCACTGACGTGAAGTCAGGAGCTTTTGCGCGTATGTTCTATTGTCCATACTCCTGTAATGAACACTCTTCTTAATCGAATTTACCATGATGAATTCTATTGTCTATTCTCCTGTATTGGACACTCTTCTCAATCGAATTCACCATGATGATTTTTATTGTCTATTCTCCTGTATTGGAGACTCTTCTTAATCGAATTTACCAAGATGAATTCTATTGTCCATTCTGGACAATAGAATTCATCTTGGTAAATTCGATTAAGAAGAGTCTCCAATACAGGAGAATGGACAATAGAATTCATCATGGTGAATTCGATTGAGAAGAGTGTCCAATACAGGAGAATAGACAATAGAATTCATCATGGTAAATTCGATTAAGAAGAGTGTTCATTACAGGAGTATGGACAATAGAACATACGCGCAAAAGCTCCTGACTTCACGTCAGTGCTTGAACCAATTTTTTTTTATCAATTACAAAAAAGGCAAATGTTCTGTTCAGTGCGTAGGCATAAACACATTCGGTAAAATGCCGGCAGAGATCGCTTCCTACTTAGGCCTACCTAACCCAGAACGTTACACAGGTCACAGTTTTAGACGATCCTCGGCAACGTTTCTAGCAGATTCAGGCGAAGGGATAACCAACATAAAACGTCTTGGAGGCTGGAAGTCAACTGCTGTTGCTGAGGGTTATTTGGAGGACTCTGTAGAACAGAAACAAACCATTTCCAATAAAATTCTTTCTGGTGCTGGCAACTTTCAACCGATGCCGTCTCCGTCATCTTCATGCACGTTGCAATCCACGAGTGTTACTCTTAAAAGCCAGTTACCACCAACAAATTACTCTGGACCGGCTATTCTGACGCATTTGCAGAATGCAACAAATTGTGTTTTCAACAGTAATATTAATAGTAAATAAATAAATAGTGGATTTTCATGAAATGTTTTGTATGTTGAAATAAAATATGTATTTTCAATGTGCTTTTTGAATCTTTATGCGGTCGTAGAAAAAATATTGTTCCTAACTCGTGCGGAAAGTGTCTTTCCTGCACTTGACTGCTTGCCGGGTCAACGGCAGTCGCGTGCGGGAAAGTATCACTTTTCGCACTTGTTAGGAAAATAACTATTTTGTCACTCTGCAAACATCAGGCCGATTTTGCCTAGTAGCGAACTTAACATCGAAATATTTATCTCCCAAACCTACTCTGAAAACTTCAACTGTCTAGCTCAGGGGTTCCCAATCTTTTTTAGCCCACGGCGCACAGGTTTAGTATTTTGTTACGGCGCCCTACCCTAGCTAGCTACTTGAAATAGATATACCTAGTCTAAAGAAATTAGTATATCTACCAATAATTATATTAGGTAGATACGCACAAAAATTAAGTCAGTATAAAATTGATTTTTTTTATTATATTTATAAGAATTCATAATTGAAACAGAAAACAACAAGAAAGACATAAGAAAAACAAAAATAACATACGATACTCAGTCAAATCAATGTGACGGCTGAGCTTGGAGATCTCCGCACATTTTTTCAAAGCGAGGAATCAGACTTGGTACTGCTCTCTCATTTCTTGCTCCACATTGATCCTTGAGCGATATCTGTTCTTGATTACGGTTACCGCTGAAAATCCAGCTTCACATAAATAAGATGTTGCAAACGGTATGAAAATTGGTGAAGTTTTTGAGGTTAAATTCGGATATTAATTTTGAATCGATAACCAAAACTCCACCAAATCGGAGCTGGTGAATCTAGTTCAAAGGCTGCTGTCGCAAGAGATTTCAACGAGACTCTCTTGCTCTTGTGATGTGAATCCTAGAGGAGCTTGTGCATGGAAAGGATCTTGGGTCCACGCAAATTTTTCAACATCATCTGCGAAATACTTCGAAAACCATTCGGTAAGCTTCGATATATATTATGTTCCGTGAAAAGAGCCGTCAGGTTATTTATGGCGATTTCCATTGACACGCTTGGAGCTCTCGAAATCGATCTTATCTGTCATGCATCTGTCCAATTGAACCGAAAATATCTGTCAAATATGACTATATTTGGCGTTTTCATGACGTTCTTGCTGTAAATATCGTTAAACAAGCCCTGTGGACAGGAGCTTTCTGGCGCTCTAGTTCAAACAGACAAATTATATCTCCGAAAGTATTGGTTTCTCTGAGTTGGGAATTATATCAATGTATACATATGATAGAGCCGCATCATAAAGGAAATTCAATTCAAATAATAGTTTATTTATCAAGATTAAATGAGCAATCATGAGAATGAGAACTGCACCATGGAAGAAATCGAATTAAATCTGGCCAATTTTGCCCAATAACGAACTTAACCGAGATATTCATCTCCCTAACCTACTCTGAAAATTTCAACTACCTAGCTCATTCCGTTCGAGAGTTATTGTGGAAAAACTTTTTTTAAATTTTCAAAATTTTTTTTTACACTTTGCGGTAATCTGGTCAATACAAAACTTCACATGCGTATAAAGGTCATGATTCTACAATTTGATGCTAAATTTCAGATAGATCGAACGAACTTGTCCGAGATATTTACGCTCCAAAACCTCCTTGCAATTTTCAATCCGCTAACTCCTTTCGTTCGAGAGTTATCGTGCCTACGGCCGGTCGGCCGGCTGGACACAATCGATTTCGCACTCGGATTCTTGATCAGTGAGTCGAACCAAATCGTTTGAGACCATTTTCAGCCAAAAATTCCAAAATTACAGACACTTGGGCAAATTGATAAGCACTCTGTTCCGAGGAACTAGAGCGCCAAAAAAACAAGTTTCGTATGACAATTGCCCAAAACAGGTTTAAAGTACCTTCAAATAGTAGGTACTCCATAAAACATGTATGAAAGAAGATGAGTAATAATATGAAAGAAGATGAGTAATAAATAAAAAATTACCTTGTAATCGATCAAAAATTTCCTGATCTACGTTCACCAAATTTTCTCCTCTCTCGAACTACAGAATTATGCTTTCAATATTTACGTAATATTTTCAAACATTTTCGGGTGAGGTCCCCGTTGCATCGCTAAAATACGAGTATTTCAACCCCAATATTTTTGAAGTTACAACATTCCCTTCTGTCAAGTTGACATTATGACAATTCATACATAGAATAATTATATCAATGTGTGAAATACGATTTACATTGAAATTTTGAAGAATCATATCTCCGAAAGTATTAGCTTGTTAGACTTAAAAATGATATGAATGGATTCTTATGATAAAACTTCTTATTAAAAAAAATTTAATTTGGAATTTGTTAGGTAAAAAAAAATTTTTTTTTTGTTACTCCGAAACCATCTGTCCGATTTTGCCCAATAACGAACTTAGCCGAGATATTTATCCCCCACACCTACTCTGATAATTTCAACTCTCTAGCTCATTCCGTTCGAGAGTTATCGTGCCTACGGCCGGACGGCTGGCCGGACCGGCCGGACAGAATTAATTTCGACCACGGATTCTTGATCAGTGA
This sequence comes from Halyzia sedecimguttata, assembly GCA_937662695.2. Classification (NCBI taxonomy): domain Eukaryota; kingdom Metazoa; phylum Arthropoda; class Insecta; order Coleoptera; family Coccinellidae; genus Halyzia; species Halyzia sedecimguttata. The sequence continues at coordinate 15,376,616 of OW569415.2, forward strand.
GTCGAACCAAATCGTTTAAGACCATTTTCATCGAAATATTCGAAAATTACAGACATTTGGGCAAATTGATAAGCACTCAGTTCCGAGGAACTAGAGCGCCAAAAAGTTCAAATTTCTTCGTGTAATTCGAACATACGAAATAAGACATTTCCACGTGAGACCATCGTGACCAATGACACATTCAAGTACTTACTTCTAGTACTAGAGCTCATTTCATGCAAAAGCTTTTCTACGGGTGATGCAATGGGTCCACATAGCATTCAGTGCTTTTTTACGAATAAGCGGTTGTATTCCTCCATACCTACCAGAAATGAATCGAGCCCCAAAAGTACATATACACCGATACACTTTTCCCAATCAAAACAATTTTCTGCAATAAACTTGTCAAGAATTTCAAACAAGTCCTGGGCCTTCGCACTTTCGGTAATGGTTTTGCGGATGATTTTTCATTCGACAATAATATTATCAGCCAGAAACCGTACGTAGCCAATCAGATATGCATCATTATTACTGTCAGAAGCCTCATCAAACATCTTGCTTTTCATTTTTGTGCGTATGTTCGGGGGACCATCGCGTTATCATTTTGCCCAAATAACAGTAATTTTCGAATAATTTGCCGAAAATGGTCTCAAACGATTGGGTTGAACTCCCTGAGGAAGAATTTGTTGTCAAATTTCATTCTGTCCGGCCGGCCAGCCGTTGCTACGATAACTTGAGAACGGAAAAGGTAGGGACTTGAAATTTTCAGGGTAGGTGGCGCATCCCAATACGACGGGCAAGTTCGTTAATGCGCATAATTGGTCCAATGGTTTTCGAGTAATAATTTTGTTTTCAACCAATACGAGTCCAATTGAATTGAAACTTGATGAGTAGTTGTAGAATACAAACCTAAGAACGTTTGTGAAATTTTGTGAGAATCGATTCGCTACAAAATTTAAAATAAATTATCTAAAATATTATTTATGTCTCGATTATAGACTCGATCGAATTGAAGCTTAGAAACCTCGTTGGTAACTAGTTGTAAAATATCGACATAAAGACGTGTGTAAAATTTTGTGAGAACCGTATACCTAGAAAATTTTTAAAATATTACGTAAAAAAAATTGATTGCGCGTAAGTTCTATTGTCCATTCTCCTGTATTGGACACTCTTAATCGAATTGTATTGTATTGTATTGTATTGTATTGTATTGTATTGTATTGTATTGTATTGAATTGCATTGTATTGTAATGTATTTAACATAGTAAATTGGTGTCCAATACAGGATAATGGACAATAGAACATACGCGCAAAAGCTCATGACTTCACGTCAGTGCTTGAACCACTCTTAATCGAATTCACCATGTCCGTTCTCCTGTATTGGACACTCTCAATCGAATTTACCATGGTAAATTCGATTAGGAGAGTTCAATACAGTAGTATGGATAATAGTATTCACCATGATAAATTCTATTAAGAGTGTCAAATACACGAGAATGGAAAATAGAACATACGCGCAAAAGCTCATGACTTCACGTCAGTGCTTGAACCAATTTATTCTATTAATTGTTAATTGAGATCCTCAGCTATGTCATGGATTCTTCAACTGATAGTATTGTTAGATAAGGGCACCTTAAAAATTAATTTTCCAGCCGTTTCTCCCACCATCATATTCACCATGTCTGCAATAGTAAGAGGTTTTTTGCATTTTGCCACACTGTTTTTGTATGCCACCTTGAATGATGCAAACAATGCGTAGTTCGGTACTGAGACTTGCTGAGTGAACAGGTTTTTTGTTTCTCTTAAATTTTGTAACTTCCGTCGAAAAATATCACCCAATTTTTCGGCCATAGTTGGATGAACTCTCTTGAGATTTCGCTTTAACTTACTTAGTAGCATACTTTCGGACGATTGTATTGTTCTGTAAGACTTTTTTTCTTACGTTTTCCACACTGTTTTTGGTAAATCTCGCAGCGATAAAAAACACTGCCTGAAACTGAACGCTGATGGTCAGGCCGATTTTAGCGCTCAAAAAAGATATTTTGCTTTATCGGTACCAGCGAATATTTGTGGTTTTGTATAATAATAGAGGATCGATTCACGGCGCTCCCCTTTACTTTCTACGGCGCACACAATGGGAAGCCCTGGTCTAGCTCATTCCGTTCGAGAGTTATCAGGTTAACGGTCGGCCGGCCGGACAGTATCGATTGACCACGGATTCCTGATCAGTGACTCGAACCAAAACGTTTGAGACTATTTTCTGCCAAAAAGTCGAAAATTACAGGCATTTGGGTAAATTGATATGCTCTCTCTGTTCCGAGGAAGAAGAGCACCCAAAATAGGTTTCGTATTTTCAAGCAGAATATTCCGCAAAATAGTAGTAATTTTTTGAATTTCATATGAATTTCGCCCAAGTGTTTGCTTCGGTCTTTTGCATTTAACTACTTAATTTCAATTCAATCAGATTAGTATTTTTCGAGTTATTGTGGAAAAAATTTACGAATTTTTGAAATATTTCTTTGCCAGTTTATAGCCATCCGATCAATACAAAACTTCGCATGCATTTAAAAGTAATGATTCTACAATTGGATGCTAAATTTTAGATAGATCGAGTGATCGGTTTCGGAAATTTTCATAAGAAATATTTTAACTAAAAATGGCCATAACTCCAAAAACTGTTGGGTGGATTTTACCGTTTAACAAACTCCTCAGAGATATTTACGCTCCAAAACTACCCTGCAAATTTCAATCCTTTAACTCCTTTCTTTCGTGCAAACGGAAGGACCTGCTGAACCGGCCGGACGGACAGAATTGAATTTGACCCGTATTATTCATCAGTGAGTCGAACTCATTCGTTTGAGGCCATTTTTGGCAAAAAATTCCAAAAGTAGACATCCTGGCGAAATGAAAGCACGCCTTGCGGTACACGCCCGCAAAAATGTTCAACTATTTTGCGGAATATTTTGATTGAAATTCCGAAACCAAATATCGGATTGAGTGTAAATTTGGCATTTCGGTAACCAATAATGACCTCCTGTAGCGTGCAAAATTTCATGAAAAATTACCTCAAGAAGCTTTAAAAAAAAATTGTAATTTAGAATTTCCAAGAGTGGGCAAATCATTTCAGTTGTTAGCCACGTGAATCACTTTCTGTTTACTTGGTTCCTACATTTGTTTTATCTGATTATTGCGAAAGCTAGAATATGTACAAGGGCCACTAATTTAAATACTGATATGATTGAAACTGAGTAGTTAGATGCAAAAGACTGAAGCAAACACTTCAAACAATTTCGTGACGATCGCATGACTAGAAAAAATTAAAAAAATTACTTTTACTGTTTTGCTTGAAATTACGAAACCAATTTTCATGCTGCCCCTTCCAGTATATTTTCGATATGCGCATGCGCAGATGAGAAGTGATGCAACTGCTGAAGTTAGTCAATCTGTTTTGGCGTGCTTGCTACAGACATGATTATTCTTATACTGACCCTCCTAGGTCTTCCGCAAGGAGATCCCTCAAAAGCTCCTAGGAGCTTGTGTGGTTGCGCAACAATATTTTATAAACCATTGAATATCGGGCATTTTCAATTCATAATGAACACGGACCTGATGTGTGCCTCCGAATAATGCATTCATACATACTGAATGAATTGAATTTCTCAGAATCATGACTTCAGGAATATGGTGCATCTTATTACACCCAATACATAAATTCAGGGTTTCGACTTCAAATTATCCAAAAGAGTTTTTCAAAAAAATACTGTTATGTTCAAAAACATGGTTCAAATGATAGAAATTCTCATTCTCGAATTATTTATCTTCGGAAACTTGATTTTGGCATTCGTTTTAGCAGAAATTATAAAGAAAGGTGTAGCGCATTTGATCGCAAGAGCTAGAAAATGTTTAGAAAAAACAAAGTTATTATTTTTTTTCATTTATTGTCATTTGTTTTTAGTTTAATGTTTATAAGATACATTTTACATTTTTATTCTCTAGTCCATTTTATAACAGTCCAATTAAATGTGTTCGAGTCTCAGTAGCGAAATATCGTTTAAGACCATTTTCAGCCAAAAATTCCAAAATTACAGACATTTGGGCAAATTGATAAGCACTCTGTTCCGAGGAACAAGAGCGCCAAAAAAATAGGTTGTACGTTTCATCGTCAAATAAGGTTTTGACAATTTGTTTTTATTTAATATTGATTTAAATTCAGTGACTCTGAAAGTCTTTCCTTATTAACTTTGAAGAATTCAATGAGAAAGACCATTAGCAGCTAAATATTTCCAACTTTAGAAATTGATACTCAAGAATAATACAGGGTTTTCATAAATGATTGTAACATCACAGTTGGCTTTGTAATATTCTTATTTTGTTGCTTCATATACTTCATATGCTTCATTGCTTCATATACTTCATATATATAATAGGTGCATTTGTTAAATACATCTGAGCACTCGGATCGCTCAATCGTGTTCGTTATCTACAAACCGAGTACACTGAGTGATCAAAATGGTGTATGGTTATTACCTCAGCGATTGCTCGAAAAGCTCCGAGCAAATCGGTGGAGCGGATCGAACTATCAACTATTTTCAATTTCAGTCAATATAACCGTCAAACGTTCAACGTAATAATTACCCAAAAAAAATTTAGAATTATTTATGAATGCGACATTTGCCAAGGAACAACAGAAAACATTTCTGTTTTATGAAAATACATATGGAAGAACGTATGTTTTTTTAAACATGATTCTATGTTAGCAAGGTACCACACGCGAATCATTAATTGCTTCTCCATTGCGACTTCAGGATGGCCTCTCGGCACGTTATCTTCGTGAACCTCATGCAATTTTATTAAAAAAAGGCGACCGGAGTTATTCGAAAATGATGCCTGAATTGATTATCTGAAATCTCATAGCGGTATCTTCGGCAAAACACCATATTTTTTCTTCATGGTTGATTTCCTCATCTTCTGAATCGCTATCGAGTATCAATCTCTTCCCTATATGTAATAGATTGAATAATAATTCATTATTCATATTTTTGAAATTTTGATATGACGGAAGCAGTATATTTAGGTTAGAATTTCAAACTCAGAATAATCGCGTTTGGATATTCCTAATGCTGCGTATTCACTTGCAACAGAATGCTCCGAACGGTCCGAACGAACCGCGCGCGCTGTAACAAATTTGTCTAGTCAATACGTCGCGCAGAACAGAACCGAACGCGCAAAACATTTTCGCTCCGTACTCACTTGCAACAGAATGCTCCGAACGGACCGAACGAACCGCGCGCGCTGTAACGAATTTGTCCAGTCAATACGTCGCGCAGAACAGAACCGAACGCGCAAAACATTTTCCGAGGTTAGTCGGTAAATGCGATTTGATCAAAGGGATTAGGAGTTCGTTCGAGAGAAGCGAAGAAAATGGACTGGAGCAGGGAAAAATGCCTAGAATTAATCGATCAATTTGAACTGCATCCTATCTTATGGGATCCCACAAACGGGTATTATTTCAACAAAATTAAAAAGCATGATGAGTGGGCAGCAATTGGTAAAAATGTGGGATTTGAAGTAAATGTAAAAAAAATGGAAAGTCTTCTATATAGTTTTAGAAGGGAAAAAACCAAGGGAAAAAATCTGTAGGAACAGGAAGAGGTAAGATTTTTCTAATTTGGCAATTATTATTGTAATTACAATACAATTACAACTCTGTAAATGAAATTATTTTATACTAAATATCCTGGTTTGATATTTTTTATAAATAATTTTGTCTTTTTTTTATAGGAAGAGAAGAAATATACTTGTCAAAATGGTTTGCATTTACACGCATGGCTTTTCTCCTAGACAAAGATAAACCAAGACCTACAATAGATAAAAAAATGTAATAAAAAAAATTGGAAAAAAAATTTTTAAAATTAAAAAAAAAGAATTAAGGCTTGTTAGCGCATCTATAATTAAAAAATGGGTTCAAGCCCTGTCGACAGGAGCTTTCTGGCGCTCTAGTTCAAACAGACAAATTATATCTCCGAAAGTATTGGTTTCTCAGAGTTGGGAATTATATCAATGTATTCATATGATAGAACTGCATCATAATGGATATTCAATTCAAATAATAGTTTATTTATCAAGATTAAATGAGCAATCATGAGAATGAGAACTGCACCATGGAAGAAATCAAATTAAATCTGGCCAATTTTGCCCAATAACGAACTTAACCGAGATATTCATCTCCCTAACCTACTCTAACTGGATGAAAAGCAGTCTCACTACTCTCAGATATTTTACTTCATGTTCCGTTCCGAAATGTAAGACTTTTCTGAGAAAAACTAATTTCGGAGCAAACAACTGAGATTTTTCTCACTTCGCTCACAATTCTTCGATTGATTAGATAATGTCATGTCTCAGGAAAATAAGTTGACATTATGACAATTCATACATAGAATAATTATATCATTCTGTGACAACGTTGAAATACGATTTATTATTGAAATTTTGAAAAATCATATCTCCGAAAGTATTAGCTTGTTAGAGTTAAAAATGATATAATTGGATTCTTATGGTAAAACTGGTTATTGAAAAAAAATTAATTTGGAATTTGCTTTGTAAAAAAAAATTTTTTTTTGTTACTCCGAAACCATCAGTCCGATTTTGCCCAATAACGAACTTAGCCGAGATATTTATCTCCCAAACCTACTCTGAAAATTTCAACTGTCTAGCTCATTCCGTTCGAGAGTTATCGTGCCTACGGCCGGCCGGACAGAATGAATTTCGACCACGGATTCTTGATCAGTGAGTCGAACCAAATCGTTTAAGACCATTTTCATCGAAAAATTCGAAAATAACAGACATTTGGGCAAATTGATAAGCACTCAGTTCCGAGGAACTGGAGGGCCAAAAAGCACCAGCGGCAACTATCACATCGTCTGCATCCATGTCGATGAACACGTAAACACTGATACGGGTGGGAAACATTTTCCGAGGTTTGTCGGTAAATGCGATCTGATCAAAGGGAATGATTCACCGGTGTTCAGTGGATACGGGAGTTTGTTGTGTTTGGTGTTCTTTCGAGAGAGGTAGAGAAAATGGAATGGAGCAGGGAAAAATGCCTCGAATTGATCGATCAATTCGAGCTGCATCCTATCTTATGGGATCCCACAAACGGCTATTATTTTATCAAAATTAAAAAACATGATGCGTGGACAGTAATTAGTAGAAATATGGGATTTGAGGTAAATGACACAAAAAAAATGGATTGTCTTCTATCTAGTTTCACTACGTCTGCATCCATGTCGACGATCACGTAAATACTGATACGGTTGGGACCGCAGCGAATACCGCAAACTCTCCAAACAGCCCGAACAATGTTTGTTGCAGCGCGCGCGGTTTGTTCGGAGTGTCAATTTCAAAGGCCTGTAAAATAGTCAGGATCCTTAGCGAAGAACGGCAAAGAATAATTCAAGGCCACTTGCGATGTTACAATCATTTATAAAGACCCTGTATAACGTAGCTAAAGATAAATTGATATTTTTTTATTTGTCAGAGTCATGTAGGAAAAAGGAATCACTCATCTGCTTCTAAAGGTCAAGGAAATTTGAAAGTACATGGAATGAATTAAACAAAAACTTTTTTATTTCAATATTTTACTTATTTTACGTTTTCGCTTATTTGATACTGTATTCATATTTCTGTTCAAAACTCTCATGCGGAAATACATTTTACAACTAAAAAATACGTTACTCTATTTCAGTATCGTAATGATTTCATTACAGCGCTAAAAACAGTGCTGTAATGAACTCATTCACAATGTTTCTAGTTATATTTTTCGTTTTGTGGTAGTCAGTCCTGACATTCGATCCTATCAAATTTCAACACACGTCAATTGTCAATATAATATAATCTGGATATAGGGAAATAATTGTTGAGAGGAAAAGTAATAAGGTACCAGAGGTTTCCTAATCTTGAATCATTCATGCTATTAGGAAACTGTTTTATCTCTGATCTACATGCCTTGCGTACGATTCAAATTCAAATTCCGTAATCTGTCAACTTTCGTAACAGTCACACCAACTACCAAGATACAATACAAAAGCCACTAGGATGTATAATCCGAATTTTTCATTAAATTTCAACAGTATTTCACAAAACTTGCCTGAAATAGAGAAAATATCGTCTAATACTAGTTGCAGAAGGCAATTCCAAAACTCATGCGTTCAAAAACTCGCTCCTTCGTCGCTCGTTTTCGAATTTCGCATTCGTGTTTGAATAGGATCAAATCAAATTAAAGACATATTTTTGCTTTTCAGCAATTTTTGCGCGCGTGTACCGCAAGGAACAGCGTGCTATCATTTCGTCACAATGTCTGTATTTTTCGAATTTTTTTTCGAAAATGGTCTCAAACGATTGGGTTCGACTCCCTGATGAAGAATTCGAGGTCAAATTCAATTCTGTCCGTCCGGTCCGGCCGGCCGGCCGGTCCGGCCGTTAGCACGATAACTCTCGAACGGAACGACTTAGAGCGTTGAAATTTGCAGGGTAGTTTCGTAGCGTAAATATCTCGGACAAGTTCGTTAACTGGCGAAATCGACCGAGCGGTTTCGGAGTTAAGGCCGTTTTTAATAAAAACGTTTTTTATGAATATTTCCGGAACCGATCACTCGATCTTTTTGAAATTTGGCATCAGATTGTAGAATCATGACCTTTATATGCCTGCGAAGTTTTGTGTTGAACGGACGGCCCTAAAGTGGCAAAAAAAATTTTTGAAAATTTTGTTTTCACGATAACTCGAAAAATACTGATCTGATTAAATTGAAACTCAGTAGTTAGATGCAAAAGACCAAAGCAAACACTTTTGCAAAATTTCGTGAAGATCACGTGACATGAAAAAAATAAAAAAATTACTACTATTTTGCGGAATACTTTGCTTTTAATGCCGAAACATATGTTTTTGAGGTTCATGCTGCCCTTTCCGGGCATTTTCCGTATTGCGCATGCGCAGATGAGAAGTCCTTTAACTGCTGTAGTTTTCGTCAGAGAGGATTGGGGTTTTGGGGTGGCGGATGCTATTCCTCCATAGAATTCAGATCCCTGATGAGGGTCTGCGCATGCGTAGATTAAAGATGCGATATCTTCCGAACCACTAGTGTTGGAGAATCGGAGTTTTTTGTAAGGTGTGTTATTTTGAGAGGACTTTTAGCCGCCAGTAGATTGCGCATGCGCAGAAGAGAAGTGACTAATTTTGGGTTGGATGGGTTATGTTGGGAGTGCTGAGTCGATATTATGAGGTTTTGAAAGAATATTCATAGCAATTCAGTGCAAGGACAAGTCAGTTTGGGGGATGTAGCGTTGTTTCCGAGTTAAAGTGACCGTACCGTGGCCCTGGGGCTAATTTTGAAATTGATGTTACCCCTTACAGGCATTTGTCGTTATGCGCATGAGCAGACCATCAGTGATTTAACTGGTGGTGTTTTCATCAGAGAGGATTAGGGTTTTGGGGTGGCGGATGCTATTCCTCTATAGAATCCCTCGTTGAGGGTCTGCGCATGCGTGGATTAAAGATGTGATATCTCCTGAACCACTAGTGTTGGAGAATCGGAGTTTTTTGTAAGGTGTGTTATTTTGAGAGGACTTTTAGCCGCGAGTAGATTGCGCATGTGCAGAAGAGAAGTGACTGTTTTTGGGTTGGATGGGTTATGTTGGGAGGGCTGAGTCGATATTATGAGGTTTTAAAAGAATATTCATGGCAATTCAGTGCAAGGACAAGTCAGTTTGGGGGATGTAGCGTTGTTTCCGAGTTAAAGTGACGGTACCGTGGCCCTGGGGCTAATTTTGAAATTGATGTTACCGCTTACAGGCATTTTTCGTTATGCGCATGAGCAGATCATCAGTGATTTTACTGGTGGTGTTTTCGTCTGAGAGGATTAGGGTTTTGGGGTGGCGGATGCTATTCCTCCATAGAATCCCCTGTTGAGGGTCTGCGCATGCGTGGATTAAAGATGTGATATCTCCTGAACCACTAGTGTTGGAGAATCGGAGTTTTTTGTAAGGTGTGTTATTTTGAGAGGACTTTTAGCCGCGGGTAGATTGCGCATGCGCAGAAGAGAAGTGACTGTTTTTGGGTTGGATGGGTTATGTTGGGAGTACTGAGTCGATATTATGAGGTTTTAAAAGAATATTCATAGCAATTCAGTGCAAGGACAAGTCAGTTTGGGGGATGTAGCGTTGTTTCCGAGTTAAAGTGTCCGTACCGTGGCCCTGGGGCTAATTTTGAAATTGATGTTACCCCTTACAGGCATTTTTCGTTATGCGCATGAGCAGACCATCAGTAATTTAACTGGTGGTGTTTTCGTCAGAGAGGATTAGGGTTTTGGGGTGGCGGATGCTATTCCTCTATAGAATCCCCTGTTGAGGGTCTGCGCATGCGTGGATTAAAGAAGTGATATCTCCTGAACCACTAGTGTTGGAGAATCGGAGTTTTTTGTAAGGTGTGTTATTTTGAGAGGACTTTTAGCCGCGAGTAGATTGCGCATGCGCAGAAGAGAAGTGACTGTTTTTGGGTTGGATGGGTTATGTTGGGAGTGCTGAGACGATATTATGAGATTTTAAAAGAATATTCATAGCAATTCAGTGCAAGGACAAGTCAGTTTGGGGGCTGTAGCGTTGTTTCAGAGTTAAAGTGTCCGTACCGTGGCCCTGGGGATAATTTCGAAATGTATGTAACCCCTTGCGGGCATTTTTCGTTATGCGCATGAGCAGACCATCAGTGATTTAACTGGTGGTGCTTTCGTCAGAGAGGATTGGGGTTTTGGGGTGGCGGGTGCTTTTCCGCTATAGAATCCCCTGGTGAGGGTCTGCGCATGCGTGGATTCAAGAAGCGATATCTCCTGAACCACTAGTGTTGGAGAATCGGAGTTTTTTGTGAGGTGTGTAATTTTGGGAGGACTTGCAGCCACGAGTATTCTGCGCTTGCGCAGACGAGAAGTGAATGGTTTTGGGTTGTTTGGGTTATGTTGGGAGTAATGAGCCGATATTGTGAGGTTTTAAAAGAATATTCATGTCAATTCAGTGCACGGACACAAGTCAGTTTGGGGGAAATAGCGTTGTTTCCGATTTGAATGGTCTGTATGGTGGCCCTGAGGCGAATTTATAAATAACTATATTCGGTAGATCTATATTAAAATGCGTTCGGATTTGGAGAAGATGCAATTTCGTCCCTAACGGAGGACCCACAACCGAATTTTTTTCTGATCTACGGTAAAACTAACAGCCAAACTGTATTGATAGCTATATTTGTTAAAGGAACTTGAAAAAAAAAAGCACTGACGTGAAGTCAGTACTCTTTGGCGCGCGTGTTCACGGTGGCTAATTTGAATTGAATGATTCAAAAATTAACAGTGCTGTATCTAAGCTGCCATCAGGATAGAGTAACAAAGTTGGAAAAGAACACAAGTGACTCTCCTTAGTCGCACAAGCTCCTAGAAGATTTGGGAGGGTCAGTATAATCCTAATCATGTTTATAGCACGCGCGCAAAAGCAGATTGACTTAACAATGAAAGAAAAAGTGTAAAAAGTCAATCTGCTTTGGCGCGCGTGCTATAAACATGATTAGGATTATACTGACCCTCCCAAATCTTCTAGGAGCTTGTGCGACTAAGGAGAGTCACTTGTGTTCTTTTCCAACTTTGTTACTCTATCCTGATGGCAGCTTAGATACAGCACTGTTAATTTTTGAATCATTCAATTCAAATTAGCCACCGTGAACACGCGCGCCAAAGAGTACTGACTTCACGTCAGTGCTTTTTTTTTTTTAATTTGACATTTCTTAAACTATATATACAGGTCTATTTACAAGGGGAAATATACAAGAAATTATCGCTTACATTAAGAATTTACATTTAGTGCCTGATCTCTGGGATCTCATCTAAAAATATAATATTATATATCTGTCATGAGATGTGTGGAAGAATGTGACAATTTTTCTAGAGGTATGTCGAATCAAATAAAAGACATATACTTCTCAGATGGGATGAAGGATTTCAGGAGTTCTTGTTATCGTTTTAACGATAACAATCTTCCTGCAGGATGAGGTGATGGGATAATTTATGTTTAATTTTGATGTTTGTGTTTTCCGCCGTGGTTGTCCCGAGATGTTGTGTTTTTCCAGTTTCTTCGTCGTGTGTTTGTAAAATTGTATTGTCTGACTTTTAATTATGTCGTGTATTGTGTTCGCGTTTCCGGATTTATGTAGGTCTTCAATTCTAGTGAATCTTGGTTTATTTAAAATTATTCGGATTATTTTGAATAATCTGTAACTTTTTGAAATTTGTGTTCGATGTATTGCTCCATATAGGGTTCGCATATAAAAATACTGGTCTGATTCCTTGATTATAAATTATAAGTTTTGAATTCCGGCTTAGCTTACTATGCTTGTTCAGTAAGGGGAAAATGTTACGTTGCATCATGTACGCCTTTCGCGATAAGTCGTTAATGTGTGAGTTATAGTTCATTTTTGCGCGTATGTTCTGGGGAACATCGCGTTATAGTTTTGCCCAAATGTGAAATTTAACTCTGTGGTGCCGTCCGTTGCCACGATAACTTGAGAACGGAAAGAGCTAGCGACTTGAAATTTTCAGGGTAGGTGGCGCATCCCAATACGACGGACAAGTTCGTTAATGGGTATAATCGGCCCAATGGTTTCCGAGTAATAATTTTGTTTTCGACCAAAATAAATCCGATCGAATTTAAACTTGGTGAGTAGTTGTAGAATATGAACCTAAGCACGTTTGTGAAATTTTGTGAGAATCGTATCGCTAGAAAATTATTAAAAAATTATTAAAAAATACTTTTGTTGTCACGATAACCTGAGAACGGAAAGAGATAGCGGCTTGAAAATTTCAGGTTAGGTTGTGCACCTGAATGCGACATTTGAGTTTGTTTATGATCATAATCGTCCAAACGGTTTTAGAGTTATAGCCATCTGAAATTTTCTGAAATTTGGTTGTTTTTTGTTCCTCATTAACTCGAATAATACAAAACCGATTGAATTCGAACATGGTTATTAGTTGTAGAATGCCAACGCGAAAATTCTTGCAGAATTTCGTGAGGATGGTATAACTAGAAAATTAAAAAAAAAACAATTAAAAATTATTGGAAAAAAATCTATGTATCATAAACTATTCGTCCGGCATGGCTGAAATTTTGGAAGAGTCTTCAGAACCTAAGTCTACTGCAGAATTCCAAGTTTGAACACGATCGGATCTATATTGTTGGAGAACCGCGCAGCCTTTTGTGAGTTCGGTAGCGGATGCGAATCGTCGTATGATATGTTGTCTATGGTCGTATTTTTGCGAACACCTTCAAAAATAAAAATATGAATGTCATGATGACATATCTTTTACGCGTATGTTATGGGAAAATCGTGTTATTTCATCACAAATCTATGGGAGATGATAGCCCTACATTAGTGGTCAGACCTGGTTTTGAAAGAGATCCTTCTTAGGAGGAGGCAACTAAATATTGAAGGGATTTCTATGAACAAGAGTGTTCTACGAACGATCGTGCAATCGTTAACACAGTGGTATTTCTTTCTTCGGAATTTTTCGATTTTTCAAGTGTTGAAGTTCAGTATTTTATTTGAGTTTTATGCCGTTCAAGTCACCAAATTGGGGTGAATATAACAGTGCACCTTTGTCAACTGCCCTAAGGAGTATTGTGAGTCAATTTGCTTGATTTGTAGTTTAAAAACACGGTAAATAATTCATTATTCATCGAGATGCCTGTCATGTGTGCGTCATGTTCTTCATCGATAAGCCGGACAAGTCCGGGTATTCAATGTCAGGGTTCATGTCGGAGTTCCTTCCATCTGAAATGTGCCAGACTTCCCAATTCATGTGTGGAGCTCCCCGATGACTCAGGATTTGTTTGGAGTTGTCCGAGGTGCAGATCTATTCAGGATGGTACTCAGGGTAACTCACAGACGAGCGAACTTAATGCTAAACTGGATTTGTTGATTAAGGATATTGCCTTGATAAAGTCTAATCAGTCAGAGGTTGTTGATTCCGTGAAATTTTACGGGGATAAGATTGATGATTTTAATGTACAAATGGAGAATATGAAATCTTTCATGAAATCCTTCGATGAGATGAAACAGGAATTGGCGTCAGTGAAAGCCGAATGTATTTCTCTGAGATCAGAGGTGGAATCTTTGAAACAGATGGGCCGATTGAGTAACATCGAGATTTGTGGTGTCCGAGAAAAAAGAAATGAAAATATTATTGAAATGGTTAAGAAAATTGGACAGGAAGTTAAATTCGATGTATCTGGCAGTGAAATCCAGACTGCTATTCGAGTTAAGCAGTTCACAAACCAAGGAAAGGGTCTTCCGAAGAACATAATAGTAAAATTTGTGGATTCTACAATTAAAAGTGCGTTTTTGACTGCCTTTCGTAAAAATGGAGGTAAAAACCTCACTACAAAAATTTTCAACCCAGATGCCGAGGTCCGTAGGATTTTTGTGAATGAACATCTTTCCCCTTACTATAAATTATTGCACAGGAAGACTCGCGAATGTTGCAAGAATCTCAACTACAAATTTTGTTGGATAAAGGATGGTAAAATCTTTGTGAAGAAATCTGATGACACCCATACTGTATGTGTTTCTGACGAGTCGATTTTGACAAGGTTGAATTGAGCATCCTCTTGGGTGTTCCACTAGTGCAGAATATACATGTAATTTTTAGTTTATATTCGGGAGTAAACGATTGTCTGTGTATTTCCAGAATGTCCGAGGCTTAAAATCTAAGACAGGTGAATTTTATCAATCGGCATGTTGCTCAGGCTCGGATATAATCTGCATAGCTGAGTCCTGGTTAAGGGAGGAGATTCTTAATTCTGAGCTGTTTCCAGACAATTACAGTGTTTACAGAAAGGATCGTGATCCTATTGTAAGTGGTAAAAGTGACGGTGGGGGAATAGTGGTTGCTGTTGTGAATAGTTTCGTGTCGGAGCCCGTTCTTGGCTGGTCTTCGTGCGGTGTTGTTGAGGAGTTGTGGATTTCGGTGGCAATTAGTGGGGGTAAAAAACTGTACATTTGTTGTGTGTATATTCCCCCATATGCAGTCCTGGATAATTATATCTCATTTTTCAATAAGTTGGAGGAAATTGTATTGACGAACTGTAATGACGAATTTTTGATTGTTGGGGATTTTAATTTATCAAAGCTGAGGTGGGAATTTGACGCAGGTCTGAAATGTTTGTATCCATTATCTGCTACTGATGCTAAAAGTGAATGTTTTGTAGACAATTTTTCGCTGATCAATCTGAGCCAACACTCTGGTGTCTCAAACTCAAACGGTAAATTCCTTGATCTGGTCATGACCTCGTCATCGCCATTGCACATAGGCGTAACTGTCGAGAGCTGTCTCACTCCGTTTGTCAGCGAGGATGTTCATCACCCTGCGCTGGAGATTTCTCTTCAGTTTGACTCTCTCAAGCGGCTGGCTAAAAGTACTTATACAAAATTGAAATTTTCAGATGCTGACTATAATTCTGTTAATGCTAGGCTGAAAGACGTTGATTGGGTGGCTATGTTTTCCAACTGTGGCGTTGATATATCTATAAGAAAATTTTATGATGTTATACAGAGTGTAATAAGGGATTATGTGCCTAAAAAGGAAATGAAAAAGTCGCGTTTTCCAATTTGGTTCTCGTCGAGTACTATCAAAATCATTAAAGAAAAAGAAAAATTTCATAAATATTGGAAAAAATTCAAAAATATTAGGGACTATAATATATATTCCAGGTTACGGAAAATTGTCAAGGAAAACACCAGAGTTGATTATGCCAACTATGTACAGTTAACTGAAAATAATTTGAAAGCAAACCCTAAGCACTTCTGGTCTTTTCTATCCAATAAGAAATCTAACAAGTCGATGCCTGCGAAAATGCACTTGAATAATATGGTAGCTGATGACAATCAGTCTATATCTAATCTTTTTTCAGCATATTTCAACAGTGTCTTTATACCATCTGTAACACCATCTTCGGTGGCTTCGCGAGATAACCCCAATAATTTCGGTGTCCCTTTTGTTAGTGAACAGGAGATCTCTGATGCTGTTAAGGGTTTGGGTGAAAATAAGGGTCCGGGTCCGGATGGGATACCTTCGATATTTTTAAAGAATTGCGTTTCATCCCTCGTAACTCCATTACATATTGTTTTCAATAGATGTCTTACAGAGGGCAAATTCCCTTCAACATGGAAGATTGCCCAGATAGTGCCAGTATATAAATCGGGTAATAGGTGTGACGTGTCAAATTACAGACCAATATCTATTCTGGATCACATGGGTAAAATATTCGAATCCATAATTTCCAGGAACTTGTTTTTCCAAATCAAGAATCATCTTGACCCACGTCAGCATGGTTTTTTTCCTGGAAGATCTGTGGTAACAAATTTGTTATCTTTTGTTCAGAGGACGTTGAGATCATTTGGAGAGGGCACATCTGTTTGCGTGGTGTACACCGATTTCTCAAAGGCTTTCGACAAAGTTCATCACCCTACTTTAATCACAAAGTTAAGAAATTTCGGTGTACATGGAAATCTCCTGGGACTTCTCATCTCATATCTGAGTGATCGAAGACAATATGTCGTCGTGAACGGTTGTAGATCGGATTCCCTACCGGTGTCGTCAGGGGTGCCCCAGGGTTCTCATCTGGGACCTCTGCTATTCCTGATATTTTTAAATGATGTGGGTGGATGTTTTGCTCATTGTGATATTGAAATGTATGCTGATGACCTGAAAATTTCGAAGCAAATTGTATCTCGTAATGACTATCTTCTTTTGCAGTCTGACCTCGATAAGTTTTCCAACTACTGCATGGTCAACAAATTGCAGTTAAACGTAGATAAGTGCCACAGTATCCTTTTCTCCAGATGCAAGTTTCCCATTACTTCTGGTTTAACACTGTCTGGGAAATGTTTGGCAGGGGTCAGCTCTGTGACAGATTTGGGTGTTACACTCGATACGAAGCTCACATTCGAACTACACATTGATAGGATAGTTCAGCATTCCTTAAGAAACCTTGGTTTCCTACTGAGGGTGACCAAGTCTTTCAGCCGGGCGGAGTCTGTGATTGCGTTGTATAATTCCGTCGTGAGATCTAGACTGGAGTACGCATCGGTCATTTGGAACCCGCATTATATGAAATATATGGATAGGATGGAAAAAGTTCAGCGGAGACTGGTCAGAACCCTTAATTTTCGATTCAATAAGCATCGTCATAGTTTTTCATATCCTAGCAATGTAAAATTTTATAATTTGGAGAGTTTGAGTTTGAGACGTGAGTTTTTGGATGTTTGCTTTTCCTACAAGCTTCTCAATGGCCTGGTTGATTCTTCTTGCGCGAGCTCGTTGAGTTTGAATTGTCATCCATATAATGTCAGAATTCGGATGTTGTTGACTGAGGAGAGGAGCAATACTAATTATATGTTGAATTCTCCGCTCCATAGATGCATTCACCGCCTCAACTTGGTTGGGGGGCGGGTGAGCGAGCTGGATGTATTTTCACCATCATTGCTGGCGTTTAAAGGACGCTTGAGGGGAATTTTGCGGGACAGAAGGGTGTAAATGGTCAGGTTTGATTGAATGTGGATTTGAATTAATTTGTAATATTTACTGTTCTCAACAAGAATGTATTTTTTTATTTTATTAGTAGTTAAGTTGTACGAATCGTGGTATTTAAAATGATATTTATGTATAATGTGTGCCCCTCTATTATTGGTCAGTTTTAACTGTCTGTTGAGGGTGCCTTTTCTTGTAAAAAAAAAAAAAAAAAAAAAAAAAAAAAAAATATCTTTGAGAAATAGAGAAGACGATTGTTCTTCAAGAGATCCATGTGCCTTCAGAAGAGTATATTTGTGAGAGGGGACTTTTGAAAGGTTATGTATTATTATTAACATGATATCGCTGAAATTTTGTTGAAGGCTTCTGATCTTGTAAGGTGAGAGGCTCATTTGTGGATATTAAATCTCGTGATGGGTAGAGAGGAATTTTAGGCCAGTTTTTCTATCACTAATGAGAATATAACTTTATGTTTCACCTCATCACCTTTAGATCTATCAATGGACATTTATTGGTTAAGAATAAGTAATTGAATATTACTTTGAATTGAATTTCATTCAATATGTTAGTAACTAAACTTATAATTTTCTTTACTTTGATCATTTAAATATGACATTAATTCCAGTAATATTTTTCAAGAATAATTATGTATTCTTCTCCTAAAGAAGAATTGAAGGTAGACAATAATGTGTTAATTTTTTCATCATTGCTTTCTATCCTGACTTCACGAAAAAAAAATTGGTTCAAGCACTGACGTGAAGTCAGGAGCTTTTGCGCGTATGTTCTATTGTCCATTCTCCTGTATTGGACACTCTTAATCGAATTCACCATGGTAAATTCGATTAAGAGTGTTCAATACAGGAGAATGGACAATTGAACATACGCGCAAAAGCTCCTGACTTCACGTCAGTGCTTGAACCAATTTTTTTTCGTCTAGGGTTATACCGAGATATTTGACTGTGTTTTGCTGTTTTATGGTCTGGCCATTGAATGTTACGTTTTATTGTGAGGAAGCAGATCATATAAACTATGAGATGTCACTGTTTGGCAGTTACCTATCAATTATTTTATGTTTTAAGTTCAGTCATTATTTTACGAAGTGTGCATATTAAAGAGTTAAACGTGAACAAGAGTAATTTATTGGACACAACAAGTTGGCGATGATGATTAACACCATGAATGAAGAGCAATTTGGTCAATTTCATTCTGTTCTTAAAGCAGCCCTCGAAAGTAAGCCAGTTCCAATTCCTCAAATTACACCTTTTGAGAATTATGATTCAAAGACTGAAAAATTTTCTTCTTATTTGGAACGTTTCGAAAAATTATTGTGACCTGAAAAATGTCAGTGAGAATAGGAAGAAGGTTCAGCTGTTGTGTTCATCGATTGGGAAAGCACATTACAATAATTTAGCTGCCCTCTCGGGTCCTGATGAACTTGTGAAAGAAAATGAGTATAGTGTCATAGTAGAAAAATTCAAGAAAATGTTAACCCCTGTCGTCTCCCCAGCCGTTGCTCAGCATTATTTTCTGAGTGTCACTCAGCAGACTCAACAGTCAATATCTGATTTTGTTGCAGCACTGATGGGTAATATTAAAGATTGTGACTTTTATGTTACCTGTCCTTCTTTAAATTGCAAGAGAAAACATTCCATTGCGGATTTATTCCTTCGTGTTCAGTTCATCAGAGGTTTGAAAGACAACTGGATACGTGAGCATTTGTTGCAAGACACTACTTTCAAGAGTTTCGATGAGCTACTTAAAATGGCAACTGCACTGGAAGTATCTCGATATGAATTCGGTCAGTTAGGCCAAACTCTCGACAAGTTATCTGATAATCCGGAAGACACACACAGAGTAGTTGGTCCTTCCACAAACAAGCAAGGCAATCGTCACAACCACAAACCGTTTCAGTTCAGGAACATCAGTTTCCAGTCTAGGTGTCGAACAGGTTATGTCGATTATAAATCATTAGGTATCGATGGTGTTTGCCTGAATTGGGGTCGATCAAATCACAGATCTCCTGAATGCAGATTGCATCGTGAATCGCTGAAGTGCACTTCTTGTAAGAAGGTTGGTCATGTCGCCAAGGTCTGCATCACTTCGCTGCTCCAGAAATCTAAGACTCAGCATTTGACGTCTGAAATTTTCAAAGTGAAGATCGGCATTGTGACCATGAGTTTGGCATTGTCCGGATGGAAAATATTGAGGACTTGTACGTGCTTGGGCCAAACACAGATAAGTACATTGTCGAAGTAACTCTCAATGGCAAGTCACAAAATTTTGAAGTAGACTCTGGAACTCGTTTTTCCCTTCTTTCGGAAATTGATTTAAAAAAGCTTGACCTCAATGTTCCAATCCAGACAACTTCAGTCTTATTCCGATCCTACTCAGACCACGTAATAAAGCCCTTAGGAAAGGTTAGTCTCTCAGTCACATATGGAAATAAGTCAATCGAAGCTGATCTCTTCATAGTACCAGCAGGGCATGATGCTTTGCTTGGCCGGATGTGGATTCGTGAACTAGGAATCAACCTCAACCAGATTGATAGATGTCGTATTTTAGAAACCAACCCAGTTTATGTCAATTCTATCACGTCACTCGAAGACATTCTTAACTCATATTCGACCATTTTTGAAGAAAGAGTCGGTTGTGTTCCTAATGTGGAAGTAAAGCTCCAACTCAGAGAAGGAGCAAAGCCTGTATTCATCCGTGCGCGCGATGTTCCATTTGCATTGCGGGAAAAATTTGAAAAAGAACTTTCCACACTGGAGATTCAAGGAGTCATAACCCCTGTCTCATTAAGCGATTGGGGATCTCCATTGGTTGTAATAGCAAAGCCAGATGGTGGTGTGAGGCTATGTGTTGATTACAAAAGTGGTGTCAACAAAAGACTCGTTGCTGTCAACCACCCAATACGGCGCATAGATGAGGTTCTACATAGTCTCAGAGGGTCGAAATATTTTTGCACGTTAGACCTGCACAAAGCTTATCTCCACCTGAAGGTTGATGAAGAAGGAAGCAATATTCAGACTATTTCGACGCACAAAGGTACATTCAAGATGAATCGTCCTAGTTTCGGAATTAAAACTGCGCCGTCAGAATGCAATCGTATTTTATCACAGCTATTGAACGGACTTTCCAAGGTTGAAGCTTACTTTGATGATATAATCTGCCATGGTACCACGCTGGAGGAGTGCACTCGTAATCTCATTACTTGTTTAGAATGCCTAAAAGCCAATGACCTACACCTAAACAGGAGCAAATGCTCTTTCTTTAAGGAAAGCATAAACTATCTTGGTCATGTGGTATCGTTCAACAAAATCCAGAAAAGTTCATCGAAGGTTCAAGCTGTTTCCCAGATACCTCGGCCGAAGAATGCTGATGAGCTGTCTGTTCTGCCGAACGGACAGCTCCTTTTGTCAGGAAATCACAGATGTTTGAAGTTCAGGTTAGGTGATTCGAATTTTCTTTTATTGCCTGTCACAAAAATAAATATTCAATCATGAATCCAAGTAAGTACAAATAACAAGTAGGAGTTCGCCAACTTTTAACTTTCTACTTTAATTGAACGAGATTTCGTACTTGTACGCAACTCGTGCGCAGCTTTACGCAGATTAGACAGTCCGATGATGTAAATATAACCTTACTTTGTAAAATATTCAATTTATTTGGTGTGTATTTATGTGGGTTCCGTGTTATAACATTGGAAAATGAATTTTAAACACTTGTTTTCAAATATAGGGGGAACAGAGGTTATTTTGAAAAATTAATACCTCCGATCTTTGACTTGTGGGTTTTTATTTCTTAATTGTTAATTTGAGTGCATGAATGCTGCATTTTTGTACGTGCTAATTCATAATTGTTATTTGATACTTTTTACTTGATAATTGTTATTTGATGCTGCATGAATCCACACTTAAATAGCTTGGTTGCTTGCGGACTCTCTCAGTCCGACGTTGAACTGGTGGAGCTGGTTGATCTTGTGGATGATGGGATCTTGGACTTGCTGAATTGCTTGTATATAGCTGTATAGGTGAATTTGGGAAAGGAATAGATGAAATTGAATCTTCAGTGGGGCGATCAAATATGGGAAACCGAAATCTTGATGGAGGAGGCTGTGGAATCTGCAAAAATACTTGCTTTTTGGTACAAGGGACGATATGAGTTGATTAATGTGTCGTTTTAGAGAGCGCCTTGAATCTAATTCAACCATGTAATGGTATTGACCCAATTTCCTGGTCACAATGCCGAACTGTCAGATGTCTTGATTTTCACGGTGAATCTTCACCTGGACTCTCTCTCCCACTTGAAGGGAACGTACACGAGACGTGCTGCGGCTGCTGAGAACCCGTGCCTTTGAATTTGGAAGCAATGCATCAAGGCGAATTCGAATCCGTCGTTTCAAGTATAATTCTGCTGGCGATAATCCCGAGGCTAATGGCGTAGCGTGATATCTAAATAAAATACTTCTCAGTTTGATTGAGATAGGAGCTGGATCATCCGCAGAGGCTTTTAAACGTCTCTTTAGTGTTTGAATGCTGCGTTCTGCAAGCTCGTTGGTGGCAGGATGATTCGGAGCACTGTATTTTTGAAAAATTCCTCGTTCCTTGCTATGTCTCAGAAATTCTTCACTTTTGAATATGGTAGCGTTGTCTGCAACTAAAACAGCTGGATATCCATGCACAGAGAAGATTTCTTCAAGGAGAAAAATGGTTGATGCAGAGGACGGTGCGTCACGAGTTATACGGACCTCTGCCCACTTAGACTTTGCGTCTACACACATCAGAAAAAAAATGGCCCTCGAAAGAACCTGCATAATCTATGTGGATCCTTTCCCATTTCTCCTTCGACTGATCCCACGAATGTACTGTGGCTTTTGGTGGGTTGTGTCGAACCTTGGCACAGGGCTCACACGCCTTGACAAGGCGTTCTATGTCTTTGTCCAATCCTTCCCAATATACATATTTCCTGGCGAGCTGCTACATCTTAGTTATGCCCAAGTGTGACGCATGAAGTTCTTCAAGGATTGGCGCTTGGAGAGATTTTGGTATAACAACCCTGTCCGACCTGAAGCACATGTCACCAGAAATTGTGTATGGGCTGTCCTTGGAGGTGTTCCTCAGCTCGAGCATCAGTGCCTGCAACACTGTGTCTTTGGCGGTTTCTTCCGCGATGGTATCTGCTGTGATCGATAAACTGGATATTTGAATCAGATTTTCGGCGTACATGGTGTTGACTTCTTCGTCTATGGTTAACTTTGGTAACTGGGTGGATACAGAAATTGGAACACGGGACAGGCAATCTTGCCTGTCTGTTAATTGATAATTGTTACTTGGCTGCATGAACACTCTCATTCAGATATATGAAGTTCAACTTTTACTCACTATTTGTAATTGTTAATTGTTACTCGATACTCGTTAATTTGGGCTGCATGAATCCACACTAAGTGACTATGTTTTGGGTTGAATTCACAGAGCTAAATTCAAGTGGGGGAGAATGGTCGCGTTCAGCAGAACCAACAGTTGCGGAACAGTTGTCACATTTCGATGATATTTCTGCCGAACGGTACGCTCACTTTGGAACATGTTGAGTAGCGGTTGTCATTTTAAGGAGCGTAGATTTTTTCCGCTCAGTATCAGTAACATGTTGTAAGTTTGACAGTTGTGACATTTATTCAATATTCAGACTATTTCGACGCACAAAGGTACATTCAAGATGAATCGTCTTAGTTTCGGAATTAAAACTGCGCCGTCAGAATTCAATCGTATTTTATCACAGCTATTGAACGGACTTTCCAAGGTTGAAGCTTACTTTGATGATATAATCTGCCATGGTACCACGCTGGAGGAGTGCACTCGTAATCTCATTACTTGTTTAGAATGCCTAAAAGCCAATGACCTACACCTAAACAGGAGCAAATGCTCTTTCTTTAAGGAAAGCATAAACTATCTTGGTCATGTGGTATCGTTCAACAAAATCCAGAAAAGTCCATCGAAGGTTCAAGCTGTTTCCCAGATACCTCGGCCGAAGAATGCTGATGAGCTGAGACGATTTCTTGGATTAGTCACCTACTACGCCAAATTCATTCCGGACTTTTCTACCAAATCCTACTTACTGCGCCGCTTGTTAGGGAAGGATGCAAAGTTCCACTGGTCTGCTGGAACTGAAGCCGCTTTTCTGATTCTTAAGTCAGAATTGTGCAGTGACACAGTTCTTGTTCCATTCGATCCGTCAAAACTTGTGATTCTCACCACTGACGCAAGTCCTACCGGAATAGCCGCCATTATAAGTCACGAAATCGATGGTCAAGAAAAACCAATCGCCTACTCATCTCGTGCTCTGACGCAGGCTGAGATAAACTATAGTCAGCTCGATAGAGAGGCTCTGGCCATCGTTTATGCAACAACACACTTCTACAACTATATTTACGGCAAACGTTTTGTTTTAGTCACCGACAATGAACCACTGTCCCGAATTTTTCACCCAGATCGAGCTCTGCCACAGATGACGTCAGCAAGATTGTTAAGATATGCATCGTTTCTCAGTGGGCTTGATTACACCGTTCACTGCAAGAAAGGCAAGGATAATGAAAATACAGATTGCCTGTCCCGTGTTCCAATCTCTGTATCCACCCAGTTACCAGAGTTAACCATAGACGAAGAAGTCAACACCATGTACGCTGAAAATCTGATTCAAATATCCAGTTTATCGATCACAGCAGATACCATCGCGGAAGAAACCGCCAAAGACACAGTGTTGCAGGCACTGATGCTCGAGCTGAGGAACACCTCCAAGGACAGCCCATACACAATTTCTGGTGACATGTGCTTCAGGTCGGACAGGGTTGTTATACCAAAATCTCTCCAAGCGCCAATCCTTGAAGAACTTCATGCGTCACACTTGGGCATAACTAAGATGAAGCAGCTCGCCAGGAAATATGTATATTGAGAAGGATTGGACAAAGACATAGAACGCCTTGTCAAGGCGTGTGAGCCCTGTGCCAAGGTTCGACACAACCCACCAAAAGCCACAGTACATTCGTGGGATCAGCCGAAGGAGAAATGGGAAAGGATTCACATAGATTATGCAGGTCCTTTCGAGGGCCATTTTTTTCTGATGTGTGTAGACGCAAAGTCTAAGTGGGCAGAGGTCCGTATAACTCGTGACGCACCGTTCTCTGCATCAACCATTTTTCTCCTTGAAGAAATCTTCTCTGTGCATGGATATCCAGCTGTTTTAGTTGCAGACAACGCTACCATATTCAAAAGTGAAGAATTTCTGAGACATAGCAAGGAACGAGGAATTTTTCAAAAATACAGTGCTCCGAATCACCCTGCCACCAACGAGCTTGCAGAACACAGCATTCAAACACTAAAGAGACGTTTAAAAGCCTCTGCGGATGATCCAGCTCCTATCTCAATCAAACTGAGAAGTATTTTTTTTAGATATCACGCTACGCCATTAGCCTCGGGATTATCGCCAGCAGAATTATACTTGAAACGACGGATTCGAATTCGCCTTGATGCATTGCTTCCAAATTCAAAGGCACGGGTTCTCAGCAGCCGCAGCACGTCTCGTGTTCGTTCTCTTCAAGTGGGAGAGAGAGTCCAGGTGAAGATTCACCGTGAAAATCAGGACATCTGACAGTTCGGCATTGTGACCAGGAAATTGGGTCAATACCATTACATGGTTGAATAAGATTCAAGGCGCTCTCTAAAACGACACATTAATCAACTCATATCGTCCCTTGTACCAAAAAAGCAAGTATTTTTGCAGATTCCACAGCCTCCTCCATCAAGATTTAGGTTTCCCATATCTGATCGCCCCACTGAAGATTCAATTCCATCTATTCCTTTCCCAAATTCACCTATACAGCCATATACAAGCAATTCAGCAAGTCCAAGATCCCATTATCCACAAGATCAACCAGCTCCACCAGTTCAACGTCGGATTGAGAGAGTCCGCAAGGAACCAAGCTATTAAAGTGTGGATTCATGCAGCATCAAATAACAATTATCAAGTAAAAAGTATCAAATAACAATTATGAATTACCACGTACAAAAATACAGCATTCATGCACTCAAATTAACAATTAAGAAATAAAAACCCACAAGTCAAAGATCGGAGGTTTTAATTTTTCAAAATAACCTCTGTTCCCCCTATATTTGAAAACAAGTGTTTAAAATTCATTTTCCAATGTTATAACACGGAGCCCACATAAATACACACCAAATAAATTGAATATTTTACAAAGTAAGGTTATATTTACATCATCGGACTGTCTAATCTGCGTACAGCTGCGCACGAGTTGCGTACAAGTACGAAATCTCGTTCAATTAAAGTAGAAAGTTAAAAGTTGGCGAACTACTACTTGCTCTTGTACTTACTTGGATTCATGATTGAATATTTATTTTTGTGACAGGCAATAAAAGAAAATTCGAATCACCTAACCTGAATTTCAAACATCTGTGATTTCCTGACAAAAGGAGCTGTCCGTTCGGCAGAACACGATACCGATCTTTCTGCTGAACGCGACCAATACTGTGAGGAAGCAGATCATATAAAATATGAGATGTCACTGTTTGGCAGTTATCAATTATTTTATGTTTTAAGTTCAGTCATTATTTTACGAAGTGTGCATATTAAAGAGTTAAACGTGAACAAGAGTCATTTATTGGACACAACACGTTTTGTGTCGATTTTCGTTTAATCCTGTGTGTAAAGTGTACCAGAGTAGTTTTATTTGCGTTTATTTTGATTTTCCATCTGTCGTAGTATTTTTCGAGTTTCTGAATGTGCTCTTGTATGTATTTGTCTGCCTGAGTTGGATGGAGGGATTCTGCTATAACCGCGGTGTCGTCGGCGAAAATTTTCAGTTTTGTTCTGTCTGTTTTTGGAATGTCGTTTATGTAGTAGTTGAAGAGGGTTGGGGAGAGGATACCTCCTTGTGGCAACCCAGCCGGGATGGGAGACGTGCTGGAAAGGGATTTTTCAACCCTGGTTTGGAATGTTCGACCCGAGATGTAAGATTGTATGATTTTGATGATGTGTACTGGGAGTTTGGTTTGGAGGAGTTTGAATTTGAGGACCTCATGCCACACGGTGTCGAAGGCTTTCTCGATATCTAAATTGAGCATTGCTGTGATTGTTCGGAAATTGAAATTTTTTGTGATTTGATCGGTGATTGTGGCCAGTTGGAGGGTTGTGTAGGAGAGTTGAATAGGATCCCATTCTGCAACTTGTTTTATAGCGAATTCCATTGGTAGAACTCGTGCGCACTGAGTGCATGAATCGTATTCCATTGGAGAATTGCGTCGAGCATTTTGAGGTCCATCGGGAAACCAATGCAACATTTATTGCACTCAGTGCACCACTGGTTTTGCCAATGGAATTCGCTATTAGAATATACTATTTTGCCTTCATCACTAAACTCAACATTGCTTGCTAATTTATCGGTCACCCGATGACCTATTCGATCTGAGAGAGACAAAAGGCTGACATGCGCGTGGGTTTACCGTGTGTGTTGTAGTATCATGTCCAGGACCTAAGGGTCCTAATGATGACCAGAGTTGGCAAATTTTCAAAGCAATTGGAAAAATTTCAAAGCAGTAGGAAAAATTTCGAGGCAATTGAAAAAATTTCGAAGCAGTTGGAAAATTTTCGAAGAAGTTGAACATTTCGAAGCAGTTGGATAATTCACCCCCCATTTTCGGTTGTGTAATACTTCAATGCACAGTTGGAAAATGTTCGGTCCGTCCATGACAATACTTATGGAAAGACTGATACAAATATAACCTTTTATTCTTTTCTATCAAAACCAAATTTGTTAGAACGCCAACAAAAGTGAATAAAAGCCATATATCGTATCAAGTGTAAATGTGATGAAATTATCTTCATTACCACATTAATTTTATTGCCGATTTTATGCCGACAGTACCCCATGGCTACCTACAAACAACTCAAGAATATGCAGTAATCATTTCATTGGCGGAAACGCCTGGTCATCCAGCAAATCATCCGACCATTATTCCAACTATGTAATTATAGATTTAAAGAGCTTTTAACATTCAATGTAGATCGTTTTAATCGTTGGAAAAAAAGAATATTAGTATCTGAAGTGTCGTGTGATGATAGTGAAGAAATTAATAAATGATTTATCTGAAGGTGTTCAGTTACACAATGATCAATGAAACAGTCGATAAATCGATTCCAGTGGTGTCATTTGAGCACATTGTATATTATTGTATATTATTATACTGATCCTCCTAGATCTTCCCCAAGGAGACCCCTCATAAGCTCTCGAAGAGCTTGAGCGAGTAAGGAGAATCAGTTCTGGTCTGTGTAGGCTTCGTTACTGTGTCCTTACGCCACCTAAGGCAGAGCACTGTTATTTTTTGACCCAACAGTGAATGGTGTCACTACTCTCTGGGCAGATCTCCGGCACGTATTACATAAGTGGTAACTTTATATT
This sequence comes from Halyzia sedecimguttata, assembly GCA_937662695.2. Classification (NCBI taxonomy): domain Eukaryota; kingdom Metazoa; phylum Arthropoda; class Insecta; order Coleoptera; family Coccinellidae; genus Halyzia; species Halyzia sedecimguttata. Next base: position 15,404,678 of record OW569415.2, read on the forward strand.
TTCATGTGACTTTGATCGTGAGTCAAATAGTGTTCTGTGGACCTGACATAGGTACCAATTTCATTATCTAGATTTCGAGGATGTAGTTCTATAAAAAATGAGATACAACTTTTGGCTATAACTGCTGTAAGGGGAAAAGTTTTTAAATTATTATTAGATCTGTAACCACTGATCAAATTTCAACAAAATATCTCTGGAAAACAGATTATAAATTTTTGCGTGCGTGTTCCGTAAGGAACAGCGTGCTATAATTTTGCCACAATGTTTGTATTTTTCCATTTGTTTTTGCGAAAAAGGTGGCAAACGATTGAGTTCGACTCATTGATGAATAATCTGAGGTGAAATTCAATTCTGTCCGTCCGTCCGGTCCAGCTGGCCGTTAGCACGATAACTCTCGAACGGAAGGAGTTAGAGGATTGAAATTGGCAGGGTAGTTTTGGAGCGTAAATATCTCGGACGAGTTCGTTAACGGGCGAAATCCACCAAGCGGTTTAGGAGTTATTGCCCTTTTTGCGCGCGTGTTCAGCAAGGAACAGCGTGCTATCATTTCGTCACAATGTCTGTATTTTTCGATTTTTGGCGCTCTAGTTCCTCGGAACTGAGTGCTTATCAATTAGCCCAAATGTCTGTAATTTTCGAATTTTTCGATGAAAATGGTCTTAAACGATTTGGTTCGACTCACTGATCAAGAATCCGTTTTCATTGCAGAAATAGATTCCTTAGAAAATTTCAAGTTATTTTGATGTAACATTTTTCAGTTTTGGTTGGAAAATTCTCTCTGAGCGGGAAAATTCGAAAAAAAAATCGAAAATAGAGCTCCGCTGAAACAAGAATAACTTCGAGGTTTTTGGATGGAAAATTTTCATTTTTGGGATTTTTCAAGATGTAAGATTGATGTATCCACTTCAAAAATCGAAATCGCGATTCATGATACAGGGGGTGAAAAAATCGCTTTCAAAGTTAGGGATGACAAAATCGTGAAAATCAATTTTTTCAAATTAGAACCTCATTTTTGCGCGTATGTTCTGGGGAACATACGCGTTATAGTTTTGCCCAAATGTCTGTAACTTTCGAATTTTTTGAAAAAAATGGTCTCAAACGATTAAGTTCGACTCCCCAATGAAGAATTCGAGGTCAAATTTGATTCTGTCCGGCCGGCCGTTGCCACGATAACTTGAGAACGAAAAGAGCTAGCGACTTGAAATTTTCAGGGTAGGTGGCGCATCCCAATACGACGGACAAGTTCGTTAATGGGCATAATCGGCCCAGTGGTTTCCGAGTAATAATTTTGTTTTCAACCAATATGAATCCGATCAAATTGAAACTTGGTGGGTAGTTGTAGAATATGACCCTAAGCACGTTCGTGAAATTTAGTGCAAATCGTATGGCTAGAAAATTTTAAAAAAATTATTAAAAAATATTTTTGTTGTCACGATAACTTGCGAACGGAATGAGATAGCGGCTTGAAATTTTCAGGTTAGGATGAACACCAGAACGCGACATTTCAGTTTGTTTATGAGCATAATCGGCCAAACGGTTTCAGAGTTATAGCCATCTGAAATTTTCTGAAATTTCGTGGTTTTTGTTCCTCATTAACTCAAAAAGTACTGAACCGATTGAATTCAAACATGGTTATTAGTTGTAGAATGCCAACGCAAAAATGTTTGCAAAATTTGGTGAGGATAGCATTTGTAGAAAATTTTTAATAAATCATCGAAAATAAAAAAAAAAAATTCTATATATCAGTAACTATTCGTTTGAAATTGCTGAAATTTTGCAAGAGCCTTCATAACCTAACTCTACTGCCAAGTTTCAAGTTTTAATACGATCGGTTAAATATTGTTGGAGATTCGAGCATTCTTGTGCGAGTTCAGTAGATGGATGACCGTTGCCTCGATAACTTTCGAACGAAAGGAGATAGGGACTTGCAATTTTCAGGGTAGGTTGCGTATCCGAAAGAAAGTGTTGAGTTCGTTTTTGGGCATAATCGGTCTAACGGTTTCCGAGTTATACCCACCTGGAATATTATTTCCTTGATAACTCAAAAAATAAATATTCGATCGAATTGGTGCTTGGTAACTAGTAGTAGAAAATCAACATAAAGACGTGTTTAAAATTTTGTAAGAATCGTATCCCTAGAAAATTTGAAAAAAATGACGAAAAAAAAAATTTCAAGAATCGTACCCCTAGAAAATTTTTAAAAAGTCACGAAAAAAAAATTGGTTCAAGCACTGACGTGAAGTCAGAAGCTTTTGCGCGTATGTTCTATTGTCCATACTTCTGTATTGGACACCCTTAATCGAATTTACCATGGTAAATTATGTTGTCCATTCTCCTGTATTGGACACTTAATTCGAATTTACCATGGTAAATTCGAATTGAGAGTGTCCAATACAGGAGAATGGACAACATAATTTACCATGGTAAATTCGATTAAGGGTGTCCAATACAGAAGTATGGACAATAGAACATACGCGCAAAAGCTTCTGACTTCACGTCAGTGCTTGAACCAATTTTTTTATGGCAGATATTGAATCTACGTTAAAAAATAATGTGAGTGTATGCAGCACACCCTTGCCCTAAAGTGGATATTTTCTGAGTTATTCACAAAAAACTGTTTTTCGTCTTGAATTTTCAGCTATTTCTTTTCCCTTCACGCCAAAAAGATGAAATTTTCAGGAACTGTTACTTAAACCATGTTTTAGATTTTACTACCCTAATATGCAAGAGAAAAAAGTTACAGGTTGTTCCTAAATAGATGGCGAATTTTGATTCGAATTTGTATCGGAAACCTCTTTATTTCAACTAATCGGCCATCGGTTTTCTCTCCAGTGATAAATAAATAATTCCTTATGAACCATATGCAAAAACTTATCATGTTTTACATTCTTTTTTTTTAATGATAGATATCATTAATCACATCTGCCAAATTCCTCTTTATTCAGTAGCATTTTGTGTTTACTATTAATTTGGTGATAATTCGTATTAAGTTATAAAATCGATCACTATGCCTAATTTTACCAATGAAGATTATTTAAATCTCATTCTACTTCATGGAGAATGTAATAAAGTTGTAGATGGAACGATTCGACTGTTCATTGAGAGGTTTCCTGACCGACCCAGACCAACGAGAGATACCATTAACAGAACCATGACAAACTTGAGAAATGTCGGATCTTTCGTTAAGAAAACTATACACAGAGAAAAAAGTGTAGTAGAAGATGAGAACCACGAAATTACAGTTCTTGCATATTTTCGTGTGAATCCTCAAAATTCTCTCAAAGATGCCGGGATTGATCTGGGATTATCTCAATCGAGTGTTTGGAGAATATTAAAAAAACATAAAATGCACCCATATAAATTCAATAGGGTACAGCATTTGAAGGAAACTGATTTCGTCAGGAGAACAGAGTTTTGCGAAGCTATGATGATTCGATTTCAAGAGAATGAAAACTTTTTGGACTGTATATTTTGGACAGATGAATCTAAATTCACAAAGAATGGTTCTTTCAATAGGCATAACAGTCATTATTGGGATGAAGAGAACAACCACCACTTCTGACAATGGATCTTTCAAGAGACCTGGAGTTTCAATGTTTTTTGCGCCATCAAAAATAATGCAATTCTCGATGTTCACATTTATGATGGGACTTTAACTGGTAAGATAGAACACTACACATGTTTGCATTATTTAAAGAATGTTCTTCCTTAGGAGATAGATATTCTGACATATTGACTCAAATAATTGAGCCGCTACTACAGAACCATAATGACTTATGGTATCAACAGGATGGCGCGCCTCCACACAATTCACTCAATGTGTCAAATATCCTCTACAGGCTATTTGAAGATCGATGGTTGGCGAACAATGGTCCACATCTTTGGCCACCACGTTCTCCCGATTTAACTCCTTTAGACTATTATGTTTGGGGTAGGATAAAAAATATTGTCTACTCAACTCCCCTGACTGATAAAGAGGACTGCATAGAACGAGTCAGAAATGCGTTCAGGTTTGTTTAGATTTTTAGATTCATAGTTTTGAAACTCAATTTGGTTTTTAAACACTTTTGCAGATCTCTTCCTCCCGATGAAATAAGAAGAGCAACGCACGAAGCATTCCTGAGACGTATGAATAAATGTCTAGAAATTAACGGTCAAAACTTTGAGCATCTTCTCTAGTTATAACTGCGAGAGTTTGCCATGGTTCTCCTAATAGTAACTTGAAGTCGGTTTCAAAAAGGGGTGAAAAATCTACAGCATGGTTCAAATAACAGTTCCTGAAAATTTCATCTTTTTGGCGTGAAGGGAAAAGAAATAGCTGAAAATTCAAGACGAAAAACAGTTTTTTGTGAATAACTCCGAAAATATCCATTTTAGGGCAAGGGTGTGATGCATACTTTCACATTATTTTTTTAAGTAGATTCAATATCTGCCATAAAAAAATGGGGTTCTAATTTGAAAAAATTGATTTTTCACGATTTTGTCATCCCTAACTTTGAAAGCGATTTTTTCACCCCCTGTATCATGAATCGCGATTTCGATTTTTAAAGTGGATACATCAATCTTACATCTTGAAAAATCCCAAAAATGAAAATTTTCCATCCAAAAACCTCGAAGTTATTCTTGTTTCAGCGGAGCTCTATTTTCGATTTTTTTTTCGAATTTTCCCGCTCAGAGAGAATTTTCCAACCAAAACTGAAAAATGTTACATCAAAATAACTTGAAATTTTCTAAGGAATCTATTTCTGCAATAAAGAAATGGTATTCTAATTTGAAAAACGGAAGTTGACGTCATTTCCGGAAAAACCGGAGGTGCTCATACCTTGAAAATATTTTAGATTTCATCAGCATCGTGAAATACTTATAAGTGCTGAATTTCATGAAAATACGTTCAGTAGTTTCCCGTATAATTATGGGTGAGGTTCCTCGTGAAAGACCCTGTATAGCTTCGGTGAATTCATTTAATTTGTACAAAAGTAGTACAAATGATAATGAGAATTACCGAAGCGAATTTAATTCTTGAGTTAGGTAATTCTCTAATAAAACCTCGATCCATAATAAACAGAATCCTGAAAAGTCATGACTTCGAATCAAGACCTCCACTATTGCATCCCAGGAAGAACGACCTAACAACCGAAAACGAAAAGATGATACAGATGCCCCTCAACAAAAGACAATAAATATAGTACTTGCTGCAGTACCTACCTAAATGTAAAAAAATCTGTATGCAAGGATCACAGCTCCACAAACCTGTTATGTGATCATTGCCAATAATACATAATAAGAAAAGTTATTGACAGTTTTATTTTCGTATATTATTATTATCTAAAATTATTTTTCATTTCATGAATGGTGCCTTATGTTTTGTATTCGCAAATTGTTGAGAAGAAAATAAATGGATATTCTCAAAATTCGTTGTTTTAGATACCTACACCAATTTTTATTCATTGGTGAAAACGTGGTATTTAGCTTAAGATACACCAGTGTTGAAGAATTACTTCTTCTCTATTTGATAATTATTTTTGACATTTGAATATAAAGCTATATCTGCATGTATTCTGCGTAGTTATTCGATGGACAAAAATCTTTCAAGACTTTTAAAACCTTGCAAAAAATTTGGGTCAGCAATGACCCGACGATACCAGTTATGTTACCAAAAAGCACGATACAAGTAAAGGGTTAAACATCGATGTTTAAGATTGAATCGTTGGTATTTATTAAAAATATCTTAAAAAGCACTGAAGTGAAAGCAGGAGCATTTGTGTGCATGTTCCCCCCCGAATGTTCAACGGAGTTGGCAAATTTTCAATACAGTTGGGAAATTTTCGAAGGAGTTGGAAAAAATTTCGAAGGAGTTGGGAAAAATTTCGAAGGAGTTGGAAACAATTTCGAAGAAGTTAGAAAAACTCCAATGGAGTTGGAATATTTCCGAAAAAATTTTTATAAAATGTGAAGGAATTCGACCGCATGGCAGGACAAATGCGGAGCAGGCTGATAATAGAGACGGGATAACTTGGAATAACACCATGTACACTTTCCTCTTGCAGTAAATTCAATATTAAATAGTTTTCGGCAAAATGTGTGTAGCCGGCGAAAAATAATATTTATCATAATATTGCGTTATCCCAAAACGGGTAGCTCTCTAGGGGCCTGTGACGTCAAGTATGACGAGGTTACCGAACTCATGATGGCATTCATTATATTGTGTTATTTCATAATTATTTATAAACTATAAGTAGGTATTTGATACGGCTGAGTCAAACTGAATAACGAGTGCAATAAGCCTAAACATCAACTGTTATACTTGGACCGATTGTACAATATCGATGAGGCAGTCTAATTAGAACCAATGGTTCACTTACATGTACGACAAGAATAAACCCCCTTCCTTGATGCAACTGAGACTTTTAATAAATCCTCTGCACGTATGAGTTCGAACCGATTCCGTTGCGTGTAGAACATCACATGGCGATCCTGCCAGGATAATAAAATTCCAGTTAGAATACTGAATGTGAACGATAGAGAGATAAGACTTAAAAATTTCCAACCAAAACTTGAAAGTTTTGCAAAATTCGAGATATTAAATTATGGTAGGAACGAGATATCTGTGCAAGGAGTAGACGATATATTGAATTTGGTTAATATGAAGTCATTGAATAAGAAAGAAACATTCTCAATTCAGAAAATATGTGCCAAATACGCGGATATCTTTCACCTCGAAGGTGATCCTTTAACGGTTATTAATTTGTACCGACAAAAAAATTTTATATCAAAGAACACGAGACGAATACCTCCGATTGCAAAAGAACTGATCACCCTATTGTAGTCGAAGTGTTGAAACGTCCTTTAGAAAAGTTGAGTTGAGGCCACTTCCAGAAAAAAAGTTTTTCAAATTGAAAATTAATCAATACACAGTTCAGCAGAATAACATTGTAATATACAACGCAAGGGCGTATCCAGGAATTGATTGAGGGGGGGGGTGTTTGGTGGGTGTCAGAGTCACTTTCTGCAGCAAGAAATTTTTCTGAAAAATAACATTTCGGGGGGGGGTTTGGACCCCCAACCTCCCCCCCCCCTGGCTACGCCCTTGGTACAACGTGAATTCACATATTATTTATATAAACCAGAAAATCCGATCGGCGCATGGCTTAGGCATAACGTTGAGGGTACTGGAAGATTTGTGCACTAAGAATAATATATCAGAATTATATGTAAAGAAGCTAGCTAGCAATATTGAATTTCTGAACGCGTTGATGAAATATAAAAATAAAATTTCAGGAAATTGTTACGTCCATGGTTTTCATAAACGTCTGAATCGCTGGAAGATGCATCGCCTCGAATTTTCACGCAAAAAACACTCGTCTGACGGGATCGATGCGCACTTATGTTATGTTTCAGGTATATTCAAGATAATTTCATTCTTTACGCTGACACCGTTGATTGTGAAAGACAGACCTTTTGCTTAGAAATTAATATTTGAAATTGAAGATCGAATAATTATTCTGATAATTGAGCTAAAGTCAATTCGTGATATTCTTGAACTTGATTAAGATTATAATTCGAATTTACCATGGTAAATTCGAATTAAGAGTGTCCAATACAGGAGAATGGACAACATAATTTACTATGGTAAATTCGATTTAGGCTGTCCAATACAGGAAAATGAACAATAGAACATACGCGCAAAAGCTTCTGACTTCACGTCAGTGCTTGTACCAATTTTTGGCGCTCTAGTTCCTCGGAACTGAGTGCTTATCAATTTGCCCAAATGTCTGTAATTTTGGAATATTTCGATGAAAATGGTCTTAAACGATTTGGTTCGACTCACTGATCAAGAATCCGTGGTCGGAATTCATTCTGTCCGGCCGGCCGGCCGGCCGGCCGTAAGCACGATAACTCTCGAACGGAATGAGCTAGAGAGTTGAAATTTTCAGAGTAGGTTTGGGGGATGAATATCTCGGCTAAGTTCGTTATTGGGCAAAATCGGACAGATGGTTTCGGAGTAACAAAAAAAAAATTTTTTTTTACGAAACAAATTCCAAATCAAATTTTTTTTAATAATCAGTTTTATCATAAGAATCCATTCATATCATTTTCAACTCTAACAAGCTAATACTTTCGGAGATATGATTTTTCAAAATTTCAATAATAAATCGTATTTCAACGTTGTCACAGAATGATATTATTCTATGTATGAATATGAATTGTCATAATGTCAAATGATGTTCCTGAGACATTATCTAATCAGTCGAAGAATTGTGAGCGAAGTGAGAAAAATATCAGTTGTTTGCTCCCAAATTAGTTTTTCTCAGAAAATTCTTACATTTCGGAACTGAACATGAAGTAAGAGATCTGAGAGTAGTGAGACTGCTTTTCATCCATAGACATAGATATAACTCTCGAACGGAATGAGGTAGGTAGTTGAAATTTTCAGAGTAGTTTAGGGAGATGAATATCTCGGTTAAGTTCGTTATTGGGCAAAATTGGCCAGATTTAATTTGATTTCTTCCATGGTGCTTTTCTCATTCTCATGATTGCTCATTTAATCTTGATAAATAAACTATTATTTGAATTGAATTTCCTTTAGGATGCAGTTCTATTATATGAATACATTGATATAATTCCCAACTCTGAGAAACCAATACTTTCGGAGATATAATTTGTCTGTTTGAACTAGAGCGCCAGAAAGCTCCTGTCCACAGGGCTTGAACCCATTTTTTTTTCGTGATTTTTTTTGAAATTTTCTAGGGGTGCGGTTCTTAAAATTTTTTTTTTCGTCATTTTTTTCAAAATCTAGGGGTACGCTTATTACAAAATTTCAAACCCGTCCTTATGATGATTTTCTACTACTAGTTACCAAGCTTCAATTCGATCGAATATTCTAGGTGGGTATAACTCGGAAAACGTTTGACCGATTATGCCCAAAAATGAACTCAACTCTCCCTTTCGGATACTCAACCCACCCTGAAAATTGCAAGTCCCTATCTCCTTTCGTTCGAAAGTTATCGATGCAACGGTCACCCATCTACTGAACTCACACAAGAATGCTCGAATCTCCAACAATATTCAACCGATCGTGTTAATACTTGAAACTTGGCAGTAGAGTTAGGTTATGAAGGCTCTTGCAAAATTTCAGCAATTTCAAACGAATAGTTACTGATATATAGAATTTATTTTTCAATTTTCTATGATTTTTTAAAATTTTTTTACAAATACTATCCACACGAAATTTTGCAAGAATTTTCGTGTTGTCATTCAACAACTAATTACCATGTTTGAAAACAATCGGTTTAGTATTTTTCGAGTTAATGAGAAACAAAAAACAACCAAATTTCAGATGGCTATAACTCTAAAACCGTTTGGCCGATTATGCTCATAAACAAACTGAAATGAAGCATTCTGGTGCACATCCTAACCTGAAAACTTCAAGCCACTATCTCTTTCCGTTCTCAAGTTATCGTGACAACAAAAATATTTTTTAATGATTTTTTTAAAATTTTCTAGCCATACGATTCGCACAAGATTTGACAAACGTGCTTAGGTTCATATTCTACAACTACTCACCAAGTTTCAATTCGATCGGATTTATATTGGTTGGAAACAAAATTATTACTCGGAAACCATTGGGCCGATTATGCCCATTAACGAACTTGTCCGTCGTATTGGGATGCGCCACCCACCCTGAAAATTTCAAGTCGCTAGCTCTCTTCGTTCTCAAGTTATCGTGTCAACGGCCGGACGGACGGACGGCCGGCCGGACAGAATCAAATTTGACCTCGAATTCTTCATTGCGGAATCGAACTAAATCGTTTGAGACCATTTTCGTCAAAAAATTCGAAAGTTACAGACATTTGGGCAAAACTATATCGCGATGTTTCCCAGAATATACGCGCAAAAAGGTAATAATTAATGATCTTGATTATATACCCATTACCAAATGGAATATAAAATTCAGAGGCACATATAGAAATAGCTTAGATGTTCTAATGTTCATTAGGAAAGTAGATCAATACAGTAAATCTCATAAAATAACCGAAAGAAAACTTCTAGAAAATTTCGAATATTTAGTGGAAAATAATGCTTCAGTATGGATCAGACATATTAAAGACAAAATCACGTCTTGGCAAGAATTATGCGACCGTATGAAGAGGGAATTTTTACCATTACATTACGAAAAACACGTCATAGAATTGATAAAAAATTGTAAACAACTTGAAATTGAGGGTGTTGGTACTTACATAGCGCGAATTGGTGAGTTAATGGATGTTTAACCACAACCGTACTCGCAAGAAAAACGCATTTCAAAAATTCGTTCCAATTTATTGAAAAAATATCGTGACAGATTGGTCTTAGAAACGATTGACTCTGAAGAAAAATTAATCGATCTTGTAAACAAAATAGATTTCCATTCAAACTACCACAACGAACATGTCACCTTTCAAGAAAGGATTTCGCCAATATTTGATTCAGAATATAACAACGAACCATCGTCATCAGTTTCTAACGTCACCCTTAACTCGACAAGAGGCATCTCTCGTAGGGAGAGACAAAACAGTAGTTCATCAAACCAAAGTAATCATAGTTCAAGAAGTAGTTCTAGGGATCATAATCACACTAGATCCAATAGTCATGATAAGAAAGTATCCTACAACAAATTCAGACGTTCTTCTCCACATTGCTCAGGGAATTGTTCTCGTGAAGGATATGCGCCTTCACCTGGTTTCGGAAATAATGATGAACGCAAACATCTAAGCGAGGAAAGAAAATGCTTCAAATGTAATTCATCAAAACATATTGCTAGAAATTGCCCCTCGAAAATAATTAAATGTTTTAATTGCAATAAAGTAGGGTATACAAAGAATACATGCCCAAATTGTTCTTATTCAAAAAACTTCTTCAAAGCTTGAGTTCATTAGGTCGTGACTCAAGCAATACGAATTCTGAATCGACCTTTTCCTCTAAACTTCATTCTAACATAGTAAAACCAAATGTAGAAAATCTATCATTTGTACTTAATTATATCTTGTCACAAATTGATGATAACCAGTGTCCTTTTATTAAAGTAGATATATTCGGTCATAAATTCAATGCGCTCTTGGACAGTGGAGCTAATAACATTTTCATGAATGGAGAGGGTTGGCAAATTCTAGAGTCAAAAGGTTTAAAGTTAGAAAGGACAGATGTACACAGTGGTATAGTGGCGAACAACGAAAGTTCACCATGCATAGGAAAAGTTTGCGTTCCAATTTCACTTGAAAATAAAACTGTTGTTTTTAATATTTACGTAATTCCATCACTGCGTCACATCTTGGTACTGGGAACAAATTTCTGGGTGAAAATGGGGATAATTCCTGATTTACGAAGACAGGAATGGTGTTTTTCTGAAAAAGACTCGAAGAAAACATTTTTTCAAATTCTAGTTGTTCTTTGGAATCTTCAAAAGGCTTATCATCTGATTAACAAAAGAGGCTTAATTCTATAGTCAATAAATATTTTGAGGGTAACAAAGATATCAAATTAGGTTGTACTGACGCTATAAAACATGTAATCGAAATAAAAAATGACACAAAATCAGTCAAACAAAGATATTATCGTGTGAGTCCAACTATGCAAAATAAAATAAACGAGGAATTTGACCGTATGCTTGAACTGGGCGTACTTAAACCCAGCAAATCAGAATGGTGTTCACCAATTTTAATGGTTAAGAAAAAGGATGATACCTATAGATTTGTCACTGATTTTAGACAACTAAATAAAGTATCGGTTAAACCGAATTATCCATTACCTATTGTCCACGAAATTCTCGATTCTCTTGGAGATGCAAAATATATGACGTCACTGGATATTCAGAATGCATTTTGGCAAGTACCACTAGATGATGACTCGAAACAATATACAGCTTTTACTGTGCCAGGAAAAGGCCACTTTCAATATAAACGCCTTGCGATGGGATTACATGGATCCACTCAAACATTTCAGAAATTAGTGGATAAACTCTTCTTCTTCCACATATTGTAGGCCTAGGGCCTGTATTTTCCAATCAATCAGGTCTCTTGGGATGTTGAGCACCATGATTCTTTCCATCTCTTTGGAGGTCTTCCCAGTGGTCGTCTCGTCCGTGGTTTGCCGTCTCGTGCTATTTTCGCCAATCTTGTCCTGGCCATTCTCTCCACATGTTCGTTCCATGCTCTTCTGCGTTTACGTCCCCATCGAACTATGTCTTCCACTTCACATTCGTGTCTTATGTCGGTGTTCCTTTTTCTGTCTCTTAGGGTGAGACCCGAGATATTCCTGAGTATTTTCATCTCTGTTGTCCGGAGTTTACTCTTCGTTTTTTGGTGGTCTGCTCTTGCTTCTATAGCGTATGTTAACATGGGTCTGACGCAGGTTTTATAGATTTTGACTTTTGCCCTTCTACTCATATTGGTGTTGTTCCAAATTATGTCCCGTAGTGCGCCTGATATTCATCATCATCATCATCATTTATTTTTGCCTATCAGAAATATAATCCTAGGACACGTCAAATCAAATATCTACTCACAAGTATACACAGAAATAAAACATTCACATTTACAGAGGAAAAAAAAGAAGCATGCTCTCATCCGAGATCGCCGCCCCTTATCCGTTCTCGAAACTCGCTAACATCATACACCGCTTTATTTTTCAAGTATTTCTTGAGCGTGGATTTAAATTTCACCATAGACAATCTGGTGAGCGAAAATGGCAGGATGTTATATACCGCGATCCCGGTACACATTGGGGACCTCTTCATATATTCATGTGACGCGGTCAAATTCCTTATTTTGTGTCGATTTCTAGTGGGGTAGTCGTGGACATCGGAATGTCGAACATGGGCATCACGGATGGAGTGGATATGACACATGAGCTTCAGTATGAACATGGCCGTGACTGTCAATATACCGGCGACGCCAAACACGACCCTGCAGGTTTCTCTGAAAGGAATATCGTAGATTAGCCTCACGATCCTTTTTTGCTGAATGAAAATCCGATGGGCCCCCGGTAGCATACCCCAAACACAAATTCCATAACCAAGTAGGGTGTAGACATGGGCATAGTATGCTGTCAATAGGCATTCACGTGGAAGGGAGCACTTGAGGGACGAAATGAGGTAAAATGCTCTGTTCAGCTCTTTATTTAGTTTTCCAAAGTGTGACTCAAAGTTTAGTAGTGGATCTATTGTTATTCCAAGGAAACGAGTCTCATCCTGGAAATTAAGAGGTGTTCCATCAAAAGATATTCCGCGACTGGAGACTTTCTGCTTCCTACAACCGAATTCCATTACAACGGTTTTATCGATGTTTATGATAAGCCTATTTTGATAGCACCAGGACTTGAACCGCTCGATAACCCCCAACACACTAGAGTATAGGCCCTCAATATCTCGATCTGAGATCACAAAACATGTGTCGTCAGCGTACAGGTATGATTCCAACAGGTACTCAGAAACATGCTGAGGAAGGTCGTTAATGAACATCAAGAACAACACCGCCCCCAGATTCCCACCCTGTGGAGTTCCCAATACCGTCTCAAATGCCTCAGAAAGATGAGCGTTAACTTTAACTCTCATTGTCCGATGAGACAGATAGGACATCAGCCAATCATGAACAACACCGCGGATACCCATATTATGCATTTTTTCAGCCAAGATCGCAGAATCAATCGAATCAAAGGCTTTCGCAATACCGAAAAATATCGCTACTACAAATCTGCCCGAATCGATCTCACCTAAGATGTTCTGAATGCAGTCAAAAATTGCCGATTCAGCTGATCTACCTGGTCTGAATCCATATTGAGATGGTGAAAGGATAGAATTTTTCTCTAAATAGTCAATGAGCCTGTTGACCATAATTTTTTCGAATATTTTTGAGAAGACGCTCAAATTTGAAATCAGCCTATAGTTAGCTACTTCATTGGCAGAGCCTTTCTTAAATATAGGAAAGGCAATGGCTCTTTTAAGGGAGTTCGGAAACCTGCCCTGAGTTACAGAAGTGTTGATCAACTCACATAAGATATCCGGAAGCAGTTTATCGTTCTTAAGAAGGCATATCGGTATTTCATCAGGACCCGCGCATTTTTTATTTGGCATATTAGTAATGACTGCGTTCACCTCATTGGGATCACATGGATAGAAAAACATACTACAAGTCTGAAAAAGCCCAGATGTGCCGCCTCCACCAGCAGGAAATCTCTGCCTGATAAGCGCTGGTATACTGGTTGTAAAGTATTGGCCAAAAGCCTGAGCCACTTCGCCATCTGCCGACATCACCTCACCCCTGTATAACAGATTGATACCGGCGTTGCCGATCTCATCGCACCGCAAGTCTCTAACCATCCGCCACAGAGTTTTGGATTTGTTTGAAGACTCATTAATGATATTTGAAAAGTGAAGAATCCTCTCTCTGTGCATGTCACACTTTACAACTCTGCGAGAAACGGAAACATTTTCTGCCAGGCTACTCGATGGAGCTATATTATATAGCCATCGCATATCTTGTAGATCCTGAACTTTACGAAGAAGTTGGTCAGAGTATTTAAAATTTCTGAAGCGGCAACATACACGTGTCTTCACCTTTTTTTTGTGGAAAACCATGTTAAAAATGTATTGAAAGTCAATGAAAAATGACTCAAACATTCGGTCCACGTTATCAGCAGATTCGAGTCCGCGAAAAGTGGACGAAAATCTGTACTGAAACTCAGAAATCAAGTCTGGAGTGAAAGAACGCCTCTCAAACGATCTGTAAGTATGTTCATGAGCTGCATGCTGCAGGGCGACAGGAAACCTCAACGTCTGAGCATGATGATCAGAGACTGCAAGAAGGAAGTTATCCGACGAGCACAAAGCGACATCAATATTCGTCAGAATATAATCAACCTGAGATGAAGATGTTGGAGTAATGCGAGTGGGCCCATCGATCAGACTTCTAAAACCGAAGTTAGTAAGCATGTGGAATAGAGTATCGACATGAGTTCGATCGCAACAGTCAGGCTCAACATTGAAATCACCACATATAATAATTCTGCCGAAAAATCTTTTTGTGTACGAAAAGATCGTAAATAACTGATCATTAAACAAATTGAGATCACCCTTAGGAGGTCGATAAATAGCGACAATACACAAAGAATTCTCGACAGAAATAGCACAACATTCAAAAGACATCTCAACGCTCAAATTATTTATGAAGTTAACCGGTTTACAAATTGTTGCTAGCACCGATCGAGAAAAAATAGCACAGCCCCCATGCATATAGCTGGACCTACTAAAGTTACTTATCCTGCTGTACCCTGAAAGGTTAAAAATAGATAGTTTTGCCTCATCATCAGCCCAGTGTTCTGTGCGTTCGTTGACCTTTCCATCCCCGAAGAATTGATAACAACGTTGGTTCGAACATCTGGGTATTGTTTGATAACGGGTGAAGCGTGGCCAGATATCGTCTCCGAAGTAGAATCCTTTTGTTTAACTCGGATATCTGCAGAAACCGATGGAAGGACTTCACTGTTTAGCATGTTCGTTTCAGAAATTTCGGTAGATGGCATAGTCTTAATGTGTTGTTTATATTTGTTTGGATAATTTTCTTTCAATTTAATAATATTTTCCAAATCGTTAATACGTTTGTTTAGTATGTCGATTATATTAGCCTGATATATATATATATATATATATATATATATATATATATATATATATATATATATATATATATGTCAAACGTATAGTTCCGGTACTTTTTTGGAGCCCTATTGCCTTTTGCCGGAACTTTTGTCGAGTTCCGGTACTGGTCCGGAATAAATATATGTTATTCGTCGGGTTCCGGTACAGTACCGGAACAAATATCGTATTTATGTCAATTGCATGCTGCCGGTACCTCACCATATCAGTACTAAATTTCAATGTATTTTGGATAAATTCTACGTTATATCTGTATCATGCTAATTATCAAATATGAATAGATATCCTTGGCAACTGCATATAATTTGGGTAGATTATAATCCAATATTTTTCATTCAACAAATAGATTTCTTGTCAATATAAAGTAGAGTACAATGAATATTTATTTTCGTGAGTAGACATTTATTCCTCCACATATCCGCATTATTTTCCGACGTTTAGAATATTTTGGTATGGTTGAGAATACGATAATCCATAAATAGAGATCTAATCGAGATGAACTTTGGCAATTAAGTGGAGAATTTTAAGATAAACATAATTTTCCCCCAGAGCTCTGACCGGTATTTATGTGATTAAATACAAAACTTCTTGATTCCAATATATCACCATAACTTTCAATCCTTTATTCAAAACCATTCAAAAATTACTGTTCTACTTCATGTTCTGGTCGAAATTGGTTGGAATTCACTGAAATAAACTAAGCTTTTGCAAGCCCTTTCATTTCATTGTTCAGATTATTTTCAATTCAACAACGTAATGGATACAAACGAAAAATATGAATTTGTCAAGCCGGTTTTTTTGGATCTAATGTCGATACCCCTGACTTTTCTTGATCTAAGGTACTGGTAGAAGTTAGTTTCAAATACCTAGGAGGTTTTGCGCCTATTCATCCAGGTAAATTTCAAATCATTTCAATTAATATTTCGATTCAATTATACACACCACTGTTAATCTATCTCATGCGCATATAATTACTGCACTTTTTTGGTACCTGATATCGTTTACCAGGACTTCAGTCGAGTTCTGGTTAAGGCTGAAATTAGTTTAAAGTCAATGAGGTGAACTCTGGAGTTTATGCGTGCCCGTTTATTTCACGATTCAAATAATAATTATCTGAACCATGAAATGAACGGTCCTTTTCAACTGATTTTATTCAGTACCGGAACTCGTCAAAACAACCTCAAATGAAGTACCGGATATAAACCCTTGACATATATGTATATGGTATAGTCTAGTGAAACTCAAGTGAAGTATTGTGAATTATTTAAAATTCTCCACTTGAGTTTCACAAGGATATACATATTGTTATAGAAAATATTAATTAAATTTACTTGTATGATTTCAATTATTATATAACTGAGACTCAATACTCATTTGGAGATTTTTTATACAAATCTAACACTTATTTCCCTGTATTATATTTAAAAAGTCTCTTCCCAAATAAAGTGACGCTTTTATCTGAATTCATATATTTTCAAACTACCTACAAATGTTTCCATGGATCATTGAAAATTATATAACACACTCACTCTACCAAATTTACATCATATTCCAGTATATCGAAATGATAATTTCAAACCATATCAATATATATCAAGCGTTTAGTTCTGGTACTTTATTTGGGACGTAATGTAGTTTTCCGGTACTTTTGCCAAGTTCCGGTACTGAATAAAATCAGTTGAAAAGGACTGAAGTAAAGTGCACGTTCATTCAAACTTTTCGAAATTTCATCACTGTAAAGTTTGAATCGCCTTAGGAAAGTTTAGTGCAGGAAGAAGTAGAATCGATCATGATTATTCAACCAATATAAACAGGAATACAATATACCTAAAAACACATAATTTGGGTTGATAATAATCCAACATTGTTCATTGAACTAATAGATTTATTGTCAATATAAATATGAATATCAATAATGCATATTAATTTTCGTGAGTAGACATTTTGATCTGAATTCACATAGCTGCATTATTTTCCGGCTTTTTGAATTATTTTGTATGATTGTGAATACTATATTTCCGTAAATATAGATCTAATCGAGATAAACTTTGGCAATTACATGAATAATTTTAAGACGAACATAATCCCCTAAGGCTCAGACTTATTTACGAGATTAAAAACAAAACTTCTTGATCCCGATATATCTCCATTTATGTAAGTTTAAATCCTTTATTCAAAACCATTCAAAAATTATCTACTGAACTTCATGCTCCGGTCGAAATTAGTTGGAATTCTTTGAAATGAACTCTAAGCTTTTGCTAGCCCTATCATTTCATTGATCAGATCATTTTCAATGCAACAACGGAATGGATACAAACGTAAAATATATATTTGTTAAGTCGGTTTTTTATTGGACCTAATGTCGATAACCCTGACTTTTCTAGATCTACGGTACTAGTACATGTTAGTTGCAAATACCTAGGAGGTTTTGCGCCTATTCAGTCAAGTAAATTTTCAATCATTTCAAATAATAGAGATATGGATCATGCGGAGAAATATATTTTATTCCATACTGATACATTATGAAGAAATGAACCCTTAGTTACCGTAACTATAAACATGGTTATATCTCCCTTGGGAGTTATACTCCGATACTAAGCAGTTATAGATCATTAACTTCCGCTACTGAAGCAAATCGACAATTGTCAAATTTTCAAACTATCAAATTTTAAATTGTCAAATTTTGTTTCATTCACTATGAAATAAAATTAATTATCTATCACGTGAGTTGTTGGATGTTAACAACCTCGGGCAACTTAACATTCCCTCGGGATTCACGTCCCTCGGGATTGCAATCTATTGCCCTCTGTAGTTAACATCCACATAACTCCCTTGATACATAAATAACTATAAGTGGAAAGCCAACTAGCAAAAACACGTGTCGGCAGGTACCAGCAGAATTATTTTTCTCTGTTCCTTTTGCGGAATTACCCGTTAAACCGTCCCATTTCAAATAATATTTGAGTTAAATTATACAAACCACTATTAATCTATCGCATGCACATATAATTCAAATGTGCATATAGTTCGAATAATATTTATTAGAACCATGAAATAAACGGTACTTTTCAACTCATTTTATGCAGTACCGGAACTCGGCAAAAGTACCGGAAAACTACATTATGTCCCAAATAAAGTAACGGAACTAAACCCTTAACATATACGCATATTGTTTAGTCTAGTGAAACTCAAGTGAAGAATTGAGGAGCAACTTTTCAAAACACATTTAGTCCAAACATTTTATTGGAAATCAACGAAAAACGATTTTTTTCTTCCATCCCGGCTTATAATTTGAGTACGTCGAGTTTGTTTGATAGAAATTTGTATCTAAAGGTAATAACTAATCTCATTTACATCAATATTGATCAGAAATACACAGAAAACGTAAAAAACGTTTGGACTTAATGGGTTTTGATTCATCCCATTGTATATAATGCGTTTTTATGTGGTTGAAATTGAAAATAATGCTGTTTGTTGCGATATTTTATACATTTAGAGAAAACAGTCTGCATAGTAAGTGTTGGCCTGCAACCTAATTTACATGAGTAAATCGATAAAACATTTTTTTGATAATATTTTATTTTTTTTTTAAATACAAACGTGTACATAATATATTGCGTTGCGGCTTACATACTTTGGATTTGAATTACACAGGGACATAATGCCATTTGGAAGATTTTGTTAACATAGAGCTATAGAGCAATAGAAATCATTTCTAAATCCGCTTCAAACTCAATTTCGCCCAAATTGAATATAATGAGTTTTGAAAAGTAATTCCTCAATTATAAATTATTTAAAATTCTTCACTTGTGTTTCGCTATAATATACATATTGTTAAAGAAAATATTAATAAAACTTACTTATATGATTTCAATTATAATATTACTGAGACTCAATACTCATTTGGGAGTTTCAGATCAAAAGGATTGAAGTAAAGTGCACGTTCATTCAGACTTTTCGAAATTTCATCACTGTAAAGTTTGAATCGCCTTAGGAAAGTTTAGTGCGGGAAGAATTAGAATCCATCATGATTATTCAACCAATATAAAAAGGAATACAATATACCTAAAAACATATATTTTGGGTTGATAATAATCCCACATTGTTCATTGAACGAATAGGTTTCTTGTCAATATAAATATGAATATCAATAATGAATATTCATTTTCGTGAGAAGACATTTTACTCCGCTAACCCTTTCATTTCAGATCATTTTCAATGCAACAACGGAATGGATACAAACGTAAAATATGTATTTGTTAGGCCGGTTTTTTTTGGACCTAATGTCGATAACCCTTACTTCAGATGATCTACGGTACTAGTACATGTTAGTTGCAAATACCTAGGAGGTTTTGCGCCTATTCATTCAAGTAAATTTTCAATCATTTCAAATAATAGCAGAAATATATTTAAGTATTATTCGTAAACACTATAACACACATACTCTACAAAATTTACATCATATTCCAGAATATCAAAATAATAATTTCAAACCATATCAATATATGTCAAGCGTTTAGTTCCGGTCCCTTATTTGGGACATAATGTAGTTTTCCGGTACATTTGCCGAGTATCGACACTGAATACAATCAGATTAAAAGGACCAGAGTAGAGTGCATGTTCATTCAGACTTTTCGAAATCACATCAATGTGAAGTTTTAATAGACATAGGAAAGTTTATTGTAGGAAGAAGTAGAATCCATCATGATTATTCAAGCAATATGAACAGGAATACAGTATACCTAAAAACATAGGGCATCTACATATAATTTGGGTAGATAGTAATACAACATTGTTCATTCAACAAATAGATTGCATGTCAATATGAAGTAGAGTACAATGAATATTAATTTTCGTGAGTAGACATTTTCCTCCGAAATCACAAATCTCCATTATTTTCCGGCTTTTTGAATATTTGTTGTAAGGTTCTGAATACAATATTTCCGTGAATATAGATCTAATCGAGATGAATTTTGGCAATTACATGGAGAATTTCTAGAGAAACATAACTTCCCCCCAGGGCTCCGACTGGTATTTACGTGATTAAATAAAAAAAATAAAAAATAAAAATATTATAAGTTTCAACTCTATGCTTTTGCTAGCCCTTTCATTTCATTGTTCAGATCATTTTCAATGCAACACCGGAATGGATACAAACGTGATATATGTATTTGTTGTGTCGGTTTTTTTGGACCTAATGTAGATAACCCTTACTTTTGTTGATTTACGGTACTGGTACATGTTAGTTGCAAATACCCAGGAGATTTTGCGCCTATTCATTCGGGTGAATTTCTAGTCATTCCAAATAATATTTCAGTTAAATTATACGAATCACTATCAATCTATCTCATGCGCATATAATTACTGGACTTTTTTGGTAACTGATATCGTTTACCAGGACTTCAGTAGAGTTCTGGTACTGGCTGAAATTAGTTTAAAGTCTATGAGGTGAACTCTGGAGCTTTTGCGTGCCCGTTCATGATTCAAATAATAATTATTTGAACCATGAAATGAACGGTCCTTTTCATCTAATTTTATTCAGTACCAGAACCCGGTTATTTCATGGTTCAAATATTGATTATTTAAATATTCATTAAAGGATACCGTGGCAGGTATATTCATTATTGAATGCTTTCTTTACAGGTTTCCTCTCTCAAATTCTGACAAATATCTATTAAATGGAAATTTTATTATTTTGACGAAGTAGTCTGATTTAGGCTTCGATATTGTTCGATTTATTGTTTCTGACAAATATCTTGTGTTTCTTACGCAGGAGCAATTCAAAAAATAATAAAATTTTTATTCAATAGATATTGCTCACAGTTTGGGAGAGAAAACCCAGAAAGAAACCATTTAATAATGATTCTTTGAATCATGAAATGAACGGTCCTATTTAACTGATTTTATTCAGTACCGGAACTCGGCAAAAGTACCGGAAAACTACATTATGTCACAAATAAAGTACCGGAACTGAACACTCAACATATAATTCTAAATCAAACGAAGAATTGTATATTATGTTCAATTCTTCACTTCAGCTTCACAAGATTATACATATTGTTATAGAAAATATTATTAAAATTCACTTATATGATTTCAATTATTCTACAGGTTACAGGTCGTTTCATTGATAAACGGAAAAACTGGAACAGTGAATATAGGACACCAAGGTGGTTCTAGAGATATACCCAATTTATTGGCTCTGACTGCTTTGGTTACCGTGATACAGTGTGATTCATGAATTTTACTTATTACTTTTCGAGCTTATAACAATCGAACCACCCAGTAGATTTTCTTTATATTTGGAGCACATCTTTCTTATTTGAAGCTTAAATAAATCAATTAATAATCACAAGGAAAATCCAGCTCCAGATTAACAAAAAAATATGGAACGATTGTATCCTTGAAACGATACCCTGTATATCAAAATTTTGAGAATCCGTTGGTATTCTACAACTATTTATCGAGTTGGATCGGATTTGTATGTTTAGAGTTATTGAGGAAATAACTACATAAATTCTGATGGATATAGCTCCGAAACCGTTTAGCCGATTAAGCTCGTTAACCAACTTAAGTGTCGCATTCCGATGCGCAGCCACCGGTGTGAAGATAGCAGCCTAAAGGTAGCAGCCGATTTCAAGAAATCGGCTGCCAGACCGTAGCACCCGAAACTTCGTTTATGCGTACACTTTGAATTTGAGTATTTCTCACTAGTTCTACAATTAAAAAAATATTGCTACCTGCTTAGGGGCCTAAATTACATACTCTAACCAAAAAATATATCACGATGTACCTTCTGTCAAAAACTACCAAATTATCCTATAATATATAAAAGGAATCTTAACTACTATACAGGGTGAGTCTTTGACCACTGCATTAATTTTAACCAAAGATTCCTCTCATCAAATGAAACACTTTTTTCATCTACCATTTTTCCAGATTCGGCTCAGGTAAAAAGTTACAAGCGTTTAAAGATTTCATAATGTGCTAATACACTCCCGCATATAAATAATCTATGACATTGTTGGCGGACGAGAATAAGGCATGGTAACGTGGTGTACAGCTTGATTCGGGATTCCAAATCTCAGGGACGGATCCATAAAAGAAGTGAAATTTCTTGAGTTTTCCATTTTAAAACATTCAATGAAGACTATCTCGAAAACTGTGCGTTTAAGGAGAAATGATGAAAAATAATATAAAGTTCTAAAACGATGGAATATTCTTGAAATGACTCAAGAAAAACTTTATATGCTTTCTTTATGCTAATTTCTTCAGTTTTATGAATCCACGAGTCCATAACTAGAAAACCAGTAGAAGTAGAAAATAACTAATATTTGGAAAATATGTATCATAGTTATAGGAAGCTTTACGCCAACATTCATTTTATTCGAAAAAAAGGATGTCAAAGCTACAAAATAAAAACTGATTTTTTTTTCAAAATTTCAACAGCCTCTATCTTTTTACCTGAGATGAATTTGGAAAAATGTTAAATGAAAAAATGGGTTCAAGCCCTGTGGACAGGAGCTTTCTGGCGCTCTAGTTCAAACAGACAAATTATATCTCCGAAAGTATTGGTTTCTCAGAGTTGGGAATTATATCAATGTATTCTTATGATAGAACTGCATCATAAAGGAGATTCAATTCAAATAATAGTTTATTTATCAAGATTAAATGAGCAATCTGAGAATGAGAACTGCACCATGGAAGAAATCAAATTAAAATAGCTGAAATGAATTTGACTCTCTCTTATAGAACAGGACGACATGTACGAGTATGAACACAGATCATATAATAAAGCTTAGATAGAACAATTATAACATTCTGTGAAAACATAGAAGTACGATTCATTATTGAAATTTCGAAAAATCATATCTCCGAAAGTATTAGCTTGTTGGAGTTGAGAATGATATCAATGGATTTTTATGGTGAAACTGCATCTTAAATAAAAATTGAATTTGAAATTTGTCACTTGAAAAAAAAATTATTTTTCGTTACTCCGAAAACATCTGGCCTATTTTGCCCAATAACGAACTCAACCGAGATATTAATCTCCCTAACCTACTCTGTAAATTTCAACTGCCTAGCTCATTCCGTTCGAGAGTTATCGTAAAAAAAAAATTTTTTAATTTTCAAAATTTTTTTTTCACACTTTGCGGTAACCTGGTCAGTACAAAACTTCACATACGTATGAAGGTCATGATTCTACAATTTGATGCTCAATTTCAGATAGATCGAGTGATCGGTTTAGGAAATATTCATAAAAAATGTGTTTTACTAAAATCGACCATAACTCCGAAACCGCTTGATGGATTTTGCCCATTAACGAACTTAGCCGAGATATTTACGCTCCAAACCCACCTTGCAAATTTCAATCCTCTAACTCCTTTCGTTCGAGAGTTATCGTGCCTACGGCCGAACGGCCGGACAGAATGAATTTCCACCACGGATTCTTGATCACTGATTCGAACCAAATCGTTTAAGACCATTTTCACCGAAAAATTCGAAAATAACAGACATTTGGGCAAATTGATAAGCACTCAGTTCCGAGGAACTAGAGCGCCAAAAAGTGTTTCATTTGATGAGAGGAATCTTTGGTTAAAATTAATGCAGTGGTCAAAGACTCACCTTGTATAGTGAACTCGAAATTAAAGAAAAATATGAAGTAAAAGGTGTTTCAGGATAAAAATATGATATGTGAATGTGCCTAATATATTTTTTGAGAAAAATCTATTGCGAGGCACTTACAAGCCTCCCCTGTATGGAAAAATGTCCCTTTTTCTTATACTAACAATATATCCAATGTATCAGAATAATCGTGCTATCTCAAAGTTGAGAAAAATTATGAAGAAAATTATGTTTGACACTGAAAATTTGATACTTCATTAATCATGATATACTCTTTCAGAAAAATCTACCGCGATGTAATTACAAGCCTCTCTTGTATGGAAAACTACCCCTTGTCTCTACGACCAATATATATCGAATGTATCACAATAATCGTGTTATTTCAAAGTTGAAGAAAATTATGATTTTTCACCATGAAAATTTGATATGATGATACTCATGATGTACTCCATAAGAAAAAGCTACCGTGATGGGCTTACAAGCCTTCCTTGTATGGAAAACTACCCCTTGTATCTACTTCCAATAGATTGAATGTACCAGAATAATCATGTTATTTCAAAGTTTAAGAAAATTATGAAGAAAATGATGTTCCACTCTGAAAATTTGACGTTTTAATAATCATAATGTACTTTATCAGAAAAATTAAACGCGAAGGACTTACAAGCCTCCCTGGTATGAAAAACTACGTCTTGTCTCTACTTCCAATAGATCGAATGTATCAGAATAATCGTGTTATTTCAAAGTTAAAGAAAATTATGAAGATAATGATGTTTCATCCTGAAAGATTTTTCTGAGAAAGTACACTATGGTTATTAACATATTAAATTTTCAGAGTGAAACATCATTTTCTTGATCTTTGAAATAACACGATAATTCTGATACATTCGATCTATTGGAAGTAGAGACAAGGGGTAGTTTTCCATATATGGGAGGCTTGTAAGTTCATCGCTGTAGATTTTTCTGATAAAACACATCATGATTATCAACATATCATATTTTCAGAGTGAAACATCATTTTCTTCAACTTTGAAATAACACGATTATTGTGATACATTCGATATACTGGTAGTAGAGATAAGGGGTAGTTTTCCATAAAACGGAGGCGTTTGAGTACAACGGAGTAGATTTCTCTGAAAGCGTACATCATGATTAATAAAGTATCAAATTTTCAGTGACAAACATAATATATACGGATATTCACATATCCGATTTTCATCGGAAACACCATTTTCTTCATATTTTTCTTTTACTTCGAATTCCCTATATAATAATAGTTCATATTCATTTATTATATGATAGGAAAATATGGTAGTTTTTGACAGAGGGTACATCTTAATTTATTTTTTAGGGTAGATCCCTATTGAGGTAGCAACATTTTTGTATTGAAGAACTATTGCGAAATATTCATATTTCTTGAAAATGTAAGCATAAACGAAATTTCAGCTGCTAAGGTCTGGCATTCGAAATCGGCTGCTAACTTTAGACTGCTATCTTCATTCCGGTTGCGCAACCTACCCGAAAAAATGCTAATTGCTCTCTCTTTCCGTTATCGTTATCGTGGCAACAGTCACCCATCCAGCTACTGAACTTGCCCAAGGCATCCCGACTTCCAATTTTTTTTCAATATCTCCATCAACCAAGATCCGATTGTATTTAAATTCGGAACTTGCCTGTAAAATTGTATTTTGTAGACCCTCCCAAAATTTCAGTGATATCGGACGGGCAGTTTCTGAGATAGAGAATAGTTTTTGATAATTTTTTTAAAATTTTCTAATTATATGATTCTCACGAAATTTCACTCTTTGTGTCGGCATACGTCAACTAGTTACCAAGTTTCAATTCGATCGGATATCGATATCGTACTGATACTTTCTGAAACAGAGATTTTAATGATATTTTTAAAATGTTCTAAATATACGATCCTCACGAAATTTCTCAAAAATTTGCGCATCAGCATTCGCAACGAATTAGTAAGTTTAAATTGGATCTGATCTGTATGTTTAGAGTTATTTAGGAAATTACAACGAGTTCAGATGGGTATAACTCCAAAACATACTTTCTGAAACAGAGATTTTAATGATATTTTTAAAATGTTCTAAATATACGATCCTCACGAAATTTCTCAAAAATTTGCGCATCAGCATTCGCAACGAATTAGTAAGTTTAAATTGGATCTGATCTGTATGTTTAGAGTTATTTAGGAAATTACAACGAGTTCAGATGGGTATAACTCCAAAACATGTCGATCGATTATGCCTATTAACGAACTCAAGTATCGCACTTGAATTGCTGTTCTACTTTGAAAATTGCAAGTCGCCATCTCTTTCCTTTCAAAAGTTATCATGGTAACGGTCACGCATCCAGATACTGAACTCGCCCAATGCTGCTCGCTTTCCAGTATTGTTTCAATATCTCCATCATTATAGATCCGATCATGTTCAAATTATGAATTTGGCTGTAGAATTATGATTTGAAGGCTCTCGAAAAATGTAGGTTTACTGTTAGATATGGGTTGAAAAAATTGCAGGTAAACGCCTAGTTCGGAGACCTCGAATATGTACACTACGAGATATAAGGATTGAACGTGTTTGGACAAGTTTAATACTTTTCAGATATGTACTATTTTATAAGGCCTAGTTCCGGGACTTCTTATGTGGAAGATACGAAGTACATAAGGAAATATACGTTATAACAAAAAATTGCTACCACGTGTTGAAATTTCTTTCCCGCGCGAAACCAACGATTAAGTCTAGGACATATTTATGACGAGATACGGTAGCGTTTGTCATTTATTAGGATTTGCGATTTGGATATCAACCCCTATGCTCTTTCATCTTACCGTGGACTCTTTCATCTTACCGCGACCTCCTAGAGTTCGCTAAGAGAAGTACGTAATTATAGAACAGGGTCACTTCAGGAACCTATATACCCAAAAAGCGTGGAAGTGAAGTCAATCTGCTTTGACCGATCTGAATATAATGTTGAACAACCCTCAAAAACAGACTGATCATCTTAATTTCACTATACTCATGAAATTTTGCATGCAAATAAATGTCATTATTTTACACCCAGGTTTCAACTGGGTCAGGTATTTTCAAGAATAAAAGGAAAATAATATAGAATTTTCATTCGAATTTTTTGTACTGCCTCAGATTGAAATTTTGCGTTCTCTAAAAATCACTTTCCATGACCAAAATATCAAATTTGAAAAACAACAATTGTATTTGAAATTTTTTCGTCCCTAGTAAACCGATCCATAGGAAATTTTGCACACGCTTCTATGTCATTATTATCTCTCTAAACACCAAATCTCAACTCTAATCAATAGATGAAAAATTCTTAAAAAGCACTAACGTGAAGTCAGGAAATTTTGCGCGCATGTACTATTGTCTATTCACGCCTCATACAAAGTGGATCGAACTGACCTTCAGTACTCGATTGTGTAATTATGGCTCCAAGGTATGTGCGGAATTTGAGCGGATTCTGACGGATACTTTCTGAAATATAAAATTTTTGAAGAGAAGATTATTTTTTTGTGATACGATATTCACTAAATTTCATAAAAATTAGCACGTCGGCATTCTACGAGTAATTACCAAGTTTTTGCGCGTACGTTCTGGGGAACATCGCGTTATCATTTTCCCCAAATGTCTGTAATTTTCAAATTTTTCGCCGGAAATGGTTTCAAACGATTGGGTTCGACTCCCTGATGAAGAATTCGAGGTCAAATTTGATTCTGTCCGTCCGGCCGGCCATCCGGCCGTTGCCAAGATAACTTGAGAGCGGCAAGAGCTAGCGACAGGTGGCGCATCCCAATACGACGGACAAGTTCGTTAATGGGCATAATCGGCTCAATGGTTTCCGAGTAATAATTTTGTCTTCAACCAATATGAATCCGATCGAATTGAAACTTGGTGAGTAGTTTGTGAAATTTTGTGCGAATCGTATGGCTGGAAAATTATTAAAAAATTATTAAAAAATATTTTTCTTGTCACGATAACTTGAGAACGGAAACAAATAGGGGCTTGTAGTTTTCAGGTTAGGATGTGCATCCGAACACGACATTTGACTTTGTTTATAAGCATAATCGGCCAAACGGTTTTAGAGTTATAGCCATCTGAAATTTGGTTGTTTTTTTCTCCTCATTAACTCGAAAAATACTGAACCGATTGAATTAAAACGTGGTTATTAGTTGTAGAATGCCAACGCGGAAATTTTTGCAAAATGTTGTGAGTATAGTATATGTAGAAAATTTTTAAGAAATCATTGAAAATTAAAAAAAAAAACTATATATCAGTAAGTCGAATTTACTATGGTAAATTCGAATTAAGTGTCGAATACAGGAGAATGGACAACATAATTTACCATGATAAATTCGATTAAGGGTGTCCAATACAGGATAATGGACAATAGAACATACGCGCAAAAGCTCCTGACTTCACGTCAGTGCTTGAACCAATTTTATTTAGTTTTATGAATCCGTGAGTCAATAACTAGGACACCATTGTAGGAAGTAGGAAAAAACTATAGTTGGAGGATGTGTGATAGTTATAGGAAAGTTCACACCTAGATTCAATTCATTAGGAAACACCATGTAAGATACAAAATAAAAACTGATACCTGGGCCGAAGCTGGAAAAGTATTCAATGAAAAAAGCGTTTGATGAGAGTGATCTAGGTTGAAATTGATGTATAACTCAATGAGTCACCCTGTATATGGAAAACGTACAAAAAAATGTTGGTCTATTTGTACTACCTATACGGTAAATAAACGACATATTGTCATTCAAAATTAAGCAAATGAATTACATTCAGAATAAAATAAGTTTTAAATAATCTTTGAACCATTATTTCTATGTGTAATGTCCCGGAACTAGATACTATGGTGACATCTGAAATGAATCTTTAGAATTATAGGTATTCCAGATGAAATAATTTTGTTGGAATATTGTGACATTTCCAACTCGACGGCGTAATATATTGTAGGTACGTAACTATGCGAAATCACCGACGAAAAAATTAAATCAACAATTATTTCCATGAGTAATGTCCCGGAACTAGATATTCTGGCAACATCTGAAATGAATCTTCCGAATTATAAGTACTCACGAAAAAATAAGTTTGTAGGAACAGTTTGACATATCCAACTCGACGTAGCAATACCTATGAATATATTGTACCTATGCGAAATCACTGACGAAAATATTAAAGCAACAATTATTTCCATGGTAACATATTAAAGTAATCTTTCGGATTCGAAAGATTACTTACATACACATTACTTACATATAATTATAAGTATTCGACATAATATAAGTTTGTAGGAATATTTTGACGTATCCAGCTCGAAGGCTTAATATGAATATATTTTACCTATGCGAAATCACTAGCGAAGATATTAAATCGACAATTATTTCCATGAGCAATGTCCCGGAAATAGATATTATGGTAACATCTTAAAGTAATCTTCCGAATTATATGTATTCGATATAAAATAAGTTTGTAGGAATATTTTGACATATCCAACTCGAAGGCGTAATATGAAAATATTGTGTCTACCTATGCGAAATCACTAGCGAAAATATTAAATCAACAATTATTTCCATGAATAATGTCCTGGAACTAGATATTATGGTAACACCTTAAATAAATCTTCCGAATTATATGTATTCGACATGAAATAGGTTTGTAGGAATACTTTGACATATCCAACTCGAAGGCGTAATATGAATATATTGTACCTATGCGAAATCACTGACGAAAATATTAAATCAACAATTATTTCCATGAGTAATGTCCCAGAACTAGATTTTATGGTAACATCTGAAATGAATCTCCAGAATTATATATTGAAGATGTAATAAGTTTGTAGAAATATTTTGACATATCCAACTCGTCGTTGTAATATGAATATAATGTAAGTATGACGACGGAATATGTAAATTCTCTAGGGGATAAAACCGACAAAATTATAAAAACTTCAATTATTTCTATGAGGATTGTACCGCAATTTGAGCAAAAATCGGTTTCTGGAATAATACTGATTAAGTATAATCATAATGAAAGGAATTTTTGTGAGTCTCTTGACATAATAAGACACGTCGAAGTGATGCGAATCTATTGTGTGCGAGAAAGTCGATAAAAATATAAAATCTTCGATTATTTATATGGTGATTTTCCCGATTCTAGACAATATACATATTTATTTGCATCTGAAATAAAACTGATGAATTATTGTAGAATAATGTAGTATTCCATCTTTCGACATTTATGTCGGAGTAAAATTTTTTCTGTTGTTTATTAGTTTTTGATGATCTTTTGACATAATTTGAGAATATCTCATCCGAATGATATGAATCAATTTTGTGCTAGGAAGCCGACGATAATAATATACAATCTTCTATTATGTATTTCTATGAAAGTTTCTGAACAAGACGACATCTGAAATTAAACTGATGGATTATATTCTGAATCAAATGAGTTTTTAGAAATCTTTTGACATCTATGACTCGTGGGAGTAATATGATTCTATTTTGTGCGAGAAAACGCTCAAATATATCTCGCGGATATATCGATATCTGAAATGGAACTGAATTATATTCAGAATACACTAAGTTTTCAGGAATCTTTTGATATCTACCATTAGAGTACCTATTATGAATCTATTGTGTTCGAGAAAACCAACAAAAGATATAAAAGTTTCAATCGTTTATTGAGCAGACGTTCGATAATATCCAGGGGTTTTCAGAGATTTTTTGACATCAATGACTTCTTAGAGTGCTATTGATCTAATGTATGCGGAAAAACTATGAAAATTATCAAATTTCCAATCATTTCTGTGAAAAAAGTCTCGGAACTATGCCATATATATCTTGAACAGAAACCACTAGACATATATTGAAAATTCAAAAAGAAACTAGATATTATGGTAACACCTTAAATGAATCTTTCGAATTATATATATTTGACATGAAAGAGGTTTGTAGGAATATTTTGACATATCGAACTCGAAGGCGTAATATGAATATATTGTACCTATGCGAAATCACTGACGAAAATATTGAATCAACAATTATTTCCATGAGTGATGTCCCAGAACTAGATATTATGGTAACATCTGAAATGAATCTCCAAAGTTATATATTGAAGATGTAATAAGTTTGTAGAAATATTTTGACATATCCAACTCGTCGTTGTAATATGAATATAATGTAACTATGACGACGGAATATGAAAATTCTATTTGGGATATAACCGACAAAATAATAAAAATTTCAATTATTTCTATGAGGATTGTACCGCAATTTGAGCATAAATCGATTTCTGGAATAATACTGATTAATTATGATCATAATGAAAGGAAGTTTTGTGAGTCTCTTGACATAATAAGACACGTCGAAGTGATGCGAATCTATTGTGTGCGAGAAAGTCGATGAAAATATAAAATCTTCGATTATTTATATGGCGATTTTCCCGATTCTAGACGATATATTTATCTGCATCTGAAATAAAACCGATGAATTATTCCAGAATAATGTAGTATTCTATCTTTCGACATTTATGTCGGAGTAATATTTTGTCTGTTGTTTATTAGTTTGTGGAGGATCTTTTGACATAATTTGAGAATATCTCATCAGAATGATATGAATCAATTTTGTGCTAGGAAACCGACGATAATAATATACAATCTTCTATTATGTATTTCTATGAAAGTCTCTGAACAAGACGACATCTGAAATGAAACTGATGGATTATATTCTGAATCAAACGAGTTTTTAGAAATCTTTTGACATCTATGACTCGTGGGAGTAATATGATTCTATTTTGTGCGAGAAAAGCCTCAAATATATCTCGCGGATATATCGATATCTGAAATGGAACTGAATTATATTCAGAATACACTAAGTTTTCAGGAATCTTTTGATATCTACCATTAGAGTACCTAGTATGAATCTATTGTGTTCGAGAATACCAACAAAAGATATAAAATCTTCAATCGCTTATTGAGCAGGCTTTCGAAGATATCTAGGGGTTTTCAGAGATTTTTTGACATCAATGACTTCTTAGAGTACTATTGATCTAATGTATGCGGAGAAACTATGAAAAATATCAAATTTCCAATCATTTCTGTGAAAAAAGTCTCGGAACTATGCCAAATATATCTTAAACAGAAACCACTAGACATATATTGAAAATTCAAAAAGAAACTAGATAGTATGGTATCACCTTAAATGAATCTTCCGAATTATATGTATTCGACATGAAATAATTGAAATAGGTTTGTAGGAAGATTTTGACATATACAACTCGAAGGAGTAATATGAATATATTGTACCTATGCGAAATCACTGACGAAAATATTAAATCAACAATTATTTCCATGAGTGATGTCCCAGAACTAGATATTATGGTAACATCTTAAATGAATCTCCAAAATTATATATTGAAGATGTAATAAGTTTGTAGAAATATTTTGACATATCCAGCTCGTCGTTGTAATATGAATATAATGTAACTATGACAACGGAATAGGAAAATTCTCTATGCGATAAAATCAACAAAATTATAAAAATTTCAATTATTTCTATGAGGATTGTACCGCAATTTGAGCATAAATCGATTTCTGGAATAATACTGATTAATTATAATCATAATGAAGTTTTGTGAGTCTCTTGACATAATAAGACACGTCGAAGTGATGCGAATATATTGTGTGCGAGAAAGTCGATAAAAATATAAAATCTTCGATTATTTATATGGTGATTTTCCCGATTCTAGACGATATATTTAATTGCATCTGAAATGAAACTGATGAATTATTCCTGAATAATGAAGTATTCCATCTTTTGACATAATTTGAGAATAACTCATCAGAATAATATGAATCAATTTTGTGCGAGGAAACCGACGATAATAATATACAATCTTCAATTATGTATTTCTATGAAAGTCTCTGCACAAGACGTCATCTGAAATGAAACTGATGGATTATATTCTGAATCAAATGAGTTTTTAGAAATCTTTTGACATCTATGACTCGTGGGAGTAGTATGATTCTATTTTGTGCGAGAAAACACTCAAATATATTTCGCGGATATATCGATATCTGAGATGGAACTGAATTATATTCAGAATACACTAAGTTTTCAGTAATCTTTTGATATCTACCATTAGAATACCTAGTATGAATCTATTGTGTTCGAGAAAACCGACAAAAGATATAAAATCTTCAATCGTTTATTGAGCAGGCTTTCGTAAATATCTAGGGGTTTTCAGAGATTTTTTGACATCAATGACTTCTTAGAGTGCTATTGATCTAATGTATGCGGAAAAACTATGAAAAATATCAGATTTACAATCATTTCTTTGAAAAAAGTCTCGGAACTATGCCATATATATATAATAATCTAAAACAGAAACCACTAGACATATATTGAAAATTCAAAAAGAAACGGATTATATATTCAATATATGATCTATGTATGCAGAGAAATATACACCTTGCAAAAAGTACCGGAACTATACACTTGACATATATATATATATATATATATATAAGAAAATAGGATAACGCGGATAAGTTTATTAAAATGGAAAAGTATAACCGGTAATTCCGCAAAAGGAGCAGAGATAATCATTCTGCTGGTACCTGCCGACACGTGTTTCTGCTAGTTGGCTTCTTCAGGACAGGGCAACCAAGAAACCAAGAAAAGGTGGAAAGATAACTGAAAAACAGGCGACACCACAACAGGAGCGAGCAACCAATTTGTGCCTTCAGCTCTAGGACCTCCAATTCGGAGGTAAACTATGGCATCGGCACGAAGGAAGCAGAATGATTATCTCTGCTCCTTTTGCGGAATTACCCGTTATACTTTTCCATTTTAATAAACTTATCCGCGTTATCCTATTTTCTTATTACATATCCTCGGGTTCGGGTCGCATCGCACAGGTGGCTTATGCTTCCTTCGTGCCGATGCCATAGTTTACCTCCGAATTGGAGGTCCTAGAGCTGAAGACACAAATTGGTTGCTCGCTCCTGTTGTGGTGTCGCCTGTTTTTCAGTTATCTTTCCACCTTTTCTTGGTTTCTTGGTTGCCCTGTCCTGAAGAAGCCAACTAGCAGAAACACGTGTCGGCAGGTACCAGCAGAATGATTATCTCTGCTCCTTTTGCGGAATTACCCGTTATACTTTTCCATTTTAATAAACTTATCCGCGTTATCCTATTTTCTTATTACATATCCTCGGGTTCGGGTCGCATCGCACAGGTGGCTTATGCTTCCTTCGTGCCGATGCCATAGTTTACCTCCGAATTGGAGGTCCTAGAGATGACGGCACAAATTGGTTGCTCGCTCCTGTTGTGGTGTCGCCTGTTTTTCAGTTATCTTTCCACTTTTTCTTGGTTTCTTGGTTGCCCTGTCCTGAAGAAGCCAACTAGCAGAAACACGTGTCGGCAGGTACCAGCAGAATGATTATCTCTGCTCCTTTTGCGGAATTACCCGTTATACTTTTCCATTTTAATAAACTTATCCGCGTTATCCTATTTTCTTATTACATATCCTCGGGTTCGGGTCGCATCGCACAGGTGGCTTATGCTTCCTTCGTGCCGATGCCATAGTTTACCTCCGAATTGGAGGTCCTAGAGCTGAAGGCACAAATTGGTTGCTCGCTCCTGTTGTGGTGTCGCCTGTTTTTCAGTTATCTTTCCACCTTTTCTTGGTTTCTTGGTTGCCCTGTCCTGAAGAAGCCAACTAGCAGAAACACGTGTCGGCAGGTACCAGCAGAATGATTATCTCTGCTCCTTTTGCGGAATTACCCGTTATACTTTTCCATTTTAATAAACTTATCCGCGTTATCCTATTTTCTTTTTACATATCCTTGGGTTCGGGTCGCATCGCACAGGTGGCTTATGCTTCCTTCGTGCCGATGCCATAGTTTACCTCCGAATTGGAGGTCCTAGAGCTGAATGCACAAATTGGTTGCTCGCTCCTGTTGTGGTGTCGCCTGTTTTTCAGTTATCTTTCCACCTTTTCTTGGTTTCTTGGTTGCCCTGTCCTGAAGAAGCCAACTAGCAGAAACACGTGTCGGCAGGTACCAGCAGAATGATTATCTCTGCTCCTTTTGCGGAATTACCCGTTATACTTTTCCATTTATATATATATATATATATATATATATATATATATATATATATATATATATATATATATATATATATATATATATTCGGCCGGCTTTGTTCACTTGTGTCTTTGTTTCATCTATTCTACTCTGGCATGAAGTAATCTGTATGCCCAAGTAGTCGAATGACATGACTTGCTCTATTATGTTCTCTTCTAGAGCAAGTTTGCATCTAACAGGTTCTTTGGAGATGACGAGGGCTTTGGTCTTCGCAGTAGACACCTGCATATTGAACAGTTTAGCTCTTATATGGAATGAATATAGGAGACGCTGTAGATCGTCTTCATTCTCTGCCATTATTACGGCGTCGTCGGCATAACAGACAATTTTAATTTCACCTGTTGTGAGCGAGTATCCTCCTTCCATGTTCTTGACATGATTTATTATTTCGTCCATTACCAGGTTGAACAGTTGCGGACTTAAGGAGTCTCCTTGTCTGATTCCCGTTGGTGTTCGTACTCCGCCTGTTAGGACTCCATTAACCAATATTTGAGTGGATGTGTTGTGGTTGAGTTGTCTTATCACGTCTATTATGGTTTTGGGCACATGTTTACTTTTCAGGATATCCACTACGTCGTTCAATCGTACTCTGTCGAAAGCTTTAGAGAGGTCTATGAAGCACATATACGCAGGTTTTCCATATTCTATAGCTTTTTCTACTATTTGTCTGACTATGAAAATGGCATCTATGGTCGATCGATTTCTTCTGAATCCTTGTTGTTCTTCAGATATTTCAACATATTCACATATCATTTCTTCTAGGATCTTGGTAAAGAGCTCCATAGTTGAGCTTAGTAGGGTTATGCCTCTATAGTTCTCTGGTGATTTCTTATCTCCTTTTTTGAATATTGGGATGGTAATGCTCTTTTTCCACTCATTGGGGACTTTTTTGGTAGCTAATATTCGGTTGAAGAGCCTTGTTAGTTCCGACATTAGTTGTTGTCCTCCATATTTCAACAGTTCATTTGATATGGTATCTGCTCCGGGTG
This sequence comes from Halyzia sedecimguttata, assembly GCA_937662695.2. NCBI lineage: Eukaryota > Metazoa > Arthropoda > Insecta > Coleoptera > Coccinellidae > Halyzia > Halyzia sedecimguttata. The sequence goes on from OW569415.2 coordinate 15,441,158, forward strand.
ATTTTCTGTTTTTGATCTTTTTTGCGTGTTTAATCGTCATTTCTTCTGATATCTTTGGAACTTCTTCGACTTCTTCATTCTCATCTTCGTTTTCAACGTCGGTGATCTCTGCATACAGTTGTTCAAAATAGCTTTTCCATTGGTCTCCATCAATCTGTTGGGTTTGTGTGTACTCCATGACTTCGAGTTTTCTCCTTCTCAGCACCCCCCATACTTTCTTTTGTGCTCCATATAAGTCATGCTCCATTTCGGAGGTGAATGTTTCCCAGAAGTTCCTCTTTATGTTGCTAATTTCTGTATTGACTCTATTTCTTGTTTGGATGTAATGGTTCTTTTCTACCGATGTTTTGTTGTTTCTGTATCTTAAGTATGCCTCCCGTTTCTCCCTAGCTAAAGCTTTCACTTCCGGTGTATACCAATGTTTGTTTTGAGAATTTCTGTTCGCCCCTACTTTTCGCAGACCTAGAGCTTCGATAGGTGCGGTGGTAATATTTGTTTTTACTTTCTCCCAACATTCCTCTTTATCATCCTGTTCTTCAATGTTGTTTACTTCGATCTTTTGAGTTAGACGGGATTCGTAGAGTGTTTTAGTTGTTGGGTCTCTGATGGACTCTATGTTGAGTTTTTCCTTGGTTACTCCTTCTTGTCTCTTTTTTCTTTGTATATTCATGCGTAATTTACAAATAACCATTAGGTGATCTGAACCTACATTAGCTGAGGTTAGGCTTTTTGTATCCAGTATTTGGGTTGGATGTATAGCTCTATTCGATATTATAAAATCTATTGTCGAGTTTTGTCCTCGAGAGTTCTGCCATGTGATCTTATGTTGGGGTTTATTTTCAAAAAATGTATTGTTTATTCTCAGGCTATAGCGTGCGCAAAGGTCTATCAATGCCTCTCCGTTTTCGTTGACGTGATCTTCGTTAAAGTGGTGTTTTATAGCAGGTAGTATACTATTTCCAACTCTTGCGTTCAAGTCACCCATTATGAGCAATTTTTCATTTTGCGCTATTTTACCCAGCTCATTTTCTAGATTTTCGTAGAATGTATCTCTTTCTTCTCTGCTCTTGCTAATATCCGGGGCATATACACTTATGATATTCAGGTTTTCTGTTCCTACATTCAGAGATACTTTAAGGATTCTCTCATTAATATAGCGTATGTCTTGTATAAGATGTTCGTATCTCTCGGCTATGATCAACCCCACCCCTGCTTTCGCTCTTTTGTCTTTGGCAACACCGCTATATATTAGGATATAATTTGGTATTTTGATGTTTCCCTTACCCTTGAGTTTGGTTTCTGATAATGCGCATATATCTATGTTGTGTTGTTCAATTTCCAAGAGTATTTCGCTTTTTTTGGTGTTCCATGACATTATGTTTCAACAAGCTGTTCGTATAATATTTTTCCTCCATTTTTTCTTCTTGTCCAGTTTAAATTCCGTGTTCGTTTTCCTGTTTCTAGCAAGTTTCGTCATCGTTTGAATCGTTCCATTCCGAGGCTGATTGTTAGATCTGTGAGCATGTTTATAGTTTTTGCGTCTGGCAGGTTGCTAGCCTCACCTGACAACCCTCCTCCTTTATCCGGGCTTGGGACCGGCAACGGTATTCGTTGGTCAACTCAATTCGATCAACTCCTACCGCAGGCGGAGTTGGATAAACTCTTCAATGATCTAAAACCATTCGTATTCGTATACCTCGATGACTTGATCATAGTAGCACCAGATATTGAAACAAATAATAAAATTCTGGAGGAAGTATTTGAACGATTAAGGCAAAACAATTTAACCTTAAAAAGAGAAAAATGCGTGTTCTGTAGAGATCAGTTGGAATATTTATGTTTTGTAGTTAATAGAAACGGACTATCAGTTAATCTTAAGAAAATATCAGCCATTTTAGAAATGGCAAAACCAAAGTGTCCAAAAGACATAAAACGTGTGATAGGCATGCTTTCGTACTATCGTAGGTTCGTTCCCGATTTTTCATCAATAGTAGCGCCACTTACTAGACTAACGAAGAAAAAAAAAAAAAAGCACTGACGTGAAGTCAGTACTCTTTGGCGCGCGTGTTCACGGTGGCTAATTTGAATTGAATTATTCAAAATTTAACAGTGCTGTATCTAAGCTGCCATCAGGATAGAGTAACAAAGTTGGAAAAGAACACAAGTGACTCTCCTTAGTCGCACAAGCTCCTAGAAGATTTGGGAGGGTCAGTATAATCCTAATCATGTTTATAGCACGCGCGCCAAAGCAGATTGACTTTTTACACTTTTTCTTTCATTGTTAAGTCAATCTGCTTTTGCGCGCGTGCTATAAACATGATTAGGATTATACTGACCCTCCCAAATCTTCTAGGAGCTTGTGCGACTAAGGAGAGTCACTTGTGTTCTTTTCCAACTTTGTTACTCTATCCTGATGGCAGCTTAGATACAGCACTGTTAAATTTTGAATAATTCAATTCAAATTAGCCACCGTGAACACGCGCGCCAAAGAGTACTGACTTCACGTCAGTGCTTTTTTTTTTTTTTTCAAGTTCCTTTAACAAATATAGCTATCAATACAGTTTGGCTGTTAGTTTTACCGTAGATCAGAAAAAAATTCGGTTGTGGGTCCTCCGTTAGGGACAAAATTGCATCTTCTCCAAATCCGAACGCATTTTAATATAGATCTACCGAATATAGTTATTTATAAATTCGCTTCAGGGCCACCATACAGACATTTCAAATCGGAAACAACGCTATTTCCCCCAAACTGACTTGTGTCCGTGCACTGAATTGACATGAATATTCTTTTAAAACCTCACAATATCGGCTCATTACTCCCAACATAACCCAAACAACCCAAAACCATTCACTTCTCGTCTGCGCAAGCGCAGTATACTCGTGGCTGCAAGTCCTCCCAAAATTACACACCTCACAAAAAACTCCGATTCTCCAACACTAGTGGTTCAGGAGATATCGCTTCTTGAATCCACGCATGCGCAGACCCTCACCAGGGGATTCTATAGCGGAAAAGCATCCGCCACCCCAAAACCCCAATCCTCTCTGACGAAAGCACCACCAGTTAAATCACTGATGGTCTGCTCATGCGCATAACGAAAAATGCCCGTAAGGGGTTGCATCCATTTCGAAATTAGCCCCAGGGCCAAGGTAAGGACACTTTAACTCTGAAGCAACGCTACAGCCCCCAAACTGACTTGTCCTTGCACTGAATTGCTATGAATATTCTTTTAAAACCTCATAATATCGTCTCAGCACTCCCAACATAACCCATCCAACCCAAAAACAGTCACTTCTCTTCTGCGCATGCGCAATCTACTCGCGGCTAAAAGTCCTTTTCAAAATAACACACCTTACAAAAAACTCCGATTCTCCAACACTAGTGGTTCAGGAGATATCACATCTTTAATCCACGCATGCGCAGACCCTCAACAGGGGATTCTATAGAGGAATAGCATCCGCCACCCCAAAACCCTAATCCTCTCTGACGAAAACACCACCAGTTAAATTACTGATGGTCTGCTCATGCGCATAACGAAAAATGCCTGTAAGGGGTAACATCAATTTCAAAATTAGCCCCAGGGCCACGGTACGGACACTTTAACTCGGAAACAACGCTACATCCCCCAAACTGACTTGTCCTTGCACTGAATTGCTATGAATATTCTATTAAAACCTCATAATATCGACGCAGCACTCCCAACATAACCCATCCAACCCAAAAACAGTCACTTCTCTTCTGCGCATGCGCAATCTACTGGCGGCTAAAAGTCCTCTCAAAATAACACACCTTACAAAAAACTCCGATTCTCCAACACTAGTGGTTCGGAAGATATCGCATCTTTAATCTACGCATGCGCAGACCCTCATCAGGGATCTGAATTCTATGGAGGAATAGCATCCGCCACCCCAAAACCCCAATCCTCTCTGACGAAAACTACAGCAGTTAAAGGACTTCTCATCTGCGCATGCGCAATACGGAAAATGCCCGGAAAGGGCAGCATGAACCTCAAAAACATATGTTTCGGCATTAAAAGCAAAGTATTCCGCAAAATAGTAGTAATTTTTTTATTTTTTTCATGTCACGTGATCTTCACGAAATTTTGCAAAAGTGTTTGCTTTGGTCTTTTGCATCTAACTACTGAGTTTCAATTTAATCAGATCAGTATTTTTCGAGTTATCGTGAAAACAAAATTTTCAAATTTTCAAAATTTTTTTTTGCCACTTTAGGGCCGTCCGTTCAACACAAAACTTCGCAGGTATATAAAGGTCATGATTCTACAATCTGATGCCAAATTTCAAAAAGATTGAGTGATCGGTTCCGGAAATATTCATAAAAAACGTTTTTATTAAAAACGGCCTTAACTCCGAAACCGCTCGGTCGATTTCGCCCGTTAACGAACTTGTCCGAGATATTTACGCTACGAAACTACCCTGCAAATTTCAACGCTCTAAGTCGTTCCGTTCGAGAGTTATCGTGCTAACGGCCGGACCGGCCGGCCGGACCGGCCGGCCGGACCGGCCGGACGGACAGAATTGAATTTGACCTCGAATTCTTCATCAGGGAGTCGAACCCAATCGTTTGAGACCATTTTCGAAAAAAAATTCGAAAAATACAGACATTGTGACGAAATGATAGCACGCTGTTCCTTGCGGAACACGCGCGCAAAAACATGAAATGGAATTGGACAAATGAATGTGAAGAAGCTTTTAATAAAATAAAGACCACACTTGTATCACCTCCTATACTATCATGTCCAAATTGGGACTTTCCTTTTATTCTTCAAACCGATGCATCAGCGCATGGTTTGGGATGCGTCTTATACCAAACGTATAATGGTCGAGATCATGTAGTTTGTTATTTATCCAGATCTCTGACAAGAAACGAATCAAAGTTTGGTTCTACGCAGTTAGAAATTCTTGCGGTTATTTGGTCTATCGAAAAGTTAAGGGGTTACATTGAAGGTCGGAAATTTACAGTTGTTACTGACAATTATGCCTTAAAGTGGATAAATGATCTAAAGGATCCAAAGGGTAGATTAGGAAGATGGTGTCTAATATTGCAAAGCTATGACTTTGACATCGTTCATAGAAAAGGTAAATTAAATGTTGTGCCTGATTGCCTATCTAGAGCACCTGAAAAGGCTATCACATCGATACAAGCAGAAAAAAAATGCGATTTTTGATACCAAACAATTACGCGATACATGGTATGATAGGTTGTTTGAAAATATTTCAAGGAATCCCTTACGGTACCAAAAATACCGGATCATTGAAACCGAAATATATGTTCATATACCCAGCAGATTCAAACATCATTTCTAGAAACTGATGAATGGAAAGAAGTCATTCCGAAATATAAAAGGTCCGAACTCTTGAAAAAATATCACAATGACATTAAGACCGGTGCCCATCTAGGTATATACAAAACATACAATCGCATTATTCAAAAATACTTTTGGCCACATTTAAAAGCTGATGTATATCGCTATTTGCGGAAATGTTCGATATGCAGTAGTCAGAAACCTTTGCAGAAAGCTCCGGCGGGAGAAATGGGTAAAAGACCAGAAATTAAACATTGTTGGCAAATGTTGTCGAGTGATCTTTTCGGACCATTACCATCCAGCAATGGCTATAAGTATATTTTAGTGACTACAGACTATTTTAGTGAATTCAGTCATTTCACTCCTATTCAGAGTGCCCCCGCAAAAATAGTGATAAAACATATTGAACACATATTCTTAATGTTCGGCGTACCACAATATGAACTGAAACAGTTATCAGTTCTTATATTAATAATCAACAGTCAAACTGGAGTCAAAATTTACAACACCTAGCTTGTGCACTAAGAACATCAAAACACGAAACGACGAGATGTACGCCATATTTCGCTAATTTTGGTCATGAAATGGTTGTTAACGGCAAAGAATTTCTGGAAATGAGGAAGAAACCAGGTTCAGATAATGAAATAAATATGAATTGGAAAAGTGAAGGTCTAAAAAATGTGTAATTAGGTAATTGAGGAATGCATATATATATATATATATATATATATATATATATATATATATATATATACAGGGTGTTTCATCATAAAGTGGACAAACCTATATGGCGTATAGGAGATATCGAGAGAATCATTTTTGGCTCATGACATATACCCCGTTTTCGAACCATAAGCGAGATACAGGGTGTTAAACCTCAGGATTGAGCCATTTTCAATCCAATATTGTCAGTTTTCTATAACATATCAAGTTATGATTTTACGTCACAGTGGAGTATTTCGGGGTACTTTATCTAGAAAAGTTCAAAATCAGTCAAAAAAAAATTCAAAATGGCGGAAAACCTAAAATGCTCTTCAATTTTTTTCTCGGTTCCAAATTTTAATTTAATTTTCCGAACGTGCTCATTTTTATAAGAATTTCTGTACAAGAAATTTCTGATAAATCGACAACAATTTTTTTTTTACATGTCTACAGCAAAAAAAATATTTCACCCAAAATTGTTGATTTTTCACACGGTGGTACTCTATCTCCTACAAAATACGAATCTGAAAACAGAATCGAAAAATATCAAACGGTTTCTTTGCTAGAGCCATCCGAATATGGCATTTTGACTTCTTGCTCAATTAAAAATAATTAAATTAATAATTAAACTGATTTGACTATTTGGGTTTGTTGTGTGAATTTTGGCTATCAAATCATTCCAAATCCTGGAAAAGAATTAATCACAAAATAGTTTTTTATGTTACTCTGATGGAATTCTTAAGTTCATCTCTAGACTCTAGACTGAGAAATGTTAATTGGAACTTATCTAATAATGCTCAGAATCGTTACCTAGCAACGGCGATTCACCGAATTTGACGTTTTATTCGAAGCGCAATCTAGTTTTGAATGAAAATGAAATATTCAGTTTTGGAAAAAAATGATATGATTCAGGCGTATTATGAAGGAAATTCCTCGGCGAGGAAAGCGAGAGAAATCTACTCCCGTAGATTTCCAGGTAGAGCACTACCAAATTTCAAGACGTTTCTGGCGACAGTACGGAAATTACGAGAGGAAGGTACTCTCTCCCGCAAAAAGAAGGAAAAAAATGATATGATTCAGGCGTATTATGAAGGAAATTCCTCGGCGAGGAAAGCGAGAGAAATCTACTCCCGTAGATTTTCAGGTAGAGCACTACCAAATTTCAAGACGTTTCTGGCGACAGTACGGAAATTACGAGAGGAAGGTACTCTCTCCAGCAAAAAGAAGGAAAAAAATGATATGATTCAGGCGTATTATGAAGGAAATTCCTCGGCGAGGAAAGCGAGAGAAATCTACTCCCGTAGATTTCCAGGTAGAGCACTACCAAATTTCAAGACGTTTCTGGCGACAGTACGGAAATTACGAGAGGAAGGTACTCTCTCCCGCAAAAAGAAGGAATCTATGTATCCGAACGTATGATGAACGCATACTGGATATGGTTGATAGAAATCCGGAGATATCTACGAAAACTTTAGCGAATCATCTAAGTACGAGAAGCAGATCAACTGTATGGAGAATTTTGAAACGAAACAATTACCGTCCATATCATTACCAAAAAACTCAAACCTCAGAAGAGGGTGATTGTGATAGAAGGAAAGAATTTTGTCGCTTTGTTCTTAGAAGAAAACGTGCTGATAGAAATTTCTTGGGTAAAATTCTTTTCACTGATGAAGCTACGTTTCATAGAGACGGATTCTTTAATAGTAAAATGGGTTCAAGCCCTGTGGACAGGAGCTTTCTGGCGCTCTAGTTCAAACAGACAAATTATATCTCCGAAAGTATCGGTTTCTCAGAGTTGGGAATTATATCAATGTATTCATATGATAGAACTGCATCCTAAAGGAAATTCAATTCAAATAATAGTTTATTTATCAAGATTAAATGAGCAATCATGAGAATGAGAAAAGCACCATGGAAGAAATCAATTTAAATCTGGCCAATTTTGCCCAATAACGAACTTAACCGAGATATTCATCTCCCTAAACTACTCTGAAAATTTCAACTACCTACCTCATTCCGTTCGAGAGTTATATCTATGTCTATGGATGAAAAGCAGTCTCACTACTCTCAGATCTCTTACTTCATGTTCAGTTCCGAAATGTAGAATTTTCTGAGAAAAACTAATTTCGGAGCAAACAACTGAGATTTTTCTCACTTCGCTCACAATTCTTCGATTGATTAGATAATCTGTCAGGAACATCATTTGACATTATGACAATTCATATTCATACATAGAATAATATCATTCTGTGACAACGTTGAAATACGATTTATTATTGAAATTTTGAAAAATCATATCTCCGAAAGTATTAGCTTGTTAGAGTTAAAAATGATATGAATGGATTCTTATGATAAAACCTCTTATTGAAAAAAATTTAATTTGGAATTTGTTTCGTAAAAAAAAAAATTTTTTTTTGTTACTCCGATACCATCTGTCCGATTTTGCCCAATAACGAACTTAGCCGAGATATTTATCCCCCAAACCTACTCTGAAAATTTCAACTGTCTAGCTCATTCCGTTCGAGAGTTATCGTGCCTACGGCCGGACCGGCCGGCCGGACGGCCGGACAGAATGAATTCCGACCACGGATTCTTGATCAGTGAGTCGAACCAAATCGTTTAAGACCATTTCCATCGAAATATTCGAAAATTACAGACATTTGGGCAAATTGATAAGCACTCAGTTCCGAGGAACTAGAGCGCCAAAAAATACTGTTATATGGCAAAGGGAGAATCCGCATGCAACAATACAAAGGAATAGACAAAAGAGGTTTTCAGTTAATGTTTGGGCGGGTATCAAGGATCGATTTATCATCGGACCTTACATTCTCCCTCAAACGTTGACTGGAAATACGTATTATCAATTCTTGCGGGAGACTTTGCCGAATCTAATGGAAGATATTCCTCTGAGCCATTTTCAAGGAATTTGGTACCAACATGTCGGTTGTCCTGCTCACACAGTGAGAACTGTACGGGAGTATTTAGACACTAAATACCCCTACCGATGGATTGGTCGATTAGGACCGGTTGCATGGCCTCCTCGTTCACCAGATTTGACACCTCTTGACTATTATTTCTGGGGTCACATGAAAAGCCTTGTCTATGACAAGCGAGCTCCAGTAAACTCGAGAGAAGAACTTATTGAGCGAATTGAATCAGCTGCTGACGAAATTCGCCGAAACCCGGAAATGATTGCAGCATCGGTGAATACAATGGCGAAAAGAGCGAGAAGGTGTTTACAGAAAAATGGAAATATTTTTGAGAGTGAATTATGAATTTAAATTTTTTTCAGAGTTATTAAATTATTTTTTCCATTCTATTTCTTGTTCTTTATTTCCGAGTTAGATAAATGTTGAATTATTCCTCAAAATATCATTGAAATTTCGAAATTATTTAAGTTACAAAAGGACATTGCTTCCTAATATTTTCCCATTTCTATTCATTTCAATCGAAATGTAATATTCTACTAAGTGAAAATTGAAAATCTAGCAGTTCGGTGAATCGCCGTTGCTAGGTAACGATTCTGAGCATTCTTAGATAAGTTCCAATTAACATTTCTCAGTCTAGAGTCTAGAGATGAACTTAAGAATTCCATCAGAGTAACATAAAAAACTATTTTGTGATTAATTCTTTTCCAGGATTTGGAATAATTTGATAGCCAAAATTCACACAACAAACCCCCATAGTCAAATCAGTTTAATTATTAATTTAATTATTTTTAGTTGAGCAAGAAGTCAAAATGCCATATTCGGATGGCTCTAGCGAAGAAACCGTTTGATATTTTTCGATTCTGTTTTCAGATTCGTATTTGGTAGGAGATAGAGTACCACCGTGTGAAAAATCAACAATTTTGGGTAAAATTTTTTTTTTGCTGTAGACATGTAAAAAAAAATTTGTTGTCGATTTATCAGAAATTTCTTGTACAGAAATTCTTATAAAAATGAGCACGTTCGAAAAATTAAATTCAAATTTGGAACCGAGAAAAAAATTGAAGAGCATTTTAGGTTTTCGGCCATTTTGAATTTTTTTTTGACTGATTTTGAACTTTTCTAGATAAAGTACCCCGAAATACTCCACTGTGACGTAAAATCATAACTTGATATGTTATAGAAAACTGACAATATTGGATTGAAAATGGCTCAATCCTGAGGTTTAACACCCTGTATCTCGCTTATGGTTCGAAAACGGGGTATATGTCATAAGCCAAAAATGATTCTCTCGATATCTCCTATACGCCATATAGGTTTGTCCACTTTATGATGAAACACCCTGTATATAGGATTAAAATATGTTTATTATAGAAAAGGTGTTTCAAGATTAAGAAAGGGGTAAAACGAAAAATAAGTCGAAAAAAAATTTTTTTTTTTCTCTCAAGGGGGAAGTTGTGACGTCAAGTAAGGCGAGGTTACCGAGCTCATGATGGCATTCATTCTATTGTGTTATTTCATAATTATTTATAAACTATTAGTAGGTATTTGATACTGCTGCGTCAAACTGAATAACGAGTGCAATAAACCAAAACATCAATTGTTATACTTGGACCGATTGTACAATATCGATGAGGCAGTCTAATTAGATCCAATGGTTCACTAACATGTAGGACAAGAATAAACCCTCTTCCTTGATGCAACTGAGACTTTTAATAAATCCTCTGGACGTATGAGTTCGCACCGATTCCGTTGCGATGTAGAACATCACAGGCCGGTTTCTGAAGAATATCACATGTGGTTTATCTTCAGTTTATCTGTCCAATTCAATAGAATAATATCGTTTTTTGACGAGGGAATCCACATTGAAGAAATATATCCCCATCAATATTTTTAAATTTCAGCAAATTTTGTAAACAATAGTTACAAATCACCACACTCACGGGGAGAAAGGGTTTTTTGCTGAGGTTTTTCCCTAAGCTCTTGTATCATACGTCGAATTGTATGGTACCCCGTTACACCAACCTCTGCTAACACATATACAGCTCTCAGTCAAAAGAGTATATATATATATATATAATAGAATTCAGAAGATAAACTGAAGATAAAATACATTCAATTGTCCTCAGAAACCAGCCCTAGATGTTTCAGTTTCGCCGAGTAGTCAATAGTCATAAAACAAACCATCGGGTACCAATTTGATCTGTTTGTCACTGTCGAGCGGCATTTTATTTCTATCGAATTTAGCAACGTAAATATGTGAGTGAGTAGTTTGCTCCTTTTTTGGAGCTCTTGTTCCTCGGAACAGAGTGCTTATCAATTTGCTCAAATGTCTGTAATTTTCAAGTTTTTGGCTGAAAATGGTTTCAATCGATTTGGTTCGATCCACTGATCTCGGAAAAATTCGTTAACGGGCGAAATCCACCAAGCGGTTTCGGAGTTATGGCCGTTTTTAGTAGCAAATTGTATAATAATGACCTTTATATGCATGCGATGTGTTGTATTGCTCTGGTTGCCGTAAACCGTCAAACATTTTTGGTTTAAATTTTTAAATTTTCTTTCTACAATAACTCTCGAACATAATGAGCTAAGCAGTTGAAATTTTCAGAGTAGGTTTGGGAGATAAATATCTCAGCTAAGTTCGTTATTGGGGAAAATAGGCCAGATGGTTTAGGAGTAACGAAAAAAATTTTTTTTTTATTTACAAATTTCAAATTCAATTTTTTTAAGATGCAGTTACAACATAAAAATCTATTGATATCATTTTCAACTCTAACAAGCTAATACTTTCAAAGATATGATTTTTCGAAATTTCAATAATGAATCGTAGGTACTTCTGTTTTCACATAATTATTCTATCTATGAATTATTCTATGATCTATGTTCATTCTCGTACGTGTTATCCTCTTCTATAAGAGAGAGTCAAATTCATTTCAGCTATTTTAATTTGATTTCTTCCATGGTGCACTTCTCATTCTCAGATTGCTCATTTAATCTTGATAAATAAACTACTATTTGAATTGAATTTCCATTATGATGCAGATTTATCATAAGAATACATTGATATCATTTCCAATCTGAGAATCCAATACTTTCGGAGTACCTCTGTTTTTAATAATAGAAATAGATAAGTTTGAATTTCGGAAAATTAGTTTTGATGTTCTGAGTTATTTTCAAATGGGCAGTTCTACGGACGGAATATCCATTAAGCATTACCAGGGACGGACTAAAGGGAGGGGGCGGGGTCAATCTCTCCAATGTTGAACGGAATTGGCAAATTTTCGAAGCAGTTGGAAAAATTTTAAAGCTGTTCGAATCCCTGCCCCCCGTCATCGTAACCTTCGTGCACAGTTGTAAAATTTTCAAGGAAAATTTGGCTTCAGCCCATCCCTGGGCCGATTATGCCTATTGAATAACTTGTCTGTCGCCCAACCTACCCTGAAAATTTGAAGTCGCTTTCTCTTTCCGGACAGAATCAAATTTGGCCTCGAATTCTTCATCAGTGAGTCAAACCTGATCGTATGAGACTATTTTCAGTAAAACATTCAAAAATTACAGACATTTGGGCAAAATGATAGCACGCTGTTCCCCAGAACATACGCGTAAAAATAAATATTCTATTTAAAAAATATAAATAGAAATGTATACCCTATTAGGCTTTGTATATTGTGATGTTAAATAATATCAAAATGCCCCCTGAAAATTGCAATTAATGCAATATTTCTTTGTTAAAATGATTACAAATACATATAATACATTCAAATTTAAACTAAATTGAACAATTTCTTGAGAATATCATAAATAAAATCTATGAAAAAAATAAAAACATGAGATAATCGGCATTTCCCACTTATTCGAGGATTAACTGTTGCCATTGCTATTATGCGTGGCTGGGTCGCAATTTTGCAATTTACAATTCGACTACATTCAAGACAAGATGCGCTGTTGCTAGATAACGACTATGGCTGAAACATCTCCAAGAAACTACCTAAATCAAAATATTGATATTTTGTACAAAAGAACAAGTACAAAATTTAAGATAAAAACCTTCATTTCGATTATTTTGAACATCGAAAGATTAACATCTATGTCGGTATCGATGTTTGTGACCTCTAACATCGATGCTAATAACATCGAACATCGATAACAAAACATCGATGTTTAAAAAACGTTTATGAACATTGTAACGAAGTTCAGTAATTTCCTTGCGAACCCTGTACTCATAAATCTCATAATTTGTATTCATATTTATTTTCCGTCTGAAAAACGTCGAATTCGAATTACATTGGCCGATGTTTTCAGCGAGGTCCTATGTGGAAAAACATTCGCAGAGGTTTTTGTCCCTGAGATAAGACCATCGGAAAAAAATCATAATTTACATTCAAGTATACACATAGTCTTGATGAAATATTCTAAAACTAAGTTTTTTCATACTTGAGTTGAAACTATTATACCTGAATATAGAAAATACTGCTTTCATTTTGAGAAGACACATATACTTATTCACCAAGATTACGATACATTTTGTTGAACATGTTATATTCTCAATACAACAAGATCACTTGTATCAAAGCAAGAACCGCTATTGAATTCCATTGAAAATCATTTTGTATTCTCTAAAGAAAATGCAAGACTTAAGCCAAAATTATTCAAAGTTGATCGTAGCCTAATTTTGACATTGAATTAAAAGGAACACATTTTTATAGCTAGATTATTAATTCTTAATTGTAGGAAATATTATACTGATCAAAGAGTTTTAATAATTCTATTAAGAATAGCTCACTTGGTTGAAATCTAAAAGTTCTCATATGAGTTCAGGTACAACTTTGCCCGAGAACAGGCTATTCTTACTCGAAATAATATTCTATACGTAATCAAGTCTTAATACTCTCATCTATCGATGGAGTGGAAAGTGGAATGATCCTAGGATGGATCTCGCGTCGATCGAGGTCGGTCGAAGTCGCCCGGTAGGGCATGCGCATGATGCAATTCCACATATCTGCACCGGGTGGAAAAGTAGACGGCAGACATTTTGGACGCTGATCCAAAAAGAGCATGATCACGAATCACGATCGGCAACAAGTAGTGTTTTATAAGTTTATGTGATAATGAACGTTGAGGATATTTTAATCGAATGGGAAGTGGCCGAGTTGATTCCTGTATTCAATGGTGAGTACCTACTTATATTTACTTTTGATTATCACCTTTTAGATAAGAAAAATTATGTCCTTTTCAAACAGACATTGTGACAAATTGTACTATGCACTTTCCGTTCGTAAATAAGGAGATTGAATTGATGATGATTGGCCAGGCATACGTTCCCATTAATGATTTGGTATAATAATGAAATTCGTTCATATGCTTTGTTTTTTAGAGCATGAAATATCGTCAGAAAATATATTCAAATTATCTGAAGAGCTCATTAAGGAATTGATCCCTAATATTGGAAAGAGAATTAAATTCACTGAAAACTGGAGAAAAATGAAAGAGCCATCGGTATGTACCCAAACATGTTTTTTCATTTATTTGTATTGGTGATCACCCCTGAAGTCTCTCTTGAGCTGAGTCCTTATATTATATTTTGCATGAACATTCAGACCGTCTTTTTTGCGCGCATGTTCAAGGTAACGGCAGCTACAATTTTGCCCAAATTTGCGTATTTTCGAATACGGATTCGGATTCACTTCATATCAGCTGTTTATTCAAATTGTGGCGGATCTACGGAAGTGGATAAATTCTAGTTTATAGGATGTTTCCAAATTAATGTGAAAGTTTTCAGGGGGATATTGCTTGTCAGAAATAAAGGCAACTTTGCTGTAAAAACTATGTCCCATAGATATTCTTTTCGAATATTAGTTACTGAAAGATGTGAAAGCACATATTTTCCAATAAAATTTTAATTTCTGCCAGTTGCGTGTATCACTTCAGAAACAACCTGTATTTTTCCACAGCAGTCTGAGGAGTTATCTCGATCCGTCACTTATTGAGAGCTGTTATGAACTGCATATAATGATATTTTTTAAAGTAATTTCGCTTTTATATTTCAGCCGACTTACTCATTCACAATATAATACAATATGTGCCAAAATAATTTTCCTGTTTCCAAACGAGTGCTCAACTCGTTATTATAAATCAGGACATAAAATGAATAATTCAATAGTGCAGGCTAAAGGCAAATTGGTGGATAAAGTTAGAAATTTGCTTTATAAAAGTTCAGATAAAATATATGTACGAAAACGAAAATTTGCAGAAAATCCCCCAAAAAACTCAAGAGACGTTACGGAAGGTAACATATTTAGTAAATAAAAGTGCACTGTTTTTTTATGTGTAAATGTATAGTATATCATATTGTATGTATGGTATATCATATTGTTTTCAATTTTATTCTGCAGAGGAAAAGGAAGCTACCACTTGGCTAAAATATAATAGAGAGCCATGGACAGAGGTTATAAGATTATGGAAATTAACACATAAATATCGGATAGAAGCTAAAAATAAGACATTATCTGAACTCATAGATTGTTTGCCCTCACTAGAAGATCCCAGGGGAGATTCTTTGGTGAGATCAACAGCACAATGATATTTTTGCAAGGCAATTATAATTGTTTCGATTTCAATTTAATCAAAATTAGAATGTATTTTTGTGTCTATACCTGGCTGAAATTCAATTCAGTAATGAAAACCTCGTATATTCAGTGGTTCATAAATATTTTATGGGTTCTATTCAAAGTAAACTTTTCAGGTTGAAACTGACTTCGAACTAATGCATCCGGGTAAAGAATTGATGCTGCTGACAAATTGGAAGACATTTTTTGATAAGGTACAACTTTTGAAAAAACCTCATCTAGGCATAAAGACCCGATTTTGGACGATATTCAAACAAAAGCAAAGAAGGAAATCTATCAGTAGGTGAGTACATCTGATGTTTTCGTGTTTGTATGCATGACAAATCTTGATGACACCAGACTTTCAATTTCAGATGGCAGAAGTGCGTTACAGTTGGCAGCACTGGGAAGGTTGATTCCTCCCAAGGGTAGACTGCAGAAAGGATAGGTCCATTGGAAACTCTCCGTTGCAGAATCCATCGACTCAATTTTTATCCACTGCGTGGTAAGTTCTATACTGTCATTATAGATTTATAATTGGAAAGTATGACATATGGAAACAGTCATTTAATAATATTAATAGATTATTTCAAAGATAATATGTATGCCCACTGATGCTCCAGTTATTACTCAACCCCATTGATACCACGATGTTAAAAACTATTTATTACTTTATTGCCTGTATAGATTCCACGTACAATGAGTCATACATATTTTATTATTTAAAGGTTTCTTTCTGGGTTTTCTCTCCAAAACTCTGAAAAATATTTATAAAATAAAAATTAATTATTTTTGGATTTGCTTCTGCGTAAGAAACCGAAAATATTCGTCAGAAACAATCAATCGAACAATGTTGCCTATTAAACAACAACGAAACAACATCAACGAAGAAACAACTATATTGTAACGTTTCGGAGTCTATATCAGACTCCTTCGTCAGACACTTAACGAAAATCTTCAGAATTATTTTGTTATTTTTTGAAACGTTAAGATATAGTTGTTTCTTCGTTGATGTTATTTCGTTGTTGTTTGTAAGGCAACATAGTTCGAATAATTGCTTCTGACAAATATCTTGTGTTTCTTACGCAGAAGCTTATCACAAAATAATTATTTTTTTATTTTAGAGATATTTCCCAGAGTTTGGGAGAGAAGATCCAGAAAGAAACCTTTTACTAATGAGTATACCTTCCACCGTATCCTTTAATGATTAAGTATTTTATTGTTCTCATTTTCTAATACTACTAATATTTTCTTTACTTCTTAGCTTTTGTCATTTGCAATGATAATAATAATTTTTATTATTTTATAGAACCATAGCGAGGTGGAAAACGTGGTGACAAATCAAAAAGAAAAAGCTCTGAAGCGACCAATATCTTACGGGGAGGTGCAGCCCTACCTCATTCTCGTCGGGCCACAACTATCCGAAACAAAAGCTGCCTATGTTGTAGTTGACAAAATTTTATATAAAATAAATTGCGTTCTGAAGGCAGTTAATATTATGTTCAAAATTTTCATTGCTCTGGATTTGAAATATCCTCCCCCTAGTGAACATATTTATACTTGAATACAAAAAGGTATATTTGAAATTTCGTGTGATACTGACAAATCTATACCATATATCTGAGATATCTTGAAATATTTGACAGAATAAAGCTGATATTACAATGCATTGCAACTATTGTGGGAAAGATATATCCAATATCAATAAATTTATTTTTCATTTAGAATATGCTCATAATAACCTCACTCAAAGTAGCTTTTCATGCCCATTTAGTTATTGTTCTCGATTATTTCATAGAAAAGATAGTTTCAGAAAACATCTCAATTCAAAACATATGTCTGAAAATAACAGTGAAGATGCCTGCTCAACTGGTAAAAAATCTCGGCTGATATTTTCGACTCGATATTTTTCATCCAATGGATTAGCTGATTCCATAGAAATTGGTAAAACTCTTAATGAATTCCCCCACTATGAACAATATAGCTTTCCAAATTAATTCACCCACGATTGGAGTATGTAATTATTTTGAAGTTAAGTGGTTTCACAAAAATGGTATACGATACGACAAACAAGATATTTCTTACTATGACACATCTGATCCTATAACTCCCGGACTTTGCCAAATTGTCCATATATTAGTACTTAAGTCCGATATCAATAAATGTTACTTTATATGTGAGGCAATGGAAATCGCTCTGATCAATAAGCACTTCCAATCCTTTGAAGTAACAAAAACAGGAAATTATTTCATTTCATTTTTAAATGACATTAGGTACGTCTTCCCCACAATAGTTCATTCCATTGAAAATACTCATTTAGTACCTATTTTAATTTGGAATAACAGCCATGTTATCCTTGAGTTGTTCTAGTTTATTTTCATGTACTCTTCTTGAAGAAATAAAAATATTGCGAATGTTTACATTTGTATAATTTCATTGGAACCCATAATTCCCAGGAACCTGCTACCAAACTGCTCTGTACTTGGCACTTTTCCAATGAATCATTTGCACGAAGAATATTTGAAAAGTGCTCAGTTGCTGATCAAAATATTGTGCAAATGAATAAATGACATATCGCTTTCCAAATTTTGTAGAGTGAAATGTTGTTTTGAGCATCCCCTACTCAATTTTGTATCGATTCTATTTTTCAGAATGAATGACATTTAAATAGTATGGAGTGTCAAGTGGTACCTCATTGAAAATAATTATTTTTGTTGTCCTTCCAACTATCCGGATTTTTTTTGACGACGTTATACTTGACCTCCCATATTTGAAAATTTGAACTTAATTTTCTATCCAGCGTCGTCTACTTAGTATCACAATGTTATTTAATTCAAAAACTTGGGTATTTTGAATTTATCCAAACTAATTCCATA
Source organism: Halyzia sedecimguttata (assembly GCA_937662695.2). Taxonomy (NCBI): domain Eukaryota; kingdom Metazoa; phylum Arthropoda; class Insecta; order Coleoptera; family Coccinellidae; genus Halyzia; species Halyzia sedecimguttata. The sequence continues at coordinate 15,459,589 of OW569415.2, forward strand.
TCTACTTTGAATAATATACCCAATACAATTTTTTGAAATAAATGACATTGTAATACTTAATAGATGAAGCTCGAGAGAAAATTAACTTGAAATGTTCAGATAGTTTGAAGGACAACAAAAAGAATATTTTCTATGATGTACCACTTGACACTCTATACTATTTGAATGTCTCTCATTTCAAAAATAGAATCGGAATTGATATGAGTTTCACTATACTCGGAGGGATAGTAGATGATTTTCAAGCAAATTTGAATCTTCTTCTACCAAACTCAAGAATAATATAGATATGATTAGAAATATTCTCATTTCAAGTAATATTATTATTAGTCTGCATTAAGGAAATAGTTGTTCAGAAAATAACTATACTTGTTCGAAGATTCCTCATCTTTCACTGGAATAGAAATAGCATTCAAGATAATGGTTGCAATGTTAATTGAACAATATTTATTCTTGTTTGTGTTATTCTCATACTTATAATAAGTATTTACAATTTTCTCGGAAGCTCAGAAAGTTTTGCTAACAGACGGTTCTATATTCATTTCAAGTAGGCTTATTCTTAGTTGAAGTTATGTTATATTTTAAAATCAATGGTACTATACTATTTTCAAGTTTGTTTTTCTTTATCGGAAGTAAAGTGAACTGATAGGTATAAGAATAATGTACATTTTGCATAGAGTTAAGTTATCTTTGCGGATATATGAGTCTACCATATCTTTCAGTCAAGACTAATAGTCTTGCACACAGTGACGGTAGATATATCTACCGTCATTTCACTGCTTTTGCGTCCGTAGACAGATGGAAAAAAAGTCGCGTGGTATCCGACAAAATGACCTTATAAGGAAATTTTTCGATGTCCCTCCGGAAGGACATGATGTCAGGTACCACCAATCAGAAGGCAAATTTGAACCCCTACCGCCCGTACGTGCTTGAATTTGACCACGTGGTTGCTCAGCTGTTACCGAGGGCATAATATGCCCACCGAGGAGACAATTGATTCATTCTTCGTATAATTCGAGTATTAATTCGTGGTACTTTTCTTTGTCTGATTTTCTAAATAGAGTTCGATAGCGAGCCAGTCGTGTAATGATTATAATTCTAGTTAGACAATTTCCCGAATTCACCGCGACCTAGTGCAGTATGTGATAGATTGAACAGTCATTTCAATCATCGTAACTCTAAACAACCTGTATAATGTATATCCTTGGCATATTTCAATACGTGAGAAGAAGAAGGTATTTCATCAATGATTGTTAGTTCCAATTCAGATAATTTATAAACATTGTCATAAAAACCATGTTTATTTATCTTCATTGTTTAATTTGTTTATAAACCAACTTATCAAAGCATAACAAGGAATTCGATATAGTCACCTGAGATATTCAATCGGGGAGAGAATTATGATTGTATCTAAATGAATAGCAATACTGTGAATAAACCCTGTTAGTTACTATACCCTTCCCGCATTATGGATAGAACCCCCAGGAACATCATATGGCGATCCTACGCCAGTAGTAATACGGTGAACGCATAAGTACCCTGTTATATGGTTTTTTCATCCCACGGATAGTTGGTGACATCATGGGAGGTGATTATTGCCCAAGCAGGGAATAGTGCAGCATCAGCAACAGCAACACAGGCCCTATCAACCCCAGACATTCTAGGAATGGTATTATTCATCATTGTGTGCATTGCAGTATTGATATACATCTACTGGAGAATAAAAAAGGCCATCGAAGCGAAGGTGCAGTTGGAAATCCGTAGAAGCCATCAAGATCTGGTTTAGTGCAACGCTAGGAAGAACAACCGTAAGCTTTTCCATTTTTTCTGAACTTTTGGATGGATACGATAGAACAATTTTCCGAACTTAGCAGTGTTTGTGAAAAATTTTTGGATAATTTGAAAAACGAACCGAGGGAACGTAGAGAACGCGATGATAGAGTAGAGAAATTTTCTAATGAGCTAGATAAATTGAGATATAAATTTAGTAAATTAATTAATCCGATATTATAACTCCTCTTGCCTTTCTGAACCAAATTTTCTCGTGCAATTGAGTAATTATAAGGATAAGATTGAAAACTTATTAACAGAATCTAGTAAATTACTCGAACTAAGATTAAAAATTATTCAGGAAAAAAAATTTGATAAGGGAAACATGGGCGGAAAATTCGATTTGAGGACAGCATCCTCCTTATTGCCATCTTTGGACAACACGGAGGCATCGGTAATTCAATTAATTGATGCAATCGATCTTTACAAAGATACTTTAGACGATCAGGAGAAAAATTATTGATAAATTATGTGATGAAAATAAAGCTAACCCCTAACGCAAAATTAAGATTACAAAAGGAATATAAGTCAGTTGAAGAACTTATAGTAGATATTTCCCAAAATATTCAGAAACAGATCGATCCTATTTACAATTTCGACAACTATCCTATAGAATTAAAATATAGATTGCAAAGAGCATGGCAAGACGCAAGAGAAAATTTGGAAAATAATAAATGCAAAAGGAAAGATACTTTTGATAAAAAGTGTGTTAAGAGTGACTATAAAGTAGGAGATAAGGTACTTATGGACAATAAAAATAGTGAAAGTAAACTGGACCCTTTGTTTCACGGTCCCTACAAAATAGTGAGAGTGGACAATCCAAACGTGGTCGTGAAACTAGACACCCATAAACTGAAAACGGTTCATAAAAATAGGGTGAAAATTTATAACACTTAGAATTAAGGAATGTAGGTGAATTTTTAATTTTAGTTTTCCAAATAGAGACGATTATTTGTATATATGTTTTTGTATAGGCTTAAGTAATTCTGTGATATTAAGTATATGGTAGATAAGGAACAAAAAAAAATATATATATTTTCAGGTCAACCGAAAAAAAATTTTTTTTTCTCAGAGAGGGAAGGTGTGATAGATTGAACAGTCATTTCAATCATCGTAACTCTAAACAACCTGTATAATGTATATCCTTGGCATATTTCAATACGTGAGAAGAAGAAGGTATTTCATCAATGATTGTTAGTTCCAATTCAGATAATTTATAAACATTGTCATGAAAACCATGTTTATTTATCTTCATTGTTTAATTTGTTTTTAAACCAACTTGTCAAAGCATAACTAGGAATTCGATATAGTCACCTGAGATATTCATTCGGAGTGAGAATTATGATTGTATCTAAATGAATAGCAAGACTGTGAATAAACCCTTTCTGATGGTTGCTGAAGTTGTGTTAGTTACTATACCCGTCCCGTATTGTGGATAGAACCCCAAGGAACATCATATGACCCACCGTTGGTGGCCTAGTGCCCCTGAGTGAGTGACAAAGGACACGTAAAATCTGGAATTGGTAAGGCCCCGTTTATACCTGTGTTACTGATTATTTCCGTCAGGGTATCGTCCTACCGCATAAACGTCCGTTTGATTACATCCCGTCTGGGGTTGTCCCACTGCGACTCCGATACCTCTCAATTCTCGGAGGCATCGTGGTGAACACTCGCTAGTTGAGGTCACAACCAGTGTTGCCAGATTCTTTTTATCAAATTTCTTCAATTTATCCTCAAAAATTCTTCATATTTCTGCAGTGGTGTGTAACGTCATTTTGGAGTACCTACCTACCCACTGTTAGTAAAGGTAAAAACCTCCTCAATTGGGCCAATCCTCAGTTTGACCTTTTTCACACTGCAATATTTTTATTTTGCTACTGCAAGCACCATCTCGAGGCCGATAATTTCAAGTCGTAGCTAAACCATTTTACCGAAAATGTCAGAATGCATACGAAATGAGTAAAATTGTTCCAAAAATATGTGAATTTCAAAAATTCTTCATATTTTAATGGTTTCCCTGAAATATTCTTCTTTTCTTCATCAGCCCTTTTTGGAGGCTAAAATTCTGCATATTGAAGAAAATTCTGCATTTCTGGCAACACTGGTCACAACACCCTTACGGAGGCTCTCCTTGCTCGTTTGTTCGCTCGTTGTCAGCGGATTTGCAAGTTTGCTTGCCGATCTTGATAGTTCCTTTTTAGGGCCACTCGACCAGGAATCATTGGCGTCCCAGCTTGGGGTTACTGATCAGTACTGTGCTTTCGACCAGTTGGTTGGCGTTGGTGTTTGTGAGGTTACAACGCCCTTACGGGGGCGCTCCTTCTGCACCATTCTGCTCATCTGATTGATCGAGTCACAGTCGCTGCTGGACCAACGTTCCACATTCCGGCAAAGAGATACGAAAGAGCACAAACGTTCGTTTGATTACGTTCCGTCCGAAGTTGTCCCACTGCGACGCCGATACCTCTCAATTCTCGGTGGCATCGTGGTGAACACTCGCTAGTTGAGGTTACAACGCCCTTACGGGGACGCTCCTTGCTCGTTTGTTCCGGTTTGCTTGCCGGTCTTGATAGTCCCTTATTAGGGCCACTCGACCGGGAATCATGGGCGTCACAGATTGGGGTTACTGATCAGCACTGTGCTTTTGATCAGCTGTTCGGCGTTTGTGAGGTCACAATGCCTTTACGGGGGCGCTCCTTCTGCACCATTCTGCTTGTCTGATTGATCGAGCCACAGTCACTGCTGGACCGACGTTTTACATTCCGACGAGGAGATACGTAAGCGCATCCGCATTTAGGATGATACTTTGCCGTGGCCTACCGATTGGCGCACGTTCGCAACCACCAATCGTAACCCTACCTCCTTCCAATTATTTTCAACTGCCTTCTTTTGTCAGCTCACCTCGTCTAGCCGCCCTAACCTCACATTATACTTTTATTAGTTCAACCTGAGATAATTGAGAATTTCACTAAACAACAACTTTCTGTGTTTCCAAGCCGAGTCATCCTGCTGTGAGAGAAACCGAATCGGACAATCACTACCATCTTAGATTTTAACCGAACCCTTCTTCACTGTCTAAAGGCAACCCCGGCCATAGTGAGGAACCGTCAAGGCGTTATAACCTTGTAAAACCTATTGTAACTGAAGCCCTAGTGTTGTATAACCCGATAGGTAATCGCCTAGTGCGAACACCTGTGTTCTCTACGAGGAAACAGTCCCACAACTTCGCCCAGCACTAAATCCGACTTCTTTGACGAATCTCAATAATTTGGTACGTCTTACTCTGTCAAACCCTTCCTCAAATCATTAAAACACATGTATACGTCCAGGTTCATATCGAGGCATATGTGTGTCAGTACTTGTAGACCAAAAAGAGCATCACGGGAACCGAATCCACTCCTGAACCCGAACCGTTCATTCGATATTTGTTCAACACATTATCGATAATTCCTCTTCGAAATAACTTTGAGGTATGCTTTCAGTACATGACTCATGAGACTGATAGTTCTGTGGTCCCGACATGTTCTTGCATTTGTTTTCTTTGGTAGAGCTATGGAATATGATTTGAGCCGATCTTTTGGCATCTTGCCGCTTCCATAATACTGTATTGAACAACTTGATTATCAATCGCACACCGTCTTCATCTAAAAGCTTGAGTATTTCACCATGAATATTGTCTGGACCTGGTGCCTTACCGTTGTTTAGTGGCTTTATCGTTTGCCTTACTTCGTCGTACAGAATGTCGGGACCAGTGTTAGGTCTCCCAACACCATGCTCCTCATTACGTACATCATGGAACAGTTTTTGAACATAGCTTTCCCACACTCTCTTCTTCCCTTCTATCTCACTATCGTCACCGGAGTCTTCTATCTGGGCTAACAGTCGTTCTTCCTTCTTATTCACAGCCTCTCGGATCTTTTTGTCATAGATAAATGTCTCGTGCCGCTCTTATAAACGTTGCAACTCTTGGCATCTTTCATATTCATCTCGGTGTTTTTCCTCTTTAATCTTTCTCTTAATGAGATTATGTGTATCGTGATATTTCCTATTATCGACATTGAGCAATTTTCTTCTATCTTCCATGAGATGTGGAATTTCCTCCGTTATCGATCGCTTATGTTTCCTTTTTTGTTTTTGCGCCTATGTTCTGGGGAACATCGCGTTATCATTTTGCCCAAATGTCTGTAATTTTCGAATTTTTTGCCGAAAATGGTCTCAAACGATTGGGTTCGACTCCCTGATCAAGAATTCGAGGTCAAATTTGATTCTTGGGAACGGAAAAAGATAGCGACTTGAGATTTTCAGGGTAGGTGGCTCATCCCAATAGGACGGGCAATACAATACTAATCCGATGGAATTGAAACTTGGCGAGTCGTTGTAGAATATAAACCTAGGGACGTTTTTGAAATTTTGTGAACATCGTATAGCTAGAAAATTAAAAAAAAATTATTAAAAAATATTATTTACGTCACGATAACCAAAGAACGGAAAGAGATAGCGACTTGAGATTTTCAGGGAAGGTGGCGCATCCCAATAGGACGGACAATACAATACTGATCCGATCGAATTAAAACTTGGCGAGTCATTGTAGAATATAAACCTAGGGACGTTTTTGAATTTTTGTGAACATTGTATCGCTAGAAAATTTTTAAATATTATTAAAAAATATTATTTACGTCACGATAACTTAAACTTGAAATTATCAGGTTAGGTCGAAAATCTGAATGCACCATTTGAGTTTGTTTATGGGCATAATCGGAAAAACCGTTTTAGCATCTGAAATTTGGATGCTATTTCCTCCATAACTCGAAAAATACAAAACCGATTCAATTCAACATGGTTATTAGTTGAAGAACGGCAACGCGAAAATTCTTGCAAAATTTTGTGAGGATCGTATAACTAGAAAATTCTTGAAAAATCATAGAAAATGATTGAAAAAAATTCTATGTATCAGAAACTATTAGTCCGATATCGCTGAAATTTTGCGAGAGCCTTCAGAACATAACTCTACCACCAATTTCCAAGTTTGAACATGATCGGATCTATATTGTTGGAGATCCGAGCAGCCTTGTGTGAGTTCAGTAGCTGGATGGGTGATCGTTGCCTCGACAACTCTCGACCGAAAGGAGATGGGGACTTGCAATTTTCAGGATAGGTTGCGCATCTGAATGGGAGACATAAGTTCGCTGTTGGCCATAATCGGCCTAACGGTTCCGGAGTTATACCCATCTGGAATATTATTTCCTCGATAACTCCAAAAATATAGACTCGATCGAATTGCAGCTTGGTAACTAGTTGTAGAATATAAACATGAAGACGTGTGTAAAATTTTGTGAGGACCGTAGCACTAGAACATTTTAAAAAAATTACGAAAAAATATTATGTATCTCATGATTCCTTGAGAACGGAAAGAAATAGCGACTTGCAGTTTTCAGGGTAGATTGCGCATCTGAATACGACATTTAAGTTCGTTAACTAGCATAATCGGCCAAATGGTTCTGGAGTTAAACCAATGTGGAATTTGGTTTTTATTTCCTCAATAACTCAAAAATTACAAATCCGATCCAATTCAAATATGGTTATTAGCTGTAGAATGTCAACGCGAAAATTCTTGCAAAATTTCGTGAAGATCGTAGCACTACAAAATTAATAAAAAAATTATTGAAAAAAAAAATCGGTCCAAGCACTGACGTGAAGGCAGAAGCTTTTGCGCGTATGTTCTCTTGTCCATTCTCCTTTATTGGACACTCTTAATCGAACTTACCATGGTGAATTCTATTGTCTGTTCTCCTGTATTGGACACTCCGAATTTACCATGGTAAATTCGGAGAACATACAATATAATTCACCATGGTAAATTCGATTAAGAGTGTCCAATAAAGGAGAATGGACAAGATAACATACGCGCAAAAGCTTCTGACTTCACGTCAGTGCTTGAACCACTTTTTTAGGAGCTTCTCACTTGTCCCATTTATCCTAGATTTTACAATACCTCTCTTTTTATATATCTCTTAAACTTGATCCGATTTAATAGATTCTCTTACACCTTCGGTAAGGTCTTTGGTCAACCAATCTCTCACACTCTCATTTCGCAGTGTTTGAACATCCATGGCTACTCTCCTGCATATGGAGACCCATCATTTTCTTAAGATTTACCAAAAGATTCATCACAACGGGAACATGGTCATTACCAATATCAGCACCGGGGTAGGTTTTCTGAGCCTTTGCAGCATTCCGGAACTTTCTGTTTATTGTCATGTAATTAATTTGGTTTCTCAGAATTTCCTGAGGTCGGTCTTTAAGTGATTTCCAGGTATAGAATCGTCTTGCTGGCAGTTGAAAAAATGTATTAGCAATAACCAGTTTTCCTCTTGACAAAACTGTACCAATCTTTGTCCTCTGTTGTTCCTCTCAACCAGTCAGAAACCTCCAGTTACTCCGTCGGTAACCGCCACTCCAACCTTAGCATTAATCACCCTTACGACATTAGTCACCCATCACGATATTCACTTCGCCCCGGATGGTCAATCTTAACACCCTCTTGACATCCTCATAGAACCGTTCCATCTCTTCATCGTCGCTGTCTGCAGTTGGTGCGTACACTTGCATCAGATTGACATCCACCACTCCCTTCAACTGTAATGCTGGGGCCACACTATTAGCTTAAGAGCCCACGACGGCCAGACCTTCGTTATTTTATAAAAGCTGAACATTTTTATGTGCATGCCCCCTATACAGGTAAGAACGGCCAGCGACTATAGAGTTTGGGTTGTGGTTACGTTGGCAGGTAACAGGTAGTAAAGGTGTAAAAAATAGTATTTTACTTTCGTTAAAGTATAAAGCTCAATTTTCTCATATTTTCTTCGGAATAACGTTAGAAATCTTATCATCCACTGCCGGACACTTGTGAAGGTTGCTACCCCCTGCCAGACAACCCTAAACTTCAATAAATTATACATAATTATACTTTCGTCATAGTATAGAAGCTGAATTTCATATATTTTACTTGGGGACCTATAAAAAAATGTTACCTCTATAGCCGGACAGTTTTAATGGTTTTTACATCTTGCCAGACACATTGAAACTTCAAGCGGGTGTGCATGAGATAGGGCGCTTAGTCGATTGCGATCGTTTACTGCTCATCATCTTTCGGTTAGTGAGTATAGAAAACATCGCGATGTTTTCATCGCGATTATTTTGTCTACATTAGCAGTCAACGTGACGTGAAGATTATATTTGCGAAGTGAAATGGAGGAGCAGTGGCGTTATATTACCTATATCGGTGAAAAATGATCTACTACAAGTCGTAAGATTCCTCCGAAATCAAACTTGCGCTACTGAACTGAACTCTGAAGTCGAATATTGTATCATAAAAAACCCTTTGATGCGTGTCAGTTTACCGACAGCCCAGCAAAGCATAATTAGCCGTCTTCACCAGAATACATCGCAATTCGACCAAGTACAGACTTGTCTGGAAAACGTGAATATTCGCGGAATCGCGCTAGTGTGGTCCCAGCGCAATCATCTAAGCACTCCCGCTCGAAGCTACAGCGGACTTTCAATATGTCTGGCAAGATGTAAAACCATCAAAACTGTCTTGCTATTGAGGTAACATCATAGGTCCCCAAGTAACATATATAAATTCAGTTTTCATACTATGACGAAAGTATAATTATGTATAATTTATTAAAGTTTAGGGTTGTCTGGCAGAGGATAGCAACCATAACAAGTGTCTGGCAATGGATGATGAGATTTATAACGTTATCCCGAAGAAAATATGAAAAAATTGAGCTTTATACTTTAAAGAAAGTAAGGTACTATTTTTTACACCTTTACTACCTGTTACCTGCCCAAGTAACCACAAACATAACTCTATAGTCGCTGGCCGTTCTTACCTGTATAGGGGGCATGCACATACAAATTTTCAGCTTTTATTAAATAACGCAGGTCTGGCCGTCGTGGGCTCTTGCTCTATATCTCGATTCTACGAATATTCGCGTTTTCACTGCAATGTGGCCGGGTACTTCGTCGAATCGCGATGTGTTCTGGCGAAGACGAATATACTTCGCTAGGCTGTCGGTAAACTGGCACGATTCAAAGGGTTTTTTATGATGCAATATTCGACTTCGGTGTTCAGTTCAGAAGCGCTCCAGATTTTGAGTGCATGTTTTATTTCGGAGGAAATTTACGACTTGTATTAGATAATTATTCAACGACATATAATAGAACGTCACTGCTTCCTCCATTTAAATTTTGAAGAATAATCGTCACGTCACGTTGACTGCAGATGTAGACAAGAACATCGCGACGAAAACTTCGCGATGTTTTTATCGCGATGAAGTCATAAAAATATTCGCCTGCAAGTGTGGCCCCAGCATATCAATTCTGAATTCGGAACGAAGTTCGCTATATGATTGGTCACTATGATTGCTACTCCCCTCCAATGAGATGGCTCATCATTTATGGAATAGAATATCTTATGGTCAGACATATTGTATATCCCATTGCTTCTCCATCTCATTTCGCTTATTTCCATAACGTCTATTTCGAGTCTTTCCATTTATTTGACAGCACATTCCACCTTAATCATATCATACAGACTTCTCGCATTCCAGGTTGTGCTTTGATCACTACATTTTTGGCGCTCTTGTTCCTCGGAACAGAATGCTGATCAATTTGCCCAAATGTCTGTAAATTTCGAATTTATGGCTGAATTTGGTCTTAACCGATTTTGTTCGACTCATTGACAAGAATCCGTGGTCAAAATCGATTCTGACCGGCCACTAACACGATCATTCTCGAGCGGAATGAGCTAGACAGTTTCAGAGTAGGTTTGGGAGATAAATATCTTGGCTTTATTGGGCAAAATAAGCCCAATATGGTTTCGGAATAACGAAAAAATATTTTTTTTACAATAGACATTTTGACTTAAATTTTTTTTCAGATGCAGTTTCATCATGAGAATCCATTGATATCATTCACAACTCTAACAAATTGATACTTCCGGAGATACCTATGATTTTTCAAAATTTCAATTATTATTCTTAATTCTATTATTTCATAGAATACTCTAATAATATTTGCTGATGTATGTAAATCCAGCATAAGGTGAGGCATAGACCTACGTTTCAAATTTACTTACGAATTCTTGAAAATTGACGCACAGAAGTCAAATTGAAAAAAGGTTACAGCACGCAGCGTTCCCAATCGGTAATCCATCCAAGTACTGACCGTGTCCGCTGCATGGCTTCATTTTTCGGAAAGTATCTAGCATATTCAGTGTAGTATGGTCGCAAACAATATTTCTTGAATATTAGCGATGAATCTCTTCATTAGTGTGTTTGCTTTCATGGTTAATGAGGATAAGTAATAAAAACACACTATAAAAATGTTGGCATCATGGCGATGATAGAAGCATTACTTTGTGAATTGAATAAACTTATATAATAATCAAAAAATCCATTCCAATTGATCTCAATGCAAGTGAGCAGCTAAAAAATCATTTTAACTCGAGTGCAAACGATTTGGGTGATCCGGAAAACAATACCTTGATCGATAACCTAAAATCAAATGATGAGTTCCGAGAACTAAAAAATGAACTCAAATGTGCAAAAATCGAATTAGACTATTCGAAAAGATTATTGAGTGAGTTTGAGAGGTCAGTGGAAAACCAACAGTTACTTATATCCAATTTAACATCAAATCAAAACAAACCCTGGAAAACGTCCTTGAACCATGGAAATTCCGACGTTGCCACGTTGACAAAATTTTTTGGTACTCACGGGAAAAGTCATGAATCTGACGTTGCCACGTTGGGAGGTAAGTAGATGAGCAACAAGACTTCTAGAACAAAATGCCCCATTTTTACATGTAAATCCCCATAAGGAAATCTAAGGTCCAACTTGCAAAAATTGTACCCTTATGAACGCGGAGCCAGCGTTTTCAAGGTTATTTGTTTTGGACGGCTGAACAGTGAGGTGCGCAACGCCACGCCCCCCATCCCGTGAGGCTTTGGTAGGGTGAAATTGAAGCACTGACGTGAAGTCAGGAACTTTTGTGCGCATTGTCCATCATCCTGTATCGGAATTGGATTGATAATGAGGACTCGTATCGATCTCAGTGACTCCCTTTTTCAGGTAATTAATATGATTTTTAATTTTCAGCATCTCTAGGCGATAGGAATTATTCTATCCGTCATATGAAGTTTGATGCTGATACTCGATCCTTTTTTCGTATTATTCTTGGGAGGGGGCATTTATCGTTTATTTGAAAGGGGATAACATGCATTATTTGTGAATCTTTTGGTTTACGCAGACGAGAAATATAAGGGATTCTAGTGTTTTCTGAAACAATTTATATGGTGATTTTCAGCAGACCCATTACGAAATAATGCAGAAAGAATTTTGTGTATCTTTTTTAATTTCAAGGGCGACAGTTGACATAAAAATATTCTTGGGTTAATATGTCGGAACACAATTGATTGGGTGGGAACAGGTCAGATGAAACTTGTACACAAAAAAACAATTTAAGGACATATTTTTACTGACATGAAAAATCTACCTCATTTAACACTTTATTCTTATAAAAGTATACGCATTCTAAGATTACATAACTTTCAACAGATGGATTATTTCTACAAAAGGAATTTATTAAATCTTCAATCGAATTTCGATTATTCTTCTGAGATAGATCTTTCATGATATCTAGGAACTTCAACATCCCTAGGCGATTGGAGTATTATTAAATGATTCTATTCAAGTCGGCACCGCTGAAATACATGCGGTGTTTCTCGTTTTTACAGCTGTATCATATTTTTCTAGTACACGCACTACATTAAATGCATTGAAAGAAATCATCTCGCCCAAATTTATTAACGAAAAAAAAATAAACCCGGTATATTTTGAACCAAAATTGCGTTCGAGAAGGGAAAGTCAAGATATGGGACACCTGCTCAAAATACCCTCGAAATATTTGCCTGAAAACCGCATCAGTAGAGGGGCTATATGCGTTCTAGACCAAAGTTGACCTATGACCTCCCTTAATGGTGTCTGGGGGTCTGATGCGTCGGGCGGATGACGTCATGAAAAATTTTCTGGATGGACGCGGGATATGAACCCGGGGAGTTTGGGTGAGAGTCTGGGTACTTGCCGCTAAGCCACAGGGGGACGTAAGAATTTGGGATGTTTGGTACTATAAAGGGAGAGTGACGCATGATTGAAATTAACGTGAACTTTTGCGCGCATTGTCCATTCTCCAGTATTGGAATTGTTAATTGGGAGGGGCTCTCGGGGACTTTCAGGTTATAATAAAAATGGGTTCAAGCCCTGAGCTTTCTGGCGCTCTAGTTCAAACAGACAAATTATATCTGGTATTGGTTTCTCAGAGTTGGGAATCAATGTATTCATATGATATCACTGCAAGGAAATTCAATTCAAATAATAGTTTATTAGATAAGTAATAATAAATTACCTTGTAATCGATCAAAAATTCCCTGCGTTCACCAAACTACAGAATTATGCTTTCAATATTTTCGGGTGAGGTCCCCGTTGCATCGCTAAAATACGAGTATTTCAACCCCAATATTTTTGAAGTTACAATATTCCCTTCTGTCAAGTTGACATTATGAGAATTTATACATAGAATAATATCAATCTGTGAAATACGATTTACATTGAAATTTAAAAAAAATCATATCTCCGAAAGTATTAGCTTGTTAGAGTTGAAAATGATATAAATGGATTCTTATGATAAAACTGCTTATTAAAAAAATTTTGATTTGGAATTTGTTTCGTAAACATATGAAGTTTGATGCATAAGGTACTAGCTCGTATCGGTCTTAGGGACTTTCAGGTTATCATAATCGTAAAATGAAATTGTCATATGAAGTTTGATCATAAGGTACTAGATCGTTTTTTCGGATTATTCGCAGGTACTAGATCCTTTTTTCAGATTATTCTTGGATCATTTATCGATCATTTGAAAGGGAATACTTATAACACGGATGGTTTACGCAGAGGAGAAATATAACTTTGAAAATATGATTGTACGTTTTTCAAACTTTGATATCCTAATGAGCGGAATAGATGGAAGTTCACATTAGTCTTTTTTGCTAAGAAGTCAGGGTTTTCAAGATATTAGTAATTAAAGAAATAATATTCAGTTCATTATGATAATAAACTAGTGAATTTTTATTTGACAGTAAGTAAGTGACCCGAATAGGTAGATTAGACAAATATTTTTCCCTAAACTAACAAATTCAGTGCTGATGTATTATGATTTCCATACTTTAACAGAGCATAGTCATCGAGCCATAATTTTATTTCTATCATTTCAACGTAAGCACAATCAATATATTTAAAAAAAAAACTTTGGGTTCTCAATATAGGCATTTTGGAACATAGATTTAAGTTCAAGTCGAAAAGATTGAATATTTGCTCAGCACTCAGAATAAAATATGTCCATTCGGAATTTATATTCTTACTGGCTCAAAATACAGGTCAAGCGTAGTTGAGCTCAAATAGCTAGATTGTATGGGTGTTCATTGAGAAATCAATGAAGTAATCGTATCATATCAAGAAAAATTATTCTTATGGGACCAGAAAGTTTTTTCAAGGAATGTCTACATATTGTTTGAATACGTCATAGTAATAATATAACTTGCAAGTGTGCATGGGTGGTCTTTATGATGAAATAAAAATCTACTATTCGGACGAATCATAATTTTCGATTTAAGTGAACATTGAGTCCGATGAGTATCCACTCCATCTCCACTCAAAATGTAGAGGTTGGTTTTATTGCATTATCCAAAATAAATCATTCATTAATAGCACATTTCACAATACCATAAGTTTAGTAAAGATATCGCATAAGTACATTCGCACGATTAACTGAATTACCTACACTTCATGAGTAATTTCTCAGATATATATTTAGAACAAAACCACGTCAAGGTGTTCAACCTACTTTTTACGAGACTTTTGATGATACCAGGAATTGCTCTATAATTCATTAAAAAATCGATTCTGAAACAACAAAAACAAGTGAAATTGCAGTATTACATTTATCTGAGAGAAAAATTTACATAGTAACCAAAATGAAATATTTTTTGAATACCAATCTTTAGCTAATTCGAAATCTGTGACTCTTTTGCGAGAAAAATGAAGATTGTCAATAGCCATCCTCCCTTATCATCGAGTCTTTCGAATCGGCTATCTTCGGATATCCTCGTATGTATTCGGGTATTTTTGTGAATCTCTAAAAGTTGAAACAAAGATGTTTTCATTTCAGTTATATCGAAAGGTTCAACATGGAAGGTTGTATTCGAGCTATAAAGTCGTTGATGACTCTATTCATTGCAACAAATGATGAAAGTATATTTGTCGATGGGTTGAAGCAGTGTTCTTTAGCTGTGCGAAGAATCAACAAAAAACTGAAAAATGCCACGACTGTTGGAGAAAAGCAAAGTCTCTTAAGCACACTGAATCACGTGAAAAGTTACAGATCCAAATTGAAATACTTGCGTAAAAAGGGATCTGGCATCAAAGATCGAGGGGAAACAGCAACAAATAGAGTTAAATGGGGTGAATCGACATCTGCATTCGAGTCACGAATTCGAACTGGAGTTATTACTAATTTAAAACATAAAGACATAAAATATTTCCTGGTAGATGCCGAGGCTATCTTACGTAGACGATTGATGAATTCTCTCAAAAAAAATAATGCAGTAAAGTAAAACTAAAAGGAATACAGTTCCCAATGACACTGAAACAGATACCGAACTTTGAGAAACAAAACCAAATATCTATTAATGTTTACATCTTAAAGAAAGAAAAACATTTCATCACACTACCAATCTACCTAACCAAGAACAAAATGGACACACATGTTAATTTACTCCTAATACAAGATAGCTATACAGATGAAATTCCGGTCCGATACCATTACGTATGGATAAAAAATTTATCACGACTTGTATCGACTCAGTTGAGTAGAGAAAAAGGCCAGAAATTTATTTGTGATAGATGTCTACGATACTTTCGATCCAACGAAAAACTTGATAACCATTCAGAAGATTGTGGTAATATGAATGAAACAGCTATCAAAATGCCTACATCAAAGGATAATATTCTGAAATTTAAAAATCATAAAAACAAGGAGAGGGTTCCTTTTATTATTTATGCGGATCTCGAAAGTATATTGATACCAACAAATACCAAAAATAATTATCAAGAACATAAAGCTGCAGCAGTTGGCTATCATGTGAAGTGTTCATATGATGATACTCTCAGTTTCTATCGTTCATATCGAGGCCCCAATTGTATGAAATGGTTTGCAGATGAGCTGAATCAATTTGCTGAAGATGTTGAAACTGTTTTCCTATGCCCCTATGATATCGATATGTCACAGCAGCAGGAAGCTGAATTCCAGAAAGCAACTCAATGACATATCTGTGAAGAAATATTCAAACCTAAAGATAAAAAGGTACGTGATACCATTTTGGCGCGCCAAAATGGTTGCTGTATCCTTCGGGGAGCTTAGGCACAGCACCGTATCCTTCAGGAAGCTTAGACACAGCACTGTTAATTTTTTGCCCCGACAGACAGACTGCTGCAGTTTGACTGCTGCAGTTTTGACTGCTGCGGTTTTGACTGCCGCATTACTGCCGTAGTTAAGACTGCTGCAGTTTAGAATGCTGCACTGCGGCATCCAAACTATAAAAGGAATACCGTAACCGGGGGTTACTTTGAACACAAGGGGTTACTTTGAACAGATACGTTGTAAAATCAAAAATCCTCATAGCGGGCTTAGTTCACAAGCTAGCGACCTCTAGTTGGTACTCAACATTCAATGATTACATGTAGACGGCGCTACGATCGCGAAATGTTATCAGGTTGGCTAACCTGAGCCGCTGCGCGCCTTTTTATCGGAATTGTGAAATCAGCTGTTCTGAGAACAATCCTCAAACCTCCTCTGCCGCAGTGATCCTGTTGTGAAATACCGTTTTAGGTAAGTTATATATTTCTTATTAATCTATTGGCAACATTTTCTATTTTGTTTCATATCTCTAACTCATTTCGTTGATTTTATATGGCTAATCGAGTAAAAAACAGGAACTTTGAGGGGTTACTTTGAACATCGCGCTTCGTCTACTTTTTGTTCATCAGGGGCAAGCCAACAAGCCGCGAACTTATATTCGCAAGTTGGGAGCTCGGATGTACAGAAATTATTCAACAGAAATCCTTGCCAAGGCAGTAGAAAAGTGTTTAGCTGGAAAATCAACTATCGGGGCTGCTTCTACTGAGTAGTTTTTTTTCTGTTCACGTAGGTACCTACTAGAGCACAGTCAAATCCATTGTTGTTCCTAATTACGAATATTTTCTTGTTTTATAGATTGAACCTTCCCTCTGGAACGATTTGCATGTACAAGAAGGCGGCGAAGGCAAATGCAGCAGCTGCTGACCTCTCAATTGTAGCGAAATCGCCAGGACGTCCAACCGTATTTTCAGCTGAAGAGGAAAAACTTCTGTGCGCGCACATAGTGGCAGTTGGTATCTACCGCTTCCCATGCTCCTTGAGAGATGTAAATATTTTCAATAAAGTTATAATTTTTGTGTTTATTTGTGCATTCTTGAGTAAACTCAGCGAAAAAAAATTAATTTACAATCTTAGGAGCATTGCGATGAAAAAATAAACATTGCCAGGAGTTCACGAGCTAAACCGTGAAGGAAAACCTTATTATCAGGCGACATTATTCTTTTAAAAACTCATACTTGCATATTCAAGGGGTTTTTATGAACAGGGCGCCCAAAACTGGCGTTTTCTATGGTAGACGCTCTCTTGTTCAAAGTAGCCCCTTATTAAGGGGTTATTTCTGAACATATAAACATATGCCCCCACCAACTTCTATTGAAGATAATGGAGTCGTACAAACGGGAAATTGAAGCTGAGATAATAAGCCATCGATTGGTTGAAAACATTTTCAAATATCTGCAGAAATGTTTGCGCTGCAATGGAATTAATGCAAAACTTGTTCAAAGTAACCCCCGGCTACGGTACATATCTTGATACTCCTCAGCAAAATTGATTGATTCATGAGTGTATACGAAGATGTACGAATGTGTACGAAGATGCTCGAATGTCTATGAAAAAATACACAAAATTGATATAAACTATACATGAAGTAGTTGCTATGATAGTTTGATGCTAATTTGATGGTAGCTTGATGGTAGTTTGATGATAGCACGATGGTAGTTTGATGATAGCTTGATGATAGCTTGACGCATGTTTTTCCATCTTTTTCTTGGTTACGTATGTATGTAGGTTGTATTTTAATCCTAAATCATCATCAGATTCGCTTGTTCTTACATCTTTTTCGTGATGAATTCATATGGAATACGACAAAAATGCATGAGTGTATACATATATCCAAACTATAAAACGAATACGTGTCTTGATACTCCTCAGCGAAATTGATTGACTTCAATAAAGCTATTTTCTCTCTCTGAGACATATTATGAGGTGAATGGAAACTCAACCTTGATCATATCTAATATACAAGCTGTTCTGTAATAGAATATAGGTAGGTAAATTGAAACTATAAGAAGAAATCTATCGTTTATTGTACAATCGCAGAAAAAATCAATTACATTGTTAATAATATTTCTAATATAGAAATCTTCTTCTTAGATTCGTCGGGTTCTTCATTCTTTCGTTTATTGAGAGAATAATGCCCCCATGGTAATGTTTCAAATGTTCCAGGTACCAAATATCTTTTATCGTCTTCTGGACTCAAAGCTATCTTTTGTTGCGTGGACGAATGCACTCGATGTTCCTTCGCCTGAATCAAATTTTGAGAGATAATTTTATGTTTCCAAGTTTCTAAGCATTCTATATAATCATCAAAGCATATCTCATTCTTGACGACAGATTTTTTCACACCCTTTGCTTTTTTCGAGGTACAATAATTCTTGAGCATAGAATGAATCTCCTCAGGATCATACTCTTCCTTTTCCCACTGAAGTCTCTTCAGATTAATTTCATCAATCGTTCTTGAGTTTTTCAATGCGTATAGTTTTGATCGTAGGCCCACATAATCGGTCATCGGAATACCATTGTTTTCATCTTTCATCATCCCTAATACCTTTTTGTTAACCAGAGGAATTCCATAAGGATTATCCTTAGCAAGGTCTGAAGTATCGAAGTATTTATGGCAATCTCTTCTCAATATTTCATATGGATCTTTGAATAATTCATAAATCACAGAATCTGTATCAGTATACAGTGCTATGCAGCTGTCTCCGAAAGCTTCTTTCATATAATCATAATGGAAATCATATATAGTGGTTTTAGCTAAATCTAGAATACTCATTCCCACATAAATTGGCTTATTCAAATATATTTCCAGTTTTCGAAGCTCAATTGCCACTAAGTTCTCATTGAAAATAACAGAATTCTTGAATTCCGGCTTGGAAATATACGCTTCTGCGCCAAAACGATTCTCCCATTTTGTGCAAAGATGAACATTAACCCTCTTCCGTATATTCTCCATCGTTTTACCAAACACAGCATTATTCATCAGCTTAAAGAGATTTTTCTCGAACTCATTCTTAGCTTCTTTTCTCAAGTTAGTATTAAGGTCGATATATGATTTGAGCCATGCAGATTGTTTGAACTTGAGAACTCGATTTATTTTTGTAAGAATCAATCCATTCTTCAATGCCATCTTCAAATTTCGATAGTGAATAATATATTTCTTCTTGGAATTCACCGTTGCCATAAGTTTCACATTTGGTTGAGAAGCATAACATGGTGTTCGAGTTTTAGAATTATAATGTTCAGGGCAGAACGGCAGATCTATATGTTTATCGTGTAATTCTCTAGGATATTCCAGGTCAACTTCCAAAATATATCCTTCCGGAGCATCATCAGCCATTTGAGTAACATCTATATTTGTATCAGACCATCGGAATTTTCCATATGGAAGATATTGCGACATAGCCCATCCATATTGATTATTGATATCGGAGTACATAAGGTAGTTTTCTGGTTTAGTTGGATCATAGTTAGGTATGTATTTGTTGTTTGCATGAGCCCGTCGTTTTTTACAAACTTGACTCAGACCGCCACGGATACCTCTTTCAACAAACAAAAACATGTCAACATCTGTGAGAAGTTCCAATTCCTGTTTCGTATGTTTCAGCATTGAATCCCACGTATATCCTGGTAAGGTGAAATAATGAGCGGGATCCAATCCATAAGTTTTATAGCAGCTTGAACGGAATTGCTCGAATACATCGGCCAACAATAGAATGTCTGTTTTCATATAAAGATCTGAATATTCGCCCAAGTTCTGACATTGAAATTCTTCCCATACAAGCTGGGCTCTCATATACATCCTTCGGGGACATGGTCTGTCCTCTAATTTATTGTAAAATGCTTCAATGGGTGGTAAAGATGTTTCATGAAATCGGTCGCTACAGTCGATATAATCATATGGCATAACCCCCTTTTTCGTGATGAGATTGATACGTTTTTCGGACTCATCAGGGAATTATGCTTTGAGATTAGGGAAATCTTCCAAGTTTGATGATAACTGGTCAAGTGAGGAAGCCATAAATCTGAAGCTATCAATGAATCTGAAATTGATTTGGTGAATGTTGATATGTTTAGTAAATCTGATATATTTTTCCTTCGTTATGGGTAACAAGCTGATCTTTCCTTCCATTCTTACAGCGATATCTTCTATCAGGAAATTGGCATCATACCCACTCAGATTGTGGAATACTACAGGAATCATACGACTATCTTTATAGTTGATATTACATCCTTCGTGGGCTGCTCCACGATAGTTGTTTCCTGCTATAAGATGATTATGATCACGTACCTTTTTATCTTTAGGTTTGAATATTTCTTCACAGATATGTCATTGTGTTGCTTTCTGGAATTCAGCTTCCTGCTGCTGTGACATATCGATATCATAGGGGCATAGGATAACAGTTTCAACATCTTCAGCAAATTGATTCAGCTCATCTGCAAACCATTTCATACAATTGGGGCCTCGATATGAACGATAGAAACTGAGAGTATCATCATATGAACACTTCACATGATAGCCAACTGCTGCAGCTTTATGTTCTTGATAATTATTTTTGGTATTTGTTGGTATCAATATACTTTCGAGATCCGCATAAATAATAAAAGGAACCCTCTCCTTGTTTTTATGATTTTTAAATTTCAGAATATTATCCTTTGATGTAGGCATTTTGATAGCTGTTTCATTCATATTACCACAATCTTCTGAATGGTTATCAAGTTTTTCGTTGGATCGAAAGTATCGTAGACATCTATCACAAATAAATTTCTGGCCTTTTTCTCTACTCAACTGAGTCGATACAAGTCGTGATAAATTTTTTATCCATACGTAATGGTATCGGACCGGAATTTCATCTGTATAGCTATCTTGTATTAGGAGTAAATTAACATGTGTGTCCATTTTGTTCTTGGTTAGGTAGGTTGGTAGTGTGATGAAATGTTTTTCTTTCTTTAAGATGTAAACATTAATAGATATTTGGTTTTGTTTCTCAAAGTTCGGTATCTGTTTCAGTGTCATTGGGAACTGTATTCCTTTTAGTTTTAAGATCTTTGAATAATGGGGATACTCGGAAGTACGATACGGATTATCCATAACGGGGTGTAATGCAGAAGTCACAGCCCATGCAAAACAAGCTTCGTCCTCATTCTTCACATTGACGCAGGCTTTTTTATTTCGAATTTGAGGGGGAAGTTCGATGTATGAAGATCCGAGTTGTGGTGTGAACTTGTTTATATTGACACCCAAGCTAACAATATTCGAAAGACTCCAGCCACTATCTTTTTCTTGGAATTCCTGGAGCTCTGTAAGAATTGGTGCTTTAACTTTCTCTTGAAACCAGTCACTCAAATTGGTGCTTCTGTATATAGCAGCGTTAGATGTGGTAAAGTATTTATATTCAGTTTGAATTTTATTAGCTGTCATTACTTTAAACTCTCCACAAAACACCGCGTTCACCTTTACTGCAATATTTTTTTTGAGAGAATTCATCAATCGTCTACGTAAGATAGCCTCGGCATCTACCAGGAAATATTTTATGTCTTTATGTTTTAAATTAGTAATAACTCCAGTTCGAATTCGTGACTCGAATGCAGATGTCGATTCACCCCATTTAACTCTATTTGTTGCTGTTTCCCCTCGATCTTTGATGCCAGATCCCTTTTTACGCAAGTATTTCAATTTGGATCTGTAACTTTTCACGTGATTCAGTGTGCTTAAGAGACTTTGCTTTTCTCCAACAGTCGTGGCATTTTTCAGTTTTTTGTTGATTCTTCGCACAGCTAAAGAACACTGCTTCAACCCATCGACAAATATACTTTCATCATTTGTTGCAATGAATAGAGTCATCAACGACTTTATAGCTCGAATACAACCTTCCATGTTGAACCTTTCGATATAACTGAAATGAAAACATCTTTGTTTCAACTTTTAGAGATTCACAAAAATACCCGAATACATACGAGGATATCCGAAGATAGCCGATTCGAAAGACTCGATGATAAGGGAGGATGGCTATTGACAATCTTCATTTTTCTCGCAAAAGAGTCACAGATTTCGAATTAGCTAAAGATTGGTATTCAAAAAATATTTCATTTTAGTTACTATGTAAATGTTTCTCTCAGATAAATGTAATACTGCAATTTCACTTGTTTTTGTTGTTTCAGAATCGATTTTTTAATGAATTATAGAGCAATTCCTGGTATCATCAAAAGTCTCGTAAAAAGTAGGTTGAACACCTTGACGTGGTTTTGTTCTAAATATATATCTGAGAAATTACTCATGAAGTGTAGGTAATTCAGTTAATCGTGCGAATGTACTTATGCGATATCTTTACTAAACTTATGGTATTGTGAAATGGTCTATTAATGAATGATTTATTTTGGATAATGCAATAAAACCAACCTCTACATTTTGAGTGGAGATGGAGTGGATACTCATCGGACTCAATGTTCACTTAAATCGAAAATTATGATTCGTCCGAATAGTAGATTTTTATTTCATCATAAAGACCACCCATGCACACTTGCAAGTTATATTATTACTATGACGTATTCAAACAATATGTAGACATTCCTTGAAAAAACTTTCTGGTCCCATAAGAATAATTTTTCTTGATATGATACGATTACTTCATCGATTTCTCAATGAACACCCATACAATCTAGCTATTTGAGCTCAACTACGCTTGACCTGTATTTTGAGCCAGTAAGAATATAAATTCCGAATGGACATATTTTATTCTGAGTGCTGAGCAAATATTCAATCTTTTCGACTTGAACTTAAATCTATGTTCCAAAATGCCTATATTGAGAACCCAAAGTTTTTTTTTTAAATATATTGATTGTGCTTACGTTGAAATGATAGAAATAAAATTATGGCTCGATGACTATGCTCTGTTAAAGTATGGAAATCATAATACATCAGCACTGAATTTGTTAGTTTAGGGAAAAATATTTGTCTAATCTACCTATTCGGGTCACTTACTTACTGTCAAATAAAAATTCACTAGTTTATTATCATAATGAACTGAATATTATTTCTTTAATTACTAATATCTTGAAAACCCTGACTTCTTAGCAAAAAAGACTAATGTGAACTTCCATCTATTCCGCTCATTAGGATATCAAAGTTTGAAAAACGTACAATCATATTTTCGAAGTTATATTTCTCCTCTGCGTAAACCATCCGTGTTATAAGTATTCCCTTTCAAATGATCGATAAATGATCCAAGAATAATCTGAAAAAAGGATCTAGTACCTGCGAATAATCCGAAAAAACGATCTAGTACCTTATGATCAAACTTCATATGACAATTTCATTTTACGATTATGATAACCTGAAAGTCCCTAAGACCGATACGAGCTAGTACCTTATGCATCAAACTTCATATGTTTACGAAACAAATTCCAAATCAAAATTTTTTTAATAAGCAGTTTTATCATAAGAATCCATTTATATCATTTTCAACTCTAACAAGCTAATACTTTCGGAGATATGATTTTTTTAAAATTTCAATGTAAATCGTATTTCACAGATTGATATTATTCTATGTATAAATTCTCATAATGTCAACTTGACAGAAGGGAATATTGTAACTTCAAAAATATTGGGGTTGAAATACTCGTATTTTAGCGATGCAACGGGGACCTCACCCGAAAATATTGAAAGCATAATTCTGTAGTTTGGTGAACGCAGGGAATTTTTGATCGATTACAAGGTAATTTATTATTACTTATCTAATAAACTATTATTTGAATTGAATTTCCTTGCAGTGATATCATATGAATACATTGATTCCCAACTCTGAGAAACCAATACCAGATATAATTTGTCTGTTTGAACTAGAGCGCCAGAAAGCTCAGGGCTTGAACCCATTTTTATGATAACCTGAAAGTCCCCGAGAGCCCCTCCCTATTAACAATTCCAATACTGGAGAATGGACAATGCGCGCAAAAGTTCACGTTAATTTCAATCATGCGTCACTCTCCCTTTATAGTACCAAACATCCCAAATTCTTACGTCCCCCTGTGGCTTAGCGGCAAGTACCCAGACTCTCACCCAAACTCCCCGGGTTCATATCCCGCGCCCATCCAGAAAATTTTTCATGACGTCATCCGCCCGACGCATCAGACCCCCAGACACCATTAAGGGAGGTCATAGGTCAACTTTGGTCTAGAACGCATATAGCCCCTCTACTGATGCGGTTTTCAGGCAAATATTTCGAGGGTATTTTGAGCAGGTGTCCCATATCTTGACTTTCCCTTCTCGAACGCAATTTTGGTTCAAAATATACCGGGTTTATTTTTTTTTCGTTAATAAATTTGGGCGAGATGATTTCTTTCAATGCATTTAATGTAGTGCGTGTACTAGAAAAATATGATACAGCTGTAAAAACGAGAAACACCGCATGTATTTCAGCGGTGCCGACTTGAATAGAATCATTTAATAATACTCCAATCGCCTAGGGATGTTGAAGTTCCTAGATATCATGAAAGATCTATCTCAGAAGAATAATCGAAATTCGATTGAAGATTTAATAAATTCCTTTTGTAGAAATAATCCATCTGTTGAAAGTTATGTAATCTTAGAATGCGTATACTTTTATAAGAATAAAGTGTTAAATGAGGTAGATTTTTCATGTCAGTAAAAATATGTCCTTAAATTGTTTTTTTGTGTACAAGTTTCATCTGACCTGTTCCCACCCAATCAATTGTGTTCCGACATATTAACCCAAGAATATTTTTATGTCAACTGTCGCCCTTGAAATTAAAAAAGATACACAAAATTCTTTCTGCATTATTTCGTAATGGGTCTGCTGAAAATCACCATATAAATTGTTTCAGAAAACACTAGAATCCCTTATATTTCTCGTCTGCGTAAACCAAAAGATTCACAAATAATGCATGTTATCCCCTTTCAAATAAACGATAAATGCCCCCTCCCAAGAATAATACGAAAAAAGGATCGAGTATCAGCATCAAACTTCATATGACGGATAGAATAATTCCTATCGCCTAGAGATGCTGAAAATTCAAAATCATATTAATTACCTGAAAAAGGGAGTCACTGAGATCGATACGAGTCCTCATTAACAATCCAATTCCGATACAGGATGATGGACAATGCGCACAAAAGTTCCTGACTTCACGTCAGTGCTTCAATTTCACCCTACCAAAGCCTCACGGGATGGGGGGCGTGGCGTTGCGCACCTCACTGTTCAGCCGTCCAAAACAAATGACCTTGAAAACGCTGGCTCCGCGTTCATAAGGGTACAATTTTTGCAAGTTGGACCTTAGATTTCCTTATGGGGATTTACATGTAAAAATGGGGCATTTTGTTCTAGAAGTCTTGTTGCTCATCTACTGAGGTATTTCCGAGGCTAAAGGGAAAAATCAAGGTGTGAAGGTCCCACCGCGTTCGGTGAAAAAGAAACCCCAAATTGCAATCAAGAGTTGAAGAAAAAACAACCAAAAATTTAGAACGCCCCATAAACATCACTGTTGGGAATATCGTAATTCAGAGGATATCACCGGAACTCCAAAATAATGCTGGCTACACCTCGGTAGAGTAAGCATGGATACGAAGAAGGAACAAATATTGGATCATCTTAAGAAGACCTTTGGGAAAGATGACTTTATCGTGGAACAACTGCCCTAAAGGGATGACGCGAGAAGTGCATCGTTTAAGATCGGAGCTGATATCAGTTTATTGAATGAGATTTATGCCGGGGATAAATGGCCTGAGAATGTGACGCTCCGGAGATATTACCTTTTTCGGGGCTCAAGAGGTTACTCCGTTCCGCCGGACTGCTCCAATCGCACGCAATGGTCGAGCTAGTGACGGAGTTGAGTCTGTTAGAGACCGCTCAGATAAGAGAAAAACAGAGTTTATTTTATTGAATCAAAATATACAGGGAATAGAAAGAAGATCACAATGTTAGGTACTGTCTCGGAAAATAAAAAAATGTGATGAACTCTGTATCACAGTGCACTGGCTGAGGTCTGAACACCTGAAATTTTTAAATGTTGGTGGATATATTGTTGCTTCTGCCTTTTGTAGAACATCCCACAGGCGTGGTGGAGTGATGATTCTCGTGGGGAGGGGCGCTGTGACCGAGGAGATTCAGGCCATCAAGGATATGTCCGTGGAGAAAAACACAGAAATGGTTGCTGTTCGATATTCTGAAAAAAGATCGTATTATTGAATGTTTACAGGGGGCCTGGTGGCGAATTCGGAGTTTTCTACGACATATTGTCTGACGCTCTCCAAGAATTGTGACAGTTGAAGGACTATAGGGTGATTGTGGCAGGAGATTTTAATGTGGATTTTAGACAAGATAGTACGGAGAAAAACAAATTACTTGACCTAATAGAAACATTCGGAATAAGAATCACAACTACTGAACCATCGAGGACGACTAAATAACATCGACATGTATAAACAATATTATGACAAACTTGAATGAAAATGATAACACAACCGAAACAGAAGAGCTACATCTCTCGGACCACAAGTCTCAGATATTCACATTTATATGTATGAAAGTGAGAGTCAAAACCTGCAAGAACATATTTATAAACGAAACATGAGTAGGAAATGTATTCGGAAATTGGAAAGAGAAATAAGGGAATTTGGCTGGGAAAATTTATTGTCAGGAAAATCTGCGCAAGAAGCATACACCTCCTTGCATGACAACCTTATTGCAATGAGAGAGTTTTCTTGTCCTATCCAAAGAAAACTAGCGAAGAAGTGTAATACTCGAAAATCAATACCGTCGGAACTCAAAAATGACAAATATGAACTGGATGTTCTAGCCCTACAAGCTATGCTAAGAAGAGAAGTTGCTATATACGAACTATATAAAAAAAGGAAAAAGCAGTATTTTGAAGATCTCGAAAATAATGGAAAAAAAAAGAATGGAAAACATGGTAGCTAAGGCAGAAAATAAAACAAAGGTTATATGGAGGATAATAAATGAGAATATAAGGTCAAAGCAGAGTCAGGATTCTAGGAGCCGATTAAAGGCGGAGAGTATCAGTGAATACTTCTTGGAGATCGGCGAAAAGCTGTTGGAGGACTTGCCAGGATCGAAAAACTCTGTAGACCACTATTTGAAGGCGTCAACAGTCAGATCTAGTGGTTCATTTTTCTTCAGCCCTATAACATCCCAGGAAATAGTTAAGATCATTAACTCTCTGGAGCATAAGACAACCGCAGATATATATGGGATTCCTACATGCTTGATGAGACAACTAGCAGAGGAGATTAGTAATCCATTACAGATGGTATTTAATAAGTGTGTGGTTGAGAGTGAATTTCCAGACAAGATGAAACAAGCAAAGATTGTTCCTGTTTTTAAAGGAAAATGTCCGAACAATTTCCAAAATTATAGACCCATTGCAATACTTCCTGTTTTGTCCAAAATTTTTGAGAGATGCATCAAAGACCGATTGCAAACATATTTTGAGGATAAAAACTTGTTTACAGCTAATCAACATGGGTTTCAAAAAAACAGATCTGTTACAACAGCATTGAAGGAGATAATTGATCAGGTAGTGGACGCCTTTGAGAATCACCAACTATGCCAGCTAATTTGCTGCGACATTACCAAAGCTTTCGATCTTGTAAACCACACTATCCTGTTGAATAAACTACACCATTGCGGTATAAGGGGGGTGGCATTGGACTTGTTGGAGAACTACTTGAGTGGTAGAACACAGAAAGTCTTCTAGAACAAACGATGGTCGACTAGTGCGGACATAAAGATGGGGGTAAGGGTCAGCTCTTTCATGTTGCGTGGTGACTGTCAACTGTCATTGGAATTTGAATTGGGGAGGCGGATTGATGAGGTCAAGGCGTTGTAGTGGCCCAATTGGCCCTATAGCCAATTTTACCAATATTACTCATGCCATTGAGTTAATCAATCCACAAGGATTGTTTGTATAATTGTTTATATAAATCACATGTATCTTTCGATTGTTGATCAAGAAGTTTATAAACGCTACCTTGAATGGTAAATATAAACACCGTCTCCAAATGGGAGCGGTCAGTCATTCCAGTCATTCTAGTTAGTCTAGTCTAGTCTAGTCTAGAGTCTACAGTACTCAGACAATGTGTGATTAAACCTATCATCTCCGAGAGTAAGTGTTTTACTTGCACCCCTTCGGCATGCTAGATTAAGGCGAACCACCTGAGAACATCACATGGCGATCCTGCCAGTTGTATGCCGATACATGGGTTCTTCATCAACGAGATAAGAAGTGCATCACCATCACATGGCTGAAGTCAGCCAACAATACAATTTGAATTATCGAGATCCACGCCAAGATGCTACGACTCCATAGCAATGCAAAAATGATGGCCAGACCCGGACCATCACAGAGGCAAACATCTGCAGACACCCAACCAGTGGACAAGGAACACAAATGGAGGATAGAAGAAAAAGGAAAACCTGCAGTGTAAGATAAATTTTAAAACTATGGAAAGTGTAGAATTTAATCAAATTTTAAAAAATTATCAAGACGTGGTTAGTGGAAATTGTTGTTCTATTGTTTTTTTTTATATAATGATTTTCTATAGGATAATTCAAATATCAATGTGGGAACTAAGTATGTTGAATTAACCCAAAATATGATATAGCAATAATCTTATAAATAACGAGATTGACGAGTTCGTGAAAGATATGGAAAATTAATAAATTAATTGAGCAAATTTCACTTGGTTTCAGGAAAAAAAATATATCAGCTTGTGAATTTCAAGTAAAATTATGGGAATGATGAAAAAATGTCTCATTTGAAAGGATATTATACGAGTAGAGGTCAAGTTCAAGTAGGAAATATCAAAAAAAAGGGTCATCGAAACGGCAACAGATGGAAGGTCAATATCGTTTTACCGATTGCTCATAAACAATAACAATTAGGTACTTGTACCGTATACATACTCACGTCGCGTCGAAAATTTGATGATGATACGACAGAAAAAAGTTTATCAACAACCGCGAATTAGTTTAGTAGCGGCGGATAATTATTTATCGAGCCAGTTTGTATTGTAAACTATCACGTGTTGTTCCTCTTAATCGCAATACCTCCTAGATCGAGATGCCAAGTTATTCAATATTGTTGTACTGAAAAATTAGATGAATGTGTGATTTTGATACGAATTTCAATATGAGAAGTTCAGTAAGCAATTAACGAAATTCAGACTAATTTTAAAAAGAGTATGATTTTTACTTGTATTATGTAGAAGAAGTATGTTTCAAGACAAAAGTATAAGACTCAAAAGAATTGATCACTCTTTTCTAGTCGAAGTGTTAAAGCGTCCAATCATAGCTATAAAGTTACGTTACTGCCAATATAAGATGACTAACTTTCCAAAATTGATAAAAAGCAACCAAATAATTCGAATTATAATATAAAGTGCAATAAAGATAATATTGATGAAGTCAATAAAGAAATTATCTATTTTAACCAGAATTTCCGATCAACGTCTGACTTAGGTACGTCGTTGAGGAATCTGGAACAATTGTGCACAAATAATAATATTGAGGAATTATGTATAATGAGAAGCGCTCTAAATACTCAATCTATTTAAACCAGAATTTCCGATCAGCGTATGACTTAGGTACATCGTTGAGGAATCTGGAACAATTTTGTATAAATAAGAATATTAAGGAATTATATATAATTAGATGCGCTATAAATAAGTACTCAATTTTTGAAATGTTGCTGAAATGTAAAAATAAAATGATTGGAAAGTTATAAGCTAAATATTATAAGAGACGTGCAACGAGTTGAAGATGAGAAAATTACGGATATTATTCTGAACAATTAACGAGACGAAGATGAGAAAAATAGGCATATTATTCTGAACAATTTCCATATCATTCATATAATAACACTGTGAACTCGTCAACACTCTACATATTTAATTGGTTAAAAAACCTATTAGGATTTATAAATTCAGATACTTTTAAGATAATAGAATCAAAATATTGTAAATATAGTTTAGGAAAACATGTATATATAGGATTAAGAACTGATAGTGTTAAGGAAGTAGAAATTTTTTTTTACTTTTTAAATAACCAAAAAAAAATTTTTTTTTAAGGGGAGAGGTGTAGTGGCCCAATTGGCCCTATAGCATATCATATTACTCATGCCATTGAGTTAATCAATCCACAAGGATTGTTTGTATAATTGTTTATATAAATCACATGTATCTTTCGATTGTTGATCAAGAAGTTTATAAACGCTACCTTGAATGGTAAATATAAACACCGTCTCCAAATGGGAGCGGTCAGTCATTCCAGTCATTCTAGTTAGTCTAGTCTAGTCTAGTCTAGAGTCTACAGTACTCAGACAATGTGTGATTAAACCTATCATCTCCGAGAGTAAGTGTTTTACTTGCACCCCTTCGGCATGCTAGATTAAGGCGAACCACCCGAGAATATCACAGCGTGATTCACGGCGAACCGTTTAGTTGTGAATACCGAAAAAACACAGACAATATTTTTTTCCAAGTCAGATGGTTCAGCCTCACTGAGATTCCTCGGTGTGCTTCTTGATTCAAGACTCAACTGGAAGGAGCCTATAGAAGGTATCAGGAAGAAGCTTAATGGAGCACTATTTGCCATAAGATATATGAAAAGGACTTCAACTCACCTGTCAGCTAGGATCGCCAATTTCTCTTTTTTCCATAGCGTCCTCTCGTACGCAGTGATGTTTTTGGGGAAACTCCTCACACGCTAATGAAATATTCCTCAAACAGAAGAGGGCTATTCACGCACTTACAGGCGCGGGATCTAGGGAAAGTTGTAGTCGTATTTTTGTTACTGAAAAAATACTTACCTTGCCGGGCTTATATATACTCACTTGTCTGAATTATGTTCACAGGCAGATCGAAAACTTCCAGGTGAGTTCATCTGGATATAACACCATAAATGGAGGCACTTTAGAGGAATATCTCGCCATGGATGTTAAAATTGATTGTTTCCATGTGCCCAGATATTATTAATTTTAGTGTTACTTTTGTATATTTGTGTTTTAATCTGTATGTTAATTATTTTATTATTTCTCTGACGGATTCTGCAATCTTAATAGTATGAATTAAAATCAGTATTTTTGCACTATACTGAAATATACTATACTATACTATACTCTATTGGCTATCGATTTCGGCGTTACGGTATCATCAGGCCAGCTGAAAATATAATAAATACAATAGTAATCAAATTTATAAGGTTAATATGCTATCGCAAACACATCACATACAAAATTACAGAGCCGTAGCTAGGTACTATTGCGCCTGTGGCAATATAATAGGCAGCGCCCCCCATTTGCGTAGATTTATTTTCATCCACTAAATTTTCATATAAAATTTTTTTCATAATTTTAGCCATATATTTTCGTAACAGTTTTGAATTAATACACAATAATATGGATATTTACATATTTTATTGAAATACACAAATGAAATGTATACAAATACAACAAATTCTGAAAAAACAAAACAAAATATTTATTTATATGTAGTAAATACGCATATCTAAAAGGATAAATATTTTTTAACTAGAAATTTATTAATACTGCTTACTTACCATACAGATACTATTATTTAACCATTTGAAATACGAACTTCTATTTTCGATTTTCAGTGCGAAACCAACATGTGCAAACAATTAAAAATAACAAACAAGCACTGACGTGGGGTCAAGAGATTTTGCGCGCATGTTCTATTGGACACTCTTAATCGAATTTACCATCAACATACACCGTTTTCTCAGTTTTTATAATATATGAATACATTTCGTGCCATTTTAAGGACCTGAGTAATGAGAGAATTGTCTAAGATCAAAGAATTTTTGATTCTTACATATGTATTCTCTCGCAATTGAAATCCATTAAATATATAATAAACGATTAAGAAATATTGCTGTATTTATTCAACTTAGGGAATCCAATCCCGCACCAAAAACTCAATCCCGCAAACGAGCGGGATTAAAGTTATCGATCCCGCGGATCAGCAAAAAAGCGGGATTGTTAACAATATACATACTCTTTGTACTTTGAACTATTAAACATGCTAATAAAATTAGTTCAAGCACTGACGTGAAGTCAGGAGCTTTTGCGCGTATTTTCTATTGTCCATTCTCCTGTATTGTATAATAACTGTATAATACAGGTATTCTACAACTAGTTACCAAGCTCCAATTCGATCAAGTCTATATTTTTTGAGTTATCGAGGAAATCATATTCCAGATGGATATAACTCCGAAACAGTTGAACCGATAATGGCCGTAAACGAACTTAACTCTCCCATTCAGATACGCAACATACCCAGAAAATTGCAGGCCCCTATCTCCTTTCGTTCGAAAGTTATCGAGGCAACGGTCGCCCATCCATCTACTGAACTTACACAAGGCTGCTCGAATCTCCAACAAGATATATCCGATCGTGTTCAAACTTGGAACTTGGCAATAGAGTTAGGTTCTGAAGGCTCTCGCAAAATTCCAGCGATGTCGGACGAATAGTTACTTATATATAGTTACTTATATAGAGATTTTTTTTCAATAATTTTCAATGATTTCTTAAAAATTTTCTAGTGACACGATCCTCACGAAATTTTACAAGAATTTTTGCGTTGGCAACGTACAACTAATAACTATGTTTGAATTTAATCGGTTTTGTATTTTTCGAGTTATTTAGGAAATAACAACCAAATTTCAGATGGGCATAACTCCAAAACCGTTCAGCCGATATATTTCCATTCTCAGGTTATCGTGACATAAAAAATACTTCTTAATAATTTGTTTTGAATTTTCTAGTAATACGATTCTCATGAAATTTCACAAACGTGCTTAGGTTTATATTCTACAACCATTCACCAAGTTTCAATTCGATCGGATTGGTATTGGTTGGAAACAAAATTATTACTCGTAAACGATTGGGCCGATTATGCCCATTAACGAATTTGTGCGTCTCATTGGGATACGCCACCTACCCTGAAAATCACAATTCGCTAGCTCTTTCCGTTCTCAAGTTATCGTAGCAACGGCCGGTCCGACAGATTCAAATTTGACCTCGAATTCTTCATCGGGGAGTCGACCCCAATCGTTTGAGACCATTTTCGGCAAAAAATCGAAAATTACAGATATTTGGGCAAAATGATAACGTGATGTTCCCCAGAACATACGCGCAAAAAGGTCTTATTCAATTAAAAACATACTTCAGTAGTAGCATATGCAGTTTTTTATGTACGAATGAGCAAAAACTGTCTATTATTGTCGGGCCAGGAAATTGCTATCCGAGGAGGAGCCGAGGATAGCAAGCAGGCGAGGCAACAGCCAGTTTTTCGCCAAGGTGCATATTTCATTTTTTCGTTGACCTCTACTTTTATGAATTTCGGACCTCTTAAACAATTTCACAATAGTAAAAGACAGTTATTCTCATATACTCTTATGTTTGTATTGAACAGTACCATGCCATATTCATAGTGACCACAGCGGACGTTTGCGCTTTCATTGTCGAATACGGAATTTTAATATTGAGTCCCGCAGATCCCGCACGGAAAATCCCACAATGTTGATCCCGCAGAATTTCAGCGGGATCCCGCATTTGCGGGATTGGATTCCCTAAATTCTCGGATGAGTTCGTTGTTGGGTAGAATTGGTCTATTGGTTTTGAATTAATAATTTTTGGCACTCTTGTTGAATTTAAATTCTTTTATGATGTTTGAATTCAATTTCTGCTACTATGAAGTTCTATCATAATAATGCATTGATATAATTCCCAACTCTTACCAATACTTTCGAAGATATCATTTGTCAAAGTTTGAACAAGAACGCCAAAGCTCATGTCCACAGGGCTTAAACCAATTTTTATGAATATTTCCGAAACGAATCACTTGATCCATCTGAAATTTAGCATCAAAATATAAAATAGTGACCTTTATATGCATGCAATGTTTTATATCGATCCGATAGCTACTAACTGGAAAAAAAATTTCAAAAATTTTGTTTTCACAATAACTCGAAAAATACTAGTTAGATGCAAAAGACCGACGCAAACCAATTTCGTGAGGATCGCATGACTAGAAAAAAACCAAAAATTGACCAACTATTGCGGAATATTTTGATTGAAATTCAGAAACCAAATATCGGATTGATTGTAAATTTGGCATTTCGGTGACCAATAACGAACTCTTGGAGCATGCAAAAAGTCATGAAAAACGGACCCCTAGGAGCCTCAAAAAAATTGAGTAATTTAGAACTTCCAAGAGTGGGCAAATTATAAAGAAAATAGGTGTTTGATGTGGCTCAATACAATACATTTCAGTGAAACCTGGAGACATTGTAAGTCGGAGCATTACAACACGAAACCACGAGGCTGATTGGATTCCCGACTTTATGAATTTTCACTAAGCCGTAAATTTTTGGTGAAATTGAATTAAAATTTCCCAGTTTTTTACCTTTGGTTTCAAAAATCATGGAATAACCTTCTAATCGCTTGCTATCTATCTATACATATCTGAAAGTAGATCATGTACATGTTTTGATCGTATTCACTTTTTTCGATCACAACCGTTTTATTTTCCTTGTCCGCGTTCACCACGTAAATATCTGGATTGGACTTGAGGAAAATTCTAGACTGCTTAAACAGCAACAGAAGGAATTTATGAAAATAATCTAAAGAATTCTTATTTTTCATCTTACTAGCTGACCCCGCCTTAGAGGCAATAAATAAGCAGATTTTAGATTTTATTATACATGTTTGTCATAAAATATATATAGTTTATATTCACCGTTTCTATACAATCCCTTTATGTCTCAATAATTGAACGTTAATTGGATGTAGTTAAGCATAAAGGATCCAACCCACAAATGCGGTCGCATAAGGTCCCTATTCAAATACATTATGAGAATCTATCTGAGGTACCTATTGAGTTAATGTTTTGTTTGTGGTACAAATCACTTCAAACGCGTACAATTATGCAATTAGAAAAAAAACACCCTGTACAGTAATGATTTATTTTCAATGATGTATCCCTCTAAAGTTTATTTTTTAACACAAATGAATGAAATTGTACGATTGTGGCATGGAAAACAGCAAGTTGTAATTGACGTTAAAAGAAGAACACCCTGTATGGAGATTTCGGACGAATACATTATGAGAATCCATCCAAGGTCCAGTATTGTCAAGTTTGTTTTTGAAAACAGTTATTTTCAATTCTGCGGAAAGTTTTACGCACAAGTGAGGGGTTCGGCTAAGGGGAACCCAGCGTCACCAATTTTGGCAGAGTTGGTTATGAATAACTTGATTGAGTTTGTTCTATCTGTCCTGGGCTCTCATATACCCTTCATCTTTATGTATGTTGCTGATATTATCATGTCAGTACCTGGGAGTATGAAAGATGAAGTATTGAAGGTTTTTAACAGCTTCCACAAGGACGTAAAGTTTACACATCAGGTTGAGGTAGATGGTAAGATCCCATTTCTAGATCTGTGGTTGATTAGAGATGGTGGTAGCATAAAAACAGACCTATACTCCAACCCTTGGCCTTCCACAGAACATTACATTTCAATTCGTTGCATACAACATCAAAGAAAGTGGCAATCATAAGAAGTGTGAAACATAAGATCCTTAATTTATCTGATGTATCCTTTCATTAGAGGAATTTTCTACAGCAATCTAAAATTCTATGTTAGAATGGATACCCGAAATCCCTAGTCACCAAAAGTTTTCACAGTTCTGCTAATTCAAGTCGAATTTCATCTAGTCGTACCGGTCCAGGCAATGGGACTGTTAAATATTTCAAACTAATATATATTCCTAGGTTGAGCCAAAGATTAATTGAAATAATGAAAAATACATCTTGTACGATTACATCATATTATAAGAAAACTATGAGTAGTTTGTTTTCCCGACTGAAGGATCGTGACCCACAAATGAGGAGGTCAGGTGTGGTTTATAAGGTAGACTGTTCGGACTGTGATGGCACATAATATATTGGACAAACCAGCCAATATTTTGGAATCAGACTCAGACAACACCAGGCTGACTGTAGAAAACCGACCGAGTCAACGGCTCTTTCCCTACATTCAAGAAATTCCCCTCATCTGTCATCATGATCTTGTGTAGAAAATAATTCATGAACTAAAAATATCCTCAAAATAACACAGTGTTATATACATAGATACATACATACATAGGACATAATTTCATTATTGGAAAATTATTTCCCAAGGAAAGATCCTGGAATATGTGTTCGATGTGATAAGACAAACCATAACACTTATGTAATTTAAATAAAGATGAAATGGTGGGTTGCACTGATACTCATGCAGCATACCTTTGATGAAAACACCGTATACAGGACTTGCCCAAGGCCAGCGTGAAATAATTACTCTTCAAGAGGTAAATATTGCTGTTGCGAAAGCGAGGACAAGTGTAAAAAGAAGTTCAGTCAAGAATATACTAAGTGACTCGAAAATAAATGAATGGAATACCGGAATCGTATGCCTCCATTGAAGGAGAACTGCCGAGTACTGAATTTGAGAAAGATAGGAATGCTGCCTACTGGCCTAATTACACTAGAGTTCATTAATTTTTGCTAAACTGGAACAAAAAATACGGAGATATAACGAATCTGACTCATACCGAATAATGCATGTCAGTCTACGATATCTGTGCGGAATGAACGACCGGAAATGCTCCTTGCGGAGAAGTGTTCTTCAATCGTGAGTCTTGTAGAGCATTGTAGTAGTGCCAAAAAATGATGCCCGTTTTGTGTCTATAGTTATGTACATATTTATAGCATCCTTCTATCACTATGGAGGCATCACTAATATGTACAAATTAAATACTGTGGTGTGAAAGTGACTTTTCTCTTAGGCGTTTGAAAAAATTGTGTATGTAAGCATGATTTCATTTTTGAATCATATCGAAGTGATGAATGACCCCCAGCATGGTTTCATTTACCGATTTTGTGTATAAGAATACAGACAAAGGACTCATGTTGCAGGTCTTTTGTCGACCTCTCGCCTGCTTTCCATGTTCTTCCCCGGAAATTTTCGAGGGCAAGTTATAAAGCATTTGGTTTCGCGGTATTTTTCTTCAGTGGCAGATCCTCGATGGCAGTCAGAGTGAAAAACTGTTTTTCGGAGAAATATAATGTCTGCTTGGGGTGTCTCAGCACTCGGTATTTGGCCCGCTGCTGTTTCTCCTATTTATAAATGATTCACCTGATTACATAATTTCTGAACAAATTATTATATTTGCCGATGATAAACCAGTGGCAGTTAAAGCGCGAAGCCTTGAGGAGTATTTACGATTTGTGATGCATTGATTCAGTAATTGGTATTGCTCGAATACACCCATACTCAACGTAAACAAAACTGAATTTTAGAAATATAAATAATGATCCATTGGTTACCTTCCTTTTAAAATCTTCATTCAGTTGCCGTTTAAATAGTAAACATTGATTATTGCAATTTTAACCTACGAAATTCGGTTCGGACAGTAAAGTATGGGGTACACTGTCCCCATGGTCCCCCATGGGGTACAATGCAACATGTTATATTGTGCTCCTTTTTTATAATTTCTATCATTTCATCGAACATGGTTGGGAATCGAAAAACGAAGACGGAAATTGGTCTACACGATTCTGGTTATATGGAAGAAGCAATAGGGCTATTGAAAAGGAACTATATGTAAGAAGCGCAGCTGAGAGGAAGAACGTGAATTTCGATACTATATCGATAAGTTAAGAAAAAAAACCTTTTCAGGCAAGGAAGCTTAAAATCTGCGATTTACTCCGAACTACGAGGTTAACATAGTAATTTTCAAATGATCAAGAAACAGCATAGAAGCAGAATAGAAAGTAGGCTTATGAAGTGGCTACATACCACAAGCTAAAAATGCGAGCATCTTGGCGAGTCAGACGAACCGCAGGAAAATATTGGTCTTTCTAAAATGGAATCCTGAATTAATTTTGCGCAAACTAGAAGCTTGCAGCCTTTCAAGAGCTACATCGTTCAACCGGCATAAAGATGGGGTGTTTTATAAGAACTTAAAAGAGGTAATGAAAAGGTGTTAAAGTTTTCGTGTTAGATTAGTTTGCCTCGTTACCAAAAACGGTTTTGGCATCAAAACAACTCAGGGCCGGTTTATCAATTGCGAGTTAACCCGAGGTTGCGGGTAACCCGAGTGTTGCGCATTCATGAATATCGCTAAATACATGCGTCAACTCGCAACCTCGAGTTAACTCGCA
This sequence comes from Halyzia sedecimguttata, assembly GCA_937662695.2. Taxonomy (NCBI): domain Eukaryota; kingdom Metazoa; phylum Arthropoda; class Insecta; order Coleoptera; family Coccinellidae; genus Halyzia; species Halyzia sedecimguttata. The sequence goes on from OW569415.2 coordinate 15,498,269, forward strand.
ATTGAGAAACCGGCCCTCAATAAAGTAACAAGTGGGGAATGAGGTAGGTACCCTGTTGACAACATGCTGCGCAGTTTCTTGTACAGGTAATGACCTGTCGCCCGTGATGGTATATCAGACATACTTCCAGCGCATTGGGTTTAGCGCTAACTACGGGTTGGATGAACTCTCAGTTATTCCTTGAGGTAATAAAGCATTTTGTATAGCGTAAAACGAAAAGCCTAAAAGCGAGAATTATAAAAATATAGCATAATCCAAAGAAAGTAGAAAAGGTTACTAAAGTTTTATTTTCCTGGAGTCCTGGAGTAATTTTTTTGTTTTTCTGGAAAACTAACTAAGTATTATACTGAAAAATTATTGACAGGAAGATAAAGAATATGATGCCAATTATCTACGGAAAAGTAGTAAAGTTGATAATTTCTTTTACTTTTCTTTCTTGCTACTGCCGAAGTGGACGATATTGAGCTGATAATGTCATTACCTCAATGGAATAAAACAAAACGTCTGGATGATTGATACTTATTTCCAAAAAAATGGTTCATACACGGACGTGAAGTCAGGAGCTTCTGCGCGCATGTTCTATTGTCTATTCACATCTCTTGGAAACTTTTAATCGAATTTACCATCGATATAGACCGCTTTCTCAGCTTTAATAACATATTATTATTATTATATTATAATAAGGATCCTCCGAGGCCTTCCTCAAGGAGACCCCTCATAAACTCTCGTGAGCTTGAGCGTGTAAGAATAATCAATTGTGTTCTGTGTAGGCTTTGTTAATGTGTCCTTGTGCCACCCGAGGCACAGCACGGCTAATTTTTGACCCAACAGTGAATGCTGGCGATTACCGTGACTAGAAAAATGTCTTTCCTAGCCTGGGGATTGAACTTGGGGCTACCTCTCCCAAGTCAAACGCTCAACCACTGAGCCATTGTTGTAATTCTGACGTATGTATTTTATCGGAATTGAGATTTATAAATATCTAATAATACACGAAACAACTTACGTCTCATGTAATTTTAAGGTACGATATTCACGAAATTCCGCGAAAATAAGCGCGTCGGCATTTTACAAGTAATTACCGAGTGTTAATTGAAGTGGATTAGTATATTTTATGTTATAGAGAAAAAAGCAATAGAATTTCAGATGAGTATAACTCCAAAACCGTTCGGCCGATTATGCCTATTAACGCAATGCAGATGCGCAACCTACCCTGGAAACTGCATCTCTTTCCGTTCTGAAGTTATCGTGAGATACATAATATTTTTTCAGGATTTTTAAAAATTTTTCTACAGTTACGATCCTCACAAAATTTCGCAAACATCTTTGTGTCGATATTCTACAACTACTTACCAATTTTCAATTCGATTGAATCTGTACTTTTTGAGTTATCGAGAAAATAATATTCCAGATGAGTATAACTCCGAAACACTTTGGCCGATTAGGCCCAACAACGAACTCAATTCTCCCATTAGTATGTGCAACCTACCCTGAAAATTGCAGATCTCCAACAATTCAGATCCGATCATGTTCACACATGAAACTTGGCTGTAGAGATTGACTTTGAAGGCTATCGCATATTTCAGCGATGTGAGATGAATAGTTTCTGATATATAGAATTTTTTTCAATGATTTCTTTAACATTTTCTAGGAATATGATCCTCACGAAGTTTCGCAAAAAAAATCGCGTCGGCACTCCATAACTAATTACTAAATTGGATCGGATTCGTTATTGAGGAAATAACAACCAAATTTCAGATAGGTATTACTTCAAAACCGTTTGGCCTATTATGCCTATTAACAACTTCAAATGTCGTATTCGGAAACACAACCTACCCTAAAAATTGCGAGTCGCTATCTGTTTCCGTTCTCAAGTTACTGTGAGATGAATAATATTTTTTAAAGATTTTTGAAGAATTTTCTATTGATACGATTCTCACAAAATTTCACAAACGTTTTTGTGTTAGTATTCTGCAACTAACTAACAAGTTACAATTCGATCGGATCCGTATTGGTTGAAGACAAAATGAGTACTCGGAAACCGTTGGGCCGATTCTGCCCATTACCGAACTTGTCCGTCATATTGGGACACGGAACCTACCCTGAAAATATCAAGTCGCTATCTCTTCTGCAAACTATCGTGGCATCAGCAGGCCAGACAGAATCAAATTTGACCTCGGATTCTTCATCAGTGAGTCGAACCTAATCGTTTGAGACCATTTGCGGCAAACAATTCGAAAGTTACAGACATTTGGGCAAAAGGATAGCACGCTGTTCACAGAAAATGCGCGCAAAAATATCTTGTATATTTATATTTCTAGATTTTCATTAACAAAAATATGATATGGAACATAATTGATGTTAAATTTTTTCTTTTTTGGCGCTCTAAGTAGTTCCTCGGAACTGAGTGCTTATCAATTTGCCCAAATGTCTGTAATTTTCGAATTTCTAGCTGAAAATGGTCTCAAACGATTTGGTTCGACTCACTGATCAAGAATCCGAGGTCGAAATCGATTCTGTCCGGCCGGCCGGTCCGGCACGATAACTCACGAACGAAAGGAGTTAGAGGATTGAAATTTGCAAGGTCGGTTTGGAGCGTAAATATCTCGGACAAGTTCGTTAATGGGCGAAATCCATCAAGCGGTTTCGGAGTTAGGGCCGATTTTAGTAAAACACATTTTTTATGAATACTTCCGAAACCGATCACTCGATCTATCTGAAATTTAGCATCAAATTGTAGAACCATGACCTTCATACGCATGTGAAGTTTTGTATTGACCAGGTTACCGCAAAGTGTAAAAAAAAAATTTCAAAATTTAAAAAAAAATTTCTACAATAACTCTCGAACGGAATGAGCTAGGCAGTTGAAATTTTCAGAGTAGGTTAGGGAGATGAATATCTCGGTTAAGTTCGTTATCGGGCAAAATAGGCCAGATGGTTTCGGAGTAACGAAAAAAAATATTTTTTTTAAGCAACAAATTTCAAATTCAATTTTTATTTAAGATGCAGTTTCACAATTAAAATCCATCGATATCATTTTCAATTCCAACAAGCTAATACTTCCGGAGATATGATTTTTCGAAATTTCAATAATGAATCGTACTTCTATGTTTTCACAGAATGCTATAATTATGCTATCTAAGCTTTATTATATGATCTGTGTTCATAGTCGTACATTTCATCCTGTTCTATAAGAGAGAGTCAAATTCAGTTCACCTATTTTAATTTGATTTCTTCCAAGGTGCAGTTCTCATTCTCAGATTGCTCATTTAATCTTGATAAATAAACTATTATTTGAATTGAATTTCCTTTATGATGCAGTTCAATCATAAGAATACATTGATATAATTCCCAACTCTGAGAAACCAATACTTTCGGAGATATAATTTGTCTGTTTGAACTAGAGCGCCAGAAAGCTCCTGTCCACAGGGCTTGAACCCATTTTTCTTATTTCGTTTGTTTCACGTTTAGTCTATTGTTATTGTGTAGGAGAAAGGCAGTCAAGATGGCATATCGGGCTAAATGGCATATCATATTATGATGGGAAATACGTACAAAATGAAATAGGCATCTTAATTTGAATTTGGCAATGTCATATGTGCAATCTTATCATCACAAAATATTAAAAAATCTCACGATATTTTGAGAACGGAAAGAGATAGGCACTTGAAATGTTTAGGGTAGGTTGCGCATTCGAATGCGGTATTTGCGTTTGTTAATATGTAGGTCTAATCGGCCAAATGGTTTTGAAGAATACTATCTGAAATTTTGTTGTTATTTCCTCAATAACAAAAAAAATTGGTTCAAGCACTGACGTGAAGTCAGGAGCTTTTGCGCGTATGTTCTATTGTCCATTCTCCTATATTGAACACTCTTAATCGAATTTACCATGGTGAATTCTATTGTCTGTTCTCCTGTATTGGATACAGGAATACGAATTCACCATGGTGAATTCAATAGAACATACGCGCAAAAGCTCCTGACTTCACGTCAGTGCTTGAACCAATTATTTTATGTCTATTCAATTCTTCTTTAGGAGAAGAATACATAATTATTCTAGAAAAATATTACTAGAATTAATGTCATATTTGAATAATCAAAGTAAAGAAAATTATAAGTTTAGTTACTAACATGTTGAATGAAATATAATTGAATTCCAGTAATATTCAATTACTTATTCTTAACCAATAAATGCCCATTGATAGATCTAAAGGTGTTGAGGTGAAACATGAAGATATATTCTCATTAGTGATAGAAAAACTGACCTAAAATTCCACAAGATTTAATATCGATACATGAGCCTCTCACCTTACAAGATCAGAAAGTTTGGTTAATTTTAAGTTAAGTTTTGAAGCCTTCAGCAAAATTTCAGCGATATCATATTAAAAATAATACATAACCTTTCAAAAGTTCCCTCTCACAAATATACTCCTCTGAAGGCACATGGATCTCTTGAAGAAGAATCGCCTTCTCTATTTCTCGAAGATATTCACTGTTGTTCATAGAAATCCCTTCAATATTTAGTTGCCTCCTCCTAAGGAGGATCTCTTTCAAAACCAGGTCTGACCGCTAATGTAGGGCTATCATCTCCCATAGATTTGTGATGAAATAACACGATTTTTCCAAGAACATACGCGCAAAATATGCCATCATGACAATCATGGTTTTGAAGGTTCTCGCAAAAATACGACGATTTGCATCCAGCTACCGAACTCACAAAGGGCTGCTCGGTTCTCCAACAATATGGATCCGATCGTGTTCAAACTTGGAACTCTGCAGTAGAGTTAGGTTCTGAAGGCTCTTCCAAAATTTCAGCCCTGACGGACGAATAGTTTATGATATATAGTATTTTTTCAATTATTTTCAATATATTTTTTTTAATTTTCTAGTTATACCATGCTCACGAAATTCCGCAGGAATTTTCGCGTTGGCATTCTACAACTAATAACCATGTTTGAATTATATCGGTTTCGTAGTTTTCGAGTTATTGAGGAAATAACAACCAAATTTCAGATGGGTATAATTCCAAAACCATTTGGCCGATTATACCTATAGACAAATTCGAATGTCGCATTCAGATGCACAACCTAACCTGAACATTTCAAGCCGCTATCTCCTTCCGTTCTCAGGTTATCGTGTCATAAATAATATTTTTTAATAATTTTCTTAAAGTTTTCTAGTGACACGATTCTCACAAAATTTCACAAACGTGCTTAGGTTTATATTCTACAACTATTCACCAAGTTTAAATTCGATCGGATTCATTTTGGTTGAAAACAAAATTATTACTCGGAAACCATTGGGCCGATTATACCCAATAACAAACTTGTTCGTCGTATTAGGATGCGCCACCTACCCCGAAAATTTCAAGTCGCTAGCTCTTTCCGTTCTCAAGTTATCGTGGCAACGGCCGGACGGCCGGACGGCATCTCAGAATTAAATTTCACATTTGGGCAAAATGATAATACTAAAACGACAATTCATAGGAAAATGGCAAATAATCTTTTCTGTTCCTAGTTGCAATTGAAATCCATAAAACTCACAGCTTATACTTAAAAAAAATTACACAATAAAATTTTGGTTCCGATTTTTATTGTGGAAAAATAAACACTTGAACTATTACCATTGCACAAAGATTATAATCTTTTACAAGCTATTACTTTCGAAGTTAAATCGAGACAGAAATAATAAGTCTGTTTGAACACTGATAAATTAACTCTTCTCCCAAAATAATGTTCCATTATTCAACCCACCTCTCAATAATTCATACTGAAGAAGTAATAATAATAACATTATCCACCGTATTCACAGTGCATTCAATCTCTGTTAAGTCCTAACTGAGGTCCTCAGTTAAGGATAAATTGGGGATAATAAGGGACAATAAGGGGTAAAGGTGGTAAAACAGTTTCATCTCCGTTAAATACTTTAACTGAGGCTGCGATTCAAATTTATCCTTAACTGATGACCCCAGTTAGGACTTAACGGAGATTTAAACACTAACAATGCTTTGTGAATACGGCGAAATATTTATTAACATTATATTAATGAAATTATCCAATAACCAATATGGATTCAATAAATGAAAAGTGATTTCTTATGGGCTTTTACACCTTCCTTCTTCAATGGACAAGCTTTGGATAAGGAACCTAAGTTCTAAGATATATTGAGATGCACATGATTATTATGTCAAAAGGTTCTTCATCCTGCATTAAAAAAACTATCCAATTTTTGTTCCTTTCTATTATGAATAATGATTTTTCCAATTCCTTGAAATGGTTTCTGGGTATCAACTTCATATTTATATTTGTTTCATCTGTCTACTGCAGTTGAACTTGGAAAATTATCGTTCCAAAATCTCAGGTTTAAAATACATTCGGGATTTGAATTTCCAAAGTACATCAAGAATGCATTTATAAGGGTCTTCAATTAATTACAAATAAGAGATAGCATTGAAAATATTCAAGGTTACGTTAATAATTAATTTCTCTGGTTACAGAACAGTAACTTTTTGTAAATAGAAATAAAGCACCAACTAGACGTTCAAGGCCTACTTCGATGTCAATATATCTTAAACGGACTATATGATATCATACTTTTTGTTGGTTGATATTTTCATGCCGATGGTCAATCCATATAATGATGGGAATGGCAATGGTAAGAAATAAGAAGAAGAGTAAGGATATATATTCTTTCCTCAAATCCACTCCAACCATTCTATGATGAACGATAATATATATTATCGTTCATCATAGAATTGAGGAATGAATATCTCGGATGAGTTCGTTGTTGGGTAGAATTCGTCTATTGGTTTTTGATTGATAATTTTTGGCACTCTTGTTGTATTTAAATTCTTCTATGATGTTTGAATTCAATTTCTGCTAATATGAAGTTCTTTCATGAGAATCCATTGACATAATTCCCAACTCTTACCAATACCTTCGAAGATATGATTTGTCAAAGTTTGAACAAGAGCGCCAAAGCTCCTGTCCACAGGGCTTGAACCATTTTTTTCCCGATCTTATCCATTCCGGCTATTGTTACTGAGTACGTAAAATCATTTTACCTTTTCATTACGCATAGCTGATTAGATCAATCTGCCAAATATTCCAAATTTTGGTTGCTAAGAGGTCCGAAAGTTTAGATATATATAGGTACTTTTCGGCTAACTTCCTCACTTTTATTTACACTTTCGTATATATTTTGGGGTTAAGATCATAAAGGTTACCAGTGTAACCTTATATATCTTTCAGTAGTAAAAAATAAGGTCACACGAATGGATTTTCTAATACCTTTAAAAGCACCGTTTGTGATCAATTTCATTCTAATGTGCTCTAACTGTCTATAAGGGTTTCCATTGATTCATTTTTGCGCAAACGCCAGCAGTTGCCACGATAACTTGAGAACGGAAAGAGATAGCGTCTTGAAAATTTCAGAATAGGTTGTGCATCCAAATGCGACGGATAAGTTCGATAATGGGCATTCGGCCTTACGGTTTCAGAGTACAAATCTTCAAAACCTATCTGAAGTTAGGGAAACCCCAAGGCTCCGGTTTGGGAACGCTACTATTTTTGTTATTTATTAACGATCTATCCGTAAATTTGAGAAAGCTATTATTTAAAATACCTAATAACTCTAATATTATTATTATTTTTCTTCTCTCTTTTCACAGATTTTCATCTGGTGTTCAGCTATCGCACACCGGTGACTTGGCACAAGGTGGCAAGCTTTTATCGACTTTCCGTCTCCCCCAGGGTCCTTCTTATTATTATTATTATTATTTTTCTTCTCTCTTTTCACAGATTTTCATCTGGTGTTCAGCTATCGCACACCGGTGACTTGGCACAAGGTGGCAAGCTTTTATCGACTTTCCGTCTCCCCCAGGGTCCTTCTTATTGTTATTATTATTATTTTTCTTCTCTCTTTTCACAGATTTTCATCTGGTGTTCAGCTATCGCACACCGGTGACTTGGCACAAGGTGGCAAGCTTTTATCGACTTTCCGTCTCTCCCAGGGTCCTTCTTATTATGCTGCACGTCCTCAGCAGTACCGCTTTTTGCATTAGTAAGTATGCTTCTTCTTTAATTATTATTATTATTATTATTATTATTTTTTTTTTTTTTTTTTTTTTTTTGTCACGTAAGAGGAAAAACCTTTTATAGGCGCCGCAAGCGGCAGTGTGAGACTCCAGATGTTATTTGGTTACTCACTAAAAAACCTCTCACTATTCTTGGACTGTTCTTCGTCCTGCCCTTACAGCGTCCCTTAACAAAAGAGATGAGCTGCAAGTTGCCTTCATAGTTGATGGGACCTCATCACTCGTAGTGACCCGAGCAACACTGCTTTTTGCATTCTGTTCGCCAAAACCTCGGCCAAGGATGTACAGGCCGGAATAATCTTCAATTCTGTCACATAGTTCGCTCTCATTCCGCCAAGGCATCCTATGATCAGAACGACCATTTTTACTTTATACCCTGGATATAGGGTTCCCAGCTCAAACAGCAAATCCTTGTATTTCTCCCTCTTCTGTTGTTCTTTCATCACCACATTATTTTCAGCGGGGGAGGAAAATTCGACAACAAACAATTCCCTGAGATCTTTGTCCACCAGTACTATATCTGGCTTTATGGCATGGATCTGCCGAGTTGTTGGAAAAGCATAGTTCCAGTAGATTATTATTATTATTATTATTATTATTATTATTATTATTATTATTATTATTATTATACTGATCCTCCTGGGTCTTCCACAAGGAGACCCCTCATAAGCTCTAAGAGCTTGCCCTGAGTTAGGAGAACCAGTTGTGTTCTGTGTAGGCTTTGTTACTGTGTCCTTACGCCACCTTAGGCACAGCACTGTTAATTTTTGACCCAACAGCGAATGGTGGCGATTACCGTGACTAGAAAATTTCTTTCCTAGCCTCGGAATTGAACTTGGGGCTTCCGCTCCCAAGTCAATTACTCTACCACTGAGCCAATCGCACAATACGAGCCAAACAATTTTTTTTCGCTGATGACTCCTCGAAAATGATTTCTGCGGAAAGCCTAGAGGAACTCCAAAGATCATGTGACCTGCTGATGAAAAGCTTTTGAATGGTGTCACTTAAATGCTATCATGATGAACATTGGAGAATCAGAATGTATATTCTTCTCTCTCGTAAGTGATAATAAGCTAGCCATACACCATTTGGATACTGTTATTACATCCAAACGCTCAACCAAATTTGTCGGTATCCATATCGATAGAGTTTGAAATGGAGTACACATGTCGATGCGGTATGTAAAAAGTCACTTTTCCTACAACATCTTACTGTGGGGAAATTGCTCTGACATGAGAATACTGCGTATGATGTACAATTGGGCTCCACGATCCTCCAGTAGACTTTTTTTTTCAGAAAATGCATTGGCCTCTATTTCATCCTCAAGTGTCTTTTGTACAACGGCAGCTAGTGATAATTTTGTTCAGGGGGGTGCTGATTCAAGAATACAAAAAAGTATATTTACATATTTTAGAAGGTAATTACCAAATGCCTACATCTTAAAATGATACACAATCCTTCTGTTTTTGTCGTAGATGAACTTCTCGATCACCTTAGTGTAATTCAAGAATGTCTTTAACTAAATTTTTTTCGATGGACAACATTGCGAGTGCCGTCAGTCTTTCTTTCGACATTGTATTCCTTAGAAACGTCTTGATCAATTTTAGAGTAGAGAAACATCTTTCAGTTTCAGCGGTTGTCAGTAGCATCGATAAAAAAATAACCAAAACATTACATATTTCACAAAACGTTGAATCCAAACCATAAGACACTATATTAAATTTAAAGCAATTTTAAGCAACCTGTCACGTTCTCGTTTTCTTGTGTTATTAATCGAGTCTTCCGACTCATTATGACCACGTAGTGCAAGATTGCATTTGCCACGCAACTTCATATTATTGATAATTTTGGATAGGACGTAACGATTTTTTGATAACATTTCGTTGAGCTTACGAATATTTTCGACATATGCTGTACTTAAACCAGAAGCGATATTAGTTGTGGCCCATAGCTGGAAGCTTACATTATTTTCATATGTTCGTCCATTTTTTTTCGTGTTTCTTCATCTTTTCACCCAGATACTTCAAATCACGTACACGTTCTTTTGGCCAGTTATTGTCTACACCCAACAGTAAGGAAACAAAACAAAAAAACGCATGTTTTTCTTCACATCCGCACAACCATAAAGTCTTTTCGTAAACATTTGCGTCAAACTAAACTTAAATTTTGTTAGATCACATATACATATACGAAGCGAGCGGCCGAAGAGGTCTCAAAATTAACACCACAAAAACCAAGTGGATGGCAGTCGGAAAAATAAACGAGAATAAACGACAGATCTGGAACGATGGAGAGATAATAGAACGAGTGGACCACTTCAAATACTTGGGCAGCTGGTTGAATACAAATGCGGACTCTGATGAAGAGATAATTACACGAATCGCAATAGCACGTAAGACCTTCACAACGTGGAAGCCCGTTCTATGTAATAAAAATCTTTCAATGAGCCTCCGCAAAAGAGTCTTGAGATGCTATGTGTGGTCAATACTGCTATATGGATGTGAGACATGGACACTAAAGGCCAGAATGATGAACAGACTAGAAGCATTTGAAGTGTGGTGCTACCGTCGAATCTTGAAAATATCATGGATCTCGCACACCTCGAATGAAGACGTCCTTAGAATGATGAATACGGAGCGACAACTGCTCAATACTATAAAGAGAAGGAAGACAGAATACTTTGGGCACATAATCAGAGGTCCCAAGTATCAGCTATTGAGGCTCATAATACAAGGGAAGGTGGAAGGAAGAAGGTGGATAGGAAGGAAAAAGCTATCCTGGCTACGCAATATCAGACAATGGTGTAATCTTACGGTTGAAGAACTATTTCGCTTAGCCGCCGATAGAGAAGGGTTCCAGGAAACTATAAACATGATGTCAGCCAACGTCTGAAGACAGACAAGGCACCCAAAGAAGAAGAAGATCACATATCCTTAGTGGCAGTCCTTAAATCCTCAACGCCACTTTATAACACGAAACAATTGGCACCTACAATACCTATCTATTTAGCGTAACCATAAACAAGGTATACTACTACAGAGCGTATCCTTTTATTCCTCTCTGGGCTTCTACTAATACGTCTGAATCATCACTGCTAATCGCGAGGGACTAGCTGGTCCCTGAGTGAGGACGTTTGCCGTTTCCATGGTATCCGGCTATTTCGCTTGTGGGATCGAGATTCCGCCCGGCATAGTGCGGACGCTCATAGTATACCTTGTCTATGCGTACGCTTAACGCAAATGTAATTATTGAGAAATATAGATGGTCACTAGCTAAACATATTTTAATTGAATCCTGTTTGAAGAGTTCGAACATATAATATAAATATACAAATTAATTGATTAGGTATGTACGTCATTTGTCTATTAAACCTCGGTAATTACTTGTAGCCCAGGCAAATAAGTGCTCTAGCCCCTAAAAATTGCTCCAGAGCTGGAAATCAATTTAATCCCTTTGGGAGTTCTGAATAACAATTATGTGAGTTTGCGACGGCTTCTAGGTGGTGCTTCAGATTTGAGAGTCGAAGAACCGCGAAATTTACGCCCTTTTTTCAGTTTTTCGCTTATAACTCGATAAGTACGCATCATTCATATTTTTTTCTCTTTTTTTTGGAGAAAATTACATTAAGTGTCTAATGGCGTTCGAAACATCGAAATCAGTTTAGCAGTTCAGCCGCAATCGCCCCTCAATGATGAGCCATTTTTACAAACTTAGCTCAAAAATTGCCAACCCCCAACTTCTAACGCTTTTAGGACGATAAGGACCGATTGAAAAATGTCATAGAACTTAACTTATGGTAAATTCAATTGTTTATCTCATGCTTTTTGGAATTCGAGATTTGATCACTTGAGTGCTGAGATATGAATTTTAAACCGAAAGAGTTCGTTGCGTTGTCCAACACAGGAAACTTCATCTCTATACTTCTCATTTTCAGGCATTTTTTCTTAAGAAACATTAAATTTAGTCAACTTATATAACGATTTAAACTTAAGAAATCATTATATCAAGCTCTGATCACGAGGTAACCATCAATCATTAATGACTGTCCAGACGATCCCAGAAAAGAGAACAGGGAAGACAAAATGAGAGAGTTGCTCATTTTATCGAAGTATATATTTATAACTAATAGAAAATATATAAAAAAGCTCTGACGTGAAGTTAGTACTCTTTGGCGCGCGTGTTCACGTTTGCTAATTTGCATTGAATGATGAGTGTTTCAAGCTCAGTGTATAGGAGGAGCCGGAGATCTACCCAGAGGGTAGTGGACACCATTCACTGTTGGGTCATAAGTTAAGAGTGCTGTGACTAAGCTGGCATATGAATACAGTAACAAAGTTGACAAAGAACACAACTGACTTTCCTTAGTCGCACAAGCTCCTAGGAGCTTCTGAGGTATATCCTTGGGGACTAGTTGGGAGGGTTAGTATAATTATAATCATGTTTATAGCATCAAAGCACGTCAAAGCAGATTGACCCCACGTCAATGCTCTTTTAGCCTTTTATGAAGTCAATCTGCAATGGGCGAGCGTGCTATAAACATGATTATTATTATACTGACCCTCCTAAGTCTTCCCCAAGAAAATACCTCTGAAGCTCATGGGAGCTTGGGCGACTAAGGAAAGTCAGTTGTGTTCTTTGTCAACTTTGTTACTATATCCTTGTGACAGCTTAGACGCAGCACTGTTAATTTATCACTCGTCAGTGAATGATGTCCACTATCCTCTGGGTAGATCTCCGGCTCGTTCTATCCCCTGAGCTTGAAACACTAATCATTCAATTCAAATTAGCCAACATGAACACGCGTGCCAAAGACTACTGACTTCACGTCAGTGCTTCTTATATTTTCTCAAGTTCCTTCAACAAATCTGGCTATCGATACAGTCTGGCTACTATTTTTATCGTAGATCGAAATAAAAAAAATGCGGTTATGGAACCCCCGTCGAGAACACAATTGCTTACGCCTATTCTCCAAATCCAAACGTGATTTAATATAGATCTTCCAAATATAGTTATTTATAAATTGGCCCCAGGGCTACGATACAGACAATTCAACTCGGAATCAACGCTATTTCCTCGAAACGGATTTGTCGATGCACAGAATTGCCATGAAATTTCTCTCACAACCTCACAATATCGGCTCAGCACCAAATCCATGACCACTAGACGAAAATGACTCCCAACACTTGCCATACAACCCCAAAAGAGCACCTTCACCTCTGCACATGCGCAATATACTCATGGCTGAAACACTTATACACTGAAATGCTTCAACACCATTGGTTCAGGAGATATCGCAGCTTCAATCCACGCGTCCGTGGACACTCCTAAGGAGATTCTATGGAGGAATAGCATCCTGCACATCCAAACCTCAATCCTTTCAGACAAAAGCTCCAGCAGTTAAATCACTTCTCGTCTGCTCATGCGCATAACGTAAATACCCGTTAGGGATAACATGCATTTCAAAATTAGCCCCAGGACCACGGTATGGACACGTCTACTCGGAAACGACGCTGTTTCCTCCAAACTGACTAGTCCGTGCACAGAATAGCCATGAATATTCTTTTGAAACCTCACAATATGGGCTCAGCACCAGACCCATGACCGATAGTCCTAAACCACTCCAAACATAGCCTATACAACCGAAAAACGGTCACTTCTACTCTGCGCATACGCAATCCACTCGCGGCTGAAAGTCCTCTCAAAATCACACACCTCAAAAAAAATTGCGATTCTCCAACATTAGTGCTTCAGGAGATATCACATCTTGAATCCACGCATGCGCAGACCATCACCAGGGGATTCTATGGAGGAATAGCATCCTCCACCCCAAAAGCCCACTCCTCTCAGACGAAAACTCCAGCAGTTAAATCACTCCTATCTGCTCATACGCATAAAGAAAAATGCCCAAAAGGGGTAACATGAATTTCAGAATTGGCCCCAGGGTCACGGTATGGACAATCCAACTCGTAAACAACGCCATTTACCCAAAACTGACTTTTCCGTGTACATAATTTAATTGCCATGAATTTTGTTTTAAAACTTAACAATATCGGCTCAGCACCAGACCTATGACCGATAGTTCTAAACCACTCCCAACATAACCTATACATCCCTAAAACAGTAATTTCTTCTCTGCGCATGTGCAATCTACTCGTGGCTGGAAGTCCTCTCAAAATCTCAAACCTCACACAAAATTCCGATTCTCCAACACCAGTGGTTGAGGAGATATCACATGCGTGGACCCTCACAAGCAGATTTTATGGGTGAACAGAATCCTCCACCTCAAAACCCCAATCCTCTCAGACGAAAACTCCAGCAGTCAAATCTTTTCTCGTCTGCTCATGCGAATAACGAAAAATACCCGAAACAGGCAGCATGAATTTAAATTTTGGCCCCAAGGATGTTATGGTCACTACACCTCGGACACTACGCTGTCTCCTCGAAACTGGCTCGCAAACTGACAGAATTGACATGAGCTGTTAATATGGTCTTCCAGTTACACCCCCAGTCGTTCACCCTTCAGACAAATTTTGAAAACCAATTTAAAATTCCACATATCGTTCACGCATTCATTTAATTTCCACGGTAGTTACTCGTCCCTATTTTAATCAGTCGCTCTCGTACATATAGCACTGGTTCAGATAAACGTGCCAAAAACACGTCGAAATATGTTTACCAGATGCTATAATATATTCCACCTAGGAATTCGAACTGATATAATTTGTCCAGTTTGGGAGATCAAAATTGATAATTTTTTTTTGGGCTCCTAGTGGTATGTTCTCAGAGAAATTTTGCACACCCTAAGAGGTCATCATTTGTCATCGAAGTGCCAAAATTGAACTCGATCCGATATGGTTTCGGAATTTTAAGCAAAATATTCCGCTAATAGTTAAAACATTTTTGATTTTTTACTACTCATGCCATCCCCACAAAATTTTGCACAATTATTTTCCCCGTTACTTTGCATCTAACTACCGAGCTTCAATTCAATCGGATCAATATTTTTAGGGTTATAGTGAAAACAAAATTTCAATTTCAAATATTTGACTTTTTTTCGTAGGTTATATCCATCCGATCAATACAAAACATCGTAAGCATATAAAGGTCAGAATACTACAACTTGATGCTAAATTTCAGATAGAACGAGTCATCGGTTTCGGAAATATTTTCGAAAAATGTTTTAACTAAAATGGCCTTAACTCCGAAACGGCTGAGTGGATTTTGCCCATTAACGAACTTGTTCGAGATATTTACGCTACAAAACGACCCTGCAAATTTCAACGGTATAACTTATTCCGTTCGAGAGTTATCGTGCTAACGGCCAGACCTGCCGGACCGAACGGACAGAATTGAGTTTGACCCCGGATTATTCATCAGTGAGTCGAACTGAATCGTTTGAGACCAATTTCAGAAAAAAAAAATCGAAAAAACAGACATTGTGACGAAACTATAGCACGCTGTTCCTTGCGGAAAACTTACACAAAAAGTCTTTACAATTTACAATTAGCATGGAGTTATTTACATGGGTCATACTTTTATGAGGGAATTGTGGCAGCCGTCTCTTTCTTTTGGCCGTCTCTTTCTGTAGACCCCATCTAGTAGACAGAACAACTGTTTTATATTTATTGCTGTGTCTAATGTGGCATAAGGACACAGTAACAAAGCCTACATAGAACACAAATGGTTCTCCTTACTCGCTCAAGCTCTTCAGGAGCTTATGAGGGGTCCCCTAGAGGAAGACCTAGGAGGATCAGTATATTAATATTAGTGTCCGACCGAAACTGGTTTTTCAGCCGAAACCGAAACCGAAACCGAAACTTTATATTTCATACTGAAATCTACTGTATTTTTTACAATTTTATTTGCATATACATAAAAACAGTTAAGCAGTGTTAAATAAAAAGACAACTTTTTTGATATCTTTATTTATTATTTTGGTATTACCAAGTTATAAAAATAATTAGTCGAAGTATACAGGGTAATTCCAAATCAGACGTCAACCTTGGAGGAGGTGTTAGTATGGATAATTTGCTGTGGTTTGAGCCATTTTTATTGATGAACAATGTTGCCTAACAAACAACAACGAAACAACATCAACGAAGAAACAACTATATCGTAACTTTTCGGAGTCTATATCAGACTCCTTCGTCAGAGGCTTAATGAAAATCTTTAGAATTATTTTGTAGATAGTTATTGTGGAATTCTTGAATTCTTGTGACAATTCTTGAATTTCACAATAACTATCAACAAAATAATTCTAAAGATTTTCATTAAGCGTCTGACGAAGGAGTCTGATATAGACTCCGAAACGTTACGATATAGTTGTTTCTTCGTTGATGTGGTTTCGTTGTTGTTTGTTAGGCAACATTGTTCAATTGATTGCTTCTGACAAATATCTTGTGTTTCTTACGCAGAAGCAAATCACAAAATAATTCATTTTTATTTTATAGATATTTTTCAGAGTTTGGGAGAGAAAACCCAGAGAGAAACCTTTCAATAATGAGTATACCTCCCACAGTATCCTTTAATGATTACTTAAGGCAAGCACATGCCGTCTTTCTGATATCTTCAGTTGTTATTTTCCGCCTAAAATTTACTCACGCTGTCTTTTGATACACATTCACTATTTTATATGCCGGACATTCAAAAGATTGCTTATAAAAAATCTGCTGAAACGAAACTAGTTATGCAATCTAACGAAATCTTTTATAGAATGAAAAAGGAATTTGGCAAGTTTTTAAAATAATTTTGGTATACAAAATTGTGAAATTCGAAAGTTGCAGACAAATTGATATTAGAAATTGATTTTTCATTTATTCATATACCACATTTCAAATCATACTAATTCTTTTTCAAGCTCTTATACAGCATAGTTTCGATTTTTTCGTACATATCATATCCTTTCCTGATGAAAATAAACCAAAATTATCATCAAATTTGGTCAACGTAGAAAAAATTGACGAAATATGAACTAAGTTCAGAAATCTTTTAAAAATCACCCGAACTCCAAAAACTGCTGATTTTTGGTTATTAATAAAAATGGATTAAACAACAGCTAACGAGACATACTAACTCCTCCTCCAAGTTTCACGTCTTATTTGGAATCACCCTATGTAATCTATATAATAATCATTAAAGTGAATTCTCATGAATTCTCAGTCTTAACAAAGATAGATTAAAATAACTTGTACGACAATTATGTATACCTACTTTTAACTCCTGGCCAAACGACCAGGATAATTCACGAACAGTCAAGTTTCGGCCCGGCCGAAAGTTTCGGCCATTTTTGGCCGAAACCGAAACTAAGGCCGAAACTAGATTTCTTGGCCGAAACTGGCCGAAACCGAAACCGAAACCGAACTTTCGGTCGGTCACTAATTAATATACAATCTGATACTGATTATCAGGAATTGCTATACTACAAATTATGAATTCTCAATTGCAATAATTTACCATATATTATGACTAGCGGGTTCGCCTTCTTTTAAAGTGTTCGGGTTGTTCAGGGAACTCTTCTTCGTACTCCAGTTCTCGCTGCTCTTCCTCCTCTTCCACGGCTGATCCCTTATACTGTCTCCAGATCATCTTCATCTTCGGAAGTACTCGGGAGTTCAGAAGAGTCCATAGTTATACCGATGCTCACCGTTTGAACAGAGACATGCAGTGGGCGCAAATGGCTGAGCACTTGTGCCTGACTTTTCAGCAGGAGCATGCATTTTCGCACCCTGTGTTGTAGATGCAGGAAATTGGGTTCAAAAATACATCGGGTACTGGAGGTCGAGTGGTTTGGATAGGCATCAAACCATCTTGGGCGGATTTCCATCCCCATTGCTCTGCATCCATCTCTCGGTCCCTCCACATCTGCACCTGGAAAACCGCCCTGAAGGTTGGTTGAAAGACCTGCCTGAGTAAACTACTGCAGGGAATTTCACTCCAGCATCAGCAACCTGGTCAGGAGTGGTTTTGTGGTCGAAGAAAATCGAGATAACACTTAGGAGGTCAGGATTTTTGGCAAGAGTTTTGAAGAATTCCACCTTGACTTGTCAGAAAAACGTAGAGGTAGTGTCACGGCCGCTAAAGGCATGGAGAAATAAGATCTGTCGTTTGGATCTAAGGATAGCTTGCTAATGTTAGGACAATAGATCACGGTTTGCTGATTGCACTTCCCGCATTTCATTAGGAATATGTTGTCATTTTTCGCATTCCCTCCAACTAAACGGGATTGGGTGCCTGGCTACCCGGCTCTTATGCCTTCAACTTGAAGGACATGAGAGGCCCTCACTACCTAACAAAATCTTTGGCTGTTTCTTTCAAGCAATTTTACACCGTTTAGACACACTTTCTATTTATAGAAAAGTAACAAACTTAATTATGTGAAAAAAGTACTCAAAAAAAAATCATAAAGTTTGTGGATAAAGTTATTATGAATACATACATGAAGTTATTGAAGTTTGTTCTCAATTATTTAAAAAACTTGAGTTTGAATTCACTTTTTCTTGAAAAAGAGGCAAAAAGTTACAAGTTTTGATTTCAGACGAAGTTTCCTGATTTGAACTGCCTTAGCGGAAATTTGGCGCGGTCTCTTTCGGACTAAAATTCATATCTCAGCACTAGAGTGAGCGAATTTCAAATTTCAAGAAGCTTCTGATTTACAATTGAATTTCCTCCACAGACATTTTTCAATCGGTGCAGTCTTTTTCGACCTAGAAGCGTTAGAAGTTTGGGGTTGTCAACTTTTGACCTAAGCTTGTAAAAATCGCTCATCTTTGACGGGCGATATCGGTTGAACTGCTAAACCGATTTTGATGTTTCTAACGCCATTAGACGCTAAATTTAATGTTCTTCGAAAAGAAATGAAATCAACGGAGGATACGTACTCCTCGAGTTATAAGCGAAATACTGAAAAAAGTGTGAAAATTTCGCGGTCAAATCTGAAGCGCAACCTATAAACTGTCGCAAACTCTGATACCCGTTATTCAGGACACCCAAAAAGGATTGAAATGATTTCCAGTTCTGGAGCAATTTTTCGGGGCTAGACCCCATTTTAGCACTAACTTTCCTGGGCTATTGTAGAATGCCGACGCCATAAGTTTAGGCGTGTAATTAGAAGATTTTGAAAATATAGCGAAGATAAGTAATGACTAGACATCGGATTATATGCATTAACAAAGTGGCAAAATATGCATGCATAATGCACTAAAGAAGGGTAAAATATGCACAAAATATGCACTGAAAAAAACACCTATTTTCATTGAATCTATTAGTTTATTCTTATACTCATTAATTATAATTTTGGTGGCAGTACACAGTTAAACATTTCTCCAGGTTTTCTATAGAAAACTTGTGATGTTTGTCAATTAATATCAATTTATAGGCAGAAAATGACCCCACTACAGCCACTGACATTACTGGACAAAATTTGAATTTTGGCGTCATTTCTGAAGTTATCCCTGTAGGCAAGGTTTGACTATTGCCATTGATATATGCATTGCACATCTTGATTGCTTCAAGACCCGGTAACTTATGCAGAACGGCATTCAATGATACACATAACTTTTCAGACAGCGAGGTCTGTTCGATCAGTTTTTCTGAAATTTCCATGAACTTGAACAGACGAAGGTTTTTGGTTTCAAATCTCTCTACTGCTTCGGGTATGTGGCGATCGATCTAATCCTCGATCATAACGTTTCACTTGCGAAATATGCACTGTTGATAAAAAGGAACAAAATATGCATTAACGTCTCAAATATCGTGTTATATGCATTGGCATATGCAAATATGCAACTGCATATACTCCGATGTCTAGTCATGACAGGGCCGTAGCTAAGAGCTATTCCGAGGGGGGGGGGAGAAACGTCACTTGGCGCCCCTAATTTGAAAAAATTGACAAAAATCGAAAAACACACATATGGATAAAGTGTACATATATTGATAAATACTACATAGTTTCTTAATAAAGAATGAATTATAAATTAATATAACTATGAATGAAAATTATTTTACAAAGAATACCGTGTTCTGAATTTGTGTTTTTGAGTGAAAAAAATTGTTTGCATCTCTCAAAAGATCCAGGGCCAAAAAAGAATTGTATTTGACAAAAATATATATATACCTTTATCCAGCTTTCTAGATGATAAGAATAATCTGAAGATTTTATAAATATTAAAAAGAAAACTTTCGAAAAATGATATAACAATAATTTCTTGTTACCCTGCTATCTAGAGTGGAATGTTCCAACAATTCTTCGAAAATATCTGCATTTTGGAATATTTAATGAGTTTTTTGTAATTCCTGAATTTAAGCAATATGTTTGTACTCATCACCCTGAAAATTTTTGTAGTATGCATTTAGAAAATTAAATCTTCGATGTCACTCAATCGAATATTTTACCGAAATATCACGTAAAAAAATGTTATGTTTTATAGACACCTGTCATTGCAGTTGTTGAATGAAGATTCACTAGGTGCTACTTCCCTTGAAAACTATGTGTCAGCAATGGCCAAAACTTACTCTTTTCACTCTATTCGAAAACACAGTCCTCTTTTTAGCGCACATGTTCTGGTTCTTGCGAAAATTGTCGCAAACCATTTGCTTCAACTCTCTAATGAAGAATTCGAGGTCAAATTTGATTCTTTCCGAGCGGCCAGCCGTTGCCACGATAACTTGAGAACGGAAAGAGATAGCGCCTTGAAATTTTCAGGGTTGGTTGTGTATATTAATGCTAGTTTATTCATAGGTATACCCATCTGAAATTTGGTTGTTATTTCCTCAATAACTCGAAAAAACAAAACCGATCCAATTCAAACGTGGTTATTAGTTGTAGAATGCCAACGCGAAATCTTGCGATATTTCGTGAGGATCGTATCACTAGAAATGTTTTAAAAAATCATTGAAAAAAATTGGTTCAAGCACTGACGTGAAGTCAGGAGCTTTTGCGCGTATGTTCTATTGTCCATTCTTCTGTATTGGACACTCTTAATCGAAATTACCATGGTAAATTCGATTAAGGGTGTCCAATACAAAAGAATGGACAATAGAACATACGCGCAAAAGCTCCTGACTTCACGTCAGTGCTTGTTTTTATTTATAATATCATTTAAATTAATATTGTAGGACGTTACTTTAAAAGTTCTAAGCTATACTGACTTACAGCAAAAATATTATAAAGGAAAGAAGCAATTGGATAGTCTAACTATCATTTTAATAAAATGATGCATTTTTATTGTTCAAATAAAGATATTTTGTTAACTTACAAGAACTTCTTCATTCAATGGTATTTCGAAGATCTAATTACAGTTTTAATTATTTAAAAAAATGGAATAAATTTCATATACATATATAGATCCTATCGTATTCAAACTTGGAACTTGGTAGTAGAATTATGTTCTGTAGGCTCTCGCAAAATGTCAGCCATGTCCGATGAATAGTTTCTGATATCTAGAATTTTTTTCAATGATTTCTTAAAAATTTTCTACTGATACGATCCTCACAAAATTTTGCAAGAACTTTCGCGTTGGCATTCTACAATTAATAACTAAGTTTGAATTGGATTGGTTCTATATTTTTCGAGTTATTGCGAAAATAACAATCAAATTTCAGATGAATATAACTCCAAAAACGTTTGACCGATTATGCTCATGAACAAACTCAAATGTCGCATTCAGATGCACCACCTAACCTGAAAATTTCAAATCGCTATCTCTTTCCTTTCTCAGGTTATCGTGACATAAGAAATATTTTTTTTAATTTTCTAGCGATACGGTTCACACAAAATTCTACACACGTCTTCAAGTCGATATTCTACAACTAATTGGCAAGCTTCAATATGATCGAGTCTATATTTTTTGAGTTATCGAGGAAATAATATTCCAGGTGGGTATAACTCGGAAACCGTTAAACCGATTTATGCACTCGCACAAGAATGCTCGAATCTCCAGCAATAGTTAACCGATCGTATTAAAACTTGAAACTTGGCAGTAGAGTTAGGTTATGAAGGCTCTTGCAAAATTTCAGCAATTTCAAACGATCAGTTACTGATATATAGAATTTTCTTTTTTTATTTTCAATGATTTATTAAAAATTTTCTACAAATGGTATCCTCACTAAATTTTGCAAACATTTCCGCGTTGGCATTCTACAACTAATAACCATGTTTGAATTGAATCGGTTCAGTTTTTTTCGAGTTAATGAGGAACCAAATTTCAGAAAATTTCAGATGGCTATAACTCTAAAACCGTTTGGCCGATTATGCTCATAATCAAAGTGAAATGTCGCGTTCTAGTGCACATCCTAACCTGAAAACTTGATGCCGCTATCTCCTTCCGATCTCAAGTTATCGTGACAACAAAAATATTTTTTAATAATTTTCTAGCCATACGATTCGCACAAAATTTCACAAACGTGCTAAGGTTCATATTCTACAACTACTCACCAAGTTTCAATTCGATCGGATTTATATTGGTTGAAAACAAAATTATTACTCGGAAACCGCTGGGCCGATTATGCCCATTAACGAACTTGTCCGTCGTATTGGAAAGCGCCACCTACCCTGAAAATTTCAAGTCGCTAGCTCTTTTCGTTCTCAAGTTATCGTGGCAACGGCCGGACGGCCGGACGGCCGGCCGGACAGAATCAAATTTGACCTCGAATTCTTCATTGGGGAGTCGAACTTAATCGTTTGAGACCATTTTTTTCAAAAAATTCGAAAGTTACAGACATTTGGGCAAAACTATAACGCGATATGATCCCCAGAACATACGCGCAAAAAATCTGTTTTCATTATATCATTTTGCTATAATTTTTCTAATATCCGCGGTCAATTTGGCGCCCTTTGAGATATGATCCGGGGGGAAAGGCTCCCCTACCTCCCCCCCCGGTAGCGACGGCCCTGAGTCATGACATTACACGATCTGTCCCTGTAGCTAAAATTTGTTATTTCCGTTTTGTTTTTCATTTCTATCGAAACAATAACTTTGATCAATAGTATATCTATTGAATTTGAGACCATCTTTCTATAAAATTACTTGATACTCATTACTCAAATCATTAAAATGGTACGAAATGCATTAAAATCATATAAATACTAAGAGAACTGTCTATATCTTCTAGAACATGCGTGCAAAAGCTCCAGGCTGCACGTTAGTGCTTGAACCAATTTTCCATCCTTTATTGTGCCAGGCAACTGGGGCCATCTACACAGTTCTATATTTCCCGAAAACTCTTTCAAATTCTTAAGGGCATACATCACCAAATCCATTCTCTAGGCGGAATTCGAACCCGCGACCTCCGGCACCCAGCTAGTATCTCAACCGCTAAACCACCAAATGCCGGCTTTGATTAATTTATACATCACGAAAAATCTATAGCAGACACGATAAAACCTACTAACGATGCATAACTCGTGTAATCTTTCTTAAAACAAGCCGGTTGTTTTATTGATTTCACCATTTCGATTCACCTAAACCATAATATCAATTTCAGAAAAATATATTGAAAGTATAGTTTTTCCTAAAAATATCTTACCTACATGAACTTGATGCTATCTGTTCAACCAACAAAAGTTGTCCCCAGAAAAATATGAGTTTGAATGAGTTGGTTTCTATTTTTTTTTCTCTCAAAATTAGTGAGTTTTCATTTATTTTATAGCGGATCAGTTGTCCCGACCCATAATACCCATTTCTGAGGTAAATTTCAATTCACCTAGGAAATTCAGTGGAAGATGACAAAATTTGTTCAAGCATTGACGTGAAGTTAGGAGCTTTAGCGCGTATTGTCTATTGTCCATTCTCCTGTATTGGACACTCATAATCGAATTCACCATGGTAAATTATATTGTTCATTCATTTCGAATTAAGAGTGTTCAATACAGGATAATGTACAATATAATTTACCATGGTAAATTCGATTCAGAGTGTCCAATAAAGGAGAATGGACAATAGAACATACGCGCAAAAACTCCTGACTTCTCGTCAGTGTTTGAACCAATTCTTTTTCGTAATTTTTTAAAAATTTTCCAGGGCTATGGTTCTCTCAAAATTTTACACACTCCCTTATATCGATATTCTACAACTAGATACCATGCTTCAAATCGATCGAGTCTATATTTATTCAGATATCGAGGAAATAATATTCCAGGTGGGTATAACTCCGAAACAGATAGACCAATTATGCCCCAAAACGAACTTGACTCTCCCATTGGGATGTGCAACCTACCCTGAAAATTGCAAGTCCCTATCTCCTTTCGTTCAAAAGGAAGCGAGGCAACGGTCACCCATCCAGCTACTGAACTCACACAAGGCTGCTCGGATCTCCAACAATATAGATCCGATCGCGTTCAAACTTGGAACTTGGTAGGAGAGTTAGGATTTGAAGGCTCTCGCACAATTTCAGTGATGTCGGACGAATAGTTTCAGATATATAGAATTTCTTTCAATGATTTTATAAAAAATTCCGAATCGTAAGATCCTCACAAAATTTTGCAAGAATTTTTGCGTTCTATAACTGATGACCATGCTTGAATTAGATCAGTTCTGTATATTGCGAGTTATTGAGGAAATAAGAACCAAATTTCAGATGGGTATAACTTCAAAACCATGTGGCCGATTATGCCTATAGACGAACTCAAATGTCCCATTCAGATGCACAACCCTACCCGAAAATTTCAAATCGCTCTCTATTTCCGTTCTCAGGTTATCGTGACATAAATAACATTTTTTGATAATTTTTTTTTAAATTTTCTAGTGATACGATTCTCAGAAAATTTCACAAACGTCCTTAGTATTGCATTCTACAACTACTCACCAAGTTTCAATTCGATCGGTATTGTATTGGTTGAAAACAAAATTATTACTCGGAAACCATTGTGCCGATGATGCCCATTAACAAACTTGTCTCTCGTATTGGGATGCGCCACTTACCCTGAGAATTTCAAGTCGCTATCTCTTTCCGTTCTCAAGTTATCGTGGCAACGGATGGACGGCCGGCCAGACAGAATGAAATTTGGCCGCGAATTCTTGATCAGGGAGTCGAAATTTTCAGGGTAGGTGGCTCGTCCCAATACGACAAACATGTTCGTTAATGGGCATAATCGGCGCAATGGTTTCCGAGTAATGGTTTTGTTTTCAATCAATACGAATCCGACCAAATTGCAACGTGGTGAGTATCTGTAGAATACAAACTTAAAGACGTATGTGAAATTTTGTGAGAATCGTATTACTAGAAAATTTTTAAAAAATCATTAAAAAATATTATTTATGTCGCGATAACCTGAGAACGAAAAGATATAGCAACTTGCTATTTTTAGGATAGGTTTTGCATCAGTATGCGACATTTAAGTTTTTTAATAGGAATAATCGGCCAAACGGTTTTGGAGTTATACCCATCTGAAATTTGGTTGTTGTTTTCTCAATAACTTGAAAACTACAAAACCGATCCAATTCAAACTTAGTTACTATTTGTAGAATGCCAACACGAAAATTCCCGCAAAATTTCGTGAGGATCGTATGCCCAAAACATTAAAAAAACATAATTGAAAAAAATTCTATATATTAGAAACTATTCGACTGAAATCGCTGAAATTTTGCGAGAGCCTTCAAAACCTAACTCTACTGCCAAGTTCCAATAAGTTTGAGCATGATCGGATCCATATTGTTCGAGATCCGAGCAGCCTTGGATGGGTGACCGTTGCCTCAATAACTTTCGAATGAAAAGAGATAGGGATTAGCAATTTTCAGGGTAGGTTACGCATCCGAATGGGAGAGTTAAATTTTCTGTTTGGCATAGTCGGCTCAAGGGTTTCGGAGTTATACCAATCTGGAATATTCTTTTCTCGATAACTCAAAAAATACATACCCGTTTGAATTGAAGCTTGGTAATTAGTTGTAGAATATCGAGATGAAGACGTGTGTGAAATTTTGTGAAGAACGTATAACTAGAAAATTTTAAAAAAATTACGAGAGGGAAACCGCTGACAAAAATTTGTACACCAGAATTCTAATAGGAATTCTACATTCTTGTACACCAGAATTCCTAGCGGTCTACCCCTCGAAAAAATATTATGTATCTCACGATAACTTGAGAACGGAAATAGGTACAGACTTGTAATTTTCAGGGCAGGTTAATTGGCATAATCGGCGAAAATGTTTTGGAGTTACCCTTATCTGAAATTTTGTTTTTATTTCCTCTATAGCTCAAAATAAACAAATCTGATCCAATTGAAGCTCAGTGATACTTGTAGGATGCCGACCCACTAATTTTCGCTGAATTTCGTTAATATCGTATTCTGGAGGTTCTTGAGGAGCAAGTTTTTTCGTATTTCAATTCCAATAAAATACATATGTCAGAATAAAAAATTCTGTGATCATAGACGATTCTCTACTGAAGTCTGTCTTTAAAATGGTATGAACCCAGACGGCACAAACATATTGCATGAATATGCCATGCATATCCCACCGGCATATTGGCATATGCCAGGGATATTCCATATCCTCCAAAGCATATGCTACGCATATTCCATCCATGGAATATGCGTAGCATATGCTTTTTGAATATGAATAGCAAAAAATTATACAGGGTGAGTTTTAGAGCTGTACATTAAATTCAACCTTAGATTCCTTTCTTCAAATGGAATACTTTTTTCATTCAACATCTTTTCCAAATTTGACTCGGGTAAAAAGATACACAGGCTGTTGAAATTTCAAAAAGAAAATCATATCATTTTATATTGTAACTTTGACGTGTTTTTCTGGAAAATATGTATCATAGTTATAGGAAACTTCAACACCAACATTCGTTTTATTCAGAAAAAGAATGTCAAAGCTATACAAAATAAAAACTGATTTTTTTTCGAAATTTCAAGAGCCTGTACCTTTTTACCTTAGCCGAATTGGGAAAAATGGTAAATGAAAGAAGTGTTTCATTTGATGATAAGAATGTATGGTTAACATTAATGTACAACTACTCACCCTGTATAAATTTTTTTTCTACTTCCACTATATGGTCAAATGTAGGTTAGTTATTTCGAGAAATACAAAACTAAATCAGAAAATATTTATTACAAAAAACAAAAATATTTTTTCGCAGAAAATACAAAAAAATATTATATGTAAAATATGTATATATTGCGGTAAACCCGCAAATTTTTTAGTCGCTTAGATATTATTATTTTTTTAAGTTATGAATATTGAATATTATTGAAAAAAACCACGTTTATATCTTACAAACTAACAGAGACCGCAGAGTTTTCACTTGAGATTTGCATTCTGGAGATGTCATTAAATACATTGAAGTAAATATATCTAATTAATATTAGAGAAATTAAACAAATAATAAATTAAAACAACCTCTTATTAATATTACTATGTATTTATAGCACCAATTCTTCTTCCGGGTGATTTTGTTTCTATTCCTTATTCCTAAAACCAACAAATATAAGAAAAATCACTTCGTCATAGAATAATTTACTCACAGTTTCAGTTGCTTTTTAGTCAGGAAAATAGCAATCCTTTCTTCTACTTCCTTTTCAGTGCATTGCTTCGTAAGTGGATTTTTCCCGCATATCACTGAAAAAAGTATTAATATATTATCTCGATGTCAATGATATTTCGTCTGCTAATTATGCATATTGATTCATTTGGTGAATAGAAATTGTATTTTGCGAAGTGAAGATGGTATTGACATTCAGTTGAAAAAAACCCTATGGCAAAGTTGTTCTAAATACAGATTATGGAAATACCGAAACACAAATAATATATTCAAGAACAGTTGGACAACACAGGGAATATGTTTCTCAAATAGGTCAAAAACCCAATATAAAATTAGTAAAGAGAAAATGGAATTCACATAGACTACTGGATTATATTTTTACCTTTGATTAAAGTAGCCATGTGAAGAACAGAAAACTTCTTGCCCTCCTACCCAGCTTAACGGCTTCGAAAAACATCATCGACCAACTGAGGCATGCGTCTTCTGACAACATCTTTGTGTTAGTGCCTCCAACATGGACAAGCTTAGTCAACTATGAATAATGATTTGTTTTCTATTTCTACTCTGGTATATTGATATCTACTATTGGTTTTGGCATATTGACATCTTGGGCAGTATTTTCACTCCTCGAATTCAGCATTGCCGTTATCAATTCCGTATTTTGCTCGACCCTTCCATTAAATTTATGTAGCATTCTTATAATTTCAGCAGAGTCTATAAAAAACAAAATAAGGTTCAAAGTCACAAATGCATAAATATATAAGAGATGTACTAACCTTTACTGGATAAACATTTCTGATTTGCTGCAGTGGAAGTTGAAGTTCTGGAGGTAGACGCATCCGAGTTGAGGTTTTGGAATATCGTATTGCTGTATCACTTCCTTTTCTAAATTCAAGTTTCATTCACCACTTCTAATGCTGCTTCAGACTGTGATGAGCAGGCTTGTTGTGACTGATAAGCTGGAAAAATATCTAATGTTGCTATTTGACGATATAAAACCAAATAAATATAAATTTCATTAGAAATAGAGAATTAGAGATTTTATACCAGTGGGGAAACTCAATATATAGGTAAAACCCACAATTTAATATCTCAGGTGGTTACTTTGGCTAGGTCCTGAGAGACAAGTATTTCCAACTACATTACTCGGTAACTGAAGATCGTGACTGAATCCAGTAACAATTCTTCGGTTTTCTGGTAGAGTCAAGGCTGGAATAGTTTCAGTAGAACAACTATCTACTGTATCAGGTATCTTCAGTCCTCTGGTCATATTCTTGCGAATCATCAGTAATATTGTGCTCTTCAGTAAACGACAATGTTTGGCCGGACAATCTTTTCACTTTGCTCAAAAAAGAATTCTTCATTATGTAGGAAAACGAAACACGGACTGTAAAACCCTTGATACCTTTTCACCTAGCAAAAGGTTGATATATCAGATAAATGGTATTCACCAAAAATTATATATAAATATAATACTCCTCTAAAAGCACTACTTACTTGTTAAATAACAACACAATTCCTTAATTTCACCAATTCACTGTTTGTCCATATCAAATAAAGAACAGCCAACTACAAAACAGATTTCAAACTTGATATTCTTTTGTTTTGACAATGGAAACAAAGAAAACCGATTTATTTGTCAGATGACCAATTGACCACAGAACACTAAATAAAGCTTCTATAGACAAGATATACTCTTTATATGGTCTCAGTATAAAAATAAAATAATGAAAATGAAAATATCGGTCGGTAGGTCGCGGCGATGGAACGACTACGCCCGACGGTCATCCTCGTCCATAGCTCACAAAACATCTGTGGGCGGATAAAATTTAAATTTTACCTTCGTTCTAGCTGGGATACCGGAGGTCCTGGGCAGAGACAACAAAGTTGTCTCTGTCCTGGGTTCGTATCCCGCTCAAGGAATCGATTCACACAACCTAACACGGGTTGTGTGAATATACAAAAAAGATTTGAAAGAGTATTTTGAAATAAGGTAGATCTGTGTAAATATAGCCGCAGTTCCATACATATAGCGTATAAACAAATAATTTAACCTATATAAAGGCGCATTTTGTAGTTATACATTGTCATAATTAAAAGTCTAACGTTACTAAACGCTCTATTTTTGGCTGCGAAGCTTCGACTAAGAATTTTCCCAGCTGGTTTTCTAACGAAATGTTTCAAATTGATAGTACAAAAATTATTACGTATCTATAAAGAAATGTGCAATGAAAATGCTTTTTGAATATTCATAGGATATTCGAATGCTCAAATTTCAGTTTGATATGCCGTTTGAATATGCCAGTCATATTCAAGGAGAATATCTGTGGAATATTCGTGGGAGTATATTCCAGGAATATGCCTTATGGATATAAGATAATGGCATATTCATGGAATATTCCAGGGATATTGCAATATCTATTGGAAAATAGGATATTGTAGGCATATTCCAGGAATATTGGGTGCCGTCTGGGAAATATATTCATATATTATAAAAGCTGAGAAAACGGTATATATCGATGCTAAATTCGTAGTAGAGTGTCCAATAGAGTGAGTAGAAAATAGAACATGCTCGCAGAAGCACCTGACTTCACGTCAGAGCTTGAACCAATTTTTTTCATGGTAATTTATGGGGATTCCCAAACACCACACAAGTGCTAAATAGTTCCATAAGGGATATGTAATTGGTTACAGCAAATGCATAATAATAACTCGGGTGATGAAACGCTACCAAAATCAGGGTGTCGGCAACCGTTATAGTACTCTCCAAATAAGTTCTTTTGGGGTGATATCGTTGGTTTATTAATATTTCCATCACTAACACATATAACTAGAAGTTCTATTAATTCGTTCTGCAAACATTTATTCGACTTTAATTCAACAAAAATTGTTCATTGGGAAGTCTACTATGTACAGGGTGGTTCACTTATCTTGGTCACCCTAATCTTCTCGGAAACGGCCGAATATATTTCAATTCTGTAAACGCCGTTTAGAACAAGTTAATGTTGACTTGAGATGCGTGTAGAAGTCGGCGTAAAAAATAAAGATGGCTGGGGTCGCGGTGCCGTCAATTTTTTTCCAGGAACATACGTTTTTTTTTATGCCATTCGAAAGATGATTCAATTATAAATTTTATTTCCTAATACCATTTTTTCCCATTTTAAACCGTTAACGATCTACAGGGTGTGTTATATTAATTCTATTCCATTTTTGCGTATGTTCTGGGGAATATCGCGTTATCATTTTGCCCAAATGTCTGTACTTGTCGAATTTTTTGCCGAAAATGATCCCAAACGATTGGGTTCGACTACCCAATGAAGAATTCAAGTCCAAATTTGATTCTGCCCGTTGTCACGATAACTTGAGAACGGAAACAGCTACCTGAAATTTTCAGGGTAGGTGGCGCATCCCAATACGACGGACAAGTTCGTTAATGGGCATAATCGGTCTAATGGTTTCCGAGTAATAATTTTGTTTTCTACCAATACAAATCTGATCGAACTGAAACAAACGGCAAAAAATTCGAAAATTGCAGACATTCGGGCAAAATGATAACTCGATGTTCCCCAGAACATACGCGCAAAAATGGAATAGAATTAACATAAAACACCCTGTAGATCGCTAACAGTTTGAAATGGGAAGAAATGGTGTTTGGAAATAAAATTTAGAATTGAATCCTCTTTCGAATGGCATAATAAAAAAGGCATGTTCGTAGGAAACAAAAATTTGACGGCGCTGTGACGCCAGCCATCTTTACACCGACTTCTACACGCCGACTTCTACACGCATCTCAAGTGACAACATTGACTTGTACAAAACGGCATTTACAGAATTAAAATATATTCGGCCGTTTCAGAGAAAATTGGGATGACCAAGATAAGTGAATCACCCTGTACATATGCAAAATATATATTGAAGTGCAGGAAGTCAGTGGTTGTTATTTAGTTATTATCGATCTGCGTGGAAACAAACCCGTGTTGCCGTTGGATAATAATATCACTAGTTTCTTTCAAGACCTCGGTAGGTACCTATACATAAACTCAGTTTAGAAGTGGGCATGTATTTTTTTATTGCGTTATCACTGTTTTTGTGAATAGGGGGGAAGGGTACGTTGTAAAATAATTTATTAAAACTCCGTCCAAAAGCAATGTTCATATATCCTCTAAAGACATGCTTTCCACATTATCAGTATTAATGAGTTATAATAGATATAAATTTGCATTACAGCAATATCCATAAAGGAAATTAATATCTAGAATAAATTACTTCGAATAATATTCCCCAACTCCACGAAATAAAAAGTTAATATTTAAGGATCCTTAATGGGATACGTAGATTATATGGTCTGAATGAATAGGAATATTGACCCCTTTTTAAGAATGGAATATCACCGTCCTTGACTAAGGTTAATACCCAAATTCTGGTCGAGACAGGTGGTACTCATGCAGTTTTTGGTGAACATTTCATCACATTATCTGCATCTCACATATGAAAGGCGGACAGAATAATGATACGGCAAGTTTTGGAGGAATTCGTACAGTAATGAAGAAATTTATTGAGAAATTTGGAAGAGTGACCAATTCCAGATTTTCGTGTAAAATCCAGTTTTTGGAAAATAAAACGATAACTACACTCCTCATGAAATCATTAGGAGAATTTTAGAAGGAATTGACACTTTGTACGAATTAAGTTCAATCACATTTTGTTTCGGATTCGCCCAATAAATATGCTTATGATACAGAATCTAGATCATCAGTACCAAGTTAGAAATCCAGTTTGAAGATGGTGTGGAACCCTAAAATATCTGTCAAAATCATATGGAACCTTGTCAATTGGGCCTGTTGTTTACATCATTATTTTGACAAAAAATATAATCTACACATATACCTATTTTCAATTGAATCTGGCAAAATTTACAAAACTCGTCTCATTATTATGGATTTGTCCAAAAAATCATAATTTTTGACCCCAAAACCCACACATACCAATTTCGAATCGAATCTGGCAATAGTCACAAAACTCGTCTTATTATTAGTATTTCCACCAAAAGTTCATAATTTTCGACCCCGAAAATCCACATACCTACTTTGAATCGAGCTTGGCAATATACCTACACAAAACTCGTCCCAATATTGTTGCGTCCCGTCGAGAACGAACATTTTGGTTCTATCGTTATTTCAAGTAATACAATATTTGGGTAAAATAAATCTATTCAAAAGTTACAGATTCCATCCGGTGCATTGTCTCTTACACCTTAAATGTACTTGGGTCATGACAGAGTAAACCAGCATGTGCGGAATTTATGGACTTTTCATAGAAAACGCATATTTGCTTCCCAGGCTTTTAGATCAGTTAATGGAGATAAGGTCCCGTACTGACATATGTACACCACATTTTGTTAATCACTTGTTGGTCATGCTTTCCCAAACCTCCTCTCGATAATTATCCCTAACAAACTTATAGGTTCCACCCTCAGGATCCATGAAGCCAATTATACGAGTTAGTACCACAATTTAACCCAAAGATTGTATATGACACACCCATTTTTGCCCTAAACAAGGGAATTTGAAGCTCTCAGAAAAATAATTATTAATCATGTAATAGTCTCATAAAGTCAAGCTTAAGAACTTCTGTTTTCTAGTCGAGTTAACAAGAAAATACATTACCGGTTTCGTTAAATAGTGTTTCAAGTATAAACCTATTTCCTCTTGAGTTGTTTATCCCAATACAGATAAACAACAAAATCCTACAATATCACAAGTTACAGTTCAGATCGGTGTACGGTTCTCACATCGATCAAGTGAACAGTTGTGATTGCAGTTATTGATCACAACAGAATTACGAAAACGTACGAAACATTGGTCCTTCAAGCCGGATACTGAAATATTGGTGTTCGAGCCGGATATTGAAACATTACTCCTTCGAGCCGGATATTGGAACATTGCTCCTTTGGGTCGGATATGGAAATATTGGTCACTTCTAAACGGATATTGTCCAGCAACTACCATTCATTATCGAAAGTACGCATGTTTGGTACTTTTTCGTAAATCACATCAGCAGATCCAGATCAACCCAGTCCAGCAGATCCAGAAGCACCTAGAAACCAGACCCTGAGACGAAACATTCATCGCAGACTTGAAGTGCAACCTTTGCTAAATTGGAAAAAATAGTTCGAAGACATGCAAAGTGTTTAAACGAAATTTGGTGGGAAGTGCGCAGAAAAAACCGTGTTCACCTGTGTTTCATAGTGAGAATCAGTAAGTCCTTGCACCGCCAAATATTTCCATTTATTGATTTTTCTCGAACCTATCATCCTCGTATAGCTTTTATTATCGGACACAAAAACTTTGCTATGTCAGCCAGGGAAATCAAATCCTTAAGATATTTACGCGCACAAGAAGCGAGATGGCTCTCAAAATTCGACAAATTTCTGAATAAATATGACGAGCTCAGGATTTTTTTCTTCCTCGCTAAATATTTTTGAATAAATGGATTCAGTTCGCGAAAACTTCAACTAAATTCAGTTCGAATTAGCAATGCTACTCGTCGTGAATAAGGAATTCGAAATTTACGACGACGAATTCGCAAAAAGGTAGTAATTTGTATGCGAATCAATTTTCAAAGAAACGCACCTATTCGTTCAGTGCTCGAAATTCAGAAATCCTGTCTGACAGCATATCCACACAAGCAATCAGTAATGTTAATTACGAGCTAATTGAAAGCAATCCTTCCAATGCAAATCTTACGAGATTTTCGGAAGTAGAAGATATACTGGTTGAGCGATTACGTCCACCGGAAGAAACAGAAAACCATTTCGCACTCCATAGTGAAAAAGATGCAGAGAACAGGTACATTGCACACAAGCCGTTATACGGCAATAAATCAACGCTCGGTGCATCTTACCGTCTTGCGGTCCAACAGTCGCAAACATTTGAAGTACGGCTCTCAATAGAAAACGAGAAACCTGAACTTTCACCTTTAGCAACACAACATAATAATGAGTTAAAATATATGTCGTGGACTGAAAATCAAAAGAACTCGAAAACCGATTCTTACGCTTCTCATGATGCCGTTGTTAAACCCGATAGTACCTCCTCTGAAATACGGACGGCCTATACGATGGGCCCGCTAAAGCTTCATCGGGAAATTATATAAATGAAACCTTGCTAATAGGTCCAAAAATTCAAGAGGTTTTTTTCCCTTCGGCCCTATGCATTCATCTCACCTGCGAATATTGAGATATTTCGTAATGAATTAATTAGCACATTGGAAGGCGGTGCATTTCAACCCCGAAAATGGGCATTTAATGACCCTATCTTACTAACTGGTCATTATGACTAAGCAAATGGCACGCATCTGTCACTGGATCTCGATTCCACCTTCAAAACCCTCGGTCTTCATTGGAATGCCGGAGAAGACACAATTTTATTCCGTTAACATTTCCAATGATTCAAATCAGTCACCAAGCGTACAATACTATCATAGATCACCAAATTATTTGATACTTGGATTGTTAGCCCTTATCGTTGTTTATGCTAAAATTATAATTCAGCTACTATGGAAGGCTGGGGTAACGTGACAACAGAATTGATCTCAAGATTAATTCACAAAAACACCACGGGAAACCAATCGTGGTACGAAACAAATATTATTATTTATACAAAAAAAATTTTTATTCCGGCCACGAAAATTCAGACATCAATTTTTAATCGAATCTGGTAATATTCTCAAAACCCGTATAATGATCAATATTTTTACCAAAAATGCTTTTTTCGACCCTGAAAATCCGCACCTACCAATTTTGAATTGAATCAGGCAATATTCGCAAAACTAGTCCCCTTATTATTGATATGACAAAAAAAATCATGATTTTCGTCCCCGTAAATCCACACATATCAATAGGTCTAATGACAACGCCGGGATGAATAATATAATCGAAGATCACCTAAAGGAGGACTGTTCGCTAGAAGATATTGTGGCCGCAGTGAGAGCTACTACTTCACTTATGTGCCCACCAGGAAGAACATCAACAAAGGAGGACAAACATACGTCAAAATTGAATAAGCTAGACAAGGAGATAAGAACCGTTAGGCAGCAACCATCTTGGTACCAATGTATCTTAGATGTTATGATAGTACAAGAACCTTCAACGTCATTTCGACCCAAACAAGTAGAGGCAAAAAATCCACCATCACCGGAAGAAGTCGAACAATTCTCGAAAGCATTTGTACGAGCGACCAGTGGAAACCAGGGATACTCCAGCACTCCACAGATTGCGAATATTATTCGATCAAATAGGCCAAAAGGTTGTCTGAAATAACAACCGATGAGATTAGACATGCCTTGAAGTACATGCATGATTTCCCGGCACCTGGACTGGATGGCGTTCAGAACTACTGGTGGAAGAACTTTCCAGCTACCCACCAATAGCTAGCTAGATTATTCTGTGAGATAATAATTCACCGTGTGCCAATTCCTTCATGGTTAGCAAAGGGCAGAACTGCACTGATACACAAATCATGTGATCTAGGACAGCCAAACAACTACCGCCCAATCACGTGTCTCAACACGTTGTATAAAATTCTCACAAGTATTTTTCTACATCGGATTCTGGAGTCAATTGGACCAGTGTGGAATCAAATCCACGAACAAAGTGAAGCAAGGAAAAGAGTACAGGGGTGCAAGGACAATCTACTTATAGACAATAGAATTCGTCAAGATGTCAGACACTTTGACATCATTTGACACATCTGCGCACAGCTTGATAGCATGGCTGCTAGAGATGCTCAAAATCCACCATAACATCGCTCATGTGACGGAAAACATCATGGCGTTATGGAAAAGTTCGGCATTCGATCCGAAGGTCGGAACAATTATACCGGATGGGTGCGATAGAGGCGAGACGTATTTCAAGGAGAATCACTAAGTCTGTTGTTGCAGAATAGGGTACAAGGCCGGGACACCAGGCAGAAGAGAACATCTGTTCTCAAATCTCATGTACATTGGTGACTTAAAATTGTACTCTTCTTCCAAGGCAGCACTACAACAACTACTTAAGTATCGTTGACGAATACACCTCAGCAATAATAGGATGACAATGTCATTCGGTTTGGATAAATGTGATGTTTTGAATCTAAGCAGAGGAAGAACTGAAGAAACAGGAGAAGACATCAAACTAGAAGGGGGAATAAGCATTGGACACCTTGAAAATGAAGAAACTTACAAATTTCTTGGGATGAAACATCGAGGCGCGCTGGTGTTAACCAAAATCAAGGATGCCTTAACAGCTAACTACAAAAAGAAGCTCCGAGAAATATGCAAATCACAGCTGTCCGGGAAAAATAAAGTGTCTGCTACGAAGAGCTTGGCAGTCCCGATAGTCACCTACTCTTTCGGAGTAGTTAACCGGTACAGTGATAAATAAGAACCGTATCCTGCATCCCTTCTACTCGTATGTAGGGAGGCAGAGGTTTGCAAAGTTTTGAGTACCATCAAAAAAAGTTGGAAATAACAATAAGAATATTGATATGTGTATAATGGTGGCTCATCATGAAATGAGAAAACAAGGAGCTTTCCTATTTAGGGCTGGTCAGAGTGCCTTGGAGAAGCTCTGTTGACACAGAGGTAAGACAGGCACAACTGAAGCCACTACCCGAAGATCACATGAGTGAACACCTGCATTCCATATATTTTAGGAGTTTATAAGATCAGGGCCTGTCAGAAGAATTATCGTTCGCCTTTTTGAAGTCAGCTGGGCGCAAGTCAGAAACGGAGCGATTTGTTATGGCTTGTCAAGATGGGGTGATAAATACAAGATGGTATGAAATGAATATGGTTTGATAGATCATTTCCTTGTAGAGACATATTATGATTGATTTTCACGGAACTTTGAGGAAAACAGTTGGTCAAAAAACTACATTCAACTAATGCCAACGTTTCGTAGATATATTTTTACTTCTTCAGGGCTACAAAAGAGAAATTCACAGAAATTAAATATGGCACAAAATATATCTGGCATAAAAACTGAAACAAAAAAAAAAATCATAATATGTCTCTACAAGGAAATGATCTATCAAACCATATTCATTTCATACCATCTTGTATTTATCACCCCATCTTGACAAGCCATAACAAATCGCTCCGATTCTGACTTGCGCCCAGCTGACTTCAAAAAGGCGAACGATAATTCTTCTGACAGGCCCTGATCTTATAAACTCCTAAAATATATGGAATGCAGGTGTTCACTCATGTGATCTTCGGGTAGTGGCTTCAGTTGTGCCTGTCTTACCTCTGTGTCAACAGAGCTTCTCCAAGGCACTCTGACCAGCCCTAAATAGGAAAGCTCCTTGTTTTCTCATTTCATGATGAGCCACCATTATACACATATCAATATTCTTATTGTTATTTCCAACTTTTTTTGATGGTACTCAAAACTTTGCAAACCTCTGCCTCCCTACATACGAGTAGAAGGGATGCAGGATACGGTTCTTATTTATCACTGTACCGGTTAACTACTCCGAAAGAGTAGGTGACTATCGGGACTGCCAAGCTCTTCGTAGCAGACACTTTATTTTTCCCGGACAGCTGTGATTTGCATATTTCTCGGAGCTTCTTTTTGTAGTTAGCTGTTAAGGCATCCTTGATTTTGGTTAACACCAGCGCGCCTCGATGTTTCATCCCAAGAAATTTGTAAGTTTCTTCCTTTTCAAGGTGTCCAATGCTTATTCCCCTTCTAGTTTGATGTCTTCTCCTGTTTCTTCAGTTCTTCCTTTGCTTAGATTCAAAACATCACATTCATCCAAACCGAATGACATTGTCATCCTATTATTGCTGAGGTGTATTCGTCAACGATACTTAAGTAGTTGTTGTAGTGCTGCCTTGGAAGAAGAGTACAATTTTAAGTCACCAATGTACATGAGATTTGAGAACAGATGTTCTCTTCTTCCTGGTGTCCTGGCCTTGTACCCTATTCTGCAACAACAGACTTAGTGAGTCTCCTTGAAATACGTCTCGCCTCTATCTCACCCATCCGGTATAAGTGGTCCGACCTTCGGATCGAATGCCGAACTTTTCCATAACGCCATGATGTTTTCCGTCACATGAGCGATGTTATGGTGGATTTTGAGTATCTCTAGCAGCCATGCTATCAAGCTGTGCGCAGATGTGTCAAATGATGTCAAAGTGTCTGACATCTTGACGAATTCTATTGTCTATAAGTAGATTGTCCTTGCACCCCTGTACTCTTTTCCTTGCTTCACTTTGTTCGTGGATTTGATTCCACACTGGTCCAATTGACTCCAGAATCCGATGTAGAAAAATACTTGTGAGAATTTTATACAACGTGTTGAGACACGTGATTGGGCGGTAGTTGTTTGGCTGTCCTAGATCACATGATTTGTGTATCAGTGCAGTTCTGCCCTTTGCTAACCATGAAGGAATTGGCACACGGTGAATTATTATCTCACAGAATAATCTAGCTAGCTATTGGTGGGTAGCTGGAAAGTTCTTCCACCAGTAGTTCTGAACGCCATCCAGTCCAGGTGCCGGGAAATCATGCTTGTACTTCAAGGCATGTCTAATCTCATCGGTTGTTATTTCAGACAACCTTTTGGCCTATTTGATCGAATAATATTCGCAATCTGTGGAGTGCTGGAGTATCCCTGGTTTCCACTGGTCGCTCGTACAAATGCTTTCGAGAATTGTTCGACTTCTTCCGGTGATGGTGGATTTTTTGCCTCTACTTGTTTGGGTCGAAATGACGTTGAAGGTTCTTGTACTATCATAACATCTAAGATACATTGGTACCAAGATGGTTGCTGCCTAACGGTTCTTATCTTCTTGTCTAGCTTATTCAATTTTGACGTATGTTTGTCCTCCTTTGTTGATGTTCTTCCTGGTGGGCACATAAGTGAAGTAGTAGCTCTCACTGCGGCCACAATATCTTCTAGCGAACAGTCCTCCTTTAGGTGATCTTCGATTATATTATTCATCCCGGCTAGGTCTTCAGCCGGTTGTCTCGATTTCAACCTTGTGGTCTTTCCTTACTGCAGCCTCAATTTCTTCCCTTCTATTGATGACTAGCTCTGGAACATCGCTCACCTGTTTCTATCTTCGCCCATTGCAGTATGCTGCATTTCCGGCTCGGAGTGGTTCAGCTCTCACTGCTCCATGTCCGGTGCTGTGACTTCTTTATATCGCAATCCAGGCATTGGAGGTTAAATGTTTGCGGCATCTCTCACTTGCCTCTCATTATGTTCGTCTCTTCTAACTGATTTCTCAATTAATAAAATATAGGGTATCAAAACAATGAAGACCAATAACACAGTGGAGAATGATTCAACAAGAGTAGATCAGGTACAAAATACGAAATAAAAATATTTCTACAGGGAAATACAAACTCAATGAGCATAAAATCTTTGGAAAATCAAAACAGAATACAGAGAAACTAATTCACGAGAGAAAACATTCCCGTCTCATTTTCATGTCTGCAAATTAGTTAAGTGCAGCATCATATTCAGACTGTTCGTTATATCACTTTCGATAGTATTTCTAAGAACTGCACAACAATATCACCTCGGGTGCCTTATACAGAAAATTGATTTGACCAGTCTGTCAAATCATCGCTCAAATTGTAGTACAATGAGTCAATGCCGGAATGTTGGAAGAAAATATGAAACTGAAACTTTAAAGCTTACTTTTTATCGTTGAATGAGAATATGACAGAAAAGAATACAAAAACGAACATAAGTAGAAAAAATTTTGATGTGAATAAATTTTTTTTGTTACTCAAACACCACCGATTTTGCCCAATATCGAACTTAACACAGATATTTATCTCCCAAACCTACTTTAAAAATTTCAGCTCATTCCTTTCAAGAGTTATCGTGTTAACGGCCGGCTGGATGGACCGGCCGGACATAATCGATTTTGACCACGGATTCTTTATCAGTGAGTCGAACCAAATAGTTTATGATCATTATCAGCCAAAAATTTGAAAATTACAGACATTTGGGCAAATTGATAAGCACTCTGTTCCGAGGAACAAGAGCACCAAAGTGCCTTGACATGAAGTCAGGAGCTTTTACGCGCATGTTATATTGTGGATTGAAAGAGTGCGCCCACTATACCTGCACGGACCTACACGGGCCAACACAGCGCAAACCTGCATCATGTATGACATCGCACACTCCACCAGCACAGAGCAGCAATTTTTGCCAGGGACATAAAAAAAAATTGTTTTCGAGCAATAATGGAGTGTGCAACATGGAAGTGGAAATGTGTAGTATGGAGTGAAAATTTTTGTTTTATGAATAAGAGGAAGAGGAGGAGGAAACTAGGAAAAAGGGGATATTTAGGGCTCATCCTATAAACCAAAAGAGAAAGCAATGCGATAAATTTCATCGTTTCATTCCTGAATTAAAAATATACGAATAAGCTAATCTTCATTCATATTAAAACACAAATTTAAGCTGCTTTGAACGTTCTAAACTGAAATGGGCGAAACAAGAATAACAGGAAATAACAGTTGAGCGAGAGAGCATACCCGAAAGTTAAATAGGTATCACGGACCCACTTCATATTTGCAGGTTTTTGAAGGTGTCGAGGCGCACATTAATTTGGACCAGCACGACCAGGCATAGATATTGCTGGTCATATTTGTCCGCGACCGATACGACTTGCTTTGACGGTCGTTGCTGGTGACGCTACGTGCTGGTGCTGGCCTACTGTGTGCTACTCCATTTAATAACACGGTCGCCTTCACGGGCAGATTTTTCTGATCCAGTCCGTGCTGGTCCATGCAGGTATAGTGTGCACGATCTTTAAGAGTGTCCAATACAGGAGAATGGACAATACAACATGCTCGTAAAAGCTTCACGTCAGTGCTTGAAGCAATTTGTTTTTTCGTAATTATTTTGAAATTTTCTAGGGGTACGGTTCTCACAAAATTTTACACACGCCTTTATGTCGATATTCTACAACTAGTTACCAAGCTTCAATTCGATCGGGTCTATATTTTTTGAGTTATCGGGGAAATAATATTCTAGGTGGTTTTTACTCCGAAACCGTTGGGCCGATTATTCCCAAAAACGAACTTAACTCTCCCATTCGGATGCACAATCTACCCTGAAAATTGCAAGTCTCTATCTCCTTTCGTTCGAAAGTTATAGTTACGGTCACCCAACCAGCTACTGAACTCATACAAGGCTGCTGGGATCTCCAACATTATAGATCCGATCGTGTTCAAATTTGGAACTTGGCTGTAAAGTTATGATTTAAAGCTTTCCGCAAAATTTCAGCGATATCAGACGGATGGTTTCTGAGATATAGATTTTCAACGATCTTTTTGCGCGTATGTTCTGGGGAACATCGCGTTATCATTTTGCCCAAATGTCTGTAATTTTCAAATTTTTTGCCGAAAATGGTATCGATTGAGTTCGACTCACTGATGAAGAATTCGAGGTCAAATTTGATTCTGTCTGGCCGGCCGGCCGTCCGTTGCCACGATAACTTGAGGACGGAAAGAGATAGCGACTTGAAATTTCCAGGGTAGGTGGCGTGTTCCAACAAGACGGACAAGTTTGTTAATGGGCATAATCGGCCAAACAGTTTCCGTGTAATAATTTTGTTTTTAATCAATACAGGTCCGATCGAATTAAAACTCGGTGAGTAGTTGTAGAATACAAACCTAAAGACGTAAAATTTTATGAGAACCGTACACCTAAAAAATTTTAAGAAAATTGCAAAAAAAATTGGTTCCAGAACTGATGTGAAGTCTTAATCGAATTTACCATGGTAAATTCGATTAAGAGTGTCCAATACAGGAGAATGGACAATAGAACATACGCGCAAAAGCTTCTGATCTCACGTCAGTGCTTGAACCAATTTTGTTTTATCCTATGACAACCAATTTTTCCAGACAATTTACATAAATCATTACCTTCAAACTTTCATTATGTTGAAATACAACATAATAACTGGAAATGTTTTAATACTTAATATTAATACTTGAATATTGAATGCAACATTTAGATTTTATTTATAATTTCACATAATATCTCATGATATCAACAACTGACTAGAGTTTTGAAAATGATTATTCATCAAACGATGTGTTAAAATGTCAAATTATTACCATATTCCATATCGAGAGACATTCTTATAATGATTATGAAGAATTTAAATAGTTTGATGGATAATATATATTATGGATGACATGAATAAGCAAAAATTCAAGAGTTTTTTCACTATAGAGGATAAACAAAGCAATATTCATAAAATAATTGTGGCCATGGACAATCTGATAATTTACCGCCCAAATGGTAAAAAGTTTATATTGTTTCATTTGTGTCTCCAGACGAGCTATGATTTCCAGTATAATTATTTCATTGTTCTTTACACAATACGTGGTAAAATAAACATACGAGTCAAAATTTGAAAGAAATTGTTTTTCGAAGAAATTGAAACTCACATATTGTATGATCAGAATGATGGACTGAATTTTTAAACAAAGGTTATTTAAATGCGAAAAAACTGCATACAGCCACCCTCAACAGTAAGATCTGACAGTTCAAATAATCCATATTTCACGAGAGTTCACAAATAATATATTCGGTCCTGTCAAAGTCGAAATTTGAAGAGACAGTCTATTAAAATATTTCAAATGCCGTTGAAGATTTGTAGACACGCGGGGTGCATGCGCAAAAACAGCTTCTTCGATATTTGTGAGTTCTTGTCAAGAATTAAGGGATGCTTACTGTAAGATATCGATAGTTCTTATAGGACAACTGTATGTATTATGGGGACAGGAAGAATTCATTTGATCTTTGTAACATATGTGTTGTAGCTGTATACGTTTTGATCGGCAGTTGGAAATGAAGTTTCTTCGAGTAAACGTAGTTTTAATATTTGATGTGAATATCGCCTCATATTAGGTCCGATTGTATCACACACTCCCATGAGAATGTATTCACTGTATGTAGGCGACTTACAGTGACTATATTCCCATTGTATTATAGGCACTGTATAGGCGGCTCATACCATGACGCTCTCTATCCGAAAACTACTGAACTAAGAAATCAGTATGAATGTTGATTCGGTAGAAACTATTTACTGCTTTGTGTTCAACTCAATAGTCTAGAGATTCTGTTTCAATGGTAAGTGCAACTATTTTCATTGGTATTTTTGTGGAACCAATACAGAAACATGAAATCCCCCATTTTCCTCAATTATAGAAAAAAAAATTGTAAATTTTCATAATTAGATCAAGATCCAAATATTCATATCATATTTCAATGCTCTTTGAGTTTACCACGAAATTTGAACTCAGTGAAGTCATACCGTTCCTGAGCGGTCTTGGAAATAGTAGATAATACAATAGCCAGTAGATTAATTTATTGGGTAGATGCGTTGAGTCGGTAATTTAATTTAACCGGTAGATCAATGGAATCGG
Source organism: Halyzia sedecimguttata (assembly GCA_937662695.2). Classification (NCBI taxonomy): domain Eukaryota; kingdom Metazoa; phylum Arthropoda; class Insecta; order Coleoptera; family Coccinellidae; genus Halyzia; species Halyzia sedecimguttata. The sequence goes on from OW569415.2 coordinate 15,542,296, forward strand.
TAGTTGAGATGAACCGTTAATTGAAATGAAACTGTATGTCGTCATGGTACACGAAATAAAATGCATACATTCGAAAATAATCAATGCTGTGTTTGTGGTTGCGTAAGGTCCCTACTCAAATACAAACATTCACAGTTATCAAAAATAATCAATGCTGAGTCTGTGGTTGCGTAAGATCTCTATTCAAATACGTACATTCACGGTTAGATCGAAAATAATCAATGCTGTGTCTTTGGTGGCGTAAGGTCCCTATTCAAATACGTACATTCACAGTTAGATCTAAAATAATCAATACTGTGTCTGCGGTTACGTATGGTCCCTATTCAAATACATATATTCACAGTTGGATCGAAAATAATCCATGATGTGTCTGTGGTTAGTAAGATCATACTCCATCAGATGAAATAATGTTTATTTATTCTGATTGTGGGCAATCAGATGACGTCTCGAATGACGTGCAAAATCCTGATAACAGATCAGATGAATTGTTGAATGAAAATAATCCTGATCAGAGTTGATTAGATGAAATAGTCTTCAATTATCCTGATCGTAGGCATCAGATGACGTGCAAAATCCTGATAACATTTCAGATGAAATCGTATATGAGAATACTGATTTTACACCAGATGAGAAATACTGTAGAAATCCTGATCAATCGATCAGATGAAATTAATGATCCTGATTTTATTGAATCAGATGACAAAAGGCCAAATACGAAATAGAGATTAACGGAATAATGGAATTAGAAAGAGTGAAAGGACCAAACAGCGTCCCTATATTTCGTATAACGAAGATGATCCTCATACAAATTATTTTGTACTGTAGGTACAGTTCTATATTTGTGAATTCTCAAATTCATTTGATGAAATGAATCTGAGAGAATTTCTTTTGAAAATGCTAAGAAAGAATAATTAAATTGACAATTGATAAATAATACTCGGATATTAGTGCCAAAGCCGTGCTCGGGGAATCAGTCAGAAGTATCTTGTATCACAACGAAACAGTTGCCCCTGTTGCAAGAATTTCTAGTTTTAGGAATATATAAGCCATTACCTACTAATCAGTTGGATTTATTAATCCATCATATGGATGTACATATATGCAGCTTTCTTGAATGGTGAATTAAAACAAGCAATTTTTATGAAAATTCCGGAGGGAATTAATGATGATAAAGGACAGATTTGTCCATTAAAAAAAAATCATTGTTTGAAGCAAGCTGTTAAATGTTGGTTTGAAATGTTCGAAAAGTCAGAATTGGGTTCTCAAAGTTCACCTGTTGATGGCAAATTGATAAAAAATAAGGGAATTATTCTCGGAAATATTAATGTTGTACGATATGTAGATGACCTTGTGATCATAACAATGAATTGTTATATATATATATATATGTCAGAACATATCTACAGAATAAATTTTCAATGAAAGACTTCCAAGAAATAAAAATGAAAGACTTCCTTGGAATAAAAGTCTAAAGATATGAAACAAAGTAACATTGAATCAAAATGCTTAAATCAAAAGAGATTTGAGTATATTCAATATGAATGAATAGGTAGTAGATTCTGTATATATACCACTTCAAAGCGAGTTAGATTAAGAGGCTTTAAATTCTGAATAATTTCATAATGCACTTTGTAGGAATTCAATTGGAAGCCTGATATACTTATATTACCTATATTATATTATATTATATTATATTATATTATATTATATTATATTATATTATATTATATTATATTATATTATATTATATTATATTATATTATATTATATTATATTATATTATATTATATTATGTTATCTACTAGACCTGATTTAAGTGCATCTATTAATATTTTAAGCCGATATTCAAATAAGAATAATAAAGAACTTTGGCAGTGTTTGAAAACAGTTGTAGGGAGACAAATTGATTTGAAATTAACATATAAAAAAAGAAATTATTATAATAATATACTTATCAGTTTTGTTGACTCTGACTGGGGAAGCAATGATGATAATGATAGTAGTAGGCTACTGGCACCTTTTTAAGCTTATTGATAATAATTGCACCGTATGTTGGAATACAAAACGACAGTGATCAGTATTCGCTTCATCCACTGAAGCAGAGTATATGGCTCTTTACGAAGCACTAGGAGAGCCTCTTTTGCTAAAATCATTATTGAAAAGTATTAACTTTGACATATTTGAATGAAATACGATTCACGAAGATGATATATGTATATATATATATATATATTCTTTTGACTGAGAGCTTTATATGTGTTAGCAGAGGTTGGTGTAACGAGGTACCTTCCAATTCGTCGTATGATACAAGAGCTTAGGGAAAAAGCTCAGCAAAAAAACCCTGTCTCCCCGTGAGTGTTGTGATTTGTAAGTATCGTTCACAAAATATTTATAGGCATTTCCTTCTTCAATGTGTATTCCTTCGTCAAAACACGGAAAGGTTTCTCCATTTTGTATTAGGTATCCATGAAATGTCATAGAACATTTAAATTATCATAATTTGACAATCGAATTTATGTACGGAGATTTTTTTTTTAAATTTGGGTAAGCCCTGTGGACAGGAGCTTTGGTGCTCTTGTTCAAACTTTGACAAATGATATTTTCGAAAGTATTGGTAAGAGTTGGGAATTATATCAATGGATTCTTATGATAGAACTTCATAATAGCAGAAATTAAATTCAAACATCACAAAAGAATTTAAATTCAACAAGAGTGCCAAAAATTATTAGTCCAAAACCAATTCTACCCAACAACGAACTCATCCGAGATATTCGTTCCTCAATTCTATGATGAACGATATATTTTTTCCTCAAATCCACTCTGAAAATTATATTATATCAATTGAAACTTTAGCCAATATTTCAGTTTTGTTTTTACTGGAGATATTCTGAACTCAATATTATTAACTTACCATTACCATTCCCTTCATCATATGGATTAACCATGGGCATTAAATATCAAAATTTTACATATCATGTCTCAGGAAAATAAGTTGACATGTATCAACACAGATCATATTATAATAATTCATAGATAGAATAATTATCGCATTCTGTGAAAACACAGAAGTACGATTTATTATTGAAATTTTGAAAAATCATATCTCCGAAAGTATTGGCTTGTTAGAGTTAAAAATGACATCAATGGATTCCTATGATGGAACTGCATCTTGAAAAAAACTTATTTTGAAATTTGTAATGTAAAAAAAAATTTTTGTTTGTTACTCCTAAACCATCACAATGATTTTGCCCAATAACGAGATATTTATCTCCCAAAGCTATTCTGAAAATTTCAACTGTCTAGCTCATTCCGTTCGAGAGTTATCGTGTTAACGGCCGGACAGAATCGATTTCGACCACGTATTCTTCATCAGTGAGTCGAACCAAATACTTTAAGACCATTTTCAGCCAAAAATTCGAAAATTACAGACAATTGGGCAAATTGATAAGCACTCTGTTCCGAGGAACAAGAGCGCCAAAAATGAAAGGACAAGAGGAGAAGAACAAACAAACTAATAATAATTCGCAACCTTTCAAAAGTCTCCTTTCACAAATATACTTCTTTGCAGGCCCATGGGATCTCTTGGAGAAGAATTGCCTCTGCTAGTTCTCAAAGATATTTCCTCTTGTTCTTAGAAATCCCTTCAATATTTGAATTCAAAAAGGAAAATGTTGCTCGTAAGGACAGGAGGGTCTGTTTCAAAACCAGGTCTGACCAGTCCAAGCGATGATTATTCAGAACTTCAGATGCTCGAAGACCGCTACAGGGCTCTTATGTAGGGCTATCATATCCCATAGATGCATGTTTTACTATTTTATTGTGTAATGATTATGATTGTATATCCATTGCCAATAATCCTAGTCGTCACAAAAGGTCAAAACACATAAGTATAAAATATCACCTTTCAAGAGAAAAAGTTAAGAAAAATGCAATTAAGTTGGTTTATATTCCTTCAGGTAAACAAATTGCAGATGCTCTAATTAAACCGCTATCAGCTGCCAAATTCAAGGATTCAAGTGCAAGTATGGCATTGGCATGGGCTTAGAATGATTGGTGAGAAATGTTTAAAATATTGATGTACATATTTATCAAATTTCAGATATGGTCTGGACAGGTTTTTTTGGGGTTCCCTTTGTACTTTTCAGCGAATGCTGGACCATATGTATTTCCCAGAAGTGCTGCGAGGAGAGATCATTTAATAATTGAATTATTCAAATTCAGCTACTTCTTATAATATTCACATTTGTAGTTTAGTCAAAAATTATTCATAGTAATCATAATTGTCGTAAATTGTTGAAGGGGCGTGTTGGTATTACATGAAAGGCAAAAATATTCCTCCGACTTGATGTTCCAGAGGGGATTTAAATAAACATCTATGAAAATACAGAGATGGTCGAACGGTAAGTTTTATCAAATATGCACTAATCGGCTGAGACTACTAGCCAGCATAACATATGCGTACTGGTAAGATTTCCATCTCGGACCCCCAACCCAATAGTTATAATATATTCCTGCTGAATCAGCAAGTAGAAGTTCACTTTTTGGAGATGAAATTGAGTCTTAAGTCGAGTAAGTCATACAAACTCTGAAATAAACGTTTCTCTCTCTTCGTACCCGCGTTAATAAGAGAAATAAAAGTATCTCTTTTTGGGCGCATGTTCTAGGGGAACATCGTCCTATCATTTCGTCCAAATGTCTGTAATTTTCGAATTTCGAGCTGAAAATTGGCTAATAGACTAATTCGGACTCCCTGATCACGAATCCGGTGTCAGATTTTTGGGTGCCGTCCGGCCGGCCGGCCGGCCGTACTTCCGGCCGTAGGCACGATAACAGGAGCACCGAAGGTCCTATCGACTTCAAACTTTCAGGGTAGGTTTCTGATCAAAATGCGACGGTTAAGTTCGTTAACGGGCAAAATCGGCCGGACGGTTTAGGAGTTATAGACATTTAAAATTTTGAGGTTATTTCCCTGATATTTCAGGAACTAAAGAAGATGTTGAATCGAAACTTGGTAGTCAGTTCAAGGATATAAACGCGCAACTTTTGGCAAAATTCTGTTATGATCGAAATGTTGCTAATTTTAAAAAAAATATTTCTTTTATATAATATTTTTTTTTCGTGAACTATTCATCAGATTGCAACAAAAACTTGTACTAACGTCAATTGTAGTATTTTGCAACATTGTGCAAAATTTTGGCTCTATACGAATTCAATTTCTGGAGATATAAGACAAAATGTGTCAAATTTCCTGGGTCTCTCTCAGTATTTTCATCGATTATTCTATGAACTCTTTGAATTCCACCGAAAACAAATTCAAAGACATAAACATAAAGAATCAAGTCATAGTTTAGGCGTCGAAAGAAGGACGATGTTGATCGACTTGAAAAGGTACCTATTTCAAGAAATGCAATAATGAAATGCTTAATTTATGGATATAATATTATCTAAGTATTGTTGGGATCGGGCAGTTGGAAAATTTTTTAATAAAAAAATTTGTACCGACGTTAAATCAAGCATTCTACACGAGTGTGCAAAATTTCAGTTCGATACGATCTCAATTCCAGAAGATATTGCTTAAAATTCACATTCCAGCGTGTTTTGACGTTCTATGGTCACAGAAAATCGTCACAAAAATCTATTTACCTCATTTGACGGCTGTTTGTCAAATCAATTAATTCCAATAATTGATGTCAGATTTCCTACATACCAAGTTCAAACACATTTTATTATATGGAAAACACTTATTATGATCACGTTCTACAGGAATTGATACTAAATAGAAGCTAGATGAAGATTATTGTAATGGAAAATTTGTGTTCCAGAATAATATTAAGGTATTCAACATGATACTGCTTTTTTTCTTTACTGGTCAGTACGGGCCACAAGGAAGATGAACATGCGCCCAATAGCTCCTGTCCACAGGGCTTGAACCAATTTTTATTCTAGTTATTGATCCCATATTCTAATACATCTTTTCATCAAAATGCACTTACTAAGCAAATTTCTCTTCCTTATGGAATATCAAGTTAATAGCATATATTATCATAGAGATCATTAACAACTGCATAATTTCGTATTACGGAAGTGAACACTTCGATTATTCATGACAACAAGAACCTACCGAAATGTCGAAAAGTGCGTCCTTCAAAATCATAAATATCTAAACAAAAGGTAGAATCGTTGGTGAATACGGAGGACCCGTTTTGTTCACCTATTCCAGTATAAAGTCGTGCTCGGATTCCTGATCCATTTAGTGGCAAATCGTATGCATGGTCAACATGAATATCACGAATTTGGGAGTATTTATTCTCGCGCTATATTTCGGGAAGTCTGTGGCTTTGGACTTGAAGTTGTTGTTGAACAATGAGACTGTGAACCCTTTGGAATTTTTGATCCCTACCACAGATTCGGAAAATAGAAAATGCAGAGAACACAGTTTGCTGTACAAGGAGGAACTTTCCAAGTTTACTGTTTGGGCTAGTGATAGTATGTGAAAATTTCATTATTATTCTTCATTGATCATACTATTTTTGCTCTTATATTTTGATATAATATCATAGTATACATATGTCTACGATTAATTTTATTATATATTTCCTTTTGATTTCTTATAGGGATTAATCGAAAAATTGTACGAACTTAAGGTTTTTCGAGTAATTCAAAAATAATTGATAAAATCAATTCAAGTTCTATTTAAGTTGGAGAAAACCACATTGCATTTCAGTCAGATAAAGAAAAAAAAATTGGTTCAAGCACTGACGTGAAGTCAGAAGCTTTTGCGCGTATGTTCTATTGTCCATTCTTCTGTATTGGACACCCTTAATCGAATTTACCATGGTAAATTATGTTGTCCATTCTCCTGTATTGGACACTCTTAATTCAAATTTACCATGGTAAATTCGAATTAAGGGTCCAATACAGGAGAATGGACGACATAATTAACCATGGTAAATTCGATTAAGGGTGTCCAATACAGAAGAATGGACAATAGAACATACGCGCAAAAGCTTCTGACTTCACGTCAGTGCTTGAACCAATTTTTTTTTCGTGATTTTTTTAAAATTTTCTGGAGGCGTGGTTCTTAAAATTTTTTTTTTCGTCATTTTTTTCAAATTTTCTAGGAGTACGGTTCTTACAGAATTTTAAACACGTCTTTATGTTGATTTTCTACTACTAGTTACCAAGCTTCAATTCAATCGAATATTTATTTTTTGAGTTATCAAGGAAACAATATTCCAATTATGCCCAAAAACGAACTCAACTCTCCCTTTCGGATACGCAACCTACCCTGAAAATTGCAAGTCCCTATCTCCTTTGGTTCGAAAGTTATCGAGGCAACGGTCACCCATCTACTGAACTCACACAAGAATGCTCGAATCTCCAACAATATTCAACCGATCGTGTTAAAACTTGAAACTTGGCAGTAGAGCTAGGTAATGAACGCTCTTGCAAAATTTCAGCAATTTCAAACGTATAGTTACTGATATATAGAATTTTTTTTTTTCAATGATTTATTAAAAATTTTCTACAAATGCTATCCTCACCAAATTTCGCAAACATTTTCGCGTTGGCATTCTACAACTAATAACCATGTTTGAATTCAATCGGTTCAGTATTTTTCGAGTTAATGAGGAACAAAAAACCACCAAATTTCAGATGGCTATAACTCTGAAACCGTTTGGTCGATTATGCACATAAACAAACTCAAATGTGGCATTCATATGCACAACATAACATGAAATTTTCAAGCCGCTATCTCTTTCCGTTCTCAGGTTATCGTGACAAAAAAAATTTTTTTAATAATTTTTTTTAAATTTTCTAGCCATACGATTCGCCCAAAATTTGACAAACGTGCTTAGGTTCATATTCTACAACTACTCACCAAGTTTCAATTCGATCGGATTTATATTGGTTGAAATTAAATTATTACTCGGAAACCACTGGGCCGATTATGCCCATTAACGAACTTGTCCGTCGTATTGCGATGCGCCACCCACCCTGAAAATTTCAAGTCGCTAGCTCTTTTCGTTCTCAAATTATCGTGGCAACGGAAGGCCGTACGGCCGGACGGCCGGACGGACAGAATCAAATTTGACCTCGAATTCTTCATCGGGGAGTCGAACTAAATCGTTTGAGACCAATTTCGTCAAAAAATTCGAAAGTTACAGACATTTGGGCAAAACTATAACGCTATGTTCCCCAGAACATGTACGCGCAATAAAAGGAAGCGAAAACAAGCACGCAAAAAGATGCTAGTATTCTTTCTCCGCCAATATCCTCAATTATCAAGGCGCACATTATTTATTTTATAATTCAAACGATGTTGACGGGTGGAAAAGATTTTCGAGTAATCAGAAAAATTGCACAAGAGAAATTTCATAATTCACACAACGCCTTTATTTTCTTGCTATACGGAACGTTTCGTGGCCAACCGAAGAAAGAATCCACTAGGAAACTTCAGCTAATAGAAAATTTCGGTATAATTTTTGGTTCTAGCATTACGTCTTTAATTCATTTTTCAAATTGCATATAAATCGTTGGGCCAGTTATTACATAAACCCATAGTGACAAATTTCAGTAGAGCTATTAATTAGACAACATTGCATTAAACCTGGCATGAAATGTTCGTATTGCCCCCCATCTCATCTGGATCTACTTACTCTGGAAAATTGGGGATTGAAATACAAACAATTAATTTTTCATATCTCCACTTCCATTTTTGCGCGTATGTTCTGGGGAACACCGCGTTATCATTTTGCCCAAATGTCTGTAATTTTCGAATTTTTCGTCGAAAATGGTCTCAAACGATTGGGGTCGACTCCCTGATGAAGAATTCGAGGTCAAATTTGATTCTGTCCGTCCGGCCGGCCATGGCCACGATAACTTGAGAACGGAGAGAGCTAGCGACTTGAAATTCTCAGGGTATGTGGCGCATCGCAATACGACGGACAAGTTCGTTAATGGGCATAATCGGCCCAATGGTTTCCGAGTAATAATTTTGTTTTCAACCAATATAAATCCGATCGAATTGAAACTTGGAGAATAGTTGTAGAATATAAACCTAAGAACGTTTGTGAAATTTTGTGAGATTCGTATCACTAGAAAATTAAAAAAAAATATATTAAAAAATATTTCTAATGTCTCGATAACCTGAGAACGGAAAGAGATAGCATTTGAAATTTTCAGGTTAGGTTGTGCATCTGAATGTGCCATTTGAGTTTGTTTATAAGCATAATCGACCAAACGGTTTTGGAGTTATCCCCATCTGAAATTTGGTTGTTATTTCCTTAATAACTCGAAAAATACTAAACTGATCCAATTTAAATATGGTTATTACTTGAAGAATGCCAAAGCAGAAATTCTTGCAAAATTTTGTGAGGCTCGTATCACTAGAATTTTTAAAAAAATCATTGAAACAAATTCTATATATCAGAAACTATTTATCCGACATGTCATATATTTCGCGACAGCCTTCAGAACCTAACTCTACTACCAAGTTCCAAGTTTGAACACGATCGGATCTATATTGTTGGAGATCTGAGCAGCCTTGTGTCAGTTCAGTAGCTGGATGGGTGACCGTTGCCTCGATAACTCCCGAACGAAAGGAGATAGGTTGCGCATCTAAATGGGAGAGTTAAGTTCGCTGTTGGCCATAATCGGCCCAACGGTTTCGGAGTTATACCCATCTGGAATATTATTTCCTCGATGACTAAAAAAATATAGACCCGATCAAATAGTAGCTTGCTAACTAGTTGTAGAATATCGACATAAAGACGTGTGTAAAATTTTGTGAGAACCGTACAGCTAGAAAATTAAAAAGAAATTACGAAAAAAAAATTGGTTCAATCACTGACCTGAAGTCAGGAGCTTTTGCGCTTATGTTCTATTGTCCATTCTCCTGTATTGGACACTCTTAATCAAATACACCATGGTGAATTCTATTGTCCGTTCTCCTGTATTCGATTAAGAGAATTCACCATGGTAAATTCGATTAAGAGTGTCCAATACAGCAGAACAGACAAAAGAATTCACCATGGTATATTTGATTAAGAGTGTCCAATGCAGGAGAATGGACAATAGAACAGACGCGCACTTCACGTCAGTGCTTGAACCAATTTTTATTTTAATGCTGGCGGCAACTGATTGTATAATATTTCGGTAAGACGATTTATATATATATATACAGGGTGTCCCAGAAATCAACGATAAGCCGGTAACGGGCGATAGGCCAGGTCATAACAGTTATCAGAAAAATATTTAAAAAAATCTTTGTCATGTACTTTTCAAATTATAGGTATTAGAAAAAAAATTGGTTCAAGCACTGACGTGAAGTCAGAAGCTTTTGCGCGTATGTTCTATTGTCCATACTTCTGTATTGGACACCCTTAATCGAATTTACCATGGTGAATTATGTTGTCCATTCTCCTGTATTGGACACTTAATTCGAATTTACCATGGTAAATTCGAATTGAGAGTGTCCAATACAGGAGAATGGACAACATAATTTACCATGGTAAATTCGATTAAGGGTCTCCAATACAGAAGTATGGACAATAGAACATACGCGCAAAAGCTTCTGACTTCACGTCAGTGCTTGAACCAATTTTTTTATTGTTCAAATAAAGATATTTTGTTAACTTACAAGAATTTCTTCATTCAATGGTATTTCAAAGAACTAATTACAGTTTTAAATATTTAATAAAAAAAATTTAAACACGTCTTTATGTTGATTTTCTACTACTAGTTACCAAACTTCAATTCGATCGAATATTTATTTTTTGAGTTATCAAGGAAACAATATTCCAGATGGGTATAACTCGGAAACCGTTAGACCGATTATGCCCACAATTGAACTCAACTCTCCCTTTCGGATACGCAACCTTCCCTGAAAATTGCAAGTCCCTGTCTCCTTTCGTTCGAAAGTTATCGAGGCAACGGTCACCCATCTACTGAACTCACACAAGAATGCTCGAATCTCCAACAATATTTAACCGATCGTATTAAAACTTGAAAATTGTCAGTATAGTTAGGTTATGAAGGTTCTTGCGAAATTTCAGCAATTTCGAATGATTAGTTACTGATATATAGAACTTTTTTTTTTTATTTTCAAAGATTTATTTAAAATTTTCTACAAATGCTATCCTCACCAAATTTTGCAAACGTTTCCGCATTGGCATTCTACAACTAACAACCATGTTTGAATTTAATCGGTTCAGTATTTTTCGAGTTAATGAGGAACAAAAACCACAAAATTTCATAAAATTTCAGATGGCTATAACTCTAAAACCGTTTGGCCGATTAGGCTCATAATCAAACTGAAATGTCGAGTTGTGGTGTACATCCTAACCTGAAAACTTGAGGCCGCTATCTCTCTCAGTTCTCAAGTTATCGTGACAACAAAAATATTTATTAATAATTTTTTAATAATTTTGTAGCCATACGATTCGCACAAAATTTCACAAACGTGCTTAGGTTCATATTCTACAACTACTCACCAAGTTTCAATTCGATCGGATTCATATTGGTTGAAAACAAAATTATTACTCGGAAACCACTGGGCCGATTATGCCCATTAACGAACTTGTCCGTCGTATTGGGATGCGCCACCTACCCTGAAAATTTCAAGTCGCTAGCTCTTTTCGTTCTCAAGTTATCGTGGCAACGGCCGGACGGCCGTACGGCCGGCCGGACAGAATCAAATTTGACCTCGAATTCTTCATTGGGGAGTCGAACTTAATCGTTTGAGACCATTTTTTTCAAAAAATTCGAAAGTTACAGATATTTGGGCAAAACTATAACGCGTATGTTCCCCAGAACATACGCGCAAAAAGGACAAAACTGACATCCTGTGATGATCTTTCAAGTCCTGTGTCTACAAATATTAATTTTTCGTCAGTCATTTTTTGGAATGTAATCATGAATAATCCTTCTGTAAATACAGTTCAAAATTAAAACATAACTGCCTCAGTTTTAAATAAAATGTTGGATTTTTGCCCAACATTAAATTCAAAATAATTTCATCATCCAACTTTAACCGACTGTACTGTAAAAAAAATATACCACACTATTTTGGCAAGTAACATCAAAAGATGGCGCATTTAGTCTGGATTCCAAAATGGTATGATACTTGCTAGATTATCTACTTCTTAGTTGAGGAAAATAATAATGTTTTTTTAAGTGGAACCGGATTTCAGTCCAATTCTGTTCAATTATTGGAAATGGAGCCTAGGCATCTTTAAGTCCACAATTTACAAGTAAAGTTTGATTTAAACGGTAGACGGAGAGTGACGTTATTTTCCTTAGTAAGAGTGAGACAGATGGTGACGCTAAGTGGGAGCGAGATAGATAGTGACGCTACTTTTATGCGAGAGTAAGACGAAATAAAAGATGCAAGTTTGAAATAAAATTAAGACATTGGATTTTTTCAGTTGACTTTAATTTAATTAGATTTACAAGAAATTACAGCAAATATTCAAATTGCTGGCTTTCAGCTGCAATGCAAACGAGGTAAACATGTGGACGGGAATTTTGAATGGTAGAGTTATTGGTCCATTTGAGCTGCCGGAGAACTTAAATGCCCAGGTTTATTAGGACTTCTTACAACATCAAATACCAGATTTATTGGAAGAAGTGCCACTGAACATTTACGGCAGCATGTGGTACCAACAAGATGGCTGCCCAGCGCATTATGCTCCCACAGTTCGGAAGTTCCTCGACCGAGAATACCCCGATAGGTGGATTGGGCGGGGTGGTACAATTTCGTGGCTTGCCCGTTCACCCGATTTAAACCCCATAGATTTCTTTTACTGGGGAACGATAAAGGAGATTTAGCCGAGCTGCACCAAAGAATTACAGAAGCCGCTGAATACATTAACTCAAGAAGTTATACCCGTCTTATTACGCTATCATTTTTAGGAAGGTAGAGCATTGCAGCTGAAGGCCAACAATTTGAACATTCGCTGTAATTTCTAATTAAATTAAAGTCAACTGAAAAAATCCAATGTCTGAATTTTATTTCAAACTTTGCACCTTTTATTTCGTCTCACTCTCGCATGAAAGTAGCGTCACTATCTATCTCGCTCACACTTAGCGTCACCATCTGTCTCACTCTTACTAGGCAAAATAACGTCACTCTCCGTCTACCGTTTAAATCAAACTTTACTTGTAAATTGTGGACTTAAAGATGCCTAGGCTCCATTTCCAATAATTATACAGAATTGGCCTGAAATCCGGTTCCATTTAAAAAAACATTATTATTTTCCTCAACTAAGAAGTAATCTAGCAAGTAACATACCATTTTGGAATCCAGACTAAATGCGCCATCTTTTGATGTTACTTGCCAAAACAGTGTAGTACATTTTTTGCGCGTATGTTCTGGGGAACATCGCGTTATAGTTTTGCCCAAATGTCTGTAACTTTCGAATTTTTTGAAAAAAATGGTCTCAAACGATTAAGTTCGACTCCCCAATGAAGAATTCGAGGTCAAATTTGATTCTGTCCGGCCGGCCGTCCGGCCGGCCGTTGCCACGATAACTTGAGAACGAAAAGAGCTAGCGACTTGAAATTTTCAGGGTAGGTGGCGCATCCCAATACGACGGACAAGTTCGTTAATGGGCATAATCGGCCCAGTGGTTTCCGGGTAATAATTTTGTTTTCAACCAATATGAATCCGATCAAATTGAAACTTGGTGGGTAGTTGTAGAATATGACCCTAAGCACGTTTGTGAAATTTTGTGCGAATCGTATGGCTAGAAAATTTTAAAAAAATTATTAAAAAATATTTTTGTTGTCACGATAACTTGCGAACGGAATGAGATAGCGGCTTGAAATTTTCAGGTTAGGATGTGCACCAGAACGCGACATTTCAGTTTGTTTATGAGCATAATCGACCAAACGGTTATAGAGTTATAGCAATCTGAAATTTTCTGAAATTTGGTGGTTTTTTGTTCCTCATTAACTCGAAAAATACTGAACCGATGGAATTCAAACTTTGTTCTTAGTTGTAGAATGGCAACGCGAAAATGTTTGCAAAATTTGGTGAGGATAGCATTTGTAGAAAATTTTTAATAAATCATTAAAAATAAAAAAAATAAATTCTATATATCAGTAACTATTCGTTTGAAATTCATGAAATTTTGCAAGAGCCTTCATAACCTAACTCTACTGCCAAGTTTCAAGTTTTAATATGATCGGTTAAATATTGTTGGAGATTCGAGCATTCTTGTGCGAGTTCAGTAGTACCGATTTGGTGTAGCGTAAGGCTCCGAAGAAACGATCGCTCGACCCGGACTTTTGCCGTCGAGTCGAAGAAGACGAATCGATTTGTGTTTTTCCCAAATTTCGTTCTTCTAGGTTGAGCCTAAATATACTAATTCGATACAAGTTTCGGAGGTTTTGAGTCCGACGATTTTCCATTCAAAAAGTCAATCCGAGAAACGTCAGAATTAATTCGAGAGACGGGGTCGGAAATTTTCGAAAGCGAAACTGACGATTTAGGCCTTTTTGGGGCGTGAAACTTGAAGAAAATGATAGATAGCTTTTGCGCGTATGTTCTATTTTCCATTCTTCTGTATTGGACACCCTTAATCGAATTTACCATGGTAAATTATGTTGTCCATTCTCCTGTATTGGACACTTATTTTATATTTAAAACTGTAATTAGATCTTTGAAATACCATTGAATGAAGAAATTCTTGTAAGTTAACAAAATATCTTTATTTGAACAATAAAAATGCATCATTTTATTAAAATGATAGTTAGACTATCCAATTGCTTCTTTTCTTTATAATATTTTAGCTGTAAGTCAGTATAGCTTAGAACTTTTAAAGTAACGTCCTACAATATTAATTTAAATGATATTATAAATAAAAAATTGGTTCAAGCACTGACGTGAAGTCAGGAGCTTTTGCGCGTATGTTCTGTTGTCCATTCTCCTGTATGGGACACTTTTAATCGAATTTACCATGGTGAATTCTATTGTCTATTCTCCTGTATTGGACACTCTTAATCGAAAAAAAAAAATTGGTTCAAGCACTGACGTGAATCAGGAGCTTTTGCTCTTCTTAATCGAATTTACCATGATGAATTCTATTGTCCGTTCTCCTGATTGGACCCTCTTAATCGAAAAAAAAATTGGTTCAAGCACTGACGTGAAGTCAGGAGCTTTTGCGCGTATGTTCTATTGTCCATACTCCTGTAATGAACACTATTCTTAATCGAATTTACCATGATGAATTCTATTGTCTATTCTCCTGTATTGGACACTTTCTTCTTAATCGAATTCACCATGATGAATTCTATTGTCCATTCTCCTGTATTGGAGACTCTTCTTAATCGAATTTGCCATGATGAATTCTATTGTCCAGAATGGACAATAGAATTCATCATGGCAAATTCGATTAAGAAGAGTCTCCAATACAGGAGAATGGACAATAGAATTCATCATGGTGAATTCGATTAAGAAGAAAGTGTCCAATACAGGAGAATAGACAATAGAATTCATCATGGTAAATTCGATTAAGAATAGTGTTCATTACAGGAGTATGGACAATAGAACATACGCGCAAAAGCTCCTGACTTCACGTCAGTGCTTGAACCAATTTTTTTACAGTACAGTCGGTTGAAGTTGGATGATGTAATTATTTTGAACTTAATGTTGGGCAAAAATCCAACATTTTATTTAAAACTGAGGCAGTTATGTTCTAATTTTAAACTGTAATTTACAGAAGGGTTATTCATGATTACATTACAGAAAAAAGACTGACGAAAAATTAATATTTGTAGACACAGGACTTGAAAGATCATCACAGGATGTCAGTTTTTCCTTTTTTTTTCTAATACCTATAATTTGAAAAGTACATGACAAAGATTTTTTTAAATATTTTTCTGATAACTGTTATGACTTGGCCTATCGCCCGTTACCGGCTTATCGTTGATTTCTGGGACACCCTGTATATATATATATTTATACAAGGAGTATTGCCGTATTTTCCAAGTTACTGAATTATTAACCGAAATATAGATGTACATGACAAATGATTGTTTGAATTGATTTAAATAGCCCTATCTGCCGAGTACCCAATAATTCAGTAACTTATATATATATATATATATATATATATATATATTGAGAAAATTGATTGGGAATATCAGCAAATAAGGCTTGAAATCATATTTGCCTTATTTGCTGAGTTTCCCAATCAATTTTCTCAATATAATATTTCCGGCAATTTTTTTGTTACTATATATATAATTAGGAAATAGCAATCCTTCTTTCCTATAACACTATATTTATTTCCACCATAAGAATTTCTATATGACAATGTAGAACTCGCATAATTGCACGTTCTACATCCAATTATGCTTATTCAGATATCCTAACTTAATAAATAGGGAGATCAAGTGAATCTCGAGGAAGATGATAATCAGTATTGCCAAGAGCATAGACGTAGGTTGTAAAACTTTCTGTACTTAAATAAAGTTGATTTTTTCTTTTTAAAAAAGTGGTTTCATCCCTTAAAAACGTAAATGGCGACGAGGATGGGATTGTGCCGGTCTTAATCGAAGAAAAGTGTGATAGAAATAATCCAGTGATATTCGTCCACGGAGAATCTTCAAAGGCTAACAGTTTCAACTGCAAAGGTACGACAACGAACGAAGGAAGAGAAACCCAGAAGCCCCGATCGATTGAGTAGCGCCCTTCGACGACTTCAAGAAAGAAATTATCTAGAACTTTACGGAGGTGAGAAAAAGCAATTTCCTGTACTGATTACATTTCCCCAGTCATTAACCTGGACCAAAGTTAAATCCATTCTTTTCCCTGTTTTGTGTGTAAAACTTGTATAATTCATTTTTGAAACTAGTTTATAAGTTCTCAATTTTTATTATCAATATTGATTCTATAAATAAGTTAATTTTTTCGTTATCTGAATTGACTATAAAAGAAACGAAAATGACCCAAGAAAGTAGTAATATCTTTGAGAAAATGAAATTAATTAATCTTTTTGCTCAACCAATAGTTCCCTTCGATGGTAATTCAGCAAACCTTACAAGATTTATCAATCACTGCGATAGATTTAACAGTAGATTCGCGTCAAATGATGCATTATTAAACGAAGCAATTATAGATATAATTAAAAGTAAATTAATTGGAAATGCTAGTGAAATAGTTAGTAGCAACGAAAGAATCACTGCTAACTGGAGAGATTTGAGAAAATTTCTTAAATTAAAATTCGAAGAGAAAATTAGTTTAACGGTCTTATTTTGGGATCTTCAAAATGCCCAACGTTTACGAAATGAAAATGATTTAGATTTTCTAGAAAAAATTGTAGATCTGAAAAATAAATACGATTATCAGGTAGAATTATCAGATTTGAGTATAACTGAAAAAGAACAAGAGAAGAACATAGCATCTAGAGTAGCAACGCGAGTTCTTTTATACAATATTAACCCAGAATTGAGAACAGCCCTAAGAGGTCATGGAATAATGAATTATGATGACATGGTTAACTTCATTAGGCAAGATTTTTATTACTATCAACAACCCTTTTTACACTATAAAAATCAAATATCTCAAAAATCGAATATTCAAAATCCTAGACGTCAACCACCAACCAACGAATTTCATACAACTAGAATAAATAATGATTTTCAATCGCAAAGAAATTATCCTAATCACAATCGATTTCAACAAAATCATCAAAATTTCCCCTCACAACCGATTCAATTGCAACAACGTATTGTAAATCGACATTTCCCAACCAACCAACAAGTTTTTGGCCCGAGTACATCGACTCGACAAACGAACGTATTCAAACCGAATCCAAATCAAAGATTACAAAATCCCCCGGAGAAAATGTCCATCCAGACTAGAAATTTTCCACAGAAACGTCAAAATTATTCAACCCAATACCAAGTCAATCCACAGAGAAAATTCCACTTCCAAAATCAAGGTAATAATTATCAAAATCCCAATTTCACTTTCGAAGAATTAACCCACATAGAACCAGCTTTAGATTCATTATTTATTGATGATAACGAACCTCAAAATTATTCGGAGGAAGATTATGAAAATGACCAATCAAATCCAGACAATTATCACGAAGAAAATTTTCCAGAATTAGCCGAGGACAATTCATTGACCTAAATTCAGCTTTTGACAATAAAAATCAATTACCCTATATTACATTTGAAAATCCAAAATGTAAACTATTGATAGATAGCGGATGTTCGGTATGTTTAATAGACCCTAAATTCGCTTATAACAATTTCCCAAAAAATATCTTTAGTGAATCAACGACCTTAACCGCTTGTATGAAACAAGAAACGTCCAACGAAAAAGTTTTAATACCTGTATTCAGAGAATTCCAAGTAGATGATTTCCATCCATTCATTTTATACAAATTCCATAAAAATTACGACGGACTAATCGGAGCAGACTTTCTGAACAAATACGGACTGAACTTAGATTTCAAAAATCAAATATTAACCAATGAATACTGTCAAATTCCTTTCGAATACCAAAAAGTTTGTCAGAAACCCTCAAACATCCCCGTTGATCTTTCTCATTTAGAACCTCAAATTAAAAGTCAACTCATGAAAATACTTCAACAAAATGAACAAGTTCTACAATTGCCAGGACAACCCCTTAACTTTTCAAGTAGAATAAAACACAAAATTCGAACCATTGATGAAGTACCCGTCCATTGCAAAATTTATAGGTACCCGGAAATTCACAAAGAAGAGGTTAAAAATCAAATTGAAGACATGTTAGAGAAAAAAATTATAAGACCCAGTATTTCTCCATGGTCTTTTCCTGTAGTAATAGTCCCTAAAAAACAAGACTTATCCGGGAAAACAAAATGGCGTATGGCTATAGATTACCGAAAACTGAATGACAAATCTATAGACGATAAATATCCTCTACCACAAATCGACAGTATACTAGATAAATTAGGAAACAAAAAATTCTTCACCACACTTGACTTAGCGTCCGGATTTCATCAGATCGAACTCGATGAAGAATCAATAGAAAAGACAGCTTTTACTGTAGAAAATGGTCATTACGAATTTCTAAGAATGCCTTTCGGACTCAAAAACGCCCCAGCAACTTTCCAAAGACTCATGAACGAAATTTTGAGAAATTACATAGGAAAAATTTGTTACGTATACATGGACGATGTAGTTATATTTTCTGATACCATAGAACAACATCTAGCCGACATTCACAATATTTTGGAAGCACTCAAAAGTGATAATTTGAGAATACAATTAGACAAGTGTCATTTTTTCAAAAATGAAATAGAATTTCTAGGACACATAATCACACCAGAAGGAATTAAACCCAATCCGAATAAACTTAAAGCTATTATTGATTTTCCGATTCCCAAAACTCAAAGAGAAATAAAATCATTTCTTGGATTAGTAGGCTATTATCGAAAGTTTATCCCCAATTTTGCGAAATTGACAAAACCCTGAACTTCATGTTTGAAAAAGGAAGCAAAAATTAACATTGATGATCCAAATTATATTGAATCATTTAAAATATGTCAGCGAAATTTATTGAACGACCCCATATTAAGTTATCCCGATTTTAATAAACCTTTCATTCTCACGACAGACGCATCAGGTTATGCGATAGGTGCAGTGCTTTCACAGGGCAACCCCCCAAAGGATTTACCGATATCATTCGCAAGTCGAACCCTTAATGAAGCCGAAACTAGGTATAGCACGATAGAGAAAGAACTTCTGGCAATAGTATGGTCATGTCGATACTTTAGACCCTATTTATATGGACGAAAATTTACCATCTACACCGATCATAAACCTTTATGTTGGTTATTCTCTTTAAAGGAACCAAATTCACGTCTAATGAGATGGCGGATAAAACTGGAAGAATTTAATTACGAAATTAAATACAAAAAAGGTTCTACGAACAACGCAGATGCCCTTTCGAGAATTAAAATTGAACAAAACAATATTGAAATTAATGGTATAGAAGACGATTTAGCTTCCATTGTAAACCAAGTCACGACCGAAGAATTAGACGATTGTTTGAATTTATTAACTTCCAATAAGCAAACCGAAACCCCTAATGTTGATCCAAACGAACAAATTATTGATTTCGAAACGGAAAACATAACTGTTCACAGTAATATAGAAAATCCAGTCTTAGAACTCCCGATTACAGAAAGAAGTTTGAATTCTTCAGCCCTTCAGATAATTTTCAAAACAGCCCCAAATTATAAGGTTACAAAAACAAACATTTTTGGAGACAAACTTAGATTAATTGTTTCTATAAATCAAATCGAAAATGACATGTTCAAGTTTATCAAAGAATTTCTTCAACCAAAAAAATCTTATACTTTGTATTTTGCTTCACAGGAATTAGAAATACCCCTTATCAGAATTTTGCAAGAAAAGTTTGACTATAAAACATTTGACCTGAAAATTTCCAAAACCTGTCTAGAAGACGTAGAAAATAAAGAAGAACAACTCCTGCGCATTCAACAATTTCACGAAACAAAAACTATTCATCGCGGACTTCGAGAAAATTTGATTAGCTTAAAAAGAAAATATTATTGGCCAAACATGGACAAAGATGTTCGAAATTACATCAATTCATGCGAATTATGTCAGAAAAGCAAATATGAACGAACACCAATTCAATTACAATTCAAACCTAACCCAATCGGATCCAAACCCTTTACTCATATTTACTGCGATACGATAAGATTCAACCAAACATATTGTTTAAGTATCGTTGACTCTTTTTCAAGACTAGGACAATGTTACCCTCTATTACAAAAAACTGGAACTGAAATTTTAGATAAATTGTTGATTTATTTCAGCCACTATGGCATCCCTAACAAAATTACATGTGACAACGGAATAGAATTCAAGAATAAAGTCATTCAAGATTTTTGTAAGATACACCAAATTGAAATACATTATATCACAAACTATAATCCAAATTCTAACGCAATCGTGGAACGATTCCATTCAACGTTGATTGAACAATTGAGGACTATTGCAGACAAAAATCTAACTTTTCAAAATAGACTTTCCCAAGCTTTGCTTAGTTATAACAACTCAAATCATTCTAGTCTAGAAATTACCCCTATGCAAATAATTAAGGCAGATTTAAATTATTCATTGCCAATCGAGCAAACTCATAATGAAAAATTACAAAATTATGTAGAGAATTATGTTGAAAATCTACAAGATATATCGAAACATTTGGAACAAACCAGACAAAAAAATATTAAACGTTTAGAAAAAACTAACGAAAAGCGAGCAGCAAAAGCAGATCACCCATTAAATCAAAATCCGACTTACATCAAGAACCCAATTACACGGAAATTAGATCCCGTTTTCAAAAGAATCGATGCTACCGAAATCGATAAGAATCGTATCCAAGACAAGAAAAACAAGCACATTTACCACAAGAAGATTTTGAAACAACGCAAAAACTAGTTCCAAAATTTTGTTACAGATTCAAAATGGATAGCCGCATCATACTTCTGATACTAGCTAAAATTATCCACTTTTCATTGTCCCTGGAAATTATCCAAATCCAAAATAATATATTACCCATTCTAGTAGGAAAAGCTTATTTGAGTCACAAGAATTTGCAACTAATATATCACATAGACCTGAATAAAATTGAAGAAATAATATTCAATTATCAAAATGAGATAGATAATTACAGAAATTCGAAATTAAACTTTGCTCAAACAGCAAATTATAGATATTTGAGGCATTCCAATGAAGTGAATATTAACTCACTAGAAGAACTCTTGAATCAGAAAGTAAGAATTAAGAGAGGATTAGTAAATCTAGGAGGAAAAATTTCGAAATTTTTATTCGGAACATTAGATTCTGATGATGAAGTCCTATATCAAAATTATTTTCAAAGTATAAGGAATAACGAGGAAAAATTAATTAGAAATCAGGAACAGATTGCCACAGTAGTTAATGACCTTAAAAATAAGTTTATAAGTAAATTCCAAAAGATTTCTGAAAATCTTAAACTGTTTCAAATAGTACCCCAATTAGAGGATGTACAACAAATGCACCTTTTGATGTTTGAATTAAAAGAAATTAAGAATATTTTAGATGAAATACAAACAGCTGTAAGTTTTGCTAGAATACATCTGTTACATGAATCAGTTTTACCATATTCCAAATTCTTAGAATTGATCAAGAACGAAAGTATTATACCAGTTCATCACCTGAAAGACTACTACCAATTGTGTCATACCAAGGTAATTTTCAAAAACAAAGTTTTATTATTTTTAATCTCGATTCCATTAGTTCATGAAGACCAATATGATCTATACAAGTTTTATTACCTACCACAAAAGAATGAATCCCTTCCATATTCCAATCCTTATTTGCTTTCACAAGAAGAAGAGTTGAAATGGTCTACCAATAATTGCCATCCAATAGAGAACGACTACTTATGTGATCAAGATTCTTTGGAAGAAATCCCAAAATGTATGGTGAACATTCTCAAAAATCATAGTGAAGATTGCCCGAGAATAAGAAGAGCTCCACTACGAGACTTGAAGCTATTAGAAGATGGAAGTATCCTCTCAGTTAAAAATGTGAAAATTAGAGAAAAATGCCCTCAACATACAAAGTATTATTTCGTCCCAGAAATAGCAATTCTACGAACCAAATGTATAATCAATAATACCGAGAAAGAAATTGTCCCAATTACTTCGATCAGTGAAGAAAAATTCATTATTTTACCAAAATTCACACGACTGTCCCAGGACTACATAAAAGAAGAATCCATGGAAAACGAAGACATCCCGGATATCGAATTGGAAGAATTGAACCAATGGAGTCTTCAACCAATTACATTCTCTATATTTTTCTATTTTATAATATCCATAATAATTATAATTGTAATTTATTTAATTTTCAAATATTGCAAATGTAAACATGTTAATTTTAAAGCTACACCAAAGGGTGATACCTTTAACCAAGATAGGGAGGAATTAGGAAATAGCAATCCTTCTTTCCTATAACACTATATTTATTTCCACCATAAGAATTTCTATATGACAATGTAGAACTCGCATAATTGCACGTTCTACATCCAATTATGCTTATTCAGATATCCTAACTTAATAAATAGGGAGATCAAGTGAATCTCGAGGAAGATGATAATCAGTATTGCCAAGAGCATAGACGTAGGTTGTAAAACTTTCTGTACTTAAATAAAGTTGATTTTTTCTTTTTAAAAAAGTGGTTTCATCCCTTAAAAACGTAAATATATAGATTTGTTCGACCGCACATACAGACCCAAATCGACATACTTTACCGATTATACAGTCCAAAAATGACGTTTTCAGA
This sequence comes from Halyzia sedecimguttata, assembly GCA_937662695.2. NCBI lineage: Eukaryota > Metazoa > Arthropoda > Insecta > Coleoptera > Coccinellidae > Halyzia > Halyzia sedecimguttata. The sequence goes on from OW569415.2 coordinate 15,565,660, forward strand.
CCCGACTCCGGGTCTGGTAACGTTCACCTATAGAATTGTACTCAGGGACGTTAGGGGATGCCAGGGGTAAATTTTCAGATGGGTCTGAAAAAGCGGTGATACATCATATTATATACAGAAAAGCTTCAGAGTTTGGCCAGTGCGAGGGCGCTTCTGCTCACATTAGCTCGCTGTATATAATTCGTATAGTTGATCAACGTCTTGAGTCCTTACATCCGGCAACGCTGTAGAGCGAGAGTTTGAAAATAATATATTTCCTCCTCTCGATATACAAACCCAAAACCAACACATACGAAAACTTATACGAGCCCGGTATAGGTAGTCATCGTCATGAGAATTGTTAATTGTGGATTGTTCAAATAAAACTTCAAAATCAGATTATTCTTATTTGATATACAAACCTAAAAACCACACACATGAACGCTTATACAAGCCTGGTATATGGAATCGTCGTCATGGGAGCTGTTTATTTCGAATTCTCAATCATAATTCTGAAGGAGTGTCGAGGACAAATATAATTTCTTCATGGATCATTTTGCAAAAAATTAACATAATAAACAGTAACGAAACCATTCTGTAATATTTCAGAGACTAAATCGGACTCCTTCATCAGATGCAAAGCGAAAACTTGACCAATTATTTTTTGATGACACTTATTCTGAAATTTGTTACACTGCAAATTACAGTATTAGCTGAAAGACACACGGAGAAATATTCATTGATTTTAACTATCAACAAATATTTCGTGGATACGGGCTGGTCCCCTCATCGCTCAGTGTTCCCCTAATGAGGAAAGCGTCATACAGGGGCAAATACGAACCAGTTTCATGGCTATTACCAATCGTCAGCATAACATTGCCACACTGAATGACAGCTGAAGGAGTTCTAGGAAACATAATCCCAGTTGTTGCGAACAGGTAGGAAGAAAATCTCATCAGCTGCATCTAGGGAAATCCTTTGGAACTCTGACCCTCTGTGCTGCGGAAACCATAAGCGATGTTCAGTGATGTTCATGCTTTTGCCATAAGAGGGTCAAGGACTGCAAGGCTGTCTACCTGATTTGGCAATTAAGAGCTGTCAAAGCTTTGTGTTTTTGACACATCTCATAATTAGAGCATTCTATGAAATTGTAAGACCATTTTCTGCCAATTCGAAAAATACCGACATTTGGGCCAATTGATAAGCACTTTGTTCCGAACAACAAAAGCAACACAAATAGCAGAATATGTATGTACAATCTATAGAGATCGACATAATGGATTAGACTAAAACGAAGATTCTGATGACGGAATACCACTCACATGAAAAGGAAACATACGGAGTCGACTTGTATTTTGTTGAACATACAAAACAATTTCCCAAATTACACAATTGGAATTGGCCATATTTGGTAGTTGAATTTGTTGGAGAAATAGTTAGAACTTCGAAATTTCTATCTGAAGTGACACTGTGATACTATGTTTTTGGTGCTTTTGTTATCAATTCGCCCAAATGTCTGTAATTTTCGAATTATTGAATTATTGGCTGAAAATGGTCTCAGACGTTTTGGTTCGACTCACTGATCAAGAATCCGTGATCAAAATCGCCGTACGGCCATCCGCTAACAAGATAACTCTCAAAGAGAATGAGCAAGATAGTTCCAATCTTCACAGTAGTAGACTAGTCAACAAGTGCTATTTGGACCAACTTTTTTCAGCAGTCTCCAAAAATTATGTAGGAGGTGAAATTCAATTCGGAATGGCATCTAGATGATTTTTGAAAAAATGAAGTTCCGCTTGCAAAAATTGTAAGAGTTATCAACAATTAACTAAAAAAAAAAGGGGTTTTAGTTTTTTGTAAATATCTCAAAAACTAATGAAGATTTTTCAAATCTGAAAAAAGATTCAAAAAGAGGAGGAAATTTCCTAAAAAAAGTCTTGACTCCCGAAACTGTACGATAAATATTTATAATTTTTCCAGAGGGATGAAAATACGGCCGAAAACGGGTACTCTGGCTTGGAGAAGCCACGTCCACTTCGGGCACTTCAACAATAAACATTTTTTAAACATAGTAAATATGAAAAAAAAAAATTGAAAAAAATTCAGGCAGCAACTGAATAGATGAATGAATAATAATCCGCTTGAACAAAATTTTCATAATGATTTTTCATTTAGTTATTCAATAGTTAATTAATAACTTTTTTCTGCTTGCACATTAACATTGCAAGTGTGATAATTGCTAAACTATAAGTTTTAGATTTTTTTCCTCTCTTGGAGCAATTTTTCAAAGGCTTAACAATAGAATCCCGTTAGAAAAATTAAAAAATGTTTATTTTTCAATTTTTTATTAATAATTTTCGTTGTTGCAAAATTGAAAACTTAAATTGATCATCGAACAAAATTTTTTTTTTTAAATATTATTAACGAGCATTTCTGCTTTTGTGGCCAAAAGTAGAATAGGAAATTTCCTCCTCTTTTTGAATCTTTTTTCAGATTTGAAAAATCTTTATTAGTTTTTGAGATATATACAAAAAACTAGAACCCCTTTTTTTTTTAGTTAATTGATAATAACGCTTACAATTTTTGCAAGCGGAACTTAATTTTTTTCAAAAACATCTAGATGCCATTCCGAATCGAATGACACCTCATACATAATTTTCGTGACTGCTGAAAAAAGTTGGTCCAAATAGCACTTGTTGACTAGTCTATAGGTGAATATAAAAATATTTTTCTTATATCACAAATTTAAAATTGTTTTTTTATATGCAGTTTTCTCATAATAATCCACTGATATTATTTAAAACTCTAACAACTACTTTTGGAGATATGATTTTTCAAAATTTCAATAATAAATCTTACTTCTATGTTTTCACAGAATGCTGTAATTACTCGATCGTAGAATTCTCAGGGTTATAATATGATATTATTTTTTTAAGTGATATTTTAATGCCCGTGGATAATCCATATGATGATGGAAATATATACTTTGGTAAGTTAATCGAATTGGGTTCAGAATATCTCCAGTAAAAATAAAACCGGACTATTGGCCAGGTTTCAATTGATATAATATAATTTTCAGAGTGGATTTAAGGAATGAACATCTCGGATAAGTTCGTGGTTTCGGACTAATTTTTGGCACTCTTTTTTTATTAAATGACACTTTTTTGAAATTCATTTCTTTCATGATGCAGTTGTATCATAAGAATCCATTGAAATAATTCCCAGCTCTAAGAAACCAATACCCACTTTCGGAGATATGATTTGTCAAAGTTTGAACAAGTGCGCAAAATCTCCTGCCCACAGGGCTTTTCTACTTTTTTTAATCGTGCAGTTCTATCTTAAGAATGCATTGATATCCAACTCTGAGAATCCAATATTTGGAGATATGATTTGTCAAAGTTTGAATAATAACTCGCTAGTAGCTTGACGAAAGCGCCAAAGTCCCTGTCCACAGAGCTGTCCCACATTTATAATTAAATATCAATTCAAAAAAAGATTTGATCCGAATCATTTTTTGACAAATTTGAAAAAAATCTTCTTCAAAGCTTATTATATCTCGCTGTAGTCTCATCTTATTTAATCATCCTGTGACGAAAGCATGCCCACATTTGTTCTCAATTTTTTGGTAACCATCACTTTCTAAAGTCAATTTAATTCTTAGGAATTTTGTAATTTTTACTCCATTTTCTCTGCATCTGCACATGCAAGTGCGACTGTAATTTCAGAGAAGGACGATTGCAAAAAGCCCATACCATCATTTCAAGAAATAATTAAAGGATACTTTGGTAGGTGAATTCATCACTGAATGGTTCCTTTCTGGGTTTTCTCTCTTAAACTCTGGAAAATATCTATGAAATAAAAAATTTCATTATTTTGAAATTGCTTCTGTGTTAGAAACATATGTAGATATTTGTAATTCGATTGCAATTACAGAGTCTGATGACATAAAAAGATAACTTAAAGGAGCCGCTCTGTATTTTGTTGATCAAAGAAAACAATTTTACAAATTGCTCAAGATGAATATACCATATTTGGTTGAATAGGTTGAATAATGAATTCTAACTTGGAAATTTCTATGTAAAGTGGAACTGTGTTACAATATTTTTCCAAAGACTATCGGCTGTCGGCTTAACAAATTTCAGTATTAGTGTCATCACATATAATTCTCAAGATCTTAGCTTGGTGTCTGATGAAGGAATCTGCTTTAGTATCCGAAACGTTACAGAAAAGTTGTTTCATATGTTATTAGTTATGTTACTGTTCATTAGGCAATATTGTTCTATATATGGCTTCTGGCAAATATCTAGTCTTTCTTACGCCGAAGTAAATTAAAAAAAAAACATTTTTTATTTTATGGATATTTTTCAGAATCCAAAAAACATTTAGTCCACTTCTAAATTTGGGGAAATATTCAACTATTTTACGCAAACGGTGTACAGAAATGTATAGGTAGATAATGTTGACTGAATGAAAGGCAAATCTTGTTCAGCGTTGGAAGAATCAATCAACATACGCCGTTTTTTGGATAAAATAATATTGCTTCTAAAATGTTAACAAAAGAAATTAATCTGGAATAATAGACTTTCTGTTGAAGACATATCATCTTTTTCATCGTCCCTTATATTCTTCGGTTTCGTAGAGCCTTCATATGTAGCATTCATTCGGATCCATTTAATTTTTAATGCATCTACTCTCATTTGTCTCCCATATTGATACTTTTCTCGTCACTTCAAATTTACTCTTTTCCTCTTTTCTTCTCTTCTACTTGTTCCAATTCTAACTAATATTGCGTAACTTCATTCTGGGCAAGACTCTTTCCCCTCATCAAGCACCAATAGTACCTTCGCAGTTACAGGGTGTTCCTTAAAGACATGCTAATATTTAAGGTGGTGATTTTTTGACTCATTTTAAGAAAAAACTTCCCATGAACGTATGTCCTGAAAGTCTTAACTTTTGAGATACGTGGTGATAAAATGTTGAAAAAAATCAGTTTTTAAATAATAACTGAGATAATATTGCAGACATCTTCATAAGATTTGGTACATGTATTCTATGCATCAAGGTGCATTTTGTGGTGTACAAAAATTTTCATTTTCTCTACCAGTGACGTCCATACGAGTTTTGCATTGAATATTTTTGGAGAAAAAAATACTACGCCACTGCTTTCTTTTCAAATAAAAATTACTTTTAAGATCCTCATTCATTTTTGAGCAAATTTGATCCCATGGGTTTTCTTTGACCGACACACGGTTTCCACCTAAAAAAAATAAAAATCGTTTTACTTCAGGATCAATTCCTCAAAAATCTGAGGCGGTGTGAAATATTTGTGCATTGACTGAAAGCAAATAGAGAGATCAGATTTGTTCCAAAATGAATGAGAATCCAAAAAATAAGTTTTCTTGTCATATGCTCTATTTTTGATTAAAATGATTAAATTAAAATTACTTCATATCGCAGCACACAATTTTATCACCCTGTATCTCAAAAGTTAAGACTTTTAGGACATACGTTCATAGGAAGTTTTTTCTTAAAATAAGTTGAAGAATTGCCCCCTTAAATATTAGCATGTCGTTAAGGAAGACCCTGTATATGCTCTGACATTCTGTAAAAAAATATGTGTTAGTAAAAATTATTGTAGATAATGAATTCTCGCTAATCACTTGGTGAAACATTTTGACAAGTTATTAAGGTAAAGAAAAAACTTGGCTTAACTTTCTCAATATGATACTATATTCTAGACATTGTTCAGTCTTGAACATGGGATAAGCCGGAAACATTTATATTTATGTCAACAATATGGTATTATATTGTAAAACTTAAGCCAAATGTTTTCAATTGGAAAAAATTGTAATTTTACATCAAATGAAATACTGTACCTATAGAACTCCTAATGGCTCTTATTTACGTACCTGTTGCACTTTTCATCATCAGCTTCCTTCTTGCAGACATTAAAATCATTTCATAACACAACTAAAACAATGTAAACGATTCCAGCTTCGTTTTCGCGCCCTTTCGTATATCGAAATTGGCGCAATTAGTCCCGAAGAGCTGGCAACAGCGCTGGGTTCGAAGACGTTGGCTGAAGACACTTGCGGAGTGTATGTGGGATCAGAAAGTCGGCGGAATGATTCGGGATTCGAGAAGTTTGACGAATATACAACTCTTTCGACAGAAAAAATTCCTTCCCCTCTCAAGATGCCTAAGGAGTTATATTTTCAATCTACCCGTTTTTTGTCTATATACTCCTGAAAACATTTTGGATCATATGGGTCTCAGGTAGCCTTCAGAGTGTACCGGGACTGGATACGTCTATTAGATAAATATATATATATATATATAATGAACATTTATGTTAATTGCTGTAAAATCAATTTTTTAAATTTGTTTAAGGGTTAGCAGCAAGAAAGCCAGTCACACGATCTTTTTAGCAAAAAAAAAGATCGTGTGACTGGCTTTCTTGCTGCTAACCCTTAAACAAATTTATAAAATATATATATATATCTATATATCATAACTATTATTAGTTATAACATTATATTAATATTAATAGTAATAACATATGGTTCAAATGTTTAACCCAATTTTCATCCCCTAGAGTGAGCTGATTTCAAAGAAAAGCTCGAATTTTCATCTTTCATCACTATTCGGTTTGAGAACCTCGTTCCATGAATGCATCTGTTAATGTTTGAAAGCATTCAGGTGACGTTAGGAGCTTTAACGCGCTCGTTCATTCCATGATGGATATATTTAATTGATTTGTGATACCGTACACAACGGAAATTTATGGGAATCCGAAATTCCGATATATCTAGGAGACAAATTTTCAAATGGTCATTTTCTGCCAATTGTTCAAAATTGTAGTATTCGGATACAAGCGTGAATCGATAGAACTTTCAGTAGACGTCACATTTCGATGGAAATCTATGGATTTTATATTCTACCCATCTGTAAGTTGGTTGCTATTTCCTCAATAACTCGAAAAATACAAAACCGATCCAATTCAAACATGGCTATCAGTTGTAGAATGCCAAAGCAAAAATTGATTGCTGTTGGTAACGATAATTTCAGAACGGAAAGAGATAGCGACCAAAAAGTTCGTTAATGGGCACAATCGGCCCAACGGTTTTCGAGTAAAAATTTTCTTTTCAACCAATACAGATCCGATTAAATTTAAACTTTAAGATGTAGAATACCGATATGAAAACATTATGTGAAATTTTGTGAGGATGGTATGACCAGAGAGATCTTATGATAACCTTCGAACGGAAAGAAATAGCGACTTGCAATTTTCAGGGTAGTTTGCGCATCTGAATGAGACAGTTGAGTTTGATGGGCATAATCGGCCCAAAGATTTTGGAGTTGATCCCATCTGGATTTTTTATATTTCATTGTTAAGATAAATTAGATTACCTAATTTCTCTTAAAACTAACTAAACAGAGGGAGAAGAATTAAGATTTTTTGCTAGTGAAATTTTGCTGTAAGCAATAACATAAATGATTGGTACATTTTTTAAATCAGCGAAAAATTTGCTTGAAGAAAAAAGTACCTTCTATTATAACTTACATTTAAACAACATAACTTCATGTCGTATTTCCAAAATGGCGGGGTTGATAAATAATTCAACCGTAATATCTTTGAAATTGTTATAAAAAACTTGGTTGAAGCCCTGTGGACAGGAGCTTTGGCGCTCATGTTCAAACTTTGACAAATCATATCTCCAACATTACTGGTCTGTGGTAATGATATAAATGGATTCTTACGATAGAACTGCATCATGAAAGAAATTAAATTCGAACAGACTGATTCTCCCCAATAACGAACTTATCCGAGGTATTCATTCCTCAAATCTGCTCTGAAAATAATATTATATCAATTAAAAATTAGACAATATTGTAGTGTTTTTTTACTGTAGATATTCTGAACCCAATTTGATTATGTATCTTACCAAATGATATATTTCCATCATCATATGGATTATCCACGGGGATTATATTATCACCTTAAAAGTATAATATCATATCATCCTCATAATTCTAAGATAGCTGAGGTTATTTCATTGGTCATTTTGCATTCAATCATACTTTGTTATATAGAACAGGAGGTTTATTTTATATGAAGAATAACGAACCAGAAATAATTTTGAAATTTATCTCTCATAGGAAAATTATATGACATGTAGAAACACAGATCATACAATAATTCATAGATAGAATAAATTAAGTACAGCACTCTGTGAAAACATAGAATTATGATTCATTATTTAATTTCGAAAAATCATATCTCCGTATTAGCTCGTTAGAGTTGAAAATGATATCAGTGCATTTTTATGATGAAATTGCATCTTCAAAAAAAATTGAATTCGAAATTTGTAATGTAAAAAAAAGTTTTTTCGTTACTCTGAGCGCTACCAGACGGATTTTGCCCAATAACGAACTTAAACAAGATACTTATCTCCCAAACCTACTCTGAAAATTTCAACTGCCTAGCTAATTCTTTTGGAGAGTTATTGTAGAAAAAAAACTTAAAAATTTTTGAAATTCTGTTTGACACTTTACGGCAACCCGATCGATACAAAACTTCGCATGCATATAATAGTCATTATTCTACAATTTGACGCTAAATTTCAGATACATCGAGTAATCGGTTTCGGAAATATTAAAAAAATATATTTTTAATGAAAACGGCCATAACTCCCAAACCGCTAGGTAGATTTCACCCGTTAATGAACATGTCCGAGCTATTTACGCTTCAAACCTTCCCTGCAAATTGCAATCCTCTAACTCTTTTCGTTCGAGAGTTATCGTGTTAACGGCTGGACGGATGGCCGGAAAGAATCGATTTCGATCACGGAATCTGGATCAGTGAGTCGAACCAAATCTTTCAAGACCATTTTCAGCCAAAAATTCTAAAATAACAGACATTTGGGCAAATTGATAAGCACTCTGTTCCGAGGAACAAGAGCGCCAAAAAGTACCTATAGAAAGTATCAATCGATTTTGAATACGAATTCAAACAAACGAGCATTATTAAAAAAAAATTGCAATGTTTAAAATTTCGACCATAACTCATAAATTCGAAAATGTGCCATCCGTTTTCTTCTAGCCTCGAAAGTTCACGAGATAGTCCAAGATCCTTTCGCTAGACAACAAATTATGCCCACCCCGTACGACTTTCTCAGGGGCGGATCGTGCATTTGTGGGGCCCTGGGCTAATATTATTCAGGGTCCCCCGTCAGCCAAAATGAAAAACAATTTAAAAAAATCACTTCCGCTGTGGGAATCGAACCTGGCGCGGTTACTGAGCGTGAGGCAGACTGCCTAACCGAAGCGCCATGGAAATGAAGCAAGGATAGTGGGATCCGGCCGTACATGAGCGAATTATCGTACCTCCAAGATCGTCTTCGATATATTTTCTGCTACGACTCACACGAAAAGAATTACTCTTCGTTTTGGTATTTTTCAACTAACTACTAAGTTTCAATTCGACCAGATCAGAATTCATTCAGTAATTGGGAAAATAAAATTTTCAAATTTTTTTCTGTTCCAAGTTATCCGATTATTCCGAGAAACAAGCTCGCCAAAATTGATTGAAGAATCCTTAATAAGTCTTGAAAAATAACATAAAAACAAAAAATTATTATTTATAATTCCTTTTACTCGTCTACAAGAAATATAAAACAATTTTAAAGCGCATTTTCTAGGGAACACCGTGCTATCATTTTGCCCAAATGTCTGTGACTTTTCGATGAAGGTCGAATTTGATTTTATCCCTGCAACCGGGGCCGTCCGGCCGTTGCCACGGTAATTTGAGAACGAAAAGAAATAACGAATTTTCAAGATAGGTGGCGCCTCAAATTACCACGGACAAGTTCGTTAATGGATATAATCAGCCCAATGGTTTCCGAGACACACACCGACATATAGACGTATATGTGAGATTTTGTGAGGATCGAATGACCAGAAAATTAAAAAAAAAATTATTAAAAATATTATTTATCTCACCATAGCTTTAGAACGGAAACAGATAGCGACTCGCAATTTTTAGGGTAGGCTGCGCATCCAAATGCGACATTTGAGATTGTTTATAGACGCGATCCGTCAAACGGTTTATAACTTATACCTATCTGAAATTTTGTTTGTTATTTCCTCAATAGCCTCGTCAATAGCTTAATAAATACGGAACCGATCCTATTCAAACATTAAGTTGGTAGAATACCGACACGCAATTTTTGCGAAATTCCGTGAGGGTCGTATCACTAGAAAATTTCAAGAATCTCAATGATAATCGTTGAAAAAATTCTATATATCTGAAAGTATTCGTCCCACATCGCTGAAATTTTGCGAGAAACTTCAAAACCGAACTTTACAGCCAACTTCCAAATTTGAACACGATCGAATCTATATTGTTGGAAATCCGAGCAGCCTGGGGCGAGTTCAATAGCTGGAAGGGCGACCGTAGGCACGATAACTTTCGCACGACGGGATAATTTTCAGGGTAGGTTGCGCAAAAAATAGAGATCCGATTAAATTGAAACTTGGTAACAAGTTGTGGAATACCAACCTAAAGTATGTGAAATATTGTGAGGATTGTATCACTAGAAAATTAAAAAAAAAATTACGAAAAAATATTATGTATTTCACGATAACTTGAGAACGGAAAGAGATTTTCAGGGTGGATTGCACCTCCGAATGCGACATTTGAGTTCTAAAGGTATAATCAGCCTAATAGTTTTGGAGTTTACACATCTGAAATTGTGTTGCTATTTCCTCTATAACTCATAATATACAAATCCGATCCTATTAAAACTCGGTATATTCTATTTTGAGTTCCCTGTGGACCTATTATGAACACTATAAAAGTAACTACACTCTTGTCCACTACAGTTTTTTGTCATATGACATTTGTTTCGGAAACAAAGTTTCCATCTTCAAAGACGAACCGTTACTAAAGCATGCAATCAATTTCTATATTCCAGTAAGGGTTGACATTATACCCTTGGTCATAAACCAATTAGTGAGAATAATGGGTTGTTAATAGGGGTTAGGTCATTATTGAGTAAAAAATCCTTTCTCTTATACATTTCGATACCTTCAATTCTTCCTAGGTAAGCTTTATTGGAATTTTTCGACAAACATAAACATAAAAATCTCTTCAGTAACAAAAGAAATAAAAACGGTAAAAGGTTTCCACGCGTTCACGTTCCATCCGAAAACAAACAACAAACTCCAGAATATTTTCAAAAAGGTTAATATAAAACTGGCTTTCAAAACTTCCACGAAAATTAAACAACTTCTAGGAAATACATTCGATAACACTCCGGACATTAAAATCAGGTATATATGAAATTAAATGTTTAGATTGCAACAAGTGTTATGTCGGGCAAACAACCAGAAACATTCTCACACGGTATAAAGAGCATACCGGACACATTCGGAACACACGTTTTAACAACTGGCCACTCAATTTCAGAAATTGTTGAAAAATTCCAATAAAGCGTACCTAGGAACAATTGAAGGTATCGAAATGTACAAGAGAAGGATTTTTTTACTCAATAATGACCTAACCTAACCGTGACCTAACGGTCGGTAAAATTGCAATATTTGCACGCCCACACTGTTACGAATTATTTTTGATAACAAGCTCTGCTGTCTCTTGAAAACAACGTCTGTTTACAAGCCCAATGTAAGGGAAAGCGGAATAAATGCTTGTATAGCTACAATGCCATGACAACGCCCTAACCTTCAATAACTGAAATGGCGGAATGTTAAAAGGTACAGAGAATTTGGATTTATCACCGGGTGACCTGATTCCGGTATTTGCAATTTTTCCGAACGATGCAGATCCAGATCTCCTGAATGGAACTCTACGGTTTCAACAGGATGGAGCTCCACCCCATTATTTTCAAGATGTACGTGATTACCTGGACGAAGTGTTCTCGAACAGGTGGATGGGTCAGCGAGGTTTTATTAGATGGCCGGCTCTGTCTCCAGATCTGATTCCCTCAGACTTTTTCTTATGGGGTTATATCAAAAGCAAAGTTTACTCAATCGGCTAAAAACATCAAGTAGTTGAAACATAGAATTGGGGACGAAATAAGAGCAATACAGTCTGAAACTCTCCTTAAATGTGCGTTCCCTGTTTTAAGCTCGTTTGGCATACTGTCAAGAAATGAATGGGTATCAATTTGAACAGCTATACTTTGATAATTTTTGTATGTTATGACACCTTCAAGTTTATTTTTTGCAATAAGAATGTGGAGACTTTATTTCGAAATTTTCAAATGTTTTTCAAATTTAAAAAAATGATCTCCTGAGAATTATTGACGCAAATGGCGTTACATGTGAAGAATTTAAGAATTTTAAGATCAACCCATGGCAAGAAAAAAAGTAGAAAAAAAATATCGATGACGTCACTGCTTGATAACGGGAAATGGTGGACCCATAAAAATTGGGGAAATATCAATTAATTCAACCACTCAAACCATTTTCCGCTATTCACAAAAGGGGAGAAAATACATCCACTATTCCATACTTTTGACCCTCGCTGTATGATGTTCCAATCTTTTGAGATGAAACGTTACATATCAGAAGATGTGAACAACGTTCCCGAAACATAAATATCAGATGACAAAATGTATACCGAAAAATTGGTTCAAGCACTGACGTGAAGTCAGAAGCTTTTGCGCGTATGTTCTATTGTCCATTCTTCTGTATTGGACCCCCTTAATTCGAATTTACCATGGTAAATTCGAATTAAGTGTCCAATACAGGAGAATGGACAACATAATTTACCATGGTAAATTCGATTAAGGGTGTCTAATACAGAAGAATGGACAATAGAACATACGCGCAAAAGCTTCTGACTTCACGTCAGTGCTTGAACCAATTTTTTATTTCGTGATTTTTTTGAAATTATCTAGGGGTACGGTTCTTAAAATGTTTTTTTTCGTCATTTTTTTAAAATTTTCTAGGAGTAAGGTTCTTACAAAATTTTAAACACGTCTTTATGTTGATTTTCTACTACTAGTTACCAAGCTTCAATTCGATCGAATATTTATTTTTTCAGTTATCAAGGAAATAATATTCCAGGTGGGTATAACTCGGAAACCGTTAAACCGATTATGCCCAAAAACGAACTCAACTCTCCCTTTCGGATACGCACCCTACCCTGAAAATTGCAAGTCCCTATCTCCTTTCGTTCGAAAGTTATCGAGGCAACGGTCACCCATCTACTGAACTCACACAATAATGCTCGAATCTCCAACAATATTTAACCGGTCGTATTAAAACTTGAAACTTGGCAGTAGAGTTACGTTATGAAGGCTCTTGCAAAATTTCAGCAATTTCAAACGATTAGTTACTGATATATAGAATTTTCTTTTTCAATGATTTATTAAAAATTTTCTACAAATGCTATGCTCACCAAATTTTGCAAACATTTCCGTGTTGGCATTCTACAACTAATAACCATGTTTGAATTCAATCGGTTCAGTATTTTTTGAGTTAACGAGGAACAAAAAACCACCAAATTTCAGAAAATTTCAGATGGCTTTAACTCTAAATCTGTTTTGCCGATTATGCTCATAAACAAACTGAAATGTCGCGTTCTGGTGCACATCCTAACCTGAAAACTTGAAGCTGCTATCTCTTTTCGTTCTCAAGTTATCGTGACAACAAAAATATTTTTTAATAATTTTTTAATTCTAGCCATACGATTCGCACAAAATTTCACAAACGTTTATATTCTACAACTACTCACCAAGCTTCAATTCGATCGGATTTATATTGGTTGAAAACATAATTATTACTCGGAAACCACTGGGCCGATTATGCCCATTAACGAACTTGTCCGTCGTATTGGGTTGCGCCACCCACCCTGAAAATTTCAAGTCGCTAGCTCTTTTCATTCTCAAGTTATCGTGGCAACGGCCGGACGGCCGAACAGGCCGGACGGACAGCCGGACAGAATCAAATTTGACCTCGAATTCTTCATTGGGGAGTCGAACTTAATCGTTTGAGACCATTTTCGTCAAAAAATTCGAAAGTTACAGACATTTGGGCAAAATGATAACGCGATGTTCCCCAGAACATACGCGCAAAAACAATATAGTTACTTGTGTAGTGTCTACATTGCAAGCTACACTTGACGTTTTCGATTCAATTTTTACAGTTGTCTTCATCAACTCCATCTTATGGCGTGATGTTTGCTTTGTTTACTCCGTTTAAAGCGAGCTTGAAGCCGATCGCATCGCTGAATTAACGTTTGTTATGGCCAATTTGAAAATTTGATTTCGTGATAGAACGCATCTCTACTAACCAAGAATTTCGTTAGTCTACGGTGTTAAAAGTCAGTGAAATATATTGATCATTGGACCGTGCTGAAGCTACTGACCCCACATCAGTGTATTTATGATTTTCTTTCATCTCAAATCGTTTCTCGATAATTTTTCGAAGATTGCTCAATGCTCATTCAATCTCGATTCAAGCTTTCATTATATTCTTCACTATTTCACGCCTATATCAAAATCTGACCAACCACAGGCCAAAGACAGCTCATGTTATCGCGAAAACATCAACTGTCTCTGAATTATGATTGGTCTTACAACTTTGTTGTTGTTTTCAACGACTCAACCGTTGATACGGACGGTTTGACAAATGATAAATATAAATTACAGACGTCAACATGAGTCATTTTGTTCGTGAAAAATTCTAATGAAATACCACTCTTCCTTCGGACTTATCGCGAAAATTCAGTCACTATTGATATTACTACTGATAATTTCATTCAAACTCATAAATGACTGCATCTAAATGAAATGATCGGGAAATACATTAGAGAGGAGGTGAACGATTATATTCTGGTGAAAGTTGTACTTCTCGTGAATGGTATATTGATTATCATTATTTCTCAAATTCCCTTACTACATGGAACTGTCTAAGCTATTTTTAATATCTTGGAATTTTAAACAATTGATACCTGGAAAATTTTCCATGAAATATAAAGGAATCTGCCTATTTTAATCCATATTCTGAGCAAAGTAGATACTTTACCGGAAAACTACTACTGGACAGAAAAACTATACTGCGTACTGTACTGTAACGGGTTTTTATATATGGACATAACAATTCAGAATTTAAATGAAATATACATTAATCGAGATAATAGGCTGGCATTCCTTCCAGCATGTTACCGCATAAAGATGTTACATTTAACTATGGAATTTACCCTCGTTCATATCACCACAGCGGGCACGTTTGCAGCGATTTATTGTTTTGAACCATTCTTTGGAAATTTCGCCTTCGATATTGTTCCTTGGCATGTTGGGGTTTGGAGTTCGAGAATGCTATCCCCCCATATGAAATCCTTGAGATAATCCGCCTACGCGTGGACTGAAGTTGTGATATCTCCATGAACCCCCGCTGGTGCTGGAGAATCGGAGTTTGGCGTGAGGTGTGTGGTTTTGAGAGGACTTTCAAAATTTGAACTTGTCTTTAGAATATGGTTTTGAAGGCTCTCTTATAATTTCAGTAATATCGGACGGATTATTTCTGAGATACATAACATTTTTCAATATTGTTTTTACAATTTTCTTGTGATACGATCCTCACGAGATTTGATAAGTCTTTCTGTCGGTATTCTACAACTAGTTATCAAGTTTCAATTCGATCAGATCCATATTGTTTGAAAATAAAATTTGGACTCCTTTGGTTGATTATGCCATTAACGAACTAAACCTTCGTATTCGGATGCGCAACCTACCCTGAAAATTTCAAGTCACTATCTCTTTTCGTTGGAAAGTTATCTTGGTAACGACCGGCCGGCCGAGCAGAATAGAATTTGACCTCGAATTGTTCATCAGTGAGTCGGAACTAATCGCTTGATACCATTTTCGGTGAAACTGACATTTGGGCTTATGAATTCCAATTTAAAAATGTGTTAAATTTGACATTTTTCAAAATCTATTTAGCCATTTTAGTTCCACCAGGATTATCATTTATTATTTTCAATTTACATTTTTGTGAATCGTTTTAGCAGAAAAGTGTTCAATAATGTAAAATATGTTATGTTACAATATCTTTTTCACAAATTAATTCCTTTTTTGTGTTTTCATTGTTAGTCAAGATATTTCAAGATTTCTTGAGAAGAAATCTTGGTATTGACATACAATTTCTTGTCCTGTTTTGAAATCTACTTCCTTCTTCTTGTCTTGAAATCAAGACAAAATCTCGAAATTTTCAATAACTTGGCGACCCCTACTAGCCCATCCCAAAACTCGCCACTGCATGGATCTTTATTGAATTTTGACGTTGAAATGTCTTTAGTACTTGCAGAAAAATATTGAATTATCATTCAGCTTCATGTATTACCCATAACTTTCTTGAAATAAGACAGGATTTATTAATTCCAAGGCCTCTGTAGAATATTGTTATGCAGGACTATTTGAATCGTGAAGGTATAAATTATTGTATCGAATAAATCATCATCAAAAGAAAGCTGAGATTTCCAAACTTGGTTGATTTCATAGTGTTAGTAAACGAGGGGAACGTCAACTGATAGGGTAGTGATGGGTGTGATCGTGGCGGCCACCCACACATGTATAATAATTATTAAAAAAAAAAACAATATGAAGAAAGCTTAAACTTTGTTTATTTGTTTATTGCGTTTTATAATAAAAATGTAAAAAAATAGTCAGCCGATTGTATGTTGGTGGATTAGAAGCCCATTGCTATGCGCGCAATTCAGCGGACAATTTTTTTATGTAACTATTATGAATAAGTCTTTACAGAGTTTCAGCTTTCTTACATTTCGATATCTATAAATTTTTATAGTTACATAGTGCGTTTCGCAATGTGTTCATGAATCAGTTGAATGGTAACCTAAGTATTTCTTTTAACTCTATATTACAGATTTAAAATATATATCAATGTGAAAAATAAATATGTAGATCTCGAAATATAACTAAAATATTTACACATCGAAATATAAATAATATGTACATATCGGAATATACAGAGTGATTTCTGACCAATGACCCATCGGGCAGAGGGTAATAGAGGATGATATGAGGAGTCAGAAATGGGCACCCATCCCTTATGCCTACCAGTTTCTGAGATACAGGGCGTTTCCTGAAAATCGTATAATTTTAAAATCCCTATAAGTTTAAATCTGTTGAATCGATTTTGATAATTATTTGCAAGCTTAATGTCTTTGAGACACTTTAAGGAATCCAGGAGCGAAACTGAAAAAAGAAGTGGGATCGTACTGAAAATTTAATTTTTTATTACTTTTTACCAAAACCTGTCTCTGAAAAAAAAATTTTTTGTTGTCAGAGTCGTGGAGAGAAGACAAAATTCCATTTAAATCTCGATTTTTCATTAAAAAATAAAATAATCCCTATAATTCTCAAAATAATCGACAGAATAAGGTGCTAAAAAATAATTTCAATGTGAAAGGCCGGACCGTATCTGCGCCTTCGTTTTGATGATCAGATATTAAAAACATAGCTCTGTATATGATTCACATTTTTCTCATTAAGATACACATTTTTTTACATTTTCATAGAATGTGATAAACATATTAACAAAGTTTCAGCTTTCTTAATAAATATATTTTTTTATAATTATTATGCATCTATGGGTGACTGCCGCGGCTACACCCACCGCAAATGCGCCAGCCGGCTCCCGGATTAATATGTATTTTTGAAATATCCAAAAAAATTCAAAAGGATGCAATGAGCAGAAGTCCCTTTTGGTTCCTTTGGGAAGTAATCTGATGCAATCATTTATGACCAAACCGCTAAAAATTTGCAAAAGATTGGGACTTATATGATAGTTCCCTGGTAAAAACGCACATAGACGAATACTGTTGAATCATAAATTTGAGTTTGTTTCGGATGTGCTTCAGTTTATCATTTGAAATGATATTTCAAAGGGTGAGGTTTAATAATTCCTTTTTTTTTCAGTGTTCGATGCATCAACCAAATTTCCTAGTGGAATTTTTTTTGGTTCTATATTCGATACTGGTAACTTCGATGAATGTATCAAAGTTCATTTACCAGAGGAAATTGGATTCTCTGGGCAACACTGCATGGCACATTTCAAGATTAAATCCCTTAGTCCAGTAGAAGTGAGAAAGGGCCATGTGCTTGAATATGACTTATATGAGAATATATTCAACATAACAACTTGGCATAAAATTGCTGTAAGTCTTTCACCTTTTTATGCATACAATGCGTATTACCCAGCATATATATCTGTAAAATCCTAATGTCCAAAGATATACCGGCATGACGGAGTCGGTCTCGTACTGAAGTAGTCCATAACAATTGTATAAATTTGCAAATTAACTTAACTTGAATAGTTAATATAACTTTCAAGAAAGTGCATAAATCGTATAAAATATCAATATTTAGCAGGAATTTATATTTACCAAAAAAACATCCCCGCCTGCTTGTTTATTTATTTTTTTATTTATTAAACAAAAACGGGTTACTCCTTTTTTTATGAAAAAAATAATGAAAAAAAAAATACAATGTTATCGGGGATGTTCGAAAATAGAAAACCGCCATATTATACTCCTCAAGGGTACCCACATTCTGGAGTTTCAGAAAACAAAGGTATCTTACTATTTTGCAATGTCAATATATTGGATGCATTAATATTGTTTTCATGTAACTTTTTCACTTCAATACGACTGAGTGAGTACCCATTATAACTCAACATTTGGTTAGTTTTATGAAGATAATGTCGGAAGAATTTTGGTGTATGAAGAATTCAAAAATCAAATAAATTAAATTACATCCATCCGCCTCACATCAGGGCTTTCCTCCCGAATCACTAAAAGGGCTGCAATTGTCGACGGAAATTCGTAAAGAATAGAAATAATCCACTGAAAAATATGAAACTCGAAATATATATCACATTTGTCGCTACAAATTTGATTTTCTACGACCAGTACTTAGACGGACCTAAAAATGTGAAAAGAGTATAACTACGAGATGTATGCCAAATCGTAAAAAAATCAAGATCTCATTTAGCAGAGCGAGAACACCTAGGACTTGTCATGTGCTCGTCGTAATTTCTGATCCCTGATTCGGATTGAACTTTCTTGTCAGTAGGACTCGATTTTTGCGGGTTTGTTCTGCCAGGAACAGTGTGCTATCATTTTGCACAGATGTCTGATTATTTTTAATTTTTTGGCAAAAGGATTGGGTTCAACTCATTGATGAATAATCCGGGGACATATCCAATTCTGCCCGTGCTTCCGGGGCAAAAAAAATACTTATTTTGTTATAAATTGTTCTAATATTTCAAACATATGAAAAGAAATAAGGAAAATATGCAGGTTTTATCATAAAAATATGAACTAAGTCGAAATTATCGATTGAACCTTATAAAACAAATACTCAATCTTCGAAGGTCAACAAATAATGATAAAACGAAAGGAATTCACTTCCTCTGAATTATATACTAGCAATGACCACAAAATTGAAAATCATAAGGTTTTGTTTGTTTACACTTCAATCTAATTATTTTTTAACAGCCGTTACTGCATGTGGGTGTCGGTTCCTACTGCAAGTAGATTGGGCGGCCACACGCCTGACACCCATAGCGGGTTCGACGTCGATTTTTCTTGAACACTTTTTCAAAAGATCAAAAATATCAATTTTAAGCCTCATTCCTTCCATTTCAGGGTCCATATATTTTCTCAAGATGCGTCCAATAAGGCTCTTTTCAGTTCATGTGTATATTGTGGTGTTATATATCTTCTTTCAAGATGTGGCGTTACTTAATATTTACCCAGACGAATTAGTGTCAGCAATATCCAAAATTATGTATAATATGACCAATGGCCAAAGTCTAGATCTTCTGGCACAAGTGCATTTTGCGCACTTTTCATCTAGTAAATCCACACCTCCTCTCAAAGCATTGTAAAATGATATATGAGTTATTGAGACAACAACATTTCAGATGACGAAACCATTCAGCAGATTATCTCCTTTGAAGAACTGAACAGTCGCATTCGGATGCGCAACCTATATCCAGAAAATTGCAAGTAGTTCTCTTCGTTCGAAAGTATCGTGGCAACGTACATAATCTAATATGACCTCGAATTCTTCACCAGTGAGTCGAACCTAATCGTTTGAGACCATTTTCTGCAAAAAAGTTGGAAAATACAGATATTTGGGCAAAACGATAGTACACTGTCTTCCTAATAGGCTCTGGAAAACAACTTCATTAATAAAATTGAGTGCTAGCGGTTTTGGCAAACGATAGAGCCTTCTGAAAAGTACTTCCGTAAGTTCAAATGGATTACTTTTATCCCTGCCATCTTGACGTATTATTTTAAAGAGTTGACTTTCTATTTATTCAGCTATCGTTAAACCCAATTGAAGTTCATATCATAATACTTAGGTGTTTGTATCACCAAAAATTACAAATTACATTCAAATTGTTAAAATTTGTATAAACATGACATGCAACAGCAGATTTATCGATGTGCTTGTACAGTCAGAGCCTATCGTAGACGCATTTGACTTCAGTACGATGGTGCCGAAGTAATGTCTCCAGTGCGGTGCTTCGGCAGAAGGATCGGAGGAAAGAATGTAGTTTCCTATAGATCTAAGCCCTTATATCAACTCAATGATCTTACTAATTGGTTTATGACTAATGGAAACGTTAGCCCATAGTTGATGCAGAGTAGATAATATACAGGGTCCGAAGCCACCATACCGACCATTAGGGTGTTACACTTGTTGTTAGTAAACTGTCCTACTGGTCTTCTGATGGAAGATATGGATGGTTTAAGCCAGGGGTGAGTTTCCTTATTCTCAAATATTTTAGAGACCAGATGAGATAGAGCAATGAAATTTGATGGTTTGAGTAAGCAGCTCGAGTACTTTGAAACACCTTTGAAATAAGTTTTTGTATCCCCACTAAAACAAATGGTAGGGGTGGGGATACTTTTTAAACTAAATGATTTTTTTCCAGGGTAACGTACTAATGATAAAATAGATTCCAAAACTACGATCTTTTACCTTTCATTTGGTGTATCGGTGACACTTGGGGCTCAAGCGGTTACAAAGATGTTATCAAACGAATGTCACGATAACACAATATTTCCGATAACGGGGTAGAGCACTACATTCAGATCAGCGTTTCCAGCTTCCCATTACCATATTGAAATTTTTTCTCTTGCGAGTGTCGTTGGGGACCATAGTCCCCATATTTTCAAGATATTAAGAAGTACACATGGTGTTCCAACAAAGACTAGTCATCACACAACTTCCGAATTTTCAATGTGAATATTTCAACACAAGTTTGTCGTAGAATTCAAAAGTGATAAAGTATACAGGGTATAACATTGAAAATTTGGAAGTTGACTAGCCATTTTTGAAACACCATGTACACTTCAGTATGCAAGATGGCGGAGAGTGAAGGTGATACGTCCAATCGCTCTGTGAAATCTTTGAAAGAAAGTATTAAAAACGAAATTTTGTGTGCGCACTGTACCAAGAAAGTGGTTGATTTTGTGATGTGTATCAAGTGTACAAAGCAATTTCACCCTGGGTGTGTGACACAATCAATGAATAAAAAATTGGCGCTGTGTATTCATGAAGTGGTCAAGAATTCAAGTAATGATCAACAAATGGAGTTCATCATCATAAAGTTGCGGAATGAATTCCTGGAAAAACTAATATTGGAGGTTCAAAGCAAGAATGAAATATTAATACAGAATAATTAATTGCTCAATGAGAAAATAAAGGTGACCGAAACAAATTATCAAGATAAGATGAAGGAAATAAACAAAACACATGTTGTAAAAAATGTAAACATAAGTGAAACGGCCATCTCAAATCTCGGTTCAAATTCAGGTCAGGGGTCATCGAATTCTTCTTCTACCACTAATACCACTAACAAAACATACAGTTCTGTGGTTCCTCCAAAAAGAATAAAATTACCAGAGCCCGCTCAGGTGGTGCAGTGGGTATAAAGACCTGCTGTGGTGCCGGGGTCGCGGGTTCGAATCCCGCTCAGGGCATGGATGTGGTGTTGGGTTGTGTGAGTGTCCAAAAATAAATTGAAAGAGTTTGCGATATATGAGTTATAACTGTGTAGATGGCCTACAGTTGCCTAGCACATAAAATAGATAGAAAACAAAAAAAAATAAAATTACCATAACCTCAAACCGTGCTGTCAATCCACAACTTGATAAACAACAACAACAGCAAGTTGTGAAAGTAACTGAATCCTTAGTGGAAGATGATTGGAAAGAAGTCAAATCAAGGAAAAATGGAAGCAAACATAAGAAAGGAACCATTTGTAGTGGACCAATATCTGAAAATTCAACATTTTCTGGGGCCCCTCTGAGAAGGTGGATTTATCTGGGCAGAGTTATTGGAAATGACGTAGAAGAGAACACGCTTAAGAATTTTGTGAGTAATTCCTTGAAATCTCAAAATGTTGAAGTAAAGAAACTAGTTTGCAAAGGAAATAATTCAGCTTTTAGTGTTGGTGTGCCATCTGACAAGTACAATGAAATAATGGACAAGAACTTTTGGCCAGAAGGTGTTCTAATAAGGGATTTCGACTTCAGGGGTTTTTTTCGGGGCGGAAACCTTCGGTTTTAGCTCAGTAAAAACATCCAGTAATTTTCACCATAATAGTTTATGTTTTATACATCAGAACGTTCAGTCAATTGCAACTGCTTTGAGCACACTTCAGCATATTGTTGATGACTATGAGGTTGATTTTTTAGCGGTTACAGAACATTGGAAAACTTATGAGCAACTGAAACATTATAGACTTTTAGGTTACAACCTAGTATCCAGTTACTGCAGAAATTATGGTGAGCACGGAGGTAGTGCCTTATTCTTCAAGGATAATTACCCATTTAGGACAAGGGATGATTTGAACAACTACAGCATTCCGTTCATTATTGAATGTTGTGCAGCTCAGGTTCGTCTAAATATGAGAAATGTTATCATGATTGGTGTTTACAGACCTGAATCCTCTGCAGCCGATTATGATATTTTCTTTTGGAGAGGCTATCACGTATTTTGTCCTGCTGTTTAAAAGAAAAAGCTGATGTAATACTGGCAGGTGATTTCAATGTTGATTTTTTACTCAATACATCCGCAACTAAGAACTTCAGATCGATGATAGAGAGATTTGGTCATCGATTAACTATTCATGAACCAACAAGAATTTCTAAAACTTCAGCTACATGTATTGATAATATTATAACTAATGTTGTAGGAACGGGCTCAGTTATTGAAGAGCATGTATATCTGACCATTCTGCTCAAAAATTTATCTTTCCTAGAACAGAACAATCAAACAAAGTGTTTGAAAAAAAGCAAGTCAGGGATATTAATGAAGGCAACATGGAGAAGTTTATTGATCGAATATCTGATCAACTTTGGACAGAGGTATGTGAGGACTTGAATGGTGATGCTAATTCATTGTGGAAAGCATTTTTTGCAAAATTCAGTGAGGTTTTCACCTCATGCTTTCCTTTCAGGACTATTGGTTTCCAGAAGAACAAGAAACGTAAATCTAAAAGTACCACCATTCAAGAATATAAAAAACTTCTGGACTGTCTATTCCTACTCTCCAGGAGGTCTGACGAATATTTATCAGCATACAAAGAGACGAAACGTAAATATGACATTATGATAAGAAAAGAAAGAACAGAACATAATAGAAAAATCATCGAGAAGTCAACAAATAGATCAAAAACCGTTTGGAATCTTGTTAATGAAACACTGGGGAAGCAACGAAAAAATACAAGTGAAATTAAAAATGAATCTGAACCGTGCAAACTGTTGAACAATTTTAATAACTTCTTCGTCAATGTTCAGTCATCACTCAATATTGAAAAACAGTCAGATTACGATTCTGATTGTATACAGCGTCAAGAAAAATCCTTTTTCGTGTTTGATATCACTGAAAATGAGGTAATAGCTACGGTTAGAAGAATGAAAAACTCCAAATCTGCAGGATGGGATGGTGTTCCTGTGGAAGTAATCAAGGCATGTATACATCTCATTGCAACACCTTTGGCTATTATAATGAATAAATCATTTAAGGATGGGGTTTTTCCAGAAGACCTAAAAATTGCTGTTATAAAGCCAATTTTCAAAAATGGTGATCCCAAAGATCCAGGAAGCTATCGCCCAATCAGCATCCTGTCCACATTTTCGAAGATATTCAAGAAAGTTTTGGCCAATAGGCTTCTGAAATTCTTCAATAAGTTCAAGGTTTTTTCACAAAGTCAGCATGGATATATTCATGGAAAAAGTACCGAGACAGCGATATTCGAGCTGTATAATTCTATAGTAACGGCATTAGAAAGGAAGGAGTTGCCAGTTGGATTGTTCTTGGATTTGTCGAAGGCATTCGATTGTGTTGATACAGAAATATTACTGGAGAAATTGGAAAAGTATGGCATAAGGGATACGCAGCTGAAACTCATCGAGAGCTACTTGAAGAATAGACCTCAGACAGTAAAGATGGTGATAAATGGCAGTGAATATCAGTCCTCACAAGAAGTAAACAAGGCAGGTGTGCCTCAGGGTAGTATCCTTGGACCACTGCTTTTTCTGATTTACATAAATGATCTTCCATCAGCCCTACGAGATCATATTTTTGGCAGCATTTTGGAGTGTTTGTTATTTGCTGACGACGCTAATGTTATCTTGAGATCCTCGTCTTTTGGGTTCACCTTGGAGATGGTTCAGACAATTCTGGATGATGTTAATAAATGGTGCACGAAGATCGTCTTGTCCTGAATGTTGCAAAGAGTGAGTGTATGGTCTTCAGTACTGACAGATCTACTGTTAGTGTACCTCAGGATGTTAAAGATTGTGTAACTGTGTCCACAACTGCAAAATTTCTGGGTGTTCATCTAGATAACCACTTAAAGTGGAACTTTCACATAGACAATCTTGTAAAGAGGCTAAACTCGGTAATATATTCAGTGTGTGTTCTAAAAACTAGAATGGACTTTCGAACTTTGAAGATGGTATATTTTGCGAACTTTCAGTCTTTATTAAGTTATAGCATAGTTTTCTGGGGAGGTAGTTCGCTGTCTGAATTAGTGTTTTTAAGACAGAAGTCTATGTTGAGAACATTATTGGGGTTAAATTATAGGGAATCGTGTAGAGGACATTTCAAGCTAAACAACTTACTAACAGTTTATGGTTTATTTATATATAAAGTTCTTATCTTCATGTATCTTCATCCCCATTATTTTGAAGTCCACAGAAATGTTAATTTGACAAGAAGAAAAGAAACCTTTTTTTATCCTCATCATTCTCTGGCAATAACTGAAAAATCTCCACTTTATCTTGGAATGAAATTGTACAATTGTCTTCCTAGTAAATTTAGAATGATGAGAAATGTAAAAATTTTCAAGAAAACCCTGCATGAACTAGTTATAGAGTGTGAACCATATTCATTGTCCGAATATTTCACTTTTTGTAATAATTAATGAATTTGATGATAATCAATTTAATTGTATGTATACAATAACTTTTGAATTTAATAAATCTACTATACTACTATACTATACTACTTCTTAATATCTTGAAAATATGGACTATGGTCCCTAACAACACTCACAAGAGAAAAATTTCAAGAGGGTAATGAAAAGCTGGGAAACACCGATCTGAATGTAGTGCTCTACCGCCTCTACCCCTTTATCGAAAATGTTGCCTGTTCGTGACATTCTTTTGATAACATATTTGTAACCGCTTGAGCCCCAAATGTTAGCGATACACCAAAAATGAAAGGTGGAAGATCGGAGTTTTGGAATCTAATTTATTATTAGCACGTTACCGTGGAAAAAAAAATTATTTTAAAAAGTACCCCCCACCCCCTACCATTTGTTGTAGTAGGGGTTACAAAAACTTATATCACCAGGATTTTGAAGATCTCGAGCTGCTTGTGTACGTATTGTATTGTATATTGTTGTAGGGGATAACGTTGCACTGCGACCTTAAGGTCTATTGTGCCCCCCCCTTCAGAGCTGTCGATGTCATTACCATCTACAGCTCGCCTTCCAGTTCCAGAGTTCTGATGAACTCCAGTATCTGGGTTGGCTTCAAGGAGGCTAGGTCTTCGCTCCTGCAGATTTCTTGCCCAAAGCATTCCTTGCGTTGGTTTGAGATGGCGGGGCATTTCGTTGTCAGGTGATCAGGAGTTTCATCCTCCTCCCAACAGAATCTGCACTCATCAGTTTCTGCTAGCCCTAATCTCATCATATGCTTCCTGAGGCCGCAGTGCCCTGTGAGGAAGCCAGTGAGGAGGTGCAGCTTGTTCTTACTAAGGTCCAAGTTTTTCTTGGATCTGACAGTATCAAAGTTACGGAGGAATTTCTTAGAGTGATGCATTACGGGGAGGGATCTCCAGAAAGTACCTGTCTCAGTTCCTTCTTTCGTCCGGAATTCACTTTTGTAGGTGTGTCTACCAACCCCACAATAAGGTTCCGTGCCTATAAAGGGGGTTAGTGCTCCTTTCTTGGCAAGTGTGTTGGCCTCCTCATTTCCTATGATTCTCTGCACTTCTACTGGCGGTATTGTTGGCCCGTCTCCAGCGGAGTATGCAGATGCACAGACAATGTCCCGGTCAGTGCCACCAATGTTGATGTTAACCAAAATTGGGACTAGGTCCCGAGACAGGTATTCTGAAACACACATATATATATATATATATATATAAAAAAGAATAACGGGTGATTCCGCAAAAGAAGCAGAGAAAATAATTCTGCTGGTACCTGCCGACACGTGTTTCTGCTTCTTTTGCGGAATCACCCGTTATTCTTTTCCATTCAAATATACTTATCCGCATTATCCTATATATATATATATATATATATATATATATATATTTGTCTAACAGACGCTTCGAATCCCGGTACGTACTTAAGGCGACCTAAGACCCACATGATCCGAAAGTATATAACGAGTATATAAGTGAGAAATAAGTTATTCAAACATATAACTCTTTGGGCAGCCTCAGAGGGTAAAGATTTTTTTTTCTTATAAAAGTTGTATGAACGATACTCATCTTCAATCCCGAAACATTACGCAAACTTTCCAGTCCCACATATACAGCATCACTAAATACGACCAACGTTTCCGATCCCAGCGGTGTTGCCAGCTCTTCGGGTCATTCCACGGTGATTTCAATGTATAAAAGGATGCGAAATATAAGTTGTGACGGCAAAAATTCCTGTCTATGTTTTTCAGTTGACGCGAAGTAAATATATTCACGATAGAAACGGATAATGAAAATGGCAACCAAAGATATTTTTCTGCGAGGTGTACCTATATTAATAATAATAATAATAATAATCGATATATCATGATGGGGGAGCTGCGTGCTTTACTCCGTACGATAAGCTTGCCCACCATCAATCTACTGAAGCAAAAAGCTGTCGATAGAATAAGATCACTTGCGGCAGCAAGGAAGAAGCTGATTAAGAAGCAGAAATGGATAGAGGACAACAACACGTTCACCGCAGAGCCCTCAAAGCTATTGCAAGTTGCCACAAACAAGTAGAGGCAGAAAACCCGCCATCACCAGAAGAAGTCGAACGGTTCTGGAAGAAATTGTACGAGCGACCAGCGGAAACCCGAGATACTCCAGCACTTCACAGATTCCAGACATTATGCGATCAATCAAAGTGTGCAACCAACTGAAATAACAACCGAAGAAATTAGACAAGCCCTGAAGAACAAAAATGATTTCACGGCACCTGGACTGGATGGGATCCAGAACTACTGTGGAAGAACTTTCCAGCTACTCATCAACACGTAGCCAGATTACTCAGTGGAATAATAATTCACCGTGAGCCAATTCCATCATGGTTGGTAGAGGACAGAACTGTACTGATTCTGAAATCAGGCGATCTAGGACGGACCTAGAATTACCGCCCTATCACGTGTCTCAACACTTTGTATAAGATTCTCACAAGTGTCCTTCAAAACCGGATTCTGAAGGTTATCGCACCGCTGTGGAACCAAATCTACGAGCTAAGAGGGGCACGGAAAGGAGTACAGGGGTGCAAGGACAACCTTCTCATAGACAAGAGCATTTGTCAAGATGCGAAACACTACAAGCGTGATCTACATACATCATGGCTGGATTACGCGAAAGCATTTGACACATCGTCGCACAGCTTGATAATACAGCTGCTAGAGATGCTCAAAGTCCACCCTAACATCATCCATGTAATGGAAAACATTATGGCGCTATGGAAGACCAAGTTCGCCGTTCGATCGGAAGGTCGAACCACGTATACAGGATGGGTGAAATAAAGCGAGGCGCTTTTCAAGGAGACTCGCTAAGCCCGTTATTATTCTGCATAACACTCCTACCATTAACACCGGAGTTGAGGGAGAGCTGAATAGGGTACAAGGCCGGTCTACCAGGCAGAAGAGAACATCTGGTTTCACATCTCCTGTACATGGATGACTTAAAACTGTACGTTCCTTCCAAGGCAGCACTACAACAACTTCTTAACATCGTTGCGGAATACACCTCAGCAATAGGAATGTCATTCGGTTTGGAAAAATGTACTGTTTTCCATCTGAGCAGAGGAAGACCTGAAGAAGTAGGAGAAGACATCGAACTGGAAAGAGGAATAATCATTCGGCACCTCGATGAAGAGGAAACTTACAAATTTCTCGGAATGCAACAAAGAGGCGCACTGGGGACAACCCGAATCAAGGATACCTTAACAGCCAGCTACGAAAAGAAGATCCGGGATATATGGAAATCACAGCTGTCTGGTAAAAACAAGGTGTCAGCTACGAACATCCTGGCAGTCCCGATAGTTACATACTCTTTCGGGGTAATTAACTGGACAGTGAATGAGACTCTCCAGCTAGACAGGGCCAAACGTAAAGTGATGAACATGAATCGGAGCCTTCATCCCAACTGCTCGGTACAAAGAATATATCTCCCACGAACGCAGGGTGGCAGAGGTTTGCAGACTTTAGAATACCAATACCATCAACAAACGTTGGAAATGGCAATAAGGAGAAGTGAAGACCCGCTTCTGAAAATGGTAGCCCATCATGAAATTAGGTACCAAGGAGCTTTCCTATTTAGAGCTGGACGGAGAGCCTTGGAAAAACTCAGTATAACTGGAGTATCCATCGACCATGAGCTAGTGGGAACACCTATCACGCCAACAGACCAGGGAAGAGTGGGCAGAGAGATCAGACAGGCACAACTGAAGAGCTACTCGAAGACCACATAGGTAAAAGTCTGCACTCTATATATTTCAGGAGTCTGAAAGATCAGGGCCTGTCGGAGGAACTATCCTTTGCGTTCTTGAAGTCGGCTGGACTAAAGTCTGAAACGGAGGTATTCGTTATGGCTTGTAAAGTTGGAGAGATAAATACAAGATGGTATAAGAAGAACATCATGAAAGTGGACACCCCAACAACTTGCAGAGCATGCCACAGTCAGCAGTCACTGTCTGCTTGCAGAGTCCACGCTCCATCAGGATATACAGAAAGACCCAATGCGGCACTTAGAATTCTCTACTTCCATCTGAGAGAATTTTATGGTATACACAAGGAGCCAGTGCTACCATATGTGCCTCTGGAAATTGGATCAGTCATCGAAAATGATAGAGCTCGAATCTACTGTAACTATGCTTTTCCAACAACTCGGCAGATCCATGCCATAAAGCCAGATATAGTACTGCTGGACAAAGTAAACCGAAACTTAGAACCAGGGTGCCTATAAAAGGTTTCCTCCTCTACAAAAAAAAAACGGAACTAATCAGAATTTTTAGCTGAAAATTCGCATAATGGGGGTTGAGATATTGATCTTCCTCCCTAAAATAATTTCAAACCTGTCCCACTTCCGGTTATGCCGAAAACAGACTACTACTTTCTTGATTTAAATAGCACACCCAGTATATTATTCTTTCATCGGATAGCTTATTTGATAGCAATTTCAGTGATCTGGGCCTCACTTTTCTTTGAATATTTCTTCAGGAGACTGGTGGCAGTTCACACCAAAAATGTACAGGGTGTTTACGAGAAGGCCATGAACTTGGACAACTCAAATTCATCAAAACTCAAGATTTTCAAATTGCCACTCACATTTTTTGTTCTTTCAGTCGATTCTACGCCTAAAAAGAGGAGGGGTTACTTAAGCAAACCCTATACCTAAAATGAGGACTTGGAGAGTTAACGACGAAAAACTTGAAATCAGGAAAAAGCGCAATTTCTTAGTGGAAGTGGTCTGTGACTTTCGGGAAACATAGGAAGAAACTAAAATCCGATGTTTCGAAAACTTAATTTGACATTTCCCGATATTTAATTAATTGTTCGTTGCGATTGTTGATTATTTTAAAACATTAAACTTTTTTTTTCTACCAGTATTTATAGACCGAAATAGAATATTTCCATTTATGTAGTTTTCATTGAAAATAGATACTTTTAATTGGGTTTTGGATTCTCAACAATCCAATGAAAAAAAATGGTTCAAGCACTGACGTGAAGTCAGAAGCTTTTGCGCGTATGTTCTATTGTCCATTCTTCTGTATTGGACACCCTTAATCGAATTTACCATGGTCAATTATGATCTCCATTCTCCTGTATTGGACACTCTTAATTCGAATTTACCATGGTAAATTCGAATTAAGTGTCCAATACAGGAGAATGGACAACATAATTTACCATGGTAAATTCGATTAAGGGTGTCCAATACAGAAGAATGGACAATAGAACATACGCGCAAAAGCTTCTGACTTCACGTCAGTGCGTGAACCAATTTTTTTTTTATTTATAATATCATTTAAATTAATATTGTAGGACGTTACTTTAAAAGTTCTAAGCTATACTGACTTACAGCTAAAATATTATAAAGAAAAGAAGCAATTGGATAGTCAAACTATCATTTTAATAAAATGATGCATTTTTATTGTTCAAATAAAGATATTTTGTCAGCTTACAAGAATTTCTTCATTCAATGGTATTTCAAAGAACTAATTACAGTTTTAAATATTTAATAAAAAAATGGAATAAATTTCATATACATATATAGATCCTATCGTATTCAAACTTGGATCTTGGTAGTAGAATTATGTTCTGAAGGCTCTCGCAAAATGTCAGCCATGTCGGATGAATAGTTTCTGATATCTAGAATTTTTTTTCAATGATTTCTTAAAAATTTTCTAGTGATACGATCCTCACAAAATTTTGCAAGAACTTTCGCGTTGGCATTCTACAATTAATAACTAAGTTTGAATTGGATTGGTTCTATATTTTTCGAGTTATTGCGAAAATAACAATCAAATTTCAGATGAATATAACTCCAAAAACGTTTGACCGATTATGCTCATGAACAAACTCAAATGTCGCATTCAGATGCACCACCTAACCTGAAAATTTCAAATCGCTATCTCTTTCCTTTCTCAGGTTATCGTGACATAAAAAATATATTTTTTAATTTTCTAGCGATACGGTTCACACAAAATTCTACACACGTCTTCAAGTCGATATTCTACAACTAATTGGCAAGCTTCAATTCGATCGAGTCTATATTTTTCAAGTTATCGAGGAAATAATATTCCAGGTGGGTATAACTCGGAAACCGTTAGACCGATTATGCCCAAAAACGAAATCAATTCTCCCTTTCGGATACGCAACCCACCCTGAAAATTGCAAGTCCCTATCTCCTTTCGTTCGAAAGTTATCGAGGTAACGGTCACCCATCTACTGAACTCGCACAAGAATGCTCGAATCTCCAACAATATTTAACCGATCGTATTAAAACTTGAAACTTGGCAGTAGAGTTAGGTTATGAAGGCTCTTGCAAAATTTCATCAATTTCAAACGAATAGTTACTGATATATAGAATTTTTTTTTTTATTTTTAATGATTTATTAAAAATTTTCTACAAATGCTATCCTCACCAAATTTTGCAAACATTTTCGCGTTGGCATTCTACAACTAATAACCATGTTTGAATTCCATCGGTTCAGTATTTTTCGAATTAATGAGGAACAAAGAACACCAAATTTCAGAAAATTTCAGATGGCTATAACTCTAAAATCGTTTGGCCGATTATGCTCATAAACAAACTGAAATGTCGCGTTCTGGTGCACATCCTAACCTGAAAATTTTAAGCCGCTATCTCATTCCGTTCACAAGTTATCGTGACAACAAAAATATTTTTTAATAACTTTTTTAAAATTTTCTAGCCATACGATTCGCATAAAATTTCAAAAACGTGCTAAGGTCCATATTCTACAACTACTAACCAAGTTTCAATTCGATCGGATTCATATTGGTTGAAAACAAAATTATTACTCGGAAACCGCTGGGCCGATTATGCCCATTAACGAACTTGTCCGTCGTATTGGGATGCGCCACCTACCCTGAAAATTTCAAGTCGCTAGCTCTTTTCGTTCTCAAGTTATCGTGGCAACGGACGGCCGGACGGCCGTACGGCCGGCCGGACAGAATCAAATTTGACCTCGAATTCTTCATTGGGGAGTCGAACTTAATCGTTTGACACCATTTTTTTTCAAAAAATTCGAAAGTTACAGACATTTGGGCAAAACTATAACGCGATGTTCCCCAGAACATACGCGCAAAAATGAATTAAAATTCATGGGATGTCAAAATAAGTTTTCGAAACATCGAGTTTCAGTTTCTTTCTATGTTTCCGGAAAGTCACAGACTACTTCCACTGAGAAAGTTATGCACATTACTGAAATTGCCATCAAATGTAGTAGTCTTTTTCCGGTATAAGCGGAAGTGGTAGAGGTTTAAAAATATTTTGGGAAGGAAGACCAATGTCAATTTTGAGCTCAAAATTCTGATTAGTTCTCCATAAACGTCTAATAGTCATTGATGTGAATCACCCTTATATTGATTACTTTTGATCGTTACGCTTAATACTGTCGATTTGGCACTGGTACACGCAGTATAATATCACGAATGAATTTTTAAAATTCATCAAGTCAAATTGTCTGGTACTCTACTCATGAATGATTGAAATAAAAATTCCATCAGAAATACCTCAAATAAACCATATTCATGACGTTGACCACCTTAATCGGGTTTGTATAAGCTTCCGTAAGGTTGTACGATGTAAAAACAAATTTGTGAGAATCTGAAATATCCATAGTATATTCATTGCTCATAAAGACGGTTTACTATACCGGGATCATATAAGATCCAAAATAGATGATTTGAGGTCGGTATATTATGAAGCTCTCAACGTGCAGTGTTGCCATGTTTATGGACTGAACGCGTCGGTCAGCTATACGAATCATATACATCAGATTCAAATCGGTAGAAGCGCCCTCGCACTGGCCAAACCCTGAAACTTTCTGTATATAATATCGTGTATAACCGACTTTTCACACCCAGCTGAAAATTCACCCCTAGCACCCCCTAACCTCCCTCATAATGATTCTATAGTCGAACGTTTCCATACCCGGAGCCGGGTCTGACAACGTCACTTTTGGATCGTATACTCGGTCGAGTATACTGATTTGGGTCTGTATGTGCGGTCGAACAAATCTATATATATATATATATATTTTTTTTTTTTACGTTATTTCTTATGAGCACACAGGCACGTGGGGATGCTTGCCTCTGGTCATAAATCAGTTTTGAGTCTTTACATGCCAATCCTTTGATTTGGCTTTCTTTGTTGATCCAGGGTTCCTGGATCAGTATAATGCTTAGTTGCAATTTTGCGAATAGTCTTGCAATCCCCGCTGAAGCTCCCTTCGCGTGATGCAAGTTCACTTGCGCTACCTTCGTGAAGCGAATACGTGAAAGTGAGGTGATAGAGGCTGTTTTACCATCATCTATGTTTCCCTCTTCTCAACCTCTTCCTATCCCTCCTCGAATTCCATGGAAGTGTGCCCTTTTTCCCCTCTTCATGGTGCCCGGATGAAGAGGTGGAGGATTTCTCCACCACTTTTCCAGTGGATACTGTTTTTTTTCCTGTTCATATTAGGCCCCACGAGTAGCTGGGGAAATACAGTCCACCTCTGCAGAGTCCCGCATACAGAGGTAAGGGGTTTGATACAACGGAGTGTCCCCCGATGCTCCGTAGTCAGTCGTCAGTAGTCCGTAGCCAGTATCAACTAGACTTCTATCTAGCCATGCATCCTTCGGCCAGGTTACTCACCTTGGATTTAGAATTTTTAATGAGGTTGTTTCCTCTTGGTCCAGGCAGTCAAGCCAAGACCCGCCCCACACCCCGTTGGCCCGGTAGACATGACCACAGACAGCCAAGGGGCGTTGGTATAACAGGATGGTCCCGAGGTTAGCTCGAGATCTCACCTGGCATCGTTAGCCTGCATGCAATCCCTTAGCCACGATACTACAGCTGGAACAGGGAAGTTTGGTCCACGACAGGGTTTTCGGTGGTCTGCCAATTCCGGTTTTAAGAGGAACGAGCCCCCTAATCCCCTGCGGACCAGATTGCTTCACTTACGATCATGCACAATTGGTCCTGGGGACGCGCTGGGCTGATACACCCAACCCTGTTGATCGTTTAAATTACGCAGGGGGTACCACGAGCAGGCGATCAAGTTCCACCCACCACTCGAGCTGCTTACTCAAACCGTTAAATTACATTGCTCTATCTCAACTGGTCTCAAAAATATTTGCAAAATAAAGAAACTCACCCCTGGCTTAAACCATCCATTACTCCCATCAGAAGACCCGGAGGACAGTTTAACAAGAAGTGCGACACCCTAATGGTACCCCATCACCTCCTTGCCAGTGTCGGTGTGGCGGCCTCGGACCCTGCATAGCATGCTCCAGTAGCGGTCCATCTGAGAAGACGGAACATCGTTCCGGAAAAATATGTCAAATGATAAAATTTGTAGTAGACAAGAGTATAGTTACTCGACTTCACGTCAGTGCTTGAAACAATTTTTTTTTCGTGATTTTTTTTTCTAGCCATATGGTTCTCACAAAATTTTACACACCTCATTATGTCGCTATTCTACAACTAGTTAGCCAGCTACAATTTCATCGGGTCTATATTTTATGAGTCATTGGGGAAATAATATTCCAGGTGGGTATAACTACGAAACCGTTTGGCCAATTATGGCCAACAGCGAACTTCACTCTCCCATTTAGATGCGCAACCTACCCTGAAAATTGCAGGTTCCTATCTCCTTTAGTTCGGGAGTTATCAAGGCAACGGTCACCCATCCAGCTACTGAACTCACACTAGGCTGCTCAGATCTCCAACAATATAGATCCGATGGTGTTCAAACTTGGAACTTGGTAGTAGATTTAGGTTCTGAAGGCTCTCGCGAAATATCTGCCATGTCGGATGAATAGTTTTTGATATATATAGAATTTTTTTCAATGATTTTCAATGATTTTTAAAAAAAATTCTGGTGATACTATTACTCACAAAATTTTGGAAGAATTTCCGTGTTGGCATTCTTCAACTAATAACCATATTTAAATTGGATCGGTTTAGAATTTTTCGAGTTATTAAGGAAATAACAACCAAATTTCAGATGGCGATAACTCAAAAACCGTTTGGCCGATTATGCTTATAAACAAACTCAAATGTCACATTCAGATGCACAACCTAACCTGCAAATTTCAAGTCGCTATCTATTTCCGTTCTCAGGTTATCGAGACATACAAAATATTTTTTAATAATTTTTTAAAATTTTCTAGTGATATGATTCTCACAAAATTTCATAAACGTGTTTAGGTTTATATTCTACAACTATTGACCAAGTTTCAATTCGATCTTATTTATATTGGTTGAAAACAAAATTATTACTCGGAAACCATTGGGCCGATTATGCCCATTAACGAACTTGTCCGTCGTTTTGCGATGCGCCACCTAGCCTGAAAATTTCAAGTCGCTAGCTCTCTCCGTTCTCAAGTTATCGTGGCAACGGCCGGACGGCCGGCTGGCCGGACGGACAGAATCAAATTTGACCTCGACTTCTTCATCAGGGAGTCGAACCCAATCGTTTGAGACCATTTTCGGCGAAAAAAATCGAAAATTACAGACATTTGGGCAAAATGATAACGCGATGTTACCCAGAATATACGCACAATAAGCACTGAAGTGAAGTCAGGAGCTTTTGTGTGCATGTTCTATTGTCTATTCATGCCTCATACGAAATTGATGGAGCTGAAATTCAATACTCGATTGTGAAATGGGGGCTCAAAGGTATGTGCGTAATTTCAGCTGATTCTGACGTATTGTTTCCGGAATATATTTTTTTTCTAGTGATACGACATTCACGAAAGACAGTTTCTGAAATATAGATTTTTTTTATTACTTTTTTAAAATGTTCTGTTTATATGATCTACAGAAAAATCCGCAAAAATTTGAGCGTCAGCATTCTACAAATATATATATATATATATTCTTTTGACTGAGAGCTGTATATGTGTTAGCAGAGGTTGTTGTAACGGGGTACCATACAATTCGACGTAAGATACAAGAGCTTAGGGAAAAACCTCAGCAAAAAAACCTTTCTCCCCGTGAGTGTGGTGATTTGTAACTATTGTTTACAAAATTTGCTGAAATTTAAAAATATTGTTGGGCATATATTTCCCTCTTCCCTCGTCAAAAAACGGATAGGTTTCTCCAAGGTACCCGAAACTCAACCTGAAAAATGAAAAGACAAGAGGAGGAAACGAGCAAATTTAAAATAATACATATCCTTTCAAAAGTCTCCTCTCACATAAATACCTCTCTGTAGGCGAATGGGATCTCGTGGAGAAGAATCGCCTCCGCGATCGAAGATATTCACTCTTGAAGTCCCCTCAATATTTGAATTCAAAAATGAAAATGTTGCTCTTAAGGCCAGGAGGGTCTCTTTCAAAACCAGGTCTGACCGGTCCAAGCGATGATTATTCAGAACTTCAGATGTTCGAAGACCGCTACAGGGCCCTAAAGAAGGGCTATCATCTCCCATAGATGCATATTTTACTTTATATTGTATAAAAGAATGAAAAAATGCGCCGGACAGATTACGACTTATGTCATGATAAATAAATACCATGTATGGACTGGATCGGATTCGTATTTTTAAAATTATTGAGGAAATAATAACAAAATTTCAGATGGGTGTAACTCCAAAACCGTTTGGCTGATTATGCCTATTAACAAACTTAAATTTGTCATTCAGATGAGCAATCTACCCTGAAAATTCAAGTTACTATCTCTTTCTGTTCCGAGGTTATCATAAGATACATAATATTTAAAAAAAAATTTCTAGTGAAACCATTCCCACGAAAATCCTTTTTTCCGTTAGAATGTTATCGTGGCAACGGCCGGCTGTACATAATCAAATTAGACCACGAATTCTTCATCAGTGAGTCGAACCTAATCGTTTGAATAGCTTTCCGAACTCTCCTTCAATACTATGTAATGAATACTTTTCTGTCTCTAACCAGATAATTAAACTGGTCGACTTTTTGTGGCCATTTAAGGACATTTCGAATGAAATTATTGATCATTTAGAATGAGTGGTGCCCTAATATTTTCAGATTTTTTGAATTAATAATATTTATAGATTTAATCATTCCTCGGAATGGCCAGCTTCCCCGCAGGGTAACGACACAGAGTTCAACGTACAGAGACTGGTTTTCAACATTGTTAGAATTCCATATCCAACGAATCTCGTCCTTGTATTCAACTCAGGACATAGGGATCTTGGCTGCAGGACTGCTACTAGGGTGAATAATACACTTCTTTCAAACTGTCGACGTTTCGATCCTATTTGGGATCTTCTTCAGGACTGTAAAAGTATTTAATGAGAATTTTTGGACAAATGAACAATCTTTTTTTGTATTGTTGTAACCAGATTGTTTATTTGTCCAAAAATTCTCAATAAATACTTTTAAAGTAAAGAAGAAGATCCTAAATAGGATCGAAACGTCGACAGTTTGAAAGAAGTGTATTATTCACCCTAGTAGCAGTCCTGCAGCCAAGATCCCTATTTCCTGAATTGTAAGAATTGTAAGAATGAAAATATGTGAATGTGTATATGGGGGATGGAGTTCCAAGAATGAAATATTCTTCCTTGTAAAGATACTCTTTCTGATGGGTTTTGTTTTCAGTTCATACAACATTCATATTTCAGAGTAAGTTATTCGCAAAAAATAGAACCCCCTCCTTTTTGCGAGTATGTTCTGGGGAACATCTCGTTATCATTTTGCCCAAATGCCTGTAATTTTCGAATTTTTCGCCGAAAATGGTCTCAAACGATTGGGTTCGACTCCCTGACCAAGAATTTGAGGTCAAATTTGATTCTGTCCGGCCGGCCGTTGCCACGATAACTTGAGAACGGAAAGAGATAGCGACTTGAAATTTTCAGGGTGGGTGGCGCATCTCAATAGGACGGACGAGTTCGATAATGGGCATAATTGGCCCAACGGTTTGCGAGTAATAATTTTGTCTACAACCAATACTGATCCGATCGAATTGAAACTTGGTGAGTAGTTGTAGAATATGAACCTCAGGACGTTTGTGAAATTTTGTGAACATCGTATCACTAGAAAATTTTTTAAAAATTATTAAAAAATATTATTTACGTCACGATCGAGGTCACGATAGCCTAAGAACGGAAAGAGATAGCGACTTGAAATTTTCAGGTAAGGTTGAGAATCTAATGCGCCAATTGAGTTTGTCTATAGGCATAATTGGCAAAACGATTTTGGAGTTATACTCATCTGAAATTAAGCTGTTATTTCCCCAATAACTCAGAAAATATAGACCAATCCAATTCGAATATGGTTAATAGTTGTAGAATGGCAACGAAAAAATTCTTGTAAAATTTTGTGAGGATCGTATAACTAAAAATTTTTTGAAAAATCATAGAAAATTATTGAAAAAAATTATATATATATCGGAAACTATTCGTCCGATATCACTGAAATTTTGCGAGAGCCTTCAAAACCTAACTTTACTACCAAGTTCTAAGTTTGAACATGATCGGATCTATATTGTTGGAGATCCAAGTAGCCTTGTGTGCGTTCAGTAGCTGGATGGGTGTGCGATGCCTCGACAACTCTCGAACAAAAGGAGAAAGGAGAAAGGAACTTGCAATTTTCAGGATAGGTTGCACATCTGAATGAGAGAGTTGAGTTCGCTGTTGGCCATAATCGGCCCAACAGTTTCGGAGTTATACCCATCTGGAATATTATTTCCTCGATAACTCAAGAAATATACACTCGACCAAATTGAAGCTTGGTAACTAGTTGTAGAATATTGACATGAACTGTAAAATTTTGTGAGGACCGTATTACTAGAACATTTTTAAAAAATTACGAAAAAATATTATGCATCTCATGATTCCTTGGGAACCGAAAGAATTAGTGACAGTGCAGTTTTCAGGGTAGACTACGCATCCGAATATGACATTTGAGTTCGTCAACTAACATAATCGGCCAAATGGTTTAGGAGTTATATCAATCTGAAATTTGGTTGTTATTTCCTCAATAACTCAAAAAATACGAATCCGATCCAATTCAAATATGGTTGTTAGTTGTAGAATGCCAATGCGAAACTTCTTGCAAAATTTTGTGAGGATCGTAGCACTAGAACATTTTTAAAGAATCATTGAAAAAAAAATATGTTCATGTACTGACGTGAAGTCAGGAGCTCTTGCGCGTCTGTTATTTTGTCCGTTCTCCTGTATTGAAAACTCTTAATCGAATGATGAATTCTATTGTCTGTTCCCTTGTATTGGAGATTCTTAATCGAATTTACCATGATAAATTAGATCAAGGGTGTCCAATGAAGGAGAATGGAGAAGTGAACATACGCGCAAAAGCTTCTGACTTCACGTCAGTGCTTGAACCATTTTTTTTTTTCTACTTTCAAGTTTTTTTCACTTTTCGTTTGGTATATTTGGTGACTCGGAATTGCGCAGATGGGATGCTAAAATCTTCGCACGACCTTGATAAATATAATTAATTGAAAATCGGTTTGCTCCTGATCGAATAATGAAAATACCATTTTGAGAGCTTTTAAATGTCACTAAATGTTCCGCAGATGGGGCTCGAACATACCACATTCACTTTGAGAATTTTTAAAAGTCATTAAAAAAAAGTGTTCAAGCACTGACTTGAAGTTAGCAACTTTTGCGCATGTTCTATTGTCCAT
The DNA here is from genome assembly GCA_937662695.2 of Halyzia sedecimguttata. NCBI lineage: Eukaryota > Metazoa > Arthropoda > Insecta > Coleoptera > Coccinellidae > Halyzia > Halyzia sedecimguttata. The sequence goes on from OW569415.2 coordinate 15,605,796, forward strand.
TCACCTCTATTGGACACTCTTAATCGAATTTACCATCGATATGGACCGTTTTCTCAGCTTTTATAAGATATGAATACAGTTGGAATTTAACTTAATTTCGGTGGTTCACCCCACGGACAGGCTAAGCCTTTGTGGGAATCACTATTATTTGTAGAGACTTTTGTACCTGTATAATATCTGCAAATAAATTATTATTATTATTACTATTTCTTACCATTTTATTAACTTTAGTAATGAGAGAATCGTCTAAGATCAGAGACTTTTTAATTCTGACATATGTTTTCTATCGGAATTGAAATTGATTTAATATCTAATAATATAGGAAAAAAATACTGCATAAATCATCTGGCGGTATTTATTAAACTGAGTATTGGATCCAAATTCCTTTTAAAATATCGTAAGTCGGAACTGACCCAAGTCTGCTCGTATCTCCAACAATGCGGATCCGATCGTGTTCAAACTAGCAACTTTGTTTTAGAGTTTGTTTGAAGGTTCTCGCGAAATTTCAGTGATGTTGGTCGAATACTTTCTGGTATATAGAATTTTTTTTACAGATTTTCAATGATTTCTTAAAAATTTTCTAGTAACACGATCTTCACGAAATTTCGCAATACTTTTTACGTCTGCATTCTATGACCAATTACCATCGAAAATTCTGGTGCCCAAATGTCTGTAATTTTTTAATTTTTGGCTGAAAATGGTCTTAAACGATCTAGTTCGATTCACTGAGCTAGACAGTTTAATTTTTCAGAGTAGGTTTGTGAGATAAATATCTCAGCTGAGTTCGTTATTAGGCAAAATCGACCTGATGGTTTCAGAGTAACGAAAAAAAAATTTTCGAAGATACTTTCCTTAGGTATTTCTAGTTGTGAAAACTATGAACCGAGTGTAAGTTGCAACAAATTATACCACGAGGTTAAATCATTGCAGACTGCTCATTTAATCTTGATACATAAACTATTATTTGAATTTAATTTCTAGTTCAATCATAAGAATTATTATGTATTAGTCCATAGTCCATTGATATCATTCCCAACTCTGAGAAACCAATTCATTCGGAGATATTGTTTGTCAAAAATTGAACAAGAGTGCCAAGCTCCTGCCACAGGGCTTTACCCCTTTTTAAACCGAATGAGGGATACATTGAATACATCATTATCACATGATTCGGAGCTGATGGACATCAAACTTTACAAATTGGCGAATGCCGAGTGACATTCAACCTCCGAAACGGTATATTGAACAACGTTCCCGATCTCAGTCTTTTCTCAGGGACCCTGAAATATATCAACTCAAGAATTGAAGCGGCCAAGTAGTCATTACCGGAATCCAAATTATTACGAAAAGAGAAGTACCTCAACAATTTGAGTTGAACGGTCTACAAACGATGGTCGTGACATCTGTAATGTGGGTTCCAAATCGTATATGCGAAGTTAAGTTTAGCGATCACGAAGGAATAATATGAAGCAAGCAAGGTTTTATTTCTTCTGAAAGGTTTATTGTGTCGGATGGTGAATCCGATCATCCTATTCGAGGAAGAGATGATGTTATCGATATATTCTTTAAAATTTAGCTTAGTATCCAGAGTTACACCTAAATCGCAAATGCTATCGACTTGTTGCAGTAGACATTGATCGAAAGAGTAGGTAGTGCAAATTGAAAGGCTTAATATTTCTTGTAAATGATATTTTAAAACATTTATTCAAATCGATGAAAAACTGTAATTACTCCTGCAATAATCCGAATATCTATTTAATTCCTCCTGGAACTACAGGCTGTCCCCAACACTATACCTACTTTCGAATATACGAGTATCTTGAGATCAGCTGCATATATGAGGAACTTGGTGTATTTGAAATAGAAAGAGATATTATTCAAACAAATAATGAAAAATAGGGGACCCAGATGAGACCACTGTGGTACGCCCAACGTATTGTTGTAGATCACTGTTTACACAAGCAAATTGAGACCAATTCAAAATATAGCACTTAATTTGCCTCAAGTGATTAATCTTATGGAACGCTTTCTTTAAGTCAGTGTATATAGCATCCAGTATGGATAACGGCTTTCAAAACATTCATGGAGATGATCTAAAAAAGTTGATAAATTAGTTTTCGTCGCCATCTATGAAAAGTGAAATTTTACGTACTAATTTGCGGCTGTAGAATCGACTATTTTTGTAGACAAGTACTTGACGAAAAAGTACTTTTTCGTCCGCAAATACTTTTTGGTCCGCTGTGGTCACTATGAATTCGGCATGATACGGTTCAATACAAACATAAGTTTCTATAAGAATAACTTCAGTCGCTGTGGTCACTATAGATACGACATGATAAGGCTCAATACAAACAAAAGTGTGAGAATGTGAGAATAACTGTCAGTTACCATTGTGAAATTATTTAAGAAGTCCAAAATTCATAAAAGTATGTAGAGGCCGACGGAAAAATGTAACATGCACTACTTGTTCATTGGTACATAAATAACTATCCTAGGTTTCGAGCCTTTATGAAGCCATGCTTATTCTGAATTATTACATCTTTCACATGATACGCAACGAATTTGTAGACCAAAGACTCAAATACCTTCGGAATGGTCGATAGAATAGTTATTAGTCGTTATTTCAGAACACAGTCCTTACGGTAACCTTTATGGATGGGAATTACTTTGGAGAACTTCCAACGATCAGGGGAAAGACAACTATTGAGCAACCTATTGAAGAAAATAGTCGAAGGCAAAGCAATGGATTTATGCCAATTCTTTCAAAATAACGGCAGAATATCTTCTGGCCTCGCACCTTTATTTTGATTCAAAGAAACGTATTGCCTCCTCAACATTCTGAAGAGGACTCATTTTTACCATCCATCAATACTAATAGAGATGTGCTATGACCTCTGCTACGTGAAGTATATCAGAAAAAAATGTTTGAATCCCGTGGAATGTCCCACTCAAGAGCATCAAATAACGGTGAAAATTTCTTGAAATAAGCTTCTTTGACAGAATCCTAATATTGATCGTTATGATATATGTCTATAAATTTTATATTTTGTGTGAGATCTTTGTTTCTGTCGAATAGCTCGTATGGTTTCTCTAGATTAATAATAAGGGAATTTTCTTATTGATACGAGTTTTAGTCACATATTCAAAATATAATCTCTTCAATGTATCATAGAGAATATCCACGCACGCATATACGTCTACATTGTTTAAGAGAGAGCTCCAATTTTTTTTAATGAGATGCGAATTCAGTTCATCGTAGCCAGCCCTACGAAAATTAAACTTGCATAAAAGAGGGTCCCTCAGAAAAGTATGAACATTAACATCAAACAAAAACAAATGAAGTAGGTACATAAGTGATAAGTGAATTAGAGGAAATAATACTTTTCAATGATTATTCGAAATGTCAACCTATGATGTCAACCTTGAGTTCCTGGCGAATGTAAAGGAGGTGAGTGAAACGAAAATATTTTCCTAGCCGACAAACAAAGAAGACGTTTCATAGGTGGGAATACAACTGACCATAAGTAACTCGTCCAATAAATTCACATTTTTCAGGGATACTCAAGTACTTAAAAATGTTACTCATCTACTGCACATTTACGGAAAAGTTCAAGGTCAGCATTTCGAATAACTAATGTGAATGAACATTTCCTTTAATTTATTGAGGAGTTCCAATCCTATAAACATGCTAATAACGACACGTTTATATATAATTTTTTTATGAATCACTATGAGATCGGATGAAATGATATTTGCATATTAGCATATGCATATTTAATATTATTAAATGATAACTCATTCAAAACTCTTGCACTTTATACCATTCATAAAATTTTGTGATTGGATATTTATAGATTTTTCATTATTTCACACTCGTTTTCACACCTATTTGTCAAGTGTGCCCCCATAATTATGGGGTTTAATTGATTTAAAAAAAATGAGCTTTGGTATAATATCAAAAACTAAAATGTCACAAAAAAATGGGGGAAAAGCCCTGTAACAGGAGATTTGGCGCTCTTGTTCAAACTTTGACAAATCTTATCTCCGAATGTATTGGTTTCTCAGAGTTTGGAATGATATGAATGGATTCTTACAATAGAACTGTATCATGAAAGAAATTCAAATACCTAATAGTTTATTTATCAAGATTAAATCAGCAATCTGCAATGATTCAACCTAGTGGAATGGGTTGTTGCAACTTAGACTGGGTGCATAGTTTTCTCAACTTGAAATACATGAAGTATCATCCGAACGTCTAGAGAATTATATAATTAAAACGTCATTTTTATTCGTTAAAGTTACATATAATGTACAATTGGCCAATGTTGCATATTGAAAATTAAAACCATCTAATAATGAACTGGTAGGATTCTGTTCAAAAGCTGATGCCTCAATAGAGTAATCTGAGTTGCTGGTTCCAGGGAATTGGTTAACGCTCAATATCCTACCAGCAATCTCATTCTTATTTCGCAGCGAATCCTCGATGTACGCTTCTGCTACTTCCAACCTCCGTGTCGTTTCAAAGACTCAATGTTGGCTCCTCCATCTATGAGTAGTGTAGCAGAAGTTCACCTCAATGAATGACCTGTGTATTCGTTTGGATGATTCAATTGCAAAAAAGTGTCAACTTTTCTCGGAACACTTTCTATACTATGTTTTCCCATCACATCTCTGTAGCATTTTCTAGATTGATATTTCAAAAAAAATCTATCGAAATCGTTTGGTCTTTACGCAGTGTATCTCCCATGAATATTTAGATTATTGTCCCTAATAGAACTGTGAATGTTCGGATTTTTCTCGTTTTACTATTAGGAATATTGACTATTATAATATTTCCCTTGTCCTCGATATTTTTAGTTTTCATTTTCAACATTTCGTCACATCTGCAGGCACCAGCTGCTCCGAATAATAAAACAATCTGAAACAACCACCTGATCAAAATACAAAATTCAAAATTACTTGAAATATGATGGTTACCTTCAATCCTAAATATGAATCATCCGGTGCTTCGAAAAGAAAACGATCGAACTCTTCCTTAGAAAAAACTCTTGATTTTTTTGATACACTTCATTGGATTTTTTCAAAAATGCGCGCAACTTCAGATATCTACCAATTACTATTTCATGTTTGATCCTTAGTTGTGACTTTATCATTGACTATCGGACCCACAAAGTACAGGATTTCCATTTTTTGTTCTGTAGCCATTAAGTTGAAATATGCTAGAAGCACATTCTCTTGGTAGACTGTCACATTTTTCGAATTGCACCAATTCACGAAGTGATCATAAGCTGCAGAAAATTTTTCAATAGACTTCCATGGTCCAAGGGAAGAGACTGCTTCATTTGCCAAAACCTCAATTTCTGAAGACATTTTCACTTTCAACCACTTCTCACCAGCTCGCAAATGATAACTACCAATTATTTTACTGTATATCTTTCAGAATGAATTTTGCTTGGCAACCATAACTAGGCAAATGTTCCATAATTCACTCAATTATAATGATCGTAAATGGATAGACTTATGTGCATACATGCATATCAATCCAAAAGTGTATATTCAGATATTTATGAATTTCAAAAAGTTTTAGAATAAAATAACATATTTCATTCGGAGTAGTAGTGACTTTTCATGGCTCCGCTTTGAATAATCTCAAGCTCGCCATGAAAAGTGACACTTCTCCTCCTTATGAAATAATATACTATTAATAATTCATTTTATTTTTTTGAAAGATTGAATATGTATTTTATATTCTTGTTTTCCTTTATTTGAAAACTTATCTCATTATACGATTATACAATCCTCGTTTGATATTTTAATACTTCATAAATAATCATTAAAGGATACTGTGGGAGGTACATTCATTATTAAATGGTTTCTTTCTGGGTTCTCTCTCCCAAACCCAGACAGAAACCATTTAATAATTAATAGTTCATACCACTAACACATTCATTTTTTATTATGAACCTTAACTCGGGAAAAAATATTTGATACACAAATGTAGATCCATATTTCAGCCTTTTTTGCTAGCAACATTATGAAAATACTATGTGTATATAGGAACATGTCTCACTACTTAAGGAAGTAAAAGGTACCTAATATAAACCTCAGTTGTCAACGAACAGTAATTTCGTTTGATGATTCCGTTATGTTGTTATTTCCTATTGTCTTCATAAACTAAATAATTGAAATGATCCAATTCTAAATCTGGAACATCATCCCCAATATTTATACATAAATGATTCAATATGCAACAAGTCAATATTATTTTCGGTATCAAAACAGTATTGTTTATTTTCACAAATTCGAGATTCGGGTACTTGTTTTCCAACAGAAAACAATTTCAAAGTACGATTTATGAACAAAATAGAACAGAAATAAATTTGAAAAGTCCCTAATAAATAATCATTAAAGAATACTGTGGGAGGTACATTCATTATTGAATGGTTTCTTTCTGGGTTTTTCTGCCAAACTCTGAAAAATGTCTATTAAATAAAAAATTATTATTTATTATTTTTCAGAGTTTGAGATAGAAAACCCAGAAAGAAACCATTTAATAATATCTCTAATAGCTAGATAAGATAACATTTATGAACAGTGAACACAGACAGATAGAATCCGCATTCTGTGAAAACATAGAAGTACGATGCAATATTGAAAAATAATATCTCGGAAAGTATTATCTTTTTAGAGTTAAAATGATATCAATAGATTCTTATGATGAAACTGCATCTTAAATAAAATTGAGCTTAAAATTTGTGAAAAAAAATTTCGTTACTCCGAAACCACCGGTCCGATTTTAACCAATAACGAACTTAATCGAGATATTTATCTCCCAAGCGTATTCTGGAAATTTTAACTGTTTACTTCATTCCATTCGAGAGTTATCGTGGTTACAGCCAGCCTGCCGAACGGCCGGAAAGAATCAATTTCGACCACTGATTCTTGATCAGTGAGTCGAACCAAAACATTTAAGACCATTTTAAGCCAAAAATTCGAAAATTACAGACATTTGGGCAAATTGATAAGCACTTTGTTCCGAGGAACAAGAGCGCCAAAAATTATGAATGTTATTGAAGTAGATGTTCAAAGTGGTCACCGCGAACGCCATGGCAACATCCTTACCTCAAATAAAAATTTCTTCTAATATTATTCAACATCTCAGGAGTGATCATTTTCTTTCTATCACCTTGAAGGCAAATAAGTTTAGTATTATTTCAATATGATTTGGGAATATTCGAGGGAATACTATAATGAATTTCGGTAATCCCACTATTTTATATTTTTCTTTCTTGATTTTTGCAATAAACATGAAAGTGATAACATTTCGGAATAGATGATGACGAGACCTTTCAAACGATGTGTCACATGCCCATGTTTCCTATTTGAAAAATTGTTGTACCTGTATTTTGAAGGGGGTTGAAGGTAGGGTTCGCATTTTTACGAAGAAGAATGACAACTTGAAATTTGAATTTGACGTATTCAGAGTAGAATTAGTTGTTTCTAGGTTGTATGGGTTAGATTGGAAATGTTCACGTGTTCACAAGTGAACTGCGCATGCGCATAAGTAAGCTGGATATTTATGGTGTTGTTTGTGCTAGGATGCAAGTGAATTCTCCTCCGTATTTGCATGGTACATGGTACGAAATACGACAGTGAATGTTGTACAATACCCTCTGGGTAGATCAGTAGATCTTCGGCTCGCTCTTTCCACTGAGCTTGAAGTACTCATCATTCAATTCAAATTAGCCAACGTGACCACGCGCGCCTAAGAGTACTGACTTCACGTTAGTGCTTTTTTATATTTTTTCAAGTTCTGGCTATCAATACGGTTTGGCTGTTAGTTTTACCGTAGATCGAAATAACAAAAATTATGTTATGGGACCCCTGTTGGGAACGCAATTGGTAACGCCTATTCGCCAAATCCGAACGTATTTTGATATAGATTTACCAAATATAGTTATTCATAAATTGGCCCCAGGGCAACGATACAGATATTTAAACTCGGAAACAACGCTATTTCCTCGAAAATGACAATTCCGAGCACGGACAAGCTCAGAATTGCCATGAAATTTCTCTTCAAATCTCACAATAACAGCTCAGCACCAAATCCATGACCGCTAGACGCAAACCACTCCCAACATGAGCCATACAATCCAAAGATCTCCTCTGCGCATGTGCAATCTACTCGTGGCTTAGAGTCATCTCAAAATACCACACGTAACACAAAATTCCGATTATTCAAAACCATTAGTTCAGGAGATATCACAGCTCCAATCCGCGCATACCCAGACAGTTTCAAGGGGATTCTATGAAGGAAAAGCACCCAGCACCTCAAAACCCCAATCCCCTCAGAGGGAAACTCTGATTCTTCAAAACCATTGGTTCAGGAGATATCACAACCTTCAATCCACGCATGCGCGAACATTCCCAAGGGGATTCTGTGAAGTGATAGCATTCTGCACCTCAAAAACCCAATCCTCTCAGACGAAAACTCTAGCTGTTAAATCACTTCTCGTATGCTCATGTGCATTACGATTTGGACACTTCAACTCGGAAAAAACGTTATTTCCCCCAAGGTGACTTGTCCGCGCACTGAATTGCCATGGATATTGTTTTTAAACCTCACAATATCGGCTCAGCACTCCCGACATAAGCCGTATAACCCAAAAATAGTCACTTCTCTTCTGCGCATGTGTAATCTACTCGCAGCTGAAAGTCCTCTCAAAATCACACACCTAACAAAAAACTCCGATTCTCCAACAGTAGTGGTTGAGGAGATATCGCATCTTCAATCCACGCATGCGTAGACCCTCACCAGGGGATTCTATGGAGGAACAGCATCTGCCACCCCAAAACCCCAATCCTCTCTGACGAAAACAACAGCAGTTGAATCACTGATGGTCTGCTCATGCGCTTAACGAAAAATGCCCATAAGGGGTAATCTACTTACGGCTGAAAGTCTTCTCAAAATCACAAACCTTGAAAAAAACTCCGATTCTCCAACACTAGTGTTTCAGGAGATATTTCATCTTGAATCCATGCATGCGCGGACCCCCACCAGGGACCTCACTATGGAGGAATAGCATCCGCCACAACAAAACCCCAATTCTCTCTGACGAAATCACTTCTCATCTGCGCCCATGCGCATAACGAAAAATCCCTGCAAGGGGCAGCAGTAACTTCAAACAATTGGTTCAAGCCCTGTGGACAGGAGCTTTGGCGCTCTTGTTCAAACTTTGACAAATCATGTCGCCGAAATTATTGGTCTCTGGGAATGATATAAATGGATTCTTACGATAGAACTACATCATGAAAGAAATTAAATTCAAACAGACCGATTCTCCCCAATAACGAACATATCCAAGATATTCATTCCTCAAATCTACTCTGAAAATTGTATTATATCAATTAAAACTTGGACAATATTGCAGTTTTGTTTCTACTGGAGATATTCTGAACCCAATTTGATTATGTATCTTACCAAAGAATTTCCATCATCATATGGAATATCCACGGGCATTATATTATCACCTTAAAAGTATAATATCATATCATCCTCATAATTCTAAGAAAGCTGAGGTTATTCCATTGGACATTTTGCATTCAATCATACTTTGTTTTCTAGAACAGGAGGTGTATTTTATATCAAGGCTAACGAACCAGAAATAATTTTGGCATTTATCTCGCATAGGAAAATATGATGACATGTAAGAATACAGATCATATAATAATTTATAGATAGAATAAATTAAGTACAGCATTCTGTGATAACCGAAGTAGGTACGTTTCATTATTGTAATTTCGAAAAATCATATCTCCGAAAGTATTAGCTTGCTAGATCTCAAAATGATATCAATTAATTTTTATGGTGAAACTGCATCTTAAAAAAAAATTTATTTGAAATTTGTTATGAAAAGACAAATATTTTTTTTTCGATAACGAGATATTTACCTCCCAAACCTACCCTGAAAATTTCAACTGCCTAGCTCATTCTATTCGAGAGTTATTGTAAAAACAAAATTTTAAAATTTTAAATTTTTTTTTGACATTTTACGGCAACCCGATCAATACAAAACCTCACATGCATATAAAGGATATTATTCTACAATCTGATGTAAATCTCAGACAGATCCAGAGATTGGTTTCGGAAATATCCATACAAAATATTTTTACTAAAAATGGCCATAAATCCGAAACCGCTTGGTGGATTTCACCCGCCGTAACGAGATACTTAAGCTACAAACCCACCCTGCAAATTTCAACTCTAACTCTTTTCGTTCGAGAGTTATCGTGTTAACGGACATAATCGATTTTGACCACGGATTCTTGATATGTGAGTCGAACCGAATCGTTTCAGCCAAAAATTCGAAAATTACAGACATTTGGGCAAATGGATAAGCACTCTGTTCCGAGGAACAAGAGCGCCAAAAATGACATCTGTTGAATCAAACTTCAACATTGTGAATAGCATATTTTATTTTGAGGAGAACTGACTTTTCACTCCGTTCGCTGGGTAAATACACGCTCGCCATGAAAAGTTACGCTTCTCCTACGCATAGAAAATATAATATTATTAAATTACGTCAAGATAATATGGATGGAATGACCCAAAAATTATATTACTCTATGCGTTGTAGAAGTGTGACTTTTCATTGCAAACCTGAGTTTACCCGCTGAACGGAGGCAAGCCCAAGGAAACTCCCACTGGCAGAACTTTCCTGTCATCTTGTCAATCAAAATATCATGCTGCTGTTGTACTTTTGGAAATAAAAAAAATTGGTTCAAGCCCTGTATACAGGAGCTTTCTGGCGCTCTTGTTCAAACAGACAAATTATATCTCCGAAAGTATTGGTTTCTCAGAGTTGGGAATTATATCAATGTATTCTTATGATAGAACTGCATGATAAAGGAAATTCAATTCATATAATAGTTTATTTATTAAGATTAAATGAGCAATCTGAGAATGGGAGCTGCACCATGGAAGAAATCAAATTAAGATAGCTGAAATGAATTTGACTCTCTCTTATAGAACAGGACGACATGTACGAGTATGAACACAGATCATATACCGCCGTATTCACAAAGCATTCAATTTCCGTTAAGTCCTAACTGAGGTCGTCAGTTAAGGATAAATAAGAATCGCAACCTCAGTTAAGGTATGTAACGGTGATGAAACAGGCATGTTTCACGTTAATTTTCACTTAAACTGAGGTTGCGATTCTTATTTATCCGTAACTGAGGACCTCAGTTAGGACTTTAGGAGATCGAATGTTTTGGGAATACGGCGGATAATAATTTATAGATAGAATAATTAAAGCTTTCTGTGTAAACATAGAAGTACGAATCATTATTGAAATTTCGAAAGATCATATCTCCGAAAGTATTAGCTTGTTGGAGTTGAAAATGATATCAATGGATTTTTATGGTGAAACTGCATCTTGAATAAGAAATGAATTTGAAATTTGTTACTTAAAAAAATTTTTTTTTTCGTTACTCTGAAACCATCTGGCCTATTTCGCCCAATAACGAACTTAACCAAGATATTCATCTCCCTAACTTTCTCTGAAAATTTCAGCTTCCGTTCGAGAGTTATTGTAGAATTTTTTTTCTTAAGTTTTCAAAAATTTTTGTTGACATTTTGCGGTAACCTAGTCAATACAAAACTTCACATGCGTATAAAGGTCATGATTCTACAATTTGATGCTGAATTTCAGATAGATCGAGTGATCAGTTTCGGAAATATTCATAAAAAATATTTTTACTAAAATCGCTCATAACTCCGAAACTACTTGATGGATTTCGCCCATTAACGAACTCGTCCAAGATATTTACGCTCCAAACTCACCTTGCAAATTTCAATCCTCTAACTCCTTTCGTTCGAGTGTTATCGTGCCTACGGCCGGCCGGCCGGACAGGCCAGATCGGCCGGACTGGCCGGACCGGCCGGACAGAATCGATTTCGACCTCGGATGCTTGATCAGTGAATCGAACCAAATCGTTTGAGAACATTTTCAGCCAAAAATTCGAAAATTACAGACATTTGGGCAAATTGATAAGCACTCTGTTCCGAGGAACTAGAGCGCCAAAAATTGGTTCAAGCCCTGTGGACCGGAGCTTTCTGGCGCTCTTGTTCAAACAGACAAATTATATCTCCGAAAGTATTGGTTTCTCAGAGTTGAGAATTATATCAATGTATTCTTATGATAGAACTGCATCATAAATCAATGAAAAATTATATACGATTTACACTTATTTATTCAATATTGTGACGCGTTTCGTCGACACAGCGACTTCATCAGACTACATCATACTGTATGATGTAGTCTGATGAAGTCGCTGTGTCGACGAAACGCGTCACAATATTGAATAAATAAGTGTAAATCGTATATAATTTTTCATTGAGTTAATATGGATTTGCATCAAGTAAAAGCCACAAGCATTAAATTTTTGCATCATAAATGAAATTCAAGTCAAATTATAGTTTATTTATCAAGATTAGATGAGCAATCTGATAATGAGAACTGCACCATAGAAGAAATCAAATTAAAATAGTTGAAATGAATTTGACTCTCTCTTATAGAACAGGATGACATATACGAGTATGAACACAGATCATATAATAAATCATAGATAGAATAATTATAGCATTCTGTGAAAACATAGAAGTACGATTCATTATTGAAATTTCGAAAAATCATATCTCCGAAAGTATCATTTTGTTGGAGTTAGAAATGAAAACAATGGATTTTTATGGTGAAACTGCATTTAAAAAAAATATATTTTGAAATTTGTAAGTTAAAAATCTATTTTTTTTCCATGCTCCGAAACCATCTGGCCTATTTTGCCCAATAGCGAACCTAACCGAGACATTTATCTCCCTAACCCACTCTGAAAATTTGAACAGCCTAGCTCATTCCGTTCGAGAGTTATTGTAGAAACTAAATTCAAAAATTTTAATTTTTTTTTGATACTTTACGGTAACCCGATCAATACACAACTTCACTTGCGTCTAAAGGTCATGATTCTACAATTTGATACTAAATTTCAGATAGATCGAGTGATCGGTTTGGGAAATATTCATAAAAAACGCTTTTAGTAAAAACTCCGAAACCGCTTGATGGATTTCGCTATAACGACATACGACTGTTCCCAAGTCGCAGTGGTTAAATTCGGAGCTACTAGAACTCAGGGATCCGCGGTCTAGCTCCAGTGGAGATGGGAGTGGGTTTCTAAAAAGGGAACCTAGTAAATGGGCGCCAGGTAAATTTAAGTCTCCCAGATACCCCAGCGTAATGTAATAATTCCTAAATCCACCAAAAGAATATTCACGCTAAAAACAAACGATTTATTCCAGTAGCTTACAACCCAGGTCTCTAGATTCAACAAAATATAACTACTGTGAAACCCTGAATGAGGGTGACGGAAATTGTACGTAGATATTTCTCTCTGATTCAAATACGCGTCGCTTGAGCTCAGGCGCATCCACGTTTCTTATCTATGATCTTGTATGATTTACGCAAATCTTTCCCCAATTTCCTCTTTACAACAACAATAATTTACACAATTGATGACAATATATGTTCAAGTTATATATATAGCAGGTATAAGATGTTTCGAGATATGTTTTCTATAACTTGCGTGCTATTCCTTATGCCTGAACGTAGTATTGCTTCGATGGTCTCGCAATACTGTTCTCCTTCCGTCTGTGCTCGCAGTCTGCAACCCTTGACTGAATGTCCCCAATCACAGCGCTACTTCCTGACCAGCTTGTATATACTCGGGACCTGCAACACTGCGTTGGCTGTCTCACAGCGTTACTTATGGACCACCTTGTATATACTCGAATGCCTCAGTGCTACTCCTCCTGACGTAAAAATCCCTCTCTTCCTGACACAAAAAAAATCGTGCTGGCACAAAAACTCGGGCTGCCACAAAAACTTCTATTCCTCTTGATATAAAAATCGTGCTGGCACACAAAAACTCCTGATGTTACAAAAACCCTGATGACAGAAAAGAAATCATCAGTGACTTCTCTCGGATAAGAAACAAATGAATTTTCGCAATACACAATAATTTCGGTTATCATAATATTAATCAGACCAATTATACGTTGTTATGCAACAGTTATAGAATTCGTACATACCCTGATGTTCGGGGTTGTCCTGCACACGTTTGCTTCGAAACCAAATCTTGTCGTGCCTCCACCAAATAATTCTTCAAGCACACAGCGATGTTCTGGATATAGAAATATAATTACGACCTGAATTGATTCCACTATAAATGACGAGAATAGAACATCTAACACATACCTGTCAAAGTCGCCAAGATGGTTCACGTGGTCAACTCTTAGATTTGCAGAAAGGTCTTTATATCCTCTTTCGAGACGAGTGCAAGTTACCTGTTATCTTCCCAAATCAAACCAATGTAACGCTCACTCCTAATTCGATTTTCGAAACTATATCCAATTAAGAAGAAATCACCAATTCTTACGAAGTTCCGAAAATACGCCTAACCTACTGCTCCTCCGTCGAATGTTGACAAAATGGACGACCTCATGTCCCTGACTGGCGCAGACCCTCACAAATTTTCAGACTGTCACAATGCAACAATATTGCCAACTCTTTCGGCTCTTAGAATTCAATCATTATTATTTGGCACCACTGAGATCCAACCTCAAATTCGACGTCAACACAAACGACAACCTTATCGTAAACAAAACATAAACAAACCCTTGCCTGAGTTAAAAAGAAACGTTACATCGCCCATTAACGAACTCGTCCGCGATATTTACGCTCCAAATCTATCCTGCAAATTTCAATCCTCTAACTCCTTTCGTTCGGGAGTTATCGTGTTAACGGACGGACGGACGGCCAGACAGAATCGATTTCGAACACGGATTCTTGATCAGTGAGTCGAACCAAATCGTTTGAGACCATTTTCAGCCAAAAATTCGAAAATTACAGACATTTCGGCAAATTGATAAGCACTCTGTTCTGAGGAACAAGAGCGCCAACAACAACCGCATATAATGCAAAGATAATAGATGAATTGTTCAAGGAAAAAAGCGTGTAGTAAACCTTAGTGAAGTATTTTGTTGGGGAAAATTTTAGAAACTTATTTTTTGCTATTATTTGATTCTAAGACTTCGGTATTAGAGATTTTGGGTTCACACTCTGGCGCTGGAAATATTTGGCCATTAGTAATTTGTATATTTCTGCCTAAATTGTATTAAGAAATATAAAATCATTCATTTATATGGGTTTCTGAAACATCAGATGATCAACTATGAAAGTTTCAAATTTATTCGTAATCGTTTGCTCCGAACTGAAAAGTTCTTCAAATATAATTTACGCTTTACTCTAATCATATTAAAGTAACAATTCTTTAACCAGCTCTAATTGCAGAAATATGCCCAAGATGGTTCCAAACAATCGAGAGACCAGGTGTATTATACCTTTTGTATTCCTTCCTCCTGTACATACAAAGATTTGGAGGATTCATTGAGGACCAAAATAAATCTAGTGAAAGATATTTTGCCTTTCAGCTTATACGTTGATGTGAATCCCATTAACTGTCAAGTGGAAAGGAATTTCAATTTCACTAACGCTGATTACATATTCATGTGAGTGGATAACTCAATTTTCACACAAGGAGAAATTGATTTTTATTTTTTTGTAGGGGCATTGTTGGAGGATTCATAACGTTCGGGATAGTTGCCACCTTATACCATTTAATAACGAAATTAGAGGGCATGGGCAATTATAAATTGGCAGGTAAACTATTTAATTATTTCACCTAAAGTTGAAGGAGAGGCCTTTTGGTCTCTCTTTGATTTTTGATTATGACATATGATATACTGAAACTCCTAGGCCGTTCCAAGGGAATCCCTAATATCTTCTTTACAGCTTGTGAGAGTTAGGATAATAACTTGTGTTCTTCTAGGAATTGTAACTGTGTCCTTACGCCTCCTTAAGCACTGTTAACATTCACCTAATAGTGAACTGTCAACTAATATGTTCATTCTGTGCTGAAAATAACGCAGCTACTCGTAGAAGCTTTTGTCTGTACATTCATTGAACGATATATGAACTTGACTGAAATTATATTGAAAATCATACTATCCTAGTTTTGCATAGACACAGTGACTGTTATCATATGAACAAACAAGTCTAGAAAATTATTCCGGAAACATACTGGTCTTTTAAATACTCCTAGAAATATAATGCTGCGTATTCTTTTGCAACAGAATGCTCCGAACGGTCCGAACGAACCGCGCGCGCTGTAACAAATTTGTCCAGTCAATACGTCGCGCAGAACAGAACCGAACGCGCAAAACATTTTCCGAGGTTGGTCGGTAAATGCGATTTGATCAAAGGGATTAGTAGTTCGTTCGAGAGAAGCGAAGAAAATGGACGGGAGCAGGGAAAAATGCCAGAATTAATCGATCAATTTGAACTGCATCCCATCTTATGGGATCCCACAAACGGGTATTATTTCAACAAAATTAAAAAGCATGATGAGACGGCAGCAATTGGTAAAAATGTGGGATTTGAAGTAAATGTAAAAAATTGGTTCAAGCACTGACGTGAAGTCAGAAGCTTTTGCGCGTATGTTCTATTGTCCAATCTTCTGTATTGGACACCCTTAATCGAATTTACCATGGTTAATTATGTTGTCCATTCTCCTATATTGGCCACTCTTATTTCGAATTTACCATGGTAAATTCGAATTAAGTGTCCAATACAGGAGAATGGACAACATAATTAACCATGGTAAATTCGATTAAGGGTGTCCAATACAGAAGAAGGGACAATAGAACATACGTGCAAAAGCTTCTGACTTCACGTCAGTGCTTGAACCAATTTTTTTTTCGTGATTTTTTTTAAATTTTCTAGGGGTACGGTTCTTACAAAATTTCAAACACGTTCTTATGCTGATTTTCTTCTACTAGTTACCAAGCTTCAATTCAATCGAATCTTAATTTTTTTAGTTATCAAGGAAATAAAATTCCAGGTGGATATTATAACTCGGAAACCGTTAAACCGATTATGCCCAAAAACAAACTCAACTCTCCTTTTCGGATACGCAACCTACCCTGAAAATTACATGTCCCTATCTTCTTTCGTTCGAAAGTTATCGAGGCAACGGTCACCCATTTACTGAACTCACAAGAATGCTCGAATCTCCAACAATATTCAACCGATTGTGTTAAAACATGAAACTTGGCAGTAGAGTTAGGTTATGAACGCTCTTGCAAAATTTCAGCAATTTCGAACGGATAGTTACTGATATATAGAATTTTTTTTTTTATTTTCAATGATTTATTAAAAATTTTCTACAAATGCTATCCTCACCAAATTTTGCAAACATTTTCGTGTTGGCACTCTACAACTAATAACCAAGTTTGAATTCAATCGGTTTAGTATTTTTCGAGTTAATGAGGAAAAAAAAACACCAAATTTCAGAAAATTTCAGATGGCTATAACTCTAAAACCGTTTGGATGATTATGCTCATAAACAAACTCAAATGTCGCATTCAGATGCACAACCTAACCTGAAATTTTCAAGCCGCTATCTCTTTCCATTCTCAGGTTATCGTGACAACAAAAATATTTTTTAATAATTTTTTTAAAATTTTCTAGCCTCACGATTCGCCCAAAATTCCACGTACGTGCTTAGGTTCATATTCTACAACTACTCACCAAGTTTCAATTCGATCAGATTTATATTGGTTGTAAACAAAATTATTACTCGGAAACCACTAGGTCGATTATGCCCATTAACGAACTTGTCCGTCGTATTGCGATGCGCCATCCACCCTGAAAATTTCAAGTCGCTAGCTCTTTTCGTTCTCAAATTATCGTGGCAACGGACGGCCGGACTGCCGGACGGCCGGCCGGACAGAATCAAATTTGACCTCGAATTCTTCATTGGGGAGTCGAACTGAATCGTTTGAGACCAATTTCGTCAAAAAATTCGAAAGTTACAGACATTTGGGCAAAACTATAACGCGATGTTCCCCAGAACATACGCGCAAAAAAAATGGAAAGTCTTCTTTATAGTTTAAGAAGGGAAAAAACCAAGGGGAAAAATCTGTAGGAACAGGAAGAGGTAAGATTTTTCTAATTTGGCAATTATTATTCTAATTACAATACAATTACAACTCTGTAAATGAAATTATTTTATACTAAATATCCTGGTTTGATATTTTCTATAAATAATTTTGTCTTTTTTTTATAGGAAGAGAAGAAATATACTTGTCAAAATGGTTTGCATTTACACGCATGGCTTTTCTCCTAGACAAAGATAAAAAAGTAATAAAAAAAATTGGAAAAAAAAATTTTAAAATTAAAAAAAAAAGAATTAATGCTTGTTAGCGCATCTATAATTAAAAAATGGGTTCAAGCCCTGTGGACAGGAGCTTTCTGGCGCTCTTGTTCAAACAGACAAATTATATCTCCGAAAGTATTGGTTTCTCAGAGTTGGGAATTATATCAATGTATTCATATGATAGAACTGCATCATAAAGGATATTCAATTCAAATAATAGTTTATTTATCAAGATTAAATGAGCAATCATGAGAATGAGAACTGCACCATGGAAGAAATCAAATTAAATCCGGCCAATTTTGCCCAATAACGAACTTAGCCGAGATATTTATCTCCCAAACCTACTCTGAAAATTTCAACTGTCTAGCTCATTCCGTTCGAGAGTTATCGTGCCTACGGCCGGCCGGACAGAATGAATTTCGACCACGGATTCTTGATCAGTGAGTCGAACCAAATCGTTTAAGACCATTTTCATCGAAAATTTCGAAAATTATAGACATTCGGGCAAATTGATAAGCACCCAGTTCCGAGGAACTAGAGCGCCAAAAAGCACCAGCGGCAACTATCACATCGTCTGCATCTATGTTGATGAACACGTAAACACGGATACGGGTGGGAAACATTTTCCGAGGTTTGTCGGTAAATGCGATCTGATCAAAGGGAATGATTCACCGGTGTTCAGTGGATACGGGAGTTTGTTGTGTTTGGTGTTTTTTCGAGAGAAGTAGAGAAAATGGAATGGAGCAGGGAAAAATGCCTCGAATTGATCGCTCAATTCGAGCTGCATCCTATCTTATGGGATCCCACAAACGGCTATTATTTTAACAAAATTAAAAAACATGATGCGTGGACAGTAGTTAGTAGAAATATGGGATTCGAGGTAAATGACACAAAAAAAATGGATAGTCCTCTATCTAGTTTCACTACGTCTGCATCACATCGTCTGCATCCATGTCGACGATCACGTAAATACTGATACGGTTGGGAATGAAGCGAATACCGCAAACTCTCCAAACAGCCCGCACAATGTTTGTTGCAGCGCGCGCCGTTTGTTCGGAGTGTTCTGTTGCAAGTGAATACGCACCTTAAGATTTACAATGCATAAGAAAGATATTGCAAATATCCAGTGGACTACTGCAAAATACGCGCGATGATGATGATGACTAATCAAGTTTTCAACTGGATCAACTTGCCACTATATGGCGCCCAATGATGGTGGGGAGGACGGTCATACGAACAGAGTAAGGCTCGCTTCACATCAACACGACACGATTTTATGTACGGCATACGGCAACGACACAAACGCTCGAGATTTCCCACATACACGACGGAGGTCCGGCATCATTGAACGACTTCAGCTGTTCTCAGAC
Source organism: Halyzia sedecimguttata (assembly GCA_937662695.2). NCBI lineage: Eukaryota > Metazoa > Arthropoda > Insecta > Coleoptera > Coccinellidae > Halyzia > Halyzia sedecimguttata. The sequence continues at coordinate 15,625,493 of OW569415.2, forward strand.
ATGTACTACGTTTACATGCACCTTCTCGATCCGTATTGAACCAATGCGCATTGTTTGATGCGAATTAGATGAAATATGGTTTGAGAGTTTACATGCCTTACTTGAAACTAGTTTTCTGTAATTCGGCTTTATTCTAAGCTCGGGTAGCCAACATGGGAAGATTGAGAAAAATTAAAAATAGAAATTAAGAAAAGAAAATTATTCTAAAAATCTTAAAAAATGATGAAGAACACCATAATTTCGCAAGGAATTAACCTCTTCTGGGTGGTTACAACGATTGAAAGAGCAAATCGTGAAAAATGAATCCAGAAATTAGAAGAAAACGATTAAAGATAATAGAAAAAGTTACCTCAAACAATATATGATATCATTTTTATCTCAAGAGATTTATTTCGATCTTCCAGCTTAGGAATTACGATTAACGTAACCCCAAAGCAGGTTGGTTAGATTATCAGATTTGTCAAACTAATAAATTTGATGTTGGTAATTCTGAAAATTGTTTCTCTTAAAACTACTCTCAATGCGTATTTGGTGTATACATGCACATTAAATCGATTTGGAAAAACTCAATCCACCTTTTCAAATCGCATTTCCTAATTCGCATTTGAGTATTCATTCGAATTGAAAAAATGTTTACATGCGTTTTCAATGCGCATTACCGAATACGCATTGGTTTAAAACGGTTCGAGAGGATGCATGTAAACGTATACTCCATTCACTTTTATAAAGTCTCCCGGTTGGCCATGAAAATTTGACACATTTCACCATGTATATTTTGAAAATGTTAGGTTATAGTAATTTTCCTGTCAGATAACTACGCAACGTTGTCCACTCTACATAGAAGTCGTAGTAATTACGTATTTTCACAATGTGAATTTACTTCGAAAAAAAAATGAATTTGAGAAGATATTATGTGAATTCAATAATTCCACAGTCCTGGTGACTATGGAAGAAAATTTTTGCTGTGTTGTTACTGGAAACATTTCACGTATATAACTGATTGGAAGATTCAATTATGCTATTCTATTGTATGAAAATCAAGAATCAAGTGTTGAAATTTGATTGAAAAATAATGGATAGAGTAGTTTCTTTGTGATAGTTCATCTGGAAAAATAATAAAAGTACCTGAATAACCCGACAGGAAAACTTCTAAACGAACAGACGTACCTATGGAATTCCCCACTTTTCCCAAGAAGACATTTAAATACCTTTTTGCACAACTTGAGATACACCAGTTTCAAAATGTAGTAGTACTACGAAACCTGAGTCATTATTATAACAATATAATGATAGGAAACTAAGTAATTTCATTCGAGTGTTCAACATTTAATGTTATGATTAGGTTAAGTTTGAGACTTTTGAAAGTAGAAATTGGCAACGTCTCAGCGAATTGTTTTGACCTTGACTATATTTCAGCAGTGCCAACCTGCCTCTGCTTTAGTTACAAAAACGTGATAGACCTAAATCATGGCCAATCGGGAGACTTTATAAAAGTGAATGGAGTATAGTAATGGTCACTGCACTGCACGACTGCCGTTTACGACTCGGGGGGACTGCCGGACACCCACGAGTCGTGAATGGCAGCCGAGTGTCGTTCACACGATCATGACTCGTGCCGGATAGCTGTCAAAGGCTCGCATCACATTAACATGACACGGTTTTATGTACGGCAACGATACAAACGCTCGAGCTGTCCCACAGGCTTTCTTCACAGTCATGTAAACGACACCGGCATCCGATTCTTGGGTGAAGGCTTGGATGATAGCTTTCACAGACATCCGGCCGAGTCGTGGTCGTGTGAATGACACACGGCTGCCGTGCACGACTCGAGGGAGTCCGGCAGTCCCCTTGAGCCGTGCAAGGCAGCCGTGTGTCGTTTACCCGACCACGACTCGTGCCGGATAGCTGTGAAAACTATCATTCAAGCCTTCACCCAAGAATCGATGCCGGTGTCGTTTGCACGACTGTGAAGTGAGCCTGTGGGAAAGCTCGAGCGTTTGTGTCGTTGTCGTATAAAACCGTGTCGTGTTGATGTGAAGCGAGCCTAAGCTGGTCGTAAAAACGTTAGTACGTAGTAGTACGTTAGTAGTAACTTATTAGTAAAGAGACTCTTCGATTTATTTTTGCGAAAATAAATGAAACTAATGATTTTTCTTCTGAAAATAATTACTTGAGTCCTTTTTCGCCATAATCGGTTTGAAAATAAAATAAATTCTACGAAAATCGAAAAAACCTATCTCAATTCAATGGAGAATTTATCTATCACACAGTCGGATTATTTTCAACCTCAATTCATTCAAATTTGTTGCTCACTCAATTTCGTGTAAAAGGGCATAAAATTGTACCATGTGTAGATATTACACGATCAGAAAACGTCGTTCGGACAAACTGTGTAACTTCTTGTGCATTGTGGCTTGGGCAACCATCCCATTGAAACCAAATGTCATGAAAATTGATGGGCAGTTGCCTGTCAGAATATTTGGCTAGAGCAAGAGCTCCAGATATTTGACAGCGTTTAGGTTAACATCATTTATAGAACTATGATATAGTTTCCCAAAATCCCTTTCCAACCCTTGAGGTTTTGTGGATAGTGTGCACGGAAATGCTCCAATGCTGACCAATACCGTAGCTACATCGGATGGATTGAGTTTCCTATCCAGGGAAAACGATGACACATCAGTAAATGAGACATATTTCAAGGAAGGGATATTTTCATTTTGACTTTCCATCATGTTTTCACAAAATTCCATTATTCTTAGAGGGTCCTCGAGAAGAATTTCCCGATTTGTATATAGTGTCTATGGTATCCATTTATTTCAAAAATACAAAGTTCACTGGTTGCAGAAGCGGCTCACACATCTATTTCTCTGTTCAGACGATTTTCACTTACTGATTTATATCGTCCATCAATATATTTGTATTTCAGACAACTTTGTACATATCCAAATTCCTCGAAATGATTTTAGAAATCGTGGGATGTAAGGAAATTGGGCAATGAAAAAATTTATTCTTTCTTGAATTGAGTGATCATCTAAACACTGTCGATCTGGCATCAGTTCAGTATGAAATCAATCATGGATTGATGTCAGATTGACGGTAAACCAATTTTATACGCGTGACTGATGGAAATATTGATGTCAGATTGAAAGATCGCGCACAGAACCGGACCAGTAAAATCCGCCCGTGAAGGTGACGGAGCAGCGCACACTAGGCCAGCACCAGCGCGTACCGTCACTAACATCGACTCAGAGCAGGTCGTGTCGGTCGCGGACAAAAATGACCGCAATATCCATGCCTGTTCGTGCTGATCCGAACTAATGTGCGACCCGGCACCTTCACAGACCTGCAAATATAAATAGGGTTCGTGTTATCTCCCTGACTTTCGGGTACGCTCGCTGTGTGTTTTGTGATATTCGAAAATATTGAAAAAATGTTTCTTCATATCTTTTTAATTCAGGAAACAAATGATGAAATTCACCATATTGCTTTCTCCTTTATTTTTTAGGATAAACCCAAAATCTCCTTTTTATTCTATTTTCCTCCTCCTCTTTCTCTTCACACAACATGGCTGAAACCAAAATTTCTTCATCCGAACAACACCTTTCCACTTCCATGTTGCGCACTGAACTACTAGGTACTTGAAAACAAAAATGTTTTCGATATCCCTGGCTAAAATTGCTGCTCTGTGCCGGTGAAGCGTGCGATGGCTTCCAGGTTGCAGGTTTGCGCTGTGCTGGTCCATGTCAACTTTAATTTGAATTTTAATACCAGATTGAACGTGTAACCTCCGCCTAAGATGGAGCTCACACGGTCAATCTGCATTCAATCTCGCATCAGATCAGTCCCTGACCTTGATCACGATGAGACTGATGGACTGACGAAGTGCATTAATAATATTAATATGCATTTATATTCCATAAATCCATCAGTTTCCCGTCAATCTGATATCCATGATTGATGTGATGCGAGACTGATACCTGACTGACCGTGTAACCTCCGTCTTAAGACCGTCCTCCCTACCACCAACAGCAGTCCAAGTGGGTTCAAGTTGGTCCAGTTGAATACTTGTTTATTTATCAACATTATCGTGCATATCTGTTAAATCTTGCACTGGTCTACTGCCTGATTAGCGATCTCCTATTTCCAGAACAATATGTATAATTCAAATATGTGTGGAAATGTTATTCGATATTAAATTATGATTCGTCACCTACCCGCCTTAAAAAAAAATTGGTTCAATCCCTTTGGCAGGAGCTTTGGCGCTCTTGTTCAAACTATGACACATAATATCTCCGAAAGTATTGGTTTGTCAGAGTTGGGAATAATATCAATATATTCTTATGATAGAAATGCATCATAAAGGAAATTCAATTAAAATAATAGTTTATGTATCAAGATTAAATGAGCAATCTGAGGATGAGAACTGCATGGAAGAAATCAAATTAAAATAGGTGAAATGAATTTGACTCTCTTTTATAGAACAAGATGACATGTACGAATATGAACATAGATCATATAATAATTCATAGATAGAATAATTATTGCATTCTGTGAAAACATAGAAGTACGATTCATTATTGAAATTTCGAAAAATCGTATCTCCGAAAGTATCAGATTGTTAGAGTTGAAAATGATATCAACGGATTTTTATGGTGAAACTGCATCTTAAAAAAAATTGAATTTGAAATCTGTAAGTTACAAAATTTTTTTTTCGTTACTGCGAAACTATCTGGCTTATTTTGCCCAAAAACGAACTTTATCGATATATGTATCTTCCAAACCTACTCTGAAAATTTCAACTGCATAGCTCATTCTGTTCGAGAGTTATTGTAGGAACAAAATTAAAAAAAAATATAAGAATTTTTTTTGACACTTTACGGCAACCCGATCAATACAAAACTTCGCATGCGTATAAACATAATTATTCTACAATTTGATGCTGAATTTCAGGTAGATCAAGTGATAGTTTTCGGAAATATTCATAAAAAAAGTTTCTACTAAAAACGATTTTAACTCTGAAACCGCTTGTTGGATTTCGTCCGTTAACGAACTCGTCCGAGATATTTATGCTCCAAACCTACCCTGCAAAACTTGTTTAAGATCTTAATAATCATTAAATACAACCTATCAGAATTCAATTATGCAACTAATTTTTCATCGTTGTAATGTAATCGTTGGAGGCCATTGGAAAAAAAAAACCCAAAATGGAAAGATTTTTAGCACCCTAGTACTAGCGTGCAAGAAGGGGTGACGAATTCAAATACACTTTGAGCTTTTCATATTGTTTATCTCCTAATGAAACATAAAACGATGCTTCAAAAACATTCAATACAATGTTAGTATACAAGTTTCAGGAATTGGACTGGAATTTATTCTGCTTGATCACAAAATTCTGCCAACGTTTCGAGGATTCAAATGATCTCTATTTCAAGGCTATAAAAACAACAAATTAGACAAACAATATAACGACGAAGATGATCACAATATACTCATCTAATTCGTTTACCTCCAATTATTGATGAGTAAATATCGTCTATACCTATAGGAAAAAAAAAAGATAATAAAAATAGTTCTCTGTCTAGCTCAGTTTTAGTGCTCCGATTTATAATAAATCGGATACATTACTAATTGTCACAGAGGTTAGTTAAACATCAATTAATTATCAATTTCATTTATTTACTTATTCAAGAATAAAACCACTTAAACTATTACAGTCACATAGAATATTGTACGTAGAAATTCACCAAGGTACATATTCAGTTATAATATCACAAGAGCATAGACTATATTCGATTATACACCAAGTCACGATTATACAACGAGCCACTCGAGCTGCGCTCTCGTGATGTTTCTCGAAATAAGTCGATTTAAGAGGTTCGTATATTCGAAATATATTTTCTATGCTCGAGTTAGTATTCGTTACGATTATATAACCAATAATATTTTTAAATATTTTATTGATTAATATTGATATTGATCACAATATGGCAGGAGGCGAAACACCAAAACTATTATACACCGTCGTCACGAGTATAGTCACTTATCAATACGCCGTAGCTATGGGAAATTCATGGATTTTATTGGTTCAGTAATACATGAGTTGTATAATCAACATAATTTCTTACTAATTTATTGCTGGTATATAACTAGGTACAGAGTCTTTCAATTTCGTAGATTAGAGTGACAGATCTATATCATTATGTCAAACGTAGAGCTGATTAAATCTTGTTATTATTATGAATAATGTTGTAGTCATGATTCAGGAACAGATTCAATGCAATTTGAATTACCAGATACTTATGTTTGGTTAAAACGAGTAAATTAACGACATTTACATTGGGTTTCACGAAGCTTCGATTAGCTTAATTGTGGATTTAATTCGATGGTTGTATCAAAAATGAACTGAAAATCGACATAGAATTGCACTAATTCGGCAATTAAGAGCTGTAAAAGCTTCGTGAAACCCACCGTTAATGTGCAATTACAGACTAAGAGCAATTTCGAATTCTATATCAGACATCTTCACGCTGGCTCTGACAGGAGAGAACTGGCATAGCCAACGTTGGGACCAATATTGGCGCCAACGTGTAGACGCCTCACGAAGTTAACCGGCCAATGTTGGGTCCAACGTTGGTCCAATATGTGGAGCCGGCCTAATATCCAACAAACAAAAATTCATTATCACCTTCCTCTCCGCAGTTCATCACTATTTCATGTCTCCTGATATGGATCATTTCACTTATGTTCCTCCGACAAAAGTACATTTCTTCATCAAGAATTTGTGTATTTTGAAAGTCAAAAGTGTGTACGTTCATCACTACCGAGTGAACCGGTATTTAGTTTATTTTGGGCGCGTAAAGTTCCTAATCATAAAATAATTTCTTCAGTATACAATTGTATAGCGCAATATGGAAGAGTAACAGATAAAAGGAAAGATGGCCAAAGAAAATGGATATAAGTATACGAAGAGTAGGAGCACTATTACATTTTCCAAAATTGACGTGAAGTCAGGAGCTTTTGCGTGCATGTTCTCTTGTCTATTCGCCTCTATTGGACACTCTTAATCGAATTTTCCATCGATTTAGACCGTTTTCTCAGCTATTATAAGATATGAATACATTTCGGACCCTTCTAAGGACTCTTACTCTCTTGAGTAATGAGAGAATCGTCTAAGATCAAAGAATTTTTAATTCTGACGTATGTATTCTATCGGCATTGAAATTCGTTAAATATCTAATTATATACGAAGAAAAAATACTGCATAAATCCTCTTGCTGTATTTATTCAACTGAGTATTAGATTCAAATTTCTTTACAAGTATTGGAACTCACCCAGTCTGCTCAGATCTCCAACAATAGAGATCGCGTTCAACCAAATTTCAGATTGATATAACTCCCAAATCGTTTGGCCGAGTATTCCTTTTAACCAACCCTGAAAATTGCAAGTTGTTATCTGTTTGCGTTCTCAGCATATCGTGAGATGAATAATAGTTTCCAATCATTTTTTTTTTATTTTCTAGTGATACGATTCTCACAAAATTAAACATACGTCTTTAGTCTACATTGTACAACTACTCACCAAGTTTCAATTCGATCGGATCTGTATTGGTATACAACAAAATTATTACTCGGAAACCGTTCGGCCGATTATGCTCATTGACGAACACGTCCGTTCTATTGGGTAGCGCCACCTACCCTAAAAATTTCAAGTCGCTAGCTCTTTCCGTTCTCAAGTTATCGTGGCAACGGCCACACAGAATCAAATTTGACCCCGAATTCTCCAAAGGCAGTGTAACCCAATCGTTTGATACCATTTCCGGCAAAAAATTCGAAAATTACAGACATTTGGTCAAAATGATAACGCGATGTTCCCCAGAACAACGCAAAACGAAATGTAGGTGTGATAACTTTTCATGATACCAATAATTATGCTATTTGTCAAAATTAAAATTTCAATTTTGATATACAAGGTGATATTTTTACCCTGAACACGTTCAATGAGGATTAATAAGTCCGGCCTGGAATACCAAAACAATTGATACCTGGTTCACTTCTTCTCAACATGTGTCAACAACGTTCTAAGTTTCAATATATTCCGTCGATAAGTTTGGCTGTAATGATGCTTAAAGTATTTCCATGAATTTGGAAAATCACTCTGTAGATTTCTAGGGAACGACAGAGATGAATTTTTCACAGTCAATCCGTACTCACTGAGCACTACTCTACCTCTAGCAAGAGTATGCACAGTTACTTTCGGGATAGCCTGTAAAATAAATTGAAGGTCCAGTCAGTTGATGCCCTTATACTCAACAGTATAGTCACAAATCATATATTCATCATTTAACAAGGAAAGGAATGGAGAAGAAAGGCGTCCCTTCAAACCATAGATGTTATAATCTTATTCTAGTGCCATTTTTGGCGCTCTTGTTCCTCGGAACAGAGTGCTTATCAATTTGCACAAATGTCTGTAATTTTCGAATTTTTGGCTTAAACGATTTGGTTCGACTCACCGATCAAGAATCCGTGGTCGAGATCAATTCTGTCCGGCCGGTGTTTTTTTACAACACAAATTTCAAATTTAATTCCTTTTAAGATGCAGTTTCACCATAAAAATCCATTGATATCATTTTCAACTCTAACAAGCTAATACTTTCGGAGATATGATTTTTCGAAATTTCAATAATGAATCGTACTTCTGTACTTCTTATGCTTTCATATAATGCTGTACTCAATTATTGTATCTATGAATTTTTATATGATCTGTGTTCTTACATGTCATCTTATTTTCCTATGAGAGATAAATGTCAAAATTATTTCTGGTACACCTCTTGTTCTAGTTTTTTATAAGATAATTTTTGAAGCATTTTTTTTAAACTACAATTTATTTCAAATTTAATTCCTTTCATGATGCATTTCTATCATAGGAATCCATTGATATAATTCCCAACTCTGAGAAACCAATACTTTCGGAGATATAATTTGTCTGTTTGAACAAGAGCGCCAAAAACCTCCTGTCCACAGGGCTTGAACCAATTTTATTACTGAAGTTGGGCAGTAATCATTGCAAATTCTTTCCGGTCTCGCGAAGTCCTCAGTAATGTGTGAATGTCCACACCAGTCCAGTTTGGCATATCCTTCAACCATGAGCACAGTACGACGCCCCGGAACTCTCCTTCCCCCAACCTATCCTTTCATTCAACAACAAGAAAAATTCTTATATTGGACCCCTATGGACGTGTCCCAAATATAGCGTTTTTTTTTAACCGAGGTCCATAATCCCCGGGTTCCGTCGATTAACCTCCGCACGTATTCCTTACTGGTATGTTCCGTCATAGATGCATAGAATACATGGTGAAGACACTCTTTGACATATTTTCGGCCGATTTGCGGTCCAAATACTGTCAAAATACAAGGATTTTGTTTTACTTCAATTTTCGCCGATAGATGCCGGCAGTAGAAATTTTATGGACAAAATTACCGACATGTCAAATTAAATTTGAATCTTTGCTTATTCCAGTTTCTTGTGGAAAGTCGTTTGCCGCGCCGAAAGTAAGTCAAATGTTTGCTGTGTGTGTAAACTCTGAACGAGTATCCAGAACCATTTTAATCAAATACTATTTTCATTTCGAAAATACTTCGTTTTTATGCGAATATATTTTTTTAACAATTGTATATTCTTACCGGATCAGGGGCAGATTTCTAGTATCAAGATAGTTATTAATTTTAATATTAATAATATGTAAAGATCGCTGATACCGTTAATTGTTAATAAATCAACATAGGAGAACGTAAGACTTGTTGATTTACTATAATCTTGCCGGTTGATGAACATAAACTGTTTTAACAGTTGAAATTAAGATATAACTCTATTGATTAATAATTATTATATTCATTATACAATTCAGTTATATATTGAGAAGGAATGGAATGCCATGTTATGAAAACTAACAATATTATTTGTGAACGATGAAAGGACTAGCAGAGAACAAAGTTCAGAGCAACCACACAGTGTGATTTCATCAATTTGAATAGCTTTCCTAAGGTGTCATTCTTTTTGGCGCTCTTATACTATAATATTATTTGTTTCAAGGATATTGTTAAACGACAAGAATGGCAACTGGCTTGTGCTAGAGGTAGGGTATCGAAAATTAGAACATTTGTTTGTTCAAAATATTTTTCTAGCGAATATATGTTTATTGAATAAAAGATTTAAACGTAGTACACTACCCTCTATTTGGTTAGTTTATCAATTTAATGAATCATTTTTCGATATTTCACAGTATATACTTAGTTCTGAATAATAGCTATCGAATTAAATATCTATATTCAGCAATCTAATTGCTGAGAACATGAAAAGTTGTCAAGGGGTATTGGGTGACAGAAAAAATGCTGTATACATGAGAATGTTTTGATGAAATTTCAAATTATACATATAATATAATAAGTAAAATGATCAATTTAAAAGAGCCTTACATGATAAAGGAATTACTACATTTGAATAATAATATGATATCGAAAGATATTGTATGTAGAGGTATTACAGAAAATTCTGTATCATTCAATGTATTTCAAAATACATAAATTAAATGCTTGTACTCTAATGACGTTGGATGTGATCTTTCGTAATGGAAAAATAATGATTTCACAGATTTCTTCATTTACAGTTCCATTCAAAATGTTCCAAAGAAACTCCTTTACTGATAAATCCCTTATTTGACCTCATTATGTCTTGGCAAGATGAAATTTCTGTTCCAAACCAATGTGGTTTACATATTATCTCCGAACAGATATCTGATTAATGAAAAAATGGATTGATTTTTCAATAAACTGCTTCATTATATTATTTTAATTTGAATTTACGAACTAGCAACGGTGAAAAGTGAACTTTGTCGCTTGTCAGTTTTCATTTATTCGCTTGTCAGAATCTTCGAAATCGACCCTAGCGGCACCATCGTTAATAAAGTGAAGTAGTACATAAAGTACGTGATTTGACAGTTCTTGGTCCGTTTTTCGGCCGAAAATTTTAGCAGGAATTAGTAGGGAGTGTCCACACCTTGTTATTCTATGCATCTTGGTTCCGTCCTTGAGATTTTTAGCATCAGTCACATCTCGAATGCCTCTAAATAATTCATCGAGCATACTTTAATAAAGCGATAAGGAGTGATCAAGGAAAGCGTTGTATCCGTCAGATTTTCAGAAGGTATTTCATCCTGAGGAATGCTGCTCTGACCATCTCAATACGGGCTCGTATCTCAACTTTTGGGATTTAAATCATTAGTTATCCAGCGTTCAAGATATTTAAGCGGATTTACCTGTTGTATTGGTTGTTCATAGTTTCGAAAATTCGTTTGTAACTATATGATCTTGAAACGATCATAGGTTTTGTTTTATTTACATCAATTCTCATTCCCAAGATGTCACCCTATGTGACTATGGCGTTCATGAGGCACTGGAGACCTTCTGCTTTACCTGCACTGTATCGTCAGCGTACCTTAAGTTGTTAATAATTCAACCGTTGACTTCAATATCGTCAGTAGCCTTTTCCGAGGCTTTTTGAAATATACACTCGGAATAGGGATCAAGAAAAGCACTGACGTAAAGTCGGGAGCTTTTGCGCGCATGTTCTTTTATTTATTGACGTCTCACACACCCTAGTGAAATACTGCATGAACCCTCCTTTTTTAACCGAGTACTAGATTTCAATTCGATCGGGTTCGCATTTTTATAAATATTGGGAATGTAAAATACGAGTTGAAGATGTTTGCGGAAATTCAGCGAAATCTGACAGTTTCTGAAATATGAAATTTAAGAAAACTATTTTTCTTTTTTCTATATATAGGACACTCACGAAACTTCACAAAATGTTGCGTTGGTGTTCTACGGCGAAATACTAAGTTACATGCCCATTAACGTTTCCACATTTTTCCGTTCGAAAGTTATCGTGGCAACGGACGGCCTGCGTTTGGGTAGAATGATAGCACGTTGTTCCCTAGATTATGTGCGTAAAAAGGAGTGGAGAAAGGACGCACCCCTGTCGCACCCTCTTTTATATTTTCATTTCAACGGTTATGTTGTTATTTATCTTATTCATCTGTAACAATAACCTTTGCCCCCAGTATAATTTTGTAATAAATCTGTCATCATTTATGTCGAGACCTATATTCTGAAGTATTATAATCTGTTGCGTATCTAATAAAGGCTTCTTCATAATCTATGAAACATATGCTAGGTAGACGTATATCCTTTGATCTCTGCATTTTTGTAGCAACAGTGAATGTATGTATTCGAATGGGACCTTACGCCTCCGCAGACACAGGACTATTCATTTTCGAACCAATAATGAATGTATGTATTTGAATGTACCCTTACGCCACCACAGAAACAGCACTGTTTTTTTTCGATGCAACAGTGAATGTATGTATTTTTTTTCTCAAACTAATTGTTTGAGACCATTCTCGTCCAAAAAGTGGACCAGTCTTTTTTGGGGATTGCTTTTACGTCGGATTGATATTCTTGGAAATACTTATTGTGAATATTACTTTTCTTCCTGGATGTAAGCACAAGCGTGCCAAAGCTCCTGGCCACAGTGCTTTTCTGACTGATATGAATTCTCTGCAAGATCCAATTAGGTATAATTTTTCAGGAAAAAAATTAATTTTGGACCTTCACATAAATTAAAACAAAAATACGAAATTTAGAGCATTTTATTGTTTTTTTTTTGGAAAATTGGCTGCTACATTGCAAATAACTATGAAATGACAAATATCGAGCGTGAATTTGGCTAAATGAATGATACTTAAATTATAAAGATTCTACTAAATTATGTATTTCTTCAATTGGAACTGGAAATTATTAATTGTTTGCTTCTGAAGTATTTATCAGGAATCGGTTTTGTCGGGAACCTAGGAAAACGGAGTAGAAAGTATGGATTGTCAAGTTCATATTCTAAATTGATTCCAAGTAGGTACGTTCGAAGTTGTGGCTTCCTTCGACTACCTGTAGGTTTCTTAAACTGGAAGGGTCTGGTCGGTACTTCTGGATAATTTTCGTACTCTGGAAGAACATCCAATTGTCTGCTTTGGCCTGGTCATTCACTGAAGAATTGAAATTCACATGTTCACTTGCGCACAGTCTGAATAATCCTGGTCACTGACCCAATTCCCTGTTTTTTGCGCGTATGTTCTGGGGAACATCGCGTTATCATTTTGTCCAAATGTCTGCAACTTTCGAATTTTTTGACGAAAATGGTCTCAAATGATTTAGTTCGACTCCCCAATGAAGAATTCGAGGTCAAATTTCATTCTGTCCGACCGGCCGTCCGGCCGTTGCCACGATAACTTGAGAACGAAAAGAGCTAGCGACTTGAACTTTTCAGGGTAGGTGGCGCATCCCAATACGACGGACAGGATCGTTAATGGGCTTAATCGGCCCAATGGTTTCCGAGTAATAATTTTGTTTTCAACCAATATAAATCAGATCGAATTGAAACTTGGTGAGTAGTTGTAGAATATGAACCTAAGCACGTTCGTGAAAAATTGTGCGAATCATATGGCTAGAAAATTATTAAAAACTTATTAAAAAATATTTTTGTTGTCACGATAACTGGAGAACGGAAAGAGATAGTGGCTTGAAGTTTTCAGGTTAGGATGTGCTTCAGAACGCGACATTTGAGTTCGCTTATGAGCATAATCGGCCAAACGGTTTTAGAGTTATAGCCATCTGAAATTTGGTTGTTTTTTGTTCCTCATTAACTCGAAAAATACTAAACCGATTGAATTCAAACATGGTTATTAGTTGTAGAATGCCAACGCGAAAATTCTCGCAAAATTTTGTGAGGATAGTATTTGTAGAAAATTTTTGAAAAATCATTGAAAATTGAAAAAAAAATTCTATATATCAGTAACTATTCGTCTGAACCTGCTGAAATTTTGCAAGAGCCTTTCGAACCTAACTCTACTGCCAAGTTTCAAGTTTCAACACGATCGGTTAAATATTGTTGGAGATTCGAGCAGCCTTGTGTGAGTTCAGTAGATGGGTGACCGTTGCCTCGATAACTTTCGAACGAAAGGAGATAGGGACTTGCAATTTTCAGGGTAGGTTGCGTATCCGAATGGTAGAGTTGAGTTCGTTTTTGGGCATAATCGGTCTAACGGTTTCCGAGTTATACCTACCTTGAATATTATTTCCTTGATAACTCAAAAAATAGATATTCGATTGAATTGAAGCTTGGTAACTAGTAGTAGAAAATCAAGATAAAGACAGGTTTAAAAATTTGTGAGAACTGTACCTCTAGAAAATTTGAAAAAAATAACGAAAAAAAATTTTTTAAGAACCGTACCCCTAGAAAATTTTAAAAAAATCACGAAAAAAAAATTGGTTCAAGCACTGATGTGAAGTCAGAAGTGAAGTCAATTTTTACGAGCTTGTTCTGGGGAAACTAACGTTCTCATTTTGCCCAAATGTCTGTAATGTTGGAATTGCTTGCCGAAAATGGTATCAAACGATTAGGGTCGATTCACTGATGAAGAATTTGAGGTCAAATATAATTCTGTCCGGCTCGCCGTTGCTATGATAACTTCCGAGCGTAAAAATATTGCACCTTGAAATTTTCAGGGTACGTGGCTCGTCCAAATACGATGGACAAGTTCGTTGATGGGCATAATCGGCCCAAAGGTTTCCGAGTGACAATTTTGTCATCAACCAATACAGATCCGATCTCGAATTGAAACTAGGTAGCTAGTTGTAGAATACTGGCACAACGACGATTGTGAAATTTTGAGAGAATCGTAACACTACAACATTTTTAAAAAATTATTAAAACATATTATTTATGTCACGATAACCTGAAAACAGACAGAGATAGCGACTTGCAATTTTTGAGGCAGGTTGAGCATCTAAATGTGATTTAGATGCTCGATAACTCGGAAAATATGGATCTAATCCAATTCAAACATGGTAAGGATCGTATTGCTAGAAAATATTCAAAAAATCATTGAAAATCGCTGAAAAAATTCTATATATCAGAAACTATTCGTCCGACATCGCTGAAATTTTGCGAGAGCTTTCAAAACCTAACTCTACTGCCGAATTACAAGTTTGAAGACGATCGGAGCAGCCTTGGGTGAGTTCAGTAGCTGGATTACCGATGCCTCGATAACTTTCGAACGAAAAGAGATAGGCACTTGAAATTTTCAGGGTAGGTTGCGCATCCGAATGGGAGAGCTAAGTTCGATGTTGGACATACTTGTCCAAACGTTTTCGGAGTTATATCCATCTGGAACATTATTCTTAAAAATACAGACCCGATCGAATTGAAACTTGCTATCTAATTGAAGAATATCGTCATAAGGACGTGTATGTAAAATTTTGTGAGTATCGCACTACTAAAAAATTTATAAAAAATTACGAAAAAATATTATGATATCTTGAGAATGGAAAGAAATGGTCCGCCGTATTCACAAAGCATTCAATCTCCGTTAAGTCCTAACTGAGGTCCTCAGTTAAGGATAAATAAGAATCGCAACCTCAGTTAACGTATGTAACGGTGCTGAAAAAGGCCCGTTTCACGTTAATTTTCACCTAAACTGAGGTTGCGATTCTTAATTATCCTTAACTGAGATTGAATGCTTTGTGAATACGGCGGATAGACTTGCAAATTTCAGGGGAGGTTGCGCATCCGAATGCGACATTATGTTCGTTAATTGGCATAATCGACCAAATAGTTTTGGAGTTATACTCATCAGAAATTTTGTTGTTGTTTCCTCTATAAGTCAAAATATAAAAATCTGACCCAATTAAAACTCGGTGAATGCTTGTAGAATGCCGATGTTTTCGCGGAATTTCGTGAATATTGTATCCTGGAGGTACTTGAGGCGTAAGTTTTTTCGTATTTCAATTTCAATAGACTACATATGAAAGAATTAAAAATTATGTGATCATAGATTCTCTCGTTACTGAAGTATCTCATTAAAAGGGTATGAAATGTATTCATATATTATAAAAGCTGGGAAAACGGTCTATATCGATGCTACATTCTATAAAGAGTGTCCAATAGAGGTGAGTAGATAATAGAACATGCGCGAAAAAGCCCCTGATTTCACGTCAGTGCTTGAACCAATTTTTTGAACAATTGTACCACTTTGAAAATCACCATGATTATTTGAAATGACTTGCAAAGTCTCATATAGAACTGCCTCTTTATAGCTATCGGAAAATCCAAATTTTTCACATTCTCAATTTTGATGGTGTAGCATCATCTAATGAGAAGATACAATTTTTTTTTCTAGAAAAGCACGATAAAAGCAGAACAAATGGAACTCTTACACATCCTGTGTATCAAATTAATCAGAAGATCAGAGATCTTCAGTAACTACAACAACAAATGAACAGCGTAAGTTACGAAGGCCGTTGCTCTCGTCGAAGCTCAACCTCATGAAATCAGTAATTTCACGAAATTATATACATACCATAACCAAATAATCTTCCTGTCTCGCTCGTTTGCACTGGCATTTTTATCGTAATTGCTACTACGGCAAAGGGCAAATACATATCAGCGTCTTGGGCGGACCGTGTCGAATAAAAATTCTGAGAAGCTTTCGGATGGCAGAGCCGAAAATGCGGTTTGCAACGTGACTGCCGTTTTTTTTTGGAGCAAACGAATTGAACAGGTGCGAATTGAAACAAATGAGGTAATGCGGAGAAGAATGCATGTGTTTGTGTATAGAAGAAGGTGAACGAATTCATATTGATTTTGCAATTTATAATTGAAAATCGTAAAATGATTCTTGACTTGAAATTTTTGAAACATTGAATTCGATCAACATTATAATTGATACTGCTGAAACCGATCAACCAAATATCTATGACGAAAAGTTGATGAATTGTGATATTTGTTCAGGATAATGGTGTTTACCGGTAAATACCACATTAAAGTGGCAATTGTCGTTATCACGAAAAGTAATATATTTCCAAACAGATTTTTAGGTATAGTCGAGACCGAGGTCGAGACGTTTTTGGAAGATGAAATCAGCAATATTATATTATTGGTTAGACAGAGTCATTCTTCCGTAAATTCACCCAAAATTATAAGAATAACTACTTACTCAAAATATTTTCAAGAAATATATTTTGAGTATATTATCCGTGATGTGGAGAAATCTAAAATTTTCTCATGTTTTTGGCGCTCTTGTTCCTCGGAACAGAGGACTTATCAATTTTCCCAAATGTCTGTAATTTTCGATTTTTTGGCTGAAAATGGTCTCAAACGATTTGGTTCGACTCACTGATCAAGAATCCGAGTCCAACCGAACGGCCATCCGGCCGTTAACATGATAACTCTCGAACGAAAGGAGTTGGATGATTGAAATTTGCAACGTGGATTTAAAACGTAAATATCTCAGACGAATTCGTTAATGATCGAAATCCATCGAGCGGTTTCGGAGTTATAGCCGTTTTTAGTAAAAACGTTTTTTATGAATATTTCCGAAACCGATCACTCGATTTATTTAAAATTTAGTATAAAATTGTAGAATCATTACCTTTATTCGCATGTGAAGTTTTGTATTGATCAGGTTACCGTAAAGTGTAAATTTTTTTTTTTTAATTTTCAATTTTTTCTCTACAATAACTCTCGAACGGAATGAGCGAGGCAGTTGAAATTTTCAGAGTAGGTTAGGGAGATGAATATCTCGGTTGAGTTCCTTATTGGCCAAAATAGGCCAGATGGTTTCGGAGTAACGAAAAAAAAATTCAAATTCAATATATTTTTAAGATGCAGTTTCACCATAAAAATCCATTGATATCATTTTCAACTCCAACAAGCTTATACTTTCGGAGATATGATTTTTCGAAATTTCAATAATGAATCGTACTTCTATGTTTTCACAGAATGCTATAATTATTTTATCTATGATTTATTATATGATCTGTGTTCATACTCGTACATGTCATCCTGTTCTATGAGGGAGAGTCAAATTCATTTTAGCTTTTTTAATTTGATTTCTTCCATGGTGCAGTTCTCATTCTCAGATTGCTCATTTAATCTTGATAAATAAACTATTATTTGAATTTAATTTCTTTTATGATGCAGTTCTATCATAAGAATACATTGATATAATTTACAACTCTGAGAAACCAATACTTTCGGAGATATAATTTGTCTGTTTGAACAAGAGCGCCAGAAAGCTCCTGTCCACAGGGCTTGAACAAATTGTATCACAGTATTAACTTTGTTTCTTCAAACGGTATGCTCAATAAATTATCACATTTTGGATCCCCCATCTAATTTTAATGTGACTTCGATCACATGACTTCACTGATGTGTTGAAGCTTTCTAGAGTGATTTGAGCTATTAGAGAAATATTCTCTAGTCGGGATGATTAAAAGATGCTCATAGTTATTCGCCTTTGACGTTAAAAGGTTGAAATTTCCAGGAACTTTTTACTGAAGCCGTCTTGTACATTTTCCCCTCTGATTTCGACGAAAAAATTTTACAGGGTTTTCACAAAAACATGCCGAATTTCGATTCGAATATTCATCAAAAAGTTCCTTATTTCAATTCGGAAACCATAATTTTGTTATTGAATTATGATCCTTTTCGTAGAAAAAAATAATGTCTTATTAACCATATGCGTAAAATTGAACATTTTCGAGTTATTCAAGAAATAACACGTTTCTAAGGTAGGTAACGCATTTAATAATAATAAAATGACAATTGCTGCATTTCTTCGTGTATAACACAAGAATTGTTTTTATATTGTATGACGCTGATTGAGATCCAAGGAATTGATAGGAAAATTGATATAGGGCAATGCTCTTAGTCTCAACGCCCGAAGTCTCAGAAATGCTCTATGCGTTGCTCTCCTAATCTCATCAAACATTATACCAATTTTGAGAGATCGAATATTTATCCATCCCATCCAAAATATTGGTCTCCGTGATCAGGTGAAGATCAGCATCAATACTGACTATTTAGTTTAATTTCTATCGTTACAGTTCGCAAACCATCAACATCTTGTCTATAATTTTGCTGTTTTCGTTTCAGGTGAACAGAGTGCCTATCAATTCGTCCAAATATCTATATTTTTCGAATATTTGGCCAATAATGGTCTCAAACGATTAGTTTCGACTCACTGATGAACAATCCGAGATCAAGATTGATTCTGTCCGACCATCAGCATGATTATGCTCGAACGCAATAAGTTAGACAGTTGAAATTTTCTGAGTACGTTTGGAGTCCAAATGTGCCGGCTAAGTTCATTAATGGACAAAATCCAGCGAGTGGTTTTAGAGCTATTGAAATTTTGTTTTCCCAATAACTCGTCGCCAACTAATCGAATTAAAGCGTGGTAGTTAGTTGAAAAATTTCGATACGAAGACTTTCGTGCGGATCGCATAACTGAAAAATTAATTTTTTTTATTTTCTGTATGTCAGAAACCAACCGTCAGATATCGTTGAAATTCTGCAAGGGCCTTGAAACCTTTTTTTCCGTAAAGCTCTACATTTGAAATCGACAGCATCTATATTTTTGAAGATATTGCCGAAATATCGAAATATTCCAACTTTCGGTGCGGTTGGCTCAGTCGGAGAGCATTTGAGTAGGGAGCGGAAGCCCCAACCCAAATTCAATTCCGAGGCTAGGAAAGAAATTTTCTATAGGTAACCGCCACGGTAATCACCAACATTCACTGTTGGGTCAAAAATTAACAGTGATGTGCCTAAGGTGGCGTAAGGATACAGTAACAAAGCCTGCAAAGAACACAACTGATTGTCCTTACTCGCTCAAGCTCTTCGAGAGCTTATGATGGGTCTCCTTGGGCAGACCTAGGAGGATCAGTATAATAATATATTAATAATCGAGATGTACTGGTTGACTGCTTTTACACCCAATCGACAAAGTCCAATACCTAGTGAGAATTGGGATATTTTGTGTATAGATAATTGGTATATCAAGTTCTTGATTTAAACTTGATCGATTACCTAATATGCAACATGATGATATTTTTCCGAAATTAGAAATTTGAAAACAAGGTTTCAGAGGTCAGTAATAACATTTGTTCACGTTACGAAATTCCTGTGTGTCCTTACGCCGCCACGAACAAATCACTGTTTATTTCCGACCCAACAGTAAATGTATGTATTCGAGTGGGTACTTGCGCCACCACTGACAGCAATGTTTATTTTCGACTCAATGCTGAATGATATGTATTTGAGTCGAAACTTATCGTTTGCAACCAGTAAGTCGCCAAGGTTTATTGGACGTTTTTGTTTACAGTCGGATTTACATACTTGGAAATATAATTTTTTTCCAGTAGCTAAGCAGCTTTAGGCGAGTTCAGTATCTGGATCGGTTACCACTCCAGCTATGAATTTTAACAGCGCGCCAAAGCTACTGGCCAGAGTGCTTTTCCAGTTTGTTTCATGAAGAAACTAGAATCATTTACAGCCTTTGGTTTCAGCGGAAAATTTCAGCAAACCAAATTCAAATGTCATTAATGTAAAATTCATCCAAAACACCATCCAATCCAGATTCTTCATAAACGATGAATATAGTTTTTTTCAGAGTAAGAGGGGATGAAGTCGATCACCCTTTGTATTGATCTGATGGCTTCAAACTGGCACAAAAAATTCAAAGAATTCAAAATTTTGTTTTCACAATAACTCGAAAAATACTGCTGATTGGATTGGAACTGAGTAGTTAGTTGCAAAATACCCCAGCAAACACTTTTGCAAAAATATTTGAGGATCGCATGAATTGAAAAAATTTAAATTAATGGTGCCCCCTCAGGGCATTTTCGTTATGCGCATGCGCAGATGAGAAGTGATTCAACTGCTGAAGTTTTCGTCTGAGAGGATTATGGTTTTGAGGTGGAGGATAGAAACTCCTGGTGAGGATCCGCACTCACGTGAAGTCAGTACTCTTTGGTGCGCTTGTTCACTTCGGCTAATTTGAATTGAATGATGAGTGCTTCAAGCTCAGAGGATAAAGTGAGCCGGAGATTTACTCGAACGGTAGTGGCCACCATTCACTATCGGGTTAAAAATTAACAGTGCTGTGCCTAAGGTGGTGTAAGGATACAGTAACAAAGTCGACAAAGAACACAACTCACTGTCCTAGGAGGTTCAGTATAATCATAATCATGTCTGTAGCAAGCACGCTAATGTAGATTGACTTCACTGTGAAATAAGTAAAAACACTAAAAAAGCATTGACGTGGGGACAATCTGCTTTAGCGCCCTTGCTATAGACATGATTATGATCACACTTCCGCAAGGAGATCTCTCCGAAGCTCCTAAGAGCCCATATAAGGCTAATTGTCCAATTAAAAGAATGACCCTGTATATAATATTATATTATAATTGAATATTTGTTATTTTCCGTACGTTAGAATTCACACAGTTTGGCCGAAATCACGAATGGTCAAATATTCGAATATCCGAATATTTGAGAGTTAAATAGACAGATATTTGAATAGTCGAATCGGTCTACTACTATAAAATTTAAATTTCAAGGATTAATCAGATCTTCTGTAATTGAAATGAAATTTCAGGTAAAGCTCATGAAATTCTTCAAGCCTTTTCATATTCACATACCATCAAGAAGATGGCATCCGAGTCGACCACCGAAGACGGCATGGAGTGTATGCATGGAATGAAAACTATTTCTATGTTCCTGATTATAATGGGTCACAGAATAATGTTTTCAGTTAGTTCTCCTGTTGGAAATCCAATCTACGTGGAAAGTGTGAGTAGTTTTTATTCAAGATGTTGAACCTAGTTAACAAATCCATCAAATTTTACAAAATTGTTATTTTTCTCTGATAATAAGTATTCAAAATGATTAAAGGAACAAGAAACGATTCAAATTCTGCAATGATTTTTGATGGGCTGTACCTCAGTGAAAAATGGTTGTATCAAGAACTCAAAAGAATCATTTCGAGGCTTGAAAACTCTAGTTTTTGGATCTTCAGGCAAAAGAATTTTCAGAACTAAGATTCTAACGCAGTTGGAAGGAATAGAGCAAAATAAAAATTCACACCAGATAGTCTTATATACATATACTTACGCCTATTTGTCGCGGAGATATCCGAAATCAAGCGAAAATGACCCCTTTGATCCTTTTTTGCACGCTTGTTCCGCCAGGAACAGCATGCCAGTAGTCTATTCAAATGTCTGCATTTTTGGAATGTTTGGCCGAGAATGGTCTCAAACGATGGGTTCGACTCACTCATGAATATTCCGGGTTCAAATCCTACTCTGCCAGTCCATTCGACCGTCTGTCCGTCCGTCCGTAAACACTCTCAACTCTCAAACTGTCAAACGAAATAAGTTACAGAGTTACAATTTGCAGGGTAGGCTTGGGTCATAAATATCTCAGTTGAGTTCGTCAATAAGCAAAATCCACCGAGTAGATTTGGAGTTATGGTATTTTTTCCAGTATTTCCCCAAACCTACTCTTCCGTTCTGTCTGCAATTTATCAGAAAATAGTGAAATTAATAAGTATATATATAAGTTTTGTATGTATCAGAAGACAACGAACAGAAAAGAAAATTAAAAATTTTAAGAGTGTTCTTTCCTCTGTTACTCGGAAAATAATGATCTAATTGAATTGAAACTCGGTAGTTAGTTACACAAGACCAACGCAAACACTTGTGCAAAATTTCGTGAAGTTCACATAACTAGACAACATTTAAAAAATGTTAAACTATTTTTCGGAATATTTTGCTCGAAATTCCGAAACTAAATATCAGATTGAGTTTACTTTTGGCATTTAGGTGACCAATAATTACCGCTTGGAGCTTCAAGAAGCAAATTCTAATATGAAAAACAAAATATCTGCTCAAATTAGGAATGCTTTGTGCGACGTGAATTCTTATCGCGATTTCTTATGTAAGAATAATTATGTTTAAAGGAATGGCCACGGTATCCTAGACCTTTAGGAAATTTGGTTCCTGGCTAGAAACCACTGCTTTATCGATCTAGAATATTTTCAGCGCTGTGTTGTTGCCGCTTACATAAAAAAGTATTAAAAACTTTTATATTTCAAATGGAACACGCTATATATTATTGATGTTTTCCATCCGCCTTAGCCTCCTGTTTAATTCGGTGACAACTTCATCATCCCTATCTCTAGTGGTTTTCGAGTAATAATCAATTGATTTACTTCCTCTTTTCTTCAAAACATAACTTCAATTCAACATTCATTACTTCGTTACTTGGGATCCTAGAAAGCCAAAATTTCGGATATGGATTAAAAATATCCCATGTACCTATCACTTACGTATAATGACATACGTCCCTATTCATACAGGGTTGTTCAAAATCCGACGATTTTCCGACACATACTTAAGGGATAAAGAGTGAGTTTTTTCAAATGGAATGATCTGTATATCATAAGATGTATTGAAAGGGAATTAAATTTCCTTTCAAACGATTTAGCATGTTCCTACCCCTAAATCGTAGGATTTTCGAATTAAAAGCAAGTTATCATGCCAATGGGAATATTCAGCTACATTTTGTATTAGCTATCCATGAAATGTAGGTCCGTCAAGTTGGTGACCCGCATATGCGAGAATGAAAATTGAGTGAAATAGGAATTTCGTGCCAATTTTTGCCGTATAAAAAAAATGTTGTGCCCTGCTGCTTTCCGAGATATTTTCAATTTTCCAACTGGGTCACTAACTTGACGCTGTGATCCGCATATGGAATTTTGGAAAAAGAATAATATGGGTATTTTGTGCCCATTTTGTGCCAATTTTTGCCATATAAAAAAAAATTGTGCCCTGCTATTTTCCAGGATATTTTCAATTTTCCAAGTGGGCCACCAACTTGACATTGTGACTCACATATGGAATTTTGAAAAAGAATATCATGGGTATTTTGTATTTTGTGCTCATTTTGTGCCAATTTTTGCCGTATAAAAAAATTTTGTGCCCTGCCATTTTCCGAGATATTTTCAATTTTCCAAGTGGGTCACCAACTTGACGCTGTGACCCACATATGGAATTTTGAAAAAAGAATATCATGGGTATTTTGTGCCCATTTTGTGCCAATTTTTGCCGTTTAAAAAAAAAATTGTGCCGGTTTATTTTCCTAGATATTTTCAAATTTCCAAATGGGTCAACAACTTGATGCTGTGATACGCATATGGCATATCAGAAAAAGATGTCATTGTTATTTTATGTCCATTTTGTGCCAATTCTTGCCATATTTGTGCCTGTATATTTTCCGGCATATTTTCAATTTTCCAAGTGGGACACCAGCTTGACGTCGTGGACAAGATAAGCATCTCATCAAAAGTATTTTATGTTCGTGTAGTTCCCAAAATATTTCTGGATTTTCCAGTAGATCATCAACTTACTTTGATAAATGAATATGTTTTGATTTTCCGCTAACAGACCAAGACAAACAAACGTTTTGGCCAAATAATATAACGCTACTCCCTATGAACAAAGAAACAAAAAATTAATGTGGTTTTAGATACAAATATACCAATTTGGGTATATTTTTCAGTTAGGTAAATAACCTAAGGTCTGCCTTATGCTCCTAGGACCCCAGGTCACGTGTAGTTTGTGAGAATAGGGTATTTGATTAGAACTTCGTATTGATTGCATTCATAATATAGCTTTAATAAAATATGAATATACAGGGTGTTCCGTAAACCGACGTCAACCCGGCGCATGCTGACAATTTAGTTCATATCTGACCCGAATATCAAAATTTGACTTCAGTAAAAATATCTTAGTTTTCGAGATATTTATAATTCTATGAAATCCCTGAAAATCTTTACCTAAGTCACTGATTTGAATACCACGAATATAATTTTGCTATTTTTTGATTTTCCTTGTGATCGAATATTACAGATGGATCAGACTATCAAACGTTACCAAATACTGTCCCAAGAAACTATAGAGTGCTCACAAAAAAAACATTATTCCCAATCATTATCTGTTTAAAATTTTTGCTTCAAAATTTGACCGTTTATGATATAAACAAACTATATCTCCGAAAGTATTGGTTTCTCAGAGTTGGGAATTATATCAATGTATTCATATGATAGAACTGCATCCTAAAGGAAAGTCAATTCAAATAATAGTTTATTTATCAAGATTAAATGAGCAATCATGAGAATGGGAACTGCACCATGGAAGAAATCAAATTAAATCTGTCCAATTTTGCCCAATAACGAACTTAACCGAGATATTCATCTCCCTAAACTACTCTGAAAATTTCAACTACCTACCTCATTCCGTTCGAGAGTTATATCTATGTATATGGATGAAAAGCAGTCTCACTACTCTCAGATCTCTTACTTCATGTTCCGTTCCGAAATGTAAGAATTTTCTGAGAAAACCTAATTTCGGAGCAAACAACTGAGATTTTTCTCACTTCGCTCACAATTCTTCGATTGATTAGATAATGTCATGTCTCAGGAACATCATTTGTCATTATGACAATTCATACATAGAATAATATCATTCTGTGACAACGTTGAAATACGATTTATTATTGAATTTTGAAATATCATATCTCCGAAAGTATTAGCTTGTTAGAGTTAAAAATGATATCATTGGATTCTTATGGTAAAACAGCTTATTGAAAAAAAATTAATTTGGAATTTGCCCTGTAAAAATTAATTTTTTTTTGTTACTCCGAAACCATCTGTCCGATTTTGTCCCATAACGAACTTAGCCGAGATATTTATCTCCCAAACCTACTCTGAAAATTTCAACTGTCTAGCTCATTCCGTTCGAGAGTTATCATGTCTACGGCACCAGCAGTTCAATAATCTATGAGAGCTCCTTCTTCAGTAATCTCTTGAATGTTAAAAATTTAGTGTTAAATAGATCAAAACCATCAAAAAATGTCATATATGTATTCATCATACGGATAACTGGAGAATTCTGTGAACAATTTGTACGTCTGTATGGAGTGTAAAACAAATCATTGTTACGAAGCCTAATATCAGGAAATATATATACAATAATTAAGTACAGCATTCTTTGGAACCATAAGAAGTACAGAATTACGATCCATTATTGAAATTTCGAAAAATCATATCTCCGAAAGTATTAGCTTGTTAGAGTTGAAAATGATATCAATGGATTTTTATGGTGAAACTGCATCTTAAAAGGAGTTAAATTTGAAATTTGTGTTGTAAAAAAAATTTTTGCCCAATAACGAAATTAACCGAGATATTTATCTCTCAAACCTACTCTGATAATTTCAACTGTCCAGCTCATTCTGTTCGAGAGTTATTGTAGAAACGAAACTTGAAAATTAAAAAAAAAATTTTTATACCTTATTGCAACCCGATCAAAACAAAACTTCGCATACATATAGAAGTCATTATTCTACAATTTGGTGCTAAATTTCAGATAGATCGAGTGATCGGTTTCGGAAATTTTCATAAAAAAAGTTTTTACTAAAAAGGCCATAACTCCGAAACCGCTTGGTGGATTTCGTCCGCTAACGAACTCGTCCGAGATATTTATATTACAAACCTTCTCTGCAAATTTCAATCCTCTAACTTCTTTCGTTCGAGAGTTATTATGCCTACGGCCAGCCGGCCGAACAGAATCGATTTCGACCTCGGATTCTTGATCAGTGAGTCGAACCAAATCGTTTGAGACCATTTTCAGCAAAAATTCGAAAATTACAGACATTTGGGCTAATTGCTAAGCACTCAGTTCCGAGGAACTAGAGCGCCAAAAACAGAGCACCTGACAAGAAAACATATTTGTTGGATTCGCATTAATTTTGGATTTGCATTCATGTTGGTACCAATCTGATCCCTTAATTTGCTTTCAGTCGATGCACAAACATTTACACAGCACATCAGATTTTTGAGGAATTGATCCTGAAGTAAAACAATTTTTATTTTTTGAGCGGAAAAGGCCAAGGAAAACCCAAGAGATAAAAAATTTACTGAAAATGGGTTCAAGCCCTGTGGACAGGAGCTTTCTGGCGCTCTAGTTCAAACAGACAAATTATATCTCCGAAAGTATTGGTTTCTCAGAGTTGGGAATTATATCAATGTATTCATATAATAGAACTGCATCCTAAAGGAAATTCAATTCAGATAATAGTTTATTAATCAAGATTAAATGAGCAATCATGAGAATGAGAAAAGCACCATGGAAGAAATCAAATTAAATCTGGCCAATTTTGCCCAATAACGAACATAACCGAGATATTCATCTCCCTAAACTACTCTGAAAATTTCAAGTACCTACCTCATTCCGTTCGAGAGTTATATCTATGTCTATGGATGAAAAGCAGTCTCACTACTCTCAGATCTCTTACTTCATGTTCAGTTCCGAAATGTAAGAATTTTTGAGAAAAACTAATATCGGAGCAAACAACTGAGATTTAACTCACTTCGCTCACAATTCTTCGATTGATTACTTCAGGAACATCATTTGACATTATGACAATTCATATTCATACATAGAATAATATCATTCTGTGACAACCATAGATTAAAGGTCTTTAATCTATGGTGACAACGTTGAAATACGATTTATTATTGAAATTTTGAAAAATCATATCTGAGATTTTTCTCACTTCGCTCACAATTCTTCGATTGATTAGTCTCAGGAACATCATTTGACATTATGACAATTCATATTCATACATAGAATAATATTATTCTGTGACAACGTTGAAATACGATTTATTATTGACATTTTGAAAAATCATATCTCCGAAAGTATTAGCTTGTTAGAGTTAAAAATGATATGATTGGATTCTCATGATAAAACTTTTTATTAAAAAAAATTTAATTTGGAATTTGTTTCGTAAAAAAAAAATTTTTTTTTTGTTACTCCGAAACCGTTTGTCCGATTTTGCCCAATAACGAACTTAGCCGAGATATTTATCCCCCAAACCTACTCTGAAAATTTCAACTCTCTAGCTCATTCCGTTCGAGAGTTATCGTGCCTACGGCCGGCCGGACCGGCCGGCCGGACCGGCCGGACCGGCCGGCCGGACAGAATGAATTTCGACCACGGATTCTTGATCAGTGAGTCGAACCAAATCGTTTAAGACCATTTTCATCGAAATATTCGAAAATTACAGACATTTGGGCAAATTGATAAGCACTCAGTTCCGAGGAACTAGAGCGCCAAAAATGAATGAAGATCTCGAAAGTATTTAAAAAGAAAGCAGTGGTGTAGTCTTTTTTTTTCTAAAATTATTCAATGCTAAAACCCGTATGGACACTGGTAGAGAAAATGAAAATTATTGTACATCACAAAATGCATCTTGATGCATAGAAGACAAGTACCAAATTTTTGCGCGTATGTTCTGGGGAACATCGCGTTATAGTTTTGCCCAAATGTCTGTAACTTTCGAGTTTTTTGACGAAAATGGTCTCAAACGATTAAGTTCGACTCCCCAATGAAGAATTCGATGTCAAATTTGATTCTGTCCGTCCGGCCGTTCGGCCGTTGCCACGATAACTTGAGAACGAAAAGAGCTAGCGACTTGAAATTTTCAGGGTAGGTGGCGCATCCCAATACGACGGACAAGTTTGTTAATGGGCATAATCGGCCCAGTGGTTTTCGAGTAATAATTTTGTTTTCAACCAATATAAATCCGATCGAATTGAAACTTGGTGGGTAGTTGTAGAATATGAACCTAAGCACGTTTGTGCAATTTTGTGCGAATCGTATGGCTAGAAAATTTTAAAAAAATTATTAAAAAATATTTTTGTTGTCACGATAACTTGAGAACGGAATGAGATAGCGGATTGAAGTTTTCAGGTTAGGATGTGCACCAGAACGCGACATTTCAGTTTGTTTATGAGCATAATCGGCCAAACGATTTTAGAGTTATAGCCATCTGAAATTTCCTGAAATTTGGTGGTTTTTGTTCCTCATTAAATCGAAAAATACTGAACCGATTGAATTCAAACATGGTTATTAGTTGTAGAATGCCAACGCGAAAATGTTTGCAAAATTTGGTGAGGATAGCATTTGTAGAAAATTTTTAATAAATCATTGAAAATAAAAAAAAAAATCTATATATCAGTAACTATCCGTTTGAAATTGCTGAAATTTGGCAAGAGCCTTCATAACCTAACTCTACTGCCAAGTTTCAAGTTTTAATACGATCGGTTAAATATTGTTGGAGATTCGAGCATTCTTGTGTGAGTTCAGTAAATGGGTGATTGTTACCTCGATAACTTTCGAACGAAAGGACATAGGGACTTGCAATTTTCAGGGTAGGTTGCGTATCCGAAAGGGAGAGTTGAGTTCGTTTTTGGGCATAATCGGTCTAACAGTTTCCGAGTTATACCCACCTGGAATATTATTTCCTTAATAACTCAAAAAATAAATATTCGATCGAAATGGTGCTAGGTAACTAGTAGTAGAAAATCAACATAAAGACGTGTTTAAAATTTTGTAAGAACCGTACCCATAGAAAATTTGAAAAAAATGACGAAAAAAAAATTTTTAAGAACCGTACCCCTAGAAAATTAAAAAAAAATCACGAAAAAAAAATTGGTTCAAGCACTGACAACATAATTTACCATGGTAAATTCGATTTAGGGTGTCCACTACAGAAGAATGGACAATAGAACATACGCGCAAAAGCTTCTGACTTCACGTCAATGCTTGAACCAATTTTTTAAAGATGTCTACAATATTATCTCAGTTATTATTAAAAAACTGATTTTTTTTCAAAATTTCATCACCCCGTATCTCGAAAGTAAAGACTTTTAGGACATACGTACATAGGAATAATTTTTTTAAACAAGTCAAAAAATCACCCCCTTAAATATTAGCATATCTTCAAGGAACATCCTGTATAATAAAAATAATCTTTATTTCCAAAGAATGATAACATTATAGAAAAGGGCAATAAAACACTGACCCTAAAAAATAAAAATGGGTTCATGCCCTGTGGACAGGAGCTTTCTGGCGCTCTAGTTCAAACAGACAAATTATATCAGGTATTGGTTTCTCAGAGTTGGGAATTATATCAATGTATTCATATGATATCACTGCATCATAAAGGAAATTCAATTCAAATAATAGTTTATTAGATAAGTAATAATAAATTACTTTGTAATCGATCAAAAATTTCCTGATCTACGTTCACCAAACTACAGAATTATGCTTTCAATATTTACGTAATATTTTCAAACATTTTCGGGTGAGGTCCCCGTTGCATCGCTAAAATACGAGTATTTCAACCCCAATATTTTTGAAGTTACAATATTCCCTTCTGTCAAGTTGACATTATGAGAATTCATACATAGAATAATAACTAGTGGGCCCGCAGATCTACCTAGCCAGTAGATCTACATTTTTCCGGTAGATCTACATTTTAAGTACAGCATTCTTTGGAACCATAAGAAGTACAGAATTACGATCCATTATTGAAATTTCGAAAAATCATATCTCCGAAAGTATTAGCTTGTTAGAGTTGAAAATGATATCAATGGATTTTTATGGTGAAACTGCATCTTAAAAGGAGTTAAATTTGAAATTTGTGTTGTAAAAAAAAATTTTGCCCAATAACGAAATTAACCGAGATATTTATCTCTCAAACCTACTCTGAAAATTTCAACTGTCCAGCTCATTCTGTTCGAGAGTTATTGTAGAAACGAAACTTGAAAATTAAAAAAAAAATTTTTATACCTTATTGCAACCCGATCAAAACAAAACTTCGCATACATATAGAAGTCATTATTCTACAATTTGGTGCTAAATTTCAGATAGATCGAGTGATCGGTTTCGGAAATTTTCATAAAAAAAGTTTTTACTAAAAAGGGCCATAACTCCGAAACCGCTTGGTGGATTTCGTCCGCTAACGAACTCGTCCGAGATATTTATATTACAAACCTTCTCTGCAAATTTCAATCCTCTAACTTCTTTCGTTCGAGAGTTATTATGCCTACAGCCAGCCGGCCGAACAGAATCGATTTCGACCTCGGATTCTTGATCAGTGAGTCGAACCAAATCGTTTGAGACCATTTTCAGCAAAAATTCGAAAATTACAGACATTTGGGCTAATTGCTAAGCACTCAGTTCCGAGGAACTAGAGCGCCAAAAACAGAGCACCTGACAAGAAAACATATTTGTTGGATTCGCATTAATTTTGGATTTGCATTCATTTTGGTACCAATCTGATCCCTTAATTTGCTTTCAGTCGATGCACAAACATTTACACAGCACATCAGATTTTTGAGGAATTGATCCTGAAGTAAAACAATTTTTATTTTTTGAGCGGAAAAGGCCAAGGAAAACCCAAGAGATAAAAAATTTACTGAAAAATGAATGAAGATCTCGAAAGTATTTAAAAAGAAAGCAGTGGTGTAGTCTTTTTTTTTCTAAAATTATTCAATGCTAAAACCCGTATGGACACTGGTAGAGAAAATGAAAATTATTGTACATCACAAAATACATCTTGATGCATAGAAGACAAGTACCAAATTTTTTAAAGATGTCTACAATATTATCTCAGTTATTATTAAAAAACTGATTTTTTTTCAAAATTTCATCACCCCGTATCTCGAAAGTAAAGACTTTTAGGACATACGTACATAGGAATATTTTTTTTAAACAAGTCAAAAAATCACCCCCTTAAATATTAGCATATCTTCAAGGAACATCCTGTATAATAAAAATAATCTTTATTTCCAAAGAATGATAACATTATAGAAAAGGGCAATAAACACTGACCCTAAAAAATAAAAATGGGTTCAAGCCCTGTGGACAGGAGCTTTCTGGCGCTCTAGTTCAAACAGACAAATTATATCTGGTATTGGTTTCTCAGAGTTGGGAATTATATCAATGTATTCATATGATATCACTGCATCATAAAGGAAATTCAATTCAAATAATAGTTTATTAGATAAGTAATAATAAATTACTTTGTAATCGATCAAAAATTTCCTGATCTACGTTCACCAAACTACAGAATTATGCTTTCAATATTTACGTAATATTTTCAAACATTTTCGGGTGAGGTCCCCGTTGCATCGCTAAAATACGAGTATTTCAACCCCAATATTTTTGAAGTTACAATATTCCCTTCTGTCAAGTTGACATTATGAGAATTCATACATAGAATAATAACTAGTGGGCCCGCAGATCTACCTAGCCAGTAGATCTACATTTTTCCGGTAGATCTACATTTTAAGTACAGCATTCTTTGGAACCATAAGAAGTACAGAATTACGATCCATTATTGAAATTTCGAAAAATCATATCTCCGAAAGTATTAGCTTGTTAGAGTTGAAAATGATATCAATGGATTTTTATGGTGAAACTGCATCTTAAAAGGAGTTAAATTTGAAATTTGTGTTGTAAAAAAAAATTTTGCCCAATAACGAAATTAACCGAGATATTTATCTCTCAAACCTACTCTGAAAATTTCAACTGTCCAGCTCATTCTGTTCGAGAGTTATTGTAGAAACGAAACTTGAAAATTAAAAAAAAAATTTTTATACCTTATTGCAACCCGATCAAAACAAAACTTCGCATACATATAGAAGTCATTATTCTACAATTTGGTGCTAAATTTCAGATAGATCGAGTGATCGGTTTCGGAAATTTTCATAAAAAAAGTTTTTACTAAAAAGGGCCATAACTCCGAAACCGCTTGGTGGATTTCGTCCGCTAACGAACTCGTCCGAGATATTTATATTACAAACCTTCTCTGCAAATTTCAATCCTCTAACTTCTTTCGTTCGAGAGTTATTATGCCTACGGCCAGCCGGCCGAACAGAATCGATTTCGACCTCGGATTCTCGATCAGTGAGTCGAACCAAATCGTTTGAGACCATTTTCAGCAAAAATTCGAAAATTACAGACATTTGGGCTAATTGCTAAGCACTCAGTTCCGAGGAACTAGAGCGCCAAAAACAGAGCACCTGACAAGAAAACATATTTGTTGGATTCGCATTAATTTTGGATTTGCATTCATTTTGGTACCAATCTGATCCCTTAATTTGCTTTCAGTCGATGCACAAACATTTACACAGCACATCAGATTTTTGAGGAATTGATCCTGAAGTAAAACAATTTTTATTTTTTGAGCGGAAAAGGCCAAGGAAAACCCAAGAGATAAAAAATTTACTGAAAAATGAATGAAGATCTCGAAAGTATTTAAAAAGAAAGCAGTGGTGTAGTCTTTTTTTTTCTAAAATTATTCAATGCTAAAACCCGTATGGACACTGGTAGAGAAAATGAAAATTATTGTACATCACAAAATGCATCTTGATGCATAGAAGACAAGTACCAAATTTTTTAAAGATGTCTACAATATTATCTCAGTTATTATTAAAAAACTGATTTTTTTTCAAAATTTCATCACCCCGTATCTCGAAAGTAAAGACTTTTAGGACATACGTACATAGGAATAATTTTTTTAAACAAGTCAAAAAATCACCCCCTTAAATATTAGCATATCTTCAAGGAACATCCTGTATAATAAAAATAATCTTTATTTCCAAAGAATGATAACATTATAGAAAAGGGCAATAAAACACTGACCCTAAAAAATAAAAATGGGTTCAAGCCCTGTGGACAGGAGCTTTCTGGCGCTCTAGTTCAAACAGACAAATTATATCTGGTATTGGTTTCTCAGAGTTGGGAATTATATCAATGTATTCATATGATATCACTGCATCATAAAGGAAATTTAATTCAAATAATAGTTTATTAGATAAGTAATAATAAATTACTTTGTAATCGATCAAAAATTTCCTGATCTACGTTCACCAAACTACAGAATTATGCTTTCAATATTTACGTAATATTTTCAAACATTTTCGGGTGAGGTCCCCGTTGCATCGCTAAAATACGAGTATTTCAACCCCAATATTTTTGAAGTTACAATATTCCCTTCTGTCAAGTTGACATTATGAGAATTCATACATAGAATAATAACTGGTGGGCCCGCAGATCTACCTAGCCAGTAGATCTACATTTTTCCGGTAGATCTACATTTTTCCGGCAGATCTACATTTTTCCGGTAGATTTACATTTTTCCGATAGATCTACATTTTTCTGGTAGATCTACATTTTCCGGTAGATCTACATTTTTCCGAGACTTCCTCAGACACACACACACAGAAAGTTTCAACGAAATCGGTCCGGTCGTTCTCGAGTGTCTATAAACCGAACACAGTGCTATCTACCGAGTTCCTATTGTGACTCTGAGGCCCATTCAAATACGCACACAAAGTTTAATCGAAATCGTTCGAGCCGTTTCCTATAGATCGATCGGGGCGCCCCTACAGGATGCTCTTGTGAATCAGAGATACGCCGAAAGAAAATCACAGAGTTTCATCAAAATCGGTCCGCCTGTTTCCGAGTTCCTATACATCGATTTTAGCGCCCCCTACAGGGTCCAATTGTGAATCTGAGCCGCCTTGGGTTCCACTGAAATACATACACGCAAAGTTTCGGAGTTGACATATTTCTTAAGACACCCTGTATAGCAGCGGTTATCATTTGGCAATGGTTTTACAAAGTTGAGAATTCTCCTCGCGATAGAAATCTCGAGGTGACATTTTACTTAAAACGCTTGCATTTGAAAATAATCGATGCCGCGAGGAAATGAACACCCTGTATAGTAATGGTTCATTTCCAACGATGTATGCCTCGAAAGTATATTTTCCAACACGAATGAATGAAATGGTATGTTCATAGCGTTAAAAACAGCAATCTGCAATTGACATTAAAAGAAAAACACCCTGTATATAGATTTCCGAAAAATACATTATAAGAATCCATCCAAGGTTCCTATTTAGATAACGGTTTGTTTGTGGCACGAATCAATTCAATCGTGTCAAATTGTGCCGTGAAAAAAAGAACACCCCGTATAGTAATGGTTTATTTTCAGCGATATATGCTCAGAAAAAAAAAGAAAAACACCCTTACTTAAAGTCGGCAGATATACCGTTATTCGAAGTTAATATTGCGATAGAAATTGAAAAAAAAAAACACGAAAAAGTATAATTCCCTTGATGGGATTCGAACCCGCCTTCCCTCGTCCGAAACCGAGATATCGACTATCTAGACATCGGCACTATCGGACTCCTCGAAGGATCCTCTCGATCTCCGGTATTAGAATAAAACGTCGGTACTAACCGCGGATAGATATTCTTAATTTTCACTTTTCGACATAAAATCGCCACATGGAGGTTTATTTGACGGTTTTTTACCCTTATCTTCGCTTTTCGTCAACGTTCAGTCCCGAAAACTGCCTAGAACGGCCATTTCGTTGCGAAAAATTTCCCGCACCCCGTCTAACGGATTCATTTTGACGTTTCTCAGACAGACTTTTAGCAAGGAAAATTCCCGAGGTCGGAACTTCGAGAACTTGTATCGATTCAGTTGGCATTATGAGAATTCATACATAGAATAATAATTATATCAATCTGTGAAATACGATTTACATTGAAATTTAAAAAAATCATATCTCCGAAAGTATTAGCTTGTTAGAGTTGAAAATGATATGAATGGATTCTTATGATAAAACTGCTTATTAAAAAAAAAATTGATTTGGAATTTGTTTCGTAAAAAAAATTTTTTTTTTGTTACTCCGAAACCATCTGTCCGATTTTGCCCAATAACGAACTTAGCCGAGATATTCATCTCCCAAACCTACTCTGAAAATTTCAACTCTCTAGCTCATTCCGTTCGACAGTTATCGTGCTTACGGCAGGCCGGCCGGACCGGCCGGCCGTACAGAATGAATTCCGACCACGGATTCTTGATCAGTGAGTCGAACCAAATCGTTTAAGACCATTTTCATCGAAATATTCCAAAATTACAGACATTTGGGCAAATTGATAAGCACTCAGTTCCGAGGAACTAGAGCTCCAAAAAATAGTGCGTGGAGTCTCTCCGCACGGAAGAAGTGAAACTTTGTTATGTGGAAATGAAAATAGGAAGGGTTAGAAGAGTACGCGCATGCGTTCGAGTGCCACGCATTCACTCTCACTCTGTCTCTTTCTATTCCCCCTCCCCAGGAGCGTTGAACGTTTAACTATATAGCGCTTTCATACCCCAACCATGGTAGCGTTAAACGTTAAACGCAACCTTGTTGGAAGTCGCATTAGAAGTTTCACTTCTTTAAATCCAAGCAACGTCGGACAGACATGTGAAATGGTTAAAAATTACACATTTCACATAATCCGTAACTGACTGTAACTCCCATGATCTCATACGTTAAATAGGAAGGGGTAGAAAACTACGCGCATGCGTTCGAGTGCCACGCATTGACTCTCGCTCTGTCTCTTTCTATTCCCCCTCCCCAGGAGCGTTAAACGTTTAACGCAACAGTGCTTTCATACCCCATCCATGGTAGCGTTAAACGTTTAACGCAACCTTGTTGGAAGTCATATGAGAAGTTTCACTTCAAAGAATGAAAATATGAAGGGGTAGAAAACTACCTGCATGCGTTCGAGTGACACGCATTCACTCTCGCTCTGTCTCTTCCTATTCTCCCCCCCCCCCTAGGAGCGTTGAACGTTTAAAGCAACAGTGCTTTCATACCCCTCCATGATAGCGTTAAACGTTTAATGAAACCTTGTTGGATGTCGCATTAGAAGTTTCACTTCAAAAAATGAAAATAGGAAGGGGTAGAAAACTACGCGCATGTATTCGAGTGCCACGCATTCACTTTCGCTCAGTGTCTTTCTAATCCTCCTCCCCAGGAGCGGTGAACGTTTAACGCAACAGTACTTCGCTACCCCCTCCATGGTAGCGTCAAACGTTTAACGCAACCTTGTTGGAAGTCGCATTGGAAATTTCACTTTAAAATGGGGTTCAAGTTATTTCTATTCTCACTGATTATGTCTACGGAAATTCTTTACCCATTAATGATATCATTCAAAATTCGTGATTTCACCTGAACTTTCAAAAATGGTGCATTGTAACGAACTGTATATTATTCCGAAAGAGAACAAAAATGTATCTCAAACGATTACCATGCAATACCTGAAAAGTCGGGTTCACGAAATAAAATCAAAATTTTGCATTATTTTGTATTAGGTATAGCTGATACACCCAGGAGTCTCCTCGTAATGTCTGGAGAGTTTTTATTTATGCTTGACCCCTTGGGGAAAGAGAAACCTGGTTGGTACCCTGAACGGGAAGTTTTGACCTGTTTACGCTTCTTCTAAACAGTTGCAAACTATACTCCAAAGAAAACACACCAAGTTGAAGCGTGCTAGTTCGCTGGAAGAAGCAGCTTGCACCTGACACCTGTGGCTGCGCAGAGGATCGACCGCGATAATATCTATATAAAAAGTACAGATCGGCAACTCTCCATCGATGTTTCTGCGCTGTAAAAGTAAAAGCTTGTGCGAGTAGGATAATTAGAAGTTTTATGTGTAGGCTTTGTTACTGTGTCCTTACGCCACCATAGACACATCACTGTAATTTTCTTGCCCAAGGGTGAATGGAGGCCACACCTGTCTGTTTAGGAAATTTTCCTCCTAGTCCATGATTGAATTTTGGAACTTCCTTGTCAAATTCTCTACCATTGATCTAGCGACACTCGATGTCATGAAACACGGGCTTGGAAAAATTCGATACTTAAAAGAAGTTGTGATGAAAATGTCTATGGAAACAAATTCTAGCAAGCACATTCAGTAGGTTCACTGGAATGTACATGTATCCAAAACCATTGGAAACTTTACGTTATAATTTAATATTGATTATTTTCGATTTTTCACTCTATATCAAGACACACAGGAAATACAGATTATTTGATTGAAATTTTCTATGATAATAAATACAAGGAATGATTATTATTTCAATGTATGCTTCGTTTGGAAGCACAAAATGCACATCGGCATACTGTTAAATCCTTCAGATATGGTGTCGACCTTTCTGGCAATTTTTCTTGCATATGTAGCACCATATTGGGCAAAGAATTTTTATAACAATAGTAGCATCTCTTTCTTGACCCTCAACTTCGTTTAGTTTATGGGCTTTCTTGGTTGACGAGTTATGTATTTGCTGATGTTGCAGGTCCAGCAGTTCTTGGCGTATATGACCTAGACGGTCTGTTTTCATAATATTGAGGGTTAGTTATGGAAGTCTAAGTTATCCACTTCAGGTTGGTTTCCAGCCCGTTTTCCACAACTTCTCCCCTAAACTCCGTTATTTGCCTAACGGTGTTCACTTTGTTATAGGTATAAGTGTAGAGCCTTTATGACTACTGTGGCAGTTATGAAATGGAAGACAATTTGCTTCTACTATTTGACAGACCAGAAGGGAAATTAGGCTGCCAGTTGGTCGGACAAATCAATATAGGACATCCCTTTGTTGTACTCCATAATCATGGTTGGTTGTGTAAGATCTTTTCTCCGGTGGCGATATTCTGTTGTAGAGGCGTCATGTTTATTGCTCAATATGAGTACAGCCCTCTTGTTTTTCCGCATGAGAACAACAATTTTATCTTCATTTTGACGTGCTGTGAGTTCTCCTTGTGTTCTCCTCTCTCCCCTGTGTAGATTTTAATATGCCACCATCCACACAGAGCTCAAAAATCACGATACCATAACGGTGACGTTTATATTGTATATTGACGGAAAAT
Organism: Halyzia sedecimguttata; assembly: GCA_937662695.2. Lineage (NCBI taxonomy): Eukaryota > Metazoa > Arthropoda > Insecta > Coleoptera > Coccinellidae > Halyzia > Halyzia sedecimguttata. The sequence continues at coordinate 15,664,061 of OW569415.2, forward strand.
TTTCTACCAAGAAAAGGTACATTACTCTCATCATGCAGAGGTTTTCTTCGGGCATATATGCTTGTTTTAATTTTGCTTGTAAAGTCAGTAAATGATCTTCTTAAGACGATCTCCACGTGTCCCGTCTGCATCTCTAGACACATGCAGTATAGTCAAAAGTATGGAGCTCTAAATGGTTTCGACACATTAGTTGAGAAATCTTGTTGTTATACAGATCATTTCATTTAATGTTTTTTTGGGCACGTGTAAGAAACCCATCCAAATAAGGATACCGAGGAACTTTTTTCATCTCTGATGGGTTTGTTGCCAGTCCACGAAGATGGGTTAGACTTTTTACGAGTATTGGGAGTATTTGGTTAGTCTAGATCTTCAACTTTCTGTGACGCATAGTAATTCGTTCCATCAACAAGTAAATTTATGTTTTCATCGTCCGTCAAATAGAAAAATAATTCCACTTGCTCTTTTCCTCTCAGGTCTTTGATTACATTAGGAGCTGGCCCAGTCTGAGGAACATTAAAGACGAACTTTCCTCGTGAGTCCTTTCGTCTTCATCGGACGAATCATTCTCACGACGGGTAATTTCCACTGTTATTCATTACTTTCACTTTTATTTTTAGTTCTTTCACTGTTACGTTTAGTCCTTTCACTATTAATTTCAGTACTTTCACTGTTACTTTTAGGACTTATACTCCGTTCCTTATAACATAACCTAATTTTCTAACCTGAAAAAAAATACACTACCTATAATTTCAAGTGACCACTGGTGGGTACGCGGCCTCAGAATGGAAGTTTACTAGCTGGGACCAAATGCCCACTGGTGTACATTTTGGAAAAAGAAGAAATTAAAAAAAATATATATATCATAGTTAAGTACTACAGAATAAGTTTTTGTCTAATATTCTTTGAAATACATGAAAAAGAAGTGTTCGCCCCAAGGGCAGGTGCATCGTACGAAAAACTCGAAGGAGAGCTTTTTTCTGATTAATTAAATAATAACTCGAAAATGTATCATCATTAGTGATTTTGGGAAAACGTCATGGCTAAACAATTATTTCCTGGATTGCATCTTGCATATTATTAAATAATACATATTTTGGAACCATGTGACTTGAATTAAACCCCATGCAGACATTTTATATCAAGTTATGTGATATTTCCTTGCCTACAAGTGGAATGCCTTGACGATGTTCTATTAAATTATAAAATCTAAATTCTTCATATTTATGAAATGTGTTGAGACCTCTGTCTGGTAATATTCAAACGTCGGAAAGCAGAAATATTAAGAACTTGTTGTACCCGTAACAATCGACCTACGTCTGCCTTGAGTGCTTTGCTATCAAGTTGAGTTCTGCATGCTGAACTGGAATGCCATTAATTCCATTTGGATTTTTCGGTCTAATATTTGGCCAAATATATACATTTGAACGTAGAGCGCAATAGTTTTTCCAATAAATCTCTCTGTCTGGAACTGATATTTCAAGTAGCATCTGACATTGATCCTCTAAGCTTTTCATTTTGATAAATCCATTTTATGGACATTCGGAATTATATGATATAACTCGTCGAACTGCTAATTAATTATATAGGATACTGAACTACTTTTCAGTAATTCTAAAAAACCTCTTTCATGGAGTATGAGTCGACCTTCATCGAATTAATTTTCTAGCTCGAATATTAATCGGATATTTCGCAAAGAACATCGAAGAAATTATTATCAGTCTGCATATTTCAACATTATGCATTCTTCATATTTCCTGAATCAGTGCAGTAAACAATGTCAAGTTTATGGGATCATTCACCACTGGACGACCTTCATGAATTGGATTTCTGCTCATATCAGAATATTTTGATTTTCATCGGATATAATCATAGCTTATGGAAATCGACAGTTTCAATATTTCCGGAAATGTTCTCATAAATAAGGAGCCATTTATAAGAAGGAATTTATAATGATCTTTCCTTTTTCAGATCTATAGGAAAGCTGAATTTTCAGCCCTGCTCAATGGACCAATCGTTGTTGATACCTTCTTCACAATTTCTGGATTTTTGGCATGCTATTTGATTCTTCTTGAAATTGAAAAGAGACAAAAAATGATCAACGTTATCATGATTTACGTTCATCGTTTCATAAGGTACAGTATTGAAGCGATTTTACCTAGTAACATAATATCATATCCCATTCACTCATTATTTCTGAGCTCATATCTCATATGAATACCTGTCCCGCATATCTCTATATTTGTGGCGTTCCACATTAATGTGCTGGATCTGGGATCTTCTTTTTCGGAAGAAGTAAATGAAGAAAATTTGACTTGAGAAGTCATTAGTGATTTTTTTTTTCTCCACTCAAGGCTGGGCCTCAAACAGCTCGAATGAATCTCTCTGTGAATTAATCTTAATTTACCATGGTAAATTCGATAAAGAGTATCCAATACAGGAGAATACAGTGCTTGAACCAGTTTTTTTTTCAAGTTAAGTTAAGAAAAATCGTGATACGCAAAACTACAGAAGATTTTAAAACACTACGTCGAAAAGTATCACAGATAAATTATGACAAGTGGGTTATTTCGAAATCAGAATTTCATGGCGTTTCATACCTTTCGGACCAGCCTATAGAGTGAACAATAATTTCAGTTTACGCGCTGAGTGAAGTTGATTCCACCAAAATTTGATTCATTCTACTACCACAACATTTCCAAGAGTTATCCGATCGAACCCTATTGACTCATCCTTTATATATACAGGATGATTCACGAAGATCGTTCGGTAGAATATATCAAAGAAATACTCGAGATAAACACTTGAAATTTTATAGTTAAGCTTTGTTAGGGGACATGAATTCCTGGAAAAAATCCAGTTTCGTTCGACCACTGGTTTCATCGGAAATGATACCAACTTTCGTTTTTGGTGCTCTTGTTCCTCGGAACAGAGTGCTTATCAATTTTCCCAAATCTCTGTAATTTTAGAATTTTTGGCTGAAAATAGTCTTGAACGATTTGGTTCGACTCACTGATCAAGATGGAAGGACTTAGAGGATTGAAATTTGCAGGGTAGGTTTGGAGCGTAAATATCTCGATCAGTTCGTTAACGGGTGTTTGAGAATTTTGTGGAATGCTCTCGACTCCTCCAATAAATCAAGTCATTACATTTATTTGGTGTTTGAACTAATTGAGAATCGTTGTCGTTTTCCAAAGAAATTAAAATGATTAGGTCAGATAAATTGACAAATAATAAATTGAATGCTCTGACTCCCTTTCTCGACGAAAATGGTCTAATAAGGGTAGGTGGTCGCTTGAGAAATGCGAATAACCTGGGATACAATGCAAAACATCCTATATTATTAGACGGAAATCATAAATTAACGAAGCTAATTTTTGAATATGAACATTCGAAGTTACTACATGCAGGTCCTCAATTGTTATTAGCCCAAGTGCGACAGAGCTATTGGCCCACAAAGGGTATGTGGTGTGCAAAACGGGTAACACGTTCTTGTATAACATGTTATAGATCAAAACCAAAACCATTAAGCAACGGGCGAAATCCACCGTTTTTAGGAGAAACATTTTTCATGAATATTTTTCCGAAACCGATTACTCGATCTATATGAAATTTAGCACCAAATTGTAGAATGATCACCTTTATATGCATGCGAAGTTTTGTATTGATCGGATCGCCGTAAAGTGTAAAAAAAAAAAAATTAAAATTTCTATATTTTGTTTCTACAATAAGTCTCCAACAGAATGAGCTATTCAGTTGAAATTTTCAGAGTAGGTTTGGGAGATAAATATCTCGGTGTAGTTCGTTATTGTGCAAAATCGGCTCAATGGTTTCGGAGTAACGGAAAAAAATTTTGTTTACATTACAAATTTCAAATTCAAATTTCAATTTTTTTTTAAGAGGCTGTTTCACCATAAAAATCCATTGATATCATTTTCAACTTTAAAAAGCTAATACTCTCGGAGATTTGATTTTTCGAAATTTCAATAAAGAATCGTACTTCTATGTTTTCACAGAATGCTGTACCTACCTAATTATTCTATCTATGAATTATTATATGATCTGTGTTCTTACATGTCATCTCATTTTCCTATGAGAGAAAAATGTCAAAATTATTTCAGGTTAGTTATTCTTGATATAAAATACACCTCCTCTTCTAGAAAACAAAGTATGATTCAATGCAAAATGACGAATAAAATAACCTCAGCTATCGTAGAATTATGAGGATGATGTGATGTAATACTGTTCAGGTGATAATATAATGCCCGTGGATAATCCATATGAGGATGGAAATATATTCTTTGGTAAGATACATAATCAAATTGGGATCAGATTATCTCCAGTAAAAATAAAACTGCAATATTGTCTAAGTTTAAATTGATATAATATAATTTACAGAGTAGATATGAGGAATGAATATCTCGTATAAGTTCGTTATTGCGGAGAATCGGTCTGTTTGAATTCAATTTCTTTCATAATGCAGTTCTTTCGTCAAAGTTTGAACAAGAGCGCCAAAGCTTCTGACCACAGGACTTGAATCAATTTTTTAAATGTGATACCCAGTTTTTTCATTGATAATCAAAATACCTATTGAATTCTACATTGTTTTAATGTGTCACTTATATTATATTATTCTCAGAAAATTCGTTTTAATTCTTAGAAAACCCTTTAAATTTTCTCAAATAGAGCTTCATTCCAATGTTAATAACTTAGATAATAGATTTTTGCATGAAAATTATTAATTTCTAGCTTCTATCAAGAGACAAACCAATGCTTCTCTTTCGTTAATTAAAAATTTAATTGAATATTCAGGATGTTTCTATTTCAATGTCAAAGTCATGCATGACATAAACCTCAAAACTCATTTTTTTCGAATGAGAACCCATTTTTTTTATTGGTCATCTGGAATCTACGTTAAAATATTGGTTCAAGCCCTGTGGACAGGAGCTTTTTGGCGCTCTCATTCAAGCAGACAAATTATATCTCCGAAAGTCTTGGTTTCTCAGAGTTGGGAATTATATCAATGGATTCCTATGATATATAAAAATGCTTCAAAAATTATCTTATAAAAAAAAAATATACAATGCTTAAATGCCTAAATGCTTCAAAAATTGTCATTAAATTTATTTATCAAGATTAAATGATCAATCTGCAATGATTCAACGTCGTGGAATGGGTTGTTGCAACTTAGACTCGGTGCATAGTTTTCACAACTCGAAATAACTAAGGAAAGTATCATCGAATTGTCTAGAGCAAGGCTGGAGACAATCATAGCAGATTGTCCATTTATTCCTGATATTTGTGTAGGTAGTGGATTACGAAAAAATTATTTCAATAGTTCAAAACATATTAATAAAATACTAACCTCTTTTCATAATTTAAAATTCAATAGTCCATACCACTAACACATTCTTTTCTGTATTATGAACCTCAACTCAAGAAAAAATGATCGATACATGAATGTAGATCCATATTTAAGTATTTTTTTCCTAGCAACATTCTGAAAATACTGTATATAGGAACACGTCTCACTACATAAGGAAGTTAAAGGTAATATTAACCTCAGTGGTCAACGGACAGTAATTTCTTTTGATGATTCCATTATGTTCTTCTTTCCTATTGGCTCCATAAACTACATCAAAACAGCCTTGTATATATTCACAAATTCAAGAATCGAATACTTTCCAAGAGAAAATAACAACTATGAATTGACAATCTCTAATAACTAGAAAAGATGACATTTATGAATAGTGATCACAGACAAATTCTGTGTTCACATTCTGTGAATACATAGAACTTAGTATGTATTATTGAAACTTTGAAGCATCATATCTCCGAAAGCATTAGCTTGTTATAGTTGAAAAGGATAACAATGGAATCTTATGATGAAACTGCATCTTAAAAAAAATTTAATTTAAAATAATGTAAAAAAAAATGTTTTTGTCGTTACTCCGAAACTTTTAGACCAATTTTGCCCAATAACGAACATAACCGAGATTTTTGTCCTTCGAATCTACTCTGAATATTTCAACTGTCTAGCTCATTCCGTTCGAGAGTTATCGTGATACCGGCAGGCCGGATGACCGGACGGACGGCTGGACAGAATCGATTTCAACCACGGATTCTTGATCAGTAAGTCAAACCAAATCGTTCAAGACCATTTTCAGCCAAAAATTCGAAAATTACAGACATTTGGGCAAATTGATAAGCACTCTGTTCCGATGAACGAGAGCGCCAAAAATAGTGTATTTTTATAATACATACTACTGATTTACTTACCGACTATCTCGGGAAATAACCATTTTAGAGCATTAGTATGTATTATAAAAAAAATGTGGGAAAGCACTTTGGGCAGGAGCTTTGGCGCTCTTGTTCAAACTCTGACAAATTACATTACAGAAAGTATTGGTTTCTCAGAGTTGGGAATGATATAAATGGAATCTTATGAACTGCATCATAAAATAAAATAAATCAAATAAGAATCCATTGATATCATTCCCAACTCGGAGAAACCAATACTTTCGGAGTTATGATTTGTCAAAGTTTGAACAGAGTGCCAAAGCTCCTGTCCACAGGGTTTTCCCACTTTTAAAATTTGGCTTCGGTTCATCAATTCTCAAGAATTTTTGTAATTAAATTCAAAACTTACGTCTATGACTCATTTCATGGGGGATTTATATAAATATATCAGGAAATTATAATTAGAGTAGTCTATGTTGTCTATGAAATCATATAGAATTGAGAATAATTATTGAAATTTTGATAAATCATATCTCCGAAAGTATTAATTTGTTAGAGTTGAGAATTACGTCAATGGATTCTTATGAAACTGCATCTTAAAAAAAAATTTAATTTAAAATATTTAATATAAGTAAAAAATCGTTTTTGTTACTCCGAAACCGCCTGGTCGATTTTGCCCATTAACGAACTTAACCGAGATATTTATCTCCTAAACCTACTCTGAAAATTTCAACTGTCTAGCTCATTCCGTTCGAGAGTTAACGTGTTAACGGTCAGACGGCCGGCCGGACATAATCGATTTTGACCATGGATTCTTGATCAGTGAGTCGAACCAAAAATTCGAAAATTACAGACATTTAGGCAAATTGATAAGCACTCTGTTCTGAGAACAAGAGCACCAAAATTCACTATTTTTAGAAAATTTATAAGAATGAGTTCTCATATGACAAAAATGAGTTTTGAGGTTTTTGTCATGACCGTCTTCCACATTGAAATAGAAACACCCTGAATTTTAAATTAAATTTTTAATTAAAGAAGAAGAAGCATCGGTATGTTTTCTGATAGAAGCTAGAATATTAGGAATTTTCATGCAAAAATCTATTATCTGAGTTATTAACATTGGAATGAAGCCCAATTTGGGAAAATTTAAAGGGTTTTTTCAGATTTCACACGAATTTTCTGTGAATAATATGTAAGTGACACATTAAAAGAATGTAGAATTCAATGAGTAATCTGCTTATCAATGAAAAAACTGGGTATTACATTTAAAAAAACAAAAGTTGGTATCATTTCCAGTTTTACTGGAAATGATCGAATGAATCTGAAATTTTTGCCAAGAATTCATCTCTCCTAACAAAGCTTCAACATAAAATTTCAAGTATTTATCTCGAGTCTTTCTTTGAAATATTCTAACGAATGGTCTGCGTGAATCACCCTGTTTACAGGGTGTCCCACAATGAGAGGTCAATAATTCAGCACAGTATTCTGCAATCAAAAGTATTGGGGGAAGTCCAAATTTTTTTTTCGAAAAAGGTTTCTCGACTTATTTATTTTCTCCGGAACTAATGCAGGTAACAAAATCGTGGAATTTGGCATGACTCTTGTTACTTAAGCTTAAACTTCTATGTTGAAAATATCATGAAAATTTCAATCAGGGGGTCTCAATTCAAGGGTAAATTTGACATGAACTTTTTCGTACTTTAATATTTAGCAATTTTCTGAAAACATTTCGAAAAACTAATGTTTTGCACTAAAGATACATACTCTACGCAGTATTCGATCGGATGCACCGTTTCCGAGAAAAACGGATTTGAAAGCTTCTCATCATCGAACTGTATAAGAATTGATTTTCTTTAGTCTAAGGATATTACTGAATGAATTTAAACATGCCTTAAGAGGAAACATTAAAAAATCAGGACAATTAAGCAAAATAATATCAAAGATATAATTGAGTTAATCGAAATATAAACCTTCGGAGTCGTTTTGATATCATCTATGCCTTGTGTCGTACAGCCATATTACTGATTATATGATGCTTTCTTGTCATGGAATCTTTAATCGTACTTAGAAATAAAATTACGAAATAGTTTCATATATAACATAAACATATTGTTTGGAAAAAAAGATAAATGTCTTTGTTTGTCAAATTTCAGGTTAACCCCAGCCTATGCAGTGGTCCTTGCATTCTACTGTACTATATTTGTACAGTTGGGCCAAGGTCCCTTCTGGCAAGAAAGGATAGGTATCGAACAGGAGCGTTGTTTAGAAACTTGGTGGGCCAATCTCTTCTACGTCAATAACTATGTTAAAGTCGGGCAACTGGTAAGTGCAAACTAATATTAGTAAACCAGAAATCAATTATATTTTTTAGTGTATGTTCCAATCCTGGTACCTCACCTGCGATACTCACTACTTTCTGATTGTGCCGTTCGTTGCGTATTTGCTGTGGAAAAGGCCGAAGGTTGGAGTGTTCCTTTGTTCAGTTGTGATCTTGGTAGCAGTAATAGTTCCTTTCATCATTATATTCAGGAATAAGGAGCAGCCATTTCTGCTACTTTACATGAAGTGAGTATTCAATTTTTTCTCGTTGGTTAATGTCAGTTAAAATGATTGGATCTCTAAATGTTACGAGCCACTAGACCTGAAAATCGCATAACGCTGCATAACATTTTGAATAAGGTTTACTCGAATCAAACATTGGTTTAAATAGAAATGGAGTATTCCAAGAATGTAGGAATAGTGACAGAAAGGTGGAATATTTCCGGAATAAATTGAAATATTTCGGTAACAGCTATGCAGAGGTTGATGGTAGACATAGTTGAAATTTCATGCTCGAAAATCATGGGTGAGAGATTTCTCATGAAATATTATTGAGAGGAGAAAAATATAATTTTTTTGCCAAAATGGTCTTAAACGATTTTGTTCGAATCACTGATGTAGAATCCGAGGTCAAAATTATTCTGTCCAGCCATTGCCATGATAACTCTTGAACGGAAAGAGATAGGGACTTGAAATTTCCAGGGTATGTTGCACCTCCAAATTCGTCTTCATTATTGGGCATAATCGGCTATACGGTTTCTGACTTATAGCCATCTGTAGTTTAGTTTTCATTCCTCCAATAACTCAAGCAATACAAAATTGATCAAATTGAAATTTGTAGTTACCTAGTTGTAAAATGCCAACCCGTGAATATGAGCAGAATTTCATGCGAATCTAGGTCTGTATTCTACAACTACCCACCAAGTTTCAATTCGATCGGATCTGTATTGGTTGAATACAAAATGATTAATCGGAAACCGTTGGGCCGATTATACCCATTAAAGAACTTTTCCGTCGCATTTGGAAGCGCCACCTACCCTGAAAATCTCAAGCGGCTATCTCTTTCCGTCCTCAAGTTATTGTGGCAACGGCCGGACAGAATCAAATTACAACTTGATTCTTCATCAGTGAGTTGAACCTAATCATTTGAGATCATTTTCGGCAAAAAAATCGAAAATTACAGACATTTGGACAAAATGATTACGCGATGTTCCCCAGAACATGCACGCAGAAAGATCAAGTAGCATTCCCTTTACACTACATGGATCTTATTTCGCAAGGTAGTGTATTATAAAGTTCACGTTTCAATTAATGTTTTTCCAATTTCACTAATTTATAACGTGACACCATTAATCATCTGCAGTAGCAGAACGTGTAAAGTGATGAATGATGATGCACGCTAGAAACTTCTGTCAAAATTTGGAGTACGTAGATACATGAAATTGGTGAAATTCTTAGCCTCTTCAATCGTGGTTGGCATCGGACATTATATCCCACTCGAGCCAGTATTCTTATTGCTCGTTTTGGCAATCTGAATATTTTTTTGTGGAATTAACTGAATTATCCCATAAAATCTTTCCATAGCTAACCAAACAGTTGAAAAGTCCTAAATATATGATTTTCAACATATTTGGTTTCAAGCAATAGCAATGTTGCCTAAGTAAAAATAAAACAAAGGACATCCTGGTACCAAGTCCATCTACATAGTGTGTCCAATTCATACAATAATCCAGATAAACCCCAAGCTATTTACAATTGACACTTGACGTGATTCGCCTATTACTGGAAATTACTATTTTGAGTCTTTCCCCTGTTTAGTTGAAGATTATATGCTGAAAACCGTTTCAGCTTCAGATATCAGGGTTCCTGCATGTTCTAGTGTAGAAGTGAAATATTAGCAACAAAACTAATGGAATCATAAAAAAAGCTCTGACGTGAAGTCAGTACTCTTTGGCGCGCGTGTTCACGGTGGCTAATTTGAATTGAATGATGAGTACTTCAAGCTTAGTGGATAGAGCGAGCCGGAGATCTACCCAAAGGATAGTGGACACTATTCACTGTCGGTTCAAAAATTAACAGTGCTGCATCTAAGCTGCCATAAGGATAGAGTAACAAAGTTGAAAAAGAATACAACCGACTCTCCTTAGTCGCGCAAGCTCCTAGAAGATTCTGAGGGATCTCCTTGGGAAAGACTTGGAAGGGTCAGTATAATCATAACCATGTTTATAGCTCGCGCGCTAAAGCAGATTGACCCCACAACAATGCTTTTTTACACTTTTTCTTCCATTGTCAAGTCAATCTGCATTTGGAGCGCGTGCTATAAACATGATTTTGATTATACTGACCCTTCCAAGTCTTTCCCAAGGAGATCCCTCAGAATCTTCTAGGAGCTTGTGCGACTAAGGAGAGTCGGTTGTATTATTTTTCAACATTGTTACTCTATCCTTATGGCAGCTTAGATACAGCACTGTTAATTTTTGAACCGACAGTGAATGGTGTCCACTATCCTTTGGGTAGATCTCCGGCTCGCTCTATCCACTAAGATTGAAGTACTCATCATTCAATTCAAATTAGCCACCGTGAACACGCGCGCCAAAGAGTACTGACTTCATGTCAGTGCTTTTTCTTTATTTTATCAAGTTTCTTTAACGAATATGGCTATCAATACAGTTTGGCTGCTAGCTTTACCGTAGATTGAAAAAAATTGCGGTTATGGGACCTCCGTTAGGAACGCAATTGCCTCTTCTCCAAATCCGAACGTAATTTAATATAGATCTATCGAATATAGATTGATAAATTCGCCCCAGGGCCATGATACAGACATTTCAACTCGGAAACAGCGCTATTTTCCCGAAACTGACTTGTCCGTGCACATAATTGCCTTGAAATTTCCCTTAAAACCCTAAAATGACGGCTCAGCACCAAATCCATCACCGCTAGACATACAATCCAAACGTCTCCTCTGCGCATACGCAATCTACTCGTGGCTTAAAAACCCCTGAAAATAACACTTCACTTCACACAAAATTCTGATTCTTCAGGAGATATCACTGCTCCAATCCACGCATGCGCCGTCACCTCCAAGGGGATTCTATGGAGGAATGGCATCCAGCACCTGAAAACTCCAATCCTCTCAGACGAAAATTCCAGCAGTTAAATCACTTCTTGTCTGCTCATTCGTGAAACGAAAAATCTGCGAAAGAGGTTACATGAATTTCGAATTAGGAACGCAATCTCTTCGCCTATTCTCCAAATCCGAAAGTAATTCAAAATTGATTATCTTACTATAGTTATTTATAAATTGGCCCCAGGGCCACGACACAGACATATCAACTCGAAAACAGCGCTATTTCCTCGGAACTGACTTGCTCGTTCATAGAATTGTCTTGAATTTTCTTTTAAAACCTCACGTCACCTCTGTGCATGTGCAATCTACTCGTGTCTGAACGTCCTCTCAAAATCACACAACGCACACAAAACTCTGATTCTTCAGAATCATTGGTTCAGGAGAGATCGCACCTTCAATCGACGCATGCGCGGATACTCCCAAGGGGATTCTGTTAAATAATAGCATCCTGCACCTCAAATACCCAATCCTCTCAGACGAAAACTACAGCAGTTAATTCACTTATCGACTGCTCATGCACATAACGAAAAATACCCGTAAGGGGTAACATCAATTTCGAAATTAGCCTCAGGGTCATAGTACGCACACTTCAACTCGGAAACAACACTATTTCCCCCAAACTGACTTGTGTCCGTGCACTGAATTGATATGAATATTCTTTTGAAACCTCACAATTTCGGCTCAGTACTCCCAACATAACCCACACAACCCAAAAATAGTAACTTTTCTTATGCGCATGCGCAATCATTTTGCGGCTGAAAGTCCTCCCAAAATCACACCTTACAAAAAACTCCCATTCTGCAACACTAGTGGTTCAGGAGATATCGCATCTTTAATACACGCATGCGCAGACCCTCACCAGGGGATTCTATGGAGTAATAGCATCTGCCACCCCAAAACCCCAATCCTGTCTGACGAAATCTACAGCAGTTAAATGACTTCTTATCTGCGCATGCGCATAACGAAAAATGCCCGGAAAGGGCAGCATGAACTTAGAAAATGGGTTCAAGCCCTGTGGACAGGAGCTTTCTGGCACTCTAGTTCAAACAGACAAATTATATCTCCGAAAGTATTGGTTTCTCAGAGTTGGGAATTATATCAATGTATTCTTATGAAAGAACTGCATCATAAAGGAAATTAAATTCAAATAATAGTTTATTTATCAAGATTAAATGAGCAATCTGAGAATGAGAACTGCACCACGGAAGAAATCAAATTAAAATAGCTGAAATGAATTTGACTCTTTCTTATAGAACAGGAGTATGAGTACGAGTATGAACACAGATCATATAATAAAGCTTAGATAGAATAATTATAGCATTCTGTGAAAACATAGAAGTACGTACGATTCATTATTGAAATTAAGAAAAATTATATCTCCGAAAGTATTAGCTTGTTGGAGTTGAAAATGATATCGATGGATTTTAATGGTGAAACTGCATCTTAAGTAAAAATTACAGACATTTGGGCAAATTGATAAGCCTTCAGTTACTAGAGCGCCAAAACGTGTAATTCCCTTTCCGGGATTTGAGCCCGCCTTCTCTCGTTCCGAAACCGAATACCCGACTGAATAGACCAACGCGCTATCGGGCTCCTTGTACGATCTTGTCGATCTCCGGTATTAGAATAAAACGTCGGTACTTACCTGGGATATATATTCTTAATTTTCACTTTTCGACATAAAATTGCCACATGGGGGTTTATTTGACGGTTTTTTACCCTTATCTTCGCTTTTCGCCAACTTTCAGGCCCGAAAGCTGCCTAGAACGGTCGTTTCCAGACCCCGTCTCTCTAAGTCGATTTTTACGTTTCTCGAACCAACTATTAGCATAGACATAGAATAACATGGACTGGCCCTCACGTAACTTATGGCGATTTCCATTGACACGCTCGGAGCACTCGAAATCCATCTCATCTGTCATGCATCTGTCCAATTCAACCGAAAATATCTGTCAAATATGACTCCGAGTGATCCGAGCGTGTCAATGGAAATCGCCAATAATCACACAGTTCGTTGCGGAATACATTAGAAAGAGAGATGTTATGAAGGATATAATAAGTAAAGGCAAATAATGGTATAAAAACAATGGTCTTTTTATATACCATTGGCAAATACACAAATTTAAAATTGGGGTATATTCGAAAATCCCGATTTTTTTAAGAGGAATATTGATTATTTTGAATGAGTATCAAAAAAGCTGAATGAATATCAGTAAGGAAATTTATGAGAAATATTTTCAGATTATAAGTATCAGAATATTCAGAAACGAGTCTCGGATTTAAATGAAAATATTTTGCCTTTAACTATTTTGTCTACACATCACCAAAACACATACACAATACATGAAACCAAACAATACATTATACAAGAAATGTCAAAGGATAAAAGAAACCAATGTTTCGTATTCTGTGATTTTGGCAATCGCCAAATTATATGAATATATTCTTATATTATGGTTTGCCTTTAACTATTCTGTCTTTTTTCAGTGCTCATATCAATGGTCTCTTTCTCACAACCAGTCCATTATATTTTATGTCTATGACTATTAGCAAGGAATTAGACAATGTCATGTCTCAGAAAAATAAGTTGACATTATGACAATTCATACATAGAATAATTATATAATTCTGTGAAAACGTAGAAATACGAATTATTATTGAAATTTTGAAAAATCATATCTCCGAAAGTTTTAGCTTGTTAGATTTAAAAATGATATTATTGGATTTTTATGGTCAAACTGCTTATTGAAAAAAAATTAATTTGGAATTTGTATTGTAAAAAAAAAAAATTTTTTGTTACTCCGAAACCATCCGTCCGATTTTGCCCAATAACGAACTTAGCTGAGATATTTATCTCCCAAACCTACTCTGGAAATTACAAGTGTCTAGCTCATTCCGTTCGAGAGTTATCGTGCCTACGGCCGGCCGGACAGAATGAATTTCGACCACGGATTTTTGATCAGTGAGTCGAACTAAATCGTTTGAGACCATTTTCATCGGAAAATTCGAAAATTACAGACATTTGGGCAAATTGATAAGCACTCAGTTCCGAGGAACTAGAGCGCCAAAAAATAGGTTTCGGAATTTCAAGCAAAATATTCCACAAAATAGATTGATTTTATGAATTTATTCACGTGTCCCGTGATCTTCACGAAATTTTGCAAAAGTGTTTGCTTTGGTCTTTGCATCTAACTACTGAGTTTCTATTCAATCAGATCAGTATTTTTCGAGTTATCGTGGAAACATTTTTTTTTAAACTTTTGAAATTTTTTTTGTCACTTTGTGGCCATGGTCAGTCACAAAACACTCCGATTCTCCAACACTAGTGGTTCAGGAGATATCGCATCTTGAATCCACGCATTCGCAGACCCGCACCGGGGGATTCTATGGAGGAAGGAGGAATAGCATCCTCCACCGCAAAACCCCAATCTTCTCAGAAGAAAACTCGAGTAGTTAAATTATTTGTCGTCTGCTTATGCGAATAGCAAAAAATGCCCAAAAGAGGCAGTTACACCCCCTGTCGTTCACCGTTCAGACAAATTTTGAAAACCAATTTAAAATTCCACACATCGTTTACGCCTTAATTCAATTGCCATGCTAGTAAGTAGTCCATATTTCAATCAGTTGTCCTCGTACATATCGCATTGATACAGATAAACGCGCAAAAACACGTCGGAACGGAATCTGATCACCAGATGTTAGAGATATTGCACGTAGGAATTCGAAATGAAATAATTTGTGCAGTTTGGATGTTTAAAATTATTATTTTTGGCGCTTTATTTTTTTTAGGCTCGTACTGGTCTGTTGGCAGTGAAATTTTGCACACCCCAAGAGGTCATAATTTGTCACCGAAGTGCAAAAACTGAACTCAATCCGATATTTTGTTTCGGAATTTCAAGCAAAATATTCCGCTAATAGTTACAAATTTTTTTCATTTTTTCTACTCTTCCCCACGAAATTTTCCAAAAGTGTTTACATTGGTACTTCGCATCTAATTACCGAGCTTCAATTCCATCGGATCAGTATTTTTCGAGTTATAGTGAAAACAAAAATTCAATTTCATTTTCAAATATTTGGCATTTTTTTTCTAATTTACAGCCATCCGATCATTACAAAACTTCGCAGGCATATAAAAGCCATGATTGTTCAATTTGATGCTGAATTTCAGTTAGATCGAGTGATCGGTTTCGGAAATATTCTTGAAAAACTTTTTAACTAAAAATGGCCGTAACTCCGAAACGGCTTGATGGATTTTGCCCATTAACGAACTTGTCCGAGATATTTACGCTCCAACCACGCCCTGCAAATTCCAACGCTCTAAATGGTTCCGTTAGAGAGTTATCGTGCTAACGGCCGGACCGGCCAGCCAGGCCGGCCGGACGGACGGAATTAAATTTGACCTCGAATTCTTCATCAGGGAGTCGAACCCAATCGTTTGAGACCATTTTCGTAAAAAAAAATCGAAATATACAGACATTGTGACGAAATGATAGCACGTTGTTCCTTGCGGAACACGCGCGCAAAATACGTCCGATATGCTATTAT
This sequence comes from Halyzia sedecimguttata, assembly GCA_937662695.2. Classification (NCBI taxonomy): domain Eukaryota; kingdom Metazoa; phylum Arthropoda; class Insecta; order Coleoptera; family Coccinellidae; genus Halyzia; species Halyzia sedecimguttata. The sequence goes on from OW569415.2 coordinate 15,680,289, forward strand.
TTTCAAATCGTTTTGACCCACGAATGGTTCTAAATATCGATATAAATGCATCTAAATAACTGTTTTCCAACTTCCTCGGAAACTGACAATTTTCAGACTGAACTTTTCCGTAGTGGATCGTTGAAAAACATTGAATAATCTGTAAAATTATTGAAGATTATAAGTTTCTACTCTGTTTTATTGATTAATGTTTTATATTTTATAGAACATTTCCGATTTCGGCAAAATCTGAAATCTTGGGTACCCTAATATACCTGGATAAAAATATCGTGTAAATTTCAATCAAACCTGAATTTATGGTTCCCAGTTCTTTCAAATATATAGGGCCGGTTCCGCAATTATTGCGAGATTACTCAAGGTTGTGAGTTAAGCATGTATTCAGCTATATACTAAGCTAAGTACATGGAAAACTAGGTTCATTTTTCGCGTATGTTATGGGGAACATCGCGTTGTCATTTTGCCCAAACGTCTGTAATTTTAGAATCTTTTGCCGAAAATATTATTTATGTCACGATAACCTGAGAACGGAATGATATAGCGACTTGAAAATTTCGGGTTAGTTTGTGCATCTGAATGCTACATTTGAGTTTGTTTATAGGCATAATTGGCCAAACGGCTTTGGAGTTATACCCATCTGAAATTTTGTCGTTATTTTCTCAATAACTTCTGGAAATACAGAACCGATCCAATTCAAACATAGTTATCAGTTGTAGAATTCCAAAGTGAGAATTCTTGCGAAATTTCGTGAGGATCATTTCATAAGAAAATTTTCAAAAAATCATTGACAATCATTGAAAAAAAAATGGTAAATTTGATTAAGAGTGTCCAATACAGAAGAATGGCCAATAGAACATACGCTCAATAAGTATACGCAAGAGCTCCTGACTTCACGTCAGTGCTTGAACCCATTTTATTTTTCGTAATTTTTTTGAAATTTTCTAGGGGTAGGGACGGTTCTTAAAAAATTTTAACGCTGTGACTAGAATCCCGACTCGGGAGCCATATCCAGTCCCTAGTAACGACATCAAATGACGTCATTAGAAGTCTTGTCGGGACTGGTGGTCCGTCCCGACTTACGGTCCCGAAATTATAATGCTGGGGCCACACTAGCGCGATTCTGCGATTATTCGCGTTTTCGCGACATGTGTAGCCAGGTACTCCGTCGAATCACGGTGTACAATTGGGTTCGACTCCCCAATGAAGAATTCGAGGTCAAATTTGATTCTGTCCGGCCGGCCGTTGCCACGATAACTTGAGAACGGAAGGAGCTAGCGACTTGAAATTTTCCAGGTAAGTGGTGCATCCCAATACGACGGACAAGTTCGTTAATAGGCATAATAGGCCCAATGGTTTCCGGGTAATAATTTGTTTTCAACCAATATAAATCCGTTCGAATTGAAATTTGATGAATGGTTGTAGAATATAATCCTAAGTACGATTGGAAAATTTTGTGAGCATCGTATCGCTAGAAAATTATTAAAAAATTATTAAAAAATATATTTGTTGTCACGATAACCTGAGAACGGCAAGGGATAGCGGCTTGAAGTTTTCAGGTTAGGTTGTGCATCTGAATGCGACATTTGAGTTTGTTTATAAGCATAATCGGCCAAAATGTTTTAGAGTTATAGCCATCTGAATTTGGGTTGTTTATTTTTTACCTCGTTAACTCGAAAAATACAAATTTGATTGAATTCAAACATGGTTATTAGTTGTAGAATGCCAACGCGAAAATTCTTGCAAAATTTCGTGAGCATAGTATTCGTAGAAAGTTCTTAAGAAATCATTGAAAATTAAAAAAAAAATCAATATATCAGTAACTGTTCGTCTGAAATTGCTGAAATTTTGCGAGATCCTTAAGAACCTAACTCTACTACCAAGTAGTTTTGAGCTTTAACACGATTGATTAAATATTGTTGGAGATTCGAGCAGCCTTGTGTGAGTTCAGTAGATGGGTGACCGTTGCCTGGGTAACTTTCGAACGAAAGGAGATAGGGACATTTTCAGGTTAGGTTTCGTATCCGAATGGGAGAGTTGAGTTCGTTTTTGGGCATAATCGGTCTAGTTGTTTCCGAGTTATACCCACCTGGAATATTATTTCCTCGATATCTCAAAAAATGAAGATTCGATCGAATTGAAGTTTGGTAAGTAGTACTAGAAAATACACATAAAGACGTGTTTATAATTCTGTAAGAACCATACCCCTAAAAAATTTGAAAAAAATAACGCAAATAAAAATTGGTTCAAGCACTGACGTGAATTCAGAAGCTTTTGCGCGTATGTTCTCTTGTCCATTCTCCTGTATTGGACACTCTTAATCGAATTTACCATGGTGAATTCTATTGTCTGTTCTCCTGTATTGGACACTCTTAATCGAATTTACCATGGTAAATTCGGAGTGTCCAATACAAGAGAACAGACAATAGAATTCACCATGCTAAATTCGATTAAGAGTGTCCAATAAAGGAGAATCGACAAGAGAACATACGCGCAAAAGCTTCTGACTTCACGTCAGTGCTTGAACAATTTTTTTTTAATAATCTCAGAAATTTTTATGGATCCAATATCCACATAACTGGACATATTTTCATTATCATTTTCATCTTGGAAAATTCCATCCGGTTGAGTTTGGCTAACATTTTTAGAATTTTGGTATAGGTCGATAAATATTGTCCGAAAAGGATGCTTATAAATAACTATGCGTAATATGCGGTATGTTATGCGACACAATGTTAGATTTTTGCATCGCCTCAATAAAATGTATAACCTGTGTTGTGTATTTCCATTTGAAATGCATACACGTTAATAAACTGCCAAAAAGGCAGTGGTACTATTTAAAATGCACACGTTAGAATGTTTAAATTTAGGATGCAAATTACTTTATTTTCTGTAAACAACATCAGTGACTTTGAAATAAATTTGTTCAAAATATAACATTGTAACATTTATTTGATTTAAATAATTTCACGTTTGTGCCTAATGGAGGTATAATTCTTCGTATAATTTCGGAACCGTATGCGGGCCAAGTCGGGACGGACCACCAGTCCCGACAAGACTTCTAATGAGGTCATTTGATGTCGTTATTCGAGACTAGATGTATAGGTACCGAATATCAGTCCCGAATACAATGACGTCATTCGGGACTGGACACGGATCCCGAGTCGGGACTCTAGTCCCAGCGAAATTTTAAACACGTCTTTATATTGATATTCTACAACTATTTACCGAACCCGCCCAATTCGATCGGGTCTATATTTCTTGAGTAATCGAGGAAATAATATTCCAACTGGATATAACTCCAGAACCGTTAGACAGATTATGGCCGCAAACGAACTTAACTCTCCCATTCGGATTTGCAACATACCCCGAAAATTGCAAGTTCCTATCTCCTTTAGTTCGAATGTTATCGAGGCAACGGCAAATCTGAAATTTGGTTGATATTTCCTCAATAACTCGAAAAATACAGAACTGATTGAATTCAAACATGGTTATTAGTTGTAGAATGCCAACCTGAAAATTCTTGCAAAATTTCGTGAGCTTCGTATCTCTAGGAAATTTTAAAAGAATCATTGAAATTTATTGAAAAAAAGTGTATATATAAGTTTGTATCCGTCCGACATCGCTGAAATTTCACGAGAGGCTTTAAAATCTAACCCTACTGCGAAGTTCCAAGTTTGGACACGATCGGATATTTATTGTTAGAGATTCGAGCAGCCTTGTGTGAGTTCACTAGATGGATAGTGAACTGACACAAGGCTGAATCTCTAACAATATATATATCCGATCGTGTTCAAACTTGGAACTTTGCAGTAGTGTTAGGTTCTGAAGCCTCTCGTGAAATTTCAGCGATTTCGAACCAATAAAAACTGATATATAGATGTTTTTTCAATAAATTTCAATGATTTTTTTTAAAATTTCAAGAGATACGAAGCTCAGGAAATTTTGCAAGAATTCTCATGTTGGCATTCTACAACTGATAACCATGTTTGAATTCAATCGGTTCTGTATTTTTCGAGTTATTGAGGAAATATCAACCAAATTTCAGATTGGCCGATTATACCTATAACCAAACCCAAATGTAACTTTCAGATGCACAACCTAACCTGAAAATTTCAAGTCACTATCTCTTTCCGTTCTCAGGTTATCGTGACATAAAAAAAATTATAATTTTTATTCAATTTTCTAGTGATAGGATTCTCACAAAATTTCACAAAAGTGCGTAGGTTTATATTCTACAACTATTCACTAAGTTTCAATTCGATCAGATTTGTATTGGTTGAAAACAAAATTATTACTCGGGAACCATTTGGCCGATTATGCCCATTAACGAACTTGTCCGTCATATTGGGATGCGCCAAAATTTCAAGTGGCTAGCTCATTCTGTTCTCAAGTTATTGTGTCAACGGCCGGATGGCCGAACGGCTGGACAGAATCATCGATTTCTTGAGACCATTTTATGCGAAAAATTCGAAAATTACAGACATTTGGGTGAAATGATTCTATATATCGGAAACTATTCGTCCGACATCGGTGAAATTTTGCGAGAGCCTTCTTAACCTAACTCAACTGCCAAGTTCCAAGTTTTAACACTATCGGATCTTTATAGTTGGAGATCCAATCAGCCTTGTGTGAGTTCATTAGCTGGATGGGTGACCGTTGCCTCGGTTACTTTCGAGTGAAAGGAGATAGGGACTTGAAATTTTCAGGGTAGGTTGAGCATCCGAATGGGAGAGTTAAGTTTGTTTTGTGCATAATCGGTCCAACAGTTTCGGAGTTATACCCACCTGGAATATTATTTCTCTAGTTCAGTATCGTAATGAGTCCATTCCAGCACTGAAAACAGTGCTGGAATGAACTCATTCCCGCACTGTTTCTAGTTATATTTTTCGTTTTGTGGTAGTCAGCACTGACATTCGATCCTATCGAATTTCAACACACGTCAATTGACAATACAATATAATCTGGATATAGTGAAATAATTGTTGAGAAAAAGCTTTAGTTTCATTTAAAAATACGGAACTAGATATTTCCTTCTTGCTAATTTTGAATCAACCATGCTATTAGGAAACTGTTTTAAATCTGATCTCCATGCCCTGGGTACGTTTGAAATTCAAATTCTGTAATCTGTCAACTTTCGTAACAGTCACACCAACTACCAAGATACAATACAAAAGTCACTAGGATGTATAATACGAATTTTTCATAAAATTTTAACAGTATTTTACAAAACTTGCCTGAAATAGAGAAAATATCGTCTAATACTCGTTGCAGAACGCAATTCCAACACTCATGCGTTCGAAAACTCGCTCTTTCGTCGCTCGTTTTCGAATTTCGCATTCGTGATTTAATAGGAGCCCATTCTGCAACTTGTTTTAGAATATACTATTCCGCGACAACTCAAAAAATATAGACTTGATCGAATTGAAGCTACTAGTTGTAGAATATCGACATAAGGACGTGTTTGAATTTTGTGAGAACCGTACCCGTGGAAAATTTTAAAAAAATTACGAAAAAAAAAATTGGTTCAAACACTGACGTGAAGTCAGGAGATTTTGCGCGCATGTTCATGGTTATTTAAAGATTCATACAACATGCGCGCAGAAGCTCCTGACTTCACGTCAGTGCATGAACTCGAATTCAAATTGGATTATTTGTTCATAAGGTGAATATTTGATTGTGATTATTATATAGAAAATGAAGTATTCGAAAGAGTTATTTTCATAATATCTATGAGAGGCATTTCAGATTTCTGTAGTTTTATTTCAAATATGAGTGTTAGAATGGAGGAGATTTTTATCAGGATGCTTGCAATATTCTGAGATGTAGATTACAAGGTCAGTCCGGTATCAATCTCGCATCACATCAATCATGGATTGATGGGAGATTGACGGAAATTGGTTCTATATTCGTAGATTGATGGACTGATGATCCGGATTGATGGTAATACTGATGCGAGACTGATACCAGACTGACCGTGTAATCTCCGTCTAAGGTTGGTCCACCAATAAGGAAATGCAGTATTTCGAATATTTAATTTTGAATGGTGAGTAATAACCTTCAACCTTCAGCTAATATCACATTCTTATATCATGTTGAATACTAAAATATTGAACTGGATTCCGGTTCCTGAAAAACCAGTCAATTCATCATACATTTTTGTAATTCGAATGTGTAGGATTACCGACCACACGTTTGGGATATTAGTCACTCGAGTTGAACACTTGGTTTAAATTTGTTTTGTGTTGCTTTTTTATTCAATATGGTATGCAACCAGAATATGCACGACTACTCCGTACATCTTCAAGCATATATTTCAAATGCAAACATCAATAATCTTCAGACTTCAGCCAATAGCTACCAACCAAGCCAGTGCGGCAGGTCCTTTGATTGTTTCGACTGAAATATTTTTGAACCTTCAACGACATAATCGGAATGATTAAGAATACAAGGAGCAATAATATCTCAGAACTCGATTCGATAAGAGTGCTGTGATCCATATATTGACTTATAAAATATAAAACATATACTCATATGTCGCATTCAGATGCTCAACAAACCTTAAAAATTGCAAGTTGCTATCTCTTTCCATTCTCAGGTTATCGTGACATAAATAATATAATTTAATATATTTTTTTAATTTTATATGTAAACGAGTCTCACAAGATTTTACAATCATTTTTATGTCAGTTTTCTACAATTAGCTATTTATTATTATTATTATTGATAAGGGGGTTACGTTGCACCGCGACCTTGAGATCTATTGTGCCCCCCAACAGAGCTGTTCTCACCATTACGCCATCTACAGCTCGCCCTCCAGTTCCAGAGTATAAATGAACCTCAATATCTGGGAAGGCTTCAAGGATATTATGTCTTCACTCCTACAAGTTTCCTGTCCAAAGCATTCCTTTCGCTGACTTGCAATGGCGAGGCATTCTGTAACAAGGTGAAGAGGAGTTTCTTCCTCCTCCCCACAGAATCTGCACTCGTCAGTATCTGATAAACCTATTCTCATCAAATGCTTCCTGAGGCGACAGTGTCCTGTGAGGAAGCCAGTGACCAGGTGTAACTTATTCTTGCAGAGATCCAGATACCTTTTGGATCTCGCTTCTTTAAAGTTCCTAAGGAACTTTTTGGAATGAACCAAACCTGGAAGATTCCGCCAGAGTGTCTCTCTTTTGGTTTCCTCCTTCTCCAGAAACTCTTTCTTGTAGGTGCATTTTCCTATACCGCAGAAAGGTTCTGGGCCGATAAAAGGAGTTCGTGCTGCCTTTCTGGCAAGTGTATCGGCCTCTTCGTTCCCCTTGACTCCCGAGTGACCGGGGACCCAGACTAAAAAGACCTTATTATTCTTGCCAATTTCATTTAGTTTTCTTCGGCACTCCCATATCAACTTTGAATCGATGGCATGGGAGCTCAGTGCTTTGATAACAGATTGACTACAATTAGCTAACAAGTTTCATTTTGATCGGATCTGTATTGGTTGATGACAAAATTATCACTCGGAAACCGTTTGGACGATTATGCCCATTAGCGAACTTGTCCATCGCATTGAGACGCGCCACCTAACCTGAAAATTTGAAGTCGCTATCTCTTTCCGTTCTCAAGTTATCGTGACGGTCGTCCGGCCGGACGGGCAGAATCAAATTTGACCTCGAATTCTACGACAGGGAGTCGAACCCAATCGTTTGAGACCACTTTCGGCAAAAAAATTCGAAAGTTAGAGACATTTGGGCAAAATGATAACGCCAGTTTAGGCTCAGCACGGTGAATATTTTACCCGACCGTGGATGGTGGCCACTACCGTCTGACTAGATCTGCGGATCGCTTTATCCACAGAGATTGAAGCACTCACATTCAAATCAAATTGGTCAACATGAACGAGTGCGCCAAAGAGTACCTAGGTAATTCACGACTGGTCTAAACCTATTAATTTCACTGTCGGTCGAAATAAAATAAAAGATTGCGGTCAGGGGACCCCGGTCAGAAAGAAATTTGCTCACGCCTATTCTTTTAATCCGAATTTAATTTATTACCGATCTTCCAAATATAATTATTTACAAATTCGTTCTAAATTTTAGATTAATCAATGAATTGTTTCGGAAAGATTCAGATAATAAACTTCAACATAAAATGGCCATAACTCCGAATCCACTTCGAGGATTCTACCCAATCGTTCCTGGCGGTACAATTGCGCAAAAATCAGTAGGTAGTCCAACGTGCTCCAGCTTAACATAGAAGCCGGTCCACAAAGTACGGATTCGGTTGTTTGGACGTATCGATAAAAATGCCGTTTCGCACAGTGGCGCATAGTTTTAAATGTGTATGTCCAGACGATGCGATTGTACCCCGCATCGGGAGAAAGTTCATATCGAACGCACACTCTTAATCGCATTTACCATGGTAAATTCGATTAATCGAATGCATGTGTGTCCAATACAGGAGAATGGACAATAGAACATACGCGTAAAATATTTTTACTTCACGTCAGTGCTTGAACCAATTTTTTATTTTGCAATTTTTTAAAAATTTTCTAGTGGTACGGTTCTCACAAAATTTTATACACGTCAAGTCGATATTCTACAACTAGTTACCAAGCTTCAATTCGATGGAGTATATTTTTCTTGAGTTATCGAGGAAATAATATTCCACGTGGGTATAATTCCGAAACCGTTACACCGAATAAGCTCAAAAACGAACTTAACAGTCCCATTTGGATGCGCAATTTACCCTGAAAATTGCAAATCCCTATCTCCTTTTGTTCGAGAGATATCGAGGCAACGGTCACCCATCCAGCTACTGAACTCACACAAGACTGCTCGGATCTCTTACAATATAGATCCCGTCGTGTTCAAACTTGGGACTTAGTATTAGAGTTAGATTCTGAAGCCTCTCGCGAAATTTCAGCTATGTCAGTTGAATAGTTTCTGATATATAGAATTTTTTTCAATAATTTTCATTGATTTTTTAAAAACTTTCTAGAGATACGATCCTCACGAAATTTCGCAAGAATTTTTGCGTTGGCATTCTACAACTAATAACCATGTTTGACTTGGATCGGTTTCGAATTCTTTGAGTTATTGAGGAAATAACAAGCAAATTTTAGATGGGTATAACTCCAAAACCGTTTGGCCGATTATGACTAAACAAATTCAAATGCCGCATCCAGATGTACAAACTAATCTCAAATTTTTAAGTCGCTATCTCTTTCCCTTCCCAGGTTATCGTGACATAAATAATATTCTTTAATATATTTTTTTAAATTTTCTAGAGATAGGATTCTCACAAAATTTCACCAACGTTCTAAGGTTTGTATTCTATAACTACTCACCAAGTTTCAATTCGATCAGATCAGTAATGGTTGAAAACAAAATTATTACTCGGAAACCGTCGGGCCGATTATCCCCATTAACGAACCCAACCGTCGTATTGGGATGCGCCACCTACCCTGAAAATCTCAAGTGGCTCTCTTTTTCCGTCTTCAAGTTATTGTGGCAACAGCCGGACGTCCGGCCGGACAGAATAAAATTCGACCTCAAATTCTTCATCAGTGAGTTGAACCTAGTCGTTTGAGATTATTCCCGACAATAAATTTTAAAATTACAGACATTTGGCAAAATGATAACGCGATGTTTCCCAAAACATACACGCAATTGCTGGAACTCACTTGATATGAGGGGGTGTTCTTTTCTATACACGAACTGGCAGGATCGCCATGTGATGTTATACATCGCAACGGAATCGGTTCGAGCTCATACGTGCAGAGAGTTTAGTAAAAGACTCGTTGGCATCAAGGAAGAGGGTTTATTCTTGTCGTACATGTATGTACATGTAACTGCCTAATCGATATTGTACAATCTTTCCAAGTATAACAATTGGCATTTATGTGTATTATTGCACTAGTTAATCAATTCGACACAGCAGTATCAACCCAGTAAACATTGATGCATCTCAGTAATATAGCTGAAACATTTCACGTGTAACATGAAACATTTCATTCATAGGGGTAGAGATGTTTCAGAAACATCTACGAGATCGTTAATGTCCAAGGACATTTATGCTTCAGTGGAAACATATCTCAGAAAACGTCTCAGTAACATATCATTGAAACATATAATATATGTTTCAATGATATGTTACTGAGACGTTTTCTGAGAAATGTTTCCACTGAAGCATAAATGTCCTTGGACATTAACGATCTCGTAGATGTTTCTGAAACATCTCTACCCCTATGAATGAAATGTAACGTAGATATTATCTACGTTACTTTTAACGTTAATTTGGTCTCATTGCAATATACCAAGGATATGTTACAGACCAATTTTTCACTGGAACAAAAACATTCTTGATTCTACTTCAATCTTCAGGTGTTTCATTAGGTTTGTACCAAATCAAGAAATTATCGGAGAATGCATCGTCAGGATTCGGAGCAGTATAAAAAATGTGACTTTTCTAGTTTTCTACCTACTGCTCCGAATCATGACGCTGCATTGTACGATAATCTCTTGATTTGGAACAAACCTATCGTAAAGAGTAAATATACAATATTACACTTAAATCCTTGGTGTCAACAAGAATACTATCGAAGGTTCTAGTCAATATATTAAACAAATGTTATCATTTCGAGTTTTTATTCTTCATTTATGCAAAGGTGTACAACAAAACCTGGAATCGAAATATTAAATAAAAATATATTATATAGCACAAAAAATTTAATAAAATGAAAACAACTTATTCTTTCGTCGTTGCTCCATGATATAATATAAATATATTATTAGAAAAGTTATCAAAAAAAAAAATCAAGTAAGTATGATATTATAAAGAATTCACCTCCTTATCACTGCTGGATGAAACCATATATTTATTAATCACTTATTAGTTTCAAAGAGTATGAACTAATTTATCCTATCGCACAATGATGAATGAAACTTAAAAACTGCCAAAACTTCTACTTTCCAACAAATTAAATGATCATCAACAGACATAACCTCCACTCCTAACCACAGAATACAAATATATCTCCTAACCACGCGTAATCACAGACAACTAACCTTAGTTAGTTGTCTGTGCGCGTAATCTGTGATCCATGGGTCTGTCGCACAGAACACCAATATGGCTGCCCGCATCCGTCTACCGCCAACCAATCAGAATCAGCAATCAGCATTCATTATTTGACATTTGACATTAGGCTTATTAAATCTTTCAGACAAGATTTATTCTTGAATATATATTCTTGAAGAGATAATGATATATATTTATACGTATCATTGTCGTTTGACGGAAAACTGAAAAAAAAAATGTTGGAAAGGCTAATGTACCTATACTTGAATAAATAATTTAATATACATATTTCACCGATATTGCTTTTTTTTAGAGGCCGTGTTACATTCAAACATTTCCGTTAGATTACTGGAATGTTTTCTAATGCCCACATAATATACCTATATTATATGTCTCATATTTCATGTCACTGTGATATATCACTGATGATGCGAAGCGATGTTCCATATAAACATTTGCGAGATGTTCATGAAACATAACTTTGCAATGTTTCAAAATGCTTCACCCATATCTCATATGAAATGTTTCTGTAATATATCATGTTTACTGGGAAATACCTCCTAATAGCTTATAATATATTTATTTATATATTTATAATATGAATAATTCATTATTTCAGTTTGTTTTTCTACGTGGAAGATAAAATCTGCTCGAACAAGAGCTTAGATGGCTTAGATGGTCCCAGTACGTAACTGTCAATGGTCAAACATCGATCCCCTTTTAGAGTACTTCTGGTGTGTCACAGGGCTCACACCTGTGACCCTTATTATTCATTCAGTATGTTAATGATGTCGTCTGAACATGTTTTCAACACACCGACTTTCTTGTGTACGCCGATGACGTCAAATTTTGTTGCAGAGTAAGAAATTTGGATTACTGTGGGATGATTCAGGATAATCTCAATGAGTTGAAAGAGTATTATGAAGAGAATCCCCTTTTTTTAAATCTTGGTAAATGTTGTAAAAGTATCAGTAGGAATCGAGAAATTTTTCGAAATGTTTATAGGATTGCGTCTGACTGAGGATGATTAAATCAGGGATCTGGGCATCATTTACGATTCAAAACTTTTATTCGACAAACACATCGAGAATTTAATCAACGGTTGTAACAGAATGCTTGGGTTTATATTTCGCCACAGCCGATCTTTTGAGTGCAATATAACCTTTCTCTCACTGTACTATTCATTTGTTTTCAGTAAGGTCAATTTCGCCTCTGTGCTATGGAGTCTCAATATAATCACAGATAGCACGGGTTCGTCCTATGGATGTCCTAAGGATATCCGTAGTGGATATTCTGGACGTCCATATAATACCCTGGGAGGTTATTGGATATGCTATGGATGTCCTGAAGATATCTGGCGACCACCAAATTGGATATCCATAGGATATCCGTAATCGACGTCCATAAGATATCTGTTACAGACATCCATAAGACATCTGTTATGGACATCCATAAGATGTCCGCTACCAATATCCATGAAATATTTTGAGAGGATGTTCATCAGATATCCTTTGTGAATTAAACAAGATTCGGTATTCTTCAACTAATAAGATTCAAACATCTTTATCAAAAGAAATGCCAAAAATGACTTTTTTTTCCATAACAATATTGGTATCAGTTGAAGAATATCAAATCTAGTTCAATCATTAAAGTGACAAGATTTTTTTACTTCAATCGTTACGATAATATTCAAATTGAAAGTGTAATGAAAACAATTTGAGATGAAAAAATATACTTCTTTATCGAGAGATATGCAAAAATTTTTTTCTTTTCATTAAAAGATCTACATCTTGAAAATGGAACATATATGTCTTAGAAAGAATTTATTAATCAATCAAAACAAATTTCGTTTTATTCACAGAAGAATTCCTCGAATATAATTACAAAGTGTACTTGAAAATAATGTATAACTCAAAAATAACATTTTAACCAATAAACACAAAAAAAATTGGTTCAAGCACTGACGTGAAGTCAGAAGCTTTTGCGCGTATGTTCTATTGTCCATTCTTCTGTATTGGACACCCTTAATCGAATTTACCATGGTTGATTATGTCGTCCATTCTCCTGTATTGGACACTCTTAATTCAAATTTACCATGGTAAATTCGAATTTGGTGTCCAATACAGGAGAATGGACGACATAATTAACCATGGTAAATTCGATTAAGGGTGTCCAATACAGAAGAATGGACAATAGAACATACGCGCAAAAGCTTCTGACTTCACGTCAGTGCTTGAACCAATTTTTTTTTCGTGATTTTTTTTTAATTTTCTGGAGGCGCGGTTCTTAAAATTTTTTTTTTCGTCATTTTTTTCAATTTTTCTAGGAGTACGGTTCTTACAGAATTTTAAACACGTCTTTGTGTTGATTTTCTACTACTAGTTACCAAGCTTCAATTCAATCGAATATTTATTTTTTGAGTTATCAAGGAAACAATATTCCAGGTGGATATAACTCGGAAACCGTTAAACCGATTATGCCCAAAAACGAACTCAACTCTCCCTTTCGGATACGCAACCTACCCTGAAAATTGCAAGTCCCTATCTCCTTTGGTTCGAAAGTTATCGAGGCAACGGTCACCCATCTACTGAACTCACACAAGAATGCTCGAATCTCCAACAATATTCAACCGATCGTGTTAAAACTTGAAACTTGGCAGTAGAGTTAGGTAATGAACGCTCTTGCAAAATTTCAGCAATTTCAAACGTATAGTTACTGATATATAGAATTTTTTTTTTATTTTCAATGATTTATTAAAAATTTTCTACAAATGCTATCCTCAACAAATTTCGCAAACATTTTCGCGTTGGCATTCTACAACTAATAACCATGTTTGAATTCAATCGGTTCAGTATTTTTCGAGTTAATGAGGAACAAAAAACCACCAAATTTCAGATGGCTATAACTCTGAAACCGTTAGGTCGATTATGCTCATAAACAAACTCAAATGTGGCATTCATATGCACAACATAACCTGAAATTTTCAAGCCGCTATCTCTTTCTCTTCTCAGGTTATCGTGACAAAAAAAATATTTTTTAATAATTTTTTTAAAAATTTCTAGCCATACGATTCGCCCAAAATTTCACAAACGTGCTTAGGTTCATATTCTACAACTACTCACCAAGTTACAATTCGATCGGATTTATATTGGTTGAAAACAAAATTATTACTCGGAAACCACTGGGCCGATTATGCCCATTAACGAACTTGTCCGTCGTATTGCGATGCGCCACCCACCCTGAAAATTTCAAGTTGCTAGTTCTTTTCGTTCTCAAATTATCGTGGCAACGGACGGCCGTACGGCCGGACGGCCGGACGGACAGAATCAAATTTGACCTCGAATTCTTCATCGGGGAGTCGAATTAAATCGTTTGAGACCAATTTCGTCAAAAAATTCGAAAGTTACAGACATTTGGGCAAAACTATAACGCGATGTTCCCCAGAACATACGCGCAAAAAGTATATTTATTTGAAAGTGTTAAAGTATCCACTTCAGAGTTCTGCATTCTATTCGCTGGACAAGCTCCTCAACTTGGCCCTTCTGAGCAAATTCTATATTACCACTTCAGTTGCCTTCCTTTCCGAAGATGGGTGGTTTTGATCTGCGGTCACTAAAGAATACAAAAAAAAATCAGGAAACTTTGAAACTTTTTCGATTAAAATTTGTGAAAAATGAAAATGATTAATAGAATTGTCAGAAGAATGGAGCCTTTGGCATTCTTCTGTGTAATGCACTGGTATGAATTATATACTGCATACCGCTTGTATAGTAACATGAATGGAAACAATTTATCATGCAGATTCTAATAACAATGAGATCTTTCAGTCTAATTGATCCCGAAACATATTTGAAAGGTTCATTCATATCGTCAGGTACCTACATTTGAATAATTAATGGAGGTGTTTTGAATACTCAACGATTGAATGCTTTTAGATGACTTTCACTGATATGAATTTACAAAAACACAATACATATTTCACTATACAAATTCAAGATTTTAAACACAAATATAAGTGGTGTAATGTTTTTGGGCTAGGTACTTTAATGAATTGTATGTTGAAAAACTCACACTGTTTTGTCGAAACCAAACATTTTTCTCTTCTTGGCTCCCAACCAGCTATAATAATCAACGTATAGTTCGATACTATTTGATTCAGGCACTTCTTTAAGAAGTCATTTAAGGAACTCCCTCCTATCCAGTAAAATTCCTTAACCTAAAATATTCACGATTGAGTTTAGGTGTAAGTGGCTACTTATATTCTACTTACTGCACAATAGAAAATGTATTTGTCATTCAATAGTGTTTCAAACGCCTTCATTTGTTTCTCGGAGTTTGTCAGGAGATTATCAACTAATAGGAAGATTGAATCAATTTGCTATTCGTCCTGCTTTGAGACAGGCCCCACATTTATTTCTTCTATTTCCTCCACAATATCATTTAGTATATTCCACAGAACCGTCATCTGAAATTAACAAATATAATAGCGAGTTTCAAAACTTGCTATTCATGAAATTTATCTCAACTTTCCAATACCCAAGAAAAACACCGAAAAGCGGAGGCGTACAGAGTACGTTTCATGTTGCACATAACCCAATGATATGATATATCATATTATTATATTTGATTCCGATTTCCGAATCCACAATAGGAATGTAAATAATGAATTAATTTTAACTATTGAAATATCCATTTTATTTTATTTTTTGTTCCGCTCGAGAGGAAAAACCTTTTATAGGCCCGCCCGGAGAGGGCCTGCTTCTCTCAGGAGTGTGAGACTCCAGATGTTGATGGTTACTCACTAAAAAACCTCTCGCACGTTCCTTGGAGTAGTTCTTCGTCCTGCGCTTCATAGTTGATGGGACCTGATGACTCGAAGTGATCCGAGAAACACCGCTTTCTGCATTCTGTGAGCTAAATCCTCGGCCAGAGATTTGCAGACCGGAATAATCTTCAATTCAGTAACGTAATTCGCTCTCATTCCGCCTAGGCATCCTATGATTAGTATGACCATCCTAACTTTATGCCTTGGATACAGGATCTCAAGTTCAAACATTAAATCCTTGTATTTGTCCCTCTTCTGTTCTTCTTTCATCACCACATTGTTTTCTGCGGGGGAGGAAAATTCGACGACAAACAATTCCTTGAGTTCTTTGTCCAGCAGAAGTATATCTGGCTTTATGGCGTGGATCTGCCGAGTTGTTAGAATCGCATAGTTCCAGTAGATGCGAGCCTTGCTATTTTCAACAACTGCTTCAATCTCCAGGGGCACATATGGTAGCACTGGTTCCTGGTCTATACCATAAACCTCTCTAAGATGGAAGTAGAGAATTCGGAGTGCCGTATTGTGTCTTTCCACATATCCTGATGGAGCATGGACTGCAAGCAGACAGACTGTGCATAATAGTTTCTTGCTGGCTATGGCATGCTCTGCATATTGTGGGGGTGTCCACTTTCATGATGTTCTTTTTATACCATCTGGTATTTATATCCCCATCTTGACAAGCTACAAGAAATCCCTCCGTTTCCGACTTGAGTCCAGCGGACTTCAAAACGGCGAAGGATAATTCTTCCGACAGGCCCTGATCTGTCAAACTCCTGAAGTATATGGAAAGCAGGTGTTTACTCATATGATCTTCGAGTAGTTTCTTCATTTCTGCCTTCCTTATCTCTCTGCCAACTCTTCTTTGGTCTGTTGGCGTGATATGTGTTCCTGCTAGCTCATGATCGATTGATATGCCAGTTATACAGAGCTTCTCCAGAGCTCTCTGACCAGCCCTAAATAGGAAAGGTCCTTGGTTCCTGATTTCATGCTGGGCCACCATTTTCAGAAGCGGGTCTTCGCTTCTCAATATCCTTATTGCCATTTCCAACGTTTGGTGATGGTGTTGGTATTCCAAACTTTGCAAACCTCTGCCTCCCTGCGTTCGTGGAAGGTATATTGTTTGAATCGAGCAGTTGGGATGCAGGCTACGATTCATGTTCATCACTTTACGAGTGGTTATGTCCAGCTCGAAAATTTCATTCACTGTCCAGTTAACTATCCCGAATGAGTAGGTGATTATCGGTACTGCCAAGCTGTTCGTAGCAGATACTTTATTTTTCCCGGATAGCTGTGATTTCCATATATATCGGATCTTCTTTTTGTAGCTAGCTGTTAAGGCATCCTTGATTTGGACTGTCTCCAGTGCACCTCGTTGTTTCATCCCAAGGAATTTGTATGTTTCTTCCTCTTCGAGGTGTCGAATGCTCATTCCCCCTTCTAGGTCGATGTCTTCTCCAGTTTCTTCAGTTCTTCCTCTGCTTAGATGAAAAACAGCACATTTGTCCAAACCGAATGACATTCCTATTGCTGAGGTGTATTCGGCAACGATATTCAGTATTTGTTGTAGTGCTGCCTTGGAAGAAGCGTACAGTTTTAAGACGTCCATGTAGAGTAGATGTGATATCAGATGTTCTCTTCTGCCTGGTGTCCCGGCCTTGTACCCTATTCTGCTTGCCCTCAACTCAGTTGTTAATGGTAGAAGTGTTATGCAGTACAATAACGGGCTTAGCGAGTCTCCTTGAAATACGCCTCACCTGAATCTCACCCATCCAGTATAAGCGGTGCGACCTTCGGATCGGACGGCAAACTTAGTTTCCCATGACGCCATTATGTTTCCCATCGCATGGACGATGTTAGGGTGGACTTTGAGCATCTCTAGCAGCCGTATTATCAAGCTGTGCGCCAATGTGTCAAATGATTTCGCGTAATCTAACCATGATGTATGTAGGTCGCGCTTGTAGTGTTTTGCATCTTGACAAATGCTTTTGTATATAAGAAGATTGCCCTTGCACCCCTGTACTCATCTCCTCGCTCCTCTTTGTTCGTGGATTTGATTCCACACTGGTCCAATGGACTCCAGAATCCGATGTTGAAGAACACTTGTGAGAATTTTATACAACGTATTCAGACACGTGATTGGGCGGTAGTTCTTTGGCTGTCCTAGATCACCTGATTTCGGTATCAGTACAGTTCTGCCCTCTACCAACCATGAAGGAGTTGGCTCACGGTGAATTACTATCTCACTAAATAATCTAGCTAGGTGTTGGTGGGTAACTGGAAAGTTCTTCCACCAGTAGTTCTGAACGCCATCCAGTCCAGGTGCTGTGAAATCATGCTTGTTCTTCAAGGCATGTCTCTTCGGTTGTTACTTCAGTCAGCTCTTCGGGTTGTTGCAGACGACTATCCTCACATAATATATGGAATCTGTGAAGTGCTGGAGTATCCCTGGTTTTCGCTGGTCGCTCGTACAAATCTTTACAGAAATCTTCGACTTCATTCGGTGGTGGTGGGTTTTTTGCCTCTACTCGTTTGGGTCGAAATAACTTTGAAGATTCGGTGGTGAAGGTGTTGTTGTCTTCTATCCACTTTTGCCTCTTGATCAGCTTCTTCCTTGCCGCCGCAAGTGTTTGTATTTTATCGACAGTTTTCTGCTTCATTAGATTGATGGTGGGCAGGCTCATCGTACGATGCAACGCACGCAGCTCACCCATCATGTCCTCCATTTTCTTGCTCGGCTTCTGTTGTCCTTTTATAACATCTATGATACATTGATACCAAGATGCTCGCTGCCTAACGGTTCTTATCTTCTTGTCTAACTTAATCAATCTTGACTCATGTTTGTCATCCTTTGTTGTTGTTCCTCATAGTGGACAGAAGGAGTGAAGCAGCTGCTCTCACTGCAGCTACGACATCTTCTAGTGAACAGTCCTCCTTTAGGCCATCGCCGATTATACTATTAATCGTGGCTAGATCTTCAGCCGGGATTCCCGATTTCAGCCTTGTGGTCCTTAAGTTAGGATTCCCTACTGCAGCCTCAAATGCTTCTCTTCCATTGGCGAATAGCTCTGGAGCATTTCTCACCTGCTCCATGTCCGGTGCTGCGACTTCTTCACGTCGCAATCCAGGCATAAGAGATTGGATGTTTGCGGCGTCTCTCACTAGCGTCTCATCCCGTTCTCCTCTCCTTTGATTCGTCCAATGTGGCTGTTGGTTTGGAGCATCTCTCACCTGCTCTTCAGCTTGTTCTTCTATACCCTCTGACTCTTGATGCTGCTGCAAGATTCCACTCTTCTTGAGATGGCTCACCTGGTCTCGTAGGTTCTGCTGCGTCATGAAGTTCAGATCTGGCAGATTCTCACACCACAGACCATGGAGTCTACCCATATATCCCCTTCTTTCCGGTCTCGATCTTCGGTATAACACAGACAGTTGTTCGTGTTGCTCGGATGTCCACTTGTGGCGTCCACTTTGTGTGGCCTTGTTACTGTTGCCGGGTCCGACTACGGGTTGCTCTTGCGAGCGATGATTCCCTATGCGACCGATAACTTGTTCTCTCTCCTCCTCGATGTCCTCGTCAGAAGCTGTAATTTCTTGTATGACAGGCGCCCTTCTCCTCAGCATCCTGCCGTTGGTGGTTCGCATGCTGTCACGTCCAGCACCAACCCCAGACGAGCCCTGGTGATCCCCATGCAGCAGCTGTTCTCCGAGGCTCCGTAGATTGTAATTCATCATCGGTTGAGAGTGACCGGGGTCAGCGGGCTAATCACACCCTTATGCTGCTAAGTAGTGCCCCCGTGCGGTTTTGCATTTTATACCTACTGCCAGGTTTAGCTAGGGTACCTCGGGTTTGCTAAGCCTAGCTCTGAGACACATCCCATAGCCTCTGAGGCCTATTTTATTATTATTATTGTATATTATCATACTGATCCTCCTAGGTTTTCCCCAAGGAGACCCCTTATAAGCTCTCGAAGAGCTTATGCACATTGTTCATTTCGTATTGATTTTCAACCTTAATTGAGAGATCTACTATGGATCTACTTCTAATGGATAAATTGACATCAATTATCTTATGGACGTCCATAGGAGATCCGTCATTGTGAGAAAAAGATATCCATTTACTGTCGACAATGGATATTCTATAGATATCCATAGGATATCCAGTGTTGAATATCCATTTAATATCTGTTGATGTATAACTTATGGATATCCAATATCCATTCTATGTACGAGGATATCCGGACCTGAAATGGACTTGAAGTGTATATCCATAGGATATTGTGTGCTATCTGGGATTGCTATATTGAGAGGCTTGAATGCATCCAAAACAAATTCCTCAGATGTCTTGCTGAGAAGATAAGGCTGAGAAGATAAGGCTTTTGGGGCGGAGGATGCTATTCCTCCATAGAATCACCTGGTGAGGGTCTGCGCTTTCGTGGATTCCCGATGCAATATCTCCTGAACCACTTGTGTTGTTTCCGAGTTGGAATGTCCGAACCGTGGCCCTGGGGCCAATTTTTAAATAACTATAGTGGAAGATCTTTATCAAATTACATTCGGATTTGAAGAATAGGCGATGAAATTGCGTTCGTAATTCGAAATTCATGTAACCCCTTTCGGGCATTATTCGTTTCGCGTATGAGCAGTCAAGAAGTGGTTTAACTGCTGGAGTTTTCCTCTGAGAGGATTGGGGTTTTGAGGTGCAGAATGCTATTCCTCCATATAATCCTCTTGGAAGAGTCTGCGCATTCGTGGATCAAAGTTGCAATATCTGCTGAACACACTGGTGTTGCAGAATCCGAATTTTGTGTGAAGTGTGTGACCTTGAGAGGACTTTAAGCCACGAGTTGATTGAGGAGACGTGGCTCTTTTTGGGAGTGGTTTGCGTCTAGCGGTCATGGATTTGGTGCTGAGCCAATATTGTGAGGTTTTAAGAGAAATTGAATGGCAATTCTGTGCACCGACAACTCAGTTTCTAGGAAATAGCGTTGTTTCAAAGTTGAATTGTCTGTATCGGGGCCCTGGGGCCAATTTATAAATAACTATATTTGGAAGATCTACATTAAATTACGTTCGGATTTAAGAATAGGCGTAAGCATTTGCTTTCCCAAGGAGGGTCCCATAACCACATTATTTTTTATTTCGATCTACGGTAAAACTAATAGCCAGACTGTATCGATAGTCAGATTTGTTAAAGGTCCATGGAAAAATATAAAAAAGCACTGACGTGAAGTTTGTACTTTTTGGCGGGAGGAGATACACGCTGAAGATCTACCCAGAGTGTAGTGGACACCATTCACTATCGAGTTATTAATTAACAGTGCTGTATCTAAGCTGACATAAGGATAGAGTAACAAAGTTTACAAAGAACACAACTGACTCTCCTTAGTCGCACAAGCTCCTAGGAGCTTCTGAGGGATCTCCATCGGAAAAACTTGGGAGGGTCAATATAATCATAATAATGTTTATAGCACTCATGCCATTTGCAGATTAACTTCACAATGAAAGAAAATGGCTAAGCGATCATTGACATGGGGTAAATCTGCTTTGGCGCGCGTGCTATAAACACAATTATGATTATACGGATCCTTCCATGTCTCCCCCATGGAGATCCCTCAGAAGCTCCTAGAAGCTTGTGCGACTAAGGAGTGTCAGTTACGTTCTTTCTCAACTTTGCTAATCTATCCTTGTGCCAGCTTAGACACAGCACTGTTAATTTATGACCCGACAGTGAATGGTGTCCGCAACCCTCTGGGTGGATCTCCGGCTCGTTATATGCACTGAGCTCGAAACCCTCATCATTCAATTCAAAGTAGCCAACGTGAACACGCGCGCCAAAGAGTGCTGATTTCACATCAGTGCCTTTTATATTTTTTCAACCGAGTAACTAGATTTCAATTCGATTGGATCTGCATTTTTGAATATATTGGGAAAATGAAATTTTTCTTGAAGGTTTGTGCGGAATTTGCACTCGCAAAATTTCAGGCGTTGTCACGATATCTTTCTAACGGAAAGAGCTAGCGTCTTGAAATTTTCAGGGTTAGATGCGCATCCAAATGCGACGGACTAGTTCTTTAATGGGCATAATCGGCCACACGGTTCCGAGTACAAATTTCGTTTTTAAACAATACGCATCCGATCGAATTGACACTTGGTAATTCTTCTCGCAAATTCTTACGCGAAATACGTGAGGATCGTATCAGTATAAAATTTTTAAAAAATTATTGACAATATTATTCTAGGATTTTTATATCAATCGCCTAGGGGTTGATTGAGTTACTTTCCTATCATTCGCCTTTAAGGTCTATGGTTTTCAACAAAACACTTGTTCTGCTATTTACACTTTATTTGCAATTGAACTCGAAGAAATATTCACAACTATGACAGTATTTACTACCGCAATTACTAAATTTCGTCAACTACCGCAATATATTCTCAACTCGTCTAAGTCGGAATTCAATTAAAACGTCTAATTCTTTAGGGATAAAACTCGTCGCCTTCCGAACCGTCCTCAACGTCTAACGTTATTCCCTGCTCCGAACACACTCTTCGATCCCTTGCTACTCTTGCTAGTACTCTAGGTACCTTCGTTTTTAACCCCCCCGCCTCTGGCATACCCCCGATCTTAGAGATTAGTCCCATGATTCGTGATTCTCTGGCTGCGATCCGCCCCCATAAACCAATATGATTCCCTGGGAACATTCTCATGGTTCTGGGAAAATTCCTAGAATCTATATGGGTTGTCGGTGTTGCACGTCAAGCGCTCTTCGGGAAATTATACAACACAGACCTCCTTGGAGGCGCCAAAGTGTCGGATTTTAGTCCTAAATTCTTCATCTTACAGGATGTAACGATAACAGTATCGTTATATCGTTTTCAGGATCTGCCTCTTATCTCTGACGGTATGTTAATGGATAACTGGCGATAACTGGCGTTCCCAAGAACGTCTGATGTAACGATAACACGTTGCTTTCACCCTCAAAATGTAACACTAATTATTCTAACTATATACACGGAGAATTCCAATCATAATTGAAATTCTACATTATGTATATCAGAAACTATCCATCTGATATTGCTAAAATGTTCAAATCCTAATTTTAAAGCCAAGTTCCAAATTTGAACCCGATCGGATATACATTCAGACCTATTCTGTTCGCGCATAGCAATATTGCTAAGAAAAAGATATTGCTACCACAGCAAGATCCGAAATATTGCTATTCTGATCATCGATTTTGAGCAATATGATCTGTCATTTTTACAAACATATTGTTATCCACATTGCTATCTCAGCAACCTCAAAATAGTACTTGCTAAGAGCATAACAAGAATTGGAATATGGCTAAGAACCACTTTTCTCTTCCAAGAAACCGAAAATATTGAAAATAGGTAGGTACTTTGATAAATATAGGTATAAATAATAGTATATATTCATTAAAGGTACTTTAAAATACTTAATTTCAAGGGAATTGCTAAGACTTAGATCTGACACTAACAATCCCTTCTATTTGTGAACAGAAAAGTTCATAAACTATTGAACCTCAATAATAAGAGGCTGAGAGAATTTTATTCATATATGTATTAGTTCATGAGCAAACTAGGATATTAATACTGTTTCTTTTAAGTTAGAGATATGCATTCGAAGACTGACCGACTGGATGAAACAAATTAAGTAAACTAATAATTCAGTCTTAGTAAAAAGATGACTGCCTTTGATTTCATTGAAGAGCCGAGGGTATTTTATTCATATATTTACTTGTTCATGAGCACACTATGAGATATAGGTACTGCTTCTTTTGTTAGATATGCATTCGAAGACTGACTTACTGGGTGAAAAAAGTTAAATAAACTATTAATTCAGCCTTAATACGAAGATGACTTCTTTTGATTCAATTGAAGAACTGAGGGAATTTGTTCAGGACAAAACTAGGAGACATACTGTTCCGTTTAACTTGTGCATTCGAAGTATGAATGAAGACAGAAAAAATCCAAATTTAATATTTGTTTAGGTGTTTGCAAGTATTCAATTTTTCGGTCATGGTAGCGGTTACCAATATTCGATGTGTTTCCTGAAAATTGATCAATAACTCCATCTTGTTAGTTTCATAAATAAAATAGTTCGTTTTTCGCTTTAGTGACATTTTATTAATTTGGTTAGGAATTACGGATAACCACCGAAAAACGGATGAAATGTTTATCAATTAAGGTTAAATTCTTCTTCTATTTCACATAAAAGTCATGAAATACAGTGTTGTCAGCTCTAAAATCAATGAATTTTGACCTACTTGATAGCAATATTGCTGGAAGAAAATTGATAACCAACATTGCTATAACAGTCCGAACAGAATACGTAATACCATAGTCATATTGTTAAAAATTAGGAGGATAGCAATATGACTTGAATAGCAATGTTTATAGCAATACGCAAACAGAATAGGTCTGATTATGGGGGTAATTGAAGAAATACTGGTTGCACATCTGAATGACACATTTAAGTTTGTTAATAGGCATAACCGGCCGAACGGTTTTGGTGTTATACTGATCTAAAATTTTGTTATTATTTCCTCAATAACTCGAAAAATACGAATCCGATCCAGTTCAAACATGGTAATTATTTGTAGAATGCGTTTTTTCGTGACATTTCTGGTGGATCGTATCAACAGAAAATTAAAAATAAATCACTAAAAATAATTCTATATATCAGAAACTATCCGTCCGATATAGCTGAAATTTTGCGAGAGCCCTCAAAACCTAACTTTACATCCAAGTTCCTAATCTGAATACGATCGGGCCAAAGAGTCTCAAAGTCTATTCATTGGAAAGTAAGCACTGTTGATTCTCTTATATAATATCAATATGAGGTGTAAATAGACTTCCATCCTGATATGCTAATCAGTAATCATGTAAGAGGTTATATCTAGGGGGAATCTGAAACAATAACGGACATAGTGGATCTGAGAAAATGGTATGGAAACAATAAAGTTACCTTGAATAAACAAAAAAAAAGTACATCTCATTTTTTCATCCAATAAAGTTTAATTTGGGGATACTTCGAGTGGACAATCAATTCAACATATTAGATACAAGTGGCACAAAATATCTTGGTATTTACTCTCATGAGATCATTGGAAGGAGAGATGTCTCTTGAATTGTCATAAACGGGGCCTAGATATTATGCAAAAATACATCTTAAAAATTATGCACGGAAAAGAGTACTCATGCCCTAGTCGAAAGATATACGAGGTAAGGAAAGCATTAGATAAGCCAGATCTATGCGAGTAAGAATATAATGAACGATCAACAGAAGAAGATACTTTTGATATTGAAAGAACACAAATACTCTACCAGAACAAAAAAGAATAATTCTAAATTGTAGGTAATGCATAATATTGTTGATTATTTCGAAGCACTGATCAGAATTAGCTTCTCAATACAGTGCTACCAAATTGTACAAACTGTCCTGACATAGGTCTCCCACTATACGCACTTCCGATTTTTGCTTGTGTGGAGAAGGAAGATTTTATCTGAGAAGTATTAAGTATTCATTAAAGGATACTGAGAAGTCTTGCCCGATTATATTAAGATGAATGAAAAAGGCTAAAGGGTAATTTTGCAACAAGGAGCAGAGAAAATGCTAAGAATGCTGGAAACTGTTGGCAGTTGTCGACACGTGTTTCTGCTTATTGGCTACTTCAAAGCAAGGCAACAAAGAAAGCCAAAGGAATTGTGGAAAGGAACTGACACTCTCTAAATTTCCGATGAAGAATCGGAGATCAAACTTAATGATACCCGTCAATTCAGATGGCTGTGGGCATTATTACTCTCGAACGATATGAGTTAAATTTGAAATTTTAAGAATAGGAGAAGAGAGTGTCGTTCCAAGCAACAATTATAATAATGGAAATATTGGCCTCCAGAACGAAATAAACCTCTTGCAACTACTGCATCACAACGTTTCCAGACTTCATTAGGCATGATTCAGGCATCGGAATTTTAATATTTCAATATCTCCATATATAGAAATCAGTCCATAAAAATATATAAGCGAGCTCTACACCACTATAATAAGTATTGATTAATTACTATCTTGGTATTAAAACACCTCACATCTAAGATTAAGCATGACAATGAACTGTGGACAGGAGCTTTCTGGTGCTCTAGTTCAAACAGACCAATTATATCTCCGAAAGTATTGGTTTCTCAGAGTTGGAAATTATCTCAATGTATTATTTTGATAGAACTGCATCATAAAGAAAATTCAATTCAAATAATAGTTTATTTATCAAGATCAAATGAGCTATCTGAGAATGAGGACTGCACCATGGAAGAAATCAAATTAAAATAGCTGAAATGAATTTGACTCTCTCTTTTAGAACAGGATGACATGTACGAGTATGAACACAGATCATATAATAAAGCTATGATAGAATAATTATAACATTCTATGAAAACATAGAGGTACGATTCATTATTGAAATTTGGAAAAAACATATCTCCGAAAGTATTAGCTTGTTCGAGTTGAAAATAATATCAATGGATTTTTATGGTAAAACTGCATCATAAAAAAAAATGAATT
The DNA here is from genome assembly GCA_937662695.2 of Halyzia sedecimguttata. Taxonomy (NCBI): domain Eukaryota; kingdom Metazoa; phylum Arthropoda; class Insecta; order Coleoptera; family Coccinellidae; genus Halyzia; species Halyzia sedecimguttata. Next base: position 15,706,742 of record OW569415.2, read on the forward strand.
TGAAATTTGTTACTTAAAAAAATTTTTTTTTCGTTACTCCGAAACCATCTGGTCTATTTTGCCCAATAACGAACTTAACCGAGATATTCATCTTCCTAACCTACTCTGAAAATTTCAACTGCCTAGCTCATTCCGTTCGAGAGTTATTGTAGAATTTTTTATTTATTTTCAAAATTTTTTTCGACACTTTGCGGTAACCTGGTCAATACAAAACTACACATGCGTATAAAGGTCATGATTCTACAATTTGATGCTAAATTTCAGATAGATCGAGTAATTGGTTTCGGAAATATTCATAAAAAATATTTTTACTGAAATTGGCCATAACTCCGAAACCGCTTTAATGGATTTCGCCCATTAACGAACTTGACTGAGATACTTACGCTCCAAACCTACCTTGCAAATTTAAATTTTCTAACTCCTTTCCTTCGAGAGTTATCGTGCCTACGGCCGGCCGGACAGAATCGATTTCGACCTCGGATTCTTGATCAGTGAATCGAACTAAATCGTTTGAGACCATTTTCAGCCAAAAATTCGAAAATTACAGACATTTGGGCAAATTGATAAGCACTCAGTTCCGAGGAACTAGAGCGCCAAAAATTAAGAGACCATTAAACAAAGATGGAGGCGTGGGTAACTAATGTCAGAATTTTTATCCGACGGTTTTGGAGAAGATTCTAAAACAGGCAAATCAATTTATTTTCAGATTAATCAACGGTATTTTGCTTAATACCAATTTGAGTTCAATAACAGTCAGAGGTGGATTCACAACTGTCCGGCCTATAGGCAGTGGCAGATTTACAGATTTGCCGCCCGTAGGCTATTTAATACAACACAAATATTTAAATTTCTCTCTAATTTTCGAAATTCGCATTTTGTGTGTTTTTAATATATTTTTTTTCAATATTTAAGTCGAAATAAAAAAATGGGTTCAAGCCCTGTGGACAGGAGCTTGCTGGCGCTCTAGTTCAAACAGACAAATTATATCTCCGAAAGTATTGGTTTCTCAGAGTTGGGAATTATATCAATGTATTCATAATGATAGAACTGCATGATAAAGGAAATTCAATTCAAATAATAGTTCATTTATCAAGATTAAATGAGCAATCATGAGAATGAGAACTGCACCATGGAAGAAATCAAATTGAATCTGGCCAATTTTGCCCAATAACGAACTTAATCGAGATATTTATCTCCCTAACCTACTCTGAAAATTTCAACTACCTAGCTCATTCCGTTCGAGAGTTATTGTAGAAAAACTTTTTTTAAATATTAAAAAAAAATATTTTGACACTTTGCGGTAATCTGGTCAATACAAAAATTCACATGCGTATAAAGGTCATGCTTCTACAATTTGATGCTAAATTTCAGATAGATCGAGTGATCGGTTTCGGAAATATCCATAAAAAATATTTTTACTTAAATCGCAATTGCAAATTTCAATCCACTAACTCCTTTTGTTCGAGAGTTATCGTGCCTACGGCCGGCCGGCCGGCCGGACAGAATCGATTTCGACCTCGGATTCTTGATCAGTGAGTCGAACAAAATCGTTTGAGACCATTTTCAGCCAAAAATTCCAAAATTACAGACACTTGGGCAAATTGATAAGCACTCTGTTCCGAGGAACTAGAGCGCCAAAAAAAACAAGTTTCGTATGACAATTGCCCAAAACAGGTTTAAAGTACCTACAAATAGTAGATATTCCATAAAACATGTATGAAAGAGGAGAAGTAATAATGAAAAATTACCTTGTAATCGATAAAAATTTACTGATCTACGTTCACCAAATTTTCTCCTCTCTCGAACTACAGAATTATGCTTTCAATATTTACGTAATATTTTCAAACATTTTTGGGTGAGGTCCCCGTTGCATCGCTAAAATACGAGTATTTCAACCCCAATATTTTTGAAGTTATAATATTCCCTTCCGTCAGTCCCGTCATAAATTGAGAGAACTGAGCATTCTATGTCTATGGATGAAAAGCAGTCTCACTACTCTCAGATCTCTCACTTCATGTTCCGTTCCGAAATGTAAGACTTTTATGAGAATAACTAATTTCGGAGCAAACAACTGAGATTTTTCTCACTTCGCTCACAATTCTTCGATTGATTAGATAATGTCATGTCTCAGGAAAATAAGTTGACATTATAACAATTCATACATAGAATAATTAAATCATTCTGTGACAACGTTGAAATACGATTTATTATTGAAATTTTGAAAAATCATATCTCCGAAAGTATTTGCTTGTTAGAGTTAAGAATGATATCATTGGATTCTTATGGTAAAACGGCTTATTGAAAAAAAATTAATTTGGAATTTGTTCTGTAAAAAAAAATTTTTTTTGTTACTCTGAAATCATCTGTCTGATTTTGCCCAATAACGAACTTAGCTGAGATATTTATCTCCCAAACCTACTCTGAAAATTTCAACTGTCTAGCTCATTCCCTTCGAGAGTTATCGTGCCTACGGCCGGCCGGCCGGATGGCCGGACAGAATGAATTTCGACCACGGATTCTTGATCAGTGAGTCGAACCAAATCGTTTAAGACCATTTTCATCGAAAAATTCAAAAATTACAGACATTTGGGCAAATTGATAAGCACTCAGTTCTGAGGAATTAGAGCGCCAAAAAACAATCAATATCCGAAACGTCGCGATGTAGTAGTTGTATAATGTTTATTTTGTCACTGAGGCCGATATATCCGTTATTATATTTGTATTATTTGCGCAACATCCGCTGAGTGGATTCGAACTTATCTGAAAAAAATCTGCTCAAATTGAAACTCGATAGTAGGTTATACTGACATGAACATTTATGTGAGGATCGTATTACTAAAAAAATTAAAGATGATTCGGTCTCTTAAAAACTATCCTTAGATACCCATCGCTGAAATGTTGCAAGAGGCTTCAACACATTATCTTCAGCCAAGTTCTTGATTTAAACTAGTGATGTTCCGGATATCCGTATTATATCCGTATTCGCGGATATCCAAAGCAAAACAAAGATCTGTATCCGTATCTGTATCCGCTATTTTTTTGGCGGATCTCGAACGGATCTGATTAAGATTTATATGTTATTAGACTTTTGAAATTGTGAGTGAGGGTGAATATCTAGCAACGAAAACTATTCAAAATATGTTTTATTTTCAAAGAATACTTACTTATATTTTGCACATTTGAATTGTAAAAATCAAATAAATAAACAATATTTCTACCTTCTCTGGTAGTCATGAGAATATGACTACTTGGAAGTCTTCCTTAGATCAAAACTCAAAACTATCTCTGATATTTTGAATAATAACAAAAATCAAATTCTCTAACGTAACAGCATTCAATCTCCATAGTAAGTTATTGTTATATGGACAAAATATCACACATAACTACAGCAACTCAAAAATATTATAAACCGTAATCGAAATTGGGCAATGGTAAATTAAACTTTAAAAACAGAGATCGAATGCGTAAGAGAGTCTAGATCCGTATCCGTATTCGTATTCGCGGATCTAGAAACTGGTGTTCCGTATCCGTATCCGCATCCGCGGATTCATACATTCAATGATCCGGCACATCTCTAATTTAAACTCGATAGGATCTATATTGTTGAAAATATTGGGAAAATATAATCCTATTTTTCGGAAACCCAAGCAGCGTTGGGCAAGTTCATTACATGGATGGGTGACCGGCCTGGCTATGAATTTGAAAAAGTGCGCCAAAGTATTGCTTTCTTAAATTCTGATTCGAACACTGAATACAGTTTTTATTATCGAAGAGTACACAGCCCAAATTATTGTTGCCTCCTGTTCCGCGAACACATCAATGAATGATTTTCTTTACACTAATGTGTATAAAAATGCAAATGTGATGGCAAATAGTTTGAATTGAAGAAAAAATAAAATTTTCAATTTTCAGATTACTTCGAGATCCAGTTGCCAATCAAACTTTCCAGTCCATATACATTCCGAGTCACATGAGGATGAGTCCATACTTCATTGGAGTGTTGGGAGGATATTTAAAATTCAGGCTGAGGAAGTCGAGAACTACGATTCCCAACCATATCGTTTATCCCACCTGGGTGGTCAGTTTATTGGGCGTTAGCAGTATAATTTTCACCGGATTCCTGTTTTACATACCAAATGAACACAGGGATTATTTGTTATCCGGACTGTATGGTTCATTGCATCATTTCTTTTGGAGTTTCAATATGGCTATATTCATTATTCTTGTATCAGAGGGATACGGAGGTGAGCTTGAAGTATTGCATATAGGGTTATATTTCCGTAGCACTGCCTCTATTATTAATTATAATATCAGGTTTATCTCCAGGAAATACTCTCTGCTGCAGAACTCGGTTGAAAATTATGGAAATTGCATTATGTGCTGAGTTTTGATTGATTTATTGTAAACACACATTGCATTTTTCCTGAACGCCGGGAAAGAACTGCAAGTGATCAGTTGAATTGGGATTCCATATCACTTATGATGATAATTTCAAGATATTATGGATGTCATATTGCCATGAATAAGTTCACCCTGAATACTAACATTTTTTTTTGTTACCCCGAGAGGTAGGGGGGAATCCAGCCTTCCTCATAGCCGCGTAATGCAATGCTGCGAGTTAGTGTGGGAATTGCATCCCCTGAAGATCAATCCTCGAAACGCTATAGTGAATGGGAGCCTTCGCAAAAAGCTCTTTTTGGCCCGTTTATCGCAATCATGATATGTTCCCGGCAACACTGTTTACTTTATGCCTTCTTTCCTTTCTTATTCCTCAGATCTTAGCCTTCTCCTTCCTGTTGCTCCCTGTCCTCCCCTTCCTTTCTCTCCATTACCATTGATGAATCCATACAGGATGTTCCAATTATCCAGTTTCCCTTACTATTCAGCATCTTTGGAACTATTAATTCCACTCTAGGGATCTCACTCATTTTTGCGCTTATATTCTGGGGAACATCACGTTATCATTTTGCCCAAATATCTGTAATTTTCTAATTTTTCGCCGAAAATGGATCAAACGATTGGGTTCGACTCTCTGATGAAGAATTCGAGGTCAAATTTGATTCTGCCGGTCCTGTCGGTCGGCCGTTGCCACGATAACTTGAGAACGGAAAGAGATCGCGACTTGAAAATTTCAGGTTAGGTGGCGCTTCCCAGTACGACGGACAACTTGGTTAATGGGCATAATCGGCCCAACGATTTCCGAGTAATAATTTTGTTTTCAACCGATACGAATCCGATTGAATTGAAACTTGTTGAGTAGTTGTAAAATACAAAGCTAAAGGCGTTTGTGAAGTTTGGTGAGAATCGTATCTCTAGAAAATTTAAAAAAAATATTATTTATGTCACGTTAACCTGAGAACGAAAAGAGATAGCGACTTGAAATTTTCAGGTTAGGTTGTGCATCTGAATGTGACATTACGGTTATTTTATTTTCGGCATAATCGGCCAAATGGTTTTGGAGTTATACGCATCTGAAATTTGGTTTTTATTTCCTCAATAACTCGACAACTACAAAACCAATCAAATTCAAACATGGTTATTATTTGTATAATGCCAACACGAAAATTTTTGCCAAATTTCGTGAGAATCGTATCACTAGAAAACTTTTAAAAAACCATTGAGAAAAATTCTATATATCAGAAACTGCGCACATCCCAATGGGAGAGTTTAGTTCGTTTTTGGGCATAATCGGTCCATCGATTTCGGAGTTATACCCACTTGGAATATTCCCGTTCTCTTGACGGGTATTATCTGGCTGAGTTGTTTCTTTTTTCAGCTCATCTCTCAATTTTGGTGTAGCATACGACAACATGCTGTGCACCACTACGAACATTGCCTTCCTCTTAGACTCAGACAGATCTTCTATGTTTGGCACTATTATGGAAATGGCTGCCTGATGTTTCTCTGGAAATTCACCTCCAGATAAGTCTTCTCTTTGGCAGACTCGACCATGGCATCGCCTATTTTCACTTTGATACCATCCACCCTTCACGGTCCTCTCACCACCAACAGCTCCGTCTTTTTGGGAGCAATTTCTAGTCCCTTGACCTCCATCCACCCTACGCCCATGCCCACCATCCTCTCCACCTTCCTTCTCACCTCCACTTCATATGCTCCCTCCACTTCATATGCTCCCTCCACTTCATAAGCTCCCTCCACTATGAAGAATAAATCGTCTACATATGCAATCGCCGTGACTCCCTCCTCATATGGGGCCGTAGTACCCCGTCACATGAGGCTTGTTTTGGTTCGCAGTAGGGACAGTTCCGAATCGGTTCTAAAGAGTGGGCCAAACGTAGCGTGTGAAAGATTTTGCCCATTCGCGCAAGTCCAATTACAATAAACGACTGTGTGACTACTTTGAACTGTTCTAGGACAGTCCGAATTGCGAACCATAGACAAGGGATATATATAGATGGGCCACTCTCGCCTTATTTTGGTTCGTTGGAACACTAGCGGTACGTCGCGGGCACCTCAAGAAACTCATCCGAGCGGGAAATTCAAATGTACCTCGCATTATAATATCCTGTATTCTATTTTAAAATATTGTTCCAAAACACTGCCAAACACCAAATAGACGATAATTCGTCAAACACCTGGCTTTTGACAATGTTATTGGAACAATGGTTTTAGTTCTAATCGAAAGGAAACAAATGAAATCCCAGAACTCTCTTTAATAAAAGTATTTATTCAGATTCATGAATTGAAGTTGTTCATTTCATGTGAACTAATTATTAGAAGAATTATTAAGTAATATATATATAAATTAAAAATACATTTCGAATCATTTAGGAGAAAAGAGAAAATTAAATGTGAAATATAATATGAAAAATGGATAGCAGTAAGTATATTATGTACAACGCAATGTGGAAGATATTATCTTCATGAAAATCTTCTCTAATCTATAGCTTAGAATATGAAAGAGCAAACAAATAAATGATCGCAAAATTTTTAGTAAGCATTTACAAGGACAAAATCGAATGTGAAATAAAGTATAAACAAGAGCGCCAAAAATGGATATCATTAAGCGAGTACAACGAAATGTGGAAATATATTATACATTAAAATAATCCATTATCTTTGAATATGAAGGAGCTAATGAATTATCACAATATTTCCAATATACATTTAGAAGGACAAAACCAAATGTGAATCATAATATGAAAAATGGATATCATTATGCACAAAGTAATGTGGAAAACATTTCACACATGAAAATGCAGTCACAAATTTATACATTTCCATAGCCTCTGGGAAAAAATCAAATATGAAATATAGTAGATATAGATATTGAATCCAAAACACTAGAATTGATACCTGTACTGAAATTTACTGAATGCAAGAATTTTGACAAAGTTTTTCTGGATGGAACCGCAAAAATGTTGCTGAGGAGTTTGTATCCCCTAGGGCTATTTTTAAAAAATGTCAAAAATAGTATTTTCTCATCTAAAGTAAAGCGCCTTCCTCTGGTTTCAAGTTTTAACACCTTATTTGAGACGAGAGAAAATTAAAGGTTGGTGTGTTCATCGAGTGGCTGAGCGGTTCAAGACAATGGCAAGCATTCTGCAGCTCTTTCACTACAAATTTCAGGCCTTTATTCTTCTCAGCAATCCTTGCCACTTTTCGTTGCAGATCAGTGGTAATTTTGTAGTAATCCCTAGCGTCTGGCGATATCTTAGAGGGTCGTGTCCTTCTGGTTTTTCCTGGAAAGAAATTATAACAATTCAATTTCATATAATCAAAAATCATTTAAGATTAGTAAATAAAATAAGTTACTTGGGGTAGCAGGAATTACAGGTTGAACTTCAGGCTCATATGAATTGCGTTAATTTTAAGAGAAAGCATGGTTAGTAAATATTTCAGATAGTTCGAGAAAACAAGTTTTTGAATCTGCACATTCTAATGAGGTAGTGTGCAACCTGCAACTATAATCATTCAAGATATGAACAATAAAATGGAAAAAATTCATTTACCTTGTACTCCAACCTCCATCGGCAAGCCTCGAGTAGGAAAGGCACCAGGTCGTACAATGAATTGCTTCATAATATTTATTACAATGTCGGACGGATCAAAATGGCTGGAACAAATTCGATGATGTCCGTACACTAAGATTGCAGCCCTAGTCAGCATCAAGGCGTCCTATTCTTTCCAGCCATATTTTCTGAACCTGAAAATGATGATATAAAAGTTTTTTGGATATATCAAAGTATCAATAAATTAATCACAATTAAGTACTTTATTGGTCATACATATATACAAATAAGATCCTTCATCCTACTAACAATTAAACAATCGTATGCAAGGAAACAAAAGAGATTAAATATGGATGTTCCATTTTCTATTCATATTTTGTTCTGTTAGTGTTTGTATAAGTGCTTTTAGTGGGTATTTTCAGGCCCTTTGGTAACTATTTTTTTGATGAAACAGATTTAAAGTGCCTTGTAAGTCCTTGAGTCGTTTGAAACAGTTTTTACGAAGTAAGCAATAAAATATTTAAAAAAATACCTAAAACGAACTTACCTCATCATCTTTAGGAAGCCTGTGCAACCTACTTCTGTTCAAACACCAAACAGTCTTTTCTGTCTTTCACTATACAGCTAACCATCTTTAAAAACAAAACCAAAATACGTAAAACACTTTATACTTTCAACGTTTCAACAACAAGCAATCTCGAAATTGAAAATGGATTGAAACAAGTCGGCAGCGAACAGCTGTTGGCTGTTAAACCATCACGTGACCCACGAAACGCGGAGGCAGAGACATCTTCAAAATTTCACGGGAACCACGCGAACTATATTACTCTGCCTAGAATTTAGTGAGAGAGTTTCCACCCCATGTTGCGAACCAAAACAAGCCTATGGTTCCACATTGTGCGTACCGTTATTGAGCCCCGTGGGACTCCTCCTTCTCGGGCTGAGCAACACCGCCTCTGCATTCTATGCGCTAAATCCTCGGTCACGTAGTTCGTTCCCATTCCGCCTAGGCATCCTATTATTAGTGCAACCGTCCTAACTTTTTGCCTTGGAAACAGGATCCCCAGTTCGAACATTAAAGCCTTGTATTTTTCCCTCTTCTGTTCTTCTTTCATCACCACATTATTTTCTGCGGGGTAGGGAAATTCGACGACAAACAATTCCCTGAGTTCTTTGTCCAGCAGGAGTATATCTGATGGTTTAATGGCGTGGATCTGCCGAGTTGTTGGAATCGCATTGTTCCAGAGGATGCGAGCTCAGATATTTTTAACAATTGCTTCAATCTCCAGAAGTAGATTGGCTCGTTGTTTATACCACAAATCTCCCTCAGATGGAATTAGAGAATTCGTAGTGCCGCATTGTGTCCTTCCACATTTCCTGATGGAACATGGACTCTGCAGGCAGACATAATGTGTGTTTCCTGCTGACTGTGTTATGCTCTGCAAGTTTTTGGGGTGTCCACTTTCAGGATGTTCTCTTTATACCATCTCGTATTTACCACCGTATTATTTCCAACAGGAATTTATTTGAGATTATCTAGCCAAGAATCATGGTATGTTCCCGGGCTAGCCACTCTCGATCAACTAAAACTTAATCATGTACCTCGCCTTGTCTAGACTTCCCTAGTTGCGTTTGCAATGGAGATACCGAGAAAGCCAGTCGTCCAAATCTGTTAAATATGTTTGTGTAAGAAACCTTAACCACTGAACGGTATGAGTTTGGATGAATTTAATTTCACAAAGCGTCCCAAGTTTCCGCTTCCACTTGGCAACTGGTCTAAATGATTCTAAGTTCCAAACTGAAAACCCACTATATTATCAGTAGTAATACCCCTAGGGCCTTGATAATACCGCGATAATTTTGTCATATAGAATGCCGAAAAAGTGTTACTTGATAATATATTTTATCCTGAAGCAACACGCTTGAAGTATTCTCTATGACAAAATTTTGAGTATTTATCAAGACCCGAGGGGTATTCGATAAGATACTTTTTAAGGCGAAAATTCATGTGGCGATTTTGTCGCCGAAAACCAGCGATTTTGTCGCCCAAATGAGTATACTGTCATTTGGACCGTTTTGGGCGACGTCGTCCGTGTCGCTGGATTAATCCAGCATTCCAACGACAACTGATGACATACCTCTGACAGCAGTGACAGCCGCAAAAATTAAAATTGGTTCAAGCACTGACGTGAAGTAAGGAGCTTTTGCGCTCATATTCTATTGTCCATTCATCTCTATTGGACAAATTCAAATGAAAGTAGATAATATTATCCTATCTAATATGTCTTCGACCAGAAATTACCATTGTTGTGTGCCCAAATGCAATTCATGGGCGAAAAAAATGCCAAAATGTATAGGTTTTATTCTGTACTGGTTTTATTCTGTCCAACTTCCTGTGAAATTTACTAGTATAGGTTTGTGTATTCAATTCTTACCTCCGGAAAACCAAATATAAATATAATTATTGAAACTGCGTTAGGAAGATAACTAATAGACCGAAGAGTACTCAACTTGGAACTACATCATCTTCAAACAGAGTACAAGGAGGTACCTCGAAAGAGAACTGAGGAAGGATGTATCGATGACTTGCTGTGTTGAAAAACCTCATTCAGAAGAAGAAATAAGTATCACCCAAGCACCCTTGAGTTAGTTGAACAGCAATAATAATTTTAGTAGTATACTTGGTTGTGTACATTGTTAACAGACCACCTAACACTTGTGCCATTGATATATTCGGGTTATCTACAAAGCGTGATATCTTGAACAGTGACAGTGCTTTGAAAAGTTTCACAGGCATAAACAATTTTGATATTTTCAATTGAATAGAAGAGATGGCCATCAAAACTCTTGGAAACAAAACAAAAAAAAAGCAACTTTATTATACCTCAAACATTACACTTATTGTTAATAATTATTTTCACATAATAAATATGTATCATATCTTGAAAAAATCATTTTAATTATGGATAACTGTTATACCACAGCTTTATCTGGATCAATTAGACACTATCCGCCGTATTCACAAAGCATTCAATCTCCGTTAAGTCCTAACTGAGGTTCTCAGTTAAGGATAAATAAGAATCGCAACCTCAGTTTAAGTTTGTGACGGTGCTTAAACAGGCCTGTTTCACGTTAATTTTCACTTAAACTGAGGTTGCGATTCTTATTTATCCTTAACTGAGGACCTCAGTTAGGACTTAACGGAGATTCAAACACTTAACAATGCTTTGTGAATATACGGCGGTATGTATCCTCATAAATGAATTAGAACAGCATGCACCTGAACTTGAATTAAAACATCAGTAATATGTTTACACCTGCTCCATGCTGCGACTTTACAAGAATATACCATACTTTTTTTTTTAAATTTACCGTTCTCCACATTAATATGGGCCATCAATTTTATGTGATTCTGAATTAAGGGCACTACTTTGTAAATATAAGGAACAAATGTCTATAAAAATGGGACCACAATTTGTTTTGTCATACATGATCTACATTTAGAACCTCTTAGTCTTCTCCTTCTACAAGGATTCTAGAATTAGGAGTTGAAGCTCCTATATGTACTCCAGAAATTGCATCGTCTTGGAAGTTCCCATTTGTTTTTCTTTTGCGATTTAATACATTTATATAATTATTAGAGATAACTGTAGTACTTCCGGAACTCATTTTGTACCTAAATATGTATTTAGTTGTAATATTTAAATTCAATTAGGTTATGTTTCTGTCAGTTCAAAATAATCTGTCGTGGCGATTTTGTCGCTCCATGAAATATAGGGGAAGGGAAATTTCGAGCGACAGTCGCTGGTTTTGAACGAAAAAATCGTCGAAATTTTGGGCGACAAAATCGCTGGTTTTCGGCGACAAAATCGCCACATGAATTTTCGCCTTTACTTTGTAGATTTCAAAAAAATGATTGTTAATCTGACGTTTAATGTTTTTCAATAAAATAATTGATTGTCAATCTGAAAACACTACTGCTGTATTCCGTTTTGTGATCATCTCAGAAAGTGAGAAATTGTGTTCTCAGTTCACCGCTCACTTTTAAAAAGGAACACTTTCAACTTACGTTCTGCTCACTTCATTTTGAAGTTTCATGTTTTGTCAAAAGTTTCGGCTGAGTGATGGATCAAGCTGCGGCATATATTTTCCAAGAAATTCTTTTATCAAGCAGTTCATCTCTTGACGAATCATCGGAAGATAATGGAAGAGCTCCATTAGAGCAGTATATTAGTAATTGAACATTGAACCATTCGATTAAACTTCTAGCAATTGTCACATTAAAAAATCTTCACGAACATTTTGGTGGGATTCCCTGGATCTGCTCATGACAGTCAGAGTCTTCTAGACTCTGACAAAGATATAATAGAATGTTCCAGAAATATTTTTTTTTAAATTATCATCTTGTTAGAGATATGGCATATTCTTAGAGAAAATGGCTAATGACTCCTTAAGACATGTTCTTCTAGAACCGTGTATCCTCGATCTGATACATTACCATGTTTCAGGGAAACATGAGTTATCAATCCGATAAAATGGAACCACGATCTTGTTCTCAGTAAAACTAGAATCGTTGTCGAACATATCTACTTTTATCATTCTCAGATCGAGATGGAAACTATTGAAATTTATAAATCATAACTCCATAGAGGAAGCTATTATGATAATTTCCATATGCTGTGTACTACATAATTTTTGTGATGTCCATCAAGATGTTTGGAGTTTTTTTGAATATGATGTATTTGAGTCTAGCCTGAATTTGCAAGTGATACAGAAAGGGACGAAATAGTGAAGAATTACAATTGCTGATGTGTTATGGCAAAACCCTACCCAAAGAATATCGTGTATGAATTTACTGAATAAATTCATGGCTTGATTTGAATCTAATAATGAGGATGAATAATATACTATCAAGAAGCCGATAAAACATAAATGTACATTATATTTTGTAGAGCGTTTTACTTAGAAGCCATTGGCACCAAGTTCAATCCTGAGGCTAAAATGAAATATTCCATTGCAAGTCTTTCATCAGTGTATTGAATAAATTCTGAAAATATTACATAATTCAAACATTATATTTGGAAATAACGAATCTCGGAAAAGTATAAATATATTTAGTAAACCCTATTATACTACTACTGTTATAAAACAAAACATTGGGTATAATTTTTAATATCCTGAATAAATTATACCTACAGTTGTTCTGAAAACTACGAGTTTCGGAAAACTATTCGAAAAATACGAAAACTACTCTTCCGTAAAAAACTCCATAAATATTCCTGATCTCATTTATGCTGTCCTATTTTTCGACGAGGAGTAATATCACTATGTTCTTCAAACATATCCATCATCTGAGCCAATCCCTTTGGATTTGAACCAATTCACGAAGAACATCAGTTCTTTTAACTGCCTGCGGTCGTACACTTCTCCTGCTCCTTCTAATCTGTCAGATGACACAGACTCAACAGAATATGTACCTGTAACTGATGTAGATTCCTGATTCTCAATCAATTAAGAATTCACTGTAGATCTTGTAGGAATATCTTCATTAGCAGCGTTATCAGTTATGACACCAGGCTGGCTTTTGTCTTTATCCTAAAGAATTTCATTCATTTCATCAAAATATTTGGGAACTCTCAAACGTCCCATTCCTGTTTTTTTTTACACATTCCTATATTTTGTATAGGTCGATTGCAAGTTATAGAACTTTCGTTGGATCTTTTCTCGACCGACCGTTCCTTCTCTTATAAAATTCCCCTTCTACCTCATTTCTCAGTCGAGTCCAGAACAGAGGTCTTTCTTTGCTGTCTTCTTATCATCAAACTTATTTCTCTGATTTAAACGGAGAGACAAAAGTAAAACAGTTGCCAGTTCATCCTCTTTAGTGGGACACTTCAAGCTTTTCCTTGTAATCGATCAAAAATTTCTTGATCCTCGTTTACCAAATTTTCTCCTCTCTCGAACTATACATAATTATGCTTCCAATATTTACGTAATATTTTCAAACATTCCTGGGTGTGAGGTCCCCGTTGCAGCGCCAAAATATGAGTATTTCAACACCAACATAATATTTTTGAAGTTATAATATCCCTTCCGTCAGTCCCGTCATTAAGTGAGAGAACTGAGCATGATGAAAAGCAGTCTCACTTCTCTCAGATCTCTTACTTCATGTTCCGTTCCGAAAAGTAATACTTTTCTCAGAAAAATTAATTTCGGAACAAACAACTAAGATTTTTCTCACTTCGCTCACATTTCGGAATACACTTTAAATGTAGGGTATAATCGCTGTAACTCAGAGGTGATTGGATTAAATTTGAAACATCACTCAAAATTAATTAATTTGATTGGTTACTATATTTAGTAAAAAATTATCAAAGAAATATGAATTTGAATTGGTGGTGAGGTGAAAATTGATGAGTTTTATTATCCACCTCCCTTCCTAACCCCTACGTTCGATAGGGTTCAATGTGATTTTAAATTTCTTGATATTACTTAGTGAGGTTACAGAAAATATTTTTTTCAGCGTGGTTTGCCCCTTTCTTGAACTGGAGACCGTGGGCTCTATTGAGTAGAATAACTTATACAGCCTATCTCAGTCAAGGTGCAGTCCTATTGTATAAAGCTGGAATTGCAAGATCACCAACGTATACAGGGATGTTCAACATGGTGAGAAATCTTTTCTATTATACTGATCCTACCCAAAAAATGCTTCTATAACTTTTACTCGAGTGAAGCAACTCTGCTATTGAACTCTATACCGCGATGTTTATCCTTGGTTGAATGATTTTGATCGTCTAGTGAACAAACTCTACATTGTGTATACAACCCAAGATACTTTTAGACAGAAGAAGAGATATTGTTGGGAAGTGCAAGAGGAAATAACCTCAATAACTCTGTCCATTCTCAGGTTATCGTGAGATACATAACATTTTTGAGCGCATGTTCTGGGGAAAATCGCCCAAATGTCTGTAATTTTAGATTTTTTTTTGCCGAAAATAGTCTTTTACCATTGGGTTTGACTCCGTGATGAAGAATTCGAGGTCAAATTTGATTCTGTCTAACCGTCGAGCCATTGCCACGATAACTTGAAAACAGAAATAGATAGCTACTTGAAATTTTCAGGTTAGGTGGCGCGTCCCAACACGACGGACAAGTACATTAATGAGCATAATCGACCCAACAGTTTTCGAGTAATAATTTTGTTTTCAACCACTAGAGATCCGATCGAATTGAAACTTAGTGAGTAGTTGTAGAATACAGACTTAAAGTTCAAATCACGATAACTTGAGAACAGAAATAGATAGCGACTTGCAATTTTCAGGATATGTTAAGTATGCGCATGCAACATTTGAGTTTGTTAATTGGTATAATGGGCCAAACAGTTCTGGAGTTATACACTGAGAAAAAAGTTACAAGTAACTTTTTTCACTTGACTACGTTTTACTTGAGATAAATGAATTCTTATCAGCGATAAACAAACATCTATTTGCTGCAGATAATCATATATTTATCGTAAACAGACACGTTCACCTAAAAATTGACAATTGTTAGAAGTAACTGTTTTTCTTAATACCACTTAAAAAGTTATTGAATCCGAATAGCGCTGTTATTTAAATTTTGTTTGCTAATGATAAATAATCTGCGTTTACAAGCCAAGCATTCAATTCACTTATCACAAGTTACTTTTTCGCTTACGCATTTTCATTAGCAGCGAATAACAAAGTTATTTGGCATATTCAAACATCGACTTGGGGAAGGTACCAGTGTTTATTATAATAAGTGTAAAAAATATTCGTAAAGTAACCGATTTGAGCCGAAGAGCACCCGATCTCGTTGATCCTTTGAAGATAGCCCTTAGATGTTACCATAGATAACATATGGATGTTACATCTGGTCAGAATTCAGAGCGTAAAGGTCAAAGGAATCATCATCTATAAAGAATGGTAGAAATCGCACCCCATCGGTATCGTCGAGTTGTGTTTCACTGATTGATTACGAGAGTTAATCGAGATGTTCTTTCGAACAGAGTCTGCGGTTATATTTATACGTTTAGTGTTAAATTTCTCCACTTTTACTTGTGCATGTTTATTGTATTTTCCTAAGATGGATTACGAAGATATCTTCCATCAGCAATGGGGGTTCGAATATTAAGTGGAAAATTTAGAGGTAAGTCAAACCTTTCAGTGTTTCAGTACAATTTTCAAATATATATGCAAATTAAATGGTTTCTTTCTGGGATTTCTCTCTCAAACTCTGAAAAATATCTGTTGAATAAAAATGTATTATTTTGTGAATTGCTTCTGCGTAATAAACACAAGATATTTGTCAGAAGCAAGTAATCGAACAATAACGACACATTATCAACGATAGAACAACTAAATTTCGTAACGTTTCGGAGTCTAAATCATACTCTTTCGTCAGACGTACTTAACGAAAATCTTCAGAATTATTTTTTGTTCATGTAGCTATTCTGAAATTCGAGAATTGTCCAAGCAAATTTCGTAACGATTCGAAGTCTAAATCAGACTTCTTCGTCTCGAATTTCAGAATAGCTACATCAACAAAAAATAATTCTGAAGGTTTTCGTTAAGTGTCTGACGAAGGACTAAGGAGTCTGATTTAGACTCCGAAACGTTACGAAATTTAGTTGTATCATCGTTGATGTTGTGTCGATATTGTTTGTTAGGCAACATTGTTCGATTTATTGCTTCTGACAAATATCTTGTCATTATTACGCAGAAGCAATTCACAAAATAATGAATTTTTATTTAACAGATATTTTTCAGAGTTTGGGAGAGAAAACCCAGAAATAAACCATTCAATATGCATTTATATATGAACATTTTACTAAAAAACTGAAAGGTTTGACTTACCTCTAAATTTTTGACAATGTGTACTTGCGCTAAGTAAGAGTGTCTCTTAATGTAAACAAAATATGTAATTGCCAACACAAACGTTTTATTTGATCTAAGTGAAAAAGTTACTTGTAACAGACAGAGGTTCTTACTAACAGCAGTAACAAAATTACTTGCGATATGAAAACATTATGATAAGGGTACGTTCAAACGTTACTTACACCGAATAGCATTTTTAGTTCTGGTGTTTAGCTGGATTTTCTATCAAGTAACACATGCTACTTGGATCAAGTCAATAAAGTCAGTTATTCTGAATAAAAATGAAATACTTACTACAATTAACTTTGCTAGCTTGTGATAGGCTACTTTTTATCAGATAACACGCGAACTTGTTGCAACTAAAAAAAGTTATTTGTGCCTATAGCAAGTCACAATTTTCATTTGTTGTAATTAAAGTTTTTTCTCAGTGTACCTATCTGAAATTTTGTTTTTGTTTCCTCCTTAACTCAAAAAAATTAGGCGAATCCATTAAAAACATATTAATTAGTTGTAGCATGCCGAAGCAAAATTTTTACCAAACTTCGTGAGGATCGTATCACTTCAAAATTAAAAAAAAAATTGGTTCAAGCACTGTCGTGAAGTCAGGAGCTTTTGCGCGTATGTTCTATTGTCCATTCCCCTGTAATGGACATTCTTAATCGAATTTACCATGGTGAATTCTATAGAATTCACCATGGTAAATTAAGAGTGTCCAATACAGGAGAATGGACAATTGAACATACGCGCAAAAGCTCCTGACTTCACGTCAGTGCTTGAACCAATTTTTTTTTCGTATTTTTTGTGAAATGTTCTAGGGTAACGGTTCTTGAAAAACAGTTTTTTTCGTAATTTTTTTGAAATTTTCTACGGATACGGTTGTTACAAAATTTTAAACATGTCTTTATATCGATATTGTACAACTAGTTACCAAGCTTCAATTCGATCAAGTTCATATTTTTTGAGTTATCGAGGAAATAATATTCCAGGTGGGTATAACTACGGAACCGTTGGACCGATTATGCCCGTAAAGAAACATAACTCTCCCATTCAGATACGGAACATACCCTGAAAATTCCAAGTCCCTACCTCCTTTAGTTCGAAAGTTATCGAGGCAACGGTCACCCATCCATCTACTGAACTCACAGAAGGCTGCTCAAATCTCCAACAATATATATCCGATCGTATTCAAACTCAGAACTTGGTAGTCGAGTTAGGTTCTGAAGGCTCTCGCAATTTCAGCGATATCGGATGAATAGTTTTTGATAAACAGAATTTTTTTCAATTATTTTTCAAAAACTTTCTACAATTGATACGATCCACTCGAAATTTTGCAAGAAATTTTGTGTTGGCATTCTACATCTAATAATCATGTTTGAATTTGATTGGTTTTATATTTTTCGAGTTATTGAGGAAATAACAACCAAATTTCAGATGTGTATCAGTCCAAAACCGTTTGGCCGATTATGCTTATAAACAAACTCAATTGTCGCATTCCAATGTGTAACCCAACCTGGGAATTCCAAATCACTTTCTCTTACCGTTCTCAGGTTATCGAGACATGAAAAATATTTTTTAATAATTTTTTTTTCAAATTTATAGAGATACGATTCTCACAAAATTCCCCAAACGTGGTTAGGTTTATATTCTACAACTATTCAGCATGTTTCAATTCGATCGGATTCATATTAGTTGAAAACAAAATTATTACTCGGAAACCATTTGGCCGATTATAACCATTAACGAACTTATCCGTCGTATTGGGATGCATCACCTACCCCGAAAATCTCAAATGGCTATCTTTTTCCTTCCTCAAGTTATTGTGGCAACAGCCGGACAGAATAAAATTCGACCTCAAATTCGCTAGCTTTTTTCCGTTCTCAAGTTATCGTGGCAACGGCCAGCCGGCCGGACAAAATCAAATTTGACCTCGAATTCTTCATCGGTGA
The DNA here is from genome assembly GCA_937662695.2 of Halyzia sedecimguttata. Lineage (NCBI taxonomy): Eukaryota > Metazoa > Arthropoda > Insecta > Coleoptera > Coccinellidae > Halyzia > Halyzia sedecimguttata. Next base: position 15,725,555 of record OW569415.2, read on the forward strand.
GTCGAACCAAATCGTTTGAGACTATTTTCGTCAAGAAATTCGAAAGTTACAGACATTTGGGAAAAATGATAACGCGATGTTCTCCAGAACATATACGCGCAAAAATCATTGAAACCCATCCGGGATATTGCTTTCTCGATAACTCAAGGAAATATAGATCTGATCGAATTGAAACTCGGTAAGTAGTTGTGAAATACCAACATTAAGACGCGTGTGAAATTTTGTGAGGATTGTATCACTAGTAAATTTAAAAAAATTATGAAAATATATTATGTATCTCACGATAACTTGGGAACGGAAGGAGATTTTCAGTAGTGGTTACGCATCCGAATGCGACAGTTGAATTCGTTAATCGGCATAATCGGCCAAATAGTTTAAAAGTTATGCACATCTCAAATTTTGTTGTTATTTCCTTTATAACTCTAAATATACAAATCCGATCCAATTAAAACTCGGTAATTACTTGTAGAATGCCGAGGCGCTATTTTTCACGGAGTTTCGTGAATATCGTATCCTGAAATTATTTGAGACGTAAGGTTTTTCGGATATTATTTGATATTTAATAAATATCAATTCCGATAGAATAGATATGTCAGAATTAAAAATTCTGTGATCTCATTTTGCAAATCTGTCATCAAAATGGTACAAAATGTATTTATATCTTATAAAATGGTCGATAGTAAATTCAATTTAAAGTGTCAAATAGAGGTGAATAGACAATAGAACATGCTTGCAAAAGCTCCTGACACGTCAATGCTTGAACCAAGTTTACAATAATTTTTTTGAATTTTTTAGTGATACCATCCTCACGAAATTTCACATACGTATTTGCGTCGGTATTGTAGAACTATTAACCAGTTTCGATTCGATCGGACCTGTATTATTTGAGTTAACGAGAAAACAATATTCCAGACGGGTATAACTCCGAAACCGTTTGGCCGGTTATGCCCAACAACGAAATTATAGGTCCCATTCGCGGATGCGCAACCCACCCTAAAAATTGCAAGTCGGTATATTTCTCCGTTCAAAAATTATCGTAGCATTGGTCACTCATCCAGTTATTGAAATCACCCAAGGTTGCTCGGATATCCAACAATATAAATTCGATCGTGTTCAAATTTGGAACTTGGCTGAAGTATTGAAGAAATAACAACAAAATTTTAGATGGGTATAACTCCAAAACCGTTTGGCCGGATTAAGCCTATTAACGAACTAAAATGTCGCATTCGGATGCGCAACCTGCACTAAGAAAAATTGGTTCAAGCACTGACGTGAAGTCAGGAGCTTTTGCGCGTATGTTCTATTGTCCATACTCCTGTAATGAACACTCTTCTTAATCGAATTTACCATGATGAATTCTATTGTCCATTCTCCTGTATTGGACACTCTTCTTAATCGAATTCACCATGATGAATTCTATTGTCCATTCTCCTGTATTGGAGACTCTTCTTAATCGAATTTACCAAGATGAATTCTATTGTCCATTCTGGACAATAGAATTCATCATGGTAAATTCGAATTAAGAGTCTCCAATACAGGAGAATGGACAATAGAATTCATCATGGTGAATTCGATTAAGAAGAGTGTCCAATACAGGAGAATGGACAATAGAATTCATCATGGTAAATTCGATTAAGAAGAGTGTTCATTACAGGAGTATGGACAATAGAACATACGCGCAAAAGCTCCTGACTTCACGTCAGTGCTTGAACCAATTTTTTATATTAGCCATCAAACCTTTTTAATTCTTCATAATCATTACAAGAATGTCTGTCGATATGGAATATGGTAATAATTTGACATTTGAACACATCGTTTAATGCATAATCAATTTCAATACTTTTGTCACTCGTTGATGAGATGAGATATCTGAAATTATAGATAAACTCTAAATATTCCATTGAATATTGAAATATTAAAATTAAATTTACACTTATTCATTTGTATTTCAAGATAATGAACGTTTGAAGCTAATGATTCATGTAAATTGTCTGTGAAAATTTGTTTTCATGGATTAGGGGAAAAGAGTTATTGTGAAAATACGATTCATTTATTTACATACCAATCTATATATTGTTTTATACTATCTACTAAGGGCCGATTTATTCAACCTCTCCGTAAAGTATTCTTCAACTATGTGCTCGTTGAATTTACTGATCCCCTTTAAAGTGAACATTCACAGATTACTTTCCTTTCGGTAAGGCTACTTGACAGTTTACAGGTCGTAAAATATATCAGCCCTCAGTGAACAAAAAAATTGTATACCTCACTTGAATCATTTTCAAAGTTAGCGTTGAATTATCAAGCCATTCTATTATAATATTAGTAAAATCTGTTCTTCAGAGGTATTCATTGTTAAGCATGCTAAGAAACAAGCATTTAAGAAACATATACCTGAAGTTCCACGGGAAAACTATATACATAATATATACCTACACACATGTTATATTGCATCACCTTCTACTCCTATATTTTAAAATATTCTGCAATTAGAAAAATTAAAATGTTTCGTTAAAAATGCCTATTATATAGGTACACGCTGGCATCCAAACACCCTGATGATGGATCGTAAGAGACCCATGAAATCAGGAAAACAGAAAAGTGTTCAAAATTCACTGGTCTAAGCGTAATTCAACTGTTTTTTTTGTGCAATAGTATTATGCAAATGTTATGTGTAAACAGGTAAAAGTGGCTAAGGGCCAAATCTGAATAATAGGGTAGGTGCAGAAGTCATTTGAAATGTAATTCATGCAGTTTTGCTTGCTAATGACATGTTTATGATTATACTAACCATTCTAGGTCTTCCCTAAGGAAATCCCACAGAAGCTCCTAGGAGAGTCAGTTTTGTTCTGTGTATATTTTATTAATGTATTCTTACGTCAGCTTAGTCAAGGCACTGGGTGGTTTTCACCTAAGTACATGATGAATAGAATACTTATCCCGTAATATATATAGCTTCGGCAAAATGACAAAACAGAATTAAAAGTAAAATGTCAAATTTTGAGTTGGCTTTATTTTTTATAGTCATAGCCTACGCATAACAACCACTTCCTTATTGCGGAACATATTTAAATGCACCTTGAATCGAGCATTTATGGTTTATTTCGTTCACTCCCTGATTTATCGCTCACTCTCGAATTTCAAAACGAGAATATCTTGAAACTTGCTTATTGCAGATACGTCCCTTTGACATTTCAACGATATGAGAACCACCACCAATTTGTTTGAATAGAAACACTAGATTTTCTTCTTGGCTATTCCACTTTTGAACTTTAAAAATTTTAGTGTTCATGTCATCTTGGTTGCCTCTTATCAATATCAAATTTTCTCATGAGATATACTTAATCTTCACAAATATTCAATCGACTAAGTTCCATATACCTTGTTTTGAATTATATCTGCAGTAACACCAAGAGTAACTCATGCATTCTATTTGTCGAAAAGCATTACTTTTTTGCTCTACGTCAACTGGACCTTAATTCATTCCAACCTGAAAGAAAATATTAGGACTTGGATTTCTCTGAGTAAAGTAATTCATTCAATTCACTTCTATTACTTACTGCTGATTTTTAGCCTGAAATCCTGAAGGACATATACCAGATATCTTCTTTCTGAACAACTTTTCCACAGTTCTCCATAATTTGGAATTTCTTTCACATACGTAAACAATATTTCTAGATTCCTCCAATCTTCAAATACAAGGTAATCTCGATTATTTTCAACGGAAGGAATACTCGTTCGTACTTCATGGATTGAGAATATTTTGTTTACGTTTTGTATTTGTGTTATGTGTTTTGATCAGATGTTGAGGTTAAAACGGGGCGCATGCGATGTAGGGCTATCATCTCCCATAGATTTGTGATGAAATAACACAATTTTCCCATAACATACGCGTAAAAGATATGTCATCATGACATTCATATTTTTATTTTTGACGGTTCTCGCAAAAATACGACCATAGACAACATATCATACGACGATTCGCATCCAGCTACCGAATTCACAAAAGGCTGCTCGGTTCTCCAACAATATAGATCGGATCGTGTTCAAACTTGGAATTCTGCAGTAGACTTAGGTTCTGAAGGCTCTTCCAAAATTTCAGCCATGCCGGACGAATAGTTTATGATATAATATATAGAATTTTTTTCAATTATTTTTAATTATTTTTTTTTTAATTTTCTAGTTATACCATCCTCACGAAATTCTGCAAGAATTTTCGCGTTGGCATTCTACAACTAATAACCATGCTTGAATTCAATCGGTTTTGTATTCTTCGAGTTAATGAGGAACAAAAAACAACCAAATTTCAGAAAATTTCAGATGGCTATAACTCTAAAACCTTTTGGACGATTATGCTCATAAACGAACTCAAATGTCGCATTCAGATTCACAACCAAATCTCAAATTTTCAAGCCGCTATCTCTTTACGTTCTCAGGTTATCGTGACAACAAAAATATTTTTCAATAATTTTTTAATAATTTTCTAGCTATACGATTCTCACAAAATTTCACGAACGTGCTTAGGTCTATATTCTACAACTATTCACCAAGTTTAAATTCGATCGGATTCATTTTGGTTGAAAACAAAATTATTACTCGGAAACCATTGGGCCGATTATACCCATTAACGAACTTGTCCGTCGTATTTGGATGCGCCACCTACTCTGAGAATTTCAAGTCGCTAGCTCTCTCCGTTCTCAAGTTATCGTGGCAACGGCCGGACGGCACCACAGAATTTCACATTTGGGCAAAACTATAACGCGATGTTCCCCAGAACATACGCGCAAAAACGTTTATTTACCACTAAGAAATTTCAAATGTAAGTAAGAAACATCTATTTCAGAAATGGCCGAATAAATATTATTTAGAGGTTATATTTTGGTTTGTTGCAGCATTGAAATTTTAATATTAAGAAATCATTTATTTACACAGAGTAAGATATCAGATTGCACCAAAGAAAATATTTCTTCATATTGATCGCATTTGTGTAACTATGAATAGCTAGATTTAGAGGAGAATAAACATTTTTTAACTGTTAATGAATAATCATTAGTTAGGAAATAAAAATTTTAAGAATCAATTATAAGACGTTAATAAATATATCATATTCGTTATGGTTGAGTAGTAGTAGAGTTCACAAGGCATGAACAGAGCTCTAAAACAGATTTTCGTGGGACCTTCATTGCTAAAATGTATAGACCACTGGGTATCATTCTCCATACCCTTACAATGTAAATTCAACTGGTCGTCAAAAAATCGTCGTGTGCAGGAAGGGGTGGGGGGAACTTTTCCAAAAATTGACAAAAAATTTTTTTCTGTTCATGGTCATCTATATACGGTGAACATCACTCACACAAACTTCTGTTGAAATATACGATTCAGAAATATTTTTTATTAATTGTCAAAAAAGTCGGATACAATGCTCTTAAATGGAATTCCTTAAGATATAAACGCTTGCCCTGAACACCCATATTAACTATTATGTTCCACTCGGTTTTACGCGAGATCTGTTAGGATTATCGAAAAAATGCTTTATATGAAAGGTCTGCTCCGAAAACAAATGATTCAGATGCTTCTTTCAAAATTACAATAGGTAGAATAGTTTCCTCACAAAATAAGAAATTGTGTTATTAACTCCCATTAACCGAAACCGAACCTGGAGACGCTAGTAAGGCGCAATTTGTAGCGTTAGTCCATGTTAGTGGCGACCTTATGGATTTGAGCTTTGATCTATGCACATAAGGTTCGTTATATCTATCCGAACAACTTTACAGTACTATTCCTGCGTGCCTTCAGAACGCATTTTGAAGATATTGTTGAAATTCCTAATTTTTTATATATATGAGAATTTTACATATAATTCATATATATTTGATTTAATTTTGTTAATTCGTTAATAAATATGCAAATATGCGAATTCAAACTTATATTTATAACTTCATAAATCAATTTTGTGACGTGATATTACCACATTTTTGAAATCATCGTTCATTCTCATTAGTAGTAACAAGATTTCCTGAATACTAGACCAAAAATCTGGAAAAGAATTAAGAAGGTATATAGTTGGTATCTATGATATTTAGGGTCTAAAATTTTCTTACATGTCATGATTCATCTAATTCAACTATCACTATCAGATGAAGAATCATCATTTTGAAGATATTGTTTAAATTCCTAATTTTTTATGTATATGAGAATTTTACAGATAATTCATATATATTTGATTTAATTTTGTTAATTCGTTAATAAATATGCAAATATGCGAGTTCAAACTTATATTCATTACTTCATAAATCAATTTTGGTACGTAATATTAACACATTTTTGAAATCATCGTTCATTCTCATTAGTAGTAACAAGATTTCCTGAATCCTAGACCAAAAATCTAGAAAAGAATTAAGAAGGTATATTGTTGGTATCTATGATATTTAGGGCCTAAAAATTTCTTACATGTCATGACATGATTCATCTAATTCAACTATCACTATCACATGAAGAATCATCAAGGGAAGGAAGATTTGAAAAATTTGAAGTACTCGTATTTGCACATGTTTTTTGGGCCATACATTTGCAGGAGCCAATACACGGAATTTGTTTTCTTTTACAGGAACACATTGATCCTGTGCAATCTGAAATGAGAATTTCCATTTCATAAAGAATATTTACGGATCTGATATTCGAAATAATATTTACCTTTCCTACAACTGCAGTTGCTAAGGATAGATGTTTCCTTAGGTAGGATTGGCATCGTCGTTAATTTTGGCAGAAGTTTTCCATTTTCTACATACCACCCACTAAATATAGGATCCGGTAAAGATGGTCATGGTACATTACTATTGATCCAAATTTTTGTTTGGTAATGGACTCGAAGGCTGTGTTGTCTCAAACTATCCAATGTTGGAGGTAATTTACTTATGGATCTTGAAGAAGCTATAATATTCCCCTGAGCCTGTTGATACATATCACATTTTCGTTTGTCGTATACAGACAGATTACAAATTCAACAATATCATTGAATACTTTCAAACATGGCACCGGAAGTACATGATGAATTCAAAAATAGGAATTTTGTCATTAAATGTTTGATTGGGAATTTTAACCAACTTTCTGTAGATCAGGCGCTAGAGCATATCAACAAAAATTCCAAAGCTGCAGGAGGAACAGTGGGATAAACTGAAAATAGTACTATAGAATGGATGAATGGTTCTTGAGATACAACATTATTGGTATGAAGTTAGTCACATTACGCTCATCTTTGCATCTTCATTCGGTCAAAATGTCGAAGAAGGTAAAAAAATAAAGAAAATTGATGAAGATTCTGAGCAGATACTGCAGAGTGAACTTTCAAGATTTTGAGAATTTGAGAGAATAAGTATTCAATGATATTGTTGAATTTGAAATCCATCTGTATACGACAAACGAAAATGTGAAATGTATCAACAGGCTCAGGGGAATATTATAGCTTCTTCAAGATCCATGAGTAAATTACCTCCAACATTGGATAGTTTGAGACAACACAGCGTTCGAGTCCATTACCAAACAAAAATTTGGATCAATAGTAATGTACCATGACCATCTTTACCGGATCCTATATTTAGTGGGTGGTATGTAGAAAATGGAAAACTTCTGCCAAAATTAACGACGATGCCAATCCTACCTAAGGAAACATCTATCCTTAGCAACTGCAGTTGTAGGAAAGGTAAATATTATTTCGAATATCAGATCCGTAAATATTCTTTATGAAATGGAAATTCTCATTTCAGATTGCACAGGATCAATGTGTTCCTGTAAAAGAAAACAAATTCCGTGTATTGGCTCCTGCAAATGTATGGCCCAAAAACATGTGCAAATACGAGTAGGTACTTCAAATTTTTCAAATCTTCCTTCCCTTGATGATTCTTCATGTGATAGTGATAGTTGAATTAGATGAATCATGACATGTAAGAAATTTTTAGGCCCTAAATATCATAGATACCAACAATATACCTTCTTAATTCTTTTCTAGATTTTTGGTCTAGGATTCAGGAAATCTTGTTACTACTAATGAGAATGAACGATGATTTCAAAAATGTGTTAATATTACGTCACAAAATTGATTTATGAAGTGATGAATATAAGTTTGAACTCGCATATTTGCATATTTATTAACGAATTAACAAAATTAAATCAAATATATATGAATTATATGTAAAATTCTCATATATATATAAAATTAGTAATTTAAACACTATCTTCAAAATGCGTTCTGAAGGCACGCAGGAATAGTACTGTAAAGTTGGTCGGATAGATATAACGAACCTTATGTGCATAGATCAAAGCTCAAATCCATAAGGTCGCCACTAACATGGACTAACGCTACAAATTGCGCCTTACTAGCGTCTCCAGGTTCGGTTTCGGTTAATGGGAGTTAATAACACAATTTCTTGTTTTGTGAGGAAACTGTTCTACCTATTGTAATTTTGAAAGAAGCATCTGAATCGTTGGTTTTCGGAGCAGACCTTTCATATAAAGCATTTTTTCGATAATCCTAACAGATCTCGAGTAAAACCGAGTGGAACATAATAGTTAATATGGGTGTTCAGGGCAAGCGTTTATATCTTAAGGAATTCCATTTAAGAGCATTGTATCCGACTTTTTTGACAATTAATAAAAAATATTTCTGGATCGTATATTTCAACAGAAGTTTGTGTGAGTGATGTTCACCGTATATAGATGACCATGAACAGAAAAAAATTTTTTGTCAATTTTTGGAAAAATTCCCCCCACCCCTTCCTGCACACGACGATTTTTTGACGACCAGTTGAATTTACATTGTAAGGGTATGGAGAATGATACCCAGTGGTCTATACATTTTAGCAATGAAGGTCCCACGGGGTGGCACGATAGAGCCCGGTTTGAACTCTACTATAGCCGAATATTTATCCTTATTATAATATTATGTTTTATAGTTAAGAAATATTTTTTGAAGATTGAATTAATTTTACAAACAGTACTTTTACAGTTAAAATTTATATTTTTATATTGAATTCAAGATATTTAACATTATGGTTGGGGTATTTTAATACCCCATAAAAAAATATTTATTTAATTTTACATAAACAATACATATTAAATGAAAACAAACTCTTCAGAAATATAGGAAAATATATATTATATACATATATAGAAATAAACTAAAACCAACTGAACACATATTCTATTTTTTTTAATTGCTACTACACACTGAAAAAAAATATTATTAATATTTAATTCTCTGATTTCTTGATTACTGCTGGGCGTGCTGAGTTGAAGGCCCTGAAGTGGTTGAAGGACTGAGTGGTATCAGGGAGAAAAATACCACACTATCAGTTGAGAGGAAAGTGCTGCAGTAGAAATATGGTATATCACCAAGTTCAGTCAACATATACCCACATTCAGTATAAAAAAAATCTAAAGAACTTTAAAAAGACCTAAAGACATAGCTGATGCTAGTGAAGATCTACCTGTATATCAGTTAAAACAACAAACAACTAAAAATATGGAATATTCTGAAATTCATTCCTTACTGATTCAATGTCCATCTGACTTGAATCTCTTATATTTTTCTCTTGAGTATCTTCTACCTGGGATACTTCTGAAATTTTTAGTATTTCCAAGTGCTTTAGGAAGCACAATTCTTTACTCAAAGTAGGAATCAAATAGCTTAACGATTTTCTTTATTTAACAGCAGTTCCAAAGTGATGTCCTCATCTGAAAATTTAAAATTCACATAAGTACCTAATCATTACATTTAGAAATATGCCACCATTTTCGGTTCCAAATTGCGCTTCAGTCAAAAATTTGTCTAGATCAAACTCTGGTTAATCAACCAAAAACTTGATCAACACAATCGAAATGAAGGAAAGGATCCCATAATAATTTTCATTAAACTTTTGTTGATTAGCTATGATGGATTAATTGAACTTGACTCTTGAGGAGGCACTTTGAGATTGAATGACATTTTGAAAGTTTAGAGAGGAGAAACTATCATTTGTTGTACTTAAACAAGGCGGTCTAATGGATATGAGTTTTCAATTAAAACAAAAGTAATTGAAATAAATCTGAATAGCATTATTAAAAGGGATATCAGTTGAAATGAAAAAATGAAATTTGGTAGAATCTACTCATCAAAATATAGGAATACTTATTAACTTTGAACTTCTGAATTATCGTCATTAGCCCACAAAATCAGAATGTCTTCCATTTTAGTTTTCTGAAAACGAAAATGATATAGGCGTGTAGAGTGTAGGGCATGGTTAAACACAATCCAATAGTAGTATTTAATGAACAACAACGCACGTTGAGCACATCAACTGTAAACTGCACAAGTAGGTACCAATAGATTCGCTAGTTTTGAATCATCACACACTAAATTGCACTGAAATGTACACTGTATGTACAGTCTTTAGTTTGCCCGTTGCCGTAAAGTAAAGAATGAACAGGAATAGACTCGTCAAACTCGCGATTTTCATTCCGGATAATCCGAACGAAAACGAAAACTATCGAATCGGAATGGTTAGATTTTCTTTTTGAATAGTTAATATGTGATTTAAAATTTTTCGCCAGATGCTTTCTGATTAAGAAACGTAATTTACCAATAATCTAATCACTTAATTTCAGATCTCCTGTTCAGCCTAGTTACAATTGAACTAACCAATATACTCAATAATAAGGAAGACTGTTTAAATAATAAATTGAAATGTTGTTGGGTAACGAATATATTTATATCTAAAGAATATGAGGAAAACTAACCGGTTTTTTTTATGTATAATTCACAGTAAAATTAATAATTAGTAAAATTTGTTATATAATAAGTTTTGTTGTTAATTGTATAGAAATATAGTGTTAAGAAATCAGAAAATTAAATATTAGTAATAATTTTTCTCAGTGTGCACTGAAAATTGCAAGTCACTATCTCTTTCCGTCTGAAATTATCGTGAAATTTTCTAGTCATACGATCCTCATAATACTTTAAATACTTTTTTGTGTCGATATTCTACAACTAGTTACCAAGTTCTATTTCGATCGGATCTGTATTGTTTGAAACGAAATTATAACTGGGAAACCGTTTGGCATTAACGTACTTATCCGTCGCATTTGGACGAGCAACATACCATTAAAATTCGCCATCCCCTTTCCGTTCTCGAGTTATCGTGAGATACATAATATTTTTAAAAATTTTGGTAAAATTTTTTTGTACTCCGATTCCCATAAAATTTCGCATACGTCTTTTTGTCGGCATTCTACAACTAGTTACCAAGTTTCATTTGGATCGGATCTGTATTGTTTGAGAACAAAATTAGTACTGTTTGGCCGATTATGCCCCTTATCGAACTTATCCGTCGCATTTGGAAATTTCAAGTCGCTATCTTTTCCTTTCGAAAGTTATCGTGGCAATGGCACAATTTGAACTAAAATTCTTCTTCATTAGTAAGTTGAACCAAATAGTTTGAGTCGTTTGAGACCATTTTCGGCAAAACATTCGAAAATTACAGACATTTGGGCAAAATGATAGCACGCTATTCCCCAGAACATTCGTGCAAAAACGTGGATCTCATCTTCCTTGAGTTATTGGAATTGTATCCTATGAAATGGTGCGGACATTTCCGAAACATCCCAGAAAAGTGTAGGAATTCACAACATGCTATATATTGTTAGTAGGTACACCAGCCATGACTAGTAGTAGTACGTAGTACCATTGTATATAGAATACCTATATAATGTATACAGGGTCTTTCACGAGGAACCTCACCCATATTTATACGGGAAACTACTGAACGTATTTTCATGAAATTCAGCATTTATAAGTATTTCACGATGCTGATGAAATCTAAAATATTTTCAAGGCATGAGCACCTCCGGTTTTTCCGGAAATGACGACAACTTCCGTTTTTCAAATTAGAACACCATTTTTTCATTGCAGAAATAGATTCCTTAGAAAATTTCAAGTTATTTTGATGTAACATTTTTCAGTTTTGGTTGGAAAATTCTCTCTGAGCGGGAAAATTCGAAAAAAAAATCGAAAATAGAGCTCCGCTGAAACAAGAATAACTTCGAGGTTTTTGGATGGAAAATTTTCATTTTTGGGATTTTTCAAGATGTAAGATTGATGTATCCACTTTAAAAATCGAAATCGCGATTCATGATACAGGGGGTGAAAAAATCGCTTTCAAAGTTAGGGATTTCAAAATCGTGAAAAATCAATTTTTTCAAATTAGAACCCCATTTTTTATGGCAGATATTGAAACTACGTTAAAAAATAATGTGAGTGTATGCATCACAACCTTGCCCTAAAATGGATATTTTCTGAGTTATTCACAAAAAACTGCTTTTCGTCTTGAATTTTCAGCTATTTCTTTTCCCTTCACGCCAAAAAGATGAAATTTTCAGGAACTGTTATTTGAACCATGCTGTAGATTTTTCACCCCTTCTTGAAACCGACTTCAAGTTACTATTAGGAGAACTATGGCAAACTCTCGCAGTTATAACTTGAGAAGATGCTCAAAGTTTTGACCGTTAATTTCTAGACATTTATTTATACGTCTCAGGAATGCTTCGTGCGTTGCTCTTCTTATTTCATCGGGAGGAAGAGATCTGCAAAAGTGTTTAAAAACCAAATTGCATTTCAAAACTATGAATCTAAAAATCTAAACAAACCTGAACGCATTTCTGACTAGTTCTATGCAGTCCTCTTTATCAGTCAGGGGAGTTGAGTAGACAATATTTTTTATCCTACCCCAAACATAATAGTCTAAAGGAGTTAAATCGGGAGAACGTGGTGGCCAAAGATGTGGACCATTGTTCGCCAACCATCGATCTTCAAATAGCCTGTAGAGGATATTTGACACATTGAGTGAATTGTGTGGAGGCGCGCCATCTTGTTGATACCATAAGTCATTATGGTTCTGTACTAGCGGCAATTATTTGAGTCAATATGTCAGAATATCTATCTCCTAAGGGAGAACATTCTTTAAATAATGCAAACATGTGTAGTGTTCTATCTTACCAGTTAAAGTCCCATCATAAATGTGAACATCGAGAATTGCATTATTTTTGATGGCGCAAAAAACATTGAAACTCCAGGTCTCTTGAAAGTTCCATTGTCTGAAGTGGTGGTTGTTCTCTTCATCCCAATAATGACTGTTATGCCTATTGAAAGAACCATTCTTTGTGAATTTAGATTCATCTGTCCAAATTATACAGTCCAAAAAGTTTTCATTCTCTTGAAATCGAATCATCATAGCTTCGCAAAACTCTGTTCTCCTGACGAAATCAGTTTCCTTCAAATGCTGTACCCTATTGAATGTATATGGGTGCATTTTATGTTTTTTTAATATTCTCCAAACACTCGATTGAGATAATCCCAGATCAATCTCGGCATCTTTGAGAGAATTTTGAGGATTCACACGAAAATATGCAAGAACTGTAATTTCGTTGTTCTCATCTTCTACTACACTTTTTTCTCTGTGTATAGTTTTCTTAACGAAAGATCCGACATTTCTCAAGTTTGTCATGCTTCTGTTAATGGTATCTCTCGTTGGTCTGGGTCGGTCAGGAAACCTCTCAATGAACAGTCGAATCGTTCTATCTACAACTTTATTACATTCTCCATGAAGTAGAATGAGATTTAAATAATCTTCATTGGTAAAATTAGGCATAGTGATCGATTTTATAACTTAATACGAATTATCACCAAATTAATAGTAAACACAAAATGCTACTGAATAAAGAGGAATTTGGCAGATGTAATTAATGATATCCATCATTAAAGAAAAAGAATGTAAAACATGGTAAGTTTTTGCATATGGTTCATAAGGAATTATTTATTTATCACTGGAGAGAAAACCGATGGCCGATTAGTTGAAATAAAGAGGTTTCCGATACAAATTCGAATCAAAATTCGCCATCTATTTAGGAACAACCTGTAACTTTTTTCTCTTGCATATTAGGGTAGTAAAATCTAAAACATGGTTTAAGTAACAGTTCCTGAAAATTTCATCTTTTTGGCGTGAAGGGAAAAGAAATAGCTGAAAATTCAAGACGAAAAACAGTTTTTTGTGAATAACTCAGAAAATATCCACTTTAGGGCAAGGGTGTGATGCATACACTCACATTATTTTTTAACGTAGATTCAATATCTGCCATAAAAAAATGGGGTTCTAATTTGAAAAAATTGATTTTTCACGATTTTGTCATCCCTAACTTTGAAAGCGATTTTTTCACCCCCTGTATCATGAATCGCGATTTCGATTTTTAAAGTGGATACATCAATCTTACATCTTAAAAAATCCCAAAAATGAAAATTTTCCATCCAAAAACCTCGAAGATATTCTTGTTTCAGCGGAGCTCTATTTTCGATTTTTTTTTCGAATTTTCCCGCTCAGAGAGAATTTTCCAACCAAAACTGAAAAATGTTACATCAAAATAACTTGAAATTTTCTAAGGAATCTATTTCTGCAATGAAAAAATGGTGTTCTAATTTGAAAAACGGAAGTTGTCGTCATTTCCGGAAAAACCGGAGGTGCTCATGCCTTGAAAATATTTTAGATTTCATCAGCATCGTGAAGTACTTATAAGTGCTGAATTTCATGAAAATACGTTCAGTAGTTTCCCGTATAAATATGGGTGAGGTTCCTCGTGAAAGACCCTGTATATACAATGGTAGCACGTTGGTGCGAACTCCGGTCATCGGTAGAAATCGCTAGAGACAGAAGAAGTACCGCGGCCCAACTATGTCCCTATTACCACAGCAATATTCATGAAATTAATATTTTCGGACCTGTGCTGACTCATTTTCCTAATTTTTTCAGCTCAACTTCACAGCTTCTGATATAGTTCTTTCTTACATTGCTGGATTTTGTCTAAGTTTGGTATTTGAATCACCCATTATACAGCTTGAGAAAATAATACTTAGAGGAAGTAATGGACATGTGGGTGAGTACGATTCTGTTTTTCATTTAAGTATATATCAACATAATGGCCATCAATTTGAAGCTGAAAAGTTCGCTGTGCTACATTAAGAATTGTTTGATATATCGATGAGAAACATCTGAGATTAATCTGAGATGAAATGATTGGATATCCCGCAAATTTTATGCTATTGATCGAGTCTTAGCAGCATAATTTTCCTTGAGAAAGCAGAATAGCTGTTGTGAATAAATGTTTCAAGTTTATTGGATAATTATGGGAGAGTGGGGCAAAACCGCCACGATAAGCTTTGAACTATCATAAAAGAGCTAATTACTAGAATTTCTCAGAAAAAGTCGAATGCTGTCTTCCTTACACATTCACTAAAGTAAATCGTTGGACAGCAGTCGTTATTATAGAAAGATTTTTCAATATTAATTTTTGTTCGTAATTCTCCAAAAAGACGATTTTGCCCCTTGGGTCGGGCAAAACCGACAGCCAAATGAATTGAATGCAAAACGGACATTTGGTACCAATAATATTTTTATAAAAATGGTAGAAAACAGGGTTCAGAAAAATATTATATAAAATATGTACCTATGTTAATCTTCTGTATAAAAAAAAATTCTTTCATGTTCAATTTTTGGCAATCTACTATAAAGACGCTGCAAAGTTCACACGAGCATTCATTATAAGCTTTTCAAAATATAACGATTCTATGAATTTATGTCTGAATGGAATTTAGACATCTTGAAATATTAACACTATTTTGCTTCATAACTCACGAATTACTGAACGTTAAACATTACAATAAATGTACTTCCAACTGTGCAGGAGTAGAAGCCCGAAAAAACATAATCATACAATAATCGGACGGAATTTTTTATTTGATTTCTGAATTCTGCGTACAAAACTGTTAACATTCCAGGGGCAGCAATAATAGTTGTTTCGTTGCAAGACTGCAAAGGCCGAACAATTTGAAAAAAAAAGGAGCAGAAGATGCTTTTCATCCAGTAATTGTAGTTCCTTTCTTTATTCATCATTTGCAATTAAAACTTTCATACAATTATATTTCATGCTCTTTACTGTTTTAGGAAAAATAGCAGAAACCCGGATAAGCAATAAGAAGGGGATTAAGAATGAAGCATTCGTAGATATTTATATCCCAAAAATATCAACAGTATACAATCCCGATAAAGCAATCGAAACCCCCAAATGGAAACAATATCGAGAACAATTTTGAAGGAGCAACTATGACCATTGTACATATATTCTCAACATAGTTTAATTTTGTATATATTGAATTAATGTATTATTGCTATACTTTTCCAAAGAAAATAAGAATGATTGAGTATTAGTTTCTTAATGTTGAAGTCTGAGGCATCGGGAAAGAAAAATAAGATTCCATCCTTACCCCTAAGAGCACATCAAGAGTAACTAGAAACAACACTTCTGTGGTAAACAGTCATTCTAGATAAACTCGAATGAATATCCTCGGAAACTTATCGAATGAACTTGAAGTATTTGTTTTGAATGGAATATATGTGAATCAATTCATACCCACTGCTATATTTTTACGGTAATACATCGAATTTTCATAATCATAATATAACCAGAAATTCGAACCACATATTGAATAAATGATATTATGAATTACTGAAAATGTTATAAGATAAGACATAATCCATTTATTTTCGAGCGCTAAGTACATTATGTTTCGAGGAGAAAACTTGCTTCAAAACAGGCACGGGCCTAAGGAGGGGGATGGAGGTGGATGATCCCCCCCCCCCCCCCCCAATGCTGAACGGAGTTGCCAAATTTTCAACACAGGTGGAAAAAAATTTCGAAGTAGTTGGAAAAATTTTAATGGAGTTGGAATATTTCCGAAAAAATTGTTATAAAACGTGAAGAGATTTGACCACCTGACCGGATAAATGCAAAGCAGGCAGATAATATAAACGGGATAACATGGAATAACACAGTGTACCCTTGTACACATTCCTATTGCCGTAAATTCAATATGCAGTATCAGTAGTTTTCGGCACAATGTGTGTAGCCGACAAAAATAATAGGTATCATAATATAGCGTTATCCCAAAGCGGGTAGTTCTCTTGATGTTTCAGTTTCGCCGACTGGAGTATGTCATAAAACAAACCATCTGGTACCATTTATTCAAACTGCTGTAAATCAGATAAAAATGGTCAAATTGGGTTGAAATTGAGGGAAAATGATGGCATGGTATTGTTTTTCCGATGTGAAAATTGGGAGTAATTACTAGAACTTTTAACCTTTTCGAGCAAAATGGGCCAAGGGTTATCCTTGAGGCTGGTTTATGCTGGCTGGTAACTTTAACTCATCCCTAAACTTGAAAATTGAAACATATATTTCTAGTACAATGGTTTATCCTGAGACTAAAGAATCCGTTTACTTATGAATAATAATAATAATAATTAATAAGTTGACGGTTTTGCTAACTCTGCAAGTATGCCGAGCGGTTGACGACAACTCTGCATAGCGACAGAGAGATTTCAAAGCTTGTAGCGCAAACATCTTAAATAAATAAAATTGACTGTTTTAAAAAAGTGTCTTCATTCCACAAAAACCACAACTGGCGACGAGGATAAGGGATGCTCAAACTGACTCAAGAAATCAGGTGAATTTCAAATCTTTATTGGGAGATTCAACACACCGTGGAAGCGATTGGACTTATCTCACAGAGTCAAGAAAAGGGACGACCGAAGTACCGACAAGAGTTCTTCCAATCCACCAAGAAGTACCAACAAGCAGCTCAAGTAGAACTAGCAACTCTGCTCCTGCCTGGAACAGCCAAAATCAAGGTATTTGTGACAAGTAATCCCTCTCTCCGTTTCCTAAGTTTCCGATAAAACCGACACCCATTATTTTAATTATATTTGAATTATTTTTCCAAAAATTAATTTTTCAAACGATTTAGACAATTTAATAGAGTCTATCACAAGACTTAAAATCCAAGAGTGCATAATGCCGGATTTAACTCTACCCAAAGAATTTGGTGCTTTATTACCGAATTTCAATGGAGATAAACTGAAATTGAACTCATTTATGAATGCATGTGAAGCTTACATAAACCAATTCATGAATGAAGAACCAATAGTAAAAATGTATTGACTGAATATAATCAAAAGTAAATTTATTGGTGACGCAGAAGCTGAATTACACACTTCTGATGTTCCAAATAATTGGAATAATATTAAAACCTTCTTGATTGATAAGTTCGGGGATCACGCTAATTTAGATGTTTTAAAGAATCAATTGCAATTTCTAAGAAAACGACATATCCTATCTTTTATTGAACAAATAAAACATTTGAAAATACGTTTGAATTACAGAATTGACGCTGACTGTATGAATGCACAAATGGAATTACTTCATAAAGAATTAGTTAATGATTTAGCAAAAAAATGTTTCAATCAGTAATTGCCCCATAGAATTACAAACATCATTATTAACAACGCCAAATCTAAATTTTGATATAGCTACACAAATTGTAGAAAATTACTTTTCGCAAAAATCCCAATTAGATATGATGAGAAGCTGGAAAATACCTTCTGCAAATGCAAGCCCTCCTATAACTTTTAATCAAACACCATTAAGACCTAATTATAATAATCAGGTTAAAGCTTTTCCTTCATCCTCGCAAGGGTCTGGTAGATTAGAGCATTCAGCTCCACATAATACTCGTGAAAGTAATACATCAAATGTATTTAAACCTAAAGCGAACTATACTCCGCGACATAAACCAAGTCCTATGTCTGTTTCAACTCACAATCACCAAGTTCAATAGCGACCAGCTAGTAGTAGTCTTAGAAGACCGAACAAATTTTTCGCTACTGGACCTCCAAATCCTTTTTCGAATGGCAATCAACAACCCCATTTCGTATCTGAAGAGTTAACGAATGTTGATGATATTCCTTTAGAAGATTATAACGAGGAAGAAACGTACCAGGAATACGAACAAAATTCCGATTTTGAAAATACGCAACATCTGACTTTACTGTGGAAGAGAAAAATATAAATTTTCCGGGAATAGCCTACGAAGCACCATTGACTTAAATAGTTTGAAAGATAAAATCTCCAGAAATTGTCTACCGTATATCGAACTAGAATACCCAAAATGTAAATTGCTAATTGACAGTGGATGTACTATTTGCTTGATTGATCCAAAAATAGCTTATGTTACTATACCTCAAAAGATTTTTTCGGAATCCACCGATCTAATCACTGCTCATGGACATGATATAAGTCAAGAGAAAGTTTCTTTCCCTTTGGACTCATTCGGTTTAAATAAACATTATCCGTTTGTACTGTATAAATTCCACACTCAATACGAAGGAATAGTAGGTTTTGAATTTCTACAAAAGAATAACTTTACCATAGATCTCAATAAGAGACTCTTGATAGGAGAAAATTGTCAAATTCCTATTCATTTTCAAACAGTCATTCCTAGAAGGCTAAGTTATCCAATCAAATTGGATCATCTTACAAAAACTATTCAGAATCAATTAATAAAAATTTTCAATGTAACTGAGAAAGCATTTCACCTACCTGGTCAATCTCTGAATTTTTCATCTAAAATAAAACATAATATTCGTACACGGGACGAAATTCCAGTTCATGAAAAATTTAACGATATCCCGAAAAACATAAAGCAGAAATTAAACGGCAAGTCAACGATTTATGGAATAAAGGTATTATACGACATAGCATATCTCCTTGGAGCTTTCCAGTCGTAATGGTAAAGAAAAAACTAGATAACTCCGGTGAAGAAAATTGGAGAATGGCAGTTGATTATCGACTGTTGAATGAAAAAACAATTGATGACAAATATCCGTAGCCCCAGATTGATTCTATATTAGATAAACTCAAAAATGCCAAATATTTGTCTATTCTGGATTTAGCATCTGGATTTCACCAAATAGAATTGGATGAATCCAGTATCGAAAAAACAGCCTTTACTGTCGATGACGGCCATTACGAGTTTTTAAGGATGCCGTTTGGATTGAAAAATGCCCCAGCTTCATTCCAACGTTTAATGAATTATGTTCTTCGCAAGTACATAGGAAAAAATTGTTACGTTTATATCGACGATATCATTATATTTTCAGAAACCATTGAATCTCATTTGGCAGATGTGCATTCTATTCTAGATACCCTGCAACAAGAACACTTGAAAATTCAGCTAGATAAATCGGATTTCTTCAAAGAAGAAATAGAATTTTTAGGCCATATCATTTCTTCCTAAGGTATCAAGCCAAATCCGAACAAAATTGAAAGCATTAAGAAATTACCAATTCCAAAGAATTCCAGAGAAATCAAATCATATTTGGGAATGCTTGGGTATTATAGAAAATGTATACCAAATTTCTCAAAGGTCACGAAGCCAATGACCAAATATTTGAAAAAAAAACTGAAAAGTCGATATCTCAGATCCCGAATATGAAAAGGCCTTTTTAATTTCAAAAAAATTATGAATCAATCATCCCATATTAAACTATCCGGACTTTGATAAACCGTTCAACCAAACAACGGATGCCTCCAATTTTGCTTTAGGTGCAATATTAAGCCAAGGTTAAGTCCCAGCATCGGATTTACCTATTTCATTCTCGAGCCGCACTTTGAATGAAGCCGAAACCCGATACTCCACTATCGAGAAGGAATTGCTGGCCATCGTGTGGGCTACGTCTCATTTCAGACCTTACCTCTACGGAAATAAATTCTTTATTTATACAGATCATAAACCACTCATTTGGTTGAATTCATTGAAGGAACCGAATTCTAGGTTAATGAGGTGGAAATTGAAATTAGAAGAGTACAATTATGAAATATATATATATATTCTTTTGACTGAGAGCTGTATATATGTGTTAGCAGAGGTTGGTGTAACGGGGTACCATACAATTCGACGTATGATACAAGAGCTTAGGGAAAAACCTCAGCAAAAAACCCTTTCTCCCCGTGAGTGTGGTGATTTGTAACTATTGTTTACAAAATTTGCTGAAATTTAAAAATATTGATGGGGATATATTTCTTCAATGTGGATTCCCTCGTCAAAAAACGGATAGGTTTCTCCAAGGTACCCGAAATTCAACCTGAAAAATGAAAAGACAAGAGGAGGAAACGAACAAATTAAAAATAATACATAACCTTTCAAAAGTCTCCTCTCACAAAAATACTTCTCTGTAGGCGAATGGGATCTCGTGGAGAAGAATCGCCTCCGCTAGTTTTCGAAGATATTCACTCCTGAAATCCCTTCAATATTTGAATTCAAAAATGAAAATGTTGCTCGTAAGGTCAGGAGGGTCTCTTTCAAAACCAGGTCTGACCAGTCCAAGTTCAAGCGATGATTATTCAGAACTTCAGATGTTCGAAGCCCGCTATAGGGCCCTTAAGAAGGGCTATCATCTCCCATAGATATATATTTTACTTTATATTGTATAAAAGAATGAAAAAATGCGCCGGACAAATTACGACTTATGTCATGATGAAATAAAATATAAGAAAGGTACTTGTAATAATGCTGATGCCTTATCGCATATCGATTTAAATGCGATAAATGAAGAGAACTCATCACTTGATTATAATTTAGATGAAAACGAAAATAATACGATAGATTCTGAAGGATCAGATGTCGATCATGAAATTACTGATTCACATACTGTTCACAGTAATCAAGAAAACCCGATATTAGAAATTCCTTTCACCGAAAGTGCCCTCAATAAACATAAGCAGCAGATTATATTTTCACGTGGAACTAATTATCACGTACAAAAAATTTGTATTTTCAGTAAACAACGAATAAACGTCAAGATTCAAGCAAATGATGATTTTGTAAAGTTTATTAGAGAACATCTTATCTTAGGAAAGTCATATTTTCTTTACTTCAAAAACGATGATCTCAAGATAGCATTTGTGAATTTATTACAGCAAAATTTCAAGACAAAATCGTTCAATTTGCGAATAAGTACTAAAATTTTAGATGTTGAGAATCCGGAAGAACAGAAAGAAAAAATTAATCTGTATCACACCACCAAATCAGGACATCGCGGTATACAGGAAAATGTAAGCGCTATTAAAAAACACTTAAACTGGCCGAAAATGGAGCTAGATGTTAAAAATTATATAAATAGTTTTGACGTATGTCAAACGAATAAATACGAAAGATCACCGACAAAATTGGTTTTCAAAACACTTATAGGTTCAAAAACATTTGAACATCTTGACGTAGACACAATTAAGATGCAAAATTTAACATGTTTCACGGTAATAGATTCCTTCACCAAATTGGCTCAATGTTATCCTCTAATACATAAATCCGCCCAAGAAATTGTAGATTCTTTGATTTTATTTATGAGTAATAATGGTGTACCAGAAAAAATAACCTGTGATAATGGGACAGAATTTAAAAATAAATTAATTCAGGAATTCTGTAAACTACATAAAATCGAATTGCATCACGTCACAAATTTAAATCCAAATTCAAATTCTATTGCGATTCCATTCCACTTTATTGGAACAATAACGTTGTTTGAATAATGAGAAATTGCCTTTAAAATCTAAGATATCTAGGGCACTTTTAACGTATAATCATTCGATCCATTCAAATTTGAACTTTACACCATTGCAAATTTTGAAAGGCAATCTGAATTATCACTTACCCATTGAGAAAACCCAAGATCAAAAGATTTCGGACTACATGAAAACTTACCAAGAGAATCTGATAGAAATTCAAAAGCTAGTACAGAATGCTCAGTATAAAAATTGGATACTCACTGAAAAACGAAATAAGTAAAGAGATAGTGAAAAATTTTGGATGAAGAAAAGGATGCCTTTTTACAGACACCCTTTCAAGCTAAATTAAATCCACCATATAAAAAAATTCCAATCAAAATTATTTCTGATGTACAAGTACAAAACACTAATAATAAACATGTTTACCACAAAAATAGAATTAAACAAAGAAAGTAACACTTCTTTATTTCCAGATGCAGCCTAGTCTTTTCGTAGCTCTGTCATGCATCATTTTCAACCATGGCTTGAAAGTCAAGCATCATTTATTACCTATAAAACTAGGGAAAATCTACATAGCTGATCATGCGAAATATTTGCTATTCCATTATAATATCAGTAAAATATATGAACTTTTTCAAAAACAAAAGGCTTTATTGGATATAAAAAAAGGTGACAGCCCCTATGTAAGTCCCTACATGAACATTGCAAAAAGTTCTATTTCGTATAACGACATGAAATTCAATAATATAGTGTCACAAAATATTCGTGTAAAAAGAGGACTCTTGAATGTGGGTGGCAAAATATCAAAATATCGTTTTGGAACTTTAGATTCAGACGATGAAATTCTTTATAATAACTATTTCAGTTCTATCAAAAATAACGAGAATACTATTCTATTAAACCAAAAGAAAATCCTGAAAGTAGATCATTCTATTCAGGATGAATTTACGAAAAAGATCAATTTCCGTTTGAATAAGACAAAGCAATTAGAAGAATCCAATAATATCGTCGTAGATTTAAATCTGATTATTCTGCATTCTCATGAATTGTCTATACTTTTGAACGAAATTGAAAATGCCATAAGTTTTGCAAGGTTGCATTTATTGCACGAAAACGTCATTCCTTTACAAAAATTCAATAAAATATTAGAAGAACAGAGTTGGCTTCCTTTGAAGCATTTAACTGATTACTATTCCATTTGTGTAAGTAGAGTTATTGTCAAGAACACATAATTATTATTCGTTATAACTATTCCAATCTTTCAAAAGTCAAGTTATGAAGTATTTCACTTACATGATGTCCCTTATCAAAACACAACTATTCCAAACCTTCCCTCTTACTTGATCGCAAAAGAAGACGAAGTTCTATGGAACTGCGAGATCGTTCAAGAATTAGAAGATTTCTTCATTGTTAAGCAAGATGACTTGCATTCTCCAGATACTTGCCTTAAAGATATTTTACAGACATTAACCGAAGATTGCTTGAGAACACATCATGACACGAAGCCTGACCTCATCCCGATAGAAGATGGTACGATTTGTCTATTCAAAACCTAATGGTTCATGAAGAATGTGATGGTGGACGTGTACGACATTCAATCCCCACATCCAGCCGATTAAGGTCAAACTGTATGGTTTCCAATGGTTTGAAAAGAATCTATCAAGTCCAGAAGTACGAAGAATTCTCTTCAATCCAACTCATTCCTTTAGAAGAAGAATGGAAACAGAAAAAAAACATAAGTTTTTTGCATCCTGTGGAGTTCCCAACTCTAGAAGAACTCAATTCCTGGAGTGTTCATAATCCTTTTTTTAGTACATTTAATTTTATTGTCCTCTTATGTGCTATTTTATTGTTTATTTGCTTATTCTATAGAAAGATATTCAAATTTTGCACTCCTGTTAAAGAAGATGACAAAAATTCTAAAAAACGGGAGGAATTATGTGAAACCACTTCGAATCCGTTTTAGGACTGCTGGTCATAATTATGCAATTATATCTTTCTCGCTTCTATTCTTATTTTTGCTAACTCTGCAAGTATGCCGAGCGGTTGACGACAACTCTGCATAGCGAAAGAGAGATTTCAAAGCTTGTAGCGCAAACATCTTAAATAAATAAAATTGACTGTTTTAAAAAATGTCTTCATTCCACAAAAACCACAAAACTATATATTATATATAGGATTAAGTTAAAGTTACCAGCCAGAATAAACCAGCCTTTAGGAGTTTTGTTCATTTATTCAAACTGCTGTAAATCAGATAAAAATGGTCAGATTGTATTGAAATCAAAGGAAAATGATGGGATGGTATTGTTTTTCCGATGTGCAAAATTGGAAGTCATTACAAGAACTTTTAACATTTTCGACCAAATGGGCCATGGGACCTTAGAAGTTTTGTGCAGGTATGCAAACTGCTATAAATCAGATAAAAACGATCAGATTGGGTTGAAATTGAGCAAAAATTATGGGATGTTATTGTTTTTCCGATGTTCGAAATTAGGAGTCATTCCAAAATTCTTGGAAGTTTTGTGCATTTATTCAAACTGCTGTAAATCAGATAAAAATGGTCACATTGGGCTAAAATTGAGGGAAAATGATTGGATGGTATTGTTTTTCCGATGTGTGAAATTGGGAGTCACTCCAAAAAATTTTAACATTCTCGATTAAATCCTTAGAAGTTTCGTGTATTCATTTAAACTGCTGTAAATCAGATAAAATGGTCAAATTGGGTTGAAATTGAGATAAGATTACGGGATGGTGTTGTTTTTCCAATGTGCAAAATTGGGAATATAGCCGATCATGCAAAATTTACAGAAAAAAGGGACTCTTTTTACATATCTGATACATTGATAGAATAATATAGGCTGTGTTATGTATTTGCTACATATCAAAAGCATATAACAATTTTACCATCTGGAAACATATGATATTTATGTAACATTTGTAATCGCAGAAATGTAACCAATATATGTACAGTGCTTCCCAACAACTCAGCACCAAGAGGCAATTTTCTGTCTTATTAATATTTGCGAATTTCATTAATTACAAAAAGTTGGTGCATCAAAAATTATGTCAAATGATATGAGAGAGACTTCCGGTTTGGGCGAAAATCACCATTTTCACTTAAATATTTCATTATCTCGAAAAATTAAAATTTTCTTTTAAACGCTTTAAGTAAACTCGTTTGAAATTACAATTTAGATCCATATGCTAAATTTGAGGTCGAAAAACTATGAAAAATATTTTTTTTTGCTCATAACTCTTTTAAAAACGGCATAATTACCTAACGAATTTTTTTTCAGCCACAAGACGACATGAGTGTCAGCATGAATATGATTGCAACTTGTAAATTTTATTAGAACTTGGTTATTCGACATTTGTTCGAATTTTTCCTCAAAAGTAGTTTCATTCTGGTGCAAAGTTACTCCTATTCGTATTATCGCCATTAAAATATTTCAATTTCACATTCAATTCACGTCCGAGAATCCCAAGAATGCAAATCTTGCTGCGAATGGCCAATTTATAGCTAGATTTTCCATTAAAAGAGAATTTTGTCCGGAATATCCATCGTTAGTTTAATTTCCATGTCATTTTATTAAATAAAAATAATAATAAGCCACTCAGGGGGCTCTGGGATGTGTCTCAGAGTACCAGCTTAGCAAACCCGAGGTACCCTAGCTAAACCTAGCAGTAGGTATAAAATGCAAAACCGCACGGTGGCACTACTTAGGCCAAGTTCCACTAGGCGATCGCAACGTTCGTAGAGTCGTCTGCGCAGTTCTGCGAACGTGCGCGTGATCGTTGTGAGACCTTAGTGGAACGCGCCCATAGTAGCATCACAGCCCACTATAGAGATAGCCTGTGTTCCAGGCTATTGCGTCTGACAACGCCGCAATTAATTGTCTCTTAGAGGCATACTTCTTCAATGCGGTAGCGCTGGATTTTGATGAAATTTCGACTATTTAATCATTTTTCGAATGATTTACTGTCGAAAAATGATGAGGACTACAATAAGATCTTATTTATGATGAATATTTACCGATAAAACAGTTTAAAACAATGTAATTACGAGATGAAGTGTTGTGATTTTGGACACTTTGGGATTAAAAAAAAAAAAAAAACTAGAAGAGAGCACGGATTTTCAACTTCAGATTCGTTATCTACAACCCAAAATTAGCAAGTGAGTAAATTTTCAGGACGATTAGACAGTTATGGGATGCTACAAGTCTATGTGAATTCAGAATATCAATTCAATGCTACAAAGAGTAAATTCACATAAAATTATTTTTTGATCTGAACTGTGTAAAATTGTTGATAAAACAAATTGATAAATGCCGAAACTGAATCCCCATTAATTATATTTCTGTAGCGGGAAATGTTTTCTTATTGATCTGAGGTTGAGACCATCTGCTCGGGTAAAGGTAAGATCGAAAGGAAGAATCCATTTCAAATCACTGCAGAAAATCAGAACATTTTTAATGAATAATAAGGTCCTTATTGATTTCAACTGAAGCATCTACAGATGCAGACTTTTGGAAATTGTACATATATATAAAAATAAATAGATTCTTTGAGCTTCTTGATCTCCTATCCAGATGTATCAATTTTTGTTGAAAAATTATTAGAAAGGTCATCAAAATGTTTTATAAAATCGGAAGAAATGAAAGCTCTATTTCACTCATATTTCTAGTCCATCTTGTTGTCTATAGTCTGAACTGAAATGTACTCATCTCCAATAAGTAGAAATAATCCAAAGGAAATTTCACTATTTACACACTGCAGTTTAATCACAGAACATATAAATATCCGACCATATTTATCACTGCATTGCATTAATTCACATTTGACACCGTTGTACACAAAAATACCACGAAATGCCCGCGAAAAACAATAATGGTTAACTCCAGAATCAGAAGTAATCGTCCATTTTTACAATAACAAACCAACAAACGTTCGACTGACGTACGTCTCCGAGCTGAGTTGCCATTTTATCATCTTCCAGGCTAGTAGATATAGTAGGTTGTGGTAGCATACGGGTGTGACAAGCCTGTGGACCCCGGTCACTCTCAACCGATGATGAATTTCAATCTACGGAGCCTCGGAGAACAGCTGCTGCCTGGGGATCACCAGGGCACGTCTGGGGAACGTGCTGGACGTGACAGCATGCGAAACACCGACGGCACGATGCTGAGGAGGCGGGCGCCTCTCATACAAGAAATTACAGTTTCTGACGAGGACATTGGTTTCTCAGAGTTGGGAATTATATCAATGGATTCATATGATATAACCGCATCATAAAGGAAATTCAATTCAAATAATAGTTTATTTATCAAGATTAAATGAGCAATCATGAGAATGAGAACTGCACCATGGAAGAAATCAAATAAAATCTGGCCAATGTTGCCCAATAACGAACTTAACCGAGATATTCATCTCCCTAATCTACTCTGAAAATTTCAACTACCTACCTCATTCCGTTCGAGCGTTATATCTATGTCTATGGATGAAAAGCAGTCTCACTACTCTCAGATCTCTTACTAACTTCATGTTCCGTTCCGAAATGTAAGACTTTTCTGAGAAAAACTAATTTCGGAGCAAACAACTGAGATTTTTCTCACTTCGCTCACAATTCTTCGATTGATTAGATAATTTAATGTCACAGGAACATAAGTTGACATTAGGACAATTCTAACATAGAATTATATCATTCTGTGACAACGTTGAAATACGATTTATTATTGAAATTTTGAAAAATCATTTCTCCGAAAGTATTAGCTTGTTAGAGTTAAAAATGATATGAATGGATTCTTATGATAAAACTGCTTATTAAAAAAAATTCAGTTTGGAATTTGTTTTGTAAAAAAAAATTTTTTTTTTACTCCGATACCATCTGTCCGATTTTGCCCAATAACGAACTTATCCGAGATATTTATCCCCCAAACCTACTCTGAAAATTTCAACTCTCTAGCTCATTCCGTTCGAGAGTTATCGTGCCTACGGCCGAAAATTACAGACTTTTGGGCAAATTGATAAGCACTCAGTTCCGAGGAACTAGAGCGCCAAAAATGGCGATACCGTTGTTAATAAATCAACAAGTCCAGAGCGTTCCTGCCAATAGGGTCCTTCATAAATGGCTTCGTATAATTAATATACTTATGCATATATTTCACAAGTCAAATAGACCCCAGGGGGTTCATTGATTTGCCGAGAAAGCAAGAGCAGACACGTTTCTGGCTTCTAGGCCTTCATCAGTACTCTGTAGCTTCTCAACAAATTCAACTAAACTGACCCGGGTTAAGCCTCTCAGAGCCGGCTTGGTCGATGCATAAGTATATTAATTATACGAAGCCATTTATGAAGGACCCTATTGGCAGGTACGCTCTGGACTTGTTGATTTATTAACAACGGTATCACCATTTTTCATTATTATTTTTGAAAACGCTGAACAGCGTTCATGGCCATTGGGAAGATACTGTCTGAGCTCTGCGGGACTAGTTTATCGATTAATATTGAGTGAATGGTGGCATATGATTTCACGCTTCAAATATTCACTGGTGGGGAAAGGCTGATTTCCGTGGTTTGTCTCATAGGTGGCGTGGGCGATTAGGTATGATCGACCAAGCCGGCTCTGAGAGGCTTAACCCGGGTCAGTTTAGTTGAATTTGTTGAGAAGCTACAGAGTACTGATGAAGGCCAAGAAGCCAGAAACGCGTCTGCTCTTGCTTTCTCGGCAAATCAATGAACCCCCTGGGGTCTATTTGACTTGTGAAATATATGCATAAGTATATTAATTATACGAAGCCATTTATGAAGGACCCTATTGGCAGGAACGCTCTGGACTTGTTGCTTCGAAATTGTTTCCAAATCTTTCAAAATTTTTCCAACTGCTTAAAACTATTTTCCAACTCCTTCTGAATTTTCTCCAACTCCATCGAAATTTTTCCAACTGCTTCGAAATATTTTGCAACGCCATCGAAATTTTTCCAAATGCTTCGAAATTTGTTCTAATCCTTCGAAATTTTTTCCACTTCCATCGAAATTTTTCCAACTGCTTTGAAATATTTTGCAACGCCATCGAAAATTTTCCAACTGCTTCGAAATTGTTTCCAACTCCGTCGAAATTTTTTCCAACTGCTTCGAATCTTTTCGAACTGCTTCGAAATTTCTTCCAACTCCTTCGAAATTTTTTCCAACTCCGACGAAATTTTTCCTACTCACCCGAAATTTTTCCAACAGCTTCGAAATTTTTTCCAACTCCATCGAAATTTTTCCAAGTGCTTCAAAATTTTCTCCAACTCCTTCGAAATTTTTTCCAAGTTCATCGAAATTTTTTTAACTGCTTCGAAATGATTTCCAACTCCCACGAAATTTTTCCAACTGCTTCGAAATTTTTTCCAACTCCTTCAAAATTTTTCCAACTGCTTCGAAATTTTTCCATCTGCTTCGAAATTTTTTCCTACTCCTTCGAAATGTTTCCAACTGCTTCGAAATTTTTTGCAACTGCTTCGAAATTTTTTCCAACTGCTTCGAAATGTTTTCCAACTGCTTCGAAACTTTTCCAACTGCATCGAAATTTTTTCCAACTGCTTCGAAACTTTTCCAACTGCTTCGAAATTTTTTCCAACTCCATCGAAATTTTACCTACTGCTTCGAAATTTTTTCCGACTGCTTCGACTTTTTTTTCAACTCCATCGAAATTTTTCCAACTGCTTCGAAATTTTTTCCTACTGCTTCGAAATTTTTTCCAACTCCATCGATATTTTCCCAACTGCTCCGAAATTTTTTCCAACCCCATTGAAATTTTTCCAACTGCTTCGAAATTTTTTCCAACTCCTCCGAAATTTTTCCAATTGCTTCGAAATTTTTTCCAACTCCTTCGAATTTTTTCCAACTGCTTCGAAATTTTTTCCAACTCCTTCGAAATTTGTCCAACTGCTTCGAAATTTTTTACAACTGCTTCGGAATTTGTCCATCTGCTTCGAAATGTTTTCCAACTCAATCGAAATTTTACCTACTGCTTCGAAATTTTTTCCAACTGCTTCGACTTTTTTTTCAACTCCATCGAAATTTTTCCAACTGCTTCGAAATTTTTTCCTACTGCTTCGAAATTTTTTCCAACTCCATCGATATTTTCCCAAATGCTCCGAAATTTTTTCCAACCCCATTGAAATTTTTCCAACTGCTTCGAAGTTTTTTCCAACTCCTCCGAAATTTTTCCAATTGCTTCGAAATTTTTTCCAACTCCTTCGAATTTTTTCAACTGCTTCGAAATTTTTTCCAACTCCTTCGAAATTTGTCCAACTGCTTCGAAATTTTTTACAACTGCTTCGGAATTTGTCCAACTGCTTCGAAATTTTTTCCAACTCCTTGGAAATTTTTCCAACTGTATTGAAAATTTGCCAACTCCGTTCAACATTGGGGGATGGGGGGGATCATCCATTATGAAACAATTAAACTGAAACACGCAATTAGTCGTTCCACTACTAGCGTGGCTAGTTTTCGGATTCCGCCACCTTAGCGCTGGCATCGTCGTAGAAGTTCTCAATAGTCGGTAGCGAACGTACATTCTGTTTGTATTACTCATTCCTGACCAGATCGACTGAATAAATATATTTGAGATATTTTCTGATAGTAGGGTATAATAACAAAGGTTACCAAGGTCAACAAAGATTGATAAATGAATAAACTCAATTAATTATTGTCCTCCTTTGTCATTCGATGAGTAATCTTGCAGCCATGGAATTTAGTTCAGAAATTGTGAGTTATTGCATATTCTTATTTTTCGTGAACATAAGAAAGGTACATTTACGCATGATAATATTGTGTTGTGGAATATAATTGAGCATAAGCGTAATTTCAGGATGTCCTATATATAAACCATTTTACCTGAATATCCTAATTTAATATGAAGTATTGAAGGAAATTCAAGAACACGTCGATTTTTGATTTGAGGAGGACATCGCTTTAGATCATTAAATATTTTGTAGTTGCCACCCTTTCGTATATCGAGGTATCAGTTTTGAAATTTAAAAGGGATCCTCCGTCCACATGGAGTGTGTGATATAATGTTCTCTTGATCCATAAAAAATATTTTATTTCAAGAAAAATACATTTAGTAATAAATTTTGTACTTTTATATTTAAATTTATTCCATCTAAATTATGGCATTATTATAGAACAGAAAACAAATGTACATCAAAACATAAAGCCTACGTGTTTTTAGAAATGTTTCAAACCTTCCTATTTTAAAGAAATCTTCAGCTGGAAAGTTTTATATGGAACACCCTGTTTAACAGTCGTTTAACAACTGTTTGCTGATAAAAAGGGGGAAAGGCCTGTGGACAGGAGCTATGGCGCGCTGTTCATTCCAGTAGGTAATATAGATTCGATCATGTTTAAATCGAGAACTTGTTACTGATGAATCGATTTGTCAAATATTACTTTGATAAATCAATGCATATTCATTAAATTCTCTCCAGGCACGTCAAAATTCAAAAACTGTTGAATACTTCGTTGGTTGATTGTAAAACTAGAAGTGTCACCCATCCAGTATTGAACTAGAGAAAAAAATATAATATTTTCTATTGAACGGTTTTTTTCTGGGTTTTCTCTCCCAAACTCTGAAAAATATCTATAAAATAAAAATTAATTATTTTATGATTTGCTTCTGCGTAAGAAACACAGGATATTTGTCAGAAGCAATCAATTGAACAATGTTGCCTAACAAACAACAACGAAACAACATCAACGAGGAAACAACTATATCGTAACGTTTCGGAGTCTATATCAGACTCCTTCGTCAGACGCTCAATGAAAATCGTTAGAATTATTATGTTGATAGTTATTTTGTGAAATTCAAGAATTGTCACATTGACAGTATTTAAAAATCATAGCTAACATAGTTTTACTTCGCATAGAAATTTCCAAGTTCCAACTCCTTGATGCTGTCAGTTTGTTGCCCAATGTTCCTGTCGATAAATCGCTTCAAATAGTTGGAACGAAATTAGAAAATGATGACTCGATAATTAAAGATTCAAAATTTAATACCAATGATATTATGGAAATGCTTGATGTTTGTTTGAATACTACCTATTTCCAACTAGGAGATGTTTTTTATCGACAAAATTTTGGAATGGCAATGGGTTCACCTTTATCACCTGTCATGAGTAATATATTCATGGAAAATTTTGAAGAAAAATTTGTGGATACATATTTGTTGAAACCAAAAGCTTGGTGGCGATTATTTGGTGACGATATATTTGTGACGATATATTTGTAATTTGGCAACATGGTAGAGAAGAGTTAGGCAAATTTTTCGATTTCATAAATTCAAAGGAACCTACAATAAAATTCACTTTGGAAATAGAGAAAAATAATCAGCTTCCTTTTTTGGATGTTTCGATAATTAAGTATCCGAACCATTTCGAAACGAGTGTCTTCAGGAAGCAGACACATACAAATAGATATTTAAATTTCTATTCAAACCATCAGCTTAGTGTAAAAAGAGGTGTTATTAAAACACTTTATGAAGAGCGAACCTAATTTGTTCTACTCTTGAAATTCGAAATAATGAAATTGATTTCATCAAAAAATTTCTTGAAGAAAATGGATATCCGAGGCAATTCATAAATACATGTATCATGAATTTAGATAGAAAAACAAATAAACAAGAACAACAAAATAATCAACAAATACAACAGAATAATCAACAAGAACAGCAACCCAATCTGTTGAATGTGATCCCTTATGTTCGTGGCGTTTCTGAAAAAATTAGGAAAATCGGTTCTAAGTTCAATATAAGAACCGTCATCAAAACACAGAATGATCCTAGGTCTTTATTAACGAAAACAAAACCCATAAATGGAAAACAAAAATAAAAAAACTGTGTATATAATATTCCTTGTATTTGTGGTAAATCATACACAGGAGAAACATCAAGACCACTAGAAGTAAGAAAGTCAGAGCATAAGAATAACTTGAGAAATAGAGACATACAGAAATCAAAAATTGCAGAACATGTATGTACAATCCAAGGAGATCACATGATGGATTGGAGTAATACAAAGATTCTAATGGCAGAACCTGATTTTATGAAATGGAAACTTAAGGAGTCAACTTGTATTTTATTGAACAGAGAATGCAATTTTGCAAATTGCTCAATTGGTATTGACCATATTTGGCTAGAGTTATTGAAAAAGGAGTTGGAACTTGGAAATTTCTATGCGAAGTAAAACTATGTTAGCTATGATTTTTAAATACTGTCAATGTGACAATTCTTGAATTTCACAAAATAACTATCAACAAAATAATTCGTCTGACGAAGGAGTCTGATATAGACTCCGAAACGTTACGATATAGTTGTTTCTTCGTTGATGTTGTTTCGTTGTTGTTTGTTAGGCAACATTGTTCAATTGATTGCTTCTGACGAATATCCTGTGTTTCTTACGCAGAAGCAAATCACAAAATAATTAATTTTTATTTTATAGATATTTTTTAAGGTTTGGGAGAGAAAACCCAGAAAAAAAACCGCTCAATAATGAGTATACCTCCCACAGTATCCTTTAATGATTACTTAATATATTTTCTATTTATAAATTGGATTTAAAATAAGATATTTGCTAAATTTCAGTGATAGAGTTTTTGTTAAACAAGGAATTAAATCCGAAAGTAAAAACAAGCGTCCTAAAAAAACTGGTACTCTTTTTGGCCAAGAATAGTATTAAACGATTAGTTTCAACTCAATACATTCACTGTTGAACAGTGCTGTGTTTGCGGTGGTATAAGGTTACATTCGAATACATTCATCCACTATTGTACACAGAACAATGCTATGCATATGTGCATGAAGCTAATAAATTCATTGCCGGGGCAATTTCATTTCATAAAGACCGAAAGATTACTACAAAGGAGAATGAATTATTTCAATGCACAATGTGATCCTTACGATGTACAATAATATTTTGATTTTTGCAAAGCTGATAGAACATGTTTCTTTCAATGTTACTTACTATTGTTGACATGATTTCCTGCACAGATCTCTGTACTTCGAAGCGAACGAACTATATATGTCAGTTGTACATTGCAACACGACCTCAAGGTCTATTGTGCCCCATCAGAGATGTGAATGTCATCACAATCTACAGCTCGCTTTTTAGTTCCAGAGTTCTGATGAACTCCATTTTATTGGCCTCCTCATTTCCTTAAATTCCCGAGTGACCAGGGAACCCGACCAAGGAAACCCTGTTGTTTTTACCTACTTCATTAAGTTTTCTTCAGAACTCCGACATTAGCTTAGATGGGATAACATGGGAGCTCAGAGCTTTAATAGCAGCTTAACTGTCAGAATCGATTGCTATATCATGCCTCTGATAGTTTCTTTCTAGGTTCATTTCCACGCTTCCTTCGATTGCTAGTATTTCTGCCTGAAAACGATCGGATAGGAGCCCAGCGATACTGAGAATTTGGTGCCTGCACCATATACTCCAGCACGAGATCCTATATTGGATTTTGAACCATCTGTGTACCATCAAATGACATTTTTTTTAAGAACTTGGGTGGTGGATTCCCTATCCCAGTCTTTCCTCCTACCTAGTAGGTACGTAGTGAAGTTCTTTTCAATGCTTACTTTCTTAATCATTTCGTCACTAGGAAGATTACCTGATGAAATATACCAGTTAAGACAGTACCAGGCTTTCTGGTTTTTAATACTCTCATTGCCTGTTACTTTCCTAGATATTCTGAGAATAGTTTCATCGGCCATTTTTTTTACCACAAAGTGGAGGAGTGTGAGATTTATGATAATCTCATGTGCCCTGGTAGGACACCCTCCCATAGCTCCAGTGATACACACACATGCAAGCCTTTGTATTTTTTCGAGGGTTTCCCTAGTACTAATCTGACTGATTTTTGTATACCAGACTACTGCCCCATACGTTGCAGTCCCAAGTCTTACCGGCTAGATTTCTGCACGCCATTAAAGTCTTCATTGCTTTAAAAGCAGTGATTTCACCATGTACTTATTCCACGGAAGTTTAATAGTGTTACTACTATATATTTAACTTCAGACTTCCATTCTATAATATCTGCGTTCAAAAAGAAGGATCTCGCAGCTGGAAGTTTCCTCCTCTGAGTTAACGGAATGACTGTGGTCTATCATTCAAAAATACTTTGGGAGGTATACATTATGAAATGGTTCTTTTCTGGGTTGTCTCTCCCAAACTCTGAAAAATATCTATAATAATACGGAAAAGCACAAAAAAATCATCATATCACATAATGAACTAGAAATCAGAATTATGCCGACAAGAATGTATTGATTGCTTTATAGAATTCTGACAATAATACAAGCTTAAATAAGCTCCTCCTGAGAAAATACTTATTTATCAAATCGTTGAAGTTTCTGGATATTTCCACTTTGAAATACATATTTCTTTCAGAATTCGGCAAAGTATGAAATTGATAGTCTTTCGCATGGGAAAATTATTTTTGGATATCTAACCATTTTCCAATCTCCAATTTTCTTCGAAATTTTTTCGTTTCTTTTTATTGGTCTACAAACTTGGAGAATTTTTGACAACTTAATGGTTGTACCTACCGGGTAACTTGTTTATTCAGCTTGAATTTGCTTTTTTAAAAAGTTCGATACGATCATTTCTCTCTGAGATATTGAACTATGAATGGAAAAGGACCGTTTTGTCTTTAACCATCAATATCTCAGCAACCGCTTTTCGCACAGAAAAATTAGGGACGGTTTTGAAATGTTGAATAAACGTCCCACGAAAATCAGATACGATTTTTTGAAAAATTTTTTTTTACTGTTTACGTTAATTTGAAATTTCAAGAAAAAAAGGTTTTTCGACGGCTTTTGGGAAAAGTTGCTAAGTTGGAAATAGCAGGAACATCAGTTATGTTAGGTGTGCTTTTTACAGTTCAATATGCCCACAAGAACTCCACAAAGGTTCGATTCAATCGATCGAGCCGTTTTCTGTTTTATTAGATCAAATTTTTGAAAAATAATTGAAGGATAATGATTTTGATATTAAATGATCATAATCTTCAATAAAATGCAAAAATAATGTTTATTCGGTTTTCTTTTGCATTTTTATAAATAAAAAGGTTAAAATTTATGGAAATTTTATTTTACAATTTTGGATTGTTTTTATGACTCTAAAAAATTCAAACAAAAACTACCGCCGGCATCAGCATTACCCAAAGCGTACCACGTGGAGGTTGCCCGGTCGGACTTTTATGACTCCAACCTCATTCTCTAAAGAGCGTATGTATGTGTGTTTGTTAGGAGAAATGAGACCCGAAGGCTCGTCAGTTCCTCAGTATTTTATGACTGCAAACTCATTCTCCAAAGAGTATGTGGGTGAAAAAAAAATCGGTCTTGTTAATAACGGGTATTACTCCCCCTGTTATTTCTAACTGCTGCCAAGCGTTCAGCCATATTGATGCAGCAGGGAATCTGCACTTGCGGAATGGTGTTCCAATTTTTTTTTTCACGTCAGTGCTTGAACCATTTTTTTGTCATTTCTTTCCTATCAAATTAATGGAATTATGTTAAATACAACTTACAGCTTGAGAAGGATGGATTTGCTGTTATTAAGAATCTCTTCACGCCAGTGGAATGTAATGAAATGATCCAAGAAATAAAAAACATCATCAGGAACACCAACGATGCACAAAAAAGAGTTGTTTTCAAAGCTTCTTCGGCGAATGATGGCCCTCAGGTGAATATTGAATGTTTACCTATACTGCGCTCATTCCTTCAATGATCAATGGATTTCACTGATTTGAAACACCGTACACTACTGGAAATGATGGTTATTAGAAATCTGTTACATCCAGGGAATAAGATTCCTAGAAATTGTTTGAGCTATGCATTTGAATCATAGACAACATTTGAATACGTACGCAAAGCCATTGACCATTCAAAGAACGTCACTTTTCGATGCAAATCTGTAGATATTTGTCAACAGCTATCGTTTATTGACATTTTTCAGTGATCCAAAAAAATAATAGCCTTACTTTCATCCAACTAACTGTTTGTAAGTGTTTGCTGTCATTTGCTATAGTCTGACAGATATACTTTATTGGTGGTGTCAAACAGACGCAAACAGTTAGCAAGTGTTTGGAATCGAAAGTTTGCCTATTGACAGTTAACTAAATTCATAGCAACGAATTAACCCTTTGCTTGGATACAATTATTTATTCCAGTTGGAGTTCACTGTGGACTGATAATGAACACTACAACTTTTCATTTTTTGTTATTTTAATCTGAATAAGCATTTATTAAAAACTAGCTGCCGGGCCCGGCTTCACACGGTTGAAATGCTGATACTGAATATACTACAGAATTTCTTTATATACAATGTTCACAGTATTTTTGTCGTTAGACAATACAAACATGTTTTCTTTAGAGGTTACTCTTGAAAGAGAGACATATAATCGGCCATGTGAAAAACACTCAACGCTCAAATATAAGCCTGTAGCGTTGAAAGTTGGACCCTGCGATTTATTAATGGTCATTTGCAAAATATATCATTAGCGGAAATTGTAGGCGATTAAATTGGATCAGTAAATCCGATGGTATCAGAGGAATTTGGGGAATCAATACATCTATACCGGCTCAGGCAAGCCTCACGCTCTACAGATGATTCTCTGCTCTCTGTATTCGATTAATATCCCTATCCTGGCTGTGCTAGCCCCTTGGTCGGTACCACTGCAACCGCTATGTACCTGCATTTTAAATCTGCAATATCTTCGAAAATATTCATATAAATTACATGCTGTAAATGGGCATATTGATCAATATTAAATGTACAATGCATTTAAGGTACTGAATTGGATAAGGATCAATGCTGTATTGCATAAAATAGCTTCGTAATACAGCCATTATTTCTCGTAGAATGTAAAGGATAAAAAATGGTTATTGTGGGTTATCCTTAAGAGATAGACATATATCATCGCGGCCTTTTTTGTAGACCTTTGTAAGGTGTACCATACTGTACTACATTATTTCGATCTATCTCGTAGGGTTCAGCCAGCGTTTGCAATGTAAGAGCAAAAAATGTGTTTTTTCTGTGACGGGAAAAAAATTTGACATTTCATCTCTGTTGACAGGTAACAAAATATAACTTTTCACGAAATTACTTTTTTCCCCGGGAAAAAAGTGAATACTTTTTTCCCGGATATATATACATATAGATAATGGAAGATATTTGATTTTAGAATATTTTATCGAATATAAGTTACATTTCCTTTATATCAAAAGTACAATTATTAAATGTGCATTGCGTAAATGACATTTTCCTTGAACTATTCGGTACAACAGACGAATTTTCTTGTGTTGAAATAATATTCTCTGACATGGACACAACTGCTGTTGATGTACCTGGTCGCAAATCGTGTGTTATTTCAGAACTGCCACACGTTCTGAACACTTTATTAGCAATTTCTGTTCTGTTTGCCACCGATTCATCAACATACCTTTCAGCGACCGTTGATGACTTCCAACCTCCATGTTTCTTTAGTGTCATCAAGTCTCCCCCAGATTCAACTAAAAGTGTAGCAGACGATCTTCGAAATGAATGACCTGTATATGAGTTAGCATTTTCAAGTTGAAGAAAATTAGCTACTGTTTCAGGTACCTTATAAAACTGATTTTTACCCACAACCTGATTGATACATTTTCCATTGCGATATGCATAAAACAGGCGGCGATCTTTTGCTGCTGCTGGACGAAGGGCTATGTACATTCGGTAATATTTAATATATTCTTCAGTAACTACAAATCTCCTGTTTACATCATTCTTTGTTTGCTTCAGTTTCACAATTAATAACTTTCCCGAATCTTCAATATCATCTAATGTTACCTGGCTGATTTCACAAATTCGACAAGCTCCTGCAATCCCAAATACAACAACAACCTTCGCCATTAAATAAACTTCATCGGGTGCATTATTTAAAACATCTCTAATTTGTGTACTCGTAAAAATCGCAGCTTTCCTGGGAGTGTAACCTTTCCCATTTTGTTTCAGAAATGTAATTAGTTTGAAATATTTTGAAATGTCTACATTATTATTGGATCGTAACATACTTTTAATCATTGAATAATTCGACCACACTGTTGATGGCTTTTGTTATTGTGCCAGTTCCGAAAAATAAGCCAATAACACTGTCTCCGAGAAAGAACTGCATGTCTTTTTCATTTTCCATTCCATAAATCTTGAATACGCGGTTTCGTAAATTTCCCGCGATTTAGCTGGCAATCATTTTCGTGACGCTACTTGCGCTGCTCCTATCAACTCCGGTGGAGTCAGAGAAAACTCAGAATCAAGCATTTTTAACTTTATAGTATTCAAAATAACTACTAAACAATTACTGATGAGTTCGCAATTTTTGAATCAAATCACAAAAATAAATTGACAGATTATATTATATTATATTATTATTATTATTATACTGATCCTCCTGGGTCTTCCACAAGGAGACCCCTCCCAGCTCTTAGAGCTTGACCGAGTAAGGAGAACCAGTTGTGTTCTGTGTAGGCTTTGTTACTGTGTCCTTACGCCACCTTAGGCACAGCACTGTTAATTTTTGACCCAACAGCGAATGGTGGCGATTACCGTGACTAGAAAATTTCTTTCCTAGCCTCGGAATTGAACTTGGGGCTTCCGCTCCCAAGTCAATTACTCTACCACTGGGCCAACCGCACTACTTTGATATTTGATTACAATGAAGTTTTCCTTAGCAACGCAGGTCTAATAGCTCACTAGTTTAAACATTCAAATTTCATATCGATAACATTCTGACTTTAATATATTAATGGTGTATGGTTATTACCTCAGCGATTGCTCGGACGTCACTCGAAAAGCTCCGAGCAAATCGGTGAAGCGGATCGAGCTATCAATTATTAATCAATTTCAATGTCAATATAACCGTCAAACTTTCAACGAAATAATTACCCAAAAAAATTTGAGAATGATTTATGAATGCGAAATTTGCCAAGGAACAACATAAAACATTTCTGTTATATGAAAATACATATGGAAGAACGTATGTTTTT
Source organism: Halyzia sedecimguttata (assembly GCA_937662695.2). NCBI lineage: Eukaryota > Metazoa > Arthropoda > Insecta > Coleoptera > Coccinellidae > Halyzia > Halyzia sedecimguttata. The sequence continues at coordinate 15,766,092 of OW569415.2, forward strand.
TTGAACATGATTCTATGTAAGGAAGGTACCACATGCAAATCATTAATTGCTTCTCCATTGCGACTTCAGGATGGCCTCTTGGCACGTTATCTTCATGAACCTCATGCAATTGTATTGAAAAAAGGCGACCGGAGTTATTCGAAAATGATGCCTAAATTGATTATCTGTAAGTCTCATAGCGGTATCTTCGACAAAATACCATTTTTTCTTTATGGTTTATTTCCTCATCTTCTGAATCGCTATCGAGTATCTGTCTCTTCCCTATATGTAATAGATTCAATAATTGATTATTCATATTTTGTAGATTTTAATATAACGGAAGCAGTATATTCAGGTTAGAATTTCAAAGTCAGAATAAAGAATTGCGTTTGAATATTCCTAGACGCTCGAAAGACTCGAAAATCACGTGATCATAAAATCCGCTCGATCTTATCGGCTCAGTGATGTAATTACCATATGCACCTATTGTAATAATATGTTCTTTCACTATTAAATCGTCGTTTCTCCTGTCACAGAAAAAAATAGTGTATTATACACGGGAAAAATATTAGATTTCAGCTCTCGATTTTTTGTCTCCCTCCGCTTCGCGTCGGGAGACAACATAACCTGGAGCTAAAATCTAATACTTTTTTCCCTTGTATAATAAATAACTATTATTAACGACATCACATTAGAAACTTCTAAAATTATCAGTGTTTCTCTTATATACTATGCATGTATTATACATATAAACCTTCCTATTGAATCACTATCGGTGGGTTTCACGAAGCTTTGACAGCTCTTAATTGCCGAATTAGTGCGATTCTATGTCGATTTTCAGTTCGTTTTTGATACAACCATCCAATTAAATTCACGATTAAGCTATTCGAAGCTTCGTGAAACCCAATATCTATCTATTAAAAAAACCGCATCAAAATCCTGTACGTAGTTTTAAAGATCTAAGCATACATAGGAACAGACAGAAAGAGGGAAGCGACTTTTTTTATACTATGTAAGGATGATTGTTTTATTTTGATGGGGACAGTGTTAGTAGTACATTAATACGTTGAACTAAGATATAGGTTTTTGAAGAGGTCACATTCACATAAGGTGTGGAGAAAAAAAATCTTAACGTGATAGAAGAAAATTGTCTACAGCTTTGAATATTCAATGCCTATTTATCTCTTCAACAGCTCAAAAATAGAAGTCAACAGAAATTAAGTTACGAATTTTTCCACATTGTTATAATTAAATTACAAACTTCATCCCAGCCCAAAATCTAATAGTTTCTACATCAATGGCTGTGCGAATGCCTCAACCGACCCTTTTGTAGCACGAGAGAGGATCAGGACAGTACTATTTATGTATCTGAACCTTATATTATTCTAGTTCACATTAATTACATTTTCAGATGAGAGAAAAATATTTCATAGATAGCGCTCACAACATCAGCTTTTTCTATGAGGAAGGGTCGGTAGATTCAGATGGAAATCTCACAGTCGAGGAAGAATACCTGGCACTCAACAAAATTGGACATGCTCTACACTCGCTTAGTCCAATATTCAAGAAATACACATTCGATGAGAGAATCAAAAATATTTGCTATAAGTTGGACTTAATCGATCCCAAGATATGCCAGAGTATGTTCATATTCAAAAATCCTCGAATAGGAGGTGGAGGTAGGTTTTGACTATTTGTTTATGTATCATGCGCCTTCGACACCATCTGATCCTATTCATACTCCCCAGCAAGCTCGGACAAAAGACCAGATAGCTCAACCTTGTCGAAGGCCTTGCTGAAATCAGTATACACGGCATCATCCTGTTCTCGCCCGTCAAGATACTCAACAAAACTCAACAGGCTAATCTCAACTGATATCTCCTCAGAAAAATCATCATATGGGCAACTTTCATCCTATGTCTCATTTTTGCGCGCATGTTCTAGGAAACAGCGTGCTATCATTTTGCCCTAATGTTTGTAACTTTCGAATTCTTTGCCGAAAATGGTCTCAAACGATAAGGTTCGACTCAGTGAATTCGAGGTCAAATTTGACTCTGCCCGGTTGCCACGATAACTTTTGAACGGAAAGAAATAGCAACTTGAATTTTTCAGGATAGGTGGCATGTCCCAATGGGACAGGCAAGTTCGTTAATGGGCATAATCGGCTCAACGGCTTCTGAGTACTCATTTTATTTTTAATCAAATTGAAACTTGGTAAATGATTGTAGAATACCAACGCAAAGACGTATGTTGAATTTTGTCAGGATCGTATCACTAGAAAATTAAAAAAAAATTATAGAAAAATATTTATCTCGAGATAACTGCTGTGAAATTTCGTGAGGATCGTACTACTAAAATAATTTTTGAAAATTGGTTCAAGCCCTGTGGACAGGAGCTTTTTGGTGCTCTTGTTCAAACAGACAAATTATATCTCCGAAAGTATTGGTTTCTCAGAAATGGGAATTATATCAATAGATTCCTATGATAGAACTGCATCATGAAGAAATTAAATTTTAAAAAAGTGTCATTCAAGAAAAATGCTTCAAAAATTATCTTAAAATAAAGAGCAATCTACAATGCTTTAAAAATTGTCCTTAAATTTATTTATCAAGACTAAATGAGCAATCTGCAATGATTCAACCTCGTGGAATGGGTTGTTGCAACTCACACTCGATGCATAGTTTTCACAACTCGAAATACCTAAGGAATATCATCGAAATGTCTAGAGCAAGGCTGGTACAATCATAGCAGATGTTCCATTTATTCCTGATATTTGGGTAGGTAGTGGATTACGAACAAATTATTTTAATAGTTCAAAATATATTAATAAAATACTATCCTCTTTTCATAATTTGAAATTTAATAGTTCATACACTAACACATTCTTTTGTGTATTATGAAACTTAACTCAAGAAAAAATGATTGATACACAAATGTATATCCATATTCCACTATTTTTTTGCAAGCAACATTATGAAAATACTGTATATAGGAACATGTCTCACTACCACTACTTAAGCAAGTGAAAGGTAATATTAACCTCAGTGGGGAAAGGACAGTAATTTCTTATGATGATTCCATTATATTCTTCTTTCCTATTGCCTCCATAAACTACATCAAAACAGTCTTTTATATATTCACAAATTCAAGAATCGAATACTTGCTTTCCACTAGAAAATATACGAATTGACAATCTCAAATAGCTAGAAAAGATGACATTTATGAATAGTCACACAGACAGATTCTGTGTTCACATTCTGTGAATACATAGAACTTACGATGTAATATTGAAACTTTGAAACATCATATCTCCGAAAGTATTAGTTTGTTAGAGTTTAATATGATAACAATGGATTCTTATGATGAAACTGCATCTTAAAAAAATTTGAATTCAAAAGTTGTATCGTAAAAAATTTTGCCCAATAACGAACTCGACCGAGATATTTATCCCTCAAACCTACTCTGAAAATTTCAACTCTCTTGCTCATTCCGTTCGAGAGTTATCGTGTTAACGGCCGGCCGCACATAATCGATTCCGACCACGGATTGTTGATCAGTGAGTCGAACCAAATCGTTTAAGACCATTTTCTGCCAAAAATTCGAAAATTAAAGACATTTGGGCAAATTGATAAGCACTCTGTTCCGAGGAACAAGAGCGCCAAAAAATAGTTTCAAGCACTGACGTGAAGTCAGAAGCTTTTGCGCGTATGCTCTGAATCGAATTTACCACGGTAAATTCGGAGTGTCCAATACAGGAGAAGAGACAATAGAATTCACCATGGTAAATTCGATTAAGAGTGTCCAATAAAGGAATATGGACAAGAGAACATACGCGCAAAAGGTTCTGACTTCACGTCAGTGCTTGAAACAATTTTTTTTCAATGATTTTTTTTAAATTTTCTAGTGCTACGATCCTCATGAAATATTGCAAGAATTTTCGCGTTGGCATTCTACAACCAATAACCATATTTGAATTGGATCGGATTTGTATTTTTTGAGTTATTGAGGAAATAACAACCAAATTTCAGATTGATAGAACTCCAAATCCATTTGGCCGATTATGCTAGTTAACGAACTTAAATGTCTCATTTAGATGCGCAATCTACCCTGAAAACTGCAAGTCGCTATTTCTTTCCGTTCTCAAGGAATCAAGAGATACATAATATTTATTCGTAATTTATTAAAAATTTTCTAGTGGTACGGTCCTCACAAAATTTTACACACGTCTCCATGTCGATATTCTACAACTAGCTACCAAGCTTCAATTCGATAGAGTCTATATTTTTTGAGTTTTTGAGGAAATAGTATTCCAGGTGGGTAAAACTCCGAAGCCGTTGGGCCGATTATGGCCAACAGCGAACTTAACTCTCCCATTCAGATGTGCAACCTATCCTGAAAATTGCAAGTCCCTATGTCCTTTCGTTCGAGAGTTGTCGAGGCAACGATCACCCATCCAGCTACTGAACTCACACAAGGCTGCTCAGATCTCCAACAATATAGATCTGATTATGTTTAAACTCGGAACTTGGTAGTAGAGTTAGGTTTTGAAGGCTCTCGCAGAATTTCAGCGATATCGGACGAATAGTTTCTGATATATAGAATTTTTTTAAATAATTTTTTGAAAATTTTCTAGTTGTACGATCCTCAGAAAATTCTGCAAGTGCTTTCGCGTTGCCATTCTACAGCTAATAGTCATGTTTGAATTGGATCGGTTTTCTATTTTCCGAGTTATTGAGGTAATTACAACCAAATTTCAGATGGGTGTAACTCCAAAACCGTTTCGCCGATTATGCCTATAAACAAACTCAAATGGCGCATTGAGATTCTCAACCTAACCTGAAAGTCGCTATATCTTTCCGTTCTTAGGTTATCGTGACGTAAATTTTATTTTTCAATAATTTTTTAAAATTTTTTTATCGACGATTATCGCAAAATTCCACAATCGGCCAACTACTCACCAAGTTTGAATTCGATCAGATTAGTATTGGTTGTAGACAAAATTATTGCTCGGAAACCATTGGGCCGATTATGCCCATCAACGAACTTGTCCGTCCTATTGGGATGCGCCGCCTACCCTGAAAATTTCAAGTCGCTATCTCTTCACGTTCTTAGGTTATCGTGACGTATATAATATTTTTCAATAATTTTTTAAAAATTTTCTAGCAACGATTCTTGCAAAATTCCACAACCGGCCTTAGGTTTATATTCTACAACTACTCACCAAGTTTAAATTCGATCTGATTAGTATTGGTTGTAGACCAAATTAGTACTCGGAAACCATTGGGCCGATTATGCCCATTAACGAACTTGTCCGTCCTATTGGGATGCGCCGCCTACCCTGAAAATTTCAAGTCGCTATGTCTTTCCGTTCTCAAGTTATCGTGGCACAGCCGGCCGGACCGAATCAAATTTGACCTCAAATTCTTGATCAGGGAGCCGAACCCAATCGTTTGAGACCATTTTCTGCGAAAAATTCGAAAATTGCAGACATTTGGGCAAAATGGTAGCGCGATGTTCCCCAGAACATAGCAAAAATCATTGAAAAAAATTCCATCTATATTGTTGGAGATCCGAGCAGCCTTGACCTTTGCCACGATAATAACCGAACGGAGAGAAATAGTGACATGCAATTTTTAGGGTAGGTTGCGCATCCGACTGGGACAGTTAGGATAGTTGTTGAGCATAATTGATTTCATTTTGTTTGGAAACTGCTAATGCGCATGACCCAAAAGTGAAATTCACAGAACTTGAATAAAACACAGAAGTCAATGACAAAAAAGCTGCTATTTGATTGGTTGATTCTTATTTTATATTGGTCATATCTATATAAGGATCGAACTGATACCGTAGATACGTGTAGATTTCCTGCATAATATACAGTTATCGGATTCGGACGAATTGGATTTCACATTTCGCAGCTTTCCGCTCTGTTTGGATGGCCGGCCTGATCCAATCTTATTTGCCGTTGTTGTTATTTTATTTCAATTTGTTTTCTGTATAAAGGCACCTTAACACATTCACTGAATAAAATTTTGGGCCAAAATTAGCCTCTATTTCTCGATATTTAGGTATGGAAGGTGTTTTGTTCCTATGGTGAATTTCTTCGAATAGTTGAAACATTCACTATTGAGAGATTTCATAATATATTTTCCTCAAATTATGGTTTTAGAGTTTTCGTATACCGGGTGTCCCAGTATTCATGTTCCAATGGATTATCTCAGCCATTTCAAACGATGAAAATTTGAAAATTTTATGATTTTCAATTCTTCCAAGGAATCTTCAACTGGGAAAAACAAAGTCGCCTCCGGTTTGACCGGAAGTGACTTTGACTTTTTTATCTCAAATAGTACCTTATATATTTTTTGCAATTTTTTATTTCTACCCAAAATTACCTTTCCAACGATGTATCACACATTGTATTCTACATTTGATTTAATGCAGAAAACGTCAACTGATATTTCGAATTGAATGAACTACAGTAGGCTACGTTATTCTGTGTAATCTTGATTTTGACTTCAATAATCGAGATCAATAAAAAAACCTTCTTCAAGTTGAAATCAACTAAGGAGTTTACCGAACGTTAAACAAAGAATGAATAGTAAAAGACATAAAAAATCACAAAAAAGGGGACAAAATATACGTATAATTACTAAAGCATATGTTCGAAATGTTGACCATCTGCTTCTACACATATTTCAGCTCGGTGGACCAGTTCACGCAAAGTAACACTTCTCAACACCTCACCATTAAGGGCTCTACAAGCATTCCTTATTTTCTGGTCTAGTACACACGATCTTTCAAATATCCCCAAAGGAAGAAATCTACAGACGCTTAATCTGGAGATCTTGTGGTCCATTAGAAGATAGATGGATCACCACACACGGACCGATAAGATTGCCCGCAAGATCTCCAGATTTAACACCGCTGGATTTCTTCCTTTGGGGATATCTGAAAGATCGTGTGTTCTTTATTTAACGTTCGGTATATACATAGTTGATTTCAACTTGAGGAAGGTTTTATTATTGATCTCGGTTCTTGAAGTCAAAATCAATATTACACAAAATATCTTACCCTACTGCAATTCTTTCAATTTGAAATATGAATTGACGTTTTCTCCATCAAAACGAATGTAAAATACAAAGTGTGATACATCGTTGGAAAGGTAATTTTGAGTAAAAATAAAAGATTGCAAAAAATATAGAGAGTACTATTTGAGATAAAAAAAAAGTCAGAGTCACTTCCGGTCAAACGGGAAGTGACTTTCAATTTTTGTTTTTCTCAGTTGAAGGTTCCTTGGCGAATTGAAAATCATAAAATTTTCAAATTTGTATCATTTGAAATGGCTGAGATAATCCATTGGAACATGTATACTGGGACACCCGGTTTATGTCATATCTTCATATGTTTCAGTAGACTTTTATTATTACATAGTTATATCGAAATTATTTTAGGATAAAATTGAGGAACATTCTTGAAATATTTGCGAATAGGAGCATTTCGTATTAAACTTCTCAAGGTGAAAAGTAATTGAAATATAATAACAGTAAGATATATTCAACACTTCAGCTTTGAGCTTCTCGAATGCAAATGCGTAGAACACGGATCAAGAATAAAATGAACGCATTATTCTCGGATTAAGATTTCAATAATTTATAGAGCATTTTATTTTAGTGGATAGGTTTTTCTTCTACTAAATATCCATATATTCAAATCAAGGCGATTACCAGCCGTTTTGATTCTGTAATAGGTAAGGCATAAAAATAATTGCATTGAAGTTCGATCCGAAATGGCATTGGTATGATATGACATTCAATATGTATAGCTTTGTTCTTGTTTGTCAAACTCAATTTAATTCTCGTAAGCTTTGGGTAAAATTTGGTGCATTATTACCTTTGCTACATATTGATATTCACTGATTATTTTTCTATCATGATATTGACCAGGTAGTCCAACATCTATGCAGCATTCTTGATAATTACATATTCTGAAGGTTGAGTAATCTTTGTTTCAAGTATTATGACGCTATCTTGGTCGGGCTCATACATTTTTTTTATTAATAAATGGCCCCATTTGAGTTTTATTTCTAGCGATAATCTTATTAGTTGCACTGTTCATGCACTGTTATGATGGTACCTACTGTCATCCATTTGTACCTACCTAAACTGAAAATAATTTCAATTCCCGCATTCGATTATATCAAGTGTAGGTGATTCAGGAGTCATGACCATCGAAACACTCAGGGTCAATAAAAACATCGAATAATATCACCATTTCATTTCCAGTTGCCCCGCACCAAGATGCTACATATTTACACACGACGCCTCAATCACTTTATGGAATCTGGATCCCTCTTGAAGACACTACTATAGAAAACGGCTGTTTATGGTTTCTTAAAGGGTCCCATAAGGGACCCCTATACAAACGATTCATAAAGAATCCGGATAAAAATTCAGACATTCTAACAATGCACACGGGAAATGACACAACTTTCAATGAAGAAGATTTCGTTCCTGTTATAGTTGAAAAAGGTGAGGAAAAATATTAGTCCTTACATTATGATATTCTACTCGGTACCTACCTATTATATTGTCTTCATCGAATCAAACAACACTTGATACATATTATGTACGAGCTATATACATTCATAAAATAGTTGCAATTTCTACATCAAGGTTCATTTTCGCTTCATCAGAATAGACCAATTTCCTTCATTACATATCCACATTTCATATTTTTTGTCAAATTCATACCACTCGCGAACAACTAATTGCAGAAAATAATGGCAGATAAAACATAAATCCATAAAATTAACGAATTTCATGTAGATACGTTAAATGGATTTCGGAAAATATTTTTTCTACAACCCTGCCTAAATAACTACTGTCTCGCGATATATTTTGTGCGCTAGTGCGTGAAAGTATATATTTGTTAAATTTATAAATTATAATACCTTCAACACGCAATCAATTAATCAGTTACTCATATATTTAAAACAAAATCATGCAATTTCATCCATGCTAAAATAATGCAATTTGGTTTGAGAATTATCGCATTTTCAAAGGGAACTTGACATCCTTCAAATGCTTACCAATGTTATTTATCCTTTTTGAATTTTTTTTTAATATTATTCATTAAAACAAGATTGAAAATGTATTAATCTGATGAGGATCTACCAGAAGATATTCTGAAAGCAGTATGAGTCTATTGCCTGAAAAAACGAAAGAAAGGTACGATAAGTAAAATGCTCGTTTGAACGGTTGTAAAGATAAGAAAGTGAATCAATAATCTCAATAAAGTATTCAAATCAAATCCACTTAAGCCACGCTATTCCATGATCAAATGTTTATTGAAAATAAAGGAAAATATTGATATAAGTTCTTTAAGTTAACTAACTACTTAAACAACTAAGTTTACTAACTAATTAACAAAATATTAGTTTTCGTTCAAAAAAAGCAAAAATGGTCACTTAAGAAGACATCGTCAAGTTTATGTTAGTACCAGACGATCTGTACCTCATGATGTAAGTGACCCTAGTCAATATTGAAGATAAGTGAAAACCACACAGCAAGATTATTTGTGACATCTGAAGATCTAAATAACGGGATGGTCTTGAAACTGTGCAGAACATGTGCAGATTTACGACCCCTGACCAACAGCCATCGTCGTTTCTTTGTAAATTATCAAAAGGGAAAATACACAGCTCAGGGCCGGTTTCTCGATTGCGAGTTAACTCGGGGTTGCGGGTAACCCGGTGTTACGCGTTCATGAATATCGCTAAATACATGCGTAGCTCGCAACCTCGAGTTAACTCGCATTTTAAAAACCGGCCCTCAGTGTGTAGGTCTCAATAAAAAAATACCAACTGATATATCAGCATATTTATGCCAACATACTACTGAACTTTATAAACGCCATAGTTTTAAGCGTTCTTCAAAAACTTTCTTAGTAGACACAAGCGAAGGAATTACAAATATAAAACTCCTACGAGGTTGGAAATCGACTGCTGTGGCAAAATGCAACGCTGCCACGATTACAATCGTGCGAGAAAGAACATTGTTCGATCTAGATAGGAAAATATTTACTTCACAATTTCAGCTCCAAATTTCTACCCCTTGGATTGTGTCAGTCAGAACGGAGACCTTGGTAACTGAGTGTAATACGAAGACATCCTAAAGTAAATGATTTTGTTGGTGGTACCTACTGGTGATACTCGATTTTGGTACCAAGTTTCAAGATCTTCCCTCCGATGTTTTTCATTATAAATCGTGAACAACCGATCTTAGTACATTGCGGTGAAACGTTTTAGACTAGGAATTGTGCCATAAATACACATTTTTAATTTAACATGAAGTTCTCAATTAATTTTATTATTCAATCATCAATGTTTAACCCTTATTGTAAATCGATCCGGATCGTAGGGATGTCGAAAGATTTATGTAGGTAATATCAACGAGAATCCAATTAGAAATACAAAAAACTTTTACTGCCCTTGGACAATTCCTTCTGCATATAAAGGGTGAGTCCTTAAGTTGTACATTAATTTAAACCATAGATTCCTCTCATCAAATAAAAGAATTATTTCATCTACCATTTTTCAAATTCAGCTCAGGTAAAAAGATACAGGCTGTGGAAACTGCAAAAATAATCAATTTTCCTTTCGTATCTTTGACATGCTTATTCAGTATTAAATGAATTTTAGTTTGAAGTTTTCTATAACTATAACACATAATCTCCAATTAACAGTTTTTTCCTCTCGTTTCCTAGTTATAGACTCGCGACTGAATATGACAAATTTGCGTGAAGAAAGTAGAAGAAGTTTATCTTACGTCATTATAAGAATCTACAATTTTCTTTCCGATATCTGACCCTCATCTAAAATCATAGATGATCTGTAGGTACTAGTATTCTTGAATAAAAGACATTGGCATATAGACTAACTGCTTAATGATCTCAAAGTTGACCACTCCTCGGTCGTCCATAGAATAGAACACTTCTAGAAAGTGGTAGAGCTAGTAACCTCCTAGTCTCAATTAATATATTTTTATACACTTGAATCTCGGTTGTTTCCGTATTGGTTTTATTTTATATTAGCATCTTCAAATGAGATGAGTTAATAAGGTATAACTAAACGTGCAATTATACCTGCAATTTAAACGAATTTAATTGTTATATTGCAGGTTATTTATTATCTGCATTATTTCTATGAATTTTTCTTTATTTACCCCCAATACTGAAAAAAACTTTTAAATTATCTATCATCTATATCATCAATACATCTATTTTCATACTAGTTAGGAACTTCCATTCTGCACAATCATCTAAGGATTTCTCTCATATATGGAACATAATTTTATCCCTTTAACACAAATTCCATTAATAATTTTCTACTGATATGACTCACGTCACTTCTAATTATTTTATTCCAACTAGTTGAGTCATAAGTTTGTAGTATATGGGGAAGTTCAGTCTTTTTATCCAACGATAAATAAATTTAACACTTCGTAGTGAACAATAATTATAAGTATCAGTCCACCTATTCAATCGTATAAGAAAACCCAATTATTATTAACGAGAAACTTCTTATACATAATTTGTTATGCGAAGAACGGATCCATACGGTTTAAATTTCCTAGAGGGCTCCTTCGATTTTATCATTCAGTTACTAGGTTACGCCGACGATAGGTCATAACCATGAAACCGGTACGTATCTGCCTGAATGACACTTTCCTCTTCGGAAGGACCCTTAGCGTTGAGGTGGCTAGATAGGATCACGAGTGAATATTTGTTATCTAACGGTACGGATCGAGAGACGAAAGACATACGGAGGGACAGTCATCGCCTTTTTTTTCCATTGTTTTTTCGTTTATTATCACGAGCGTTTGAAAATCGCCAAAATGGGGAAGATTGACCGTTTTCATGTGACTATAGAAATATAACGACCCGACGCTAGCCAACACCGACCGATCCTCTGGAACTGGGTTGAAGGTGTTGTGCAGCCGAATCTTATGAGAGTGATTGCGTTGCGGCTCCAGAGACAAGACTTGTCTCTGGCGGCTCCTCGAATTAATGCACATCTATAAGATTGAGAAACGAATAAGCTAGAAGCATTCCAAGGTACGAAATTGCAGAATGACGGCGTCAATTTAGGAGAAATTAAAGAAAATCGATCGATTTTGGATCAGAAATATGCCGAGAATTATAAGAATTCATAAAACCTTTGGTATGTTATGTTAAATAGAAATTGTAATTTACGAACCGAAGTTAAGCTGAATACGAACCTCAGTTAGCTTACTGAATATTCGGTTGTTCGATAAGATTTGTTTTTGGCCAGAAATATGTTTACGATGATAGCCTTGTGCGATGGTATGATAACATGGTTCACGAGAATTATTTCCGAAAATTTTTATTTGGATGAATTTTATTTTTTGGAGAACTGTAAACAAACTGAATGGTATATGACACATGAGTTTAGAGGACAGTTCCGCCAAATTAGTGATAAAATAATTTTGACCTTGCCTCTGAGCAGGCTTCTCAATGGATCAATTCCTGCCTTGACACTATGTATGTTCATCCAAATTAATATCAATAAATACTTCCCTTCATTTCAGGAGCTTGTGTGATAATTCATGGAAAAACTTTGCACTCCAGCAAACCAAATAATTCACCCTTGTCAAGAAACGTTTACACCTTCCATTTATACGATCATCATAATACAACATTTTCTGAAGAAAATTGGACACAACCAACAGAAGAATCACCATACCTTTCAATATATCAAAATTGAAAAGAATAGATTATCACTGATGCAAAATAGTGAATACACACGAAATAATAATATTGTTATCCATAATTATACGATGAACCATCAGTTTATTAATTATTTCTATATTTCTTCATGAATTTTGGAATATGATGGATACGACAAGGAGATAAGCTGATTCTAATCCCCATCGGACTCAATGGGGGTTAAGGGATCGTAAATATTCAAAAGAACGGCCACCTTACGTCACCTTAGGAAAGTCACTGTTTTTGCGCGCTTGTTCCGCGAGGAACAGCGTGCTTTCATTTTGCCCAGAAGTCTGTATGTTCAGATTTTTTGCTAAAAATGGTCTTAAACGATTAGATTCAACTCAATGATGACTAATCCTGAGTCAAATCCAATTCTTTCCGTACATCCGGCTGTCTGTCCGACCATCCGTAATTATCAATAACTCTCGAACTGAATGAGTTAGAGAGTTCTGAGGAACAAGAGCGACAAAAATACTGATTGAATTGAAAATTAGTAGTAAGATGCAAAAGACCAACGCAAAAACTTGTGCAAAATTTCATGTGAAATACGCAACAGCGTATCCAAGAAGAATACTGCTCTGTTTATTATTATACTCTGCGTAAAAAAAAAAATGTTAGTCAAACGAAAAGTATTAGACATCTGAGGGCATTTCGGAATGTCTGATCGGGTTAACTCGATCAGTACGTTCACTAATTTGAACGTTTGGAAACAGAACCCAGTCATAATTATGTAGTTATCTTGCTGACCCTTTTACTGGGGTTAAGCCAAAGCGGGTAAATTCAATCAGCTGTTCCATTTCCGTTGTATTTTTCTGAATTATTACGCACATTATAAGAATTCAAGAAAGGTAATAGAATGGGGGATACAAAAAATCAAAGCACAAAATTCATAGTAGTTTCGAAAATAAACGTGGCAACATCTTCTTGATTTGTCTGATTTTTGTTTTGCAAAAACATATTTTAAGCTGGGGGTTATATGGTAAATCTTATTTTTATACATATTTCTATCAGTAAAATTTATGTTGCACTACCAATTCAGCCCTGTAAATATAATAGGTACATAATTTGTTGTGATTGTTTGTAGAACTGCGATAGTGTAAAGGTAAGCTGCAAATGAGGCAGGTACAAATGTTATACTGTACCCGTATGTTTTACTCTTTTAAAGGGTTAGGTGAAGTCAGCTTTTTCAAAATATCTTTTTTTATTTTTTTGCCTTTTCGTAAAGCATAATATCTCAGAAATATTCTCTGAAAATATGAAGTAAATCCGGCAAATAATTTTCGAGTTATTCGATAATTAGCGCAGAGCTCTCGGGCGCTTTGGGCGAGAGTAGGTAGCTAACACCAGCATACATTAATTCTTGGCGAGCACTCTCCAATCCCGTTGAAGCTGCTCCTGCTCATGCGCTCCGCTCTCCTTGTGTTGGAGATATTTTACCGCGAAATTGGCTGGAATACGATTTCTGATGCCATTCAGCTATTGTCAATCGACAACGAGTTGTCTTATTCAGAGTAATTCCTTAATATACAAGTTATTACTAATACTAACTATCCTGTTGACATCGATTGTATTTCAATCGTTTCGTTGGATTTATATTTATTATAGGTTGTGAATCGATTGGTTGTATTTCAGTGAAATAATTAAACCCAGGAATATGGAGGAGCAAAAGTAAGTTGCTTTTTAATTAATAGAAAGGAATTATAAGTATATTTACTTTTCAGCGATAACAAACTCAGTTGTCAAGTGTGTGGTAAAAATTTTGGCAGAGTATCGTCAAAGACTCGGCATTTAAAAGAATTCCACAATATTATTACCAATACCTTACGAAAACATATTAAGTGCCCAATATGCTGCGAAAATAATAAAAAACCATTTCAATTTCGAAAAGAATTGATCCACCATTTGAAGCAATACCATACGTTGAATATAGTAGAGACTACCTTGGATTTCAAGACAATTGAAGAGTTTGAAGCTTGGAGGAATCTAGATAATAGAAATATTGATTATGTTTGTGAAAAAAATTGCAAGACTAATTATGGAGAACAACGGCACTATAATTGTAATCGTAGTAATACCACAGGTTGGTTACTTATTAATGTGTTCTAAATGATATATTAATTTCTATTCTATTTAGGATTTGTCAGCAATTGTTCTGAAAGAAGAATGAAAAGGGGAGGCAGCATCAAAATATCTGGAATCTGTCCCTCAAGAATTGAAGCTAAAATCAGCAGTACTGGTAGTTATTTGAATTATTTTACTTATCCAAGGCTCATTATTTATTTTTAGGAGTGATCATATGCTTTACTGAAACACATGTGGGGCATGAGAATGAATTAAGATCTAAACGGTTGACGAAAAGTGAGCAAGAAATGCTCGTCAACAAATTGAATGATGGAGTTACTACAGATAGAATCCTCAGAGATGCAAAAATTACAAGGAATACAGAACTGAGTAGATTAAATATACTAACTCGTGGAGATTTAGCATATCTCATGAGGAAATTTAATGTTGATAAAAGGCGACATGAAGATGACATGATCGCTACAATTTTGAAAGTTCAAGAGTGGAATATCCAAGAAGAAAATCAGGTGTTTCTATTCAAACAAATTGGTGAGTGGTTCTCAAATATGTGTGATTAGTATTTTATTCATCATGTGTTTAGGTGAAAACCACCCTGAGTTGGAAAACCAAGATTTTGCTCTGGGCTTCATGAATAATCTCATGGAGAAGAAGCTCAAAGAGTTCAGTAGAATCATTTGCATAGACGGAACTCATGGGACTAACAGGAAAAACTGGGATTTAACCATAGTGCTAGTTAAAGATGAAAGGAACATAGGATTTCCTGTCGCTTTCTTACTCTCCAATAGAAGGGATCAGAAGATCCAACAAACTTTTTTCCATGCACTAAAAACCAGAGTAGGAGGAAATATTGAAGCTAAATACATCATGTCAGATGATGATGTGAAATATTACAATGCATGGACCCAAGTGATGACTACAGAAAATAAACCCAGAAGATTATTATGCACATGGCATATAATAAAAAACTGGAACCAACAAGGAAGGAATAAATTAAAAAAAATTGAAAATAAGAAAGCTATGAAGAAGGAAATGAGAAGAATCTTGACTGAGATGGACGAGTCAACATTTAGGGAGTTGAAAATAAAATATTTCAAGCACTTGGAAGAAGAAGGGGAAACTGCATTTCTCAACTATTTACAGAGGTGAGTAACAATGTTGGGACTACATCTACATATTCATTTTGATAAATGATTTTTTTCAGATATTATTTTCAGAGCGACGAAAGGATACACATGTGGGCTCATTGCTATAGGAAGAATTGTGGAATTAATACAAACATGGCAATCGAAAGTTTGAATAAAGTTTTAAAATATAATAAACTGAAAGCAAAACAGAATATTCGGTGAGTGGTGAAATTGTTTAATAATAATTACTAAAAGTGTATGTTGAACTTTCAGAGTGGAAAAGTTGCTGGATATATTGGAAGAATTGGTAAATGACAAAATGTGGAAAAAAATAATCGAAACTGAAAGACCATCTGCTAATTCGTATCAACATAGAGTCAATCTAGAAGCACATGATCGAGCTGAAAATGTTGTCCAGCATATGGTAACTCGGTTAGATTCAGGAGAATTCAAAGTTGAATCAAGTTCAACAGGAGACAAATATTACATAATTTCATATAGTGAACTTTGCGATGAGGGATGTAGAGCTTCGTACTGTGAGAAGTGTAAAATCTGCATACACAGATTCAAATGTGAGTGTTCAGAATACGCTGTGAAAACAGCTTTGTGCAAACATATACATGCAGTTGCTTTGATCGAAAAGAGAAGCGAGTCTGTTTCAGGTGGAGATTCTGATGACTTCAACTTATGTATAGATGAACCTTCTACTAGTAAGGTCCAATACCAATCCGAAGTTGATCGTTTCTTGGAGGAAAATGAAAAAAAAGTTAATTTAAATGTTCCTAATGATGAAAGTAGTAAACGTGAGGTACCCAAGTTGTTATTGAGTAGGAAGTTTGGTAGTATTTCCAATAGCTTGTATATTTATAGATTATGCATAAAAAATTATGTGAAGATCTCAAATTAGTAGATTTTGCAAGTTTCTCTAAATTTTACAATGCTTTCTATGAACATCAGAAAAGTGCAGAAAATGTTGGATGTAGAAAAAGGAAAATTGATAAGCAATTATATTATCCATGCAAAAAGTAGAGTTAATGCAAACGTGGAAAGTAAATAATCTTTTGGTAATTTTTTATGCATTTATGTATAGTTTTGAAAAGTTCTAGGGACCCAGAGAGGTGATTGGCCAATCTTTTAGTAATTAAACAATGCACGTAGGTGATAGCTATGCTTTAACATGGGGTGTTTGGATGACAGCATGTATTATATAATAGGAGTTTTTAACAACAAATTTCCATTTTTCCAGTAGCAGAATATTTCAAAATATGGGAGTAAAAGGTCACGTAGTAATATAACATGTTTGTATGTATTTGTTGTTTTCCCATAGAGTTTCAGGTACATGTTTCTTAAATTTCCAATGCTTGTTGCTTAGTACGCTTAACAATATAAATATGCATGAAGGCCCCGATGTTACTAATATTATACCTACTAGAATGGCATGATAATTCAACAATAACTTTTAAAATGATGATATACCTAGGACTATGGAGGAAAAACCAAGAAGCATATTTTCCAACGAAGAAGTAGTATATAAGACTTTTTTTCAATGGAAAAAGTTAGTAATCATGTTTCAATTATGATCCATATGTTTATCGTCTGTGTAGTGTTTCAGGAACCGTCCATGATTATATGGTGGGGTGGTATGGTGGGCCAAACACAAAAAAAAATATTATTGCATGCTGCTTGATGTACTAATGCTTGATGCATGTAATGTAAATTTCAAAATAAATGGTATTCTTGATCGCTCTTGAAGTTAAGAATGATGTTAATATATAGTTTTATTTGAAAGTATTTCCTGTGTTTGAATTACTACTTGAGTGGTATACAATTTTTTTATTCACTTGGTAGAAAGTATAAAATATATGTATATTGGTATCTAAATAAATGATTTTCATTTTTACAATTACTTTGTTTCCGTTACCTATGAAAACCAATTTTTTCATGCATTTAACATATATTCATATTCTTGGAATACAAATTAATAAGTGGAAATGTCTGTAAACTTTCAATATTCTGAGTTAATACATAATTGCAGATATCAAATGAGTTGACCTAAAATAATTACAAAATGAAAATGATATCTAACTATAAGAAATCATTATTTATCAAATGATTTGTTACAATATAACATTATTACCATATTCCATACCTAGAGAAATTCTTATGATAATATATGCAGGATCAAATCATCTGTTCGGTGGCTAATATATATGGATGATATATGAATAAGCAATAATTCAGCTATTGAGGATGAAAGCAATATTCAAACCTGATTATGGTAAATCTAATTATTTGTTTCCCAAATGGTAAATAGCTTATATTTGTGTCCCTAGATTAGCTATATGATTTCCAGAATAATCATATGTCGTATAGTTGTTAGCATACAATACACTAATCGGTTTCTTTTCAATGGATGAGCCTTCTACAACATCTTAATACAATGAACTGTATGCTTATTGTCGCAATTTGATAGGAATTGTTCATCGTGGAAATAAAACTTACGCAAAAGGTAATGTTGATATTGATTTTTCCCTTAAAAATTATGCACTGAATTTTGAAGGAAAAGTTATTCAAGTGCACAAAATACTGCTTACAGCCGTCCATAACAGTAAGATCTCACATCCAACTAATCCATATTTCACGAGAATTTACAAATAATATCTTCGGTCCTGTCAAAATCGAAATTTGACTGAACAGTCTATTCAAATTTCGTCCAAGATATTTGTAAACACGCGTGGCGCATGAGCACGAGCAGCTTCTTCGGGATTGGAGGGTGCTTGCCAAGAATTAATGTATGCTGCTAACACCAGGTAGCTAGCGTGCTAACGACAACACCCCAGAAGGTAGAATGCTACGTAGACAACATCAAATAGATATTTTGGAAGCCGCCACAACGGCTAAAGAACTTTTATATGATCCAGGTACAGATGACTCTGTAAATAATTGAATAATACGTAAATAGAGTGTAAAACTTCAAATGCGTTTTTCTCAAAACTATGTTCTTTGAACTGGTGATCACTGTAGCTCGAAAACCGCTCGGTAGATTTTAATGAAATTTATACAGCTTTTCGAAAACATGAAACCTAGTGCCTGATCAAAGGATTTTCTTTTTTTTAATTTCGATTTTTTATAAACAATTAACTGTTGGATTTTTCCCGAAAATATGGAAAACATTTTCCTGATACTGCCATTTTGTTAATTTAAAAGAAAAAATAAACCTTCGATCAGGCACTAGATTATCTATTGAAAAAACTATTTTTTTTCGTCCGATTGATTTTTGATGAATCTCCAAAGATAAGTTATGGTCACTGTAAGGAGATTCCGTTGGAACTGGCTCAACACAAACAGCCATTACTTTTTGCGCGCGTGTTCCGCAAGGAACAGCGTGCTATCATTTCGTCACAATGTCTGTATTTTTCGATTTTTTTTTTCGAAAATGGTCTCAAACGATTGGGTTCGACTCCTTGATGAAGAAAGTTCGTTAACGGGCGAAATCCATCGAGTGGTTTCGGAGTTAAGGCCGTTTTAAGTAAAAACGTTTTTTATGAATATTTCCGGAACCGATCACTCGATCTTTCTGAAATTTGGCATCAAATTGTATAATCATGACCATGGTGGCGGATGCTATTCCTCCATAGAATCCAGATCCTTGATGAGGGTCTGCGCAATGCGTGGATTAAAGATGCGATATCTCCCGAACCACTAGTGTTGGAGAATCGGAGTTTTTTGCAAGGTGTGTGATATTGAGAGGACTTTTAGCCGCGAGTAGATTGCGCATGCGAAGAAGAGAAGTGACTGTTTTCGGGATGGATGGGTTATGTTGGGAGTGCTAAGTCGATATTGTGAGGTTTTAAAAGAATATTCATGACAATTCAGTGCAAGGACAAGTCAGTTTGGCGGATGCAGCGTTGTTTCCGAGTTGAAGTTTCCGTACTGTGACCCTGGGGCTAATTTTTAAATTATAATATTACCTCTTACAGGCATTTTTCGTTATGGGCATGAGCAGACCATTATTGATTTAACTGGTGGTGTTTTCGTCAGAGGATTGGGGTTTTGGGGTGGCGGATGCTATTGGTCCATAGAATCCCCCGGTGAGGGTCTGCGCATGCGTGGATTAAAGATGCGATATCTCCTGGACCACTAGTATTGGAGAATCGGAGGTTTTTGTAAGATGTTTGATTTTGAGAGGACTTTTAGCCGCGAGTAGATTGCGCATGCGCAGAAGAAAAGTCACTGTTTTTGGGTTGTATGGGTTATGATAGGAGTGCTGAGCCGATATTGTGAGGTTTTAAAAGAATAATCGTGGCAATTCAGTACAAGGACAAGTCAGTTTGGGGATGTAGCTTTGTTTCCGAGTTGAAGTGTCCATACCGTGGCCCTGGGGCTAATTTTGAAATCGATGTTTCCCCTTACGGCATTTTTCGTTATGCACATGAGCAGACCATCAGTGATTTAACTGCTGGTGTTTTCGTCAATGAGGATTGGTGTTTTGGGGGGGCGGATGCTATTCCTCCATAGAATCCCCTGGTGAGGGTCTGCGCATGCGTAGATTCAAGAAGCGATATCTCCTGAACCACTAGTGTTGGAGAATCGGAGTTTTTGTGAGGTGAGTTTTTTGGCAGGACTTGCAGCCACGAGTAGATTGCGCATGCGCAGACAAAAAGTGACTGTTTTTGGGTTGTATGGGATATATTGGGAGTAATAAGCTGATATTGTGAGGTTTTAAAAGAATATTCATGTCAATTCAGTGCACGGACACAAGTCAGGTTGGGGGAAATAGCGTTGTTTCCGAGTCAAAATGTCTGTATGGTGGCCCTGAGTCAAATTTTTAAATTACTATATTCGGTAGATCTATACTAAAATACGTTCGGATTTGGAGAAGAATCAATTGCGTTCCTAACGAAGGTCCCACGACCGCAATTTTTTTTGATCTACGGTAAAGCTAACAGCCAAACTGTATTGATAGCTATATTTGTTAAAGGAACTTGAAAAAAAAGCACTGACGTGAAGTCTGTACTCTTTGGCGCGCGTGTTCACGGTGGCTAATTTGAATTGAATGATGAGTACTTCAAGCTCAGTGGATAGAGCGATCCGAAGATCTACCCAAGGGATAGTGGACACCACGTGTGTTTATAGCACGCGCGCCAAATGCAGATTGACTTAACAATGAAAGAAAAAGTCTAAAAAGTCAATCTGCTTTGGCGCGCGTGCTATAAACATGATTAGGATTATACTGACCCTCCCAAATCTTCTAGGAGCTTGTGCGACTAAGGAGAGTCAGTTGTGTTCTTTTCCAACTTTGTTACTCTATCCTGATGGCAGCTTAGATACAGCACTGTTAATTTTTGAACCGACAGTGAATGGTGTCCACTATCCTTTGGGTAGATCTTCGGCTCGCTCTATCCACTGAGCTTGAAGTACTCATCATTCAATTCAAATTAGCCACCGTGAACACGCGCGCCAAAGAGTACTGACTTCACGTCAGTGCTTCTTTTTCTAAATTATAATTTTTTTTCTGGAATTTCTGTCCAATCAAGTCGATACCGAATCTAATGATGCCATATTTTTACTACTATAAAAAAATATATAATAATATATAATTTATGTACAGGGTCTCCGGAAATGATGAGCAAAAAATTCAGGGGTGATATCTAGACCAAAAATACATACTTCTTCCCATACATTTTTTCCGAAAATTGATTATTAACGAAGGTACAGGGTGTTCAAGTTAAATTTTATTCACAGTTTGTTTGCTCTACGCTTTATAGAAGGAATATTCCATAGAGTCCGTCGAAACTTTATAGTTATGTTTTATTATTATTATGTGTGTATTGCTATGTTTGAGGTTGAAAATAAATGATAAGATTTCGTATTCATCGCATGCAAGTAATGCTATTTTGCGTTTTTCTCGAAAAGGGTTAGATTTATCGAAACAAAAGAAGTATACCTTTTTTGTGTAAAAAGTTTAGAAAATGAAAATAATTGGTCAAAATTTGCATACAGTGTAGCACAAAAAAGTTGGGACCATTCAAACAAAAGTATAGGCTCGTATGTGGCGCCCTCTACAAAATGGGAAAAAATGGTTTTCAAATTCGTTTTGCTCATCCCGTAAAAGCCACAAATACGAAATTTCGTCGAAATATTATCAACGTGGCAAAACGTAGAGCAAAACAACTGTGAATAAAATTTAACTCTAACACCCTGTTACTTCGTTAATAATCAATTTTCCAAAAAATTTTATAGGAAGAGGTAGCATTTATTTTTTGTCTAGAAATCACCCCTGAAGTTTTTACACCTAACCCCTTAAGCATTCCATACAGCGAAAAATGGCTTATTTATCAGTAATGCAGTGCTGCTAGATGGCGAGTTCGTCCTCTTAGCAATCTAAATGAGTGCTCCTATTTGTCTGCCGCAAATATTCCGAAGCGCTACCGCAGAAGCTGCAAGATACCAAATTGCTGCCTATTTGGCTGCCGCAACCGTGCCAAACCCATTTTGCAGCCATTCGTGTTACTTGGGATAGTGTATACCTCGTAGTTGTGAATTCGTCTCTTTGCGCGTGTGTTCCGCAGGGAACACAAGTAGTAGGACTAGGCGGGTTCCCGATCAAAGTTGACCTATGACCTCCCTTAATGGTGTCTGGGGGTCTGATGTGGATGACGTCGGGCGGATGACGTCATGATCGAAAAATTTTCTGGATGGACGCGGGATATGAACCCGGGGAGTTTGGGTGAGAGTTTGGGTACTTGCCGCTAAGCCACAGGGGCCGTAAGAATTTGGGATGTTTGGTACTATAAAGCGGACGCATCAGAGTGACGCATGATTGAAATTAACGTGAAGTCAGGAAGTTTTGCGCGCATTGTCCATTCTCCTGTATTGGAATTGGATATTCGTACACAATTTATCCGGTATAAAATAATTTATGATATATGATATACGTAGAATTTTCGTATTATTATTGGGTAGGCATTTATCGTTTATTTGAATGGGAATACCGGGGGGATTATTTGTGAATCTTTTGGTTTACGCGGTCGAGAAATATAACTTTGGGGGATGATTGTGTGGTTTTGAAAAGTTGTTGTCATAATGAATAAAATCAATGGAAAGCGTGTTTGTCAGCAAGCGGATCGAGGGATTTGATATCCTCAATTCCTCACATTTACATCCATCAGAAAAAATCTGTTAAGTTGAGCGACCTCATCTCGCCCTAGTAATAGCTTCATTTCTACTATCACAAATTGTTTCCCATCCGATTTGTTACTACGACGATTATTTAATACTGGAAAGTGTTATACAGGGTGATTCTTCAAGTTGTAATGTAAGCATACATTCCTCACATCAAATAAGTGAATTTTTGCGCGTATGTTATGGGGAACATCGCTTTATCATTTTTTCTAAATGTCTGTAATTTTCAGCGTAGGTGGCGCGTCCCAATATCGGGATTCGAATCCGCATTTTCACTCAGCACCGACTCACGTTATAGAAATTAGATGAAACCAGAATCGAACGTCATATGGTACATTTCAGGCTTGTAGACCACCCATACATGTAACTAACGCACTCTTTTACATAAACAAAATATAGGTCTAGATCCTTTTTTCGAATTATTATTGGGATGGCATTTATCGTTTATATGAAAGGGAATACCATAGATTATTTATGAATCTTTCGGTTTACGCAGACGAGCAATATAAGGGATTCCAGTGGTTTCAAAAACAATTTATGTTGAGGTTTTCAGCAGACTCATTGTGAAGCACTGACGTGAAGTCGGGAGCTTTTGCGCGCATTGTCCATTCTCATGTATTGGAATTGGATTGTTAATGGGGATGAGACTCGTATCAACCGTAGGTATATGACCCTTTGCATTGTGCGTATCGGTTTCAGGTAATTATGATATATGATATTGGTAGAATTTTCATCATATGAAGTTTGATGCATGAGTCGGAGGTACTAGATCCTTTTTTCGTATTATTATTGGGGGGCCTTTATCGTTCAAGTATTTGAAAGGGATTACAGGGTTGATTTGGTTTACGCAGACTTTGTGGGGGTGATTGTGCGGTTTTGAAAATTTGTTGTCATAACGAATAAAATCAATGGAAAGCGTGTTTGTCAGCAAGCTAGGTGTACGAAAGTTTTTCTTCAAATTCTTTATATTCAAGGGCAACGACAGTTATTAACGAATAAGCTTTTCTCAAAGGAGACTGCACGGGGGTTCAGACTTAATTTCGGTGATTTTTATGTGTGAATTCCTATGAGGATTTCTAAGCTCGATTTTAGCAAAAATGGTTCTTTTCATATGAATATATGTATATTTCTCAGCATCTCTAGATGATTGGAAAATTATTACTGTTCTTCACAGCAATCGCACCCTTGTCTCCACACAATACTTTTTCAACCAAATAAACATCATGCTGCTTTGTTTTTTGCAATTCTTCTTGATAGAAAGCACCACTTATTGGTCTACCGGAAAGTAGGTAACTCACTGGGTAGGTAAGTTGGACTTTTGTGATTTTAAATAGTTCAGTAGTCCATTGATACCCTTTTGTGAAAACGTGTCTAAATTTACGTACAATATGACCCCTCTGAAATTTATAAGGTCATGCTATTTTTATGTGACTGTAGGCTTATTTATATATGTCGTTCTTTGTATTAACGTCACGGGGTTTCATGCCAATAGTTCAATGTTTTTTATTATTATACCAATTTCACTACATCTTGAAGGATCAATCGATATGTTCCACTGAATTTTTTGTAAAGCACCTCTTTCAACGTTCTTATGGCCCTCTCCACTGTTGAAGCCTTCTTGTCACTATACGTATTATATGATGCTTTTTAACAACTGGTTCATGAAATTGTCGGTTGAAAAAATTCAATTCATCGATAAAAGAGAATGGCTATTAACAATCTTCATTTTTCTCGCAAAAGAGTCACAGATTTCGAATTAGCTAAAGATTGGTATTCAAACTTTGCACCATACCTACACGCATTAAGGAATTATTTTATGCAGGGTGAGCCTGAGAAAAAAATTGTGAATGAAACTTGGAAATCCATCTAATTTCGAGAAAAAACCTGATAGTGGTAAATTTTTTGTAATTAGCCAACAATTGATACAAAATTTGAAGTGATCACGACATCGATGCAGGTGTGGTGATGCCATCGTTCGGTAGAGTCATGGGTGCTTTTTTTTCTGTGGTATTAGCAAGAGGCCTAGACCACACCGTTACAGTTGTGTTAATCCTTTCCTCGCCACCTTGCGGTAGAGTCATGGGCGCGCTTCTTTTTCTGTGGTACTACTGTTTGCATTATCTCTGATAAATATTGCGCATAGGGGACATGTTTGAATCATCTCACTACTATTGATGTGTCAATGTCTATCACAAATCGGACATATTCCCGAAACTTCCTCATTGAGTTCACAGTAACTTCTACATATGAGCCGCTCATAGGAAAAGTGGTATAACTCAATTTAAGTGACTTGTTGGGATATTAAGGTTTTAACTTTCAGCAGATTAAAAAATCAAGGTATTTCGTTGCCTCCGCAAAATTGACTGATTCATGACTGTATACGAAGATGTACGAATCTATACGAAGATACTCGAATGTCTACGAAAATACACAAATAAATATGACAAATTTTGTTTCTGTGTTCTATTGAATTTCTATAAAGAATGTGTAGAGATTGTTATGATTGGGCTTGGACTGATCTATTACGACCGTAGAATTTCATGAATATATTACTTTGTCATTATGCAAAGCTGATATTGGAGTGCGTTCTGAGATTCATGAATGGATACATATTTAGTTATAAAGTGAATGGAAAACGTATATAAAAACAGATATAAAAATGTATATAGTGGATATATAATTGCATATAGTTGATGTAATAACGTCTATTGTGGATATATTAATGATTATAGTGGTACATAATGATGGATATAGTCAATATAATAACTACTCATGCTATCTCAACGAAATTTTGAACAAGTTTTTGTGTCGGTTATTCGCATATAACTACCCAGCATCAATTCAATCGGATCTTTAATTTTCGTGTTATAGTGACTATTTCACTCCTATCAAAATCTGACCAACCCCAGGCCAGAGACATCTCATATTATCACGAAAACACCAACTGTCTTTGAATTATGATTGGTCTTACAACTTTGGTGTTTTCAACGGCTAATCCATGGATATGGACTGTTTGACAAATGATAAATATAAATTACGGACGTCAACATGAGTCATTTTGTTCGAGAAATAGTCTATTGAAATATCACTCGTGACTGAATTGATCTCATAAGTCTGTCTTTTATTTCTTAACTCAACTGAATTGCTTGGATAAAACACCACTCGTCCTTTTCACGCTTTGGTTTATCGAAAACGATTTAAGGAGAAAAACAGACCATACACCAACAATCTATTATGACCGTAGAATTTCATGAATATATTACTTTGTCATTATGCAAAGCTGATATGGAGTGCGTTCTGAGATTCATGAATGGATACATATTCAGTTATAAAGTGAATGCAAAACGTATATAAAACAGCTATAAAAATGTATATAGTGGATATAAAGAGTATTTGATGTATATGGACACACACGAAAGGTATCCAACACAAAGTCTTCATAAAGGTATAATGATAATGGTTTGATATCAGTGATATAGTTGACGAGCTGTGCTTGCTGCATGCCAAAAAATTCACTGTAGATACTTTTGAAGGAATAGAATATTTGGCAACTTCGAATAGCTGGAGTTATTTATTAGGAAAAGTATTATGATCATATCTAAAAAACTGCTTTTTTAAAATAAAAAATGGCAACTAAACTCTAATTTTTCATTACAAATTATCTCAAATTATTTAAGCATCGTTCATCAGAATAACTCGAAATCAAAGGAAATGAATAATGATCAACACTATCCATTTAGTCAAAAAAGACGCGATAATAATTGTGAAAAGCTGATTTGTTAATAACTTGTTGCTGTTGAATCTCAATTTTGTTATGTACACAATAAATATTCTTCCTGTGTTCTATTGAATGTCTATAAAGAATGTGTTTGAGGTGCTGCATGTAGTGCTGTCACACTAACTGAGATCACTGTTTTTGCGGAGATATTTTTTTCCTTCCCTTTTGACTATTTACTCCTAGTATACAGTATATAGTATTATAAAGCCAATTGTAATGAGTAATCTTTTGAAAGAAATCATGATATAAAATATTAATTTCAAATTTGATAATGAGAATAATGAATCTCATGTTAGAATTCTTTATATTTTGAATCGTTGTATATTTAAAGGAATTCTGTAAATTTTAATGATTGTGCTGGGAATATTGGTGTCTATTACGAGCGTAGAATTTCATGAATTTTTTGCTTTGTATATACGAATAAAAGTTTACACAAATAAATGCATCATGTTGGGCGCGTTCCACTTAGGTCCCACAACGCTCACGCTCACGACCGCAGTTCTTCCCGTTCCAGATGCGTTTGACTAGCTCGTGGGTATTTCGATTATCCTATCAAGTGGAACGGGCTCATGGGTTTGATCGAAGTAGAGCGGTGACGTTTGAAAATCCAAGGGTTAATTTAAATTTAATGTTTCCAATTCGTCATTTTTTGTTTCAATATTAAATAGGTAATCATTATGAACTTAATTAATCAACATTTTCTATTTTTGAACAGGATAATAAAACAATAAATATAATTGATTTGATTGTTTATTTAAAAAGCATTTTATTCATACATAAAAAAAATGCAGCGTGTTTATTGCATACTGATTCTTCAGAACATTAATATATTTGGGAAATATGAAAGTTGATATACGATGAATAAACATTATAGGTATTTACCTCAGTACCTACTATAAAAGGATCAGTGGTATTTGACCGTTAGCATGATTCTTCTCAATATTATCTAATCGTTTGTTAGTTTCGCAACAGTTTTTTGATCTAGCGCAACCTTCAATACCTTCACAACATTGGCATAATCTGAACATTTTGTTCAAGCATCACTGACGTGAAGTCAATATTTTTTTTTGCGCGTATGTATTGTCCATTGGCCAATGGACAATAGAACATACGCGCAAAAGCTCCGGACTTCACTTCAATGCTTGAATCAATTTTTTTTTCCGTAATTTTTTTTAAATTTTCTAGGGGTACGTTTCTTACAGAATTTTAAACACGTCTTTACATCGATATTCTACAAATATAGTTACCTACCAAGCTTCAATTCTATCGAGTCTATAATTTTTAAGTTATTTTGAGTAAAGAAGGTTATGATGAACTTCATGATGTATTTTAACAGCTAATTAAATTGGAAAATAATCAAATATCGCAAAAGATTACACTCAATTCCGAGTTCTCGAGTTAATCCGATCACTTTCCAAAAAGCCCTAATGTTATTGTTTTGGCCGCCATCATGAATATTCGTAAACGCTCACTTCGACCCACCACAAGACGTGGGTCTCGGATAGATAGCCGCGGTCGAAAACAATGACGTCATCTATGACGTATTCGACATGCCCACAACGACGGCGATCGTCATGTGGAACGACTCTACGAACGTTTTCGACGTTGCGATCACCTAGTGGAACACGCCCGTTGTGTTTTTTAATTCTTTAATTTTTTTCCACCACAATTTACATTTTATTCGGCTGATTTTGTATTAGTGGCAGAGGATCTGAAAAAAAAGAATATATATAAATAATTGTTCAATTCAAATAAATCAATACGACATATTTTTGATTACAAATAATCTCTTATTCATGCATAGTACAATTACTCTCATATATTCTACTAACACCAACATTTCCTTATTAGGTCCTGATTTGAAAAAAATAATGTTCAGATTATTTTGATTGATTATAATTGTACCACACATACTCACATATTCTCCAATTCGATATCCTGCTTCTTCTCTTCTTTTTCATCTGCAGCTCCACTATTTCCTCCTTCGTATGAGAAATACTCATATTCATCGAAAATGTTGTCTTCGTCATCTTCATCTTTATACCAGGGATCGATGTCTACGCCCTGATCCAAAAGCACTTCTTTGATTCGATTTAATGAATTTTCCATCTATTAGAAAGAATAATGGAAGTTTTAGTACAAGAATATCTTTGCGAATTAAAAAAAAACTCTTACCTTTGTCGATGCGGTGGTTCAACAGACGTAGTACTCTGTTTTGTGGAGTGAGGTTTCTACTCGAATATATATACATGCTAAAATCCCCTCTGCTTTGGGTTATTTACGCTTGGAATTCTTCAAAAATATATAAGGGATGTTACATATTACTGAAATATACCCAACCTATTTTTTCTGCGCATTCTTATCTCTGTGAATGTTTTTGTCTGAATATTCGATACGCGTGTTTGTCACGCCCCATAATACATCAAAAATGGAATTTGTTTGTATACAACCACCCACATTTGTTGTTATGTTAGCTCACTGCCAAATCAAAAGTATACAATCCCAATGCATTTAGGATAGCTTGATAAGATTGTCACAAGTAGTTCTCGTTGTAATTGATTGCAAATTCATATGTGCTCTAGCATTGAATACAGGAAATGAACAATCCAAAAACCAATGTAATACAAAAATACCGTGCACTTTGAACAATGGTCACTATTTATTTCTTTCTACGAATGTAGAAAATCCAAACCAGTCACCTCGATTATTAAATTGATGAATTAGAGAAAATGAGCAATAATATGAAATTGAATATAAAATCTTAATTTTGAATTTTAATGGGATGATTTGTGAAAATTGAAATATAAAAGGTTGAATAAGCAAAAATTCAACTATTACAATTGATACTTGAAACTAATAATTTTGGGGTACAATGAAAATTGAAAAATACAAAAATGTGAGATCAAATAGAAATTAGCAACAGGTGATTTTAAAAAATGATGTCCAATTTAACTACTAATTTGAATGAACTAATTTGGATTCAGCTATTAACCATTAAACCAATCTGTTCCAGGAGGCATGCACCATTCAACCCAAAATTCCCGTGTAGAACTCGGAAAAAAAACACTACGTCTAGATGTGAAAATCACCATAAAAAAAAATCTGAGAATGGAATGAGAAAAAAATGATATGCTATTTTTAAATTGAATCTGAACTGAACACAGTGTAACTTACCCTCGTAATCGGGGATTTTTCACTTAATTGCAGCTTCGAAAAGAATGGAATAAAATCCGACTAGGCTATCCAAATTTAATTGCTTAATGTACCAACAGTAAAATTAATTCGCTACTAAATACTTAGAAATTTGAAAAAATGCTGCTTTTCAACTTCACTGCTCGTCAAAACTTTTATTCTCAACTCTGCGATGGCTACGATCAAAAAAGAACGAAATTCTTAATTCATTTTCTGAAGAACTCAAATCAAGAGATAAGCAATATGAAAAAAATTGAAAAAAACGTGTTTATATTAATTTCGATAGTTTGAATGCAAAATGAATTAAACGGATCTTATAACATGACATCTACCGGTAATGCAGCATACCTTCTGTTACAGAAATTATTAACATTATCATCGTACATAGAAGACTTCTATATACAATGACATTATGAAATGAAGTGTTAGAAAACTGTAAGGACGAAAGACTGAAAATAAAACCGTATCAATGTCGAGTAACCGAAGTTTTTTTCTTAAACAATTGTGCTCACGTTGAAATGACCGAAAATATGTCTCATATGCTCTGTTAAAGTATCCATAATACATCAAAAATGGAATTTATTCATATACAATCACCCAATATATTTGTTGTTATGTTAGCTCACTGCCAAATCAAAAGTATGCAACCCCACAATGCATTTATGATAGCTTGATAAGCTTGCCCCCAAGTAATGTTAGTTCTTGTTGTAATTTATTGCTTTTCTAAATTCATATGTGCTCAAGCATTGAAAAGGAAAACTGGTTGTCTTTTCTCGATATCCTCAAGCATGGCACCTAGCAACCTGCAATCTGATCGATGAATTTAATTTTTTCAACCGACAATTTCATGAACCAGTTGTTAAAAAGCATCATATAATACGTATAGTGACAAGAAGGCTTCAACAGTGGAGAGGGCCATAAGAACGTTGAAAGAGGTGCTTTACAAAAAATTCAGTGGAACATATCGATTGATCCTTCAAGATGTAGTGAAATTGGTATAATAATAAAAAACATTGAACTATTGGCATGAAACCCCGTGACGTTGATACAAAGAACGACATATATAAATAAGCCTACAGTCACATAAAAATAGCATGACCTTATAAATTTCAGAGGGGTCATATTGTACGTAAATTTAGACACGTTTTCACAAAAGGGTATCAATGGACTACTGAACTATTCAAAATCACAAAAGTCCAACTTACCTACCCAGTGAGTTACCTACTTTCCGGTAGACCAATGAGTGGTGCTTTCTATCAAGAAGAATTGCAAAAAACAAAGCAACATGATGTTTATTTGGTTGAAAAAGTATTGTGTGGAGACAAGGGTGCGATTGCTGTGAAGAACAGTAATAATTTTCCAATCATCTAGAGATGCTGAGAAATCTACATATATTCATATGAAAAGAACCATTTTTGCTAAAATCGAGCTTAGAAATCCTCATAGGAATTTACACATAAAAATCACCGAATGCGCGCAAAAGCTCCTGACTTCACGTCAGTGCTTCACAATGGGTCTGCTGAAAACCACAACATAAATTGTTTTTGAAAACACTGGAATCCCTTATATTGCTCGTCTGCGTAAACCGAAAGATTCATAAATAATCTATGTTATTCCCTTTCATATAAACGATAAATGCCGCCCCAATAATAATTCGAAAAAAGGATCTAGTACCTCCGACTCATGCATCAAACTTCATATGATGAAAATTCTACGAATATCATATATCATAATTACCTGAAACCGATACGCACAATGCAAAGGGTCATATACCTACGGTTGATACGAGTCTCATCCCCATTAACAATCCAATTCCAATACATGAGAATGGACAATGCGCGCAAAAGCTCCTGACTTCACGTCAGTGCTTCACAATGGGTCTGCTGAAAACCGCAACATAAATTGTTTTTGAAAACACTGGAATCCCTTATATTGCTCGTCTGCGTAAACCGAAAGATTCATAAATAATCTATGGTATTCCCTTTCATATAAACGATAAATGCCGCCCCAATAATAATTCGAAAAAAGGATCTAGACCTATATTTTGTTTATGTAAAAGAGTCCACTAGTTACATGTGTCTACAAGCCTGAAATGTACCATATGACGTTCGATTCTGGTTTCATCTAATTTCTATAACGTGAGTCGGTGCTGAGTGAAAATGCGGATTCGAATCCCGATATTGGGACGCGCCACCTACGCTGAAAATTACAGACATCTAGACAAAATGATAAAGCGATGTTCCCCATAACATACGCGCAAAAATATACTTATTTGATGTGAGGAATGTATGCTTACATTAGAACTTGAAGAATCACCCTGTTATAACACTTTCCAGTATTAAATAATCGTCGTAGTAACAAATCGGATGGGAAACAATTTGTGATAGTAGAAATGAAGATATTACTAGGGCGAGACGAGGTCGCTCAACTTAACAGATTTTTTCTGATCGATGTAAATGTGAGGAATTGAGGATATCAAATCCCTCGATCCGCTTGCTGACAAACACGCTTTCCATTGATTTTATTCATTATGACAACAACTTTTCAAAACCACACAATCATCCCCCAAAGTTATATTTCTCGACCGCGTAAACCAAAAGATTCACAAATAATCCCCCCGGTATTCCCATTCAAATAAACGATAAATGCCTACCCAATAATAATACGAAAATTCTACGAATATCATATATCATAAATTATTTTATACCGGATAAATTGTGTACGAATATCCAATTCCAATACAGGAGAATGGACAATGCGCGCAAAAATTCCTGACTTCACGTTAATTTCAATCATGCGTCACTCTGATGCGTCCGCTTTATAGTACCAAACATCCCAAATTCTTACGGCCCCTGTGGCTTAGCGGCAAGTACCCAAACTCTCACCCAAACTCCCCGGGTTCATATCCCGCGTCCATCCAGAAAATTTTTCGATCATGACGTCATCCGCCCGACGTCATCCACATCAGACCCCCAGACACCATTAAGGGAGGTCATAGGTCAACTTTGATCGGGAACCCGCCTAGTCCTACTACTAACACACGCGTCACAGGGTAGTTCTCACGAAATGTTCCACTTTGGTGTTCATGACAGTTTTCTGCTACATAAAACTGGTTTAATCGTTTAATTCTCTATATTATATCCTTTTGAAATGTAACAATCACTATAAAGAATAAAAAATTGCAAAATTTCAAAAATTTTAATTTTCAACGCTAGTTTTCTTCCCAGAAGAATTGAAAACCTCACCTCCGTGACTGTTCCTCTTAGTTATCGCATTGTCCTAAACTTAAAATTATAGCATTAATGGAATTCTGGCACAGCGTATTTCTAGTTCATTATCCACAATTAACTAAGTAATGTTGACATGATAAAATCTCAATAAAAAAATTATCGGTGTTCGAATTATACTTATATTAGTCGATGTTCCTGCATTATCTATCACCTCCGTGAAGCGACATTGTAATTTGACTCTTTAATCGCAAGATGACGGTATCGTCATCGTGGACCGCCTGGAATATCGGTTGATGCGCAGGTAATACTGACCACTTGAGATTTGAACTTCAAAGTGTAACTTATTGGTTAAATTCTTACCCAAGTGGTAAATACGTGTATGGGAAATTTGGGATTCTCACCTCCGTGAAGATGAATTGTAAGGTAGGAGATTATTTTATTCAATTATTTGTTATCTGAATATACTTAATTACGAAAGTTATTTAATGAGTTAAAATATTGGTTTGAAGCCTTTTTCTTTAAATGAGATATTCTATAAAAAAGTCAAATTTCTCACCTCCGTGAATCTCACCTCCGTGAATATAGTAATTCACGGAGGTGAGGTAGTCTTCACGGATGTGATAATAATATTCTGTTCCTCCTTTCAGGACATGAATTCTAACATCATTAAAAAAAAAAATAAGAAAAAATCTACTGCATCTCATGAAGAACAGAAGAAAAAACAACGAAAATCTATGAGAAGACTTCATGAAGCCCGAAAAAATGATCCTGAATTATACGAAGAAGAAAAACGTAAAGAACGAGTGCTATTATAAAAGAAAAAAATTGGTTCAAGCACTGACGTGAAGTCAGAAGCTTTTGCGCGTATGTTCTATTGTCCATTCTCCTGTATTGGACACTCTTCTTAATCGAATTTACCATGATGAATTCTATTGTCTATTCTCCTGTATTGGACACTCTCTTCTTAATCGAATTCACCATGATGAATTCTATTGTCCATTCTCCTGTATTGGAGACTCTTCTTAATCGAATTTGCCATGATGAATTCTATTGTCCATTCTGGACAATAGAATTCATCATGGCAAATTCGATTAAGAAGAGTCTCCAATACAGGAGAATGGACAATAGAATTCATCATGGTGAATTCGATTGAGAAGAGTGTCCAATACAGGAGAATAGACAATAGAATTCATCATGGTAAATTCGATTAAGAAGAGTGTCCAATACAGGAGAATGGACAATAGAACATACGCGCAAAAGCTTCTGACTTCACGTCAGTGCTTGAACCAATTTTTTTTTTCGATTAAAAGGGTCCAATCAGGAGAACGGACAATAGAATTCATCATGGTAAATTCGATTAAGAAGTGCAAAAGCTCCTGATTCACGTCAGTGCTTGAACCAATTTTTTTTTCGAATATAAGTGTCCAATACAGGAGAATGTACAATAGAACATACGCGCAAAAGCTTCCGACTTCACGTCAGTGCTTGAACCAATTTTTTTTTTCGTGAATTTAGGAGCTTTTGTGCATATATGTTCTTGTCCATTCTCCTTTATTGGACACTCTTAAACGAATTTATTATGGTGAATTCTATTGTCCTTTCTCTTGTATTGGACATATTGGATAATATAATTTACCATGGTAAATTCGATTAAGAGTATGCAATACAGGAGAACGGACAATGGACAATAGAACATATGCGCAAAAGCTATTGACTTCACGTCAGTGCTTGCACCAATTTTTAATTTTCAAAGTGAAAATAAAAAAAAAAATTTTTATATTTCAGTAACTATTCGTTCGAAATTGCTGAAATTTTGCAAGAGCCTACATAACCTAACTCTTCTGCCAAGTTTCAAGTTTTAATACGATCGGTTAAATATTGTTGGAGATTCGAGCATTCTTGTGTGAGTTCAGTAGATGGGTGGCCGTTGCCTCGATAACTTTCGAACGAAAGGAGATAGGGACTTGCAATTTTCAGGGTAGGTTGCGTATCCGAAAGGGAGAGTTGAGTTATCAAGGAAATAATATTCCAGGTGGGTATAACTCGGAAACCCTTAGACCGATTATGCCCAAAATTGAACCCAACTCTCCCTTTCGGATACGCAACCTACCCTGAAAATTGCAAGTTTCTATCTCCTTTTGTTCGAAAGTTATCGAGGCAACGGTTACCCATCTACTGAACTCACACAAGAATGCTCGAATCTCCAACAATATTTAACCGATCGTATTAAAACTTGAAAATTGGCAGTAGAGTTAGGTTATGAAGGCTCTCGCAAAATTTCAGCAATTTCAAACGAATAGTTACTGATATATAAAATTTTTTTTTTTTATTTTCAATGATTTATTAAAAATTTTCTACAAATGCTATCCTCACCAAATTTTGCAAACATTTTTGCGTTGGCATTCTACAACTAATGACCATGTTTGAATTCAATCGGTTCAGTATTTTTCGAGTTAATGAGGTACAAAAACCACCAAATTTCAGAAAATTTCAGATGGCTATAACTCTAAAACCGTTAGGCCGATTATGCTCATAATCAAACTGAAATGTCGCGTTCTAGTGCACATCCTAACCTGAACATTTCAAGCCGCTATCTCATTCCGTTCTCAAGTTATCGTGACAACAAAAATATTTTTTAATAATTTTTTTAAAATTTTCTAGCCGTACGATTCGCACAAAATTTCACAAACGTGCTTAGGTTCATATTCTACAACTACCCACCAAGTTTTAAATTGATCGGATTTATAATGGTTGAAAACAAAATTATTACTCGGAAACCACTGGGCCGATTATGCCCATTAACGAACTTGTCCGTCGTATTGAGATACGCCACCTACCCTGAAAATTTCAAGTCGCTAGCTCTTTTCGTTCTCAAGTTATCGTGGCAACGGCCGGACGGACGGACGGCCGGACGGCCGTACGGCCGGACGGACAGAATCAAATTTGACCTCGAATTCTTCATTGGGGAGTCGAACTTAATCGTTTGAGACAATTTTCGTCAAAAAATTCGAAAGTTACAGACATTTGGGCAAAACTATAACGCGATGTTCCCCAGAACATACGCGCAAAAAGGAAGGAAAAATTAAAAATATTCTGGATATGTCCGAAAGAGAAGAATTGGTTCAAGCACTGACGTGAAGTCAGGAGCTTTTGCGCGTATGTTCTATTGTCCATCCTCCTGTATTGGACACTCTATTAATCGAATTTACCATGGTGAATTCTATTGTCTGTTCTCCTGTATGAGACACTTTTAATCGAATGTACCATGGTGAATTCGATTAAGGCTGTCCAATACAGGAGAATAGACAATAGAATTCACCATGGTAAATTCGATTAAAAGTGTCCAATACAGGAGAATGGACAATAGAACATACGCGCAAAAGCTCCTGACTTCACGTCAGTGCTTGAACCAATTTTTTTATACTAAGGATATATGAATTTTTTTTTCATTTAAAATTTAACATTATTTCATTTCCGTGAATTTTGTCTCACATCCGTGAATGCCGGTTTCATGAAAATCTTATTATTTCACAAAATACCAACGAAAGTGTGTAACCTTAGGCATAAGATTAATAAGAATTAATTTCTGGTTTAGGATATCTAAAAATAAATTCGATTATTGTTAATTTATTTTTTCTTAAACTAAAATGCGAAAGGGGAACATTTGGTGGGAATTACCCCACAATGTCTGTATTTTTCGAATTTTTTTGTGAAAATGGTCTCAAACGATTGGGTTCGACTCATTGATGATGAATTCGAGGTCAAATTAAATTCTGTCCGGCCGGCCGGTCCGGCCGGCCGTTAGCACGATAACTCTCGAGCGGTCACAAAGCGGTTTCGGAGTTAAGGCCGTTTTTAGTGAAAACATTTCTTATGAATATTTCCGGAACCGATCACTCGATCTATCTGAAATTTTGCATCAAATTGTAGAATCATGACCTCTATACGCCTGCGAATCTTTGTATTGACCGGATGGCCATAAAGTGGCAAAAAAAAATTGAAAAAATTTGAAATTTAGTTTCCACGATAACTCGAAAAATACTGATCTGATTGAATTGAAACTCCGTAGTTAGATGCAAAAGCCCAAAACAAACACTTTCGCAAAATTTCTTGAAGATCACGTGACATGAAAAAAATCAAAAAATTACTACTGTTTGCGGAATATTTTGCTTGAAATTCCGATACCTATTTTTGCGCGTATGTTCTGGGGAACATCGCGTTATAGTTTTGCCCAAATGTCTGTAACTTTCGAATTTTTTGACGAAATTGGTCTCAAACGATTAAGTTCGACTCCCCGATGAAGAATCCGAGGTCAAATTTGATTCTGTCCGTCCGGCCGTCCGGCCGTACGGCCGTCCGTTGCCACGATAATTTGAGAACGAAAAGAGCTAGCGACTTGAAATTTTCAATGTGGGTGGCGCATCGCAATACGACGGACAAGTTCGTTAATGGGCATAATCGGCCCAGTGGTTTCCGAGTAATAATTTTGTTTTCAACCAATATAAATCCGATCAAATTGAAACTTGATGAGTAGTTGTAGAATATGAACCTAAGCACGTTTGTGAAATTTTGTGCGAATCGTATGGCTAGAAAATTTTAAAAAAATTATAAAAAAATATTTTTTTTGTCACGATAACCTGAGAACGGAAAGAGATAGCGGCTTGAAAATTTGAGGTTATGTTGTGCATATGAATGCCACATTTGAGTTTGTTTATGAGCATAATCGACCAAACGGTTTCAAAGTTATAGCCATCTGAAATTTTCTGAAATTTGGTGGTTTTTTGTTCCTCATTAACTCGAAAAATACTGAACCGATTGAATTCAAACATGGTTATTAGTTGTAGAATGCCAACGCGGAAATGTTTGCGAAATTTGGTGAGGATAGCATTTGTAGAAAATTTTTAATAAATCATTGAAAATAAAAAAAAATATTCTATATATCAGTAACTATACGTTTGAAATTGCTGAAATTTTGCAAGAGCGTTCATTGCCTAACTCTACTGCCAAGTTTCAAGTTTTAACACGATCGGTTGAATATTGTTGGAGATTCGAGCATTCTTGTGTGAGATCAGCAGATGGGTGACCGTTGCCTCGATAACTTTCGAACCAAAGGAGATAGGGACTTGCAATTTTCAGGGTAGGTTGCGTATCCGAAAGGGAGAGTTGAGTTCGTTTTTGGGCATAATCGGTTTAACGGTTTCCGAGTTATATCCACCTGGAATATTGTTTCCTTGATAACCCAAAAAATAAATATTCGATTGAATTGAAGCTTGGTAACTAGTAGTAGAAAATCAACAAAAAGACGTGTTTAAAATTCTGTAAGAACCGTACTCCTAGAAAATTTGAAAAGAATGACGAAAAAAAAAATTTTAAGAACCGCGCCTCCAGAAAATTAAAAAAAAATCACGAAAAAAAATTGGTTCAAGCACTGACGTGAAGTCAGAAGCTTTTGCGCGTATGTTCTATTGTCCATTCTTCTGTATTGGACACCCTTAATCGAATTTACCATGGTTAATTATGTCTTCCATTCTCCTGTATTGGACACTTAATTCGAATTTACCATGGTAAATTTGAATTAAGAGTGAATTAAGAGTGTCGAATTTACCATGGTAAATTTGAATTAAGAGTGTCCAATACAGGAGAATGTACGACATAATTAACCATGGTAAATTCGATTAAAGGTGTCCAATACAGAAGAATGGACAATAGAACATACGCGCAAAAGCTTCTGACTTCACGTCAGTGCTTGAACCAATTTTTTTTCGTGATTCGGTTTTAATTTTCTGGGGGCGCGGTTCTTAAAATTTTTTTTTTCGTCATTTTTTTCAAATTTTCTAGGAGTACGGTTCTTACAGAATTTTATTTTGAAGTTTGTGCTGCCTTTTCCGGGAA
The DNA here is from genome assembly GCA_937662695.2 of Halyzia sedecimguttata. Lineage (NCBI taxonomy): Eukaryota > Metazoa > Arthropoda > Insecta > Coleoptera > Coccinellidae > Halyzia > Halyzia sedecimguttata. The sequence goes on from OW569415.2 coordinate 15,805,343, forward strand.
TTTTTCGTTATACGCATGCGCAGATTGGAAGTCATGAACCAGCTGTAGTTTTCGTCAGAGAGGATTGGGGTTTTGGAGTGGCGGATGCGATGCCTCCATAGAATCCTCTGGCGGCACTAGTGTTGGAGAATTGGAGTTTTTTGTAACGTGTGTGATTTTTAGAGGACATTCAGCCGCGATTTGATTGCGCATTCGCAGAAGAGAAGTGACTGTTTTTGGGTTGTCTGGGTTATGTTGGGAGTGCTGAGCCAATATTGTGAGGTTTTAAAAGAATATTCATGGCAATTCAGTGCAAGGACAAGTCAGTTTGGGGGATGTAGCGTTGTTACCGAGTTGAAGTGTCCGTACCGTGGCCCTGGGGCTAATTTTGAAATTGATGTTATGCGCATGAGCAGACCATCAGTGATTTAACTGCTGGTGTTTTCGTCAGAGAGGATTGGGGTTTTGGGGTGCCGGATGCTATTCCTCCATAGAATCCCCTGATGAGGGTCTGCGCATGCGTGGATTCAATATGCAATATCTCCTGAACCACTAATGTTGAAGAATCGGAGTTTTTGTAAGGTGTGTGGTTTTGGGAGGACTTTCAGCTGCGAGTAGATTGCGCATGCGCAAAAGAGTAGTGACTGTTTTTGGGTTGTATGGGTTATGTTGGGAGTAATGAGCCGATATTGTGAGGTTGTAAAAAAATATTCATGTCAATTCAGTGCACGCACATAAGTCAGTTGGGGGCAAATAGCTTTGTTTCCGAGTTGAAGTGTGCATACCGTGGCCCTGGGGCTAATTTCGAAATTGATGTTACCCCTTACGGGCATTTTTCGTTATGCGCATGAGCAGACGATAAGTGAATTAACTGCTGGAGTTTTCGTCTGAGAGGATTGGGGATTTGAGGTGCAGGATGCTATTCCTCCATAGAATCCCCTTGGAAGTGTCTGCGCATGCGTGGATTGGAGCAGTGATATTTCCTGAACCAGTGGTGTTGAAGAATCATAATTTTGTGTGAAGTGTTATTTTCAGGGGACTTTAAGCCACGAGTAGATTGCTTATGCGCAGAGGAGAAGTTTGGATTGTATGGCTCATGTTGGGAGTGGTTTGCGTATAGTGGTGATGGATTTGGTGCTGAGCCGTCATTTCAAGGTTTCAAGAGAAATTTCATAGCAATTCTGTTTACGGACAAGTCAGTTTCGGGGAAAAAGCGTTGTTTCCGAGTTGAAATGTAGGTATCGTGGCCCTGGGGCGAATTTATAAATAACTATGGAAATAGGGATCTTGGCTGCAGGACTGCTACTAGGGTGAATAATACACTCCTTTCAAACTATCGACGTTTTGATCCTATTTGGGATCGAAACGTCGACAGTTTGAAAGAAGTGTATTATTCACCCTAGTAGCAGTTCTGCAGCCAAGATTCCTATTTCCTGAGTTGAATACAAGGACGAGATTTGTTGGATATAAATAACTATATTCTGTAGATCTATATTAAATTACGTTCGGATTTGGAGAAGAGGCCATTGAATTCCTAACGGAGGCCCCATAACTGCAATTTTTTTTCGATCTACGGTAAAGCTAACAGCCAAACTGTATTGATAGCCATATTTGTTAAAGGATTTTGAAAAATAAAAAATGCACTGACGTGAAGTCAGTACTCTTTGGCACGCTGTTCACGGATGCTAGTTTGAATTGAGTGATGAGTACTTCAAGCTCAGTGGAGTGAGCGAGCCGGAGATCTGCCCCAAGGATGGTGGTCACCATTCACTATCGGTTCAGAAATTAACAGTGCTGTATCTATGCTGCCATAAGAATATAGTATCAATGTTGAAGAAGAACACAACTGACTCTCCTTAGTCGCACAAGCTCCTTGAAGATTCTGAGGGATCTCTTTGGGAAAGACTTGGCATGGTCAGTATAATCATAATCATGTTTATAGCACGCACGCCAAATGCAGATTGACTTAAAAATGAAAAAAAAAGTGTAAGAAGGAATTGACGTGGGGACAACCTACTTTGGCGCGCGTGCTTTAAACATGACTATGATTATACTGACCCTGCCAAGTCTTTCCCAAGGAGATCCCCCAGAATCTTCTAGGAGCTTGTGCGACTAAGGAGAGTCAGTTGTGTTCTTTTTCAACATTATTACTCTATCCTTATGGCAGCTTACATTCATCACTGTTAATTTTTGAACTGACAGTGAATGGTGTCGACTATCCTTTGGGTGGATCTCCGGCTCGCTCAATCCACTGAGCTTGAATTACTCATTACTCAATTCAATTAGCCACCATGAACACGCACGCCATAGAGTACTGACTTCACGTCAGTGCTTTAATTCATTATTGAAATTCAACAGGTCGTATATCCCAGTGAACAGGGGACTCGATTCCAACGAAAGAAGTCGCGTGTTTGAGCCTCAAAGTTCTTATTCTTCGTCCGGTTATAAATAAATACATAGACAGGTCTATGGTCAACAACGAAACGTTTCGGAACTCTCAATTGTACTTCTACCAGAGCTTGAACTATGAAAGCTCCAATCACATAGTCTGGCATAATGTCCTTGACAAGGAACGGTGTTGGCGAAGGCTGGCTGAAGATTGCTGTCCTTCTTTGCTGAAGATCCTGGATATGTGTCACAATGCGTACCGACATGCTTGTCATTTCATTGGGACTTTATTGGATTCAGTAATTTAGTTTTCAATAATTTCTAATTGCTTTTCTGCATGATGGACGACATTCCAATGCCTCGACTCCACCTAAATGTAAATATTCCCACCACATATGTTCGTATATTTGTCAGAAAAGAAATTGTTTCTGACGAAATTGAGGTTGCTCTTACTTTAATTATTTTTCTAAACTGGAAATCTTCGATAGTTCATAAAATATTCTTACTTCAAATCAGAAAAACCTTCTAAACCTTCATTTCAGGTTTAGATTCCATTCAATATTGGGTTACATAAAGAAAATATTCAATATATTTCATTATTCCTTGGGGTTCAAGGAAACATTGCTTCGTTATATTTTCGACAGAGGATTCGATGGCCTCTTGAGAGGTTTATCTCCACTATATGAATGTAGTCTTAATGTTCTCGTCTCGGCCATGGAAACCCAATCACTTTCTTCACCCATTGGAACCTTGAAAACAATTTTGTGGGTCATACTCTATGGAAATGATTAATAAATTGATTCAATAAATTACTTCAATGTTTTTTGCGCGTATGTTCTGGGGAACATCGCGTTATAGTTTTGCCCAAATGTCTGTAACTTTCGAATTTTTTGACGAAAATGGTCTCAAACGATTAAGTTCGACTCCCCAATGAAGAATTCGAGGTCAAATTTGATTCTGTCCGTCCGGCCGTTGCCACGATAACTTGAGAACGAGAAGAGCTAGCAACTTGAAATTTTTAGGGTAGGTGGCGCATCTCAATACGACGGACAAGTTCGTTAATGGGCATAATCGGCCCAGTGGTTTCCGAGTAATAATTTTGTTTTCAACCAATATAAATCCGATCGAATTGAAACTTGGTGGATAGTTGTAGAATATGATCTTAAGCACGCTTGTGGAATTTTGTGCGAATCGTATGGCTAGAAAATTTTTAAAAAATTATTAAAAAATATTTTTGTTGTCACGATAACTTGAGAACGGAATGAGATAGCGGCTTGAAATTTTTAGGTTAGGATGAACACCAGAACGCGACATTTCAGTTTGTTTATGAGCATAATCGGCCAAACGGTTTCAGAGTTATAGCCATCTGAAATTTTCTGAAATTTCGTGGTTTTTGTTCCTCATTAACTCAAAAAGTACTGAACCGATTGAATTCAAACATGGTTATTAGTTGTAGAATGCCAACGCGGAAATGTTTGCAAAATTTGGTGAGGATAGCATTTGTAGAAAATTTTTAATAAATCATTGAAAATAAAAAAAAAAATTCTATATATCAGTAACTATTCGTTTGAAATTGCTGAAATTTTGCAAGAGCCTTCATAACCTAACTCTACTGCCAAGTTTCAAGTTTTAATACGATCGGTTAAATATTGTTGGAGATTCGAGCATTCTTGTGCGAGTTCAGTAGATGGGTGACCGTTGCCTCGATAACTTTCGAACGAAAGGAGATAGGGACTTGCAATTTTCAGGGTAGGTTGCGTATCCGAAAGAGAGTGTTGAGTTCGTTTTTGGGCATAATCGGTCTAACGGTTTCCGAGTTATACCCACCTGGAATATTATTTCCTTGATAACTCAAAAAATAAATATTCGATCGAATTGGTGCTTGGTAACTAGTAGTAGAAAATCAACATAAAGACGTGTTTAAAATTTTGTAAGAATCGTATCCCTAGAAAATTTGAAAAAAATGACGAAAAAAAAAATTTCAAGAACCGTACCCCTAGAAAATTTTTAAAAAGTCACGAAAAAAAAATTGGTTCAAGCACTGACGTGAAGTCAGAAGCTTTTGCGCGTATGTTCTATTGTCCATACTTCTGTATTGGACACCCTTAATCGAATTTACCATGGTAAATTATGTTGTCCATTCTCCTGTATTGGACACTTAATTCGAATTTACCATGGTAAATTCGAATTGAGAGTGTCCACTTAATTCGAATTTACCATGGTAAATTCGAATTGAGAGTGTCCAATACAGGAGAATGGACAACATAATTTACCATGGTAAATTCGATTAAGGGTGTCCAATACAGAAGTATGGACAATAGAACATACGCGCAAAAGCTTCTGACTTCACGTCAGTGCTTGAACCAATTTTTTATTGAATATTTTTTCAACAACAATATCAATATCTACTCAAATGGAAAGATATATTCAGGGTACTTTTCATTGGTAAACGAACATATGCAACTTAGGTAGAGGTATCGTAGATGAGTCCAAAAACCCTAGATACTTATGTTAAATCTAATCAATTCCATGATAGAGATTCAGGCAGGTTCATGCATTCACCAATATTTTTAATTGCTCATAACTTTTGAACCACCAAGTATATTACGTTGATATTTGGAATGTATGATTCGCTTTCACAGGTCAATCGATCATATCTAAATTGCCCAATAATTCCAGGTCCGTCCAAAAATATGGAACTCCTTTCAGGCTGAGATTCAACGTAGGTATGTTAAAATTTTGGAATATTTGAAAAGACCATGCAGAAAATCTTCTATGGGTGTCAGTAAATCATACTGCCCCGTACGTCATTTTCCTAATCGAAAATTTCAGGCAGAGATTCAATTCAATAGTGAATATCCACTAAATACTAAGGAAATTCGAATATTGTGATTAAAATGGAAACATTTGAAATCCAACTGATTGAATATTTTTATTTCTTGATATTCTTACAATCTCATTAAAATCCGTATCATCGTAATTCCTTGCAAATTCTCGGATTAAGAATATGCTAATATTTTGTTCGTCTATTGTTTTTGTGACGGTAATGGTAGAGCGGCTATACGGGTTTATCAATCAAGATTCCCCAATAAACGATTACCATATCATAGAACTTTCTTTGCAGTTTTCCATTATATTCGCTAAAATGACCTGTTTCTTACATCAAAGTTAAAAGTTGAAATTGGGAATAACATCTGAGAACGATGGCACCTGGACATGCAAGAAGACATTCTTGAAATGGTTTAGACTCATTTAGAAGTTTGAACTGGAAGGATTGCTCATACTCTGAAAGTGCCGCATGTGATATGCAGAGATGGACCGCATAGGTGCCACATGGATCAACATATTTCAATCCTATCGATTATTTCATTTAGGGATATTTGAAATATTCAGTGTATTCGCCTGAGATAGAAAGAGAGAAGATCCTCCTGCAGCGTATCGAAGACGCCTGCATGCATACTACATACATAATAATCCAAACAATCATAACTTCAAGTTTTTCATTTATTTATTTATTGGCGCTCCTGTTCCTCGGAACAGAGTGCTTATCAATCTGCCCAAATGTCTGTGATTTTCGAATTTTTTGATGAAAATGGTCTTGAACGATTTGGTTTGACTCACTGATCAAGAGTCCGTGTTCGAAATCGATTCTGTTCGGCCGTCCGGCCGTTAACACGGAATGAGCTAGACCGTTGAAATTTTTAAAGTAGGTTTGGGAGATAAATATCTCGGTTATGTTCGTTATTGGGCAAAATCGGCCCGATGGTTTCGGAGTAACGAAAAAAAATATTTTTTTTACATTACACATTTCAAGTTCAATTTTTTCAAGATGAAATTTCACGATAAAAATCCATTGATGTCATTTTCAACTCTGATAAACTAATACTTTCGGAGATATGATTTTTCAAAGTTTCAATCTCAAATCGTAATTCTGTGATTTCACAGAATGCTGTCATCGTAAATATGAATTTGATGATCCGTGTTCATATATATCACACAGAATATACCCTAGGTAAGATATATTCTATGTGTCGTCATTCTCATATTAGTGTTCTGTGATTGTCATCTCATAGAGGTATAAGGTATTATTGTCTCTGTCTACAGATCAGAGATTTCAAACTGAGTATGCTGTCATACTTATTTCTAGTTCTATTCGAAATTCTTGATATTAAATAACTAGAAAACAAATTATTATTGAATGCAAAATGAACCATGATACAATCTCAGCCCTTGGATAATCCATATGATGATAGAAATATATACTTTGTTGATGAAATTGGGTTCAGAATGTCTTTAGTAAAAACAAAACTGGAATATTGACTAACTTTAAATTGATATAATATAATTTTCAGAGTAGATTTAAGGAATGAATGCTCAGTTTTTTAAATGATGAATTTTGAAGCACTAAAGCATTAAAGATTGCTCATTTAATCTTGATGAATAAACTATTATTTGAATTTCATCTCCTTTATGTTCCAGTTCTATCATAAGAATCCATTGATATCATTCCCAACTCTGGGGAACCAATACTTCCGGAAATAAGATTGGTCAAAGTTTGAACAATAGCGCCAAAGCTCCTGTCCACAGGGCTTTTCCCTTCTATAAGAATATCAACAAATACAAATATTCAATCAGTTGGACAGGAAATTTCACACAATTATTTGGAAATTAGTAGAATTTCACTATGGAATTAAATATCTCCCTGAAATAAAATAACATGCGGGACAAAATCTACTGGTACCCATTGAAAATATTCTTTCCTTCTCAAATTGTCCAACCAAATCCCAAAATTTCTTATACAGGTTGAGTGTCAGCTTGAAACAAGTCCCATGATTTCCTTTTACACACCTGGATTTTTTGAGCAATTTAAAACCCAATCGATTGACCTATGTAAGTGCCTTGCGAGGACACACTTCCCAGATTGTCGCATACTTGATGAGTCGGATAGCGGTTCTGCCTATGCTTCCCAGGAGCAGCGTTGTAGGCCGTGCCGGGAAGACTGGAGAAATGCCGAACTGATCATCAGCCTGGGACCTTGAGATGGGCGATTCGCTCGCACATACCTTTCAAGGCCCCGGCGAGGATGGCATCTTTCCTGCTCTGCTTCAGCAGGGGGAAGATAACCTCCTTCCGTACTTAATCAGACTTTTAAGAGCCAGTATTGCCTGGAACTTTGTCCCGACAAGCTGGTGTAAATTTAGGGTTGTTTACATCCCTAAAGTGGGCAAAGCTTGCTCACAACCTAACGCATAGAGACCGATAGGTACAGGTAGGATACAGAGGTAGTGTACTATCACTGAATCCTCTGAGTGAGCACCTGAATGCCTTCCAGAGTGGTAAATCAACTGACCTGGCCCTAAACAACTTGGTGGGAAGGATGAAGCAATCTCTGGACCAAAAGGAGACTGCTCTAGTGGCCTTCCTGGACATCGAGGGTGCTTTTACTGCACCGCTCACGTACTCACTCTGTGAGCGGCAATTATGTTGTCCATTCTCCTGTATTGGACACTCTTAATTCGAATTTACCATGGTAAATTCGAATTAAGTGTCCAATACAGGAGAATGGACAACATAATTTACCATGGTAAATTCGATTAAGGGTGTCCAATACAGAAGAATGGAAATAGAACATACGCGCAAAAGCTTTTGACTTCACGTCAGTGCTTGAACAAATTTTTTTTTCGTGATTTTTTTTAAATTTTCTAGGGGTACGGTTCTTAAAATTTTTTTTTTCGTCTTTTTTTTCAAATTTTCTAGGGGTACGGTTCTTACAAAATTTTAAACACGTCTTTATGTTGATTTTCTACTACTAGTTACCAAGCACCAATTCGATCGAATATTTATTTTTTGAGTTATCAAGGAAATAATATTCCAGGTGGGTATAACTCGGAAACCGTTAGACCGATTATGCCCAAAAACGAACTCACCTCTACCTTTCGGATACGCAACCTACCCTGAAAATTGCAAGTCCCTATCTCCTTTCGTTCGAAAGTTATCGAGGCAACGGTAACCCATCTACTGAACTCACACAAGAATGCTCGAATCTCCAACAATATTTAACCGATCGTATTAAAACTTGAAACTTTGCAGTAGAGTTAGGTTATGAAGGCTCTTGCAATTTCAAACGAATAGTTACTGATATATAGAATTTTTTTTTTCAATGATTTATTAAAAATTTTATACAAATGCTATCCTCACCAAATTTTGCAAACATTTTCGCGTTGGCATTCTACAACTAATAACCATGTTTCAATTCAATCGGTTCAGTATTTTTCGAGTTAAAGAGGAACAAAAAACCACCAAAATTTCAGAAAATTTCAGATGGCTATAACTCTAAAACAGTTTGGCCGATTATGCTCATAAACAAACTGAAATGTCGCGTTTTGGTGCACATCCTAACCTGAAAATTTCAATCCGCTATCTCATTCCGTTCTCAAGTTATCGTGACAACAAAAATATTTTTTAAGAATTTTTTTAAAATTTTCTAGCCATACAAAATTTTACAAACGTGCTTAGGTTCATATTCTACAACTACCCACCAAGTTTCAATTCGATCGGATTTATATTGGTTGAAAACAAAATTATTACTCGGAAACCACTGGGCCGATTATGCCCATTAACGAACTTGTCCGTCGTATTGGGATGCGCCACCTACCCTGAAAATTTCAAGTCGCTAGCTCTTTTCGTTCTTAAGTTATCGTGGCAACGGCCGGACGGCCGTACGGCCGGACATAATCAAATTTGACCCCGAATTCTTCATTGGGGTGTCGAACTTAATCGTTTGAGACCATTTTCGTCAAAAAATTCGAAAGTTACAGACATTTGGGCAAAATGATAACGCGATGTTCCCCAGAACATACGCGCAAAAAAGGTCATAATTAATGATCTTGATTATATACCCATTACCAAATGGAATTTAAAATTCAGAGGCACATATAGAAATAGCTTAGATGTTCTCATATTTATTGGGAAAGTAGATCAATACAGTAAATCTCATAAAATAACCGAAACAAAACTTCTAGAAAATTTCGAAAATTTAGTGGAAAATAATGCTTCAGTATTGTTCAGACATATTAAAGACAAAATCACGTCCTGGCAAGATTTATGCGATGGTGATAAAAAATTGTAAACAACTTGAAGTTGAGGGTGTTGATTCGTACATAGCGCGAATTGGTGACTTAATGGATCTCTTACCACAACCGTACTCGCAAGAAAAACGCATTTCAAAAATTCGTTATAATTTATTGAAAAAATATCGTGACAGATTGGTCTTATAAACGATTAACTCTGAAGAAAAATTAATTGAACTTGTAAACAAAATAGATTTCCATTCAAAATACTACAACGAACATGTCACCTTTCAAGAAAGGATATCGCCAATATTTGATTCACAATATAACAACGAACCATCGTCATCAGTTTCTAACGTCACTCTTAACTTGATAAGAGGCATCTCTCGTAGGGAGAGACAAAACAGTAGTTCATCAAACCGAACTCATAGTAATTATAGTTCAAGAAATAGTTCTAGGGACCATAATCACACTAGATCCAATAGTCATGATAAGAAAGTATCCTACAACAAATTCAGACGTTCTTCTCCACACTGCTCAGGGAATTGTTCTCGTGAAGGATATGCGCCTTCACCTGGTTTCGGAAATAACGATAAACGCAAACATCTAAGCGAGGAAAGAAAATGCTTCAAATGTAATTCATCAAAACATATTGCTAGAAATTGCCCCTCGAAAATAATTAAATGTTTTAATTGCAATAAAGTAGGGTATACAAAGAATACATGCCCAAATTGTTCTTATTCAAAAAACTGCTTCCAAGCTTGAGTTCATTGGGTCGAGACTCAAGCAATACGAATTCTGAATCGACCTTTTCCTCTAAACTTCATTCTAACATAGTGAAACCAAATGTAGAAAATCTATCATTTGTACATAATTATATTTTGTCACAAATTGATGATAACCAGTGTCCTTTTATTAATGTAGATATATAAATTCAATGCGCTCTCGGACAGTGGAGCTAATAACATTTTCCTGAATGGCGAGGGTTGGCAAATTCTAGAGTCAAAAGGATTAAAATTAGAAGCGGCGGATGTACACAGTTGTATAGCGGTGAACAACGAAAGTTCACCATGCATAGGAAAAGTATGAGTTCCAATTTCACTTGAAAATAAAACTGTTGTTTTTAATATTTACGTAATACCATCACTGCGTCACATCTTGGTACTGGGAACAAATTTCTGGGTGAAAATGGGGATAATTCCTGATTTACGAAGACAGGAATAGTGTTTTTCTGAAAAGGACTCGAATAAAAACCTTTTTGCGCCTATGTTCCGGGGAACATCGCGTTATAGTTTTGCCCAAATGTCTGTAACTTTCGAATTTTTTGACGAAAATTGTCTCAAACGATTAAGTTCGACTCCCCAATGAAGAATTCGAGGTCAAATTTGATTCTGTCCGTCCGGCCGTCCGGCCGTACGGCCGTCCGGCCGTTGCCACGATAACTTGAGAACGAAAAGAGCTAGCGACTTGAAATTTTCAGGGTAGGTGGCGCATCCCAATACGACGGAAAAGTTCGTTAATGGGCATAATCGGCCCAGTGGTTTCCGAGTAATAATTTTGTTTTCAACCAATATAAATCCGATCGAATTGAAACTTGGTGGGTAGTTGTAGAATATGAACCTTAGCACGTTTGTGAAATTTTGTGCGAATCGTATGGCTACAAAATTTTAAAAAAATTCTTAAAAAATATTTTTGTTGTCACGATAACTTGAGAACGGAATGAGATAGCAGCTTGAAATTTTCAGGTTTTGATGTGCACCAAAACGCGACATTTCAGTTTGTTTATGAGCATAATCGGCCAAACTGTTTTAGAGTTATAGCCATCTGAAATTTTCTGAAATTTTGTGGTTTTTTGTTCCTCATTAACTCAAAAAATACTGAACCGATTGAATTGAAACATGGTTATTAGTTGTAGAATACCAACGCGAAAATGTTTGCAAAATTTGGTGAGGATAGCATTTGTATAAAATTTTTAATAAATCATTGAAAATAAAAAAAAAATTCTATATATCAGTAACTATTCGTTTGAAATTGCTGAAATTTTGCAAGAGCCTTCATAACCTAACTCTAACTGCCAAGTTTCAAGTTTTAATACGATCGGTTAAATATTGTTGGAGATTCGATTATTCTTGTGTGAGTTCAGTAGATGGGTGACCGTTGCCTCGATAACTTTCGAACGAAAGGAGATAGGGACTTGCAATTTTCAGGGTAGGTTGCGTATCTGAAAGGGAGAGTTGAGTTCGTTTTTGGGCATAATAGGTCTAACGGTTTCCGAGTTGTACCCACCTGGAATATTATTTCCTTGATAACTCAAAAAATAAATATTCGATCGAAATGGTGCTTGGTAACTAGTAGTAGAAAATCAACACAAAGACGTGTTTAAAATTTTGTAAGAACCGTACCCCTAGAAAATTTGAAAAAAATGACGAATAAAAACAATTTAAGAACCGTACCCCTAGAAAATTTTAAAAAAATCACGAAAAAAAAAATTGGTTCAAGCACTGACGTGAAGTCAGAAGCTTTTGCGCGATTGTTCTATTGTCCATTCTTCTGTATTGGACACCCTTAATCGAATTTACCATGGTAAATTATGTTGTCCATTCTCCTGTATTGGAGACTTAATTCGAATTTACCATAGTAAATTCGAACTAAGAGTGTCCAATACAGGAGAATGGACAACATAATTTACCATGGTAAATTCGATTAAGGGTGTCCAATACAGAAGAATGGACAATAGAACATACGCGCAAAAGCTTCTGACTTCACGTCAGTGCTTGTTTCAATTTCAAGTTGTTCTTTAGAATCTTCAAAAGACTCATCATCTAATCAACAAAAGAAGCTTAATTCTATAGTCAATAACTATTTTGAGGGTAAAGATATCAAATTAGGTTGTACTGACGCTATAAAACATGTAATCGAAATAAAAAATGATACAAAACCAGTGAAACAAATATATTATCGTGTAAGTCCAACTATGCAAAATAAAATAAATGAGGAATTAGACCGTATGCTTGAACTGGGCGTAGTTAAACCCAGCAAATCATAATGGTGTTCACCAATTTTAATGGTTAAGAAAAAGGATAATACCTATAGATTTGTAACTGATTTTAGACAACTAAATAAAGTGTCGGTTAAACCAAATTATCCATTACCTTTTGTCCACGAAATTCTCGATTCTCTTGGAGATGCAAAATATATGACGTCACTGGATATTCAGAATGCATTTTGGCAAGTACCACTAGATGATAAGTCGAAACAATATACAGCTCTTTCTGTGCCAGGAAAAGGCCACTTTCAATATAAACGCCTTGCGATGGGATTACGTGGATCCACTCAAACATTTCAGAAATTAGTGGATAAACTCTTCAATGATCCTAAACCATTCGTATTCGTATAACTCGATGACTTGATCATAGTAGCACCAGATTTTGAAACACATAATAAAATTCTGGAGGAAGTATTTGAACGATTAAGGCAAAACAATTTAACCTTAAAAAGAGAAAAATGCGTGTTTTGTAGAGATCAGTTGGAATATTTAGGTTTTGTAGTTAATAGAAACGGACTATCAGTTCATCCTAAGAAAATATCAGCCATTTTAGAAATAGCAAAACCAAAGTGTCCAAAAGACATAAAACGTGTGATAGGCATGCTTTCGTACTATCGTAGGTTCGTTCCCGATTTTTCATCAATAGAAGCGCCACTTACTAGACTAACAAAGAAAAACATGAAATGGAATTGGACAAATGAATGTGAAGAAGCTTTTAATAAAATAAAGACCACACTTGTATCACCTCCTATACTTACTATCATGTCCAAATTGGGACTTTCCTTTTATTCTTCAAACCGATGCATCAGCGCATGGTTTGGGATGCGTCTTATACCAAACATATAATGGTCGAGATCATGTAGTTTGGCATTTATCCAGATCTCTGACAAGAAACGAATCAAAGTTTGGTTCTACGCAGTTAGAAATTCTTGCGGATATTTGGTCTATCGAAAAGTTAAGGGGTTACATTGAAGGTCGGAAATGTACAGTTGTTACTAACAATTATGCCTTAAAGTGGATAAATGATGTAAAGGATCCAAACGGTAGATTAGGAAGATGGTGTCTAAAATTGCAAAGCTATGACTTTGACATCGTTCATAGAAAACGTAAATTAAATGTTGTGCCTGATTACCTATCTAGAACACCTGAGAAGGCTATCACATCGATACAAGCAGAAAAAAATGAGATTTCTGATACCAAACAATTACGCGATCAATGGTATGATAGGTTTTTTGAAAATATTTCAAGGAATCCCTTACGGTACCAAAAATACCGGATCATTGAAAACAAAATATATGTTCATATACCCAGCAGATTCAAACATCTTTCACTAGAATCTGATGAATGGAAAGAAGTCATTCCGAAATATAAAAGGTCCGAACTCTTGAAAAAATATCACGATGACATCAAGACCGGTGCCCATCTAGGTATATACAAAACATACAATCGCATTATTCAAAAATACTTTTGGCCACATTTAAAAGCTGATGTATGTCGCTATTTGCGGAAATGTTTGATATGCAATAGTCAGAAACCTTTGCAGAAAGCTCCAGTGGAAAAAATGGGTAAAAGACCAGAAATTAAACATTGTTGGCAAATGTTGTCGAGTGATCTTTTCGGACCATTACCATCCAGCAATGGCTATAAGTATATTTTAGTGACTACAGACTATTTTAGTAAATTCAGTCATTTCACTCCTATTCATTGTGCCACCGCAAAAATAGTGATAAACATATTGAACACATATTTTTAATGTTCGGCGTACCAGAATATATAATAGTAGACAATGGCACTCAGTTCGGTAGTAGTAATGCATTTCTCAAGTTTTTGGAGAAATATGGTGTAACACCCTTTCGAAATGCTCATTATCATGCACAAAATAACCCTACAGAACGTGTCAATACCGTACCGAAAATAGTTATCAGTTCTTATATTAATAATTCACAGTCAAACTGGAGTCAAAATTTACAACACCTAGTTTGTGCACTAATAACATCAAAACACGAAACGACGAGATGTACGCCATATTTCGCTAATTTTGGTCATGAAATGGTTATTAATGGCAAAGAATTTCTGGAAATGAGGAAGAAACCAGGTTCGGAGAATGAAATAAATATGAATTGGAAAAGTGGAGGTCTAAAAAATCTTCATGAAGTCATACGAGAAAACATCAAGAAAGCAGCACTGAATTCGAAAAACAGATATGACCTTCGTAGAAGACCAGTTTCATTCAGTGAAGGTGATTCAGCTTGGAAGCGAAATTTTTCTCTCTCCGATGCATCAAAGCATTTTTCGACAAAATTAGACAGAAAATTCACAGGACCTCATAGAATAAAATAGAAATTAGGTAGTAACGTTTATGAGCTCGAAGATAGAAATGGTAGGACTATTGGAGAGTATCGTGTCAAAGATTCTAAGCCAGATACGACTGATAATTATCCAGGTTAGATCATTAACGAATATCAGGAATATTTTATTTTAGTTTTTTCTACAGTCAATATAGCCATAGATTTGATTTCTTTTAAAGAAATGTTCTTTCTATCACCGACGGATTCTCCCTTTTTCACGTGGAAGCGAGGTTTTCTTGTCAAGGTTGTTTTCATTTTAAAGTTTTTATATTAAGTTTTACTGAATCATTTGGTATGGATGAGGAAGTGACTCTGAGAAAATCTCGGGCTGATGCATTTTCTATTTTCTGAAAATACTCAGGTATTTTCATCTTTTGGAGGGGTGGTGTTACGTCCATGGTTTTCATAAACGTCCGAATCGCTGGAGGATGCATCACCTCGAATTTTCACGCAAAAAACACTCGTCTGACGGGATCGATTCGCACCTATGTTATGTTTCAGGTTTATTCAAGATTAAAATTTCATTATTTACGCTGAGACCGTTGATTTTGAAAGACTGACCTTTTGCTTAGAAATTAATATTTGAAATTGAAGATCGAATAATTATAGGGATGATTGAGCTAAAGTCAATTCGTGATATTCTTGAACTTGATTAAGATTATCAAATCGCATTGTGCGGATTTATGAGTCTTGAACCAGTTGAGAGAGAAGGTTCCTGGTACGGAAGGTTTGATGTACGACGGTTCCAGAATATTTCCAGGTTCCAATTCAGAATTTTATAACCTGCTTGTGAAAAAACTACAGTCAATCCAGGAAGATTAATGACCCTTATTCATTCTTGCATTGGACCCTATATTGGTGTGAAGAAAACAGCTTTCATGAAAATTGTAGTTCACTCAAATACTGAATTATAATTAATTGTGTTAATCGAAAAGGATTAGGTGAGAATATAAGTTGTGATATAAATTAGTTGTTTATTCATCATCCTGTGGAAGTTGGCAATTCAAAAAAAAGTGTAAATCAAACTCGATCCTCAAAATGAAATTTTACAACGTAACAAGCTTACAAAAATTCAGAGATCTGCGTGCTTGATGGTGACAGGGGCTTTTCGTTCCACCCCCACCGCAGCCATGGAACGCCTACTGGACTTCACCTCTCTTCACCTGGTGATCAGGAGCGTGGCCGGATGGCGACATACAGACTTCTGCATATGGCTCACAATGAGCCTAGAGTGATCGGCTACGTGCCTGGTTCTCTGCAGTCTGAATTGGAGGCAAACGAGGTAATGGGCATGTGATCGGACGTATCTAAAACCAGAACCTACATAGAGTGAGAGTCGTCTTTCCCAGCAGAGACAACTGGGCCGCCTAAGAGACCCTACTGCTTGAGTATCTTTGCTGGTACACAGATGGCTCCGCTACTACCCAAGAGATGGGAACGGGAGTCAGTGATTGCAGAATTGCTAGGGGTGAATCCATCACCCTGGGTAGTCTTTCAAGCATAAATTCTCGCCATTGATCACTATGTGAAGCTCATACTTGAGAAAGGTTGGTCTCACGGATCAATCAAGATCCTATCGGATAGCTAAGCTGCCTTGGAGGTATTGACTTCATACAACTGCAAATCCCTGCTTGTGCAGGATTGCCGGACCACACTTGCTGAACTCAGAGGGTGACGCAGGCTGTACCTCTTGGGGGTCCCGGGCATCTCGGGATTAAAGGGTAATGAGATGGCGGCACAGGGGGCTTCCATGGGGCTCATTGGACCTGAGCTGGCCTTTTGTATCTCTTTCAGAGCAGCAGCGAAGGAAAACAACAGATGGGTGGGCCAAAGGGTCCAAGAAATCTGAAGCAGCATACCTGAATACAGACATGCTCGCCCAACAATTACTGGCACATCAGCTGAAAGAGCCAGACAATGGCTCAAATTCCCTAGGGTAGACCTGAGAATCATTACAGCAGTACACACGCCATTGTGGCGTCAGGAAACACCTCAATACGCTGGGGTTGACTGAGGAGTCCGAGTGCAGGCTTTGCCTGGAGGTCGATGAGTCTATCGAACACATCATGTGTGACTGCCCCGCTGGGGACAGGATCAGATTTGAGGAATTAGGAGTCCACAAACTGACACTGAGGGAACTGGACAAGTTCTCACCCACCAGACTCATATCCCTCATCAAGAGACTTGAGCTTGTGGGTGAAGTATAGATACATACTATAGGTGTGCCACAATAGACCGATTGGTCGCAGTGGAGGGGCTGGTTTCGTCTGCCCAGCACAATCCATATAATAATAATAATGAATAATAATATAGACGGTCCTCAGGGGCTCTGGGATGTGGCTCAAAGTACGGGCTTAGCAAACCCGAGGTACCCCAGCTAAACCTGGCAGTAGGTATAAACTGCAAAACCGCACTGGTAGCATATGGGTGTTACAAGCCCGCGAACCCCGGTCACTCTAAACTGATGATGAATTACATTCTACGGCTGCTGCCTGGGGATCACCAGGGCATGTCTGGGGTTGGTGCTGGACGTGACAGCATGCGAACCACCAACGGCAGGATGCTGAGGAGGCGGGCACCTCTCATACAAGAAATTACAGCTTCCGACGAGGACATCAAGGAGGAGAGAGAACAAGTTGTCGGTCGCATAGAGAATCATCGCTCGCAAGAGCAACCCGTAGTCGGACCCGGCAACAGTAACAAGGCCACACATATGGGATGCCACAAGTGGACACCCGAGCAACACGAAAAACTGTCTATGTTATACCGAAGATCGAGACCGGAAAGAAGGGGATATATGGGTAGACTGCATGGTCTGTGGTGTGAAAATCTGCCTGATCTCAACTTCATGACGCAGCAGAACCTACGAGACCAGGTGAGCCATCTCAAGAAGAGGGGAATCTTGCAGCAGCATCAAGAGTCAGAGGGTATAGAAGAACAAGCTGAAGAGCAAGTGAGAGATGCTCCAAACCAACAGCCACATTGGACGAATCAAAGGAGAGAAGAACGGGATGAGAGGCTAGTGAGAGACGCCACAAACATCCAATCTCTTATGCATGGATTGCGACGTGAAGAAGTCGCAGCACCGGACATGGAGCAGGTGAGAGATGTTCCAGAGCTATTCGCCAATGGAAGAAAAGCATTTGAGGCTGCAGTAGGGAATCCTAACGTAAGGACCACAAGGATGAATTTGAGACTCCTGGCTGAAAATCTAGCCACTATGAATAGTATTATCGATGATCACCTTAAGGAGGACTGTTCACTAGAAGATGTCGTAGCTTCAGTGAGAGCAGCGGCTTCACTTCTGTGCCCACTAGGAAGAATAACAAGAAAGGAAGGACAACCATAAGTCAAGATTGATTAAGCTAGACAAGAATATAAGAACCCTTAGGCAGCAAGCATCTTGGTATCAATGTATAATAGATGTTATGAAAGGACAACTGTATCCTAGCATGAAAATAGAGGACATGATGGGTGAGTTGCGTGCGTTGCATCGTACGATGAGCCTGCTCACCATAAATCTATTGAAGCAGATAGCTGTCGATAAAATAAGATCACTTGCGGTGGCAAGTAAGAAGCTGATCAAAAGGCAAAAGTGGATAGAAGACAACAACACCTTCACCACCGAACCTTCAAAGATATTTCGACCCAAACAAGTAGAGGCAAAAAACCCACCACCACCGAATGAAGTCGAAGATTTCTGGAAAAATTTGTATGAGCGACCAGCGGAAACCAGGGATACTCCAGCACTTCACAGATTCCAGATATTATGTGATGAAAGTCTGCAACAACCCGAAGAGCTGACTGAAGTAACTACCAAAGAGATTAGACATGCCTTGAAGAACAAGCATGATTTCACGGCACCTGGAATGGATGGCGTTCAGAACTACTGGTGGAAGAACTTTCCAGCTACCCACCAACACCTAGCTAAATTATTTAGTAAGAAAGTGATTC
Organism: Halyzia sedecimguttata; assembly: GCA_937662695.2. Lineage (NCBI taxonomy): Eukaryota > Metazoa > Arthropoda > Insecta > Coleoptera > Coccinellidae > Halyzia > Halyzia sedecimguttata. Next base: position 15,824,128 of record OW569415.2, read on the forward strand.
ACCGTGAGCCCATTCCTTCATGGTTGGTAGAGGGCAGAACTGTACTGATACCGAAATCAGGTGATCTAGGACAGCCAAAGAACTACCACCCAATCACGTGTCTGAATACATTGTATACAATTCTCACAAGTGTTCTTCAACATCGGATTCTGGAATCCAATGGACCAGTGTGGAATCAAATCCACGAACAAAGAGGAGTGAGGAAAGGCGTACAAGGGTGCAAGGACACCCCCATTTGTCAAGATGCGAAACACTACAAACGCGACCTACATACATCATGGTTAGATTACGCGAAAACATTTGACACATCGGCGCACAGCTTGATAATACGGCTGCTAGAGATGCTCAAAGTCCATCCTAACATCGTCAATGCAATGGGAAACATCATGGCGTTCTGGAAAACTAAGTTCACCGTTCGATCCGAAGGTCGGACCCTATATACTGGATGGGTGAGATACAGACGAGGCGTATTTCAAGGAGACTCGCTAAGCCCGTTATTGTTCTGCTTAACACTTCTAACATTAACAACTGAGTTGCGGTCAAGCAGCATAGGGTACAAGGCCGGCCACCAGGCAGAAGAGAACATCTGATCTCACATCTACTTTACATGGACGACTTAAAACTGTACGCTTCTTCCAAGGCAGCACTACAACAACTACTGAATATCGTTGCCGAATACACCTCAGCAATAGGAATGTCATTCGGTTTGGACAAATGTGCTGTTTTTCATCTAAGCAGAGAAAGAACTGAAGAAACAGGAGAAGACATTGACCTAGAAGGGGGAATAAGCATTCGACACATCGAAGAGGAAGAAACATATAAATTCCTTGGAATGAAACAACGAGGTGCACTGGACACAACCCAAATCATGGATGCCTTAACAGCTAGCTACAAAAGGAAGGTCCGAGATATATGGAAATCACAGCTATCCGGGAAAAATAAAGTATCTGCTACGAACAGCTTAGCACTACCGATAATCGCCTACTCATTCGGGACAGTTAAAAGGACAGTGTATGAAATTCTCGAGCTAGACAGAACCACTCGTAAAGTGATGAACATGAATCGTAGCCTGCATCCCAACTGCTCGATTCAAAGGATATACCTTCCAAGAACGCAGGGAGGCAGAGGTTTGCAAAGTTTGGAATACCAACAACATCAACAAACATTGGAAATGACAATAAGTATATTGAGATGCGAAGACCCGCTTCTGAAAATGGTGGCTCAGCATAAAATCAGGAACCAAGGAGCTTTTCTATTTAGGCCTGGTCAGAGAGCGTTGGAGAATCTCTGTATAACCGGCATATCAATCGATCATGAGCTAGCGGGAACACCTATATCGCCAACAGGCCAAAGAAGAGTTGGCAGAGAGATAAGACAACTGAAGAAACTACTCGAAGATCACATGAGTAAACACCTGCACTCCATATACTTCAGGATTTTGAAAGATCAGGGCCTGTCGGAAAAATTATCCTTCGCCTTTTTGAAGTCCGCTGGACTCAATTCGGAAACGGGATTTGTTAGAGTCAAGATGGGGTTTTAAATACCAGATGGTATAAAAAAATCATCATAAAAGTTGACACCCCACAACGTGCAGAGCATGCCACAGCCAGATAGAAACTATTATGCACATTCTGTCTGCTTGCAGAGTCCATGCTCCGTCAGGATATTTGGAAAGACACAATGCGGCACTCCGAATTCTCCACTTCCATCCGAGAGAGTTTTATTTTATAGACAAGGAACCAGTGCTACCATATGTGCCTCTGGAGATTGAAGCAGTTGTTGAAAATAGCAGCGCTCGCATTTACTGGAACTATGTGATTCCAACAACTCGGCAGATCCACGCCATAAAGCCAGATATACTTCAGCTGGACAAAGAACTCAAGGAATTGTTTGTTGTCGAATTTTCCTCCCCCGCAGAAAATAGCAGGGCTCGCATCTACAGGAACTATGCGATTCCAACAACTAGGCAGATCCACGCCATAAAGTCAGATATACTTCTGCTGGACAAAGAACTCAAGGAATTGTTTGTCTTCGAATTTTCCTCCCCCGCAGAAAATAATGTGGTGATGAAAGAAGAACAGAAAAGGGAGAAATATAAGGATTTAATATTTGAACTTGGGATCCTGTATCCAAGGCATAAGGTTAGGATGGTCATACTAATCAAAGGATGCCTAGGCGGAATGAGAGCGAACTACGTGACCGAATTGAAGATTATTCCGGCCTGCAAACCTCAGGCCGAGGATTTAGCTCACAGAATGCAGAAAGCGGTGTTGCTCGGATCACTTCGAGTCATCAGGTCCCATCAACTATGAAGGCCGCTTGCAGAGCTCATTTCTTTTATTAAGAGACGCTGTAAGGGCAGGACGAACAACTACTCCAAGGAACGTGCGAGAGGTTTTTTAGTGAGTAACCATCAACATCTGTAGTCTCACACTCCTGAGAGAAGCAGACCCTCTCAGGGCGGGCCTATAAAAGATTTTTCCTCTCGAGCGAAAAAAAAATGTAAGTGAATCATACTTTTCAAATAAAATGGACTATACTCGGTGGTTCTAAAGTTGTGAGGAATTGAAAATATTGGCGAATACCTAAACCACCCGCATCTCGATTATGGAATTGATAAGATCTATCATTATATAGGTTTTTTGGACTCGTCTAGGATAGCTCTACCTCAGGTTACTGTATGTTCATTTACTAATGAAATACCCTGTAAGATATACACCCATTCTTTGGATATTTTGGCGTTTTTCGTCGACACAGCGACTTCCTCAGACTACATCATACTAAATTCTTAGAATAAAAATGAGTTTAGATCAGTATTTTTGGGGACACCATTCTGCTGCGTGAACATTTTTCATTTGTAACTATCTATAGATTTCACCTTCCATTTATTTACAGTAATCCCCACTTCTAAAAATAATCAATCAAGGTCTCTCTCAGGAAAATTAGATCTCCGGTGAAATATTTTTTGATGTATAACTTGTGTCGTCTAATCAACAATACGTGAGTAACTACACTCTTGTCCACTACAAATGTTGTCGTCTAACATAATGTTTCTGAAACGATATTTCTATCTTCTGAGATGAAACGTTCGTAAGCATCCAGTCTATTAGCGTTGCATATATTAGTATTGAATACTATTAGGTACTCTTAATTATACTAATATATGAGCTGATATTGCCCTCAATCATAAATAGTTTGAATGAATTTTGGAACTTGAGTGACCGTTGAAACATTATTTGCAACAGCAGATTTCTCGATGTTGTTATATCCCATGTGTCCTATATGCTCTTCATACCTTCTGAGAATATTTCTGGTTGTTTGCCCGACGTAGCACTTGTTGCAATCTGAATATTGAATTTCATTTTTACCCGATTCTAACATGTCCGCAGTTTTATCGTGTATTTCCTAGAAGCTGTTTAATTTTCGTTTAAGCCTTGAGGCCGGTCTCTTCAAAATAATCTGAACGTTTATTATCCATTTTTTTATCCACTCGAGAGGAAAAACATTTTATAGGCCCGCCCTGAGAAGGTCCCTTTCTCTCAGGAGTGTGAGACTCCAGTTGTTGATTGTTTACTCACTAAAAAACCTCTCGCACGTTCCTTGGAGTAGTTCTTCGTCCTGCTCTTACAGCGTCTCTTAACAAAAGAGATGAGCTACAAGCGGCCTTCATAGTTGATGACTCGAAGTGATCCGAGCAACACCGCTTTCTGCATTCTGTGTGCTAAATCCTCGGCCAGAGATTTGCAGGCCGGAATAATCTTCAATTCAGTCACGTAGTTTGCTCTCATTCCGCCTAGGCATCCTATGATTAGAACGACCATCCTTACCTTATGCCTTGGATACAGGATCCCCAGTTCGAACATTAAATCCTGTTATTTCTCCCTCTTTTGTTCTTTTTTCATCACCACATTATTTTCTGAGGGGGAGAAAAATTCGACGACAAACAATTCTTTGTCGTTGAATTGTTTGTCGTCGAATTGTTTGTTGTCGAATTTTACTCTCAAGGAATCTCAAGGAAATCCTTGAGATTTTTGTCTAGCAGAAGTATGTCTGGTTTTATGGCGTAGATCTGCCGAGTTGTTGGAATCGCATAGTTCCAGTAGTTGCGAGCTCTGTTAATTTCAACAACTGCTTCTATCTCCAGAGGTACATATGGTAGCACTGGTTCCTTGTCTATACCATAAACCTCTCTCAGATGGAAATAGAGAATTCGGATACCTACATTCTGTCTTTCCACATATCCTGATGGAGCATGGACTCTGCAAGCAGACATAATGTGCATAATAGTTTCTTGCTGGCTGCCGCATGCTTTGCACATTGTGTGGGTTTCCACTTTCATGATGTTCTTTTTATACCATTTGGTATTCATAACCCCATCTAGACAACTAAAACAAATCCCTCCGTTTCTGACTTGAGTCCAGCGGAATTCAAAAAGGCGAAGGATGATTCTTCCGACAGGCCCTGTTCTTTCAAAAATTCTGAAGTATATGGAAGGCAGGTGTTTATTCATGTGACCTTCGAGTAGTTTCTTCAGTTGTGCCTGCCTTATCTCTCTGCGAACTCTTCTTTGGTCTGTTGGCGAGATAGTTGTTCCTGCTAGCTCATAATCGATGGATATGCCGGTTATACAGAGCTTCTCCAAAGCTCTCTGACCAACTCAAAACTAGGGAAGCTCCTTGTTTCCTGATTTCATGCTGAGCCACCATTTTCAGAAGTGGGTCTTCGCTTCTCAATTTCCTTATTGCCATTTCCAACGTTTGTTGGCGGTGATGGTATCCAAATTTTGCAAACCTCTGCCTCCCTGCGTTCATGGAAGGTATATCCTTTGAATCGAGCATATGGAATGCAGGCTACGATTCATGTTCTTCACTTTACGAGTGGTTCTGTCTAGCTCGAGAATTTCATACACTGTCCTTTTAACTGTCCCGAATGAGTAGGCGATTATCGGTAGTGCTAAGCTGTTCGTAGCAGATACTTTATTTTTCCCGGACAGCTGTGATTTCCATATATCTCGGATCTTCTTTTTATAGCTGGCTGTTAAAGCATCCTAGATTTGGGTTGTCTCAAGTGCACCTCGTTGTTTCATCCCAAGGAATTTGTATGTTTCTTCCTCTTCGGGGTGTCGAATTCTTATTCCCCCTGCTAGGTCGATGTCTTCTCCGGTTTCTTCAGTTCTTCCTCTGCTTAGATGCAAAACAGCACATTTGTCCAAACCGAATGACATTCCTATTGCTGAGGTGTATTCGGCAAGGATATTGAGTAGTTGTTGTAGTGCTGCCTTGGAAGAAGCGTACAGTTTTAAGTCTTCCATGTAGAGGCGATGTGAGATCAGATGTTCTATTCTGCCTGGTGGCCCGACCTTGTACCCTATTGTGCTTACCCTCAACTCAGTTGTTAATGGTAGAAGTGTTATGGAGAACAATACCGGGCTTAGCGAGTCTCCTCGAAATACGCCTCGTCTGTATCTCACCCATCCAGTATATAGGGTCTGACCTTCGGATCGAAGGGTGAACTTAGTTTTTCAGAACGCCATGATGTTTCCCATTGCATTGACGATGTTAGGATGGACTTTGAGCATCTCTAGCAGCCGTATTATCAAGCTGTGCGCCGGTGTGTCAAATGCTTTCGCGTAATCTAACCATGATGTATGTAGTTCGCGCTTGTAGTGTTTCGCATCTTGAAAAATGCTTTTGTCCATAAGGAGGCTATCCTTGCTCCCCTGTACTCCTTTCCTTGCTCCTCTTTGTTCGTGGATTTGATTCACACTGGTTCAATGGACTCCAGAATCCGATGTTGAAGAACACTTGTGAGAATATCATACAACTTATTCAGACACGTGATTGGGCGGTAGTTGTTTGGCTGTCCTCAATCACCTGATTTCGGTATAAGTACAGTTCTGCCCTCTACCAACCATGAAGGAATTGGCTCACGGTGAATTACTATCTCACTGAATAATCTAGCTAGGTGTTGGTGGGTAGCTGGAAAGTTCTTCGGTTGTTATTTCAGTCAGCTCTTCAGTTTGTTGCAGACTTTCATCACATAATATCTGGAATATGTGAAGTGCCAGAGTGTTCCTGGTTTCCGCTGGTCTCTCGTACAAATTTTTCCAGAAATCTTCGACTCCATTTGAAGGTGGTGGGTATTTTGCCTCTAGTTGTTTGTGTCGAAATAACTTTGAAGGTTCGGTGGTGGAGGTGTTGTAATCTTCTATCCACTTTTGCCTCTTGATCAGATTAATCCTTGTCGCTGCAAGTGGTCTTATTTTATCGACAGCTTTCTGCTTCAATAGATTAATGGTGGGCAGGCTTATCGTACGAAGCAACGCACGCAGCTCACCCATCATGACCTCTATTTTCTTGCTCGGCTTCAGTTGTATTTCATAACATCTATGATACATTGATACCAAGATGCTTGCTGCCTAAGGGTTCTTATATTCTTGTCTAGCTTGATCAATCTTGACTTATGTTTGTCCTGCTTTGTTTTTGTTATTCCTAGTGGGCACAGAACTGAAGTAGCAGCTCTCAGTGCAGCCACGACATCTTCTAGCGAAGAGTCCTCCTTAAGATCGTCGATTATAATATTCACCACTGCTAGATCTTCAGCCGGGCGTCTCGATTTCAGCCTTGTGGTCCTTAAGTTGGGATTCCCTACTGCAGCCTCAAATGCTCCTCTTCTATTGGCAAATAGCTCTGGAACATCTCTCACCTGCTCCATGTCCGGTGCTGCTACTTCTTCGCATCGCAGTCCAGGCAGAAGAGATTGGATGTTTGCGGCATCTTTCACTAGCCTCTCATCTCGTTCTTCTCTCCTTTGATTCATCACATGTTGCTGTTGGTTTGGAGCATCTCTCACCTGCTCTTCAGCTAGTTCTTCTATACCCTCTGACTCTTGAGGCAGCTGCAAGATTACCCTCTTCTTGAGATTGCTCTCCTGGTCTCGTAGGTTTTGCTGCGTCATGAAGTTGAGATTATCAGACCATGCAGTCTACTCATATATCCCCTTCTTCCTGGTCTCGATCTTCGGTATAACACAGACCGCCGTATTCACAAAGCATTCAATCTCCGTTAAGTCCTAACTGAGATCCTCAGTTAAGGATAAATAAGAATCGCAACATAAGTTAACGTGAAATTAACGTGAAATAGGACTGTTTCATCATAGTTAAATACGTTAACTGAGGTTACGATTCATATATATCCTTAACTGAGGACCTCTGTTAGGACTTAACGGAGATTGAATGCTCTGGGAATACGGCGGATTGAGTTGTTCGTGTTGCTCGGGTGTCCACTTGTGGCGTCCCCTTTGTGCGGCCTTGTTACTGTTGCCGGGTCCGACTACGGGTTGCTCTTGCGAGCGATGATTCCCTATGTGACTGACAACTTGTTCTCTCTCCTCCTTGATGTCCTCGTCGGAAGGTGTAATTTCATGTATGACAGGCTTCTGCCTTCTCAGCATCCTACCGTTGGTGGTTCGCATGCTGTCACGTCCAGCACCAACCCCAGACGTGCCCTGGTGCTCCCCAATCAGCAGCTTTTCTCCGAGGCTCCGTAGATTGTAATTCATCATCGGTTGAGAGTGACCGGTATCCGCGGGCTTGTCACACCCGTATGCTACTAAGTTGTGCTCCGTGCGGTTTTGCATTTTATACCTACTGCCAGGTTTAGCTAGGGTCCCTCAGGTTTTCTAAGCCCGTACTCTGAGAAACATCCCAGAGCCCCTGGGGGCTTATTAATTATTTTTATTATTATTAGTACAATGAATAAAGTTGAAGTGAAGCAAATAAACTAAAAAAATAAATAATAATTATAGTAAAAAATCTTTTTTCATTTTGTAGCTTGACTAGGTTTTCCCCAATAAAATTAATGTTGGTGTGAAGTTCCTATAACTATGATACATATTCATCAAATATCAAATTTTTCCTACTTCCACTTGTTTTCTTGTTATACACTCGCGGATTCATAAAACTAAATGAAATTAGCATAAATAAAAAAGATAAAGTTTATCCTGCGTCATTTGAAAAATATTCAATCATTTTAGAAAATTAAATTATTCCTCATCATTTCTCCTTTTTGAAATATTTTTATTGAATATTATGAAGTCTGAAATTTCAGATATTTTACTACTTTTATGGATTATCCTCTGAGAGTTGATCCAGAATCAAGCAATAAGTTACGTTGCCGTAAACTGTTCGCATTCACCATAAATTTCATAGATAATTCATATGCAGGAGTCTATTTGCACAATGTGAAATCTTTAAATACTTGTAACTTTTATCCTGAGTTAAATCTGGAAAAATAGCTAATAAAAAAGTGGGAAAGCTCTGTGGACAGGGGCTTGGGCGCTCTTGACAAACTACTAGCGAGTAATTATTCAAACTTTGACAAATCATATCTCCGAAAGTATTGGTTTCTAAGAGATGGGAATGAAATCAGTGGATTCTTATGATGGAACCGCATAATGAAAAATTAAATTCATAACGTAGGCTTATGACTCACTTCATAGGTTGGATTATATAACATCAGCAAATTATATTTAGAGCATTCTATGAAATCATAAAATTACGATTGATTACCTATTGAAATTTTGAAAAATCATATCTCCGAAAGTATTAGTTTATTAGAGTTGAGAATCATATAAATGGATTCTCATGATGAAACTGCAACTTGAAAAGAATCGAATTTGAAATTTGTAATGTAACAAATAAATTGTTCTCATTACTCTCAATAACTTAACCGAGATATGTACTTATCGCTCAAACCTACTCTGAAAATTTCAACTGTCTAGCTCATTCCGTTCGAGAGTTATCGTGTCAACGGACGGACGGGTGGCCGGACAGAATCGGATTTGACAAAGGATTCTTGATCAGTGAGTTGAACCAAAACCTTTGAGGCCATTTGCAGCCAAAAATTCGAAAATTACAGACATTTGAGCAAATTGATAAGCACTCTGTTCCGAGGAACAAGAGTACCAAACAGTATTTTAGTTCAAAGTGTGAATCTATGGTTAGAATGATTGTACATTGTACAACTTAAAGACTCACCCTGTATATATTATAATATTGTTTGTCCTCCAGATGGAAACCGAAACCTTGGAAACCTTTTCTTTTTATTTCTATTGTAAGGTTTATGAAGAGTTGTTTGTTGATAATTGTTTGAAGAAGTTTATGTAAGTTCAATATTTCTTCCATTCATCCCTCAAAACTTTTTCAAAATAACTCAATGAGTTCACGCAAAATGGAAACATTTTCAAGGGATTGCTATTTCTGACCACTTTGATAGATCTGTGACAACATACCTATAGCAAACAAAGCAAATTCTCTCTGCAGTTTCATCAGCAATGAATTAGGAGTCTGTGTCATACCCGAATATACATGTTCCAAATAGGCCTAGCTGATGATGACGAATGCAGGCTGTTGTGTCAGGCGGACGAACCCCACCCCGCCGCTGCGACCAGTCGCCAGTCGGCCTCTTGTTGCACATATATACTTCTCCCACAAGCACAATACTTTTGATAAGGGGTTATTAGCTTAATGGGCGAGAACTTGTCGTGTTACCTCAGTCTCAGCTTGTGGACTCCTAGTTCGTCAAATCTAATCCTCTCACTGGCGGGGCAATAACATAAAATGTGTTCGAAAAATTCGTCGGCCTCCAAACATAGATTGCACTCCGAGTCCTCAACCAACCCCAAATTTTTGAGACCGAAATGTGCCCTATACGGCGCTGTTAAAACTTTCAGGTCTGACCTGGAGACTTTGAGCCATCATTCGGCCCTTTCAGATGAAGTACCAGACCAGACGTGCTGTTCCAGAGTTCTTGGAAGTTTTTTGGTCCAACCACCTATTGTCCTCCCCCCTTGCTGCCTTGAGAGATGCCACAGGTCGGTTCAGGTCTAATGAGTCCCGTGAAAGCCCTTACGCTGCGTATGAGTCCGCTACATTATTGACTTCCATGTCGTGTGGCCCGGATTACCGATGACCTACAGCTTGCAGTGCTCTCCAAGTTAAGCAAGTGTTGTTCGGCTTGGCTATCCGAAATGACTTTAATTGGTCAATTAAAGCCATTTCGGATAGCCGGTTCGGAAATCAGCGAACCCATTCTATTACAATAATGATCAGTAGCGGAAATTGGTGCTCAAAAGAGAGTCACGAATCTACTGACCCCCGCACAGCTTGCGGTGGTAACGGAGCCTTCTGTGACCCTACAGGGACCTTCAATCAGTGAGGTCACAGATATACACGCAGATAAGTTGAGATTTCACTTTTAAAGTACAATCCCAACAAGCACAACTGCCGTACGTGATTTGTGGTTCCACCACCGTCACGTACAGCCAGTGGAGCTGTTTCAGAGCCAGACCCCACCTCGTCCCACAAGTCCGTTGACAGGCCCAGAGGTAGTGCCTAGCCTTGTGAATCACCCTTTCCAGGGCTCTATCTAGAATAACACCCAGATATCTCAGTGAGTTGAACCTGATCGTTTGAGACCGTTTTAAATATTTGGGGAATTTGTAGTGAGCCAGTTAGAGTATCTGGAGTCTGATGAAAAAATTTCATTTGACATTCAACAAGAAATTTGTAGATATTTTTCACAGTTTGGGAGAGAAAACCCAGAAAGAAACCATTCAATAATAGCTGGACTGATCTTTAAAAAAAATTCAATTTGCTTAAGAATTTCATTGGGTTTGAGTACATAGAAGAAGAAATATTCATCAAATGTTTTATTCACACATTTCATTTGACAAATTCGATTTCTGAAACCTACCATAATTTCATCCCTCCATTCTTTCATCATATCCATCATATTGTTGCCTCTTCCGCTTCCTCCAGCCAACCATTTCGAATCCAATATCTCTGCCGAAGTGATGCGGTACGCTGGATCCTTTGTGAGGGTTTGCTTGATGAGATCGACAGCGTCCTTTGAAATTTTTGAAACTGGATAGGTTACTTCATCTTTAACTATTTTCCGTGCCAATTCTTTTTCATTTGAAGAGAAGAACGGGTAGACTCCATAAAGTAGAACGTATATTATAATACCGATTGCCCAAACATCGCATTGATGGCTGTAAGATCCAGATAACATTTCTGGAGCTGAAGATTACCAGTAAATTAGAATTCATTGAAATATCAAAGATTCAAATTTTGCAAGAAAATGAATCGGTTATTTTGAACAGCTGTGTCCACCATATTAATTAATCTAGTATGCAAGCCGATCTACCTAGCCATTAGTATATCCACATAGTAGGTAGGACCATGTGTATAGCCATCGGATCATTTCAGCCGGTATTATCTCGATAGCTAGATGATTGACATTTTTTTAAGCTCCATTTTATGTTTATATTTTCTAAAATGAGAAGAATCAGTCGATTTGACTCCGTTAGCAGGAATTGTAAATCAACCACATTGTAACGGATTTTACGTGAAAATATTGACTTTTATTACTTGAAATTCATATAGATCATTTAATTTCTAAGTTTTAGAATGCTTGGTTTCTTGTTGAAAAAATTCATTTACAGGCAAGTGTAGAAAAATCCCTGAAGGGTAGAAACGGTAGAAATGAGCCACAGTCGGCCACCTATGTGGTTCAATTGATAACCAAATTTTTCAGAGGAAATTTTAATATTTTTGACATTTGATTTTTATGGAAAAATTAAACAGTCCTGTGGGGGAGAAGACGTGTTATGGGTGCCATTGAAAACAATTAAATAGTACCTACTGTGTAGGAAAAACATATTCATATATATTTATTAATAAAAAAGGCTCAAGCACTGATTTGAAGTCAGGAGCATTTGCGCACATGTTCTATTGTCTATTCACCTCTATTGGAAACTATTAATTGAATTTACCATCGATATAGACCGTTTTCTCAGCTTTTATAAGGTATGAATACATTTTGTTCATTTTAATGACAGACTTGAGTAATGGGAGAATCGTATAAGATCACAGAATTTTTAACTCTGACATATTGTGTATTCTAACAGAATTCGAATTCTTCAATTACACAATATTATACGAAAAAACTCACGCCTCAAGTAATTTCAGGATACAATATTCACAAAATTCAGCGAAAATTAGCGAGTCGGCCTTCTTCGAGTTTTAATTGGGTCGGATTTTTTTATTTTGAGTTACAGAGGAAATAAAAACATAATTTCAGATGTGTAACCAAATCATTTGGTCGATTATGCCTGTTAACGAAATTACATGTCGCATTCGGATGCGCAACCTACCCTGAAAATAGCAAGTTGCTATCTCCTTCTGTTCTCGTTAGTTATCGTGAGATGTCTTAAATTTTTTACATACGTCTCTTTGTCGATATTCCACAAATAGTTACTAAGTTTCAATTCGATCGCTTGAGATATCGAGAAAATAATATTCCAGGTGGGTATAACTCCGAATCCGTTGGGCCGATTATGCCCAACAAACTTAACTGTTCCATTCAGATGAGCAACCAACCCTGAAAATTAAAAGTCGATATCTCTTTCCTTCGAAAGTTATCGTGGCAACCGTCACACATCCACCAACTGAACTCACCCAAGGCTGCTCATATCAGTCATATCTCCAACAATATCAATCCAACCATGTTCAATCTTGGCATTTGCATGTAAAGTTGGGTTTCGAAGGCTCTCGCGAAATTTGAGGGATAGTTTCTGAGATATAGATTTGTATTCAATGTTTTTTTTGAAATTTTCTAGTGATACTATCCACACGATACCTCTGAAAAATTTGTGCGACAGCATTAGAATTAATGACCATGTTCGAATTGGATCGGATTAGTATTTTTTGAGTTATTGAGGAAACAACAACAACATTTCAGATAGGTACAACTCCGAAACAGTTTGGCCTACTATGCCTACTAACAGACTCAAATGTTGATTTCGGAATCGCAACCCACCCTAAAAATTGGAAGTCGCCATTTCGTCCCGTTCTCAAGTTATCGTGAGATAAAGAATAATTTTTAATAATTTTGTTTTAATTTTCTGGTTACACGATCCTTACAAAATTTCACATACGTCTTCACATACGATGTTGGTATTCTACAACTAGTTACCATTTTTCAATTTTAACAGATCTTTATTGGTTGAAACAAAAATTTGTACTCAGAAACCGTTAGGCCGATTATGCCCATTAACGAACTTTTTCGTCGCATTTGGACACGCCACCTACCCTGAAAATTTAAAGTCCCTATCTCTTTCCGTTCTCAAGTTCTAATTGGATTTAAAACTGTTTCTTCGATTTTCGGAGATCTTCGAGTCTTCGAGTTTAATTAAAATAAAATTTTTGCATATAGGGCGTGACACTATTAGGAAAGTGTTCTTGATACAATGGAATACTTTTCGTTGTACTGCCATCAGCCAACCATACATGAAATGAATATGCCAATTCCAGGTTAGTAAAATTTTGCATTTTTTTTAACGAAGCAACAATAATACCTTAAACTACCAAATTAATTTGAGCAGAAAACGGTCCTGTCAAAATTAATTAACTCCATTAGGGTAGAGATCTATGGATGCAAAGATCGAAGTACTATATAATTTTTCTTGGAGCCAGTTCAAAATACGATAATATATCACGAGACTTTTTTGCGCGTGTCTTCCGCAAGGAACAGCATGATGCTATCATTTTGTCACAATGTGTGTATTTTTGGCCGAAAATGGTCTCAAACGATTGAGTTCGACTTAGGGCCGGTTTCTCAATTGCGAGTTTACCCGAGGTTGCGGGTAACCCGACTGTTACGCATTCATGAATATCGCTAAATACATGCGTAACTCGAGTTAACTCGCAATTGAGAAACCGGCCCTGACTGGTGAGTAATCCGAGGTCAAATTCAATTCTGTCCGTTCGGTCCGGCAGGCCATTAGCAAGATAAATCTCGAACAAAAAGAGCTAGAGAATTGTAATTTGCAGGGCAAGTTTGAAGCGTAAATATCTCGGACTAGTTCGTTAACGGGCGAAATCCACCAAGTAATAATAATAAATAATAAATCAGTTTATTATTCATCAAAAATGTTCGTGTACAAAACAAAACTTTTAACAAAAATCACTGATGAACAATTGGCATTTGGTTCAGACACCGAGGACTGGCCAAGGGTCTGCTCTACCACCAATGCCATAATTTACTAGAGGAAGTTGAGCGATCTAGCGAAGAATTTGTGGTTTAAGTAAATAGTGATCAAAAACAAAAAGAATGAGAAAAAAAAAAGGGGGAGGGGAGAGGGATGGAAAGGATATTTTTGATTCTATATTCATCAATTTTGAGTTTCAAACATATGTCTTTTAAATATTCTCTTGAACGCACTCGGACTCACGCTTACATCAAAAAATCTCAGCCTCAACACATCATTCATAACAACCGCGATATTATAAGAGAAAGATCTCTTGTAGACTTCTTTTCTATGAGATGGGATGGTAAGTAATACCTTACGGTGGATATTTAGATTATGTACATCTGTTCGGTACCTTAGCCTATCATGTAAGTAAGCTGGGGACTTGAATTTAATAATTTTAAAGAAGAAACATGCCATATGTAATTGTCTTCGATTGTACATGTTGAGCCAGTTACAGTCCTTAAGCTTGTGAGACACTCTCTGACCCCTTCTGATGCCGAAAATCATACGCAGGCAAGAATTCTGTACCTTCTGTATACGCCTATTATCGATACTGTCCAAACATGGACCGTAGACACTATCACAGTGATCGAAATGAGACAGTACAAGGGAATCACATAAAAGTTTTTTTGTCTTAATGTCTAGAAAGCGCCTTTGTGCATAGATTAGTTTTATGGCCGAGTATGCTAATTGTATCTTGTTTGTTGTATGATTCTTGAACCTCAACTTGTTATCTACAGTCAATCCGAGGCTTTTGCCATTATCCACTAAAGGTATAATATCTTCACCTATTGTCAGAATAATTGAATCCAAACAAGTCCGACGCAGTGAATCTTCGCAGAATAACAGGGCTTTGGATTTACCAGGGTTTATTTTCAGAAGGTGGTCGCGGGAAGTTGCAAAAATTTGGAGCAAATCATTATTAATTAGATCGATCGTCTGTGTTAATTCTTCGTACCTGAAAGAACAGTATATCTGTGTATCATCAGCGTAAAAGTGGCTGTCACAAAATCTGAGTGAATCCCGAAATCTAATAGTATACACTATATAGAGAAGTGGTCCCAGGATACTCCCCTGAGGAACACCAGAAAGTATTCTCCTCTGCGATGAGACTTCCTCATCCAACCGAACCTGCTGAAACCTATCAGCGAGATAGGACTTCAGAAATGCCGATGCACTCAACCCAAAACCCACAAAATGAGAAATAGCTACAAGAATTTCGTGATTGATCATATCAAAGGCTTTAGTATAATCTAATAAAATCAACACAGCTAATTCACTCCGATCTTGTGCCCTTAACAGGTCGTCAACAATGTCTGAAAGAGCCGATGTACAACCATAGCCCTGACGAAATTCAGACTGCTTTGGTGGGAATAAATTGTTATCAGACAAGTGTTTCCTAATCTGTACGTCCATTATTTTTTCTAGCACTTTTGACAGAGTAGGCAGGATACTTATGGACCTCAAATGACTCAACTCAGTAGGATGGCTAATTTTAGGGAGAGGAATAACGTGAGCATATTTCCAAGATTTCGGAAAATATGATGTCTGAATAGACTCATTCACTATATGCGTTACAAAAGGTATCACGAAAGGACAGAAAAGTTGAATGATTTTTATATTCAGACCGTCAGATCCAGTTGCACTCGATTTTATATTGAGAATGATACTAGATACGACTTCATCAGTAACCACGGAAAATTTAAAGGGTTCATCGAAGGTCTTATGAGTAGTATTCTGGTAAAAATCAATTGTATCATCGTTAGGACGAACCTGAGATTCGGAGGAACTTGTAAAGAATTTATTGATCTCATCAGCATTGGCTATACTTGTAGGTAATGTAGTTATTTTCAGTTTCGATACATTTAACTTTTTTAGCTCATTCCATTTTTCCTTGATAGAACAAGTGCCGAGTTTGCTCCTCAAAGAGCTTTCTTTTCTGATTTTATTGCTGTGTTAGTATAGTTTCGAAGTTGCTTATAATATTACCATTTCTCCGGCGAGTCCTTAGATTTACATTTACGAAGAGCATTATCCCGCAATTTCTGTAAATACTTAATATTGTCAGTAATCCAAGGAGAGCTCCGTTTCTTATTTGAATGAACGTAAGTCTTCGTAGGTGCATGCGCATCCATTATCTGAATCATATTTTTGGTTAGTAAAGCTATTTTCTCATCAACATTCTCTGTTTCGTAAATTTTATGCCACTGTAATCCAAGAAGGTCATTTACAAAGCTAGTTAGATTTATTTGATCTAGAGGTCGATAAGAAAACGTTACTTTTGATTCAGAACATGAACTCACGATATTAAACGTTGCTCTCACTAAAGAGTAATTCGAGAAACTGGTTGAGATAACTTGCGACTGGCACCTTTCAGATTCAATATTGGTTGCGACCAAATCAAGCAAAGAACTACTAGTCGGTGAAAAACATGTAGGAGTGGTTTCGGAGTTATGCCCATTTTAAGTAAAAATATTTTTTATGAATATATCCGGAACCACTCAGTCGATCTATCTGAAATTTAGCATCAAGGTGTAGAATTATGCCCTTTTCATGCATGCGAAGTTTTGTACTGTTCAGATTTCCGTATAGTGGCAAAAAAATTCAAAAATTTTGATTCCACGATAACTCGAAAAATACTGATCTGATTAAATTGAAACTCAGTAGTTAGATGCAAGAGACCGGAGCAAACACTTTTGAAAAATTTCGTTAGGATCATATGACATGAAAAAATTCAAAAAATTACTACTATTTTGCGGAATATTTTGCTTGAAATTCCGAAACCTATTTTCATGCTGCCCCTTCCGGGCATTTTTCGTTATGCGCATGCCCAGATGAGAAGTGATTTGACTGCTGGATTTTCCGTCTGACAGGATTGGGGTTTTGGGGTGGAGGATGCTATTCCTCCATAGAATCCCCTGGTGAGGTTCTGCGCATGCGTGGATTCAAGGTGGGATATCTCCTGAACTACTAGTGTTGGAGAATCGGAGTTTTTTTTTGAGGTGTGTGATTTTGAGTGCACTTTCAGCCGCGAGTGGATTGCGCATGCTCAGAGGAGAAGTGACTGGTTTTGGGTTGTATAGGTTATGTTGGGAGTAGTTCAGAACCCTCTCGGACATGGGCCAGGTGCTGAGCTGATTTTGTGAGGTTTTAAAAGAATATCCATGGTAATTCTGTACACTGAGAAGTCAGATTCGGGGAAATAGCATTGTTTCCTAGTTGGAGTGTCCGTACCGTGGCCCCGGATCTAATTTTGAAATTCATGTTACCCCTAACGAGCATTAACGTTATGCGCATGAGCAGAGGACCAGTGATTTAACTGCTGGAGTTTTCGTTGTGATAATTGGGGTTTGCATGTGCAGGATGCTATTTCTCCATAGAATCCCCTCGGGAGTGCCCACACATGCGCGGATTGAAGCTGCGTTATCTCCTGGACCAATGGTGTTGAAGAATCAGAATTTTGTGATTTTTAGAGGACTTTCAGACGCGAGTAGATTTCACAAGCGCAGAAGAGAAGTGGCTCTTTTTGGGTTGTATGGCTTATGTTGGGTGCGATTTACGTCTAGCAGTCATGGATTTGGTGCTGAGCCGATCTTGTGAGAATTATAAGAACTTTGAAGGCAATTATGTGAACGGACAAGTAATTTTCGGGGAAATAGCGTTTTTTCCGAGTTGAAATCTCTGTAATGTGGCCCTAGGGCTAATTTATAAATAACTATATTCGATCTATATCAAATTACATTCGAATTTGAAGAATAGGCGAAGAAATTGCGTTCTTAATTCGAAATTCATGTAACCCCTTTCAGACATTCTTCGTTTCGCGCACGAGCGGACAAAAACTGCTGAAGTTTTCTACTGAGAAGATTGGTGTTTTGAGGTGCTGGATGCTATTCCTCCGTAGAATCCTATTGGAAGAGTCTGCTATTGCGTGGATTTAAGATGCAATATCTCCCGAACCACTGGTGTTGAAGAATCAGAATTTTGTGTGAAGTGTGTGATTATGAGAGGACTTTAAAGCCACGAGTAGATTGCGCACAGAGGAGAGGTGGCTCTTTTTGGGTTGTATGCTTACGTTGGGAGTGGTTTGCGTCTAACGGTCATGGATTTGGTGCTGAGCCGATATTGTGAGGTATTAAGAGTAATTTTATGGCAATTCTGTGCATGGACAAGTCAGTTCCGAGCTTATACTGACCCTCCCAAGTCTTCCCCAAGGAGATGCCTCAAAAGCTCCTAGCAGCTTGTGCAACTAAGGAGAGTCATTGGTGTTCTATGTGAACTTTGGTACTCTATCCTTATGCCAGTTTAGACACAGCACTGCTAATATTTGACCCGATAGTGAATGGTGTCCACTACCCTATGGGTAGATCTCCGGGTCGTCATATCCACTGAGCTGAATCACTCATAATTCAATTCACATTAGCCAACGTAAACACGCGCGCCAAAGAGTACGGACTTCACGTCAGTGCTTTTTTATATTTTTCGTATTGAAAGTACATATTAATGTTACGCTACTGATTAAAATTGAAAATTAATTTTCTTCGCGAAAGGTATATCCCAAAACAAAATTTTATTCACCAAGATTTATGAAAGCTCAATAAATCTTAAACCAATCAACTGACAGATTTTAAAACTCGGAGTCATAGAATTTTGGATGATTGCTATCTCGGTTGTTATTCGTTCACCCCGTACGTAAATAATGAAAATTTATCCCAGCTTCATGAGTGATGAAGAGTAAGAAAAACATCCAAAAATAGTGCTTAGTACTAACATGCGGGTTATTTAATAAATTTCATTGTTGAATGAATAGATTTTGACTCGATATTTCCAACTAGCTAGATTGATATTTCACCCTGTACGGCAATACAGGTATACCAATTTTTATATCCTATACCTACTCAGAAAAAGATGACAGAACGAGTATTTTCTTTACCATAAATTATTTTGTTTTCTCACATTATTTTTGTTTGTGTTAAAACGTTTCGGTTATTTTATTCATGTTTATACATTGTAGATAATTATCGTCATTTATGGTGAATTAATCATCTTCATCAGTGAATAAAATTTTTCTGATAATTGAATACATAAAAAACCGATTTCGACCAGTTAATTCTCACTGAATAGCGATATCAAGATTCATGTTGTAACGTTCCTTTTTGAGCCAGGCAGAGGTTTGTTTATGTTTTGCTAGCGATAAATTTGTCGATTGTATTGACATTGAACTTGAGGTTAGTTTTCAGTAGTGCCAAAGTAGTAAGGAATTGTGTTCAGAGAACCGGGTGGATTGGCATTATTGTTTCGTTCTGACGTTCTGAAATTTCGTCACAGTCGGCGTCGGTGAGATAAGATCGTCCATTTTGTGGAAGTTCAGCGGAGGAAGCATTTGGTTATACGCATTTTTGAAACTTTGTAAGAATTATTGGAATTTTCTTAGTTGGATACAGTTTCTAAAATCGAATTAAATTAGTGAGGGTTATATTGGTTTGATTTGGAAAGATAACAGGTAACCTTCACTTATCTCGAAAGAGGATTTAAAGACCTTTTGCAAATCGTTGACCACGTGAATGTTCTTGGCGACTTTGACAGGTATGTGTTAAATGCCTATTATAGTCATTTCTGATAGAAACAATTCATGTTGTAATTATCTTTCTGTGTCCAGAACATTGCTGTGAGCTTGAAGAATTATTTGGTGGAGGCACGGCCAGATTTAGTTTTGAAGCAAACTTATACAAGATAAACCCAACTATCAGGGTAGGTACGAAGTGTATAAATATTAGATAACAACGAATAACTTGTTTGTTTGATATTCTGATAACCGAAATTATTATTCATTGGAACGATTCATTTATTTCTTCTTATCTGAGAGGAGTCACTTATGATTTCTTTTCTGTCATCAGGGTTTTTATGTTAGGAAGAGTAGAACTGAGGCATTGGATTATATACAAGGTGGTCAATAAGTAACGCTGTGAGACAGCCAACGAAGAGTTGCAAATCCCGAGTATGTACAAGGTGATCAGTAGACAACGCTGTGGGACATCCAATCCAGGGTTGCAGATTACGAGCTCCAAGGAATAGAGGACAGTATTGCTAGACCATCGACGTAATACTACGTTCAGAAACAGTCATAGAGGAGAATACCAGGATACCTGGGTGGATTGACGGAAAAGGAATAACCAGCACGCAAGTTATTGGAAATAGATCTCCAAAATATATCTTATACATGCTATATACGACCTGAACATAATACCATCAGATTATATAAATTATTGTTGTTGTAAAGCGGAAATTGGGGAGAGATTTGTGTTAATCGTATATGATCATAGATAAAAACGTGGATGCGCCTGAGCTCAAGCGACGCGTTTTCGGATCAAAGAAGAATATCTACGTACAATTTCCACCGCACCCTATTCAGGGTTTCACAGTGGTTTTTGGCGCTCTAGTTCCTCGGAACTGAGTGCTTATCAATTTGCCCAAATGTCTGTAATTTTCGAATATTTCGATGAAAATGGTCTTAAACGATTTGGTTCGATTCACTGATCAAGAATCCGTGGTCGAAATTCATTCTGTCCGGCCGGTCCGGCCGGCCGTAGGCACGATAACTCTCGAACGGAATGAGCTAGACAGTTGAAATTTTGAGAGTAGGTTTGGGGGATAAATATCTCGGCTAAGTTTGTTATTGGGCAAAATCGGACAGATGGTTTCGGAGTAACAAAAAAAAATTTTTTTTTTACGAAACAAATTCCAAATTAAATTTTTTTTAATAAGAAGTTTTATCATAAGAATCCATTCATATCATTTTCAACTCTAACAAGCTAATACTTTCGGAGATATGATTTTTCAAAATTTCAATAATAAATCGTATTTCAACGTTGTCACAGAATGATATTATTCTATGAATTGTCATAATGTCAAATGATGTTCCTGAGACATTATCTAATCAATCGAAGAATTATGAGCGATGTGAGAAAAATCTCAGTTGTTTGCTCCGAAATTAGTTTTTCTCAGAAAATTCTTACATTTCGGAACTGAACATGAAGTAAGAGATCTGTGAGTAGTGAGACTGCTTTTCATCCATAGACATAGATATAACTCTCGAACGGAATGAGGTAGGTAGTTGACATTTTCAGAGTAGTTTAGGGAGATGAATATCTCGGTTAAGTTCGTTAGTGGGCAAAATTGGCCAGATTTAATTTGATTTCTTCCATGGTGCAGTTCTCATTCTCATGATTGCTCATTTAATCTTGATAAATAAACTATTATTTCAATTGAATTTCCTTTAGGATGCAGTTCTATCATATGAATACATTGATATAATTCCCAACTCTGAGAAACCAATACTTTTGGAACTGAGTGCTTATCAATTTGCCCAAATGTCTGTGATTTTCGAATTTTTCGATGAAAATGGTCTTAAACGATTTGGTTCGACTCACTGATCAAGAATCCGTGGTCGAAATTCATTCTGTCCGGCCGGCCGTAGGCACGATAACTCTCGAACGGAATGAGCTAGACAGTTGAAATTTTCAGAGTAGGTTGGGGGATGAATATCTCGGCTAAGTTTGTTATTGGGCAAAATCGGACAGAAGGTTTCGGAGTAACAAAAAAAAAAATTTTTTTTTTACAGAACAAATTCCAAATTAAATTTTTTCCAATAAGCAGTTCTACCATAAGAATCCATTCATATTATTTTTAACTCTAACAAGCTAACACTTTCGGAGATCTGATTTTTCAAAATTTCAATGTAAATCGTATTTCTACGTTTTCACACAATGATAGAATTATTCTGTGGGTATTCTATGAATTGTTATAATGTCAAATTAGTTTCGTGAGACATGACGTTGTCTCCTTGTCATTCATTCCAGCAATCCTATAAATATGAGAATTCTAATTCAATATCATACTTTTTGTTGGTTGATATTTTCATGCCGTTTGTCAATCCATATGATGATGGGAATGGTAATGGTAAGTTAATAAGAATACATTGATATAATTCTCAACTCTGAGAAACCAATACTTTTGGAGATATAATTTGTCTGTTTTACTAGAGCGCCAGAAAACTCCTGTCCACAGGGCTTGAACCCATTTTTTTTGGTTGAAACTAAATATCGTCAGCGACACCGCAAAACCAAGTAACTGATAAAAATTCAAAAATGAGATTTCGGCGGTAATTATTTAATTGTATTTGTAAGGACAGGTGTGCAAATTCTTTTCAAAGAGTAAACAGACCCTGAGATAATCAATATCAAGTGGTTTGTAACTATTTTGAACTTGAACTAATTCATCAATCCAAAATTATGAAGCTTTTATTGCCTTCTGAAAATGTTGGTTTTTGCAGTTACTTGGTTTTGCGGTGTCGCCGAAGATATCTGGGTTGTAAGCTACTGGAATAAATTGTTTGGTTTTAGCGTGAATATTCTTTTGGTAAATTTAGGAATTATTACATTACGCTGGGGTATCTGGGAGAATTTAATTTGCCTGGCGCCCATTTACTAGGTTCCCTTTTGGAACCCACTCCCATCTCCACTGAAGCTAGACCGCGTATCCCCGAGTTTTAGTAGCTCCGAGTTTAACTGCTGCGACTTGGGAACAGCCGTAGAGGTTATAATGTGAAGTAATGTAAAATTATTGATGTATAAACCTTTTTCTGAGAAATAGGATATCAGAATTGGTATATCGAGAATAACTCTTTTCATACACTAAGAAAAATTTTTGAAATGTACTAAAACTAATATAATGAACGGAAAATTTCAAGAAAAACAAAATTAATGTGAGAAATCAAAATTGCTCTCAAATTTGTGTCATCCTTAGTCCGAACAGTTATAAGACCTTATTTGTTCTATTCCCTAGAAAAAAATTGGTTCAAGCCTCGTGGACAGGAGCTTTGGCGCTCTGGTTCAAACTTTGACAAATCATATCTCCGAAATTATTGGTCTCTGGGAATGATATAAATGGATTCTTACGATAGAACTGCATCATGAAAGAAATTAAATTCAAACAGACCGATTCTCCCCAATAACGAAATTATCCGAGATATTCATTCCTCAAATCTACTCTAAACATTATATCATATCAATTAAAACTTACCCAATATACCAGGAATAAGTTTGACTTTTATCTCTCATAGGAAAATAAGATGACATGTAAGAAGACAGTTCATATAATAATTCATAGATAGAATAATTAAGTACAGCATTCTGCGAAAACATAGAAATACGCTTCATTATTGAAATTTCAGAAAATCATATCTCCGAAAGTATTAGCTTGCTATAGTTGAAAATTATATCAATGGATTTTTATCGTGAAACTCTATCTTAAAAAAATGAAATTTGAAATTTGTAGTGTAAAAATATTGTTTTTTCTTTACTCCGAAACCGATTTTGCCCGATGACGAACTTAACCAAGACATTTATCTCCCAAACCTTCTCTAGAAATTTCAACTGCCTAGCTCATTCTGTTCGAGAGTTGTAGACACAAAATTTAAAATTTAAGAAAAATTTTTTTTGACACTTTATTTTATGGCAACCCGATCAATAAAAAACTTCGCATCCATATAAAGGTCATTATACTACAATTTGATGCTAAATTTCAGATAGATCAAGTGATCGGTCTTGGAAATATTCCTGAAACATTGTTTAACTAAAAACGGCCATAACTCCGAAACCACTCAGTGGATTTCGTCCGTTAACTAAATCGTCCGTGATATTTACGCTCCAAAGCTACCCTGTAAATTTAAATCCTCTAACTCCTTTATTTCGAGAGTTATCGTGTAAACGGATGATCGGCTGGCCGGACGGCCGGACAGAATCGATTTCGACCACGAATCCTTAAAAAAAAATCTAAAAATTGTTTTAAATAAAAACGGCCATAACTCCGAAACCGCTTGGTGGAATTCGCCCATTAACGAACTCGTCCGAGATAATTTCAATCCTCTAACTCCTTTCATTCGAGAGTTATCGTGTTAACGGACGGACGGCCGGCTGGACGGCCGGACAGAATCGATTTCGACCACGAATTCTCGTTCAGTGAGTCGAACCCAATCGTTTAAGAGCATTTTCAGCCTAAAATTCGAAAATTACTGACATTTTGCAAATTGATAAGGACTCTGTTCCGAGGAACAGGATTGCCAATAAAGCTAAATATGGATTCTCTTAGTATGAATGGAGTTCACATCCCCGGATAATGCTAGATATTCGGGTGCCATTCTAGATAGAAAGCGTAATTGGATTCGTTCCTGGATAGCGTGATTCACAAGGCTGGGCACACCCTCTGGGCCTGCCATCGGAATTGTAGAAAGAGGTGGAGACTGGCTCTGATACAGCTCCGCTGGCTGTACGTAATAGTGGTGAGACCACATATCACTTACAGCAGTAGTGATCAGGAGCGTAGCCCAGATGGCGACATAAGAATTTTTGCATATGGCAGGCGCTGAGTCTGATAAGATCAGGTTCTTGTTCAGATCTCCGCAGGCCAGAGTGGCACATGAGATAATGAGCATGTGGCCTGACGTATCTATAACCAAAACCTACACAGAGGGGCCCTAACGAATCGTCGTTTCCAGCAGAGATGTTTGGGCTATCTCTGGGAACCCACTGCTTGAGGGTCACTGTTGGTTCACATATGGCTCCGTTACCACCCAAGGGGTGGGAGCCTGGGTGAGTTGTTGCAAATTTGTCAATGGAGATTGCATCAGTCTGGATAGATTCTCGACTGTCTTCCAAGCAGAAATTTTCGCTTGTGATCACTGCGCGTAGCTCATACTTGAGAAAGGATGGGTTCGCAGACAAATTAAGATCCTTTCGGATAGCCAAGACACCCTGACAAAAGGTTCAACAATTCTGGAGCAGCATAGAATCATAATAATAAAGGACTTTTAATAATACCAAAATATTTACAATAATTTGAATATTTATGGTGGGCAAAATTCAGTTCTTTCCGAGTATTTTCAATACCCCGAACGTCTGTTCAGCTAACCCGACTGAGAAAACACTACAATTCAAACTTAGAGAACTTAGAAAACAATAAAGAAAGTATACCCGCATTATAAAAATACATGATTGCTTAGTAGGGGCGAAAAATCAAGGTGCATGAACGGGGTGATATTCTTGATAAAAAAATTGGTTCAAGCCCTGTGGACAGGAGCTTTCTGGCGCTCTAGTTCAAACAGAGAAATTATATCTCCAAAAGTATTGGTTTCTCAGAGTTGAGAATTATATCAATGTATTCTTGTGATAGTACTGCATCATAAAGGAAATTCAATTCAAATAATAGTTTATTTATCAAGATTAAATGAGCAATCTGAGAATGAGAACTGCACCATGGAAGAAACCAAATTAAAATAGCTGAAATGAATTTGACTCTCTCTTATAGAACAGGATGAAATGTACGAGTATGAACACAGATCATATAATAAAGCTTAGATAGAATATTTATAGCATTCTGTGAAAACATAGAAGTACGATTCATTATTAAAATTTAGAACTTCATCTTAGCAGAAATTGAATTCAATTATCATAGAAGAATTTTAATTCAACAAGAGTGCCAAAAATTATCAATCCAGAACCAATAGACGAATTCTACCCAACAACGAACTCATCCGAGATATTCATTCCTCAATTCTATGATGAACGATAATATATATATATCTTTCCTAAAATCTACTCCAATACACCAATATTCCAGTTTTGTTTTTAGTGGAGATATTCTGAACTCAATATTATTAACTTACCATTACCATTCCCATCATCATATGGATTGACCATCGGCATGAAAATATCAACCAACAAAAAGTATTATATTAAATTAGAATTATCATATTTATAGGATTGCTGTGACAATGAATGACAATGAGACAACGTCATGTCTCACGAAAATAATTTGAAATTATAACAATTCATAGAATACCCACAGAATAATTCTATCATTGTGTGAAAACGTAGAAATACGATTTACATTGAAATTTTGAGAAATCATATCTCCGAAAGTATTAGCTTGTGAGAGTTAAAAATAATATGAATAGATTCTTATGGTAAAACTGCTTATTGAAAAAAATTCAATTTGGAATTTGTTTTGTGAAAAAAAAATTTTTTTTTGTTACTCCGAAACCATCTGTCCGATTTTGCCCAATAACGAACTTAGCCGAGATATTTATCCCCCAAAGCTACTCTGAAAATTTCAACTGTCTAGCTCATTCCGTTCGGGAGTTATCGTGCCTACGGCCGGCCGGACGGCCGGACCGGCCGGACAGAATTAATTTCGACCACGGATTCTTGATCAGTGAGTCGAACCAAATCGTTTAAGACCATTTCATCGAAAAATTCGAAAATTACAGACATTTGGCAAATTGATAAGCACTCAGTTCCGAGGAACTAGAGCGCCAAAATGTAAATTAAAGTTTTTGAATATGGGTTTGTTTCCGAGATATTAGTCTTCAGAGTTTCTGCATGCCATCAATTTCCAACTTTAATACAAAATTTAAAAATGGAAAATAATTAAATTAAATGTTCAAAAATACCACCATTAGCATCGATACAGGCTTGGCAACTCAAAGTAAGGGAATCCTACTAATTCCATGTTTTGCCTATTTTGAGTGGATTCGAATGCATGAATAATTCGTCACATTAATGTTTCTTGATCATTAATTAATTAATATGGTCGAATTCCATAGATTAGCCTTAAACACGATTTCTATAGTTTCTGAATTCTATAAACATCTGATATGGTGATGCAGTGGCCATATATGGTATCATAATAGTAAAGATGTGAAAGGACCAAACTGTCGCGAAGTGTTGCCTTTGACTGAATACTGAGCAAATGCCTACTTATTATGAAATATCAATTTCAGATTCACATAATATGATTTTCTGAGAGTCTGAGTGACATGATGAAAATATCAAGTCCTCTTCAATGAAGTGACCAAGACTTTTTATAATTTTTTGAAAGATAATATTGTAGTTGTCTATTTCAACTGTTTTGAGGAACTGTGAGGAACAAGAACGCCAAAAAGGAGAATGCTGATATTTCATTGTGCTATGGGTTTTGTCCCTGGAATAGAATACGCCTCATCGGAGCGTGTTTGGTACGACATACTTTCCACTATTCTCTTTTGATGTGGGGATGGACTTACGATCGTATTTTTTGGCCATATCTTTCTCCAACAAAAACTGAACGAACAAAATGAAAAATGTAATCTTAACTCCAATGATTCTCAACACAAATGCAACCGAGCCCAATAATGCGCGTTGTGAAAATTTGATACTCCGTCTTGGTGCAATTTAGATTATTCTTTCTATAGGATGTGTTTCAAGAAATTGGGATCTTCGATATCGCAATTAAGAAGAAAACCATAAAAGTCCATTCTTGGGACTGGATTTACCTCTTTAGTAGCATGAACCGGTGCTCTATGCAATTTAAACCATACTTTCACTGTGTAAGATTGAGTCTTTCCGCCACTGCTCTGATTGAAGCGGGTCTAGCAGCGTCGCTTTGAAGGCGCTGAACCTCTTCCTGTTTCGCGAATACGACGGAATGCAGTTCCAAAAACGCTCCAATGTGGCAAACGGTGATTAAGAGAACGAATTGCATATCTTCTTCGAGCTGTTGAATCATTCCCATCACACAATCCGTAACAACATATTAGCGTATTCTGACTATCCAGAACAAGCCATTGAAAAACTTTCAGTGGATTGACAAAGATTTCCAACTGCTATTCAACAAAAACTTTCCTGATCGTTGTATCATCATGCAAATAACCGTCACGAGTCATGAAATAGAGGATTTCTGAATGAATAACTATTTATCGAATAAGTCTGTTACCTGCTCGGGTTTCCGGCCTCCTTTATTGACATATGTACCTTTCTGAAAAGTTGAAGAAACAAGGAAGTTTTTTCCTGAACTTTTACACCAAGTTCATAATACTTTTTGCGAGTAATTCTCAATTGTTTCATCAAGATTTCATGAGGAAAACAGTTGATGCCATTTATAGCCCCTTATATCTCAGGTTATCTAATTTTTCAATAAATACTTTTTCAAATGAAAAGATAACCATCTCTTCAGCTTTAAAAATAATATTCATTGGATATTAAGAGTCAAGTTTAAGTTTAAGTTCAATTACTTTCGATAAAAAGGAGAAAATTTCCAAAAAGCCATATCTTCGTAACCAGATTTTCAATTAATTGCAAATGACGTCTAGTATATCCTGTATTTCCCCTTTGAAGGATCACGTCAAATTACCAAACACCCAGTATAACCTCTCTCGTTACGCCCTCCAAAGATCATTGCTTCAAAGAACGAGTGACTGGAAGAGAACCTTGTCAAATTTTCTGGGTCAAAATTCAAGGAGACCTGTGGTTATCGTCATAGAATGACAAGTGAAGTTAAATATCGTCAGCGTAGTAGTGTTGGTGTATAAATATTGAAGAGCAGTGGAGAAAGTACAGATTCCTGTGGTACACCAGTTGAAAAATTTAAAAACGCTGATTGTTTCTCCCCATAGACCGCAGCTTGAGACCTACTCCTTAGAGATGCCGCAATCATATTGCGTGCTGGGTCTGATAAACTTATATAGTAAAATATATATTTGGTCTCAGACATGCTTACTCAACAATTATGATTGGTCCCTCAGTTGAAAGAGCCAGAAAAAATTAGGGTTGGTCGAGGACTCTGAGTGCAGACTATGCCTGGAGGCTATCGGGCTATGCGAACTGCGTATACGGGTTACTGTGGCCTGAGAAAACGCTCGAGTAAATTAGGGTTGGTCGAGAAATCTGAGTGCAGACTATGCCTGGAGGCTATCGGACTATGCCTGGAGGCTATCGGGCTCATTATATGGGATTGTCCTGTTGGGACTAGGAGTGCACAAGCTGAGACTGGATAAGTTGACAATAGACCGACTGGTCGTAGTGGCAGGGTGGGGTTCGTCCATCAGACACGACACATGTCTTACATCTTTAATTTATCATCTGGACTCTTAAAGGCGGAAGAAATTTGAAGTGTTCGCGTACAGGTTGTATATTCTGTATAATCAAAACCAAGGTCCTCAGGCGATTGAAATCCCTTGATATGGATGCACCTAGACGACCTCTGTTTGTGGTTTCCGTTTATCTTATTCCTTGCAGAAGTGAACATAATCATAGCGAAAATAGTCCTATGTTGATAAGAAACTTTGGACTCAAAATAAAGCATAGCTTTATCTTCATAATATACAGAATGTTTCATAAACTCTATGACAAACTCTGGCAGATGATAGCCGTGCTCATTCTAAAAATTTTGTTTCCCATGAACGAAGGTCCATTTCGTTTTCGTTTAGAAGATTTGGAGCATTTGAAAAAATATATTGTTTGAGTCAGAAGTATAGTATCAATTCTTTCCATATATACTAATTGATTCCATATTATATACTAATTGAACTCGTGTCATGGCAACTGATTACTTAGGGAAAGAGGTGTAAAAACGGGCGGTATCTGGAGGGGTAAACCCTCTTATATAACCGCTATATTACGACGGGAGTGGAAAGGGCAAAGATTTCTACAGAATACAGGCTATCGAGAAGATTTTTGGAAGGGGGTCCGTATGCCTTAAAAAAAATTCGAGAAATCGACTAATTTTGCGATTTTTCCTAAGTAATCGGGAAAGAGGTGTGAGAACCGGCGTTATCTGGGTGGCCGAAAGGGGTTATATAACCACTATATTACGACGGGAGGGGAAAGGGGAAAGATTTCTACGGAATATAGGCTATCGCGAGGATTTTGGGGGGGGATCCTTATGCGTTAAAAAAATTCGAGTAATCGATGAATTTTAGCGATTTTCCTAAGTAAATCAGGAATTTTGGGAATTCTCTTAAAAATCTAGGACGAGTTGAGGTTCAACGGGGCGGATATTGAAACTTTCGGAGGGGGAAGTGGTAGATCCGAAGACCGTATGTCGATATCTATCGCGGTTATCGCGTAACGAACGAAAACATATTTGTTTCCTTCGCCCATCCAAAAAGCGAGAACGCCTTCTGTCCCAAAAAACGAAGGTTTGGGCTCCAAATTCTCCGGAGAAGAAGTATCGGTTCGACGAAAACCGGCTCATCATCTACCTAGGATAATCCTAAATATACTAAATCGATATAAGCTCTGGAAGTTCGACTCCGGGAATTTTCCTTCTGCGAGTCATTCCGAGGAACGTCAAAATCGACCTAGACATCTGGAGTCAGAAATTTTTCGTACCGAAACGGCCGTTCTAGGTCGTTTTCGGACCTGAAAGTTGACGAAAAGCGAAGATAAGGGTGAAAAACCGTCAAATAAACCGCCATGTGGCGATTTTATCTCGAAAATTGAAAATTAGGAATATCTATCCCAGGTAAGTACCGACGTATCATTCTAATACTGGGGATCGATCGGATCCTACGAAGAGCTCGGTAGCCCGGGGGTCTAGGACGTCGAGTTCTCTCCACCGTATTCACAAATCATTCAATCTCCGATAAGTCCTAACTGAGGTCCTCGGTTAAGGATCAATAAGAATCTCAACCTCAGTTAACGTACCTATGTAACGGTGCCAAAACAGGCCTGTTTCACGTTAATTCTCATAAACTGAGGTAGCGATTCTTATTTATCCTGAACTGAGGATCTCAGTTAGGACTTAGAAGAGATTGAATGCTTTGTGAATACGGCGGTAAGTTTCGGAACGAGAAGATGAAGGGAATTACGCTTTTTCGTATATTTTTTTCGATTTCTAACGGAATACTAACTTTGAATAACGGTTAATCTGCCGAATTTAAGTCAATATTTCGATATTCGTTTTATTATTGCCGAAATCTTCATAGAGGGTGCTTCTCTTTTTTTTTCTAAGCATATATCGTTGAAAATATACCATTACTGTACGGGTGTTCTTTTTTTCACAGCACAATTTCACACGATTGATTTGATTTGTGCCAAAAACAAAGCGTTATCTAAATAGGAGCCTTGCCTTGGATGGATTCTCATAATGTATTTTTCAGAAATCTGTATACAGGGTGTTCTTCTTTCAACGTCAATCAACTTGCTCTTTTTCATGCCATAAAAGTACAATTTTATCCAATTGGCTTAAAAGATATACTTTCGACGCCTACATCGTTGAAAATTAACCATTAGTTTACAGGGTGTTCTTTTTCTCACAGCACAATTTTACACGATTGAATTGATTAATGCTACAAACAATTTAATTCATTCATGTTGGAAAATCTATTCTTTCGAGGCATACATCGTTGAAAATGAACCATTACAATACAGGGTGTTCTTTTCCTCACGGCATCTATTATTTTCGAATATAAGCGTTTAAGTAAAAGGTGACCTCGAAATATCTATCGCAAACAGAATTCTCAACATTGTAAAACCATTGCGAAAGGATAATTGCTGCTATACAGGGTGTCCCACGGAATATGTCAACTCTGAAACGGCTTGACCGATCATGATGAAACTTTGCGTATATGTATTTCGGTGGATCCCAAGGCGGTTCAGATTCACAATTGGACCCTGTAGGTGGCGCTACAATCGATGTATAGGAACTCGAAACCACCCGGACCG
Source organism: Halyzia sedecimguttata (assembly GCA_937662695.2). NCBI lineage: Eukaryota > Metazoa > Arthropoda > Insecta > Coleoptera > Coccinellidae > Halyzia > Halyzia sedecimguttata. The sequence goes on from OW569415.2 coordinate 15,855,759, forward strand.
ATTTTGATAAAACTTTTTGATTATGTTTCGGCATGTCTATGATTCACATTAGCATCCTATAGGGGGCACCCCGATCGATTTATAGGAACCCGAAAACGGCTCGACCGATTTCGATTAAACTTTGTGTGCGAACTTTAGTAGGTCTCAGAGTCACAATAGGAACGGTAGATGGCGCTGTGTTTGGTTTATAGAAACTCAAGAACGACCAGACCAATTTTGATGAAACTTTCTGTGTGTGTCTGAGGAGGTCTCGGAAAATGTAGATCTACTTGAAAAATGTAGATCTACCGGAAAAATGTAGATCTATCGGTAAAATGTTGATCTACCGGAAAAATGTAGATCTACTGGCTAGACAGATCTGCGGGCCAACTAGTCTATACTAAATCAATAGACACTAAAAATTATGGCGAATTTAAATAACAAATGTTATGATTAAATTAATCGTTCAAAATGTTCACATTCAGCTTGAATGCAAGCCTCACATCGACGAATTAAAGATTAGTAGACGGGAGATTTAGTTTATCAAGTAATTGTTGATGAATTTTAATTTCAACATGATAGTCGATCGTTTTCATATGTCCCCACAAATAAAATACAAAGATCATCTATAACATGTACTGGCATCAAATAATTGTTGGAAATAGCAAACCAAAACTTTGAAACTAAAACGTTCTTAAAATCGTCTTGATCTATTGGCATCTGGATTATGCAGTGAGAATGTACTCCAAGTGTAAAATAAACAATAAAAATAATACGAGTTGCCATATCAACCGATTTTTCCATTTGTAAGCCTACTTTTAATTTAAACATCAAATTATTATTATTCTTATTATTATTATCACCTGCCAACGTTTGTCATAGGGATTGTAGAACACCCTGTATGAATATTTAATTAGAACATACTCCGTGATGATTTCCTAGCTGATCTGAATTACTTTGATATTAAATGTATTTTTAATTTACCCATGTAGAGGGCTGTCCCACAGCAATCATGCAGCATGCTTTCGATACCAGTTCCTGTCTTGATCACACTTAAGCCAAAATCCGATAACTTAATATAATATTCGTCTGATGGATCATTGGGATTTTTTGCCAACAAAATATTTTCGAGCTTGATATCCCTATGTACGATATCTGGAAAATGGTGGAAATATAATTGATTATTATGTGATAATCTGTCCATGGTCACTTTTGAGTTAGGCAGCCCAGGTAACACAGACAGTTTGTATGACTTTTTCACTGGAAGGCTTAAAAAATTCGGATTCAACTATGAGGTGTCGTTGGATTCGTCTCAATTCAGGAATTGGCAGAGTTGCTGCCCCAATCAAAGACGAGAGGGGTAATACCTTTGATAATGGAAGAGAGGGGATACCGCATGCCGTACTACGCAACGCTATCGATCTGAAACTAAAACTTTGACAGTTTGGTGGAAACCAAACTAATTGGTGGACGTTTGTTTCTTGTGATTATCTAAGCGTTTACGGATTGTTTTGAAAACTGTGTTACACATAATGTTAGGATGTACAGCTTACGGATGTGAAAGCCACAGCAGGAAAAAGAAGCCTAGTTCTGTGGTCATGTGGTGGAAATTTTTGGTTTCACTGTCAGGGAATATGTTATCTGTCCTCTCTCTTCTATAGTCTAAGGTTGATATCAAATTTTTATTTCGTTATTCTAACAAGAAGGATACCAAATGGAATGTAATAAACAGACGAATCCAAATATATATGCGTCATAATACTATTATAGTACCTATTTGGCAAAAAATACGAAATAGTGAGCTCTACGAAAGGGAGGACCGTCCAATTTCAAAAGGTTTCCTGCAGAATAACTAGGTCAAATACATGAAATAAGATAGATAGAAGTCAGTACTCTTTGACGTGCTTGTTTGGGTTGACTAACTAGAATTGAATGATGGGAGCTTCAAGGTTAGTGGATAGAGCGAGCCGGGGATCTAGTAAGAGGGCAGTGGACACCATTCACAGTCTGGTCAAACATTAACAGTGCTGTTCCTAAGCTGGCGTAAGGTCACTGTAACAAATTTGTCATATGACAAAACTGACTCTCCTGTCACATAAGCTCATAGGAGCTTCTGAAAGGTCCCCCTGGGGAAGACCTACGAAGTTCAGTATAATCATAATCATGTCATAAGCAAGCGCACCAGAGCAGATTGACCCCACATCAATGATTTTTTAGCGTTTTTACCGCTTCCATAGTGAAGTCAATCTGAATTGGCGCGCCTGCTACAGTCCTTATTATCTTCTTCTTCTTCTTTCTTCCAAATAGATACATTGCCTGTTCCTCATCGAAAATTTGCCATTTTCATCAGTTATCTGGTCAAGTTGTCACTCCATCTCTTCCAGGGTCTTCCAACACTTCCCCTTCCTAACGGTGAGTTATCCCTAGATATTCTGACTATGCGTTCTTGGTTCATTCGACCTGTATGATCGTTTCATTCCATCTTTCTTCCCAGAACCCATTCATTTATGTTGTCTATTTTACATGTTCTTCTGATATCTTTGCTACTCTCTCTGTTGCACAAGGTTTTTCCCGCTATTCTTCGAACTATCGTCATCTCGGTTGTTTCCAGTATCTGCCGTGTTCTCGAGGTTTCAGGTCTGGTTTCCGCTGCATAAGTGAGAATTGGTCTTATTGCTGTTTTATAAATTCTGGCTTTTGTTCTCTTCGCCCGTTCTTGCACTTCCGATTCCACATCACCATGGCTTAATATTTTTTACACCCAAGTAGGTAAATTTCATTGCCTGTTGTATTTTGATGTCGTCTACTATCAGTTTACATCTCAAAGGTGTCTTAGATGTAGTCATACATTTTGTTTTGACTGCGGATATTGACATACTTAGTGTCTTGGCAACTTTATTAATCAGGAACAGGAGTCTCTGGAGGTCATCTTCATTTTCTGCTATCAGTACAGTATAATCTGCATAGCACAAGATGTTTATTTCTTTGTTCCCTATTTTGTATCCCCGTAGCTTCCGAACTTGTCTGATAATTTCATCCATCATAATATTGAATAGCAATGGCCACAGGGAGTCTCCTTCTCGTATGCCTCTTTCTACTGCTATTGGTTCAGTGAGAGCGTTGTTGATCTTTGCTTGGACTTATCAAAAGCTTTCTCGAGGTCAATGAAACAGAAGAATGCTGGTTTGTTGTATTCAATTGATTTTTCCGTTACTTACAAATGCAGCATCTGTACAGGATCTACCAGTTCTAAAACTTTGTTGTTCATCCGCGAGAGTGGTGTGTTCGTTCATGATGTCAGTAATAATTTTTGTTATTTACTTAAGGGCAGTAGACAAAAGATTTATTCCTCTGTAATTTGCAGATACTTGTGTATCGCCTTTTTTAAACAGTAGCAGAAGCGTACTTATTCGCTATTCGTCCGGAATCATGCTATGTTGCAGTAACCTGTTGGTAAGTTTTGTCAGATCTTGGACTAGCATTTCTCCTCCATATTTGAGGAGTTCGTTGGAAATGTCAACTTGGCCTGGAGTTTTCCTATTGTTGCGCGTATGTTCTGGGGAACATCGCATTATCATTTTGCCCAAATGTCTGTAAATTTCGAATTTTTTGACAAAAATTGTCTCAAACGATTTGGTTCGATTCCCCGTTGAAGAATTCGAGGTCAAATTTGATTGGCCATTGCCACGATAACTTGAGAACAGAAGAAGCTAGCGACTTGAAATTTTCAGGATAGGTGGCGCATCCCAATACAACGGAAAACTCCGTTAATGGGCATAATCGGTCCAATGGTTTCCGAGTAATAATTTTGGTTTCAACCAATATGAATCCGTTCGAATTGAAACTTGATGAATAGTTGTAGAATATAAACCTGAGCACGTTTGGGAAATTTTGTGAGAATTGTATCTCTAGAAATAAAAAAAAAATTATTCAAAAATATTTTTCGTTTCTCGATAACATGAGAACGGTGAGAGAAAACGATTTGAAATTCTCAGGTTAGGTTGCACATCTGAATGCGACATTTGAGTTTGTTTATAAGCATAATCTGCCAAACTGTTTTGGAGTTATACCCATCTGAAATGTGGTTGTTATTTCCTCAATAACTCGGAGAATATAAAACCGATCCAATTCAAAAATGGTTATTAGATGTAGAATGCCAACTAAAAATTTCTTGCAAAATTTCGTGTGGATCGTATCACTAGAAAATTTTTGAAAAATCATTGAAAATTATCGAAAAAAATTCTGTATATCAAAAACTATTCATCCGATATCAGTGAAGTTTTGCGAGAGCCTTCAAAACCTAACTCGACAACCAAGTTCAGAGTTTGAACATGATCGGATATATATTGTTGGACATTCGAGCAGCCTTCTGTGAGTCCAGTAGATGGATGGGTGACCGTTGCCTCGATAACTAACGAAAGGAGGTAGGGACTTGGAATTTTCAGGGTATGTTGCGTATCCGAATGGGAGAGCTAAGTTCGCAAAATCAGTCCAACGGTTCCGGAGTTATACCCACCTGGAATATTATTTTCTCGATACTCAAAAAATATAAACTCGATCGAATTGAAGCTTGGTAACTAGTTGTAAAATATCGATATAAAGACGTGTTTAAAATTTTGTAAGAACTGTATTGAAAATTTCAAAAAAATTACGAAAAAAGAATGTTTCGAATTTACCATGGTAAATTCGATTAAGAGAGTGTCCAATACAGGAGAACGGACAATAGAATTCACCATGGTAAATTCTATTAAGAGTGTCCAATACAGGAGAATGGACAATAGGACATACGCGCAAAAGCTCCCGACTTCACGCAGTGCTTGAATCAATTTTTACGCGTATGTTCTGGGGAACATCGCGTTATAGTTTTACCCAAATGTCTGTAACTTTCGAATTTTTGGAAAAAAAATGGTCTCAAACGATTAAGTTCGACTCTCCAATGAAGAATTCGAGGTCAAATTTGATTCTGTCCGGCCGGCAGGCCGGCCGTTGCCACGATAACTTGAGAACGAAAAGAGCTAACGACTTGAAATTTTCAGGGTAGGTGGAGCATCTCAATACGACGGACAAGTTCGTTAATGGGCATAATCGTCCCAGCGGTTTCCGAGTAATATATTTGTTTTCAACCAATATAAATCCGATCAAATTGAAACTTGGTGAGTAGTTGTAGAATATGAACCTTAGCACGTGTGTGAAATTTTGTGCGAATCGTATGGCTAGGAAATTATTAAAAAAAAAAATTGGTTCAAGCACTGACGTGAAGTCAGAAGCTTTTGCGCGTATGTTCTATTGTCCATTCTCCTGTATTGGACACTCTTCTTAATCGAATTTACCATGATGAATTCTATTGTCTATTCTCCTGTATTGGACACTCTTCTCAATCGAATTCACCATGATGAATTCTATTGTCCATTCTCCTGTATTGGAGACTCTTCTTAATCGAATTTGCCATGATGAATTCTATTGTCCAGAATGGACAATTGTCCAGAATGGACAATAGAATTCATCATGGCAAATTCGATTAAGAAGAGTCTCCAATACAGGAGAATGGACAATAGAATTCATCATGGTGAATTCGATTAAGAAGAGAGTGTCCAATACAGGAGAATAGACAATAGAATTCATCATGGTAAATTCGATTAAGAAGAGTGTCCAATACAGGAGAATGGACAATAGAACATACGCGCAAAAGCTTCTGACTTCACGTCAGTGCTTGAACCAATTTTTTTTTCGTGACTTTTTAAAAATTTTCTAGGGGTACGGTTCTTGAAATTTTTTTTTTCGTCATTTTTTTCAAATTTTCTAGGGATACGATTCTTACAAAATTTTAAACACGTCTTTAGGTTGATTTTCTACTACTAGTTACCAAGCACCAATTCGATCGAATATTTATTTTTTGAGTTATCAAGGAAATAATATTCCAGGTGGGTATAACTCGGAAACCCTTAGACCGATTATGCCCAAAATTGAACCCAACTCTCCCTTTCGGATACGCAACCTACCCTGAAAATTGCAAGTTTCTATCTCCTTTTGTTCGAAAGTTATCGAGGCAACGGTTACCCATCTACTGAACTCACACAAGAATGCTCGAATCTCCAACAATATTTAACCGATCGTATTAAAACTTGAAAATTGGCAGTAGAGTTAGGTTATGAAGGCTCTCGCAAAATTTCAGCAATTTCAAACGAATAGTTACTGATATATAAAATTTTTTTTTTTTATTTTCAATGATTTATTAAAAATTTTCTACAAATGCTATCCTCACCAAATTTTGCAAACATTTTTGCGTTGGCATTCTACAACTAATGACCATGTTTGAATTCAATCGGTTCAGTATTTTTCGAGTTAATGAGGTACAAAAACCACCAAATTTCAGAAAATTTCAGATGGCTATAACTCTAAAACCGTTAGGCCGATTATGCTCATAATCAAACTGAAATGTCGCGTTCTAGTGCACATCCTAACCTGAACATTTCAAGCCGCTATCTCATTCCGTTCTCAAGTTATCGTGACAACAAAAATATTTTTTAATAATTTTTTTAAAATTTTCTAGCCGTACGATTCGCACAAAATTTCACAAACGTGCTTAGGTTCATATTCTACAACTACCCACCAAGTTTTAAATTGATCGGATTTATAATGGTTGAAAACAAAATTATTACTCGGAAACCACTGGGCCGATTATGCCCATTAACGAACTTGTCCGTCGTATTGAGATGCGCCACCTACCCTGAAAATTTCAAGTCGCTAGCTCTTTTCGTTCTCAAGTTATCGTGGCAACGGCCGGACGGACGGACGGCCGGACGGCCGTACGGCCGGACGGACAGAATCAAATTTGACCTCGAATTCTTCATTGGGGAGTCGAACTTAATCGTTTGAGACCATTTTCGTCAAAAAATTCGAAAGTTACAGACATTTGGGCAAAACTATAACGCGATGTTCCCCAGAACATACGCGCAAAAATTATTAAAAAATATTTTTGTTGTCACGATAACTTGAGAACTTCTGAAATTTTGTGGTTTTTTGTTCCTCATTAACTCGAAAAATACTGAACCGATTGAATTCAAACATGGTTATTAGTTGTAGAATGCCAACGCGGAAATGTTTGCAAAATTTGGTGAAGATAGCATTTGTAGAAAATTTTGAATAAATCATTGAAAATAAAAAAAAATAATTCTATATATCAGTAACTGATCGTTTCAAATTGCTGAAATTTTGCAAGAGCCTTCATAACCTAACTCTACTACCAATTTTCAAGTTTCAATACGATCGGTTAAATATTGTTGGAGATTCGAGCATTCTTGTGTGAGTTCAGTAGATGGGTGACTGTTGCCTCGATAACTTTCGAACGAAAGGAGATAGGGACTTGCAATTTTCAGGGTAGGTTGCGTATCCGAAAGGGAGAGTTGATTTCGATTTTGGGCATAATCGGTCCAATGGTTTCCGAGTTATACCCACCTGGAATATTATTTCCTTGATAACTCAAAAAATAAATATTCGATCGAATTGAAGTTTGGTAACTAGTAGTATAAAATCAACATAAAGACGTGTTTAAAATTTTGTAAGAACCGTACCCCTAGAAAATTTGAAAAAAATGACGAAAAAAAAATTTTTAAGAACCGTACCCCTAGAAAAATTCAAAAAAATTTACCATGGTAAATTCGAATTAAGTGTGTCCAATACAGGAGAATGGACAACATAATTTACCATGGTAAATTCGATTAAGGGTGTCCAATACAGAAGAATGGACAATTGAACATACGCGCAAAAGCTTCTAACTTCACGTCAGTGCTTGTTTTTTCGTATTTTTTGTGAAATTTTTTAGGGTAACGGTTCTTGAAAAATTTTTTAAATTTTTTAGTGCTTCCCTCACTTCTTCAGATCCTATTTCAATTGATGTTTTTCTTGGGGGGTTCTTTTGTTGAAGTAGACTCGTTGTTTTTATGAAGGTCTCTGAGGTATTTGATCCATGTTTCCTTTTCGATCTTGCCAACTTATTTCATAAGTTCATTGATCTCCTTACTTTGGTTTCTTATAAAGTGCCATATTTGTTTTTGAAGCCCGTAGAAGTCATTCTCTAGCTGTTTGGAAAACTTTTTCCAGTGATTCTTCTTAAGCTGTCGGACCATCTGATTAGTTTTTTCCCGAATCTTTTTATAGGTATTATACGATATTAGATGTTCGTTTTATTGTTCCTGCTGCTTCTAAAGCAGCCTTTTTAATATTTGATTTCAGCTCTTCCCAACTCAAAGAGTTGGGTCTTTTTGGTGGTCCCTCTTTTTTGGGGTGCATTTTAGTTTAATCATTCCGAGTAGCAAGCTATGATCACTTCCAACATTTGCTGAATTATGTGTTCTGATATCAAGTATTTGGGAAGGGATGATACATTTATTCGTGAGAATGTAGTCAATAGTCGATTGTTGACCTTGGATGTTGCTGAATGTATATTTGTGCTGGGGTTTATGATCGAAGAATGTATTATTATTAATCATCAATCCGTTCAGCGAGCAGAGACTTATCATAAGTTTCCCGTTGTCGTTCAGATGACGTTCATTGAACCACTGCATAATTCCAGGAACATGTTCTCTACCAATGCGCGCGTTGAAAGCTCCGATGACAATGGTGGGCTCTCTTAGTGGAAGTGAGAAGATCATGTCTTCGAGCTCATTAAAGAATGATTCCCTTACTTCCTTAGGTGTATTGTCTTCTGGTGCATAAATCGACATTATATTCAAGGGACCCGATTCCGTTGTCATACTTACTAGGACTATCCGAGATGATATGTATTGGCAATTTTCTATCGTATCAACAAGTTTTTGCGCGTATGTACTGTGCAACATCGCGTCATTTTGCTCAAATGTCTGTAATTTTCGAATCTTCCGCCGAAAATGGTCTCAAACGATTGAGTTCGACTTCCTGATCAAGAATTCGAGGTCAAATTTGATATTGTCCGGCCGGCCGCTGCCACGATAACTTGAGAACCGAAAGGGATAGCGACTTTAAAATTTCAGGGTAGGTGGCGTATCCCAATAGGACGGACAAGTTCGTTAATGGGCATAATCGGCCCAACGGTTTCCGAGTAATAATTTTTTCTATAATCAATACTGATCCGATCGAACTGAAACTTGGTGAGTAGTTGTAGAATATAAACCTAAGAAAGTTTGTGAAATTTTGTGAACATCGTATCGCTGGAAAATTTAAAAAAATATTAATTACGTCACGATATTATAAAAACGGAAAGAGATAGCGACTTGAAATTTTCAGGTAAGGTTGAAATTCTTAATGCGCCATTCATGTTCGTTTAAAGGCATAATCGGCAAAACGGTTTTGGAGTTATACCCATCTGAAATTTGGTTGTTATTCCTTAAATAACTCGAGAAATGCAAAACTGAACCAATTCAAACATGATTATTAGTTGTAGATGGCAACGCGAAAATTCTTGCAAAATTTTGTGAGGATCGTATGACTAGAAAATTTTCAAAAATATCATAGAAAATTATTGAAAAAAAATTCTATATATCAGAAACTATTCGTCCGGTATCGTTGAAATTTTGCAAGAGCCTTCAGAACCTAACTCTACTAACTTGGAACCAAGTTCCAAGTTTTAACATGATCGGATCTTTATAGTTGGATATCCGAGCAGCCTTGTGTGAGTTCAGTGGCTGGATGGGTGAGCATTGCCTCGACAACTCTCGAACGAAAGGAGATAGGGACTTGCAATTTTCAGGATGGGTTGCAAATCTGAATGGAAAAGTTAAGTTCGCTGTTTGCCATAATCGCCCCAACGGTTTCGGAGTTATACCCATCCGGAATATTATTTCCTTGATAACTCAAAACATATACACTCGATCGAATTGAAGCTTGATAACTAGTTGTAGAATATCGACATGAAGACGTATGTAAAATTTTGTGGGGACCGTACCACTAACAAATTTTTAGAAAATTACGAAAAAATATTATGTATCTAGTGATTCCTTGAGAATGGATAGAAATAGCGACTTGCAGTTTTCAGGGTAGATTATGCATCTAAATACGACATTTGAGTTCGTAAACTAGCATAATCGGCCAAATGTTTTTGGAGTTATATCAATCTGAATTTTGGTTGTTATTTCCTCAATAACTCAAAAAATACAAATCCGATCCAATTCAAATATGGTTATTAGTTGTAGAATGCCAACGCGAAAGGTCTTTCAAAATTTTGTGGGGATCGTAGAACTAGAAATTTTTTTTAAAATATTTTAAAAAAATTGGTTCAAGCACTGACGTGCAATACAGGAGAACAGACAATATAACTCACCATGGTAAATTCGATTAAGAGATCCAATACAGAAGAATGGACACTCTAAATCGAATTTACCATGGTGAATTCTATTGTCTGTTTTCCTGTATTGGACACTCCTTATCGAATTTACCATGGCAAATTCGGAGTGTCCAATACAGGAGAACAGACAATAGAATTCACCATGGTAAATTCGATTAAGAGTGTCCAATAATGGAGAATGGACAAGAGAACATACGCGCCAAAGCTTCTGACTTCACGTCAGTGCTTGAACCATTTTTTTTGTGTATTGCTATTCCTAGTCCTTCTTTGGCTCTTTCACTTTTGTCGATACCGCTGTATACTAACAGGTAGTCGTCGTCCTTGTCTTTTCTTTTTTGTTTCTTGAAGAGCACATATGTCCATTCTATTATCACTAAGTTCTTGCATAGTTTCTTGTTAATTGTCGTTTAAAATTTTGATGTTCCACTAACCTACTCTCATGATTTCCTAGCTTTTCCGTTTCATAATCCTTTGCCTTGCATGTGTCGTCAACCGTTTATCCATCCTGTTCCGAAGCAAATATTCGGGTCTGTGAGCAGAAGGAAGTTTTACGCCAGGCAGGAAGCTAACCTCACCTAGCAACCCTCGTCCCTTATCCGGGCTTGGGACCGGCAACATGGTCATCAAGCTGCTCAATCCACCCGAGTAACCAAGCAGGCGGAGTTAGAGACCTTATTATGATTATAATAATCCTCCTAGGTCTTCCGCAAGGAGATCGCTCAGAATTTCCTAAGATATTTTACGACTAACGAGAGTCAGTTGTATTATGTGGCGACTTTTTTACAGTATTAGCTTAGATACAGCACTGTTAATTTTTGACCCGACAGTGAATGGTGTCCACTACCCTCTGGGTTGATCTCCAACTCGATCTATCGACTGAGCTTGAAACATTGATCATTTAATTCATATTAGCCAGCGTGAACACGTGCGCCAAACAGTACTGACTGCAAGTCAAGAGCTTTTGGGCGTATGTTCTATGGTCCATTTTCCTGTATCGGACACTCCAAATCGAATATACCATGTTCTATTGTCCATTCTCCTATATTGGACACGAATCGAATTTACCATGGTAGATTCAATCAAGAGTGTCCAATACAGGAGAATGGACTATAGAACATGGTAGATTCGATTAAGAGTGTCCAATACTAGAGAATGGATAATAGAACACATGCGCAAAAGCCTTCAACTTCACGTCTGTGCTTGAACCAATTTTCGGAATAATTATCATTCAGATCATTCGAGATCGTTAATAAAATCCAGCCTATGTGAAAAAAAAAATTGGTTCAAGCACTGACGTGAAGTCAGGAGCTTTTGCGCGTATGTTCTATTGTCCATTCTCCTGTATTGGACACTTTTAATCGAATTTACCATGATGAATTCTATTGTCTATTCTCCTGTATTGGAAACTCTTAATCTAATTCACCATGGTAAATTCGATTAAGACTGTCCAATACAGGAGAACAGACAATAGAATTTACCATAGTCAATTCGATTAAGTGTGTTCAATACAGGAGGATGGTCAATAGAACATACGCGCAAAAGCTCCTGACTTCACGTCAGTGCTTGAATCAATTTTTTTTCGTGAAGTCAGGAGTTCTTGCGCGTATATTCTTTTGTCCATTCTCCTGTATTGAACACTCTTAATCGAATTTAACATGGTGAATTCTATTGTCTGTTCTCCTGTATTGGACACTCAATCGAATTTGCCATGGTGAATTCGATGAAGGCTGCCCAATACAGGAGAATAGACAATAGAATTCATCATGGTAAATTCGATTAAAAGTGTCCAATAAAGGGGAATGGACAATAGAACATACGCGCAAAAGCTCCTGACTTCACGTCAGTGCTTGAACCAATTTTTTTTTTTCGTGAAGTCAGGATAGAAAGCAATGATAAAAAAATTAACACATTATTGTCTACCTTCAATTCTTCTTTAGGAGAAGAATACATATTACTGGAATTAATGTCATATTTAAATAATCAAAGTAAAGAAAATTATAAGTTTAGTTACTAACATATTGAATGAAATTCAATTGAATTCCAGTAATATTCAATTACTTATTCTTAACCAATAAATGTCCATTGATAGATCTAAAGGTGATGAGGTGAAACATAAAGATATATTCTCATTAGTGATAGAAAAACTGGCCTAACATTCCTCTCTACCCATCACGAGATTCAATATCCACAAATGAGCCTCTCACCTCACAAGATCAGAAAGTGTGGTTAATTTAAAGTTAAGTTTTGAAGCCTTCAGCAAAATTTCAGCGATATCATATTAAAAATAATACATAGCCTTTCAAAAGTCCCCTCTCACAAATATACTCCTCTGAAGGCACATGGATCTCTTGAAGAAGAATCATCACCTTCTCTATTCCTCAAAGATATTAACTCTTGTTCATAGAAATCCCTTCAATATTTAGTTGCCTCCTCCTAAGGACTCTTTCAAAACCAGGTCTGACCGCTAATGTAGGGCTATCATCTCCCATAGATTTGTGATGAAATAACACGATTTTCCCAACAACATACGCGCAAAAATATGTCATCATGACATTCATATTTTTGAAGGTTCGCGCAAAAATACGACCATACACAACATATCATACGACGATTCGCATCCAGCTACCGAACTCACAAAAGGCTGTTCGGTTCTCCAACAATATGGATCCGAACGTGTTCAAACTTAGAACTCTGCAGTAGAGTTAGTTTCTGAAGGCTCTTCCAAAATTTCAGCCATGCCGGACGAATAGTTTATGATATATAGATTATTTTCAATCATTTTCTTGAAATTTTCTAGTTATACCATCCTCACGAAATTCTGCAAGAATTTTCGCGTTGGCATTCTACAACTAATAACCATGTTTGAATTCAATCGGTTCTGTATTTTTCGAGTTAATGAGGAACAAAAAACAACCAAATTTCAGATGGCGATAACTCTAAAACCGTTTGGTCGATTATGCTTATAAACGAACTCAAATGTCGCATTCAGATGCACAACCTAACCTGAAAATTTCAAGCCGCTATCTCCTTCCGTTCTCAGGTTATCGTGTCATGAATAATATTTTTCAATAATTTTTTTAAAATTCTCTAGCGACACGATTCTCATAAAATTTCACAAACATGCTTAGGTTTATATTCTACAACTATTCACCAAGTTTAAATTCGATCGGATTTATTTTGGTTGAAAACAAAATTATTACTCGGAAACCATTGGGCCGATTATACCCATTAACAAACTTGTCCATCGTATTGGGATGCGCCAGCTATCCTGAAAATTTCAAGTCGCTAGCTTTTTCCGTTCTCAAGTTATCGTGGCCGGACGGCACCACAGAATTAAATTTCACATTTGGGCAAAATGAACGGATTTATTTTGGTTGAAAACAAAATTATTACTCGGAAACCATTGGGCGGATTATATCCATTAACGAAATTGTCCGTCGTATTGGGATGCGCCAGCTACCCTGAAAATTTCAAGTCGCTAGCTTTTTCCGTTCTCAAGTTATCGTGGCCGGACGGCACCACAGAATTAAATTTCACATTTGGGCAAAATGATAACGCGATGTTCCCCAGAACATACGCGCAAAAAACCCAATACTCGGGCCGTTATCCCTCTCCGTGAGTTTTTTCCACATGTTGTTGTAATTTCCAGTCGTTCGAACAGCTCAAAAAACGGCAGCGACCATATTCGATCTTGAATGTTCTGGAAGGTTCCAGAAGACCGGAAATCTGTTATCGACCAATGAATGGTCTCGCTGGCCCTTCTCAATCCAAACTTTCCCGGAAATGCCAATACGTAACTTCATTTTAGGAAGTCTATAAATTGGTTGTGCTCAGCTATTCTATGAATAATTTTTTTTACGCTCTAGTTCCTCGGAACTGAGTGCTTATCAATTTGCCCAAATGTCTGTAATGTTCGAATTTTTGGCTGAAAATGGTCTCAAACGATTTGGTTCGACTCACTGATCAAGAATCCGAGGTTGAAATCGATTCTGTCCGGCCCGTCCGGTCGGCCGTAGGCACGATAACTCTCGAACGAAAAGAGTTAGAGGATTGAAATTTGCAAGGTGGGTTTGGAGCGTAAATATCTCGGACAAGTTCGTTAATGGGCGAAACCAATCAAGTGGTTTCGGAGTTATGGCCAATTTTAGTAACACACATTTTTTATGAATATTTCCGAAACCGATTACTCGATCTATCTGAAATTTAGCATCAAATTGTAGAATCATGACCTCTATACGCATGTGAAGTTTTGTATTGACCAGGTTCCGGCAAAGTATCAAAAAAAAATTTTCAAAATATTAAAAAAAAAATTCTACAATAACTCTCGAACGGAATGTGCTAGGCAGTTGAAATTTTCAGAGCAGGTTAGGGAGATGAATATTTCGGTTAATTTCGTTATTGGGCAAAATAGGCCAGATTGTTTCGGAGTAACGAGAAAAAATTTTTTTTTTTTAAGCATCAAATTTCAAATTCAATTTTTATTTAAGATGCAGTTTCACCATTAAAATTCATCGATATCATTTTCCAACAAGCTAATACTTTCGGAGATATGATTTTTCTAAATTTCAATACTGAATCGTACTTCTATGTTTTCACAGAATGCTATAATTATTCTATCTAAGCTTTATTATATGATCTGTGTTCATACTCGTACATTTCATCCTGTTCTATAAGAGAGAGTCAAATTCAGTTCAGCTATTTTAATTTGATTTCTTCCATGGTGCAGTTCTCATCCTCAGATTGCTCATTCATTTAATCTTGATAAATAAACTATTATTTGAATTGAATTTCCTTTATGATGCAGTTCTGTCATAAGAATACATTGATATAATTCCCATCTCTGAGAAACCAATACTTTCGGAGATATAATTTGTCTGTTTGAACTAGAGCGCCAGAGAGCTCCTGTCCACAGGGCTTGAACCCATTTTTTTTTATTTCAATTCAGTTTCCGAGAAAAGACTCATATAGTTAAGAAACTTAATGAGAACATCGATGATTTTTGCGCGTATGTTCTGGGGAACATCGCGTTATCATTTTGACCAAATGTTCCGAATTTTTTGACGAAAATGGTCTCAAACGATTTGGTTTGACTCCCCAATGATGAATTCGTGGTCAAATTTGATTCTGTCCGGCCGTTATAATAATAATAATAATAATAATCCTTTATTTCCTCACTGACAATGTTTACACTGTATAGGAATAGTCAAAACTACATGAGTAAATTTCCAAATGTTAGTAATTTTGTCAATAATTTTTAATGAGACTCTCAAAGTCGCTGTAACTATATATACTATTTTCAATTAATAAGGTTTTTAATTTTTTCTTGAAGGTTGTAAATGGTAGGTTCCTCAGCTGGTCTGGTAGCATGTTGTAAAGTTGTACTCCAACATTATGGGTTTTCCTCAGTCTCCTATGTGGCTGTATAATATCTTTGTTTCTAGTATTGTACTCGTGCTGTTCTGAATGCTTTGTATATCTGCTAAGGTTTTCTCTTATGTGTATTAACTTTTTGTATATTATTACTGCATACAGCGTCATTATTCTTGATTCTGTGAATAGGTTTCTGCAACTTGTATTCCATGGGACCCCATAGATAGTTCTCATGGCTGTTTTCTGCATTCTAAATATTTTATTTAAGTGCACAGTTGCTCCATCACTCCAACAGTTTATGCCGTAAGTCATCCTGGAATGGAAAAGGGAGTAGTAGGCAGTTCTGCTGCACCCATATTGGTGACCTCTGCAATTTTCCTTAAAGCATACGTTGCCCCAGCTAGTTTAGTGCTAAGATTATCAATGTGCACCCCCCAGCCCAATTGTGTGTCCAGCCGTACTCCCAAACAATTTACCGAGTTCAATCCTGTATTTTGACCCGTTTGTTTGACACTGAAGACTAATGATGTTGTTTTATCAGTGTTTAGAAATAATTCGCTGGTGTTGAACCACTTTTTGGCTTGGGTAATAATGTCTTCATACGTCGATTGTATGGTGGTGTTGTTGTCAATCTCTACTGCATATGTTGAGTCATCGGCAAACATGCAGGAAGTAACAGTTCTTGGTATTACATCGGTTGGCATTGTCAGGGTTATGTTACGTGGCATGTCGTTAATATAGACAAGGAACAGTAGAGGACCCAGTCTTGATCCTTGGCCAACCCCTCTTGTTATTTTTAGAGCTTCAGATTGGTGCTCAGTCATTACAACTATCTGTTGTCGGTCGGATAGGTATGATCTATACCACGTATACGACGTATACGACGTATACCACGTCTATCCAGCTTATCCAGTAATATCGAGTGATTTACACAATCGAATGCTGCTGACAAATCTGTGAAGATTCCCAAACATTTGTTCTTATTTTCAAAACACTCCTGAACATATTCAACTAAAAAGTTAATTGCTTCAGCCGTTGATGTTCCTCTCCGAAATCCAAACTGGTTACTGCACAATATTCGCTCCGCATTCAAGAAGTCCACAAGGTAACCACAGGCGACGCCTTCCACTATCTTTGAAAATGCTGGCAATATTGCAATTTGTCTAAAATTACCTGGCATTGAAAGATCTCCCTTTTTGTGTATGGGGCAAATTTTTCCTATTTTCATTTTGGTTGGAAAGACTCCTTCTTCAAGACATGTATTTAGAATATCCACTAATGGATCAATGAGCCATGCACATTTTTTTATAATAAAGACAGTGTTCCCATCTATATCCTCTGTTTTTTTGCTTTCAATTTATTCAAAATGGATCTTATTTCATGTTCGGTTACTAGATTAAAAATCATTGAATTCCTTATAGAGTATTTTTCCATTAAATCTGTGGGACATATATTGGTTTTGTCCAGGTTTTTTATGATGTTATTTGCATTATTTACAAAGAAGTTGTTCAATTCATTGGCAGTCAGGTTTTCAGGTTTAGTTTGTTTTCTTAAATGCCTTAAATTCCAGATTGTTTTGTTTTTGTTGTCTGAATTCAGGATTTGTGTATTATATAGGTTTTTTTTAGATGTTTGTAATAATTTAAGATATTTCTTTTTGTAGTCGACATAAATCTGTTTGTTTCCCTCACTTGGATGTGCCTTATAACATGAATACAAAAACATTAGCTTTCCTTTCTCTTCCATAATATTTGGGGTTATCCAACGAGGTGTGGGAGATCTTTTTTTGATTGGTACTAGTTGGAAGCATAGGTTATAATAATACATATAAGTTTCAATGAAAATGTTGTACTTGTCCTCTGCTGTCTTGGCTGCGCAGACTTCCTTCCATTCCTCTCTACTCAGGTAGTACTGCATGAGATTGATTGCCTCTTCTTTGTGTACATCTTCTTCAATTTTGGAGTTGACATCCACTCGACTTCCTCTTCAAATGTTAATAACTGAGCTTTGTGATCAGCCGTACACAGCCGTTGCCACGATAACTTGAGAACGGAAAGAGCTAGCGACTTGAAATTCTCAGGGTAGGTGGCGCATCCCAATTCGACGGACAAGTTCGTTAACGGGCATAATCGGCCCAATGGTTTCCGAGTAATAATTTTGTTTTCAACCGATATAAATCCGATCGAATTGAGACTTGTGAGTAGTTGTAGAATAGAACGTATGCACGTTTGTGAAATTTTGTGCGAATCGTATGGCTAGAAAATTATTAAAAAATATTTTTGTTGTCACGATAACTTGAGAACGGAAAGAGATAGCTTGTAGAATGTCAGCGCTAAAATTCTCCTGTATTGGACACTTAATTCGATTTTACCATGGTAAATTCGAATTAAGAGTGTTCAATACAGGAGAATGGACAACATAATTTACCATGGTAAATTCGATTAAGGGTGTCGAGTACAGGAGAACGGACAATAGAACATACGCCCAAAAGCTACTGACTTCACGTCAGTACTTGAACCAATTTTTTTTTCGTAATTTTTTTGAAAATTTCTAGGGGTACGGTTCTTACAAACATTTTTATTAATTACTGATGAATTTAGTGTGCGAGCATGTACCAAGAAGAAAATGTTGTAAACGCTTTCCATCCTATTTCTCTAGGTAATCGATAGTAATTATCAAGCGAATAACCGCATTCATAAAAGATGGAAAATTTACCGTCACCCAGATGATTTCGCTACTTCTAAAGATCTGAGACGACCGTCTAAGCAGCTAATAGAAGCAGATTAGTCCAGATATCCTCAAAATATTGAAAATGAAATGGAAGTAAATAAAAATTTTTTTTCAAGTTTGTTTCACATCACAAACAGCGTAGTACCTAGATTCTCTACATCGATGGCTCACGAAGATGAAGTGGCGACTAGTGCGCTGGACAATTCGAGCCTTTTCTCGAAGTTTTTTAAGGGTGTGTTTTAACCTTCCTCAGATGATCCACAACATTTTCAAAACGTCTCCAACATCTACAGCAGTAACTATCTGAGCACTGTGTATTTACTCAATGAAAAATTATATACGATTTACACTTATTTATTCAATATTGTGACGCGTTTCGTCGACACAGCGACTTCATCAGACTACATCATACATACATAATATTGAATAAATAAGTGTAAATCGTATATAATTTTTCATTGAGGTAATATGGATTTGCATCAAGTAAAAGCCACAAGCATTAAATTTTTTCACTGTGTATTTGACGCAGGAAGAAATTTCTCGGGCTCTTGAAGATTTAAATCCTTCTAAGGGAACTGGTCCCGATAATATACCTCCACAATTATTAGTTCACTGTGCATGTGCTCTCTGTAAGCTATTATATATTTTATTTACTAAATCTCTTTAAACAGGAGTTTTTCTAGGAAAAAGGAAGATTTCAGGTATACTTCCGGTTCACAAAGGTGGGGCTCCGGTTCTCATATCAAAATATCGACCAATAAGCATGTTATCTGCTATTCCTAAGCGATTTGAATCACTCGTACAGAAAAGTCTTTACCATCACGTTAAAAATATCATTTGTGAACAGCAGCATGGCTTTACAAGGGGCAGGAATCTTGAGACGAAACTGATGAGCTTTCTAGAATATATCCAATCATCTTTTGAGTGTCGGACGCAGGTTGATGCCTTCTGCTCTGATTTCAGGAAAGCCTTTGATAATATAGGTCATCGTATTCTGCTGCTGAGACTGGCTGAGGTGGGTGTATGTGGTAGTCTTTTGCGATGGTTAAGCTCCTATATTTTAAAAAGATCACAATTTGTTGTGGTTAATGGTTGCAAGTCAGAATTTTTTTCAATACCTCAGGCGTTCCGCAGGGTTCCCACCTAGGTCCTTCATTGTTCCTGATATATATCAATGATATTTCGACTTGCTTCCGGCACTCTGAGTTCCTTTTGTGATATTGAGAGGCTTAATGTGTATTGTAAGGCTAATTCCCTTTTTCTGAATGTCAATAAATGCTTCATTATAACGTACACAAAGAATGTATATAGAATCATCTTTCAATATTCTGTGAGCGGCCACCCACTTCAGCGCGTCTCTGCCATCCGTGATCTCGGAGTAACACTGGACTCCAAATTGTTGTTTGACCTACATATAGAATCCATAATAGGTGAATGCCATAAGCTGCTGGGATATATCTTCCAACACACTCGTTCATTCAAAGATAATAGCACCTTTATATTTTTCGTTTGTTTTCAGTAGAGTGAATTTTGCCTCTGTAATTTGGAACACGTAGTATTTTTGCTATATTAATAGGTTGGAGAGTGTTCAAAATAGATTTATCAGATATTTAGCCTATAGAAATAATTCAATTATATCAGATCAGGATTATTCACACGCTCGAAGAAGGTTTGGACTTATTACTCTGGTTAATCGTAGAAGGATGCCTGACATCATATTTCTTTATAAAATCATCAATAATAATTATTATTTACAAGCTTCCTCATTATTGCATGACATTCAAATTAATGTGCCGAAGGACTTAGACATCACGACTTGTTTCATATTCTATTTAGAAGAAATAAATATAATATATATATATATATATATATATATATATATATATATATATATATATATATATATATATATATATATATATATATATATATATATATATATATATATATATATATATATATATATATATATATATATATATATATATATATATATATTATATATTATATATATATATATATATATATACAGGGTGTTTCATCATAAAGTGGACAAACGAATATAGCGTGTAGATGACATCGGGAGAATCATTTTTGCTTTATGACATATACCCCGTTTTCGAAGCATAAGCGAGATACAGGGTGTTCAAGGTAATTTTTCACCAATATTCTATCCAGTGTGGTCAGTTATGTGTAACATTTGAAATAATGGTTTTTGATCATATCTCAGTATTTTTTTATGCTCAATTCTGAAATGATATAAGATTCTGAAAATAGTATTTAAAAATGGCGGAAAACCTGCAAAGTTCTAAATTTTTTTACGCGGTTGCCAATTTGAGTTTCACTCTATGAATTATCTCAAGTTTTTAAGAAATTCTGTGAAAAAAATTTTTCAAAATTCGAACACAACTTTTTTTTTACATGTCTACAGCAAAAATAAAATTTCATCCGAAATTGATGAACTTTTCCACGCTTATACTATTCTTCAACCTTAACGAAAATATGAAAACACAACCGAAAAATATCGATGGGTTTGTTTTTTATAGCCATTCAAAGTTTCCACTCGGATATCTAACTTATTCGTTTTTTGAAAACTGGTTTGGCTATGAGGCAAAAAGTTTGAAATTGAACTGCCGAAGCATTCCAGATGGAAATTAAAATTTCTCAAAAAAAAATTGTTTGCTCATATTTCAATAAAACTCTGGCCGGGATCGAACTAGTGACCTTGCAATAGAAATTACTCTTAGCTCTTGATAGAAATTGAAATTATTCGGAACATATTAATTATCGTTACCTAGCAACGGTAATTCAAAGCATTTGATAGATTATTCGAATTCACTGAATATTATTTCGCAAGTTTCTTGAAAACCATTTTAATTTGAGCAGAAATGAAATATTCAATCTTGGAGAAAAATGATATGGTTCAGGCTTATTATGAAGCGAATTCCTCAGGGAGGAAAGCGAGAGAAATATACGCCCGCAGATTTCCAAGCCGATCAGTACCAAACTTTAAAACATTTATGGCAACAGTACGTAAATTACGTGAAGATGGCACTCTTAACCGAAAGAAAAAAGAAACAATACGAAGTCACGATGAACGTGTCCTGGATTTGGTTGAGAGTATTCCTAAAATATCAACTAAAATGATATCTAATCACCCCAGTGTGAACCAAAGTAAATCGACTGTATGGAGAGTTCTAAAGAGGAATCACTACCACCCATATCATTTTCAAAGATGTCAAAAATTAGAAGAAGGTGATTGCAGTAAAAGGAAAGAATTCTGTGAATTCATTTTAAGAAGAACGCGTGCGAATAGAGATTTTCCACGTCTCGCTTTATTCAGCGATGAAGCGACCTTTCATAGAGATGGATTTTTTAACAGAAAAAATAATGTGGTATGGCAAATCAATAATCCACATTCTTCGGTTTCGATGAATAGTCAAAAAAGGTTTTCAGTCAATGCTTGGGCGGGAATGAAGGACAGATTCATCATCGGGCCTTTCATTCTCCCTGAAACATTGACTGGAAATGGTTACTATCAATTTTTACGAGAGACTCTACCAGATCTCATGGAAAATATTCCTTTGAATCAATTTAGAGGTATTTGGTACCAACACGATGGTTGTCCTGCGCACACAGTCAGGAGTGTACGCGAGTTTCTAGACTCCCAATACCCACGGCGATGGATTGGTCGGTTTGGACCTGTTGCATGGCCTCCATGTTCTCCAGATCTAACTCCACTGGATTTTTATTTCTGGGGTCATATGAAAAGTCTGGTCTACGACAAGCGAGCTCCAGTAGAATCGAAAGAAGAATTGATTCAACGAATTGAATCAGCTGCCCAGGAAATTCGTCATAATCAAGGAATGATAGGTTCAGCGGTGAACAGTGTGGTGAAAAGAGCGAGACTGTGTGTTCAAATGAATGGGAATATTTTTGAAACTGAATTATAATCTTTAATTTCGTCAGAGTTGTTCAATTAATTGTTAAATTTGTCTGCTATTGTGTTATATTCTTGCGTTAGTGAAATATAAAATGAAATATTCAAGAAAATTTTGATATAAGACAATATTCTCTCAATTTCTTGATTTTCTTGATTCGCTGAACCAAATAATTATTTCCAACATTGATTATTTAATTTCTGCTCGAATTGAAATATTTTATAAGAAACTAACGAAATATTATTCAGTTGAATTCGAACATACTGTCAAATTCTGTGAATTACTGTTGCTAGGTAACGATAATTGATATGTTCTGAATAATTTCAATTTCTATCTAGAGCTAAGAGTAATTCCTATCGCAAGGTCACTAGTTCGATTCCAGCCAGAGTTTTATTGAAATATGAACAAAAAAATTTTTTTTTGAGAAATTTTAATTTCCATCTGGAATGCTTCGGCAGTTCAATTTCAAACTTTTTGACCTCATAGCCAAACCAGTTTTCAAAAAACGAATAAGTTAGATATCCGAGTGGAAACTTTGAATGGCTATAAAAAACAAACCCATCGATATTTTTCGGTTGTGTGTTCATATTTTCGTTAAGGTTGAAGAATAGTATAAGCGTGGAAAAGTTCATCAATTTCGGATGAAATTTTATTTTTGCTGTAGACATGTAAAAAAAAAGTTGTGTTCGAATTTTGAAAAAATTTTTTCACAGAATTTCTTAAAAACTTGAGATAATTCATACAGTGAAACTTAAATTGGCAACCACGTAAAAAAATTTAGAACTTTGCAGGTTTTCCGCCATTTTTAAATACTATTTTCAGAATCTTATATCATTTCAGAATTGAGCATAAAAAAATACTGAGATATGATCAAAAACCATTATTTCAAATGTTACACATAACTGACCACACTCGATAGAATTGTGGTCAAAAATTACCTTGAACACCCTGTATCTCGCTTATGCTTCGAAAACGGGGTATATGTCATAAGGCAAAAATGATTCTCCCGATTTCATCTACACGCTGTATTCGTTTGTCCAGTTTATGATGAAACACCCTGTATATATAAACATATAATATAATATAAACATAAAATAATGTGGGGCTTTGTGGACTAATGTCCGTCAGTAATGAATTCTTGCGGTCATGCGACGTCGATTTATCTGTTGTTTCCTTACCTTCTTGAAGCGAACTCTTATAAATGCATTCCGTTAACTTCTCTAGTTTTGCTGTATATTTGTGGTTGTTGTTTTTATTGGCATGGTGGCATTTGTCAGTATCACTGAAGAGTTTAATATTTACTTGTACTTATGATTATTGCTATTTTATTATTATAAATATTTCAATAGTTAGAGATTAATTTTATATGAAATGTGCCATACATTTTCTTTTCTTTTTACTCTATGAATGCTTTTATGGGTTTTATATAGGGCTGCCACCTCTCCGGGTTTGACCCGGAGTCTACGGGTTTGCTTGGTTGATATCCGGGCTACGGGTTTGACGTAAATATCTCCGGGTCGTACCGGGCGACGGCCGATGTAGCGAAAAGACCTGCGATCTCTGATCAACAAGCGTCGATGTGAGTAACTTAAGTAAGTTGCAGTTCGCCGAGCGAACTGGAAAGGGAAATAGGTAGGGAGTAGGGGTATAGCACATGCGCATAAGGAATATTAGCTCAGTTCTTCGTAATAATTACGCAAATACCGGTGTTTTAAGCTTACTTTTTAACCCGGCATTACACAGGTGGGGTCTACCGCGCCCCCAGTAAACTAACGTCTATCGTAACTTTTGCTTCCTATCTGGTATGCCATTCTGGTTACCTATAGCTTCTTGAAATATGAATATGAAGTCAACGGATAGCCGTTTTCAGTAGTGAGCTTCACATTGAATGAGAACCAGCGTGATGATTCGTGTCGAGGCCTGCTAGACCCCACCTGTGTACTAACGTTACAATTTTACTGTTTTCAAATAAAACTTTGAAAAACCGCAAGAAGGTAAGTGGTTACGTTCATATGATAAGAGTATACTATTCAAAACAATGCCATTCAATTTACAGCATGTCCTATTACGAGAGGGAGCAAGCAAGACTTTTGGCGCTTTGGAAGGTAATCGACGATGAGGAGGAATGCGAGCATGACGAAGAATTGAGGGACCCTCAAGATGTTGATGAAGTAGATTACATAAGTATCAAGAGTTATCATTCTGATAATGAAATTATAGAAAATGAATCCCAAAACGACGAAGTATCAGAGGAATAAGTAACTGACCAAAAAGGTAATTATTTTTTGGGTAAAGACTGTATTACAAAATGCAGATGATGGCCGTTGAGAATTTTCTTCTCTCTGATGGATACAGCAGGAATTAATAGTCAAGTCATTTACAGGGCCAATACTGACGACATTTCAAGAAAACGTCGACTTTTTCTAGAGGATCTAGGTCTGGCTTTGGTAGAACCAACTATGCACCTCAGAAAAAATAATCCCCGACTGACTAGAGAATTCCGAACAAAAATAGTAAGCATGTTAGGTGAAACAGAACCTGCTCCATCCATAGACAAAAAATAGGACGCGGTAGATGTCAGGAATGCCCCAGAAATCTAGATAGGAAATCAAAAAACTCCTGTGAACGCTGCGGGACATTTATATGTTTGGTTCACATGCATTTTCTGTGTAAAAATTGTATGGAATTGGGTGACCGCTAGATGTTTTTTCTATCATTCTTTTTACCACAACAATTCATATGTTGTTGAGCGAACCTTCCTCTTTGTATTCTTCCAGTTTATTTTTATTTTTAAGGAAAAATTGTTCAGTTGCTCAATTTTAAGAACATGTGTGTATTTTTGGAGCTAATTTTTGATATGTTTGGATTTCTTTTAATATAATGATAAATTTATGATTTTATGAAAGTTTCTTTGTTTTTCTTCCAAGGTTTGAGTATGATAATAACATTTCTGTTCGAATACATTTAAAAAACAGATTTGAAACCTATTTTTTATCATTTCAAAGTTGGGGTCAATGGGACCCCACCTGGGTTCTGGTGCAAAAAAATTTCACCTGTGTAACGCCGGGTTAAATATTTACGTAATAGACAGTTTTCGGAAAGTTTTTCTAATTAAAAAACCTACCTCTACCTACGTTCCAACCTAGTGTTCTTTGTTGATTAGCATAATGGAAGACGAAGAATCACATTTGAAAAAGAAAAAGAAGTACGAATCTAATTTTCAACAATCGTGGCTAGTAAATGAGAAATATAAAAAATGGGTGAGAAAAGTCGATGATAAAAACGCAAAATGTACGATTTGTAACGTGAAATTCACAGTGAAATGGGATGGTGAAAAGGCTTTATCTACCCATCTCAATAGTGGGACGCACATGAAAAAGGTGAGAAATATAGACACTAATTCGTTGATGTCGGGATTTCTGTTAAAGAAAAATTCCACTGAAGAGCTGAATGTAGCGACTATAGAAGTTGCGTCGATTTATCATGCAATAAGCCACCACCATAGTTATTTGAGCACCGATTGCGGCATTAAATTGAATGCCTGTCTTTATTCTGACTCCCCATTGTCCCAGAAAGTTCACTGTGGCAGAACCAAGGCTGAAGCAATTGTTTTGAATATCCTAGCACCAAAATCAATAGAATCTACAATTCAAAACCTTAAGGCCCACTTGCGTGAAAGACGGGGTTAAAAAATTAAGTATAGGGTTAACTAACCCGAGTTAAATTGTTAAATTTTTAACTCTGCTATTGCATTGCGCGATAGAAAATTAAGTCCGGGTTAGGTAACCCGTTTTATCCTTTGATTTTTATAGCGTGGTACGGCGTTGATTGACTTTGACAGGACTGAAACTGAATATTTATTTGTAAACTTTCACGATTTTCAGATCTTACTGTTCAGGATGGCTGTATGCAGTATTTTTTGCATTTGAATTACCTTTTTACTAAATTGGGTCCATCATTTTGAAGGGACTAATCAATATTATAACTAGATATACATTACCATATAATTTGAAAGTTTCAAATTCTTCGAAGAACAATTTCTTTGAAATTTCAAGAACCAAGATATTCTAGGAGGCATCATTCAAAAGAATGCAAGTATTGTATGAAGAACTATGAATTAATTAAACTGGAAGACACAACTGGACTGGAAACACAAATTAAATATAAGCTATTTCCATTTGGGGAATAAATTATAAGATTGTTCATAACCACAAGTATCTTTTAATTATTGCTTATTCATATCATCCATATATTATATTAGCCATCAAACCTTTTTAATTCTTCGTAATCATTACAAGAATGTTTGTCGATATGGAATATGGTAATAATTTGACATTTGAACACATCGTTTGATACATAATCAATTTCAATACTTTTGTCCCTCGTTGATGAGATGAGATATCTGAAATTATAGATAAAGCCTAAATATTCCATTCAATATTGAAATATTAAAATTAAGTTTCCACTTATTCAGTTGCATTTCAAGATAATGAACGTTTGAAGCTAATGATTCATGTAAATTGTCTGTGAAAATTTGTTTTCATGGGTTAGGGGAAAGGAGTAATTGTGAAAATAAGATTCATTTATTTAGATACCAATCTATATATTGTCTTATACTATCTACTAAGGGCCGATTTATTCAACCTCTCCGTAAAGTATTCGTCAACTATGTGCTCGTTCAATTTACTGATCCCCTTTAAAGTAAACATTTACAGATTACTTTCCTTTCGGTTAGGCTACTTGACAGTTTACAGGTCGTAAAATATATCAGCCCTCAGTGAACAAAAAAATTGTATACCTCACTGAAGCCGTAATACAAACAAAGGAAATAAATTCGTATAAAACTCGATTAACATATTCGATTATTTACTTCAAGATAGATCAAGAATAACATTCATTTTGAAAATTCAATACTACATCAAGCAGCATGCAATACATTTCTTCGAGTTTGGACCACCGCTGCCCACATAATCGTGGAGGATTCGTAGAACACTGCAGGCAGGATAAATACTTGTATATAGATTATTATTAAAATATGATAACTGACTCTACATTTCCTTATATACTACTTCTCGTTGTAATATATACTTGGATTTTCCTCCGCAACACTCGGATACATCATTTTCAAAGTTAGCGTTGAATTATCAAGCCATTCTATTATAATATTAGTAAAATCTGTTCTTCAGAGGTATTCATTGTTAAGCATACTAAGCAACAAGCATTTAAGAAACATATACCTGAAGTTCCACAGGAAAACAATATACATAATATATACATACACACATGTTATATTGCATCACCTACTCCTATATTTTAAAATATTCTGCAATTAGAGAAATTAAAATGTTTTGTTAAAAATGCCTATTATATAGGTACACGCTGGCATCCAAACACCCTGATAATGGATCGTAAAAGACCCATGATAACAGAAAGTGGTCTAAGCGTAATTCAATTGTATTTTTTTTTGTGCAATAGTATTATGCAAATGTTATGCGTAAACAGGTAAAAGTAGCTAAGGGCAAAATCTGAATAATAGTGTAGGTGCAGAAGTCATTTGAAATGTAATTCATGCAGTTTTGCTTGCTAATGACATGTTTATGATTATACTGACCATTCTAGATCTTCCCTAAGGAAATCTCACAGAAGCTCCTAGGAGAGTCAGTTTTGTTCTGTGTATATTTTATTAATGTATCCTTACGTCACCTTAGGCAAGGCACTGGGTGGTTTTCACCTAAGTACATGATGAATAGAATACTTATCCCATAATATATATAGCTTCGGCAAAATGAAAAAACAGAATTAAGTGTAAAATGTTTCATTTTGAGTTGGCTTTATTTTTTATAGTCTACGCATAACAACAACTTCCTTAAACATATTTAAATGCACCTTGAATCGAGCATTTATGGTTTATTTCGTTCACTCCCTGATTTATCATTCACTCTCGAATTTTGAAACTTGCTTATTGCAGATACGTCCCATTGTCATTTCAACGATATGAGAACCACCACCAATTTGTTTGAATAGAAACACTAGATTTTCTTCTTGGCTATTCCACTCTTGAACTTTCAAAATTGTAGAGTTCATGTCATCTTGGTTGCTTCTTATCAATATTAAATTTTCTCATGAGATATACTTAATCTTCACAAATATTCAATCGACTAAGTTCCATATACATTGTTTTTAAGAATTCTATCTGCTGTAACTCCAAGAGTAACTCATGCATTCTATTTGTCGAAAAGCATTACTTTTTCGCTCTACGTCAACTGTTTGGATCTTAATTCATTCAAACCTGAAAGGAAATATTAAGACTTGGATTTCTCTGAGTAAAGTAATTCATTCAATTCACTTCTATTACTTACTGCTGATTTTTAGCCAGAAATCCTGAAGGACATGTACCAGATATCTTCTTTTAGAACAACTTTTCCACAGTTCTCCATAATTTGGAATAAAAATTTATTTCACATACGTAAACAATATTTCTAGATTCCTCCAATCTTCAAATACAAAAGTTGTTGAGGTTAAAACGGGGCGCATGCGTAGATCAGAATGTAGTTTGTAGTATATCCATCAATCATTTTCTCAAAAATACCACACAAGTAAGTTACCGATCATTGCTAATATTTATTATTTACCAGAAATTCATCACAAATCGAAACTATTTAAATTAGAAATGTCAATTTTTACATGACTAACCCGGACTTAGCGATTTAACCCTGCTATTTTGCCGGGTTAAATTTTTATAGTTTTAACCCAGGGTTAGGCTCTAACTCTTGAAGGTGCAAGACAAATTATCAATTTAACCCTAGGTTTAGAGTTAACCCGGTTTTAATTAGATAACCCGCATTCGTGCAAGTGGGCCTAAGAGATCTCATTCTGGAAATGGAGTTCACTTTTCGATTGCTATTGACGCTTCGAATAAAGGGTCCCAGAAAATGTATCCAATAGTCATCAGATACTTTGACAAAGAAAATGGTATTCAAGATAAATTAATGGATTTTTTTGAGGATCCCAATGAAACATCTCAAAAAATTTTTGACAATATTGAAAAATTTATGCTACACCATGACTTGAACACAAATTTTTTATCTGCCTTCTCCGCAGACAATGCATCGGTGAATTATGGTGCACACAATTCCGTGTATCAAAAACTGAACGAGAAATATTCTGACACCAAAGTGGTGAAAGCTAATTGCAATTGTCATGTTCTTCACAACGCTGCCAGAAACGCCATGAAAGCCTTAACATACGATGTGGAAAACTTGGTGATGAAAGTGTATGCAGAATTTTCGAACAGCGCAAAGCGCACCAGAGAATTACAGACATTTTTTGAAGAGTTCGAAATTGAATACAGAAAAGTTTTACGACATGGGCCGACTAGATGGTTAAGTTTAGGGAGAGCTGTTGACCGATTGATATTGTCGTGGCCCGCTGTTTCAATGTATTTTAAAAGTCGTGGTGAAGCAGCTTGCCATAAAATAATATGGGAGTTCGTCAAAGGGTGCAGTGAGTCCAATGACGCAGATGGCGCTGGAAACTTATCGGCAAATATCACCCTGCAAGAATCTTATTTATATTTCATACATCATTATATGAATATTTTGACAGAAGCGATACTATTGCTAGAAAAAAAGACCGTGACAGCTGCTGAGTTACACCCAATTATGACAAATATAAAAGGAAAGCTTGAGAGCAGACTGCGTGATGAGTTTTACGGCGCAAAAATTATGAGAATGATGAAGTTTCTCAGTTCTGTTGAACAGAATCAATTGAAGAGTGAGGCTAACGACGTTTATAGAAAAACTCTCGAATATATAGAGAAGTATTATAACTTTGAGGATTCTATTTTTAAAATATTTTCGAAATTCGATTTAACGAGCGTAGTATCTTACAAAGATGCTGTGGAAGCTGTTGAATGTCTTGGTTTAAAAAATGTGGACGAAGATAAACTGTATGACGAAATACAAAATTTAGGCCAAGTGTTTCCTCACTTCCTCCAATCTATTGATTCAACATTGCCGGTGGATTTAAAATGGGTTGAGTTATTTAAAATTACCTCGGCGTTCAGTGAACTGCCAAAAATAATCGGTAAAATTTTTTCTATACCTATAAGCAATTCGTTCGTAGAACGCGTTTTCTCTTTAATGGGAAATTTGTGGACTGATGAGCGCAACTGCTTATCAGTGGACATGGTCAAGGCAGAGCTGATGGTAAAGATCAATTTTAATATGAATTGCCAAGAATTTCTGCAGTTTTTAAAACAACCTGAGCAAGAAGAGATGCTTAAGCAATCTCTTCAGAGTAAAAAATATAGTTTCAAGTGTATAGATGGTCCAAGGCAACCTAGCACTAGCACCGGCTAGGTTATATACAAAATATGAAAATAAACCAACATTATCATTGCTTTTATTAATAAACAATTCATACTTAAAAACATGTTTTTTTAAGTACACAAAACCAAAAAAATACTAGATTTAAAAACCACTTACGTGAAGTAAGTGATCTATTTACGTATTATCTTTGTTTATGAATTAGGTGTCTCTGAAATATCTTAAAATCATAATATACCACGAGCTTTGAGCTTTGACATATTTTTCGCAATATCTCCAGAAATTGATATCGTATTGAACTGAATTTGCACACCGCTGTAGAATAATGGATTCAACTTTGGTAAGAATTTTTGTTCACATCTGATAAACTATTTGCGATTTGATGATTTGCGGAATAACATATTCAAAGAACAATTCAAAAAATATATTTTTTAATTTACCAACAGCATCGTAACAAAATTGTGATAAAAGTTGCGCCTTTTTATGCTAGAACTAATTGCATAGTTTCAGTTCAATCTCTCATGTAGTTCGTTGTTTCCGAAATATCTGGAAAATAGCCTAAAACCCTAAAATGACTAAAACTCCGATGTTTGGCCGATTTTGCCCGTTAACGAACATAACCGTCGTATTTTGATATGCAAGTTATACAACCCATCCTGAAAATTTGTCGATATTATGCTCCGCACTTCCGTAATGTAAAGACGGCCAGGCGGCATCCAAAAAAAAAAAAAAAAAGCCTCTCACTGAAATCTCCGGGTCTACATTTATGAAAAGGTGGCAGCCCTAGTTTTATACCTGTTTATATTCCACTTCAAATAAATAAATAAATCAGTGAACTGGTGAAAACCCAAGTAAGTTGGCCATGTCCGACCAGCCGGTGACACATCTCTCTTGTATTCTGATCAGAATTTGTATTTATTTATATTTCGTTTCAAATCTCCGTGAAAATACACCGCACAACTTCCGCTGAATTGGAACTATTTTTCTGTTATCAACTGCTTAGACCGATGGGCGGCCTCGCTTTGTGAGCGTTTGAGACGGATTTGGGTGCGAGTACTGCGAGTCTGGGTGCCTTTCAGTGGATTGAGTTTGGGCGTTTCAGGGGTTAAACATTCTTTCGGACACCGATTGGTTGTTTCTTGACTAGTAATTTTGGTTGTGCTATTTCTGATCGGAATTACAGTATGGATCCATATACACGTGCCAACACTTCTCATACTAATTTTAATTCATTGGTAAATGCTATGCTCTCATAGTCCGATATTAATCGTTCCATATCCTCACCTCCACTTTCACCCCGCATTCATGCCGAGTAGTACAAGTCGAAAGTCTGCGAATTAAACCGACATCTTTGGATTCGCAGGCCTAGATATAGTTTTGCACGTCCAGTAGTTTAGTAACAGTTTTGGGCATTAGCTGGTCTGTATTAATAAGCTTTGCTTTATTCACCACGTTGCTGAACATTTCATTCATTATTATATACAGGGTGGATCCTGTCCACCCGGCATAAGTTGATTGCACCTTACATTGTTGTGCATCGTTTATCCGAATTCTCACTGAAACCCAATTACTCTGACACTGTAGACCACTGTTGATGATGTCTGTACACATATAGTAAATAAAACTGTATATAATTCCTCTGTATTTTTCTGCTACCACCCTGCAGTGTCAGAGTCTGTTCTTTGCAACAGACCAGGACCCATTAATCGCTCACATCTCACATTAAATTTAATCCTTCTCGAACTGTATAAAGGATACCCAGGTACTACAATCAGTCACCGATTCTATCAAGGAGTTGCAACCTTGCTAAGCCAATTGGTACTGGCGCCGAGATAGTTGTGGAAAGGCAGGTTGCAGTAAGCCTCAGAAAAGGTAGTCACATGTTCTGCATTAAATTCTATTCAAACAATTAAATTCAGAGGAGAGGATCGTATGGCTAGAAAATTTTGAAACATTATTAAAAAATGTGATAAAGCTCTAAGGACAGAGGGGCTTTGGCACTCTTGTCAAACTACTAGCGAATAATCATTCAAACTCTGAAAAATCATATCACCGAAAGTATCGATTTCCCAGAGTTGGGAATTATATCAATGGATTCTTATGAAAGAACTTCATCATAAAAAATTGAATTCAAAACGTAGGACTATGACTCACTTCATATGTGGAATTTAAATACATCAGCAAATTATTATTAAAGCATTCTATGAAATCAAAACATTACGATTAACTATTGAAATGTTGAAAAATCATTTCTCCGAAAGTATTAGTTTGTTGGAGTTGGAAATTATATCAATGGATTCTTATAATGAAACTGCATCTTGAAAAAAAATTCATGAGTTCTAAATTTGTAATGTGAAAAAAACTTTCGTTACTCCGAATTCCGAAACCACCAATATTTTGCCCAATAACGAACTTAACCGAGATAATTATCTCCCAAACCTACTCTGAAAATTTCAACTGCCTAACTCATTCCGTTCGAGAGTTATCGTGTTAACGGATGAGCGGACGGACGGCCGGCCGGACAGAATCGATTTTGACCACGGATTCTTGATCAGTGAGTGGAACCAAAACGTCTGAGACTATTTTCAGCCAAAAATTCGAAAATTACAGACATTTGGGCAATTTGATAAGCACTCTGCTCCTAGGAACAAAAGCACCAAAAACAATTTTGTACCGCAGAAACTATTCATCAGTAATCGCTGAAATTTTGCAAGAGCCTTTAAAACCATACTGCACAACCATGTTCTGGATTTAAACTCGGTCGGACTTATATTCTTGAAAATAAACAGAATATATCATTTTTTTTCCTGGATCTAAACAGCCTTGGGCAAGTTCAGTACCTGGATCGAAGCTCCTGGCCACTGTTTTTTTTCCAACTTTTTGTTCATCTGTTGGAGCAATATGGTAAAATTAAATTTTGGCAAGAATAGGAGCGACTGAGTTTTGACCATACATATGTTGATGATATAGAATCATTGCATTGACGTCCTCTATCCTCAATTCCAGAATACTATATTCAAAACAAAAATTACGTAAATTACGTACCATTTTTATGCAAGTATGCAACAGCGCTCACCAGATCTGTAGTTATTCTTTTCGATATGCTTTCAGAAAATGGTTTTCTCTCCTTGAATAAAAGCCATAGTTCCCCATTGCATAATTCCATAATCAAGTATATTTTGTTAGTGCTTTCGTATACTCTATCTAGATAAACAATATGTGGATGATTCACCATTTTCAATATTTGTATTTCCCTTTGAAGGAAAACTAGCTTGAGACCAGACTGAAAAATGTTAAAGTTAATGGTTAATGCAAGTGGAAAAGAACACTGTTAGAAACGTATTTCGTCTAATTTACGAAGGATAAACGAGATCTGAACGTTATAAAAGTAGGGTGTCGTGAAATGGGTTCGAAAATATACAGGGTCTTTGAGTCTTTGAGATTACATTTAATTTAAGCATAGATTCTTCTCATCAAATGAAACACTTTTTGCGCGTATGCTCTTGGTGAACATCGCATTATCATTTTGCCCAAATGTCTGTAATTTTCGAATTTTTTGCCGGAAATGGTCTCAATCGATTGGGTCTGACTCCCAGATGATGAATTTGACGTCAAATTTGATTCTGTCCGTCCAGCCGACAGTTGCCACGATAACTTGAGAACAGGAAGAGATAGCGACTTGAAATTTTCAGGGTAGGTGGCGTGACCCAATGCGACGGACAAGTTCGTTAATGGACACAATCGGCCCAACGGTTTCTGAATGATAATTTTGTTTTCAACCAATACGAATCCGATCGAATTGAAACTTGATGAGTAGTTGTAGAATACAAACTAATGGCGTTTTTTGAAATTTTGTGAGAATCGAACCACTAGAAAACTATAAAAATATTATACATGCCACGATAACCTGAGGACGAAGATATATAGCGACTTGAAATTTTCGGGTTAGGTTGTGTATCTGAATGCGACATTTGAGTTTGTCTATGGGCATAATCGGCCGAACGTTTCTGGAGTTATGCCCATCTAAAATTTGGTTGTTATATCCTCAAAAACTCGAAAAATACAAAACCTATCTAATTCAAACATGATTATTAATTGTAGAATGCCAACGCGAAAAGGATCGTATCACTACAACTTAAAAAAAAATCATAGAAAATCATTTAAAAAAATTCTATATACAAGAAACCATTCGTCCGACATCGCTGAAATTTTGCGAGAGCCTTCAGAACCTAACTCTACCACCAAGTTTCAAATTTGAACACGATCGGATCCATATTGTTGGAGATCACAGCAGCCAGTACCTGGATGGGTTACCGTTGCCTACGCAACTCGGTTGACTTAATCGAATTTACCATGGTAAATTCGATTAAGAGTGTCCAATACAGGAGAATAGACAATAGCACATACGCGCAATATTCTCCTGTATTGGACACTTAATTCGAAGTTACCATGGTAAATTCGAATTAAGAGTGTCCAATACAGGAGAATGGACAACATAATTTACTAATGGTAAATTCGATTAAGGGTGTCCAATACAGGAGAACGGACAATAGAACATACGCGCAAAAGCTGCTGACTTCACGTCTGTGCTCGACCAAATTTTTTCAATTATTTTCTACATTCTACAACTAATAACCATGTTTGAATTGGATCGGTTTTGTATTTTTAGATTTTTTTGAGAAACCAAACTTCAGGTGGGAATAACTCCAAAACTGTCGCATTCAGATGCACCACCTAACCTGAAAATTTCAAGTCGCTATCTCTTTCCGTTCTCAGGTTATCGTGACATAAAAACTATTTTTTTTAAATATTTTTTTAAATTTTCTAGTGATACGATTCTCACAAAACTTCACAAACGTGCTTAGGTTTTTTTTTTGGTTGTGCATTCCTCCATAAGTGTGTGAATGTTAACAGGGATCAATGAAAAACACACTTTTTTTAAAAATATTCTATTGGCTATTGATTTCGGCCATAAGCAATCATCAGGTCAGCTGAAAATTATGCAAAAATGAACATTCACATCTAAAATACAAATAAAAAATAAACATATATTATACGCTCTAATTATCTCCAATCATTGTCGAGAGGTTGGAGATGTGCAATCTGTAACTCACCGTCAGCTATAAAATACAATTCTTCAATATCTTGAAAAACATAAATAGAACAGGTAGGTACATATAGAGGGGTAGCTTTTTTCCTTTGACCAATTCAACGTATTCAACAAAATGTACAACCCTCGAAAACGATAAACAAACAACGGAGAAAATGTATATATGTCAAAGAAAAGTGAGATATCGAACGGCAGGGAACAGATAACATGATGTGTATTATATTCATGGTCTTCATGTGATGGATACATCTGAAATGAAATATGAACAACGGTAACAGAAATATTATGTGAACGATTTAAATAGGTTTCTATCTGTAAATTATGATATTTCATTTAATAGGTGTTCGTTCTGTTTGTTCTTCAGAATTTCATATTGTTCTAGTAGTAACAGTTTATGATAGTTGCTTTCCTTGTGTAATATTGTCGAATTCTCTACTGCAGTCTTATGTTTGAGTTCTATCAGGTGATTACCTATACTTAATTCACTTTTATGAAGTCTCCCGGTTGGCCATGAAAGTGTTTCACCGTGTATATTTTGAAAATGTTAGGTTATGCTCATTTTGCTTTCAGATAACTACGGAACGTTGTCCTCTCTACATATAAGTAGTAGTAATTACGTATTTTTCACAATATGAATTTTCGTGGGAAAAATAATGAATTTGAGAAGATATGTGAATCCAACAATTCCACAGACCTGGCTACTGTTGAAGAAAATTTTTCATCTGTTCTTACCTACTATTGTAATATTTCACGTATATAAACTGTTTGGAAGATTCAGTTATTCTATTTTCTTGCACGGAAATCAAGAATCAAGTGTTGAAATTTTAATGAAAAATAATGGAAACAGTAGTCCGTTACTTTGTGAAAGTTCATTTGAAAAATGAATAAAAGTGCCTGAATATCCTGACAGAACTTCTAAACGAACAGACGTACCTATGGAATTCCTCACATTTCGAAATTCTCAAGAAATAAGCCTACAGAAGACATTTAAATACCTTGTTGCACAACTTGAAATACACGTGTTTAAAAATGTAGTAGTCACTGTTAAACCTCCATAAAAGGATAGTGATAGGATAGGAAACTAAATAACTTCATTCGAGAGTTCAACATGACAGAAAGAAGTTTTCCTATTGCAGATTTCAGTTCTGTATAGCACTTCCTGATGTGTACTTTATCTTGCCTCTGCTTCTTTAAAAGTGCTTTCGGCATTTTCAATTTCAAAGCGAAGAGTTCTTTATTATTCGAAGAAAATGGTATGGAGATAATATCATGTCTAAGAAAAACATTATGTTGATTGTTGAGAGTAGAAATTGGCAAAATCTCAGAGAATTGTTTTGACATTGACGATATTTCGGAAGTGCCAACCTGCCTTTGTTTTAGTAACAAAAACGTGATAGACCTAAATCATGGCCGACCGGGAAACTTTATAAAAGTGAATGGAGTATAACGGCGAATTTGATCGATTCTTTATATTATGTTCAATGAATATTATCTCCGCCAAACGGGTTGTCATTCCTATATAGAAGGAAGGGCATTCAGCACAAGTAATTTTGTACATCCCACTGCATTGTAAGCTGTTCATCATCGTCTTGTTATTGATCAAGAAGTTTTCCAGGGTCTGGTGTCGTCTGTTAACTAATGAGAAGTCATGTTTTCTGATAACTTAATTGATCCTATCATTGAAGCCTTCGAAAAATGGTAAAGAAATATATCGTTGTTTGACGGATGTATGTGGATATATCTTTTTGATGAGCATTTTACCTTTTATAGATTTTAGAATATTGTCCATGTACACTCTTGAATATTGATGTTGTCTCCAATTTGATATATAGTCTCTAGTTCTTTTTTATAATCTCTTTCAGATAGAGGTATTTCACTTATAGAGAATAGTTCAATGTTAGTAGTTTCGATGTTGAAGGTTTCCAAGAGAATTATAATGTGTATTTTTTAAATTTATTCTGTCGAAGTAAACTAATAGTTCATTGAAATGTTTCTGAATGCTTCTTATGTTAAAGTCAATTATACCCAACCGCGTAGTGCCCCCAACAAAACACCGCCCCGCCCCAAGCTCCCCAACCACCACCGTATCCGAGACCTCATCGAGCTCCACCGTCTCCAACACATTCATGAGACAGAAATAAAAATGAATGACTCTCACATGCCCTCCGACCAAGTAAAAAATTTGAAAAGATTCA
Source organism: Halyzia sedecimguttata (assembly GCA_937662695.2). Lineage (NCBI taxonomy): Eukaryota > Metazoa > Arthropoda > Insecta > Coleoptera > Coccinellidae > Halyzia > Halyzia sedecimguttata. The sequence continues at coordinate 15,893,729 of OW569415.2, forward strand.
CTTTATGAAGTGCATATAATCTTAAATCTTTCCCACGCCTAAGATAAACACTAAATAAATCGAAAATTACAATTCACTCTCAGAGAATATGAAAATAATAGAAGCAATTTCAACATTTCACATTATAATTAATATAAACGAACCACTGAAAGGGGAATTCATTTTAACGAGTTAACATTTTTCCTCTCAACACCATTCGGACTTCTAATGTAAATGTTTCCATTTCGCGTGAAGACTTGTTTTTTGTCCCCTCAGTTTTGTTGGAGCGAACGATATAACTCTAAGCGACTTTTTGTTAGATCTTCCGCTATTCCAATTTTGGTTCCACTCAAACGTCCACAATTTTTCATTATTGTTAATTTTGTTTGATGACGTTCGAATCGAACAATCCCTGGACGCTAATTTTCCCTTTTTACACCAACTCTATAACTTTTCGCAATGTCAGTTTTGTTAATTGTTACCTTCATGTTTTCCTTGAATACACTAAGTAAATCCTCCAATAGTTTTCCTTCCTGATTTTCTATCAGATTGAAAATACATATACTCATTGTTGATTTTCTCAGCTTGCATAAGGTTATCCATCCTCTTGTTTATAGATTCGATTTTATCCTTTATCCGTGTTATCGTTGACTGCAGACTGTATCATATCTAGTTTTTCGTTGATCTTGATAAGAAGTTTGTTGATAAATTCGTCGTCACTTAGGATTTCTATAATGGATTCCTTTATTGCCGCCTTTAATATCAGTGGTGTTTTTAGGAGCCATTTTTCAATTTATATTCCAGAAATGTTTATAAGTCTGGGATTATGGGATTTGTTGGCACTATATAATTTTTATAATTCAAACTTTATCAGGAGCGATGCGATCACGGTCTAGTCTCTGCGCATCTCAGATGATATCTCCGAAAGTATTGGTTTCTCAGAGTTGGGAATTATATCAATGGATTCTTATGATAGAACCATTCACGATCCAGAGTGGGATGAATAACACCATGTACCCTTGTACACATTCCTCCTGTTGCCGTAAATTCAATCTTCAATAGTTTTTGACAAAATGTGTGTAGCGGGCAAAAAATATTATTTTTCCTAATATTAAGTTATCCCAAAGCGGGTAGATCTCTAGATCTTTCAGATTCGCCGCCTGGAGTATGTCGTAAAACGAACCATCTGGTACCAATTTGAGCTGTTTCTCACTGTTTAGCGGCATTTTAAAAAGCTTCCATTGAATTTAGCGAAGTAAATATGTGAGTACGCAGTTTGCTCCTTTCTTTTAATGATAGAAATAGATCAGTTTGAATTTCGGAAAACAAGTTTTGATGTTTGAGCTTCTGGGTTTCTTGCTAATGGGCAGTTCTATTGTCGGAATAACCATTACATTACGCATCACCAGGGACGGGCCTAAGGGGGGGAGGGGTGGTGACCTCCCTAATGTTGAACGGAGTTGGCGAATTTTCAAAGCAGTTGGAAAAATTTTAAAGCTGGAGAAGGGGGGTCCCCTTCTCCACCCCAGTCACCTTTGGTTTTTTTGTGTAATCCTTCATGCCCAATTGGAAAACTGTTTCGCTCATTCCGTTCGAGAGTTATCGTGTTAACGGCCGGCCGGACAGAATCGATTTTGATCACGGATTCTTGATCTGTGACTAGAAACAAACCGTCTGCGATTATTTTCAGCCAAAAATTTGAAAATTACAGACATTTGGGCAAATTGATATGCAATCTGTTCCGAGGAAGATGAACAGCAAAAAGCACTGACGTGAAATCAGGAGATTTTGCGTGGATATTCCATTGTCAATTCACACTTCATACAAAGTCGAATGAGCTGAAATTCGAATACAATATTCACGAAATTCCGCAAAAATGAGCTCATCGGCATTCTACAAGTTTTAGTTAGAATGGATTTTCATTCTTTAAGTTTTTGATGAAATAACAACAAAATTTTACATGGGTATAATTCCAAAACCGTTGGGCCAATTATCTCTATTAACGAACTCAGCTGTCGCATCCGGATGGGCAACTTACCCTGCAGATGGCAAGACGCTATTTCTTTCCGTTCGAAAGTTATCGTGGTAACGGTCACCTATCCAGATACTGAACTCACCCAATGCTGCACGGTTTCCAATACTTTGTCAATGTCTCCAACAATATGGAGTCGATCGTGTTTAAATTTGGATCTTGGCCGCAGAATTAGATTTTGAAGGCAAAATTTCAGCGATATCTGACGAATATCGATCGAATCTGTATTGTTTAAGTTATTGTGGAAACAAAATTTTCGAACTCAGATAGCAAGCTACTTTAAAAATTTCAATCCACTATCTTCCTTCGTAAGAAAGTTATCGTGGCGACGGCTGGCTGTAGGGACTGACAGAATGGAATTTGACCACGAATTATTCATCAATGAGTAGCTTTAGATCATTTTTGACGAAAAATTTGAAGTTTTGGGCAAAATCATAGCACGCTGATCCCTATAATATGCGCGCAAAAAACATTCTTAAAAGTTCAGCACGATGTAGTTGAAATATTGAGTCTTTTAGAACTTGTTCATTATGAGGATTGGCTATGAGTTGAAGGCAAGAGATACGAATTAAACATAAAACATTTTTGTCACTTCGTCTTAGACGGAGATAACACGGTCAGTCTGGTATCAGTCTCGCATCAGTATTACCATCAGTCCGGATCATCAGACCATCAATCAACGAATATAGAACCAATTTCCGTCAATCTCCCATCAATCCATGATTGATGTGATGCGAGACTGATACCAGACTGACCGTGTAACTTCCGTCTTAAACGAGGCCCCGCTAATTTCCACAATGGACCACAGTCTTTTTCGAATCAATACCGTAATAATTGGAAGCATACAGTTTACACAATTTCCTATATATATTCATTTTCGAAAATCATAGGAAGTGAAAATTAATTTTTCAATTTTCTCTGGCACTTTTTCCGCCTGAGAGCGGTTAATAATTATGTATTTTAAATTAGCAAGGAATTACAAGTACCTATAGTACCTATTACATACTCACTAGAGATTTAGAAATTGTTTTCATTGCCCATTTCTTGTTTGTATTCTTCTCTTTAACAGCTATCACTTTTCCAAAACTGCCTTCGCCAATCTCTTCTCCCAGTTGATAAACATGTTCTAAATCGCTCGAATCTTTTATTTTTATATGTTTGACTATCCTTTCTGGACTCTTCATCACTACATGACTTCTCCTGGAATTTTGGTTATCCTGAAAACCAGTAAAAATGTTTTGCAATTTGAATTCGATTTTTTGGTAGGGTTTGTCAGTTCAAAATAGTGGGTTCTTACTTCTTTGAACATTTCCAATATCGTTATTTCATATTCTGCTCTTCCTTGAAACATAATATCATAAATGCAAAAACGTCATTTTTGAGTTTATGCTGTCGAAATAATAGTTTCAGAACATAGAGTAATATCGATTGAAATTCAATTTAGCAAATCTAAAACAATCAGAAGTTGACTTGCATTTCTCTCTATTCGTTAGTAACACAGAAATTAGGTGAAATAAGTTGGAAAAGCTCTGTGGCCAGGGGCTTTGGCATGCTGTTCAAATTTATAGCCAGAGTGGTCACCCATCCAGGTACTGAACTCGCCCAAAAGCTGCTTATCTCCAGGAAAAAAAAATACTATTCCCAAGAATTTATATCCGACTGTCAAATCAAGCGTGCAACAAAAACTGGGGTAATCATACAGTTTAGTCAAATGGAAATCAAAACACGACGTGCGCATGCGCGGACGATGTCATTCCGGGAGTATTGTTGCCAGATTGGGAAATTATTCCTGTATCAGAAGAATGTCATTGTAATTAGAATGAAAAGTTGATTTATATTCTTTTGCAAACTTTACCATTGTAATGTCTGCTGTTTTGTAGGGAGCTTCTGATTAATAATTAAAATAAGAATATATTAATATGATTTCAGATTTAGGTTCTTCGTAGGAGTTTAAATGAAATCTGAATCAGTACAACAGCTGCCCAAGATCGTCTTTTGGTCCTCAATGCTAGGAGCAATCCCACTTACCCGGCGTCGCGGCTCAATAGATCACTGAGAGTTGCAACAGGAGTTCTAATTTCGAACCAGACTGTAAGACGACGACTACATGTTCGTGGTTTGAGAGCACGTAGGAGGGTACAACACCCCCGTTTGAATAGGGAACACCGGGTTCATCGACGGCAATGGGCTGAGGAGCACCGCAATTGGACAGTTGAAGATTGGAGCCGATGTTTATTTACGGATGAGTCTAGATTTCGTTTGGTCAACTCCGATGGACGTATTCTTGCTTGGAGGGAAAGAGGTCGAAGGTATGCAGAACAGTTTATGGTACCCACAACAGCTTTTGGCGGAGGTTCTATATGTGTATGGGGAGGCATTTGTTTGAACCAACGCACAGAGTTGGTTGTTCTGCAGAACACCACAATGACCAGCCAGAGATATCACGATATGATTATTGAACCCATAATTGTTCCGTTTGCTGCTGCCTTGGGCGAGAATTTCATTTTAATTGACGATAATGCCCGTCCACACCGTAGTCGTCTGGTTAATGAAGCGCTAGAAACTCATGCTATTGATAGGATGGACTGGCCAGCTCGCTCTCCAGACATGAATTGCATCGAACATGTCTGGTCTGAGATGTCTAGACAATTATCAACCTTAGAACAACCGATCAATAACCTGGAGGACCTTTCTAACGCTTTACGGGATATTTGGACGAATTTGCTCCAAAATTTTATAAATCGTTTGATTGAAAGTATGCCTCGTAGGGTAGAATGCTTGAGACGAGCTCGTGGGGGGCCAACTAGGTACTAGCTTAACCGAAACTTCAGCCTTCTTGTGGTGTCATCATAAAATTTTTATGATATTCAAACACAGAATTTTGAGTGTTCCTAATAAAGTCTTTTTTTCTCTCCAACTTTCCATTTTTTCATTCTTTTCTCAAGTGAACCATATTATCAACTGAAAATACTCTGATATCTGACTAAATTTATAATCTTGGAGCGAATAATTCAGAAATAAATTTAGAAAAAGTAAGTGATCCCTATCAATTGTTGAGCAGTGTAATTGGAATATAATTATTTTAATCTGGCTTGGCTTTTTTGACAACGATCATTCATGACATTTATAATAATAATTGATGTTTAAGCAAAACAAGGTTCTGACGTCTCTCGCAAAATTTCAACCATATCGGGCGGATAGGTTCTGCGAGATACCGAATTTTCTTAAATATTCTAATCATGCGATCCACACAAAATTTTGCATAAGTCTTCGTGTCGGTATGTTTCAACTAAGCACCGTACAAAATTTGAGATGGCTATAGTTCTGAAACTACTCGTTGGATTTTGCGAAGATAGCCGGTGCATTTGGACCCCAAACCTATCCTGAAAATTTCAACTCTCTAACTCACTGAATTCTATTCAGATAAACCAGCGATAGTTCTAATGATCCAAAGAAATAAGCAGTATTGTTCGTAATTTCGTGTTACATTTCCGCTTTGTATAGCGATTCTACTAATTTGTAGGGCTTCAACTGGAACCAATTGTAAACCTGCTTGGGACTGTTTCTGACGATAATTGAATTCATTTTAACCAATTTCAATTTTATATTAGTAGATCATCATAGTATCTATACTCCATTCACTTTTATAAAGTCTCCCGGTTGTCCATGATTTAGGTCTATCACTTTTTTGTAACTAAATCAGAGGCAGATTCTTCGCTTTGAAATTGAAAATGCCGAAAGTAGTTTTGAAGAAGCAGATGCGAGGTATCAGGAAGTGCTATACATAACCGAAATCTGCAATAGGAAAACTTCATTCTGACATGTTGAACTCTCGAATGAAATTACTTAGTTTCCTATCATTATATTTCATTAAAGTATAAAAATGACTCAGGTTTCGTAGTACTACTACATTTTGAAACTGGTGTATTTCAAGTTGTGCAACAAGGTATTTAAATGTCTTCTGGTGGCTTATTTCTTGACAATTTTGAAAAGTGGGGAATTCCATAGCTACGTGTGTTCGTTTAGAAGTTTTCCTGCCGGGTTCTTCAGGTACTTTTATTTTTTTTTCAAATTAACTATCACAAAGTAACGGACTACTCTAACCATTATTTTTCAATAAAATTCCAACACTTGATTCTTGATTTCCATACAAGAAAATAGCATAATAACTGAATCATCTAACCAGTGAAATATTTCCAGTACAACAGAGGAAAAATTTTCTTCCGCAGTCGCCAGGACTGTGGAATTGTTGAATTCACATAATATCTTCTCCAACTCATTATTTTTCCGAAGTAAATTCACATTGTGAAAATAAGTAATTAATACGACTTCTATGTAGAGAGAACAACGTTCCTTAGTTATCCGACAGGAAAATGACTATAACCTAACAATTTCAAAATATACACGGTGAAATGTGTCGAATTTTCATGGCCAACCGGCAGACTTTATAAAGTAAATGGAGTATAGAATGGAATATCAATCATATGGATATATTAATACAACTCAGAAAACAAAGTTTCTAATGATCTCCACCTCCGATATCTCTGTTATATTTATTGAAAAAATAATATTTAATGTTGTACAAGAAATTCTAAACCTAATTCTCTAAGTATTGATTTAATGATTTTCTGGAACTTGGCTCTTCGTCGTGAAAGGATTCGTAATAAGTTTTGCCACAGATTGAAGGACAGTGATTGGTATCTGAAAAAAAATATCAGGAATTATTTCATTAATTTCAGGTAGGTTGGTACAAATATTGCTATTGTTTTCGACATTGTATGCTCATGTCGCATAGGATTCAAGGATACATTAAGTCGTAAATGATTTTTTCTGATGCAATGGTGTCAGTTAATTTATGTTACCAAAGAATAGAATGAGGTGCACTTTAGCAAATTGCCAATTACTAAAAAGGCACACGGTGAAATATTCATTGATTTTAACCATCAACAATTTTTACCCTTGGACCGGGCTAGGTCACTTCATTGCTCAGTGTTCCATCAAAGAGGAAAGTATCACTCAGGGGCAGATACGAACCGGTTTCATGCTTATTACCAATCGTCAGCGTAACTTAGCCACACACGGTAAATATTTCACCGTGTATCTTTTTTAGTTATTGACAATTGGCTATAGTTCATCTCATTCTATGTTCACTGGTTTGTGGTTTATCAAACCACATTAAACCGGGTGTTTTCAGTTCTAAGTGGTCTCATATAGGTAGACGATAGACGGTTGTCCCTATAAACTATAACATTGACTATCCTGTTCAAAATCAAATTGTTTTTGCCATTGTGCATAACCCCATCCCAAACAGTAAAGCCACCTCCACCAAACGACTCTTTTGCAGCCATCTTTCCTTCATCATATCATTCCTCAGCTTGCCTCCAAATAAAGACCCTACTACCATCAGAGTGGTATACTATTTATTGCGAAAAGTCATTCAAAAAAGGAACTCTTTATCCCAGCGGGTACGTCAATACTGAATGAGAAAAATAAAAATTTCCAAATAAAAGATGCAGCGTCGGCCAGCATCATAGCATTTTGAAAAATTAGTAATTTTTGTATCTAGTGCGCGAAATGCTACTTTGGTGATCGAGAACTGATTTTTTTAAAGAGGCGCAGCCGAGTTAAAAAAAATAGTCGAGATCACCAAAGTATTTCGCGCATGAGATGCAAACAAAATTTTTTCTACAAACTTCAAAAATATTGTTCTAAAATAAATAACATGCTTAGCTTAATATGAAAAATAGTATGGAACTGGCTTAAACTGTTTTTCCAAATCAAGTAATTACTGTAACTATGGAAATATAATGGCATTTGTTGACCATTATTTCAAAGTGACAGTTCTTGATAATTATTTTGGAGTGACTTTTTATTCGCGTCAATTTCGTGGGTGATATTTATAACTGTGAAATAATGGAAATTTCGAGCGACGATGATGTAAGCAGTACCTCACCTAACTCGGCAGATGCGGCCATTTCTGTAATTTCAAATCTTTCACCGGAGAAATCGAGGAATATGAAGGTTAAAATATAAAAATTCCATATAATATATAGTTATATATATAATATTAGTTTACATGCAGTGTGCGAAGTAGGTATTTCGCACACTACGTCGCGTACGGTGTCATGGTAACGCAGGAAATTGAAAAAAAGGGTCACTTCGCATATTGTTGTCAATGCGCGAACCTTGTCATTTTTTGACGTTTGTAGAAAAAAGAATTTTTAACTAATTAGCACTTCTTACCAAACCAAAAAAAAAGTCTTTTGTTGTTAAGCCACTGGAATAGACCCCTATATTAAGAGTACCAAGTTGGATTTGTCCATTTATCTGTTCAATTGTATAGTATAATTTATAAATTCGGGGAAACTCAAAAAGAAAAAACAAAAAAGTCCCTTTTGTCTGTAACTTTCGAATTTTTTAACGGAAATAATCTCAAACGATTTGGTTCGACTCCCCGATGAAGAATTCGGGGTCCAATTTGATTCTGTCCGGCCGGCCGTCCGACCGTTACCACTTGAGAATGGAAAGAGCTAGCGACTTGAAAATTTCAGGGTATGTGGCGCATCTCAATACAACGAACGAGTTCAATAATGGGCATAATCGGCCCAATGGTTTCCGAGTAATAATTTTGTTTTCAACCAATATGGATCTGACCGAATTGAAACTTGGTGAATAGCTATATAAGCCTAAGCATGTTTGTGAAATTTTGTGAGCATCGTATCACTAGAAAATTAAAAAAAAAATTATTGAAAAATATTTTTTATGTCACGATAACCTGAGAACGGAAAGATATAGCGATTCGAAATTTTCAGGTTAGGTTGTGCATCTGAATGTAGCATTCGAGTTTATTTATAAGAATAATCGACCGAACAGTTTTGGAGTTAGACCCATCTGAATATTGACTGTTATTTCGTCAATAACTCAAAAAATATAGAACCGATCCAATTCAAACATGGTGAGTAGTTGTAGAATGTCAACGCGAAAGTTTTTGCAAAATTTCGTGAGGATCGTATCTCTAGGAAATTTTTAAAAAATCATTGAAAATCTTTGAAAAAAATTCTATATATCAGAAACTATTCATCCGACATGGCTGAAATTTTGCGAGAGCCTTCAGAACCTAAATTTTTTACCAAGTTCCAAGTTTGAACACGATCGGATCTATATTGTTGAAGATCCGAGCAGCCTCCGTTGCCTCGATAACTCTTGAACGAAAGGCGATAGGAACTTGCAATTTTCAAGCTAGGTTGCGAATTTGAATGGGATAATTAAGTTCACTGTTGGCCATAATCGACCCAACGGTTTCGGAGTTATATCCATCTGGAATATTATTTCCTCGATAACTCAAAAAATATACACTCGATCGAATTGAAGCGTGCTAATTAGTTGTAGAATATCGACATAAAGACGTGTGTAAAATGTTGTGAAAAACGTACCACAGGAAAAATTTAAAAAAATTACGAAAAAGAAATTGGCTCAAGCACTGACGTGAAGTCAGGAGCTTTTGCGCGTATGTTCTATTGCCCATTCTCCTGTATTGGACTCTCAATCGAATTTACCATGGTGAATTCTATTGTACGTTCTCCTGTTTTGGACACTCTCTTAATTGAAGTTTACCATGGTAAATTCGATTAAGAGTGTCCAATACAGGAGAACGAACAATAGATTTCACCATGGTAAATTCGATTAAGAGTGTCCAATACAGGAGAACGAACAATAGAATTCACCATGGTAAATTCGATTGAGAGTGTCCGATACAAGAGAATGGGCAACAGAACATACGCGCAAAAGCTCCTGACTTCACGTTAGTGCCTGTTTAGGGATAAATGTAACACATTTTATTAAACTTCGATAATTTGAGTTTAGCCAACTTTTTTGGGAATTTGGGAAACTTCATGTTTGCGCGTATGTTCTAGGGAACATCGCGTTATCATTTTACCCAAATGTCTGTAACATTCAATTTTTTTTTACGAAAATGGTCTCAAACGATTCGGTTCGACTCCCCAATGAAGAATTCGAGCTCAAATTTGATTCTGTCCGGCCAGCCGTCCGGCCGTTGCCACGATAACTTGAGAAAGGAAAGAGCTAGCGACTTGAAATTTTCAGGGTAGGTGGCGCATCCCAATACGACGGACAAGTTCGTTAATGGGCATAATCGGCCCAATCGTTTCCGAGTAATAATTTTGTTTTCAACCAATATAGATTCGATCGAATGGAAACTTGGTAAATAGTTGTAGAATATAAACCTAAGCACGTTTGTGAAATTTTGTGAGAATCGTATCGCTAGAAAATTATTAAAAAAATAAAAAAAAATATATTTGTTGCACGATAACCTGAGCACGGAAAGAGATAGCGGCTTGAAGATTTCAGGTTAGGTTGTGCATCTGAATGCGACATTTGAGTTTGTTTATAAGCATAATCGCCCGAACGGTTTAAGAGTTATAGCCATGTGAAATTTGGTTGTTTTTTGCTCCTCATTAACTCGAAAAATACAAAACCGATTTAATTCAAACAGGGTTATTAGTTGTAGAATGCCAACGCTAAAATTCTTGCAAAATTTCGTGAGGATAGTATTTGTAGAAAATTTTTAAAAAATCATTGAAAATTGAAAAAAAAAATTCTATATATCAGTAACTTTTCGTCTGAAATTGCTGAAATTTTGCAAGGGCCTTTAGAACCTAACTCTACTGCCAAGTTTCAAGTTTTAACACTATCGGTTAAACATTGTTGGGATTCGAGCAGCCTTGTGTGAGTTCAGTAGATGGGTGACATTGCCTCGATAACTTTCGAACGAAAGGAGATAGGGACTTGCAATTTTCAGGGTAGGTTGCGTATCCGAATGGGAGGGATAAGTTTTTTGGGCATAATCGTTCAAACGGTTTCCGAGTTATAACCACCTGGAATATTATTTCCTTGATAACTCAAAAAATAAAGATCCGATCGAATTGAAGCTTAGTAACTAGTAATAGAAAATCAACATAAGGAAGTCTTCAAAATTTTGTAAGAACCGCATCCCTAGAAAATTTGAAAAAAATTACGAAAAAAAAATTTTTGTAAGAACCGTACCCCTAGAAAATTTCAAAAAATCACGAAAAAAAAAATTGGTTCAAGCACTGACGTGAAGTCAGGAGCTTTTGCGCGTATGTTCTATTGTCCATTCTTCTGTATTGGACACCCTTAATCGAATTTACCATGGTAAATTATGTTGTCCATTATCCTGTATTGGACACTTAATTCGAATTTACCATGGTAAATTCGAATTAAGAGTGCCCAATACAGGAGAATGGACAACATAATTTACCATGGTAATTTCGATTGAGGGTGTCCAATACAGAAGAATGGACAATAGAACACAAGCGCAATAGCTCCTGACTTCACGTCAGTGCTTGAACCAATTTTTGAGAATAGTCCAAATATCAGAAAGATGCATAAAATAAATTCCATGATCAAAAATTGAGAATCTGTCAGAGCCCCAAACTTTGCTAAGAAAACATGACTTTCTTCGCTCCCCCAGTATAAATGGAAAATTAAAAGACCTTTACCGTTCGAACCCTGTACGAGTGTACATATTCACAAAGAGTTGGTCAAGAGTCTCCTGGGTACCTCAACTCCTCGATATCTCTTTCCGTTCCGAAAATATCGGGATTTCAATTTGGGTAAAATTTTCCATATTGCCAAACAACTGTCCACCATTATAGTCTAATATATAACTTACTCTGGAGTAAGGGTAAGTGTAGAATGACAGATGAGAGAGTAAACTGAGTTTTCGAACAGTGATGACGTAGGACAGTTAATAGTTTTTTTTTTGTGGCTATTTTGAACTGTTGGATGCTGAATAATTTTTGAGTATTTTATTTCGGAGTAAATACCTACTGATTGTGGTGTTGCAGCCATCACAAATGTTCATTGACAAATAGCAATTTTGAAAGCATAATATAGCTGTTATGATGTTTCTTATGCACTTAACAAAAAAAAAATAACTTTTCAGTATTAGCAACTTTTTGTAGATGATATTGATGATGAATATACATGGCAGAGGAGGAAAAGGGAAAGTGTCCTTATTAGGATGCACTTATATATTGAGAATGTTGTGATGCAATACAACTGAAAACAGTTTCAGGATGTCTTCTGAGACATTATCGATAACACTTGCTGTTACTGCTCCATGAGACGATAAAATCGCAAGGACTCGTGGTTTCGACGTTCGTTTAATCATTTGAATGACGTCGTTGTGTTGCTGGATTAATCTAGCTTTCCTCTGACAGCCGCAAATATCAAAAATTATATGTGCAGAGCTGATTATGTTCCTGACATTCTTAAATATTATGGAATCTTAAATTTTCTAAGCAAAGACTTGGAAATACTGCGTTGAAAAATCCACTGACATCTCTAATATTAAAAATTGGTTCAAGCCCTGTGGACAGGAGCTTTGGTGCTCTTGTTCAAACTTTGACACATCATATCTCCGAAAGTATTGGTTTCTCAGAGTTGGGAATAATATCAATAGATTCCTATGATAGAACTGCATCATAAAGGAAATTCAATTCAAGTAATAGTTTATTTATCAAGATTAAATGAGCAATCTGAGAATGAGAACTGCACCATGGAAGAAATCTTATTAAAATAGGACAGGATGACATGTACGAGTATGAACATAGATCATATAATAATTCATAGAAAGAATGATTATAGCATTCTGTGAAAACATAGAAGTACGATTCATTATGTAAATTTCGAAAAATCATATCTCCGAAAGTATTAGCTTGTTAGAGTTGAATATGATATCAACGAATTTTTATGGTGACACTGAATCTTACAAAAAAATTGAATTTGAAATTTGTAAGTTAAAATTTTTTTTTCCTTTCCCCGAAACCATCAGGCTTATTTTGCACAATAACGAACTTAACCGACATATTTATCTCCCAAACCTACTCTGAAATTTTCAACTGCCTAGTTCATTCTGTTCGAGAGTAATTGTAGAAACAAAATTCAAAAATATTAAAAAAAGATTTGACACTCGACAGCAACCCGATCAATATAAAACTCCGCATGCGTATAAATGTCATTATTCTACAATTTGATGCTGAATTTCAGAAGGATCGAGTAATCGGTTTCGGAAATATTCATAATAAATGTTTTTACTAAAAACAGCCATAACTCTGAAACCGCTTGTTGCATTTAGCCCGTTGACGAACTCGTCCGAGATATTTATGCTCCAAACCTACCCTGCGAATTTCAATCCTTTTTCTCCTTTCGTTCGAGAGTTATCGTGTTAACGGACAGACGGCCGGCCGAACGGCCGGACAGAATCGATTTCGACATGTATTCTTGATCAGTGAGTCGGACCAAATCGGCTTTTCTTTTGAGATTTAATGCATTTATATAATTATTAGAGATAAATACAGCACTTTGCATGTAGGTACCACTGATAATATTTTAAATAAAAGTTTCTACACCTCAACATATATATTCGTTGAAGTAATTATTATAATCATTTTGTTTATATTTAGTTGTAATATTTACAATTAATAAGGTTATGTTCTTAAATTATTTCAAAAGCTGTCGTTGCAATTTCGTCGGTTCATGAAAAGTACTGGAGGGACAGCGTCGTTGCGGCAACATCGTCACGTGACCATTCATTGCAATTTTATCGTCTTCTGAATTTTCCTCTTTTACTGTCCAATTGACACCGGTCATCAAATCATAAATCCTCAAAAAACATTTTGCAAGTGTTGTGGCTTTCAGAAATACACGATTCTAACGGGTTGGATGCACAAAAATGGAATGAAATTATTTAAAATATGTTACTACAATTTCTTAAGCAACCTTATCCTTTCCTTTACAAGACTCTTCGCCGTATTCACAAAGCATTGTTAAGTGTTTGAATCTCCGTTAAGTCCTAACTGAGGTCCTCAGTTGAGGATAAATATGAATCGCACACTTAGTTAACGTATTTAATAGTGGTGAAACAGGCCTGTTTTACCACCTTTAACCCTTATTGTCCCTTATTATCCCCAGTTTATCCTTAACTGAGAACCTCAGTAAGGACTTAACGTAGATTGAATGCTTTGTGAATACGGCGGTCTGTCTGCACTTGATCAATACCGCGGAAAACAATTCCGAATATCATAGGATTTAGGTAGTTCTATCAGAGATTCATCTAAAAAAAAAGCACTGAAGTGAAGTCAGTACTCTTTGGCGCGCGTGTTCATGGTGGCTAATTTGAATTGAGTGATGAGTACTTCAAGCTCAGTGAACTGAGCGAGCCGGAGATCTACCCAAGGGATATTGGACACCATTCACTGTCGATTCAAAAATTAACAGTAATGTATCTAAGCTTCCGTAAGGATTTTATTATTATTATTGATAAGGGGTTACGTTGCACCGCGACCTTGAGATCTATTGTGCCCCCCATCAGAGCTGTTCTCACAATTACGCCATCTACAGCTCGCCCTCCAGTTCCAGAGTATAAATGAACCTCAATATCTGGGAAGGCTTCAAGGATATTACGTCTTCACTCCTACAAGTTTCCTGTCCAAAGCATTCCTTTCGCTGACTTGCAATGGCGAGGCATTCTGTAACAAGGTGAAGAGGAGTTTCTTCCTCCTCCCCACAGAATCTGCACTCGTCAGTATCTGATAAACCTATTCTCATCAAATGCTTCCTGAGGCGACAGTGTCCTGTGAGGAAGCCAGTGACCAGGTGTAACTTATTCTTACAGAGATCCAGATACCTTTTGGATCTCACTTCTTTAAAGTTCTTAAGGAACTTTTTGGAATGAACCAAACCTGGAAGATTCCGACAGAGTGTTTCTCTTTTGGTTTCCTCCTTCTCCAGAAACTCTTTCTTGTAGGTGCATTTTCCTATACCGCAGTAATGTTCTGGGCCAATAAAAGGAGTTCGTGCTGCCTTTCTGGCAAGTGTATCGGCCTCTTCGTTCCCCTTGATTCCCGAGTGACCGGGGACCCAGACTAAAAAGACCTTATTATTCTTGCCAATTTCATTTAGTTTTCTTCGGCACTCCTATATCAACTTTGAATCGATGGCATGGGAGCTCAGTGCTTTGACAGCAGATTGACTATCCGAATGCATTGCTATGTCGCATTTCTGATATTTTCTTTCTAGGTTAATATCTGCACATCTTTCGATTGCGAGTAATTCTGCCTGAAAGATACTCAAACGGGAGCCTACCGACAGTGCGCACTTGGTGCCTGTCCCATATACCCCAGCGCCAGCTCCCGTCGTGGTTTTTGAGCCATCTGTGTACCATTTTATGGTATTTTCTTTGAAAGTCTGGGTGGTGAGCTCCCTTTCCCATTCTTCCTTTCTACTTAGCATCGTGGTGAAATTCTTCTCAATGCTTACTTTTTTGACCATTGCATCACTAGGAAGGTTCACTGATGGGATGTAATTAGTCAAAGAGGTCCAGGCTCTCTGACATTTAATCCTCTCAGTTCCTGTACCTTCCTTAGATATTCTGAGGATGGCCTCATGGGCTAACCTCTCAATCACTAGATGCAGAGGTGAGAGATCTGTGATGATCTCAAATGCCCTGGTTGGACACGTTCTCATAGCTCCCGTGATGCACACACAAGCTAGCTTTTGCACGTTGTCAAGCGCTTTCCTAGTAGTTGTCTGATCTGCTTTGGCATGCCAGACTACTGCCCCATAGGTAATTATTGGTCTCACAATCATGACGTACATCCATCGCAGTATTTTAGGGCTACAGCCCCAAGTCTTACCGGATAGACTTCTGCACGCCATCAGAGCTCTTATTGCTTTACTTGCAGTGATATCCACATGCTTGTTCCACAGAAGCTTGCTATCCAGAGTTATTCCCAGATATTTAACTTCAGTCTTCCAGTCAATCACTTCTCCATTTAATGAGAGGGATTTTATGGCTGGAAGGTTTCTTTTCCGGGTGTATGGAATTACTGTGGTCTTGGTTGGGTTAATACTCAGCCCCACCGACTGGCACCACTGCTCAATAATTCTGAGGCCCTCCTGTAGTAAGTCACATAAGATGCCCTCGAATTTGCCTCTCACTATTAGAACTATGTCGTCAGCATAGCCTACGCATTCGAAGCCAAGCTCCGTTAGCCTGTGTAGTAGTTCCGTAAGGATAGAGTAACACTGTTGAAAAAGAACACAACTGACTCTCCTTAGTCACACAAGCTTCTAGAAGATTCTGAGGGATCTCCTTGGGAAATACTTGACAGGGTCAGTATAATCATAATCATGTATATAGCACGCGCGCCAAAGCAGATTGACCCCACGTCAATGCTTTTTTACACTTTTTCTTTCATTCTTAAGTCAATCTGCATTTGGCGCGCGTGCTATATACATGATTATGATTATACTGACCCTGCCAAGTCTTTCCCAAGGAGATCCCTCAGAATATTCTAGAAGCTTGTGCGACTAAGGAGAGTCAGTTGTGTTCTTTCTCAACAGTGTTACTCTACCCTTACGGAAGCTTAGATACAGCACTGTTAATTTTTGATTTTTTGAATCGACAGTGAATGGTGTCCAATATCCCTTTGGTAGATCTCCCGCTCGTTCAGTTCACTGAGCTGGAAGTACTCATCATTCAATTCAAATTAGCCACCGTGAACACGCGCGCCAAAGAGTACTGACTTCACGTCAGTGCTTTTTTTTCAAGTTCCTTTATCATGTATGGCTATCAATACAGTTTGGCTGTTAGCTTTACCGTAGATCGAAAAAATTGCGATTATGGGACCTCCTTTAGGAACGCAATTGCCTATTCTCCAAATCCGAACGTAATTTAATATAGATCTACCGAATATAGTCATTTATAAATTCGCCCCAGGGCCACGATACATACATTTCAACAACGCTATTTCCCCCAAACTGACTTGTAGCCGTGTAATGAATTGACATGAATATTCTTTTAAAACCTCACAATATCAGCATCATTACTCCCAACATAACCCATACAACCCAAAAACAGTGACTTCTATTCTGCACATGTGCAATCTACTCGTGGCTGCAAGTCCTCCCAAAATCACACACCTTACAAAAAACTCGGATTCTCCAACACTAGTGGTTCAGGAGATATCGTATCTTGAATCCACGCATGCTCAGACCCTCACCAGGGAATTCTATAGAGGAATAGCATCCGCCACCCCAAAACCCCAATCCTCTCTGACGAAAACACCAGCAGTTAAATCACTGATGGTCTGCTCATGCGCATAACGAGAAATGCCCGCAAGGGGTAACATCAATTTCAAAATTAGCCCCAGGGCCACGGTACGGACACTTCATCTCGGAAACAATGCTACATCCCTCAAACTGACTTGTCCTTGCACTGAATTGCCATGAATATTCTTTTAAAACCTCACAATATCGGCTCAGCACACCCAACATAACCCATACAACCCAAAAACAGTCACTTCTCGCCTGTACTTGCGCAATCTACTCGCGGCTGCAAGTCCTCCCAAAATCACACACCTTACAAAAAACTCCGATTCTCCAACACTAGTGGTTTCGCATCTTGAATCCACGCATGCGCAGACCCTCACCAGGAGATTCTATGGAGGATGAGCATCCGCCACCCCAAAACTCCAATCCTTCCTGACGAAAACTACAGCAGTTAAATCACTGATGGTCTGCTCATGCGCATAACGAAAAATGCCCGTAAGGGATAACATCAATTTCAAAATTAGCCCCAGGGTCACGGTACGAACACTTCAACTCGGAAACAACGCTACATCCCCCAAACTGACTTGTCCTTGCACTGAATTGCCATAAATATTCTTTTAAAACCCCACAATATCGCTCAGCACTCCCAACATAACCCACACAACCCAAAAACAGTCACTTCTCTTCTGCGCATGCGCAATCTACTCACGGCTGAAAGTCCTCTCAAAATAACACACCTTACAAAAAACTCCGATTCTCCAACACTTGTGGTTCAGGAGATATCGCATCTTCAATCCACGCATGCACATACCCTCACCAGGGGATTCTATGTAGTAATAGCATTCGCCACCCCAAAACTCCAATCCTCTCTGACGAAAACTACAGCAGTTAAATGACTTCTCATCTGCGCACGTGCATAACGAAAAATGCCCGGAAAGGGCAGCATGAATTTCAAAAAAATTGGTTCCGGAATTTCAAGCAAAACATTCCACAAAATAGAGTAATTTTTGAATTTTTTCGTGTCACGTGATCTTCACGAAATTTTGTAAAAGTGTTTGGTTTGGTCTTTTGCATCTAACTACTGAGTTTCTATTCAATCAGATCAGTATTTTACGAGTTAACGTGGAAACAATGCCATCCGGTCAGTCACAAAAAACTCGCATCTTGAATCCACGCATGCGCAGACCGACACCGGGGGATTCTATGGAGGAATAGCATCCTTCACCCCAAAACCCCAATCTTCTCAGAAGAAAACTCGAGCAGTTGAATAATTTCTCGTCTGCTTATGCGAATAACAAATAAGGCCCAAAAGAGGCAGTTACACCTCCAGTCGTTCACCGTTCAGAAAAATTTTGAAAACCAATTTAAAATTCCACACATCGTTTACGCATTAATTCAATTGCCATGCTAGTATGTGGTCCATATATTAATCAGTTGCCCTCGTACATATCGGCTTGATTCAGATAAACGCGCAAAAAATACGGAACGAAATCTGATCACCAGATGTTCCATGTAGGAATTCGAAATGAAATAATTTGTCCGGTTTGGATGTTCAAAATTATTATTTTTTTTTAGGCTCCTAGTGGTCTGTTCGCAGTGAAATTTTGCACACCCCAAGAGGTCATAATTCGTCACCGAAGTGCAAAAACTGAACTCGATCCGATATTTCGTTTTGGAATTTGAAGCAAAATATTCCGCTGATAGTTAAAAATTTTTTCAATTTTTTCTACTCATGCTATCCACACGAAATTTTGCAAAAGTGTTTTCATTGGTGCTTCGCATCTAACTACCGAGCTTCAATTCAATCGGATAAGTATTTTTCGAGTTATAGTGAAAACAAAATTTCAATTTCATATTCAAATATTGCATTTTTTTTTCTAGTTTACAGCCATCCGATCAATACAAAACATCGCAGGCATATGAAGGCCATGATTCTACAATTTGATGCTGAATTTCAGATAGATCGAGTGATCGGTTTCGGAAATATTCTTGAAAAACGTTTTAACGAAAAATGGCCGTAACTCCGAAACGGCTTGACGGATTTTGCTCCAACCATGCCCTGCAAATTTCAACGCTCTAACTCGTTCCGTTCAAGAGTTATCGTGCTAACGGCCGGACCGGCCGGACGGACAGAATTGAATTTGACCTCGAATTCTTCATCAGGGAGTCGAACCCAATCGTTTGATACCATTTTCGTAAAAAACTTCGTAAAATACAGACATTGGGACGAAATGATAGCACGCTGTTCCTTGCGGAACACGCGCGCAAAAATGAATTGAAGATTACTTATCTACTTCAATTCAAACATTTCGTTGAACTCACGTTGAATCCTTCAACAGAATTTTATCACTTTCAATCAATCATGAAGAATTTAAAAATATTTTTTACCTGAATGTTATGAGAAATAAACAATTGGAAATTATCATTTTTTGTAATAAAGTATCTATGTACCTATGCAAGGGCGTAGCCAGGAATTAATTTCGGGGGGGGTTTTGAAATAGGAATTAATTTCGGGGGGGTTTTGGGGGTATAAGGGTCACTTTCTGCAGCAAAAAAATTTTTTTTTAAGAGAAAAATAACATTTCGGGGGGGGGGGGGGTTGAACCCCCAAACCCCCCCCCCCCTGGCTACGCCCTTGTACCTATGTATGAGTATTTTTTGAAAGATTTCAGTGCATTCAAAATTATAATTGACATAATATCTGTCAGAGCACGATTCCACCCTCCTCTTTCCATAGAGCACGTTTAAGTAAGTTCTAGATAAACTCGACAGGTTTTAGAACGTTTGACAAGCGTAAAATCCTTTCCAGAGTAAATTTTGGAACGGTGAGTGTAGACTCTAGGCGTAGTCTGTGGTAAGACATTAAGGTTTTGGAACAGTGAGAGTAGACTGTGGGCATACTCTGTGGTACGAGAGTAAGGTTTTGGAACGCAACACTGAAAACCTTTCGTTGCCATTACAACGGGAATCATAGAACCTCGCATGTACAGGTTGGAACTATTGGGTTGGGTTGGAATATTAACTCCACGGAGTAGAGTTTGACAGATTTACTCTGGAGTTTACTTTGACAGTGACAGAAGATGCCAATATCGGAATATAGGTAATGTTTGTTTAAGAAAGAACCTATTATTATTGTTTTCTTCGCATATATGTAACTCTAATCATAAATGTATATTGTGAGCAGTTTTTAAACTATTAAATTACCTCACAGAACATTCATAAAACAGTGAGACAAAGATACGAAATTTTCCCTCGCATTAGTTATGTCAATTTTGACAGGAGTAAAATGAACTCGGAGTCGAATACTCTGACAATTAGAACGACAGTCATGGAGTTTCAGTTTTCGAACGCAATTTAGTAAATATTACTCTACGGAGTTAATATTCGAACACAACCCTGGAATATTCTACCATCTATAGGAAATCAATATGACGATGTAGATCTGGAATTATGGCGAGGTAGAAATTTGTCAATAATATTATTATTATTAATATTGAAATCATTACGTTGAAAATATCATCAATGAATCGTGCAAACATAGTTCCTGCTCTTTGTGGTTTGAAATTTGTGTCACCACCACCATTACTGGGTGGAGGGGAGTCGATCCCTGTGCTTATGCCTGTTATTTCTACAGAAGCGCTGTTCTTATCCGCTTCCGAGGTTGTTAAGGTATTATCTTGTCGTTTGTCATGGTCCACAATATTGAGAGTTGCATCATCGGCTGAAACCTGAAAGTATAAACAAATATTAAAATTAATTTAAAACTAAAATTTTACTTTGATTCTTTTATACAATACAAAGTAAGAAATTTATCTATTGGAGATGATAGCCCTACATTTGGGCCCTGTAGCGGTCTTCCAACATCTGAAGTTCTGAATAATAAGCACTTGGATTGGCCATATCTGGTTTTGAAAGAGACCCTCCTGGCCTTACGAGCAACGTTTTCCTTTTTGAATTCAAATATTGAAGGGATTTCTAAGAACAAGAGTGAATATCTGTGAAAACTAGCGGAGACGATTCTTCTTCAAGAGATCCCATGCGCCTACAGAGATATTTTTGTGAGAGGAGACTTTCGAAAGGTTATGCATTTTTTTAAATTTCTTGGGTTTTCTCCTCTTGTCTTTTCATTTTTCAGGTTGAGTTTCGGGTACCTTGGAGACACCTCTCCGTTTTTTGACGAAGGAATCCCTATTGAAGAAAGAAATGCCTATCAATATTTTTAAATTTCAGCAAATTTTGTGAACAAAAGTTACAAATCACAACACTCACGGGAAGACAAGGTTTTTTTGCTGAGGTTTTTCCCTAAACTCTTATATCATACGTCGTATGGTACCCAGTTACACCAACATCTGCTAACACATATAAAGCTCTCAATCAAAAGAATATATACACAGTGCGTTTCAAAAAGTACGCACCAAGAGGAAGCTTACTCACCTGTATAGTTTTTAGAAATTTTAGTTTTCGGGAAAGTTGGTACTCAAGAAACGATGATTTTTGACATATATGTCACTGATCTTGTAACTCTGCAAACCTGTAAAAATTGACATTCTTATAGAAAAATATCGAAAGGTTTCTGAAATAAATGCTGAATTTCCTTTTATATCAAACTGCCAAATTTCATAGTGAAATTCCGAAATTTTCTGATATTCATATTCTGATGACAGCACGTTAGTTAGAGGGAGCTGTGAGCTTTGCGGAAATTTGAAAAGTAATTCAGAATGTAATTCCAATGAAAGAAACATTATCACAATTCCAATAAAGTTTATATTAATTTAAAGTTCCTCATAAATTATGATTTCTATAATGAAAATCCCACAATCTTGGTGCAAACCGAATTATTCTTGAGAAATTAAATGCGCAAAGAGCTAATATTTCGCTAATTATTCTTGGAACACCATAAGAAATTATCCGCCTGTCAACTAGATTTCATTTTCACAGGTATCTTCGTTTTAGATGAGGTCTGTATTGCGTTTTTAGTGGTATTTGAGCGAGTATTTAAGTAAATATATTCAAATGCGATTTTAGAGGGTTGGAAAATTATTCTTCAGATATGAAATCGAAGAATTTAATTTCTTATGATGTTTCAAGAATAGATAGTGAGATATAAGCTCTTTGCGCATTAAATTTTTCAAGTATAATTCGGTTTGTACCAAGATTGTGAGGCTTTCACTATAGAAATCATAATTTATGAGGAACATAAAATCAATATTAACTTTATTTAAATTGTGATTATGTCTCTTGCATTGGAATTACATTCCGAATTTTTTTTTTAAATTTGAAAAATTTTTTTGAAATTTCTGAAAGCCTGCCTCTTACGTGCTGGCATCAATATATCAATATCAAAAAATTTCGGAATATTCACTATGAAATTTTGCAGTTTGGTATGAAATGAAATTCTGAGCAACATTTATTTCAGAGACTTCTTGACATTGTTCTGATTTATACGTCTTTTGGTCATTTTTCTAAATGAATGTCAAGCTTGACAGGTTTGCAGAGTTACACGATCAATGACATATATGTCAAAAATCATCGTTTCTTGAGCACTGACTTTCCCGAAAACCCAAATTTCAATAAACTATACAGGCGGGAAAATTTTCTCTTGGTGCGTACTTTTAGAAACGCACTGTATACTCCATTATAATTCGCAAACTGAACCAAAATCAATTCTCAATGAGAAGCAACTGTTAATATTCTTTCGAACTTGATATTATAGTAATGCACTATGGACAGGATACATGACTCAACAACGCAACTACACTATCGTCAAAATAATAATAATAATTTCAGCGTCCAACGCTCGTTTCGGAATAACATTTCCTTCACTATGTTTGCGTTTTGATATTCCTGAATGGAAGAGTCTTTCCAATATTACTGAAATTTACTGGCAATGATTGCGCGACACTTTTCTAGATACCCTGTTGGAGGTTAGAATTTTACTGATTTTACTGTCACAGAAGTGGTTGTATTAGGCAATCCAAACCACGTGACACAATATGGCGGTCTGTTGGCACACAAACAATTAACTTGTTATGGTCGTTGACTATTTTATAGTGTTTATTGACTTTTTCCGGAGCGCGTCTGCTGTGTAAACTATACTGAAATGAAGAATGAATATCTGAAAAGACTATTGTTGAACAACAGAGACTTTGCTGAACGGTAGGTTCGAAAAAAAGCACCTTCATCATGTGTTTACATTTCATTTTATTACAGGTATATAATAAAGATGGGATTAATTAACGGCTTAGATCCTTTCACATTGAATGTTTCTGATCTGGGTAGTGGATAATTCAATTGATGGTGTTCCTCCAATCTTATATATGGATATTGCAACGTATTTGGTGTATTATATACCACAACGTACAAGACATACATGAATATTTGCGAATGCACAGTTCTTGTCTAATAGCACAAGCTGGAATGATTACTTTTAAAAAACACACAGTTGTTACTACCAAATACAAGTGCAACTATTCATCTCACAGTCGCTTTTTTGTGATTTTGTTATATGGTCTCCAAATATTTATTTAGTACGAATGATCTGGATATATGGGAAAAGAACTTAGAAAGTGCAAAGAAATTTCATTCAGAAGTTATTATGCCAGGACTGATGGTAAAATATTCCACATCTGAAGAGGGTACAGCTGAATTTATTCACTATTGCATTTGCAACGGCGGATGATGGACGTGCGATGATAAAATGTGATGGGAATGACTGTCAAATAGAAGATTTCATTTTGATTCTGTATGACCAGTTGACACTCCTGATGGTACCTGGTATTGTAATAAATGTGATGAAAAGGTCTGGATTTTTATAGAAATGGAATAGATTACATAAAAAATTCTTGATTTTTTATTTTCATGTCCGCACATTAATAGCATGGCATGTCAAACAAATAATATAAAAACAGATGAAAGCCCTTGGATTTTTCTTCTTATTTATTGATGAATACACAGTAGAATCTGGATATAACAACCCTCAAGGGATCCCCGACACTTCATCGTACTGAGCGCAGCAGACTGCTGCAAACTCTCTGATACTTGGGCTTTGAATCTTTTCTCTTGATTTCAGCTAGCCATAGGGCACTTCGCTTTCTGAATAACTCATTTTTACTAGTCAAAAACTTCTGTGTAGTACTAGGAAACATACTATATCCTTGTCGTGATGAGATCCTCAGCCAACCACAATGCATGTAAGAGGCATTTTTTTTCTTGTATTATTATTCAAAATTAAAAATACAACCCAAATACGCACAGGAAATCAAAAAACGAACAATATACCACTATAATTATGGACATATATCATAAAATTCAAAGTAAACAATACAATGTGTGCCAACCGCCGCCATATTGCTTTAGTTTTGACAGGTCGTTGGATTCCCTAATAGTGCCAGTATCCCTTCCCCAAATGGAGATAGGTTAGGTTGTGAGAGTTTTTTCAGTATTAACGAACATCAAATCGATAAAATCGTTATCGCTGAATATTGCATCCAATAAGACTTGGTTCATATCGGCCATCGTTTCAGCCTCCGATTACAGACCTAAAATTTCACCGGACTTCAACCTGAAAATAATAAGTTATGTTGTTCCAGCGTAATTTTTACTGCCCGATGAGGTTCGAAATCAATAGCAGTTTAGGATTACTTTCAATGAAAAGCATTGCGGAATTGCTTAATGTGGATAGTAAGGCTAGCAATATCGAACTCTCTAGCTTCATCTCGAACATCGTTCCCATAACATATTACGAGTATGTCTGATGACAAAATGTGTAGATGAGAAGAGTGGTTTTACTCGCTATGTAGTGTGGACTGAATTCTAACACTGCATGTGTTAGAATTCAGTTCACTCAAACAATAATAAATGTCGTATTTGCCTATTTATCAATATCCAGCCTACCATTAGCCCAGGATGAAATTGGAAATAAAGCATCGTCTATTGGGGTAAGGCCATTATTTAGCAGCTTATCTTTCATTTCGAACAATTGCATGCACATAAGTGTAACCAGGTACCCGGCGTGCAGAAATTCTATGTACCGTGCAAGCAGATTCATTGGCTAAGCCAGTATTTACTCGGCCGGTACAGTCAGTCACTGCCTATGTTTCGTAAAGTTTTCTTTGGAAAATGGCTTGATATGAAATTTTCCTCTGAATGAAGCATAGGCGATGATCTGAGGCAGTCGAGGCTTCTCGTTGACGGGCCTTCCACAAAGACTGAGGATGAAAATCTCCTAGCTCTGGAGAGAAACTAACTAAGTCTGGTGACCAGTGATTTAACAAGCCACCTGTTTAATTGAAATTTAAGGAGGCTGGGGCCAATTGGCTTAACCTTTAGTCCTTGGTGCAGGAGCTAAGAAGAAAGTGCCAAACATATTTTGTTCAGATGTAGCAACTTTACCGAACTAAGGACGGTATACCTAGGAAACCCAACACCAAATATTCCTATTGTCAGAGGGACCCCTGCCAGTTCACCCTTTTGTCAGCGTGTCATCCAGTCTGAAGGTGGAAAGTTACTATTGCGGTGTGGTGTGGCGCGAGAAGCATATCGGCTCCATACATTTAGTACGATTAGAAATATACTATTGTTGTGTGGTGTGTTACGGCATGGACTGCCCAGGGACGATTGTACCAGAACTCCCACCATCGTTGTGACATAACACAACAAAACACAATCGTATATTTTTAGCATGTGTTACGCAATCGTAGTGATACCAATCTGAAATTTTATTAAGTTATTTATTAACATAAAAGAGTCGAGGTAAAAAACCTATAAGGCTCCGCATAATAATCAAAAAATTAATACAACATTCCCAATAAGTAACTAGAACACATGCGAAAACCAATAAAAAGAATAGACTCGAAAACACCAGCTTAGATCGAAAAAAATATATTAATATACTATTAAACCAAATCAAACGATAGTCCCAAAAAATCTAACTGATTCTGAAACACATTAACACTGGGCGAATTCACTACATCATGTGGTAACACATTCCAACCTTGGAAAACTCGATTGGTGAGAAAATGCTGCCATCGGTTGTATGGAAATTTTCCTTGCGGAGCTTCAAATTATGTCCTCACAGGTTATTGGGATTGAGTGCATATAGCTGGGATAAATCAAGGGCAAGATATTTGTGAAAACTAAATCATCTCTATTCCTACGGTCCGTAAATCTAGCCAAATTCATAGAGAGGTTTTAAGCTGGCCGTCCACTAGGTCGGAAACGCGGCGCGGCGCGGCGCGGCGCGGGGCGGAAATGTAGATCTCCGTCCACTGTGGGGCGGTCGGTCAGGTCGGAAAAATTTTCAGGACAGTTCTCGCTTGGCAGTCGATATATGCGTATCACATGAGGTATGTCTTCTGACGACGAGGACTTGTTCGTGTTTGCTGCTGCATTGGAAGCTGAAGAAGAGGAAGCAGTGAGGAGAAAGAGGAAAAGGATATGGGTTCATGAAATTAATACAAAAAGAAAGGAGCTTGAAGAATTTCATAATCTATTTGATGATCTCCTGAGGGACGAAAATAAATACTTCAGGTACTTCAAGATACGCCAGTAATGTTCTTCAAATTGCTGCAACTTTTGAGGCCAGAGATTGAAAGGCAAAATACTCAATTTCGGGAAGCCATTTCTCCTGAAGAAAGACTGGCGACGTGCCAGGTACCGTAGATATCATATTTCACTAAAATATTGTTTTTACGCGTATGTTCTGGGGAACGTCGCGTTATCATTTTGCCCAAATGTCTGTAACTTTAGAATTTTTTGCCAAAAATGGACTCAAACGATTAGGTTCGCCTCCCTGATGAAGAATCTGGGGTCAAATTTGATTATGTCCGCTGGTCGGCCACCGTTGCCACGATAACTTGAGAACGGAACGAAATATCGAATTGAAATATTTTGGGTAGCTGGCGCGTCCCAATGCGACGGAAAAGTTCATTAATGGGCATAATCGGCCTAATGGTTTCCGAGTACAAATTTTTTGTCAACCGTTACCAATCGGATCGAATTGAAACTTGGTGAGTGGTTGTAGAACGTAAACATGGACACTAATGTGCAATTTTGTAAGGTTCGTATCATTAGAAAATTCTAAAAAAATTATTAAAAAATATTATTCATCTCACGTTAACTTGAGAACAGAAAAAGATAGCGGCTTGAAATTTTCAGTATATGATGAACATATATGCAAAATTATTATCTCTATCATAATAACTTGAGAATAGAAAGAGATAGGGAATTGAAATTTTTAGGGAAGGTTTCGCATCCGAATGTGACATTTGAGTTATAGGCATAATCAGACAAACGGTTTTGGAGTTACGCTAATTTGAAAATCAAGACTGTACAATAAACGTCCTATAGAACATGCGTGTAAAAGCTCCTGACTTCACATCAGTGCTTTTTTTTTAATATTTGGTTTTCTCAATTCGCTAAAATTCAAGGTACGTTGAGTGGGTGCATTTCATTATAATGTATGTATCCACAGATTCTGACAATATAATACATAGTTGAAATATTATGAAAAAAAAAGTGTAAAAATTAAATCATATAATCTATAAAAATTACAGACATTTGGGCAAATTGATTAGCACTCAGTTCCGAGGAACTAGAGCGCCAAAAATACAACATTTGTAACGACGGACTCACAGAAATCGAAACGAAAGTGACCGAGTCATGCCGAGGTCGGAATATTTCCGCTCCGCCCTCCGTCCATTGGGTCGGTGACGCGGAATTCATGAAACCGCGCCGCGCTCAAGAAGTTTGGATAGATCCCGAGCGCGGAGATTTTTCGACTTCTCCGCGCCGCGCCGCGCTACCGACCTAGTGGACGGAGCTTAGTGTATTTTGGTTCAAAGTTCTAGCACACATTTCCGCCCCGCGCCGCGCCGCGTTTCCGACCTAGTGGACGGCCAGCTTTATACGTCCATATGGTATACGGGTGCTCCAGCACTGGACCAATTCCAATACCTCAACATCACCTTTGAGATTTGGATATCAGACCGGTCCGCGAACTCCAGAATGGGACGAACATAGATCTTATAAATGCTGCTGCACACTTCAGAGTCGCAATAGCGAAATGATTCAATGTTTTCGGTCTGCTTCAGCTAGTGACCGCCCAACACATAACGAATTATTCTTGCCAATGTGGACAACACATTTGTCGAGATTAAAAGGTAACAGCAAATCGCTACACCATTTGCGTAAAGTATTCAAATTTTCCTCTAATATTCTGTGATCCCGTGCAGAAGTAAAAAGCTTAGTATCATCCGCAATCATCGAACAAGGTACTCTCACAAAAATAGGGATTTCAGACGTGTAAATGAGGTAAAACAGTGGTCCCTAAACGGATCCCTGCAGTACCCCACTAGTAACAGGTCTAGTAGCGGAATCATATCCAGAAACCCTGACAAAAACTCTCTTCCACTCAGAAATGATTGAATCCACTCCAAAAGAGCACCTATTATTCCAAACCTTCTCAACTTTGTAACAAGTCTCCTCAACACCATGCGGGCAGTTTGGGATTGAGTTATTGGCATTCCAATAAGACGAAGGCCACATTTCACAACGCAAGATTTTTGAAACACCTTCCGAAACGATAGCTACCTATGTTGAGGTAAGTCCGCCTGATCTCTACGGCCTTTCCAGGTGATTCATTTTTTTGAACCATCAGGAGTTATCATTCACAGAATCCAAACTTAATATAACTTCATCCAACCAACCAAAATGCAACGAAGAAGGTTAAGAAAGGATGTCAGTTTGAGTAGTTTTTTTGCCGTCCCTAATGCAATATGCCAATTTAATAAAATCAGCTCATAAATCATAACGCTATCTCACCGTCTTGAATCTTGACACAAAATTCAAGATATCGGACCTCAAAAACTCATACATAACAATTTTCAATGGCTTCGACCCATAACCACGAAACTTCTTTGCCCTATTGCAGGAATATTTTGAATTTGGAAATTTCGATGCACAATAACTACAAAACTCGTCCGCCATTTTGGATCGGCCTTATTGACATCATTGATCACAAAATTGACCCCATATTGAATTTCCCAATTTTGAGATTATGATCAACCCTGCATACCTACAATTTATTTGAATACCAATTCAGTCCGTCAATCACATCTTGAATTATTGATTTTTGACAACAAAAATGATCTATTCCAGATAAATTCATCTCGAATTTAGCCAAAAGAAAATACGTACCTACCAATATTATACTTGTCCACCATCAACAAATTTTCAATTTTGACTGAAAAATTACAGTAAATAATGATTTCCGACCCTAATTAAATCAATATTCACAATTCTCGTCCGTAATGTTGGAGTCGCTACATTGATTTGTTGAATCTAGACAAACAATCATAACCTCCAACCTCAAAAATCCCCAAATTATAATTCTGAATCTAATAGGAAAATAATTACAAAACTTCTCGTCATTATTATTTTCACAAAAAAAATAATATTTTCGGACCCCGAAAATCTTCAAATAACAATTTTGAATTGAATCTGTCAATATTAACAAAACTTGTATCATTATTATTTTGACAAAAAATTCCTCCTACCCCGAAAATCCCGACATATCAATTTCGAGCCCTCTATCAATTTTTGCAAAATCACATGCCCCTCCGACAAGATCGTAGACCAGCTTAATTTTATGAATTTCAGTAAACAACTTCCTGATCAAAAACCCCGACTTTTTGAACGGCTGTTTTCATAATTACATAGTTCTCGCCCGATGATACGCCTATGAACAATCTCCAAATCTGAAACAACCAGTGTCTTCATTTCATTTTACCTTACATCTTGCTTTTTCTACCAACGTTAACAAAGTCACATTCCCGTTACATTCCTATCATAAACTTATAGAGAGCGATGGATTGAATGAAATACAGTGATTAGATAAAATATCTAGCCACTGTAAAATAAATTATAATTATCATGACGCTCTCCTCCAAAAAGTACTGAACTAAGTAATCAGCAATAATGTTGGTAAACGTAGGTAGTAGAAACCATTAACTGCTTTATGTTCAAATGTATCAAGTTCCTGGATTCTCAGGAATCTCCTGAAATGAATTGTCTGGGTATTATCTTTCCAAAGGAAGTTGTAATTTATTCATGGATATTCTTGTTGAACTGAGACATAAATACGGAATGCCCCATTTTCCTCAATTACGAAAATTTTTTTTCATTTTCAGAGTAAAATCAAGCTCCATATGTTCATCAATTACTTCTATCCTTTTTGAGTTAACCCACCAAATTTATAGTCCTCAAGTCATACTGCTCCAGAGCGGTCTGGTAAATAAAAATGGGTTCAAGCCCTGTGGACAGGAGCTTTCTGGCGCTCTAGTTCAAACAGACAAATTATATCTCCGAAAGTATTGGTTTCTCAGATTTGGGAATTATATCAATGTATTCATATGATAGAACTGCATCATAAAGGAAGTTCATTTCAAATAATAGTTTATTTATCAAGATTAAATGAGCAATCATGAGAATGAGAACTGCACCATGGAAGAAATCAAATTAAATCTGGCCAATTTTGCCCAATAACGAACTCAACCCAGATATTCATCTCGCTAACCTACTCTGAAAATTTCAACTACCTACCTCATTCCGTTCGAGAGTTATATCTATGTCTATGGATGAAAAGCAGTCTCACTACTCTCAGATCTCTACTTCATGTTCCGTTCCGAAATGTAAGACTTTTCTGAGAAAAACTTATTTCGGAGCAAACAACTGAGATTTTTCTCACTTCGCTCACAATTCTTCGATTGATTAGATAATGTCATGTCTCAGGAAAATAAGTTGACATTATGACAATTCATACATAGCATAATTATATCATTCTGTGACAACGTTGAAATACGATTTATTATTGAAATTTTGAAAAATCATATCTCCGAAAGTATTAGCTTGTTAGAGTTAAAAATTATATCATTGGATTCATATGGTAAAACTGCTTATCGAAAAAAATTTAATTTGGAATTTGCTCTGTAAAAAAAAATTTTTTTTTGTTACTCCGAAATTATCTGTCCGATTTTGCCCAATAACGAACTTATCCGAGATATTTATCTCCCAAACCTACTCTGAAAATTTCAACTGTCTAGCTCATTCCGTTCGAGAGTTATTATGCCTACGGCCGGCCGGACAGAATGAATTTCGACCACGGATTCTTGATCAGTGAGTCGAACCAAATCGTTTAAGACCATTTTCATCGAAAAATTCGAAAATAACAGACATTTGGGCAAATTGAAAAGCACTCAGTTCCGAGGAACTAGAGCGCCAAAAATACAAGAAGGCCACTCGCCGGTAGCTTAGCAGTAGAGCGTTGGACTAGGTCCTGAGTTCAACAGGCTAGTTCAGTATTCCTATTTTAGTCACGGTAATCTGAAAGTATCAGAATCTGCATCGTTATAATTCATATTATGATTGCAACCAAACTTCATTGAGTTTCACAGGATTTCGAAATGCAGCAATGAATAAAAATACTTCAAATTCTACAAAGTTCTATTATAATGAATTCCCATCATATTTTCCTTCATTAGTCTTGAACTACTGATCGTAGAACAATTTAAGATCTACAACATGAATATACTTTTCATCTCATTCCGTTGGAAAGTTCTTTAACATGCAATCCCTGGATTTCAACTGTAAGGGTGTTTCACATGCATACGGTTCCATTCGGTTCGTTTCGTTTTCGGTTTCAATTCGGTCGCTGGCGACAAGTGTGAAACGGTGTTGGATTCGTGTGTAGGGAATACAGATCAACCGGGGCGTTCAAACGAATACGGTTTAGTTTCGGTTTTAACCATGAAGTAATAAATATTTACATTATAATTTCTGTCTCGTTCAGTGGTTTTAACCTCAAATCGAGCAGATATCTTTCAATATTTCCCGAATTGTTCAAATATAGAAATATAAACATACATATTTTCGGGATATTGTTGCTTTGATGGTTTAGCAAATGTGGATCGACTGATTTCTGCTGTAAATCTAAACCAGTGCTGCGAGACAAAACTTCCGAAAAATATAAAGATCAATTAAAGACATAAGATGCATTCAAAGATTTATGTGGTCAATTTTGAATGGCTTTGATGAATCTGATGTCGCGGAAACATTGGAATTGTGAGCCCGTGTCGAAAGATAACATAAAACCT
Source organism: Halyzia sedecimguttata (assembly GCA_937662695.2). Lineage (NCBI taxonomy): Eukaryota > Metazoa > Arthropoda > Insecta > Coleoptera > Coccinellidae > Halyzia > Halyzia sedecimguttata. The sequence goes on from OW569415.2 coordinate 15,926,045, forward strand.
AATATCAACCGTTAGACCTTTTCTGGGGATATATCAAAAGAAAAGATTACCTCAATCGGCCAAACAAGAGGAGTGAAAACAGAGGATTCGGGACGAATTAAGAGCAATACAGCCTGAAACTCTTCAAAATATTTTTTCCGAGTTTCAAGCTTGATTGGCGTACTGTCAAGAAAGAATTTTGGCCGAAAATGTTCTCAAACGGTTAGGTTTGACGCACTGATGAATAATCCTGTGTCAAATCCAATTCTGTCCGTAAGCACGATAACTCTAAAACGAAAGATTAGTTGAAATTTGCAGAGTAGTTTTGTGGCGTAAATATCTCGGTTGAGTACCTTAAGGAGCAAAATCCACCTAGCGGTTTCGAAGTTACGGTCATTTTGATTTAAAGTATTTTTTATGGATATTTTCGAAACTGATCACTCGATCTATCTGAAATTTAACATGAAATTGTATAATCATAACTTTTATATGCATGCGGAATTTTGTATTGATCGGAGCTATAAACTGAAAAATAAAAATTGAAAATTTTGTTTTCACAATAACTCGAAAAAAACTGATCTGATTTCATTGAAACTCTGTAGTTAGATGCAAACGACCGACCCAGTAACTTCCTCTGCATTTCTTGAGGATCACATGAGAAGAAAAAATCAAAAATGTCCAACTATTTGCGGAATATTTTGCTTGAAATTCCGAAACCAAATATTGGGTTTATTATAATTTAATCCTTTCGGTAATCCAAATGCTGACTTCTTGTGGCGTGCAAAATTTCACAGAAAACTAGATACTAGATACTAGACGCCTCATCTTTTCACATTCGACTTTGGTTGCTACACGTGTTTTATCTGATTATTGCAATCGCTAGCATAATAATATATACAAGGGCAACTTATTTGAATATGGACGTGTATATACGGTGGCAATTGAATAAATGGGTGAACGATGTGTGGAATTTCAAATTGTTTTTCTAAATTTGTCTGAAAGCTGAGAGGCTACGGAGGAACTGGAGGACTATTTCAGCATCTCATGTCAATTATGTGGGTGGCAAGCCTGTTTCGAGGAAATAGCTTAGTATTCTTGGGCCAATTTTTGGCGCTCCTGTTCCTCGGAACAAAGTGCTTATCAATTTGCCTAAAATGTCTGTAATTTTGGAATTTTTGGCTGAAATGGTCTAAAACGTTTTGGTTCGACTCACCTATCAAGAATCCTTGGTAAAAATCGATTCTGTTGGCCGGCCGTCCGGCCGTAACCACGATAACTGCCAAACGGAATGAGCTAGTTAGTTGAAATTTTCAGAGTAGGTTGGGGAATACATTTTTCAGTTGAGTTCCTTATTGTTCTGAATCGGCTTGTTGGTTTCGGAATAACGAAAAAAAGTTTGTGCAAAACATAAATTTATTCACAGTGAGAACGTAACGGTTGGATTATTCTCTTCAAATCCATTGAATTCGAAGAAATATCCTAAAATGGGCCAATTTTTCAACTGAATTCTTATTGAAATTTCAAAGTGATGACGTCATCAGTGTACCTAGATGTGGAGAAGTCATCGCATTCACATTGGACTGAATGCTGATATAATGCAGGAAAGTGACCCTGTAACTGAGCACACAAGGGTTGAAAGAACATTTCATCAAGCTTCCAAAGGAAGAAAGTTCAGATACGTCAAATCTGTTTGAAATACAAATGTGATTAAATGATTTATCGATGGAAGGATAATCCGCAATTCTTGTGAACATGTGTTTCCTCAGATGAGGTCACTTTTTCGCCAAATGGCACAGTAAACAAACTAAATTGTAGGTACTGAACACCTGAGAACTAAGTATTCACAAATATTGAACCAAAATTTACAGTAATAGTACCAATACTATCAAAGAAGTGAAAGAAATAATTAGGAAATTAATTCGATTAATCCAAATACTCTGGTGGATGCTCTAAAAGAAATTTGAAATCGACTGGCATATTGTCATGCAATTTGAGCATTAAAATCAATAAGTTGTAATTGTTTGGTATCGTCTTAATTTTTTCAAGTATACCTACCATGATGCTATGAGCATGAGTGAATTTCTTTAATTCATTGAATATATGATTGAGTAATAAATTGGAAAATTTTATTTTCATACGCCAAAATGTATTCTTTTAAATGATACCTAATACTAGCATTAGGTATAGGCTAATACCATTCCAAATAAAAAATCACGAAAAAAAAATTGGTTCAAGCACTGACGTGAAGTCAGAAGCTTTTGCGCGTATGTTCTATTGTCCATTCTTCTGTATTGGACACCCTTAATCGAATTTACCATGGTAAATTATGATGTCCATTCTCCTGTATTCGACACTCTTAATTCGAATTTACCATGGTAAATTCGAATTAAGTGTCCAATACAGGAGAATGGACAACATAATTTACCATGGTAAATTCGATTAGGGGTGTCCAATACAGAAGAATGGACAATAGAGCATACGCGCAAAAGCTTCTGACTTCACGTCAGTGCTTGAACCAATTTTTTTCGTGATTTTTTAAAAATTTTCTAGGGGTACGATTCTTTTTTTTTTCGTCATTTTTTTCAAATTTTCTAGGGGTAAGGTTCACACAAAATTTTAAACACGTCTTTATGTTGATTTTCTACTACTAGTTACCAAGCACCAATTCGATCGTTTATTTAATTTTTGAGTTATCAAGGAAATAATATTCCAGGTGGGTATAACTCGGAAACCGTTAGACCGATTATGCCCAAAAACAAACTCAACTCTCCCTTTCGGATACGCAACCTACCCTGAAAATTGCAAGTCCCAATCTCCTTTCGTTCGAAAGTTATCGAGGCAACGGTCACCCATCTACTGAACTCGCACAAGAATGCTCGAATCTCCAACAATATTTAACCCATCGTATTAAAACTTGAAACTTAGCAATAGAGTTAGGTTATGAAGGCTCTTGCACAATTTCAGCAATTTCAAACGAATGGTTACTGATATATAGAATTTTTTTTTTTAATTTTCAATGATTTACTAAAAATTTTCTACAAATGCCATCTGCACCAAATTTTGCAAACGTTTTTGCGTTGGCATTCTACAACTAACAACCATGTTTGAATTCAATCGGTTCAGTATTTTTCGAGTTAATGAGGAACAAAAAACCACCAAATTTCAGAAAATTTCAGATGGCTATAACTCTAAAACCGTTTGGCTGATTATGCTCATAAGCAAACTGAAATGTCGTGTTTTGGTGCACATCCTAACCTGAAAATTTCAAGCCGCTATCTCATTCCGTTCTCAAGTTATCGTGACAACAAACATATTTTTTAATAATTTTTTTTAAATTTTCTAGTCATACGATTCAAACAAAATTTCACAAACGTGCTAAGGTTTATATTCTACAACTACCCACTAAGTTTCAATTCGATCGGATTCATATTGGTTGAAAACAAAATTATTACTCGGAAACCACTGGGCCGATTATGCCCATTAACGAACTTGTCCGTCGTATGGGGATGCGCCACCTACCCTGAAAATTTCAAGTCGCTAGCTCTTTTCGTTCTCAAGTTATCGTGGCAACGGACGGCCGGACGGCCGGACGGCCGGACGGACAGAATCAAATTTGACCTCGAATTCTTCATTGGGGAGTCGAAGTTGATCGTTTGAGACCATTTTCGTCAAAAAATTCGAAAGTTACAGACATTTGGGTAAAACTATAACGCGATGTTCCCCAGAACATACGCGCAAAAATGGCACTGACAACATAAATTGAACAATGGTGATGTAATAAATGGGTCTTTTGCGCATTTCAGAAAGAAATTCGACGTGTCCGATATTTCTCTATTCAGTGGCTATCAATTTCTATAAGTTTCTTATCCTATATCAGTATTTCGTTCAATGTCTATTTTATATTAATGTGCTGAAATAATTCTGAAGGGAAAAGAACTATTCCGCAATGATTTCCAATTGGAATATTTCTGGAAATGTAATGGATTTGAAGAAAATTAGTATGTTCCGCCATAACGTGCTCCCCGACTATCAATTTATTAAGCAGTTATCTCCTCGAATGGTTACCGAGTTCTTCACTTCATTATTTATTATGTGAGGAAATAATAAACGCAAATTGTTGATCTTTCTGAAGTTTAAAATACTCATGAGTGTGAAATTTCAGGTTCAGAAACTAATAACTCTTGATTTGAGGCAACATCATTCGGTTTTATATGCATGGATGGGCCATAGCTGCATCAATCGGTTCTCTGGTTTGAAAGTTTGATAAAATAACTTCTCAGCTACATATAATAGAAATAAGTTAGCAATATCAAAAAAGATTTTGGCTGTGTGGATATATTCAATGTGGAATAATAAAAAACCGATTGAAATGATTAATTATCATATATGTATCTACGTTGTTGAAATTCCAGTGAAAAGTTATAACCTTCAACGACTAATGATAGTTCTAGTTAATTGTCTACTCACATTATCCAATTCATTATTGGCAGGTCGTGCCAATACCACACTTACGGTGAAAGCACCAATCAACACAACAACAAGTGGCTTATACATTATCTGCAAAAAATACAACACAGTTAATATTATAAGCATGAATACGTGGATTGAAATGATCGACTCGACGTGGAAATTGTTGGATAGCATCAAAAGTTCCGAGACCTTCCTAATAGGATCACATGTTCTACAATAATTGGATTATGGAAGTACCTAATTACCGATTTTTGTTTGCCATAGCTACATATGACTGACAGTGGTATAAAGTAGGCAATGATACCTGGATTCTTCCATGAAAACATATATCTCTCTTAACTGCATTCTTATTTAGGCTTGATGACATCGCCAGAGGATATTTAAAGATACCGCAATTTCGGATATATTCTTGAGATTCAAGAGCAATACATTTTTGGACATCAAATAATATAGCATATGTGGGGAAATATAAATGTATTAGCAGAGGTTAGTGTATTGATTTCTCGAAATTGAAACTATTATCAGAATAAGCTGGAGTATTAAATATTGAATGAGGATCTTTTATTCACAAGGAATTATTTCAATTTTAGATTACTGGAAGGAACATGACTCAAATTGTCAGATTCTGATTGCACAGATTGATGAGGTATTATCAAAATTTTAAAACTTCCTGGAATTTTTCTAAAAACTTCAACTCATCATTATGGAAGCTATCAAAAGGGCAAATGTTTCACACAGTGTACTAATTGATGCAATATTTCATCGGCAATTCACAACTACATTATTTCCACATGATACATGATTAGACCTTTCTCTAACATGTCAAGTATCTAGGAGTTTATCCCGTTTATTTGGTCAAATCTGCAAGTCATTCCTGGAGAACATTATCATGAAACTATATTTGTTTGAGCATGGCATGACTATAAAAGATCCATCACATAATTAAATGAATCAATATACAGGCTGTCCCGACACTACGTAAATCTTTCTCAGGTATGAATAAAGTATATAAAGACGAGTCAGCAATGCTTTATTTTTTGCGTGTATGTTCTTGGTAACATCACTCATTTTGCCCAAATTTCTGTAATGTTCGAACTTTTTGCCGAAAATGGTCTCAAACGATTGGGTTCGACTCCCCGATGAAGAATTATAGGTCAAATTTGATGCTGTCCGGCCGTTGCCACGATAACTTGAGAACGGAAGGAGCTATCAACTTGAAATTTTCAGGGTAGGTGGCGTATCCAAATACGACGGACGAGTTCGTTAATAGACATAATCGGCACAATGGTTTCAGACTAATAATTTAGTTTTCAATTAATATGCATCCGATCGAATTGAAACTTTGTGAATAGTTGTAGAATATAAACCTAAGTACGTTTGTTGAATGTTGTGAGAATCGTATCACTATTATTATTATTATTATGGGTTGTGCTGGGCAGACGAAACCCGCCCCTCCACTGCGACCAATCGGTCTATTGTGGCACACCTTTAGTATATAAACTATACTTCACCCACAAGCTCAAGTCTCTTGATGAGGGATATGAGTCTGGTGGGTGAGAACTTGTCCAGTTCCCTCAGTATCAGTTTGTGGACTCCTAATTCCTCCAATCTGATCCTGTCCCCAGCGGGGCAGTCACACATGATGTGTTCGATAGACTCGTCGTCCTCCAGGCAAAGTCTGCACTCGGAGTCCTCAGTCAACCCCAGTGTATTGAGGTGTTTCCTGAGGCCACAATGGCCCGTGTATTCAGCTGTAAGGATTCTCAGGTCCACCCTAGAGAATTTGAGCCATTTTCTGGCTCTTTCAGCTGATGGGCCAGTAATTGTTGAGCGAGCATGTCTGTGTCCATGTATGCTGCTCCAGATTTCTTGGACCTTTTGGTCCACCCATCTGTTGTTTTCCTTCGCCGCTGTTCTGAGAGAGATGCCGCAGGCCGGTTCAGGTCCAAGGAGCCCCACGGAAGCCCCCCGTGCCGCCAGTGAGTCCGCCATCTCATTACCCTTTATGCCTGAGTGGCCCGGGACCCACAAGAGCTGCAGCCTGCAGCGCCCTCCAAGTTCAGCGAGTGTGGTCCGGCAATCCTGCACAAGCAGGGATTTGCATTTGTATGCAGTCAAGGCCTTCAAGGCTGCTAGGCTATCCGATAGGATCTTGATTGATCCGTGAGCCCAACCAAGATCCTATCGGATATCGTATCACTAGAAAATTTTTAAAAAAGTATCAAATAATATTTGTTATGACACTGAGAACGAAAAGAGTTAGCGACTTGAAATTTTCAGGTTGATATGTGCATCTGAATGCGACATTTGAGTTTGTTTACAAGTATAATCTGACAAACGGTTTCGGACTTATACCCATCTGAAATTTGTTGTTATTTCTTCAATAACTCAAAAAATACGAAACCGATCCAATTCAAACATGGTTATTAGTTATAGAATGTCAACGCGAATATTTTTGTGTAATTTCGTGAGGATCATATATCTAAAATTTTTTAAAAAATCATTGAAACAAATTTTATATATCAGAAACTATTCATCCGACATTGCTGAAATTTTGCGAGAGCCTTCTGAACCTAACTCTACTACCAAGTTCCAAGTTTGAACACGATTGGATCTATATTGTTGGAGATTCGAGCAGCCTTATGTGAGTTCAGTAGGATGGATGGGTGACCATTGCGTCGATAACTCTTGAACTAAAGGAGATAGGGACTTGCAATTTTCAGGGTAGGTTACGGATCTAAATGGGACAATTAAGTTTGCTGTTGGCCATAATCGGCCCAACGGTTTCGGAGCTATACCCATCTGGAATATTATTTCCTCGGTAACTCAGAAAATATAGACTCGATCGAATTGCAGCTTGCTAACTAGTCGTAGAGTATTGACTTGTGTAAAATTTTGTGAGGACCGTACCACTAGAAAATTTTCAAAATATTACGATATCGTGAGTACGGAAAGAAATAGCGACTTGCAAGTTTTCAGGGTAGATTGCTCATCTGAATGCCACATTTAAGTTCATTAATTAGCAAAACCGGCCAAATGGTTTTGGAGCTATATCAATCTGAAATTTGGTTATTATTTCTTCAATAACCCAAAAATTACGGTGCCGATTCAAATCAAACATTGCAATTAGAAAAAGATAGCGACTTGAAATTTTCAGGTTGGGTTGTGCATCTGAATGCGACATTTGGGTTTGTTTATAGGCATAATCGACCAAACAGTTTGGGAGTTATACCCATCTGAAATTTAGCTATTATTTCCTCAATTACTCGAAAAATTCAAAACCGATCCAATTCAGACATGGTTATTAGTTCTAGAATGCCGACGCGAAAATTTTTACAAAATCTCGTGAAGATCGTATTACTAGAAAATTTTAAACAAATTATTGAAAAAAATTTATAATATAAAGCAGTTGTCCGACATCGCTGAAATTTTGAGAGAACCTTCAAAATCAATAAATGTCATGTTGACATATTAAATTATTACATAAATTTTCGGGCCACATTTTTCATAACACAATAGAATCTATGGGAGATGAAAGCCTTACATTAAGGTCCTGTAGCGGTCTTCGAACATCTGAATAATCATCGTTTCGATTGGCCAGACCTGCATTCGAAAGAGATCCTCCTGGCCTTATAAGCTACAACATTTCCCTTTTCGAAATATAATACTGAAGGGATTTCTAAGAACAAGAGTGAATATCTTTGAAAACTAGCGGTGGCGATTCTTCTTCAAGAGATCCATGCGGCTACAGAGGAGTATATTTTTGAGAAGAGAATCTTGAAAGGTTATGTAGTATTTTTAATTTGATCGTTTTTCTCCTCTTATCTTTTCATTCTTACGCGTATATTTGAATTGAAATTTGGTAACTAGTTGTAGAATATCGACATAAAGACATTTGTATAAAATTTTGTGAGAACCGTATCCCTAGAAAATTTTGAAAAAATTACGAAAAAAAAATTGGTTCAAGCACTGACGTGAAGTCAGGGGCTTTTGCGAGTATGCTCTATTGTATTAAGAGTGTCCAATACAGGAGAAAGTACAATAGAATTTACCATGGTAAATTCGATTAAGAGTGTCCAATACAGGAGCATGGCCAATAGAACATACGTGCAAAAGCTCCTGAATTCACGCCAGTGCTTGAACCAATTTTTTCCTTTGACGCCCCCCTGCGAATATATGTGCCTCCAAATGGTATACATCGCGTTATAGTTTAGCCCAAATGTCTGTAACTTTCGAATTTTTTGACGAAAATGGTCTCAAACGATTTAGTTCGACTCCCCAATGAAGAATTCGAGGTCAAATTTGATTCTGTCCGGCCGGCCGTCCGTCCGTCCGGCCGTTGCCACGATAACTTGAGAACAGAAAGAGCTAGCGACTGGAAATTTTCAGGGTGAGTGGCGCATCCCAATATGACGGACAAGTTCGTTAATGGGCATAATCTTCCCAGTGATTTCCGATCAAATTGAAACTTGGTGAGTAGTTGAAGAATATGAACTTAAGCACGTTTGTGAAATTTTGTGAGAATCGTATGGCTAGAAAATTTTAAAAAAATTATTAAAAAATATTTTTGTTGTCACGACAACTTGAGAACGGAAAGAGATAGCGGCTTGAAGTTTTCAGATTAGGATGTGCACCAGAACGCGACATTTCAGTTCGTTTATGAGCATAATCGGCCAAACGGTTTCAGAGTTATAGCCATCTGAAATTTGGTTGTTTTTTGTTCCTCATTAACTCGAAAAATACTGAACCGATTGAATTCAAACACGGTAATTAGTTGTAGAATATCAACGCGAAAATTCTTGCAAAATTTCATGAGGATAGTATTTGTAAAAAATTTTAAAAAAATCATTGAAAATTGAAAACAAAAATTCTATATATCAGTAACTATTCGTTTGAAATTGCTGAAATTTTGCAAGAGCCTTCATAACCTAACTCTACTGCCAAGTTTCAAGTTTTATCACACGATCGGTTGAATATTGTTGGAGATTCGAGCATTCTTGTGTGAGTTCAGTAGATGGGTGACCGTTGCCTCGATAACTTTCGAACGAAAGGAGATAAGGACTTGCAATTTCCAGGGTAGGCTGCGTATCTGATGGGGAGAGTTGAGTTCGTTTTTGGGCATAATCGGTCAAACGGTTTCCGAGTTATACCCACCTGGAATATTATTTCCTTGATAACTCAAAAAATAAGTATTCGATCGAATTGAACCTTGGTAACTAGTAGTAGAAAATCATCATAAGGACGTGTTTAAAATTTTGTTTGAACCGTAACCCTAGAAAATTTGAAAAAAATTACGAAAAAAAAAATTTTAAGAACTGCACCCCTAGAATATTTCAAAAAAATCACGAAAAAAAAAATTGGTTCAAGCACTGACGTGAAGTCAGAAGGTTTTGCGCGTATGTTATATTGTCCATTCTTCTGTATTGGACACCCTTAATCGAATTTACCATTGTAAATTATGTTGTCCATTCTCCTGTATTGGACACTTAATTCGAATTTACCATGTCCAATACAGGAGAATGGACAACATAATTTACCATGGTAAATTCGATTAAGGGTGTCCAATACAGAATAATGGACAATAGAACATAAGCGCAAAAGCTTCCGACTTCACGTCAGTGCTTGAACCAATTTTTTAATAATATTTTTCAGTCCTGAATTCTGAAAATTTTGGACGATAAAAAAGCTTTTTCGATACTCATCCCATTCAAAATAGTCAATATTTCTCTTACAAAAAATAAAAAAAACGGTGTTTTCCAATGTATGCAATAGCCAATGGATCACTCGGAATCATTCACAATATTTGAGTTCATTCAATGTTGGATAATATGCATCTTCCGTATAGGATTTCATGATTCATGGAATCCATACCTAACTGATGCTGGCTAATGTTTTTGATCGAGGTCATTTTTTATAGAAGAAAAAATTGCGTTGCATAATCCGCACTACTTAAGTGAAGTTTATCCATCCTCAATTAAATCCTCAGATGATTCTTAGAACACCTATTGCGACAAAAGGCTGAACGTGATTGAACATCGCCCAAGGTTCACATAGCATCACATAGGGTTCACAAGCATCACATAGGGTTGGAGTTCGTAAGGATTTCCCCAGGTGGCGCTGTTAAGATTTTTCTTTCCAGTAGTTCGCAAGAATAGGGCTTAAGTTTCCTATAGCTTCTTCGTTTGTCATTCATTGGCTAAGTTAAGCTGATGATTGGTAACGACCATGAAACCGGTACGTATCTGCCCTGAATGTCACTTTCCTCTTCAGGGGAACACTGAGCAATGAGGTGGCTTGTCTGGATCACGAGGGAATATTTGTTGAGGGTTTAAATCGACGAAAATGTCACTGTGTGTCTTTTAGTTATTAGCAATTAGCTACAGTTCACCTTATTCTATGGCAAATATAGTAGTTGAGAGCCTTCGCATCATTACTTACTTACCGATGATATTAACTCGAGCTATGAAACTTCCGTATTAAGTATTCCAATGACAATTCATGTAAAACATTCCATGTATTTATAAATTTCATAGCACATATCACTTACACCGATAAGTGGGGAACGGAAAATACTGATATTACGATTAAGATTATCTAATTCAATTCGATCCAGCTTTCAGAAGGGACGTATGGAGTTCAAAATTCATAAAAATTATGTTGATATAACATCCCTTAACTATTAACTCGTAAAATTAAGATATGCTTGGACTTTCTCGATTAAAGTATTTTCATGAAGCACATAACTGGTGAGAACCAATTTATGAATGATGTGTTATGCTCACTTCAAGAACTTCACTGCTGCAAGCGTCGAAAGTTGAGACGATATTATCACTGAAGAAATTGATTGAGTGTCTAGTGTATTACATATTGGATTATCAATATAATGAAGTACTAGAACAACAGTTATTCTCGCTCACCTATGTTGACTTTGAATCGTATTATTCTTCATAAAACGGTAACACGGGAAGAATGCTACAAATATTCACTTTCACTGCGCGACTATTTCTGGTCGGAAGGATTTATTATTCTGATCGCTTACCGTAAACGTCTCCTACCAACTTCTTCTGCATTGAGTGTTGGTAGATAGTGAAACATTCTTGGGAAAGTCCTTGATTGGTAAAATGAATATTGTGTCTTGATAATAATTATCATAAAAGTGATCTACTCAATTAGGTAAGAAGAAGCAGTCTGTGGTATTCCCTATCGAGTTCTCATTAAGAATTGTGCAATAAATACTGAGGAAGTCGCAGAAGCGTTTGAGTTTATATTCTGAGAACATATGAGGAGCAACTTTTCAAAACGCATTAAGTCCAAAAACCATTTTATTGGGAATCAACGAAAAACGATTTTTTTCTCCACCCTGGCTTATAATTTGAATATGTCGAGTTTTTTTGATAGAAATTTACATCTAAAGGTAAAAACTAATCTCATTTAAATCAATATTGATCAGATATACACAGAAAATGTTAAAAACGTTTGGACTTAATGCGTTTTGATTCATCCCATTGTATATAATGCGTTTTGATGTGGTTGAAATTGGAAATAATGCTGTTTGTTGCGGTTTTTTATACATTTAGAGAAAACGGTCTGCACAGTAAGTGTTGGCCTTTAACCTAATTAACATGAGCAAATCGATAAAAAATGTTTTTGGTTATATTTGATTTGTTTTAAAAATGCAAACGTAAACATAATTCATTGCAATGCGGCTTACATACTTTGGATTTGATTTACACAGGGACATAATGCCATTTGGAAAATTTTGTTTACATAGGGCTATAGAGCAATAGAATTCATTTCTGAATCCGCTTCAAACTCAATTTCGCACAAATTGGACATAATGCGTTTTGAAAAGTTACTCCTCATATACAGGGTGTCTGGTGAGAAATGGGACAACGTTTAGGTGGTGATGAGGGATGTCTCAAGGAGTGAGAAAATGCCATTGGAAATCATCTGAGGTTCATGGTTCTTGATATACAGGGCGTTTCAGAAAAAATAACGAAATTTCAAATTACTATAATTCAGGAAATATTGGAGCTAATCCGATGATTTTTCGTATGAACAATGATAGAGTGAGTACAAATCTGTTTGGGTGGAAAATTCGGAACAAAATCAGATCCGGACTAAGAAATTTTAGTTTTTCTGAAATTAGGAAAAATCAAAACCTGTATGCGGTTTTTGATTTTTTTGACTTCAGATTCTGAGAGAGCAGGAAAAATACTTTCAAACTCAACTGTCATCCCGAATGGCACAAATTTTCCCTGCTTTCTCTGACCCTTCGAATGTCAATCTTCCAAAGTTCCGCTTCTTCCATATTTTTTTCTCGACATTGCAGAAACATGAGATCTCAGATAGTTACTTATAAGTAAAAGAAAAAGATCATAAACGAATCAAAAATTTTATAAAAATTATCAAAAAAGCGAAAAACAGTTAACATTTGGAAAATTTACGAAGTATTTCTAAAGTACTAATTGATAATTCAGTAGGAACAAAATTAATGATTAATTCTTCAAATATTGTTCAAAATGAAAACTGTCAACTTCTTGTCTCTTAGTCGGTCTTTCAGATGAGTTTGGATCATTTTTTCCTGTAATATCCAAAGTTTCATTCGTCATGTAGATATCTCCATCATTAGTCTTGAATCTAGTTGCTAGTTATGTCAATTCTATGGTTTGCTATCATTCATGATGAGAAAAGATAGAGCATTTAGTTATCTGTCAAACTAGTGATTTTATTGTTGATACAATCTTACTTCAATTTGTTGGAAATCATGCCGCACACATTTTCTAATGAAGAGTATGTTGACATGCTTTTGGTGTATGGTTCATATGATATGAACGAAAGAGCAGCTGAAAGGGAGTATCGTAGACGTTTTCCCAATCGTCGGGTTCCAAATCACAAAATTTTTTCGTGGTCATGGTGGTCAAAGAGCATGGCCACCTCGGTCTCCAGACATGACACCGTTAGATTATTTCCTTTGGGGCCACCTTAAAACTATGGTGTACGAGCAAGAGATAAATACGAGGGAACAATTAATTCAGCGAATAATAGACGCATGTGACGAAATACGAAACAACCCAAAGGTGATAAGGAAAGCAGTTTTGAATTTAATGAAAAGAGCAGATAAATGTGTAGAAGTTGGGGGTTTTCATTTTGATCAATATTTGAAGAATTAATCATTAATTTTGTTCCCACTGAATCATCAATTAGTACTGCAGAAATTCTTCGTGAATTTTCCAAATGTTTTTCGGTTTTTTGATAATTTTTATAAAAATTTGGATTCGTTTATGATCTTTTTTTCACTTAAAAGTAACTATCTGAGATCTCATGTTTCTGCAATGTCGAGAAAAAAATATGGAAGAAGCGAAAATCGGAAGATTGACATTCGAAGGATCAGAGAAAGCAGAGAAAATTTATGCCATTCGGGATGACAGTTGAGTTTGAAAGTATTTTTCCTGCTCTCTCAGAATCTGAAGTCAAAAAAATTGAAAACCGCATACAGGGTGTTGTTTTTTCCTAATTTCAGGAAACTAAAATTTCTGAGTCCGGATCTTTATTTCGAATTTTTCATCCGAACAGATTCGTACTCACTCTATCATTATTCATACCAAAAATCATCGGATTAGCTCTAATATTTCCTGAATTATAGTCATTTGAAATTTCGTACTTTTTTCTAAAACACCCTGTATATCAGGAACCATGTACCTCAGATGATTTCAAATGGCATTTTCTCACTCCTTGAGACATCCCCCATCACCACCTAAACGTTGTCCCATTCCTCACCAGACACCCTGTATATGTATAGAGGCTCATTCACAGGGAAAATAATAATTTATTCACATACGAAATTAGGAGGTCAATACCATTTTTCCAGTTCGTGTTTTTATTATAATATGTTCCTCTATTTTACCGTTTATTCTTTAGCCTTGCAAAAAAAGATAAAATCAGTTTCGAAACGTTGGCGGAGTAATATAAATATTATTAAACATAACATCGCTTATTTGTCCAAATCCCGACTACACAACGCTATATTCAAATCATGGATGATACGAATAATGATGAATTAATTTGTAAGAATGGATGTTCAGAAGTTTTTCAAAAACACTTGAAGTCTACGCAGTGTAATTCCGAGATCACGAGCACGAAATCTCGAGGACCATCAGGGCTTCGTTCGACAGGCACCTCAACCTGTTCCACATTATCGGGGTGGGGACTGTTGGCTGATCCATGAGTAGAAAATTGTCATTATGCCTTTAAAAAAAAGGCCTCAACAGCAAACGAGCAATGTTGAATGGTTCAAGGCATCTTGAAAACTAATTTCCTATCTTAGGAAACATGAGTTCGGTCTTGTGTGCCCCCTTCTTGCCAACGCTGTCTCTTGAAAATTTAGTCATCTGATCTGCGCCACACTGAATTATGAGTGCCGGTAGATAATTGGTAGACCGGAAAACGTATGGTCCCAAATTCAATCCCGGGCTGGAATAGTATATTCTAAAACAAGTTGCAGCATGGGCTCCTATTAAAACACGAATGCGAAATTCGAAAACGAGCGACGAAGGAGCGAGATTTCGAATGCTTGAGTGTTGGAATTGCCTTCTGCAACGAGTATATTAGACGATATTTTCCCCTATTTCGGGCAAGTTTTGTGAAATACTGTTGAAATTTAATGAAAAATTTGGATTATACATCCTAGTGACTTTTGCATTGTATCTTGGCAGTTGGTGTGACTGTTACGAAAGTTGACATATTATTACGGAATTTGAATTTGAAACGTACGTAGGGCATATGAAGATCAGATTCAAAACAGTTTCCTAATAGCATGAATGATTCAAAATTAGCAAGAAGGAAATCTCTAGTACCATATTTTTTAATGAAAATAAAGCTTTTCCTCAACAATTATTTCACAATATCCAGATTATATTGTATGTAAATTGACGTGTGTTGAAATTTGATAGGATCGAATGTCAGTGCTGACTACCACAAAACGAAAAATATAACTAGAAACAATGCGGGGATGAGTTCATTCCAGCACTGTTTTCAGTGCTGGAATGGACTCATTACGATAATGAAATAGAGAATAGTATATTCTAAAACAAGTTGCAGAATGGGCTCCTATTCAAACACGAATGCGAAATTCGAAATCGAGCGACGAAGGAGCGAGTTTTCGAACGCATGAGTGTTGGAATTGCCTTCTGCAACGAGTATTAGACGATATTTTCTCTATTTCAGGCAAGTTCTGTAAAATACTGTTGAAATTTAATGAAAAATCCGGATTATACATCCTAGTGACTTTTGTATTGTATCTTGGCAGTTGGTGTGACTGTTACCAAAGTTGACAGATTACGGAATTTGAATTTGACTCAAACGTAGGGCATGGAGATAAGATTTAATACAGTTTCCTATAGCATGAATGATTCAAAATTAGCAAGAAGGAAATCTCTAGTACCTTATTTTTCAATCAAAATAAACCTTTTCCCTCCCAATTATTTCACTATATCCAGATTATATTATATTGATAATTGACGTGAGTTGAAATTTGATAGGATCAAATGTCAGTGCTGACTACCACAAGACGAAAAATATAACTAGAAACAATGCTGGAATGAATTCATTCCAGCACTGTTTTTAGTGCTGGAATGGACTCATTACGATACTGAAATAGAGAAAACAACTTTCCTATTCAGGCGGTATAGCGGCCAGTATTCAATAATTGGTTAAAAATAAACAGTGCTGTGTCTAAGATGGTTTAATGCAATAAATCAAATTTGTTTATTCGCGGCGATTTGAACGTTGATTATTCAAACAGAAAATGCTCACTAAGATAAGGTTTAGTAGATTTGATGGATAATTTCAGTTTGAATGTCACTTCGGTAACACCCACTCGGGTGTTTACTAATAAAAGTAGCACTGACGTGAAGTCAAGAGCTTTTGCGCGTATGTTCTATGTTCTATATATCGAAATTACCATATGGTAATTTCGATTAAGAGTGTCCAATAGAGGAGAATGGACAATAGAACAAACGCGCAAAACCTCCTGACTTCACGTCAGTGCTTGAACCAATTTGTTTGAAATTTTCGGGGGGTACAGTTCAATATTAAACACGTCTTTATGTTGATATTATACAACTAGTCACCAAGCATCAATTCGATCGAGTCTATATTTTTTGATTATCGAGGAAATAATATTTCAGGTGGGTATAACTCTGAAACCGTTGGACCGATTATGCCCGTAAACGAACTCAACTCTCCCATTCGAATATGCAACATACCCTGAAAATTGAAATTCCCTATCTCCATTCGTTCCAAAGTTATCGAGGCAACGGTCACCCATCCATCTACTGAATTCACACAAGGCTGCTCGAATCTTCAACAATATATATCCGATCGTGTTAAAACCTGGAGCTTGGCAGTAGAGTTAAGTTTTGAAGGCTCTCACGAAATTTCAGCAATGTCGGACGAATAGTTACTGAGATATAGGATTTTTTTGGTAATTTTCAATGATATTTTAAACATTTTCTAGTGATACGATCCTTACAAAATTTTGCAAGCATTTTCGCGTTGGAATTATACAACTAATGACCATGTTCTATTTCAATCGGCTCTTGATATTTTGAGTTATTGAGGAAACCAAACTTCAGATGGGTATAACTCTAAAACCGTTTGGCTGCTTATGCCTATAATCAAACTTAAATGCCACATTCAGATGCACAACCTAACCTGAAAATTTCAAGTCGTTATCTCTTTCCGTTCTCAGGTTATCGTGACATAAAAAATATATTTTTTTTTTATTTTTTCAAAATTTTCTAGTGATACGATTCTCACAAAATTCCACGTCTTTACGTTTGTATTCTACAACTACTCACCAAGTTTCTATTTTATCAGACATGTATTGATTAAAAATGGGTTCAAGCCCTGTGGACAGGAGCTTTATGGCGCTCTAGTTCAAACAGACAAATTATATCTGGTATTGGTTTCTCAGAGTTGGGAATTATATCAATGTATTCATATGATATCACTGCATCATAAAGGAAATTCAATTCAAAAATAGTTTATTAGATAAGTAATAATAAATTACCTTGTATCGATCAAAAATTTCCTGATCTACGTTCACCAAACTACAGAATTATGCTTTCAATATTTACATAATATTTTCAAACATTTTCGGGTGAGGTTCCCGTTGCATCGCTAAAATACGAGTATTTCAACCCCAATATTTTTGAAGTTACAATATTCCCTTCTGTCAAGTTGACATGAGAATTCATACATAGAATAATAATTATATCAATCTGTGAAATACGATACATTGAAATTTTAAAAAATCATATCTCCGAAAGTATTAGCTTGTTAGAGTTGAAAATGATATGAATGGATTCTTATGATAAAACTGCTTATTAGAAAAAATTTGATTTGGAATTTGTTTCGTAAAAAAAAATTTTTTTTTGTTACTCCGAAACCATCTATCCGATTTTGCCCAATAACGAACTTAGCCGAGATATTCATCCCCCAAACCTACTCTGAAAATTTCAACTCTCTAGCTCATTCCGTTCGAGAGTTATCGTGCTTACGGCCGGCCGGCCGGCCGGCCGGACAGAATGAATTCCGACCACGGATTCTTGATCAGTGAGTCGAACCAAATCGTTTAAGACCATTTTCATCGAAATATTCAAAAATTACAGACATTTGGGCAAATTGATAAGCACTCAGTTCCGAGGAACTAGAGCGCCAAAAACAGAATTATTACTCGGAAATCTATCCTGAAAATTTCAAGTCGCTACCTCTTTTCCGTTCTCAAGTTATCGTGTCCACGGACGGGTGGCCGGCCGGACAGAATTAAATTAGACCTCGAATTCTTCATCAGTGAGTCGAAATCAATCGTTTGATATCATTTTCGACAAAATATTCGAAAATTACAGACAATTGGTCAAATTGATAACGCGATATGTTCTCGGGAACATCGCGTTATCATTTTGGACAAATGTCTGTAATTTTCGAATTTTAACCGAAAATTGTCTCAAACGATTCGGTTCGACTCCCTGATGAAGAATTCGAGGTCAAATTGGATTCTGTCCGTCAGTCGACACGATAACTTGAGAACGGAATTAGTTGGCGACTTGAAATATTCAGGGTAGGTGGCGCATCCCAATACGACGGACATGTTCGTTAATGGGTATAATCGGCCTAATGGTTTCCGAGTAATAAATTTGAACCAATATGAATCCAATCGAATTGAAAATTTGTGAATAGTTGAAGAATATTATTATTATTATTATTATTATTACATTTGTTAACAGAGTTGAGGTAAACCTATGTACGTTAGTGAAATTTTGTGAGAGTCGTATCACTAGAAAATTTTAAAAAAATCATCAAAACATATTATTTATGTCACGATAAGCTGAGAACGGAAAGAGATAGTGATTTGAAATTTTCAGGTTAGGTTGTGCATCTCAATGCGACATTTGAGTTTGTTTATAAGCATAACAAGCATAATCGGCTAAACGGTTTTGGAGTTATACATGTCTGAAATTTGGTTGTTATTTCCTCAATAACTCGAAGAATACAAAACCGATCCAATTTAAATATGGTTATTAGTTGAAGAATGCCAACGCGAAAATTCTTGCAAAAGTTTAGCAGGATCGTATCACTAGAAATTTTTTCAAAAATCATTGAAAAAGATCATATATATATATATATATATCAGAAACTATTCATCTGATATGGCTGAAATTCGAGAGCCTTCAGAACCTAAATCTACTACCAAGTTCCAAGTTTGAACACGATCGGATCTATATTGTTGGAGATCTGAGCAGCCTTGTGTGAGTTCAATAGCTGGATGGGTGACCGTTGCCTCGATAACTCCTGAACAATAGGAGATAGGGACTTGCAATTTTTAAGGTAGGTTGCACATCTGAATGGGGGAGTTAAGTTCGCTGTTGGCCATAATCGGCCCAACGGTTTCGGAGTTATACCCATCTGGAATATTATTTCCTCGACGACTCAAAAAATATAGACTCGATCGAATTGAAGCTTGCTAATTAGTTGTAGAATATCTACATGAAGACGTGTGTGAAATTTTGTGAGAACCGTACACTTAGAAATATTATAAATAAAAAATGGGTTCTAGCACTGACGTGAAGTCAGGAGCTTTTGCGCGTATGTTCTATTGACCATTCTCCTGTATTGGACACTCTTAAACGAATTTACCAATGTAAATTCGATTAACGATTCCCCAAACGTGCTTGCTTATGTTCATATTCTACAACTATTCACCAAGTTTCAATTCGACTCGTAAACCAATGTGCCGATTATGCCCATTAACGAACTTGTCTGTCGTATTGGGATGCGCCACCTACCCTGAAAATTTCAAGTCGCTATCTCATTCCGTTCTCAAGTTATCGTGGCAACGGACGGCCGGCCGGACAGAATCAAATTTGTCCTTGAATTCTTCATCAGGTAGTTGAACTGAATTGTTTGAGACGATTCTCGGCCAGAAATTCTAAAATTAGAGACATTTGGGCAAAATGATGACGCCATGTTCCCCAGAACATGCGCGCAAAAAACAGATATAGGGGTATACTTCGCTAAGCTAAATTGAAGATTTGGGTCAATCGTACAAAAACGATGTGCCAGTTGGTTAATTATGATAGTGGTAGGGAGTCCAGCGCTAGATTCAAGATATCAGTTAATCTAGACAGTCTAGACAACAGGGTGTATCCTGACTCCGCCTTTGTTTGGATATTTTGGTAATTATTTTGCTACTGTAACTCATGAACAATTAAAAAAGCATTTTGGACCCGATATTCCAAGTAACTGCACTGTGCCTTTGCATGTGGATGACACTTTTTTTTCAGGCTTATGAAATCTGTTCAGTTTTAAGATTGTTTCGAAATAAAAAGTGTAATGGTTTTTTTTTCGTTGCATGTGGATGACACTTTTTTTTCAGGCTTATGAAATCTGTTCAGTTTTAAGATTGTTTCGAAATAAAAAGTGTAATGGTTTCTTTTTTTGTTGCTGAACCTCTTGAACATCTGATTTCGTAGTATCTTTTCTGAGTGGTTGCGGTGATATTTGATGGTTAGGACTATGAGAGCCGAAGTTCATGATTTCTGAGTTTTTCACTTTAAGTTCACGAATCTTCAAAACTTTCAAAATCTCTTACCTGGTAGGTATTTATTAATTTCTAATTATATTTACTTACTTTGGTAATGTCTTGAATACTTACTACTACTAATATATTTTTTAAGTAAAATGAACCATGATATGTTTTCCATAAAAATATACATACAGGGGGTTTTATTGGGAAACGGAAATACTTAAACGGCGAAAGAGGGTACCTGCATTTTTTACCGAGATACAACGTGTTTCATGGATTTCGCAATCTTCTTCCTGAAGCGATACCTCTTGGACCACCCTGTATATTATCCTGATTTTCGGTACACATATTCTTTATTCGCAGGCCAAATGAGACAACCACATATCACGAAATAATCCATGTCTGAATTAACCAAAAATTATTAAATAATTTGATATCCTCCAAAAAATACCCAGTTTAAGGTCAGTAAAGTGTAATCGAAAAATGGATATTCAATATTTGCACATATAATCTAAAAACTCCAATTTTGAACTCAAACTTAAGTTCTTAATAAATTTAATACTTAGGTACTGAAGATGGGGTATTATTGACTTTCGATGATGAATTCTCAAATCTATTTATTTCAATCCATACTTATTTTTAAATTACAAAATTATCATTATTTACATTCCATCTTTGTTTGGTAGCCGAGTGATTTTTCCAGGACCCTACTTATAATTCATACAAATAATTTTAAACGCCCTGTACGGACGCATTCGAACTTGGGTATTGTGGTAATATTATTTTTCAATATTTTGTTCATAGGCAAAGTGTTAATGCAAACATGTTGCCAACACAACTAATTCTCCTTACTCGCTCAAGCTCTCAAGAGCCTATGAGGGGTCTTCTTGGGGTAGACCAATACCTCCTAGAATACAAGGCCTCAGCGCTGCCGCGTGACGTAAGCAACAGGAGTGCATCTCACTAAACGGAGCGTGAGCGATCGGTGCAGATTTCACGATTGTTTCACATTATAACTGAATGAAAACGTGACTTTAATATGGTTTTCGGTTTTAAGAAGATGCCAGTCATCATCTGCGCCTTTCATTGCATCCCATCCGTTTTATTAGTTTCAGAGCAGAAAGTATTTCTTATCAATGGAACAGATTTATCAATATTGTATGAATGAAGGAAGCGATTGAAATAACATACGACGAAAATCCCAATTGATTTTACTCATTTATAATTTGGAAACGAAAAATTATATCAATATTATAATTAGAGAATATCGTAATGTTTTCCAGGAGGAAATTTGGCTCGATGTATTCTTGAATGAGAATTGACATTATCTGAAGGATCATTTACGTTCAAAGGTTTACAATTTTCTCTTATTGGAAGTTTTAACATGACGGTCATTTGTCTTTCCGCAGTAATTTTTCAAAAGTGTATTTGTAGTGCATGTTATAATTATATTGGCAATTATTTCAGCGGAATGAGTTTCACATTGGTTTTCAGGTAAAATTTCATATTGAGCTATATATTCCAAAATGAATTGAATAACACATGCCCGCTTATTATGAATTTCGAGGAATGTATCCTCAAATTCATGAATAATTTTAATGAAAATTATATATGAATACAGTGAGAGAAATGTTAGGGTTAATAATTAATAATTCTTTATTTGGGATAGATTTATTCATTATTAATGAATTTTATTAATTATTAATAAATGTTATTAATAGTTAGATCCACTTGATTTTAAGCTTATTCCTCAGAAATATATTATTTATTTAGGCAATATTTATTAATTATTAGAAAGGTTTATTAATAGGAAATAAATCTAATACAGAAAAGTCATGTTCGAAAATATTATTAACTATAACAAAATGATTTATTTCCACCAAACAAATATTATTTCAAGTTAAAATTTGCCTTATTTCTGTCAAACAAATATTTGTTGAATCATCATTTAATCAACATTTATTTATAAATAATAAATCTTGATTAGGCCTGAATAAGTGTTTATTTACGCTCGGATCTTTATGTTCCCGACCCCACCCCATCATAGCGAATTGCGACTCTGAAAATCTTCTAATTCTAATTCAGTCTTTTCCTTTTCTTCAGTCAGTTAGGATATGGTTAGGATAGTGTATTTGTGAGTTACTACGAACTAAAAGTTTTGTGATAAGTGTGTGAACAGAATGTCCGATTTCCAGGAGTTTTTGTTCGAAAATGGTTTGAGCCATTTGAGAAGTATATTCGAGTTGGTTGAAAATCAATGGAGTAGGTACTCTATAAGAAAGGAGTGGTATGTCAATACGGTCGAAATAATTTTGGAGAACCAGTGTTTTGTGTTATAGAATCTATTGAATATAACAATAAAAATTATCGTTTAAATTGCAAAGAAATTTTGTGTTTCGGTTTTGATAAACATTTTCAGGCCTATCAGGTAAATTGTATTTCTTCCCATACCTTTAAAGTTAATGTCCTCGAAGACTTTTGGCCTTTTCTAACACATATCCACAATTCAGCTAATGGAAATAAATATATTTCATGTATAAATCAGGAAGTTTAAATCAACCTAATGATTGAGTTCGCTTTATGTACTCAATTGTTCCTGAAGTTTAGGTGTGACAATGCCATAAGTGTAATTTTTGATTTAATGTATGTGAGAGCGAATTTCTTGAACCTAGTCATAATTCGACCAAATTGTTAATTTATTTGCATTTAAATGTTATTGACAATTTTATTAATTCTTGCTAAACATAAATGAGTTGAGTTCATAAGAATTTAATAATTAAGAAAAATTATGTTCCATTATCTGGTACTAAAATATTGATGAATGTATAGTGAGACTCGAATTATATTTTTACTTTTTTTGTTTTTTTGAAAGTAGAATGTTGAACCTGTTATTTTTTTCTCATTATTTAATAAATATTACGTTTTGTTGCGTTGAATGCCTGTAAAGACTAGACTGATTTTATATTTTGCAAGAGTTCAATGTTGAACCTCCTAAATACTTTTTTCTTATTATTCAATAAATATTACGTTTTGTTGTTGAATCTGTACTGACTAGACTGATTTTATATTTTTTAAGAGTTTAATGTTGAGCCTGTTTATTTTATAATTATTCAATAAATATTACGTTTTGTTTTTGAATGCATATTAAGACTAGACTGATTTTATATATTGTAAGAGTTTAATGTTGGACCTCCTAAGTATTTTTTCTCATTATTTACTAAATAATACATTTTGTTGTTGAATGTATACTAAGACTAAACTGATTTTTTTTATAAGTTTAATGTTGAACCTATGTTATGTTTTCTCATTATAGAATAAATATTACGTTTTGTGTATTTCCTTTATTTTATTTTTCATGCACCACCCCTATATATTGTTGATTGACTCAATAATACATAACTTAATTAAGTTCCATTCCAATGGAACATAAAAAGGCTAATGTGATGGATTTTAATTATTCATTCCCTTCAGTGTTCATTCACCTCAGTTTTCATTTAATTAATCATATTTATTGGAAAATATAATTTTTTTTCGAAAAAAAAAACTTTAATTTACTGTGAAAAACTTGTTATTTCCGAAAGTATAAAATTATTCTATAATAAATTTTATTTATTTACATGAAATATAATCTACTAAATATAAATTTATATTTGTTTGGTATAAACTATTGACTTTCATAAAATGAACATTGTTTTATCTCATGAATA
Organism: Halyzia sedecimguttata; assembly: GCA_937662695.2. NCBI lineage: Eukaryota > Metazoa > Arthropoda > Insecta > Coleoptera > Coccinellidae > Halyzia > Halyzia sedecimguttata. Next base: position 15,950,288 of record OW569415.2, read on the forward strand.
ATATATATTTATTAATAAGAATTCGTTATTTAATAAAAATTTATCTTTTCTCCTTCAATAAATTCATTATTTCTTATGAATATATAATTTCTTATAATAAATTTCCTATATTTATGAGAAATATTCTTTTCTGAAAAATAAATATATCTTTATTCATTATAAACTAATGATATTCATTCAAAACAAATATTTAATTCTCATAAATAACATTTATTTATTATTAATAAATCATAATTGAATGATAATATAATTTTGTATCTATTAATAAACCTTTTCATCTATTAATAAATCGTATATTAATAATTAATATATATATTAATTTTTCACCAATATATATTTATTTTTAAAACTCAAACAAATCCATTATTTGGGACAAATAAATATTTATTACGCCATATATGAATAAGGGGTTTATTTAATATGAATAAACTTTATTATTTATAAATAAACTGTTCTCTCAGTGATAAAACTATTTGCACGACGATATCTTGGGATACAGCAATCGTCCTCGGCTTAAATTTGTTATGAGATGATAATTATCTTCAACAATAAGTTCATCATCAATAATCAATATTTCCTTACATCTGTCACATTGAAGTTTTCTGAGAACAATATAACAGCAATACCCGGCTAGATAAGTTATCACAGGCATGTCTTCCCTAACATTATCTATATCGCTGTTTTCGACAATGACATTTGGGTTGAATTCAGTTAAACCTTGGTTCTCGTCAAGGAAATCAATATCGTCATGAAACGTTTTTATATCAATATTTCCGAATGCCTGTGACTTTAAAGTGAGCAGTGACTGAACCCTAAGCCGTTTTTCTACCTCATATAATTGTCTTATGGAAATATGGTATCGTCCTCCGGCGAGTTGGCGATATTTACCGAATCTGTTTTCCAATTCGTCAGTTTGAAATTTTCCCAATAGAACGTATTTCATTTTCAGTTCAGAAAAGCAGTATTTCAATATTTCCGTCATTCCATATAATGTATGGCTAAGAGCAGTATGTGTCTGTGCTGTTAATTTTGTTCGAAAATTACCGTTTTTCCAAAGGTCCAGCCAATTTATCATTTCGTTCAATAATATAAATTTAGAATCCGACTGAAAATTATTACCAAAAACTGGCTCTTGATAGATATCATTTAAACGTCTTCCTTTGAAAGGAGTTTTAACGTTGACAATCTTCCACCACTTAATGAAAATGTCAAGGAAATCGGCGGTATCTTTAGCGTGATCAATTTTAGACCCAATTGATAACAAGGCTTCTACTATGAAAGAATAAAAAATTTTAAAGGCAATGAAACATTTTGTTTTTCTATATTCGAGGGAAAAAGTGATTTCAGGTTCAAAGAGTTGCTGAATTTCAATGATTTATCATTCTCTAACTGCTGGAGCTTTCTCAAAAATTCAAACGAAGAAATTTTCTTCGGCTGTTTTTAAATTTGGTTAAAATAATTTCATTTCTGGTTTAGAATTCAACCAATTATTCCTGATACATTTGAGCAAGTGTACCGAATCGAAAAGATAAAAAAGAGGTCTTGTTTTATCATATGGATGGCAATATACTATACTGAGTTATTTATTATATGCGAAGTTACTCATAGCTCTACTGTTGATTGCATTGTTGTCACTGATAACACAAAATACTCTATAACCTCCCAACTAGCAAAAATAATTTTATAAAGGTTGTAAGAACTGCTATACAGCATATCTTATAGAAACGTGAAAATCTTATAATGTGGATATAACCCATTATACAATGCCTTTACAACCAAAAAGGGCCCCACTTTACACAACCGTTTAGTTCTTTTAGGACATCCTTTAGTAAACTACACAACTGTTATGGGATAATCAATATGATGACTATATAACTGTCCTATAAGTATGCGGTTTAAGACTATTTAACGGACACATATAGAACTACCAAGAAAGTATTTTATAAGTATTTTATAATGCAGACAGAATAGCTAATACAATAATTTTGTTCTCTACCGTTGAAATTCGGAATAGAATTATCACAAGAATATATTATTAGGTGTAAACGTTCGCGTTGTGTCATGACAGAGGAGTAATCCAATATCAGGCATTATTATGGCGGTGGGTGATGGAGATGGGACCTGTTGTTGATCATATTGAAGACCTATATCGCTACTGTGGGGGCCAAATTTATTTGCGCAGCTAACTTTTCTGACAATATATATATATTTTGTTGGTAAAAAATTAAAGCGCCTCAGTTTAGCGTATATTTTATTGGTATTGAAAAATAAAAAATAATGTATTATTTGTTGAATTTTCAACTTAAAACAAAGCATGTATTGTGGCTGTTGTAAAAGCGGAAAAAATCTCATATTTACTTAAAAAATCCATTTTTATTTCACCCTTTTTCGTTTCTATATGATTTTTTTCACAATGGCGGCGGTTTCTGAACAGCCGAACGTTTAATAAATATGGCGTATATGGTAGAATACAAATTAGATACCTTATACAATGATTCTGTTTTCATCTGAGCTGTATACGATATTAAAGTTTTATTATGTTGTTTAATGCAGCGCCATAAAATTGTTTTTAACAGTCTCAGGAATCATGGTGCAGTTTGATTCTTGACCACTTTCAACTGTTGCCAGATTTTGTTTATTACAGAAATGATAGGTAGATATTTATATAAAGGATCAGGATTGGACCACGGGTATAGTGAGTGGTCCAACACATTGTGTGCAAAAAGTACACGTTGCTGTTTTGCATAAAGTGTAGGCTACACAAGATTTTTTTTGTGCTAATTATTCAGTTATTATTTAGAAAAAAGTTGTTTTCTTAGTAAAAATAAAGGAATCTATCGCAATATTGTGTTTGTTCATATGACTAAACTCTCTTCAGCACAAATTTACTGTTAAAATTTACAATGAACCCTTGTGACAATCCGTGTCAAATATATATGACTTTTCATGATTGAATTGCAAAACATACATTGTAGGTGCTTTTAGAACATCTTGAACTACAAGATGTATCATAATAAAATAAAAAAGTCTACATATTTATTGCTACTGATTTTATGTATGTCGGAATAACTACTAACTGCCAAGCTAGCAACACTGTACGTTAGATTTCCGTATAATCCTTTAGCGCGTTTACAAACTACATAATAGAACAGAAGTATCGCTTAACATGCGTTCGGTACGACATTAAACAATTATTTAGTTATATTGTGTTTGGAATAATTTCTTTATACAGATTCTTTCCAATCGTGAACTAACCTCAAATTATTGGATGTATTTATACCGGTATTCATATATTTGAAATATGTTCAAGATAGTAGAAACCGAGGAAAATAATAGAAAAGAGTTGACGATTGTTCCCACGAACTGGGAAACGAATTAGCACGCTTTTTTATTTGTTTCCACTCAGATATTGCCGAATTCATTTTGAACCCGAAAACTGCTAGAAAACCCGCGTAATTTTTCTATTACTATTGGGTTATGTTTATATGTTTGTAGGTATATGTAGATGATTCTATAACGCAGAACATGAGATAAATTTAATCCTGGAACCACATTTTTATTCTATAAGCTCTTCATAAGAGTGAATACCGTTTTAGTTATAAGATGATTATAAATTAGTTCTATATCTATTGTGTAGTGTTCAACTTCTGCGTAAAGCAACAATCTTATTACTTCTCTTAAAGAACTCTAATGCAACTGTTTATACAGCTTCCTTTATAACCATCTTTTAACGTCGCTATTATAAGTAATACAATAGGTATGCAACCGTATTCTAATCTGTATAACACTGTTTTAAAATTATTTTATAGGAACTTTATAGTACGTTATGCGACTGTTATAAAATTTGTCGTATTATATGAGTTGTAAGAACTTCTATACAACAGCATTATAGAAATACATCTATTTTATGACCAAATTGTCGTATTGAGACGCATTAAAAAATAATGTTATCCTTTCAAGCGGCCCAATACGATAGTTATGAAACCATTTCGTTCTTTTAGGGGTCTATTTTGCTAGTTGGGCTGTTTGTTCTAGTTTAATTATAATAGACCTTATCAACTCGAAAATTATAATGTGATCTACTTTAGATGTTGGACAAATATGAACAACTTCTTTGAAACTCGATGTTATGCTAGTTATCATGAACACGAAGGTAGAATTAGCTAATTTAATATTATTGAAAGCAGTTCCAACTATATTTCCCACTTCATAATCCAAATACGGTTAGATGTGAATTTCATCCATCAATAAAAGAACGAAACGTTCGTGGTCCTCCAATAATTTAAACACTTTTTTCGCGTAATTGAGGGTAACTTTTTTTTACTCTGGTGTTGGATCGGTTGACAGTGTACTGTGTACTACAGATTTTATAGTATTAACATGCATGTTAATACGAAAAGTACAATGATTTTAGCTTCCGTACTTATCACTATAAGTCCACATGCTTACAAATTTTTGAGAAATTTTGGGGTAATATGAGAACTCCAAAATTTCTCAAAAATTTGTAAGCATGTGGACTTATAGTGATAAGTACGGAAGCTAAAATCATTGTACTTTTCGAATACCGATACCGTTGGAAATTGTATGCAATTTCAGTTGTTCCGAAACAAAATTCAAAGACTTCAAATACGAATCATCTTTGGAATCCACTGATGATCTATGTGATATAAAAGATTCTATTAAATTCGACGTATGCTTCAAAATACCCTCTTTCTGATTCTCTGCCGAGTTCTCTATACACTCGGATAATATATCCTGATCTATTCGACTCAATAAAATATCTAATTCATTAATATCATTCGATTTGAAGGGAGTTACTTTAGATTCATCATTATATAAAAAAACTTTAATCTCCTCTCCTAATAAAAACGTTTGTACTTTCAAATTTGAATCAACTAAAACAGAATACGTAATCACAGGCCCTGGTGAATATTTCAGTCTAAATAACAGAACCTTTTTCTTCATTAATTATTTTATTCCATAACGTAGGCAGCTTGAAATTATTCAAAACTCTGAGGAACATTTCAAAACCTTCATATGAATGCAACTTCTTATTAATTTCCCATTCTTTTCTACTTTCCGCTAAAGCTTTTTCGAAATTCTCCTGTTCAAAATGTTCTAATTTTTCGTCACGACTTACCCTTACCTTGATATCTTTCGATAAATACTTAGGACAGTTTGGAAACAGGTTTGGAATAGCATATCTTCTTAACCTAGGTATTTTCAGAGGTACTGTTACTATATGGTTCTAGAATCCTCGCTGAAGTGGATTTGATGAAATTATCGTCTCCAAAATGCTTCTCACAAACTCTGCTGTGAACGGATGGTTGGAAATTTTGCCTAGGAATGGCGGAAATCCACTTTTTAAACAAACACGAAGCCGTTGGGAACTTAAGAACGTGCACTTTCGGTCCGTTTCTGTAATTTCCCCTACACCCCGGTACACAACACATATTAGGCATTTTGTTCACACAGAGATAGTACTGAAAAGTACTTACAATTATCACAAAAGCACTGGACAACACTTATTATTTACGCTGGTTTAGCAACAGGTTGAAAGACGTCGCAAACCAAACATAAACTAAAAGGGCAGTACAAGCACGGCTCAGGCACGCTAGCAACAGAGTGCACTTCGAGTGGTGACCTCACAGCAATTCTCGAAAGAGCCCTGTGGCCTTGTATTCTGGGAGGTATTGGGTAGATCCAGGAGGATCAGTATAATAATATGAATATGAATAATATAATAATATGAATAACAACGGCATACTTGTTGAACACACCTTTATGAATGTAACTTCGGTATATGTATTGCATTTCAAATTAAATCCTATACGATTAATCTGTATTATCAATGTTGAACTTTTCATTTGTTGATCTAGATATTATCCTTGAATTGCCATAAAAGTCAGGACAACATTGTTGTCCCAGTCCCTCTGTTCTCTTTTATATAGGTACATCTGATGTTTCGCAAGTATCATAATATGCAACATCAACAAAAATACATTTTAGTGCACGCTTGATACAGACGATTGCAACATATAAGGCTAACGAGTAATATCTTTTTAGGAACTGAAGCCAAAAAATTTCTTGTACGTTTTTTATCATTCCCAATTTCAAGATTTAGGAAATGACGAAATATCAAATTTATATTATATTAATAAATTCAGATACAAGGTATCATTATTTCAAAAATGATGCATAAGGTTTCGTCAGTGATTATCTCCGGAGGTTAATGTAGCCGGTTCATTCGTCAGGGTGATAGAATGCTCAACTTCGCTGAGCGCGTAGCATTATTAATTATTCTACAAACTGACCGTCATATCTTTGCCATACTCATAATCCAGTTCCCTGAATGAGTAAAATTTCGCCTTTACCTCAGTTATAATTCAGCGAAACTACTAGTACTTCGTTCAATAAATTGGGTACAAAAGATATACATCACTGTTCGACGTGACGTCGAAAACGCTTAGTTCGTACTGGTTTTATACACAGGCATCAGAATAGTCAAGAATCAGATGACTCAATTAAAAAATTTACATATTTACATATTCTAGTTGAACAGCTGAGCTTTTTGGCGCTCTTGTTCCTCGGAACAGAGTGCTTATCCATTTGCCCAAATGTCTGTTATTTTAGAATTTTTGGCTGAAAATGGTCTTGAACGATTTGGTTCGACTCACTGATCAAGAATCCGTGGTCGAAATCGATTCTGTCTGGCCGTCCGGCCGGCCATCCGTTAACACGATAACTCTCGAACGAAAGGAGTTAGAGGATTGAAATTTTCAGGATAGGTTTGGAGCATAAATATCTCGGACGAGTTCGTTAACGGGCAAAATACATCAAGCGGTTTCGGAGTTATGGCCGTTTTTAGTAGAAACATTTTTTATGAAAATTACCGTAACCGATCACTCGATCTATCTGAAATTTAGCATCAAATTGTAGAATCATGACCTTTAGGAGCATGTGAAGTTTTGTATCGATCGGGTTACCGTAAAGTGTAAAAAAAATTTTTTGAATATTTTTCAATTTTGTTTCTACAATAACTCTCGAACGGAATGAGCTAGGCAGTTGAAATTTTCAGAGTAGATTAGGGAGATAAATATCTCAGTTAGGTTTGCTATTGGACAAAATAGGCCAGATGGTTTCGGAGCATCGAAAAAAATTTTTTTTTTAACGTACAAATTTCAGAATAAATTTGTTTTTAAGATTCATCACAAAAAAATCCATTGATATCATTTTCAACTCCAACAAGCTAATACTTTCGGAGATATGACTTTTGCAAATTTCAATAATGAATCGTACTTCTATGTTTTCACAGAATGCTATAATTATTCTATCTATGATTTATTATATGATCTGTGTTCATACTCGTACATGTCATTCTGTTCTATAAGAGAGAGTCAAATTCATTTCAGCTATTTTAATTTGATTTCTTCTATGGTGCAGATCTCATTCTCAGATTACTCATTAAATATTGATAAATAAACTATCATTTGAATTGAATTTCCTTTATGATGCAGTTCTATCATAAGAATATTGATATAATTCCCAACTCTGAGAAACCAATACTTTCGGAGATATACCTAATTTGTCTGTTTGAACAAGAGCGCCAGAAAGCTACTGTCCACAGGGCTTGAACCAATTTTTTTTTATAATCATCCTTATTTCTTGAAATTAATATGTCTACTCCGAGACAGGTTTATTCTTATAAGTATCCAAATTGCTAGAATGGTTATTTTGTAGGATGCTGAAAACAGGTTTTCACCACGGAAGAAATCAAATTAAAAAAGCTGCAATAAATTGGACTCTCTCTTATAGAACAGGATGACATGTACGATTATGAACACAGATCGTATAATAAATCATAGATAGAATAATCATTCTGTGAAAACATAGAAGTACGATTCATTATTGAAATTTCGAAAAATCATACCTCCGAAAGTTTTAGGCTGTTGAAAATGTATAAATGGATTTTTATGGTGAAACCGCATCTTAAAAAAATTTACTTTGAAATTTGTAAAAAAAAAAAAATTTTTTCGTTACTCCGAAACCATCTGGCCTATTTTTCCCAATAGCAAACTTAACCGAGATATTTATCTCCCTAACCTACTCTGAAAATTTCAACTGCCTAGCTCATTCCGTTCGAGAGTTATTGTAGAAACAAATTTGAAAAATTTTCAATTTTTTTTTTTTACACTTTACGGTAACCCGATCAATACAAAACTCCACATGGGCACGACTAAGATTATCCAGGCTGAAATATTCATGATTGAGGAGAAAGTCTAATAACTCACACAGTTTTGATACCTTTTATTGCATTTTGTCCTCTGTGCCTCTGTGGAATCTAGCTAATAAACACCATAAAATGCAGTAGCCTTGATGAAGCTATGGGAAGAGGTAGCAGTCGAAGTAGAAAGAGATTTCAAGTAGGCACTAAAAAGTTATTAAATTTTTTTACAATGAGACGATATTGCTGTGAATGTATATTATGGCGTTGAATTATGTTTTCGGACAATGAGTTATTCGGCCAGGTAATCGTTCCAATTCCGTTGAAAAAATCCAACAAAATGTCTCTAGTTTGTAATGTGCTGTAGTGAAAAGTAGATCTAATGTTTCTCTGGTCATACGCATTCGTAAAAATTTTGTATACAGAATATTACTTATGTCGTGAACCTAACATGAGGACAAGGCCGTGAAATGGTTTATTCTAAAGATGAATTTTCTGTAAGTAACAATTTTAGAACAATTTTTGAAACTGACATTTCGTCAACGGGCCGATAAGCCAATGATCAAGCCACATAGCGACCCACCACGGAAACCACCTTCAGTGCGGCCACCGTGTATCATAGCAAGTAGCCAGAATGCAAGCATCCAGGATCTTGGCGCTAAGCAAGCCACCTGCCTGTTCGGACGTAGCCAAACAGTTTGATAGGTGGATTCACTAAAATTATTCTCAGATAGGAAATTTAAAACCTTATTTACATAGTCATTCTTGTCAATAATCACAAGAAAATTAACCTTATCTGCTCTAGAGCACATCACGTTATTATTAGTTAATTTAAGTTCAATTGATTTCAAGGATTCCTGAAACTTTCCTAAAAAGGGATCAACTTTCGCTTTGGTCTGCTTGAATCTGTCAAGTACTGAGACCAAATGATTTCTGATAATACATGAGTTATCCACCTTAAACCCAACTAGCAATTTTATATTTTATAATAGTTGTGGAAACGTTTTCAACCAAAATCTTATAAAACATTCTTAGTCGCTGAATTGTTTTCAATACGTTTATACAACATATATAAACCCAAAATTGGCACATTTTATAAAATAATTTTGTCATTCGAAACATTTTATAAAGCTCTTCATAAACATTACAAGACTATTTCATTAACATTCTGTCGCCATCTAAAAAACTGTTTTGTAATAGCTTTATAAGGTTTTTTATATGAACGTTCTGAAATAAAAATGTTACATAGAATAATATCTATAAAATTAATAGATTTCAAGTTGCAATTGGTACTCCTGAATTATAACAACATAGAGAAAATATAAATGTCATATATGAAATGTTACATAGAATGATATCTATAAAATTAATAGATTTCAAGTTGCAATTGGTAATCCTGAATTATAACAACATAGAGAAAATATAAATGTCATATATGTGTCATTATTGTTCACACGAAGCCATTTTATTTATATATAGTTCTGCACTTACAGACATATTTTTGAATACACACAACGAAATTCTCAATGCAAATGAAACTTCTTCGTGAAATGTAGCACTAAAATGACATATTTTAAACGCGCCCCCTTGTTTCGAATTTTTTACATAAAAAAATTGAACAAAACAAAAATTTCGCTTGTCAATCTAATAATCCTTTGTACGGAAATGCATTCCAATTTGTTCTACAGATTATTTTTGAGTAATTTTATGCTCTGGATGGTTAAAATAATTACACATTGGCGATTTTTAGTGTGTTTAAAACACTCCCCACTCTGAGTCATCACAAATGCGGTCATGTTTAATGCCGTTCTCTTATAAAATGATTTTGCATCAGTTGCAAGCATTTAGTGGTAATTTAGCTACTTTACAACTATACTATAAAACATGTTGTTATGTTCTACCGCGTGAAAGTCAACATAACCTGCAAAATCAGTGAAACAGTTTACGTTTTACTGTGGAAGATCTGATAAATACATACAGGAAATTCAAAAGAAGAAATAACAGGTAATCTGATGAAGTTATCTTATTAATAAGTCGATATCTTAAACACAAACATGATTGTGGTGATAATTATGTACCTACAGAAAATTGTCTTCAGCAGTAGCATAATGCTTCCTGAACATGTATATATAATTCCAAATGAAAGAAGAACGATATGTTATTATTGTACCTTGATTAACTGCGAAGTGAAAAAGTTATGCATAGATAGGGCATTTGTGCTTTTAGGTAGAAAACTGATATGCAGTTGCTTCATTTCATTCATGGTAATCATAACTTTTTTAGAAACGTTCAAGATCGTGCAGACAGTTGAGAAAAGAATAAAACACTTTCAGTGTGGGAACAGAATGATCAGCTGCTTTTGGATGATATTGTCATGGAAATTGAATACTAGAAAATAGTTATGAAGTGGTTACCAAAACGACAATTTACTTCTGGAAGCAAAATTGTAACTAAAAGCACTTCTATATAACTGTTTCATGAGGTTATACGAAACATCTTTGAAATAGTTATTTAATATATTTAAAATGAAATTATAAATATCCCCAGAATTAATAAAGAAACCATCAAAAAGCAATTCAGTTTTATAAGCAGAATTGTTTTATAAGTTAGTTATAAACCTCTTAACAAATGGTTAAGTAACAGTTTTATAATATATTTCATAATTCTGCTGTATAGACGTTTTCAAGATAAATTTATAAAGTATTTCGATTATCCACAACAGAATGATGTTTATGTAGCTTTAATATAATGAATTGATATTTTGGAAGCACTAATATGATACTTATGAAATATATTAGTCGCGAATCATTGGAGTTATAAGACAACTTTGCTGGTTGGGAAGGTCTTAAATAAAGTTTCAATTGACACTATCAAAACTTCCACGATTCTAAATTTGTTAATAGTTCTTAAAGATAATTTTAAACCCATGTCAACAAGAAGGTTTCATCTTTATCAAAGGTGATGTTAGAGAGATTTAATATTCTTGGGTGGAATTTAGGCTTTTAAGCCGTAACATGTCAGCTGACAAAATTAGGGCTTCACGCGAGAGCGAGATTTTTCTCGTCTCGTCTCGTAAAAGCGTTTTTTTGAAGTTTATTTTTCAAGAAAAAATAGAATTCACAGCCATAAAAAGGGAATGCCAATATGAATTCAATACTTAACGGACTTCTTTTATTGCCACTAAATCCCAATGCTTTGAAAATTTCGTCTCTATCTGAACATCTGGAGAAATGTATTCTCTTGTGCTCCTTGTAGTGAAGATTTGAACAATTATTGTATACATCTGTGGAACTACGTACAATAAAAATGGTAAAGAAACGAAGCTATTCACTGTTTCGAAAAGTGTTATGAGAAATACGCCAAGAACACCCTCAATGATGGGAAGGTATTCTTTGAAAACTATACCAAATTGTTCAATTCTATTAAAAAATGAATCGACATCGATAGCCTATTCAAAACATCAACAAAACTTTCGAAATATTGGAAAGCCGAGTTTGAAGAATATTTGCTGTTAGAAAGAGCAAATAGGAATCAAAATATTTTACAGTGGTGGAGAGTGATGAAAAAGTTCTTCCTTCACTTTCTAAGATGGCCGATGGTTTATTAATGGCTACATTCGTACCTGTTGAAAGACTATTTTCCACATCAGCAGGTATGATGATGACAAAAACACGTACATCATTGAAAAATTATGTGATGCAAGCGTGATTATGTTTGAATTCTTCTCATCGAGTAATTTAAAAGTTGAAATTATCACTGTTTAGAATTGAAAATAATATGTACATGTGCAAATATTTTTGTATAAAAGTGTAATAAATATAGCTTTACAGAATTATTCATTATTGTATACCATTTCGTTTATATATTATAATATTTATTATCGTTATTCATAATTAAGCGAGACGAGACGAGGCAACTGTTAACGAGACGAGAAAGAGACTTAAACGAGACTAAATTTTTTGGGAATTGGCGAGAGCGAGAAAAATGTTTTATATTCTCGTCTCGTGTGAAGCCCTAGACAAAATGCAATAAAAGGCCTCAAAATTGTGTGAGTTATTAGACTTTCCCCTCAATCATTATATTGACTCACAATGGGTTTTCGTGAAGTTATGAAAAATTCATTATTCATTGCATATATCATATTTGTATTCAACAGTAATAAATGATATTAAAAATTTTATAATCGTAAACGTTTTACTAACATAGTCGTCAAATCCCTACAAGGATGGATATATTAATGTTAAAAACATCCTTAGAAAAGTTTAAATTCTCTGTTTTTTTGTTTATCCGAAAATTTGCACCTTAAGCTGTAGATATATCTACATTCTATATCCTTTCAGCGCCATCTGTGGCCTCACTAATAATTCCTACGGTCGAAAAGTTAACCGGTTCTTAGCACTACCAATACAAGAGCGTTTCCTATCTTTCTTCTCTTTACTCTATGATGGTACCAATATATCATATTCTTGAAGCGGTGAAACGTGATAAAATGAATAATGAATACTGTTGTGGGTACAGCCGAGGCAAACCTATTGGAGTTAAGGGATATAAGAAGTCGCTGAAGTGACTGAGACGAGCACCGAGCGATTAATATCGCAAGTGATTCGATTATTGAAACCCATCGGCAACCTATATATCGATTATTGCAATCATTCTATTATGCCTAACCCTTAGTGCGCTGAACATGGCAGTATATCAATTCCTTCCATATTCAACAAATTTCTCGCAATATGAGGGACATGTGGACAAGCATCTATCAAATTAAAGTTTTCACCGGCAGCTCCTGAGGAAGGACTCACAATAGATTGAAGAAAATCATCCAAATATTCGCCATTCAAGGGTAGGTTGCGCCCCGAGGGGTCTTTCACTGGCCGTTTTTTGTACACTAAAATTCCACTTTTATGAATAATTCCGTTCAACTCCACAAAATTCCATTAAATTCCTCACAATTCCACTCAATTCCATTCAATTCCATTAAATTCCTCACAATTCCATTCAATTCCGTTCAATTCATCATAATTCCGTTCAATTCCGTTCAATTCTTCGCAGTTTTGTAAAGAACACTCTGGCCTATAAAATTGATACAAGTACTTGTTCATATGTAATACCTGCTGAGTAGAAATCACCAGGACTTCAGTTTATAAAGTTGTTGCAAATTTGAACACGTTCGGAGCTTTAATGGTGGAGATATTGAAGAAATACTGAAAACCGAGAAGCGTTGGGCGAGTTCAGTTCAGTGGAGGGGTGACCATTACCATGATAACTTTTGAACGGAAAGAGATAACGACTTGCAACTTTCAGGGTGGGTTGCGCATCCGTATTCGACAGTTAAGTTTATTAATGGGCTTAAACAGCTAAACGGTTTCGGAGTCGTACCCATCTGAAATTTTTTTGTTATTTCCACAATAACTCGAAAAAATCTGGTCCGATCCAACTTAAAATCAGTAAATACTTGTAGAAGGCCGACGCACTAAATTTTGAGAAATTTTGTGAGGGTTGTATGACTAGAAAAAAAATAGAAACATTTCTTCAAAAAAAAATTAAAGCTTTTCTTGAAAAATGTTATATTTCAGAAAGTATTTGTCAGATTCCGCTGAAATTCCACACAAATCTTCACGCCGATTTCGATTTTCCCAATATCTTCAAAAATACAGATCCGCTCGAATTGAAATCGAGTAATCGGTTGAAACAATTTGACGAATTATATCTCCGACAGTATTGGTTTCTCAGAGTTGGGAATGATATCAATGGTTTCGTGAGGAAGAACTTAATTATGAACGAAATTAGTTTCAAACATCATAAAATAATTCAAATTTATTAAGAGTATTAATCTAAAACCAACAGACCAATTCTTCCCAATAACTTATCCGAGATATTCATTTCTCAAATCTACTATGATAAATTATATTATATCATTTTGCATTCTATTATACTTTGTTTGACATGTCTCTTATATGTAGATGTGATGACAATGATGAAATGTATAAACACAGATGAAATTCATAGATACGGACGTTTTTTCGATTATAGCATTGTGTGGAATCATAAGGCTACGATTTAATATTGAAATTTTGAAAAAATCATATCTCCGAAAGTATTAAATCGCTAGATTTGAAAATTATATCAATGGACTCTTATGATGAAACTGCATCTGGAAAAAAAATCGAAATTTGTAATGTCAAAAAGATTTTTTTTTTCGTAGCCCCAAACCCATACGGCCAATTTTGCCCAATAACAAACTCAACCGAGATATTTAGCTCCCAAACCTACTCTGGAAATTTCAACTGTCTAGGTTATTCTGTTCGGGAGTTATCGTGTTTACGGCCGGACAGAATTGATTTTGACTACGGATTCTTGATCAGTGTGTCGAACCAAATCGTTTAAGCCAATTTTCAGCCAATAATTCGATTTTTTGGGCCAATTGATAAGCACTGTGTTCCAAGGAACAAGAGTGCCAAGAAAACGGCTTGAAGGTTCATGCAGTATTTTGTGAGGGTGTGTGAGGCGTGAATAGACAGAAGAACATGCTCGCAAAAGTTCCTGACTTCACGCCAGTGCTTTTTAAGAATATTTTTTTTACATTGAGATTTAAAACTAAAAAGATAGGTCTATGAGCATAAATATCTAACTAACTAACGAAAAGGAAAAGGAAGTTTTCCCAATGTGATAGAAAACTACCAAAAAGGGTAGGTACTAAGGTGATAACAAAAGAACTCGCTTTTCACAATGAAATCTGAAATTAGAAGGATGGGTACTAAAAATTCCAAAAGCATTGACGTGAAGTCAGGAACATCTGTCCGCATGTTCTATTGTCTATTCAAGCCTCATAATATACTCTCATGAAATACTGCATGAACCTTTAATCCGTCTTTTTGGGATCTGGTCCTCGGAACAGAGTGCTTATCAATTATCCCAAATGTCTGTAATTTTCGAATTTTTGGCTGAAAATTATCTTAAACGATTTGGCTCGACTCTGTGGTCAAAATCGATTCTGCCTGGCCGTCCGGCCAGCCGTCCGTTAACACGACAACTCTCGAACAGAATGAGCTAATTCTGTTCGAGAGTTGTCGAGTTAACGGACAGCTGGCCGGACGGCCAGGCAAAATCGATTTTGAAAGTTGACAGTTGACAGTTGAAATTTTCAGAGTAGGTTTTGGAGATGAATATTTCGGTTGAGTTTGTTATTGGCCTAATCGACCAGGTGGTTTCAAATAAAAAAAATAATTTTTATTACAAATTTAAAATTCAATTTTTTTAAGATGCAGTTTCATCATAAGAATCCATTGATACCATTCTAAACTCAAACAAACTAATACTTTCGGAGATATGATTTTTCAAAATTTCAATAATTATTCTCAATTCTATATGATTTCATAGAACACTCTAATTATAATTTGCTACTGTATGTATATCCAACGTAAGGTGAGTCATAGACCTACGTTTTGAATTTAATTACGAAAATTCTTGAAAATTGACGCACAGAAGCCAAATTGAAAGAGTGGGAAAACCCTGTAGACAGGAGCTTTCAATGATCTAATAAACTTTGACAAATCATATCTGCGAAAGTATTGGTTTCTCAGAGTTGGGCATGATATCAATGGATACTTATTTAATTTAATTCATTTTAAGATGTAGTTCCTTCATAAGAATCCACCGATATCATTTCCATTACTTTCGGAGATATGATTTGTCAAAGTTTGAAGAAGAGCGGCAAAGCTCCTGTCCACAGGGCTTCCCCACTTATAGTGTTACCAAGTGAAAATATGTATTGGGCATCAACCTAATTAAAATTTTAAAATATATGAAATTGTGACATCAATCAGCGGGGAGTCGAACCCGGTTCTCCTGCGTGGAAAGCGAGCACGCTATCATCTCGGCAATCGAAGTGTTGTTACAATTCTGAGATTTACATAAATCGAAGTTTCAGAAGAAGTAGTTACTATCTTCATCAATCAGTCGAAAGTATTCGTTCTAGACCATTTTCGACAAAAAAAGAATTAAAAACATTTTGGCAAAATGCACGCATGTTCCTCATGCGCGCAAAAGTGATTATTTAACTTTGAAGGTGTCTGGTAGCGAGAGGGTCCCACCATGAAGTGTCTAAGGAGAAAGAGATTCCCTAGAAATTATGAACAAGTCAGGCTATTTTCTAGGTAGTATAATAGCTAAAATTTCTTATATCTCCACTAGGAGTTATCTCCTACTGATATTTCAACGCAAGGTTCGTATTAGCCAAATGTGATCACCTGCTGTACTTTGTGTGAATACTCAAATCTGATGGTCATGGGGTCTCATGACCATGGTCGTGGGTTTATACAGCCAATAAAATAAAGTATAAAAAGAATTGAAATGAAATAAGAATCAATGGCTAAAATGGTTGGTTTATACAGATAATAATCTAAAGAAAAATTGGTTCAAGCCCTGTGGACAGGAGCTTTTTGACTCTCTTGTTCGAACGGACAAATTATACCTCCGAAAGTATTGGTTTCTCACAGTTGGGAATTATACTCGGAATTATATCAATGGATTCCTATGATAGAACTGCATCATGAAAGAAATTAAATTTTAAAAAAGTGTCATTTAAAAAAATGCTTCAAAAATAATATTTAACAAAAAAGAGCAATCTACATTGCTTCAATGCTTTAATGCACAATCATAGCAGATTGTCCATTTATTCCTGATATTTGAGTAGGTAGTGGATTACGAACAAATTATCTTAATAGTTCAAAATATATTAATAAAATACTATCCTCTTTCCGTAATTTAAAATTCAATAGTTCATACCACTTACACATTCTTTTCTGTATTATGGACCTTAACTCAAGAAAAAATGTTTTATACACAAATGTAGATCCATATTTCAGCATTTTTTTTGTCGGCAACATTATGTAAATACTGTACAGGGTGAGTCTTTGACCACTGCATTAATTTTGACCAAAGATTCCTCTCATCAAATGAAATACTTTTTTCATTTACCATTTTTCCAGATTCGGCTCAGGTAGAAAGTTACAAGCGTTTAAAGATTTCACAATATGCTAATACACTCCCGCATATAAATTATCTATGACATTGTTGGCGGACGAGAATAAGGCATGGTAACGTGGTTTACAGCTTGATTCGCGATTCCAACGCTCAGGGACGGATCCATAAAAGTAGTGAAATTTCTGGAGTTTTCCATTTTAAAACATGCAATGAAGAATATCTGGAAAACGGTGCGTTTAAGGAGAAATGATGAAGAATAATATAATGTTCTAAAACGATGGAATATTCTTGAAATGACCCAAGAAAAACTTGATATGCTTTCTTTATGCTAATTTCGTTTAGTTTTATGAATCCACGAGTCCATAACTAGAAAACCAGTAGAAGTAGAAAATAACTAATATTCGGAAAATATGTTTCATAGTAATAGGAAACTTTACGCCAACATTCATTTTATTCGAAAAAAGGATGTCAAAGCTACAAAATAAAAACTGTTATTTTTCAAAATTTCAACAGCCTGTATCTTTTTACCTGAGCTGAATTTGGAAAAATGTTAAATGAAAAAACTGTTTCGTTTGATGAGAGGAATCTTTGGTTAAAATTAATGCAGTGGTCAAAGACTCACCCTGTATATAGGAACATGTCTCACAACTTAAGGAGGTAAAAGGTAATATTAACCTCAGTGGTCAACGAACAGTAATTTCTTTGGATGATTCTATTATGTTCTTGTTTCCTATTGCCTTCATAAACTACATCAATAAAATGATCCAATTCTAAAACATCATCCCCAATATTTATACATAAATTATTCAAAATATGTAATCAGTCTATATTATTTTCGGTTTCAAAACAGTCTTGTATATATTCACAAATTCAAGAATCGGATACTTATTTTCAACCTACGAATTGACAATTTCTAATAGCTAGAAAAGTTGACATTTATGAACAGTGAACACACAGATTCTGTGTTCACATTCTGTGAATACATAGAACTTACGATGTATTATTGAAACTTTGAAACATCATATCTCGTAAAATATTAGCTTGTTAGAGTTGAAAATGACAATGGATTCTTATGATGAAACTGCATCTTGAAATAATTGGAATTCAAAAGTTGTAATGTAAAAAAAAATATTTTCTTTCGCTGCTACGAAACTATTTGTCCGATTTTGCCCAAAAACGAACTAAACCGAGATATTTATCCCTCAAACCTACTCTGAAAATTTCAACTATCTAGCTCATTCCGTTCGAGAGTTATCGTGTTAACGGCCGGACGGACGGACGGCCGGACAGAATCGATTTCGACCACGGATTCTTGATCAGTGAGTCAAACCAAATCGTTCAAGACCATTTGCAGCCAAAAATTCGATAATTACGGTTCTCCTAACTCAGGGCAAGCTCTTAGAGCTTATGAGGGGTCTCCTTGTGGAAGACCCAGGAGGATCAGTATAATAATAATAATAATAATAATAATAATTTGGGCAAATTGTCTTCTGAAATATAAAATTTATGATGAGATTTTTTTTTCTTGTGACAGGATCCCCACGAAATTTTACAGAAATTTGTGCGTTGACGTTCTACAACAAATTGCAAAGTTTCAATTCGATCCGATCTGTATTTTTTGAGTTATTCAGGAGTCAATATTCCAGATGGGTATAACGCTGAAACTGTTTGGCTGATTATGTACATTAACAAACATGGCTGTCGCATTCGGATGCGCAGCCTACCCTGAAAATCGCTATCTCTTCTAGTTCCAAAGTTGTTGTGGCAACGGTAGGCCGGGAAGATTAGATTTTGACCTCGAATTCTTGAACAGTGAGACGAATCTTATCGTTTGAGAACATTTTCGGCAAAAAATTCGAAATTAATAGACATTTAGGCAAAATGATTCCTAGAACATTCCCGAAAAAGCAGTCCTTTGCGCATGTTCAATTCCATTCAATTCCTGTATAATGCCGTTCAATTCCATTCAATTCTACTAAATTCCTATATAATGCCGTTCAATTCCATATAATTCCATTCAATTCCATATAATTCCATTCAATTCCATATAATTCCGTTCAATTCCATATAACTCCGTTCAATTCCATGCAATTCCGTTCAATTCACCCACAATTCCACAATTTTGTACACTAAAATTCCGCAGTGAAAGACCCCTCGTTGCGCCCTCTATAAACATTTGGTTTCAGGAACTTTCAGAAGTAGGTTGAGTAATTGTAAACACGAGGATATTTGAGTAGTTTCGATATTTTAGTTAGGGAAAAATAATGGTTAATGATGAATATAGTGCCTGGGCGTATATTTAGTATCCATTCCCAATACTTAGTAGATATTTATTAGAAGGTGAATTCATGAAAATTCATGCATATTTTCATTGAGAAAATATTTTTGGAGAAGCAGGCTTAAATGGTCATATTATGTGTGGAAATTTGGGAAACAAGAATATCAGAATTCTAGAAGTTCTTCATTTTTGCTTAGAAACGGCCTTCTCAGCAGATCCACATGAAATGAGAGGAAACATTATATTTAAGAAGGTTAATCCATAATACCTGCTGGGCTAGTTTGGGAGGAAATCTAGAGAAAATGTTATATCATAATTGTTTAACTGAATAATAATTTAATGATGTAATTTGTTCATCTCCATACATAATAAGTACCTAGTTTGTTATGACATCGATTTGAATAAAGTAAGTGAACTGTACAATGCTTGCATCGGTTGCGAATGCCAAGCGGATGTAGGCAAGTGAATTTCTTACCATGCTGGAGATGTAAGTACTTTACCATTGAATCTTTCAAAGTCCTATACAGGCTGGGCCACGGTCGAAGATTCCCTATGCTTCTACGGAGAACGGGACGAACGATTTTAATGAAAATTAGGTTTCTTAGGTAGGAACCAATTCTCTATCGATCGAAAATATTTTCAGTGCTGCGGTATTGCCGCTTATATCAAAAAGTACTAACAACTTCGATACCTATTTCAAATGGAACATCCTGTATATTATTACTCTTTTTGGTTCGCTAGTATCTACTGATTATCTCTTTATCAACTTATACATCTCTTTCTCTAACGGTTTTCGAGTAACTGAATTATTTACTTTTATTCAATTCAATTTATTAGCTTCAATGAAACATTAATTACTCAGGTTTTCGAAACCTAGAAAGTTGAAATTTCGGTTATGGATCACCAATATCCCGTGTATTATTCAGTTATAATGAAATCTGTTCAAAATCATAAAGAGTTGTTCAAAATCCGAGGCTTTTCCGAAACATACTAAAACGATAAAAACTGCGTTTTTTTAAATGGAATGAGCTGTATATCATCAGATGTGTTTGAAGAAAATTAAATTTCCTCTCAAACGTTATAACATGTTCCTATATCTAAATTGTAAGGTTTTCGAAATAACAGCAAGTCATCGTACCATTGGAAATATTGATGTACAATACCATAGAAAAGGTGCCCACATTCACTTTCAAACATTTCAAAATGCGAATATTCACAGAATGATTTGTGGCGCGTTTTGTGGCATCAATATCAAGCTCCTCCATGCAACTTTATCTTTAAATCTTCGCATAAAAAAACCAGTGGAGTTAAATCAGGTGATCTCGTAGGCCAATTCCATGGTCTTAAACGTTTACACCAACGTTTCTCGAACATTTCGCATAATTTTTGTTGTGACTTCCCCTGAATAATGAGCTGGCGCACCATCTAGCCGACACCAACACCTACGAAACTCCTCTAGTATGAGATGAAAATCATCTAAAAAATTATTGACAGTGGTCCTCAAAATTTCTAAATATTTTTCCGAATGCAACGATTCCTAATAAATGGAAAATTTTATTTAATTGTCTTTTATTAGGCAAAATACGTTGAAACTAAATTTCTACTGGGAACTCCTTACCTTGTGAAAATATTGGTTTTCATCAGCCCAAAAATGTTCATTGGTTCTATTAAAAATGCCTTCCCTATAACATTTCGCTTTGTCCCCCTTGAATTTTGACGAGGAGGGTTACAAAAGTGTATCCTAGTTTGAAGGTCTCCTGGCTTCAGGGCTTGAGATTTGCCAATTTTCTACGGGTGCATGTGGTACCTTTGGAGAATTCTTCGAATGCCAATGCCCAAATCTTCTTCTGCGCTTCTTGTGGAAAGATGAGGATTAGCGTTGAAATAAGTCAATAAATTAAGAATGTTATCTCCATTCGAAGTCCCAGGCTTGGATATTGGTAATCCATACTCGAAATTTCAACTTTCTAGGTTTCAAAGATCCTAAGTAATTAATGTTTCAACTATGTTTCCCTCAAAAAGGGAAGTAAATCATTCAATTACTCGAAACCCGTTAAAGATAGAGATGCATAAGTTGATTAAGATATAATCAGTAGGCACCGGCGAACTGAAAAGAGTAGGTAATAATATACAGGGTGTTCCATTTGAAATATCAAAGTTGTTAGTAGGTACTTTTCGATATAAGCGGCAACACCACAGAACTTAAAATATTTTAGATCGATAGAAAATTGGTTCCTACCTCAGAAACCAAATTTTCACTAAACTTGTACGTTCCGTTCTCCGTAAAGGAATAGGTAACCATCAACCGTGGCCCGCCCTGTATACAGCTTCGTTTCTTTATTTATATATATATATATATATTTTTTTTTTTTTTTTTTTTTTTTTTTTTTTTTTTTTTTTTTTTTTTTTTTTTTTTTTTTTTTTTTTTTTTTTTAATTTCACACGTTGAGTGGTTTTCTACGGAGATACCCGGACGCAAACGCCAAAAGTATTCCTGTGTACGTTAGTGCGGGAATAAGACCTGTCTTATAATGTTCACAGTTCCCAAGAGTACTGCCTTCTGCATCCATGTGATTGCGCTATCAGGTATGTTCAGCTCCATTAGATGTTTAATGGTGTTCTTGTGCACTAAGCCGTTTGTGCTTATAATTAAGGGCATTATCTCCACCTTATCCAACTTCCACATATCCTTCATTTGTCGGGCCAGTGCCTCGTATTTATTGATTTTTTCTCCATATGATCTCTTCAAATTACAGTCCAGAGGCACTGCGAAGTCTAGTATTATCGCGAAGTTATCTGTTTTCCTCCAAACCACAACATCCGGTCTATTATGTTCTACGCCTATGTCGGTGATCACCGTGAGGTCCCAGTATATTTTATATCTTTCGTTTTCCATGACTGCTTGTGGAGAGTACAGGTGATATGGCGTGAAATGCGGTAGTAATTGATATTGGAGACACAGCTGCTGGTGCACAACCTTCCCCATGTTATTATGACGGGTTAAGTATTTCGTGCCAGCTATCGCCGAACAGGCCGAGGAAAGGTGCTGCACCGACTCCTCCGCGGAGTGGCATAACCTACATTTGGTGTCTTCGACTGCTTTCTTCATGATATATTTACTGTAGGTCCGGGTCGGCACCACCTGATCCTGGACAGCGAACAGTGTTCCTTCCGTTTGCGGATAAAGGTATCCTTGCGTGAGGTAGATGTTGGAATGCACCAGGTCGACCTCGGGCTGGTGTAGGCTAGTATAGAACCTTCCATGTAGGGCTTTTGCCTGCCAGCTTTGTTCTAGCCTTGTTGCCCAATTTTCCATTTCAGGTTCCCCTGTGCCATCTCCTCGAGACATAGTGAGGATCTGTTCTTGTGCCGCCATCCAGCGATGTACAGGTAAGTTCTTATTCATGAAGTAGTTCTTTATGTTTGTTTCCTCTTGCAGGCACGCTTCCTCGATACCAGTCAAGCCCCGACCTCCCCGTCTACGTGGTAAGTATAGCCTCTCTATTGCAGAGTTGGGGTGCAGCATGCCATATTCAGTGAGAGTGGACCGGATCCGTCTATCTATCTGCTGCAAGTCCGTCTTTGACCAGGTAAGTATACCAGCAGAGTAAGTGAAGGAAGGTATGGCCCAGATGTTCAATGCCTCGATCTTATTTTTTGCTGAGAGTTGTGTTTTCAGGATCTTTCTCACTCTTCTCATCAGCTCAGTTTTAACTCCCTCTTTGTTCTCCGTTTGTTTAATCTCATACGTCTGCTGAATACCCAAATATTTGTATCTCTCCTCTGTCCCCAACTCCGCTATCTCCCTACCGTCCGCCATCTCTATGTTTCCCTCCTCCACCATTTTTCCTCGCTTAACCTCCACCGCGGCACATTTCTCCAGCCCGAACGA
Source organism: Halyzia sedecimguttata (assembly GCA_937662695.2). Classification (NCBI taxonomy): domain Eukaryota; kingdom Metazoa; phylum Arthropoda; class Insecta; order Coleoptera; family Coccinellidae; genus Halyzia; species Halyzia sedecimguttata. Next base: position 15,973,664 of record OW569415.2, read on the forward strand.
CATTCCGATGTCTTCGCTGAACCTCCTCACTAGTTCCAGTTCCCCTTCCAGCTGTTTTCGTCCTTTGGCATACAGTTTTAGATCATCCATGTAGAATAGGTGACTTAGTTTTATAGTATCGGTCATGGAATAGCCATACGCAGATCTGTTGAGGATCTTGCTAAGGATGTTCAGGGCCAAGCAAAACCAACGCGGGCTGAAGCCGTCCCCCTGGAAAATGCCTCTTCTGATTTTCACTTCTCTAGTGTGTCCTTGTGCTGTTTTTCCGGAAACAGTAATGGTTGTCCTCCAGGAGGACATGAGGAAACTGAGCAGGTCTATGATCTTTCCGTTGATCTTATAGATTTCCAGCACTCGTAGCAGCCACGAATGAGGAACCGAGTCATAAGCTTTCTGATAATCGATCCAGGCCATCGATATGTTCTTCTTTCGTTTTTTTGCCTGGTTGGTGATTATATTGTCAATTATCAGTAGTTCTTTACTTCCTCTGCCTTTATTTTTACAACCATTCTGTTCCCAAGCCATTATGTTATTTTTTTTCAAGTGACTCTCTATTTGGTGGGATATAGTGGAGGTTAAAATCTTATAGATTGATGGCAAGCATGTTATGGGCCGGTAGTTTTCTGGCTTTGAAAGGTCTCCTTTTTTTGGGATCATGTACGTAACACCCTCAGTGAAGTATTCGGGAACGACATGAGGGTTCTCCAGTGCCTCCTGGAAGAGCCGCGACAGAACCGCATGGGTTGATCTTAGTGCCTTCCACCAGAAATTGTGGATTCCATCTATCCCGGGCGATGTCCAGTTTTTCGTTCGTTTGATCGAATCGTTCACTATCTCCTCCGTGATGCGGACTGCTTCCATCTCCTGCAGATCTTTTAGGAGTTCTTCTTCCGTCTTTATCCACGACGCATTCTCGTTATGTTTGGAGCTCTGCGACCACACCTTGGACCAGTGCTCTGTCATCTTAACACTGCTCGGACTTGCCACTTTCTCTGCTGTTCTCTCTTCAAGACCTCTGTAAAACTCTCGCTGGTTGCTGGTAAAGAGATTATTTTGACGGTATCTCAGGGTTCTCTTGTGATACCTTCGTAGTCTATTGCCCAATGCGGCTATCTTTTGTTTCAGCATTTCTGAGTGAGTTTTCAAGTTCATACGGTAACTAGTATCATTCTTCTTCACTCCTGCTTTTTTCGCGTACACCAGCACTTTTATTTCTACCTTCTTACTTGTTGTTGGGTTACTCAGGTAAGTGTGGAGGACTCCTATCTCTTTCCTCATTTCCTCAATCTTCCTCTCCAGTCTGTACTCCCATGGAGGTTTCATCGGTTGGCGATTTCTTTGTCTGTTCACTTTTGGTGTCGATTGCTGGATAATATTAGCTGTGATAGCCGCACTGTAAACCACGTGGCAGAGCTCCTCCAGGCTGGTCGACGCCTGGATTGCTTCCTTCAAGGTGGCGTCGATGAGCTGCATCATGCTTCTTGTTTCAGGATTATTTTTCAGTTTGAGGATTTTTGGTCTAATCCCCCACGCCGTACCCTCCCACTTGAGTTTTGTCTCTTGGAAGAGTACCAGTATCCCGTTGGTGGCATCATCTGGCTCCTCAGGCTCCTGCGCCATGCCGGTCTCCTCGCTTTCGCTGTATCTCAACCCCTGTGGTCTTAAAGGGGCCCTTCTGTGCAGACTCCTTCTGATGTTCTGAATAGTTGCGGTGGGAGAGCGCCTTATTGCATCTGCCTTTAGTGCTTCCAGTTCGTCCGGAGCTAGTAGTTTCCTCGTTTTTATGTTCCTAATTTGCGCTATAAGGTGTTTTCCTGTGAACTTCTTGTCAGGGTACATGTTTAGCCATTGATTTGCTAGTTGGTCAGCATACTTCTTGGTCTTGGTTTCTCCTTCTGTTATTCGATAATAAGCATTGATGAGACCAATGTTCATCTCCCTGGTCCAATGCTGCCTTACCCTGCTGTGGGTTTGAGCGGGATCCACTGGAAGGCGTTCAGCAGAACTACCAGCCATTGGACCCAAGCTGATTCCCAGGGTGTTCCTAATTTGGGTGCTTGGCCTTGTGGTGCCATTTCGCAGAGAAGTGCCACTCGCTCCACTTTCTTCTGCTAGGGACTGTGTCAGGGTGCCTCCAGGCGCAATCCCCACACCGGAGGAGGGTTCCGAGGCCTCGTCTATTCGATCGAAAGCAATATTTATTTCACAGTGAAGGGGCTGCTGACCCTCTTCACTGGGCAACTCGGGTATGCGGGGACGTCACCCCCCGAAGGCCAAAGCCCCCCTGCTATATATATATATATATATATATATATATATATATATATATATATATATATATATATATATATATATATATATTAGTTCACTAACAGTCGTACTATATATGTGTGTAGTTTTAAGGGATATCCGAAAGCTAGGCAAAAAATAAAGAGTACCAAAATCTACCTCGTTTCAGTCGATATCCCTTAAAACTACACACATATATATATATATATATATATAATTATTGTAAAAATTAAATCTGTGTGTTATATTCCATATAAACATTCACTAACATATCCTGAAGGTTTGAAATAATACCTTGATAACATTAGGTAGGTTCAAGCACTACAATTAAGTAATATGATTTAGATAATGTAATGTAAAATTTATATACAAAGAACGATAAATACTTTTAGAAATATTAACTTATGATGGGAGCTCCAATACACAAATAACAGGATATTAGATTACTCTGCTCAAAGATGATTTATTTTGTAGGAAGTTCTTCCACCTTAAGCTTCAATGACAAAACTTATCAATCGTGCAAGTGACACTGCTACCATGAGTTTGATTGTGTATTCCCTTTGTAATGAGAAAAAAAATAGTTTGATATTTGTACAAACATTTCTGTACAGTCAAGACTAACTCTCATATTATTGAATTGATGATAGTTCTTTGGCAAATTTGTATGGATTTCCTCAACTAGTGGTAAGTACACCAAAGGTTTCAATACTACTGCTACAACAGTTAGCATGTAGTAAAATATTTCTACGACACTTTGTGAACTTATGCTTCCAAAGAGCAGTTTGGGGGAAATAAAGTTGTTTCCGAGTTGAAATGTTCGTACCATTGCCATGAGGCCAACTTTGAAATCCACAATGCACTATCGGTGATGAGTGAACTGCACCTGCGCATAAGTAAGCTGGCGGTTTATGGTGTTGTTTGTGGTAGAATGCAAGTGAATTCCGTTGAGGTCTGCTGGTGAGCCAACAAATGTTTTTTTTGTGTTTTTTTGGGACGAATTTATAACTAAGTATATTCGGGATATCTATATTAAATTGCATTCAGATTTGAAGAATAGGCGTAAGCAATTGCGTCCCTAACGGGAGTCCCCTAGCCGCAATTATTTTTTTTTTGTTTCGCTAAAACCGATAGCCAGATTGTATTTATAGACAGAATTATCGAAGAAACTGGAAAAAATATAAACAAGCAATTACGAGAACTCAGTATTCTTTGGCGCACTTGTTCACGTTGGCTGATTTATATTGATTGCAGGGTACTTCAAGCTCAGTGGATAAGGGAAGCCGGAGATCTAGTCAGGGGGTAGTGGACACCATACATTGGTGATCAAGAATTAATAGTGCTGTGCCTATGCTGTCGTAAGGATACAGTAACAAAGTCGGCACAGAACACAACTGATTCTCCTTAGTCGCACAAGCTCCTAGGAGCTTCTGAGGGATCTTATTGCGAAGACCTAGGGGGGTCAGTATAATCATAATCATGTATATGACAAGCGCACGCATACAGTTTGACTTTACTATGAAATAAGTAAAAACGCTAAAAAAGCATTGCTTGCAATAGACATGATTATGATTATACTGACCCTCCTAGGTCATCCCCAAGGAGATCCCTCAAAAGCTCCTAGGAGCTTGTGTGATTAAGGAGAGTCAGTTGTGTTCTGTGCCGACTTTGTCACTGTATCCTTACGCCAGCTTAGGCACAGCACTATTAATTTTTGACTTCACAGCGCATGGTTTCCACTAACCTCCTGGTAGATCTCCGGCTCGATCTATCCACTGAGCTTGAAACACTCGTTTAATTCAAGTTGGTTAACGTGAACAAGTACGCCGAAGTTTACTGACTTCACGTCAGTCCTTTTTTAAATCAAATGATTCTATGTGGACCTTTATAAAAGAATCCATGTAATGACAGATACTTGCTGAAATATTAAAAATAAATGATCAATGATGAAACTTCATAGATTTGGTTGTTAGAACTTTGTTCCAACTCAGTGAATACATTTCACAAGTTGCTTACCTACAAAAAGACATCAACTACGCATCAGTGTAAATTGCAACAACCTAATCTAGGAGGTTCAATCATTGCAAATTGCTAAATTACTTTTGTTGGATATTATAACCAGTGCGTAAATCATAAGTTTTAAATTTGTCTAATGCCCGAAAAACTGGAAAGTGTTACAAAAGTGCCGTTAGTCCGGTTACATATTATGAAAACAATAATTTTTTTCTTTCGTTAGTTGATGGGTCTGTGAGTTCATGCACGTGTAATATAATGATAACGGAAGATGAATTAATGAGCGGATCGAACGTGATTTTGAGAGCTCGTAAAAATATGACTGTTCTACACCACTTACACGTAAGGCCAGTCATCAAAACCAATATGGCCGCCAACGTGGATAGAGAAATGGCGGTAAACTCAAAAGTTGAATTATATGATTTTTCTCATATTTAAACAAATTGCTGAATTATAGATGCCATGTAATAATGCGATTAACGCATCAATATTTTCCATGGGTTCTCTATTAGATGATTTTGAATCTTAACTAACATTGCAGTATCTTCATGATACACAAGTGATGTCCTAGGACGAAGTTCCACAGGTGCCTCCACTGTAGTTTGGTTAAAAATTTGTAACACTAATTCCACATTCTGCCTTTCAATTGATGTTTAATATAAGGAATGGTAGGTCTACCAGTTATTTCTTATATTTTTCAAAAAATGAACTGAATCAACAGCATACAAAAGGAGTCTTTTATAATAAGAAGGATGTTTATATATAACAATAATGTCCTATCTCTCATCTCAGTCGCCATAGACTCCTATTCTCCCAATCTCGCTCTTGCAAACCTTTCCTGTCCATCGCTTCCTTTCCTTCATGTGCTTCTGGGTCTTCCACTTCTTCTTTGCGGAGTAACCCAATTGGGGACTTTAAATGGCTATCTCTCGTCACTCATTCTTGACACGTGCCCGAACCATTGTAGTGTGTTTTTGCTGCAATTGTGTCACTAATATCTGCATCAACAACCACTCTAGCTCTTATCTCCTCGTTCGTGACTCGTTCCTGTAGCGTTAGTCTAGAGCAGCGCCTTCCATCTCCATCACTTTCATTTTATTCTTAAGTTATCATTTCCCATACCTCGGCTCCATAATAGGCACTACATCTTCTCTATTAAGGTTTTATAGATTTTTCTTTTATTATAATTTCTTATTTGTGAACTCCAAAGTACGCCATTCAGTTATTTCGTAATTGATCTTCCTTGAGCGATCCTTTTCTTTATTTCCCTTTTCACTGGATCCGATTGCTGTGAGGGTCACTCCGAGATGGGCATATTCATCTACTCCCTGTAGTATTTCAACTCGCAGGATAATATCGCTCCTGTCATTTAAGATCATACTTCACTCTATATAATTATATGCCTCATCTAATTTCCTCAACATATGATAATAGTATATTATTTCATAAGGAGGAGAAGTGTCACTTTTCATGGCGAGCTGGAGTTTACCCGCCGAACGGAGTGAGGCGGGTAATTGAAAGCGAGCCATGAAAAGTCACTTCTACTCCGAATGAAATATGTTATTTTATTTTCAAACGTTTTGAAATTCATAAAAATCTGAATATCCACTTTTGGATTGATTTACATAAATAATCTATCTATTTACGATCGTTTTATAATTGAATGAATTATGGAAAATTTGCCTAGTTACGGTTGCCACGTAAAATTCATTCTGACAGATATAAAGTAAAATAATTAATAGTTGTCATTTGCAAGCTGGTGAGAAGTGGTGGAAAGTGAAAATGTCTTCAGAAATTGAGGTTTTGGCGAATGAAGCAGTCTCTTCCCTTGGACCATCGAAGTCAATTGAAAAATATTCTGCAGCTTATGATCACTTCGTGAATTGGTGCAATTCGAAAAACGTTACAGTTTACCAAGAGAATGTGCTTCTAGCATATTTCAACTCAATGGCTACAGAAAAAAAATGGAAATCCTCTACTTTGTGGGCCCGATATTCAATGATAAAGTCTCAACTAGCGATCAAACATGAAATAGATATTGGTAAATATCTGAAGTTGCGAGCATTTTTGAAAAAATCCAATGAAGGGTATCTTGCAAAGAAATCAAGAGTTTTTTCTAAGGAAGAGTTCGAACGTTTTCTCTTCGAAGCACCGGATGATTCATATTTAGGATTAAAGGTATCTACCATATTTCAAGTAATTATAATTTTGTATTTTGATCACGTGGTTGTTTCAGATTGTTCTATTATTCGGAGTAGCTGGTGCCTGCAGATGTGACGAAATGGTGAAAATGAAAACTACAGATATCGAGGATAAGGGAAATATTATAATAGTCAATATTCCTGATAGTAAAACGAGAAAAGTTCGAACATTCACAGTTATTAGGGAGAATAATCTAAATATATATCGGAGATACACTGCGTTAAGACCTAACAATTTCGTTGAAAATAGATTTTTTTTGAAATATCAATCTGGAAAATGCTACAGAGCTGTGATGGGAATACATAGTATAGGAAGTGTTCCAAGAAAGGTTGCTACTTTTTTGCAATTGAATGATCCAAACGAATACACAGGTCATGCGTTGAGGCGAACTTCTGCTACACTACTTATAGATGGAGGAGCCAACATTGAGTCTTTTAAACGACACGGAGGTTGGAAGTCAAGTAGTGTAGCAGAAGGGTACATCGAGGATTCGTTGCGAAATAAGAATGAGATTGCTGGTAGGATATTGAGCGTTAACGAATTCCCTGGAACTAGCAACTTAGAAGACTCTAATGAGGCATCAGCTTTGGAACAGAATCCGAGACAGAATCCTACCACTTCATTATTACATGGTTTTAATTTTCAAAATGCGACATTGACCAATTGTACATTCAATGTAACTTTAACGAATAAAAATGACGTTTGAATTGGAGAATTTTTTGTTCATGGTAACTAACTCATCTTTTGCATAGTAACACTTTTCCTGCCGCCGGCAGGAAAAGTGTTGCATAGCAACACTTCTCCGCCTAGGCGGAGAAATAGAACTTTTCGATGATCCTCTCAATCGAAAAATGACGTTATTATTGTACGTTTGAAAATAAATATCTTTCTCACCATCGGCCATGATTACCTGGTCGTCCGCAAAGTGTAGATTGAAAAGTACATCTTCTCCTATTGGAATTCAACATTTTGACATTTTCTTCGCCAATGTTTCAGAGTCGAGGCAAGGTAGACCTAAAACAGAGTCGGGGCTACCAGACAGTCCTGTCGGGGACATTTCGAGATACGAAACTCCTTAGACAGTTTGGTTCCCACCTCCACCCTTGTTGAAATATCCGTGTGGAGCTCCTTCACTGCCCTAATTTATATCTGGCTTAAACCATTTTCTTCCAAGGTCTTCCACAATTTAGCGAGTGGTACACTATCATAAGCCTTCTGCAAGTCTACTAAAATTGAGTTTCTTTATGATCTTCTTTCCACAAGCCGCTTTAGGCAGAAAATGTTGTCAGCGCATTATCTTCCAGCCCTGAACCCATTCTGCTCTTCTATAACATGTATTTCATCTTCTATTCTACCTTCTATTATTCCACCATATAATCTGGATAATGAGTTTGTAACATCGTGTCCTCGGTAATTTGAACACACTTTACGATTACCCTTCTTATGTTTGTTGAAAATATAAGGATGTTTTTACTCATTGGTAAATTGAGGGGGTTTGGCAGAAGCAGATAGGTTTTGCTTTTCTGTTAACCCTATATGGTTATCTGTTAGAGCTACCAATACCCAATACCTCAAAACCTGAATCGTCCAGTCCGCAGATAACTTTTCTTTGAAATGTATGCAAGTTAATTGCATTTAGAGTTTTCACTGGTGCAACATGAACCACATATTTATAAGGAGATGTTAGGCTATTTATCATGTACATGCACTGGTAATTCGTTCCGCAGAATTAGATATCGACAAAGTAATTGAACCGTAGAAAAGTTATTCACTAAAAATTTTCACTATTGACGAACAAAACAGCTGTCAATTGAACATTCAGTGCTTTCATCCACCTTCGCCACCGTATTGTAAAAAGAGATGAAGAGATGATTGGCCTTCCTTTTAGGAGGTGATGGACTGGTATAGTGTGAAATAATTTATTACTAAATGGTTCCTTTCTGGGTTTTCACTGGCAAACTCTGAAAAATATCTATAAAATAATAGTAATACTAACATATTCTAAGACAAGTTGCAGAATGGGCTCCTATTCAAACATGCACGAATGCAAAATTCGAAAACAAGCGAGTTTTCGAACGCATGAGTGTTGGAATTGCCTTCTGCAACGAGTATTAGACGATATTTTCTCTATTTCAGGCAAGTTTTGTAAAATACTGTTAAAATTTAATGAAAAATTCGTATTATAAATCCGAGTGAATTTTATATTGAATCTTGGCAGTTGGTGTGACTGTTACGAAAGTTGACGGAGTACGGAATTTGAATCGTACGTAGGTCATGGAGATCATACGTTCTGTATAAAAAGTTCCCGGAATTGTTAAAAAAAACACATAAATTTAAATTTAATCATCAATATTTATTTTGTCTCCTTCAAAATAGGCCCCATTGCTTACAATACCTCTATGATATCGGCGAACCCACTTTTCCATGCACCGCTCATACGCCGCCAAAGGTATGGCCTTCAATTCTCGTTGCGAATTTGTTTTGATGGCTTCAATGGACTCAAAACGCGTTCCACGTAGGGGCAATTTGAGTTTAGGGAATAGAAAAAAGTCGCACGGAGCTAAGTCAGGTGAATACGGCGGTTGTTCGATGGTATTTATTGAGTTTTTGGTCTTGTATTCCTTAATAATTATGACTCGGTGCGACGGCACGTTATCATCATGCAAAATCCACGAATTGTCTTTCCATAAATCTGGCCGTTTACGACGAACATTCTCACGCAAACGCCTCAATACACCTAAGTAATACTCCTTTTTCACTGTCTGTCCTTCAGGAAGAAATTCTGAGTGCACAACACCACGATAATCGAAGAAAACAGTGAGCAAAACTTTAATTTTCGATCGACTTTGACGTGGTTTTTTCGGATTCGGCTCGTTTGGTAGGCGCCATTCGGTCAATTGTTGAGCTGTTAATGTGTCATACTCATAGACCCATTTCTCATCGCCAGTTATGATTCGTTTCATGAAATTTGGATCGCTAGCAGCTCGAGAAACCATGCCTTCAGAGACCTGCTTTCGATGCTCTTTTTGCAAAAAATTCAGCTCTTTTGGAACGAGTTTTGCGGCGACGCGTTTCATACACAAAACATTAGTCAAAATGTTATGAACGGTCATTTTATCAATGCTCAACTCTCGAGCCAACTTTCTAACACTTAAATGACGATTTTCGAGCACTAATTTCTTGATTTGGATGATGTTATCGTCGGTTGTTGACGTTGAAGGCCGTCCAGAACGGGGCAAGTCTTCGACCACTTCACGACCGTCTTTGAATGATTTGTACCAATCGTATGCTTGTGTTTTTGACATACAATTATCAACAAAGGCTTTTTTTTAACATTTTCAATGAATCGGCACAAGAAAATTCGTTTGCAAGACAAAATTTGAGGCAAACTCTTTGATCAACTATTTTTTCCATTGTAAAATTCGCAGAGCACTTTTGAGGTCGACTGATACTGACAGCTGTTGTAAACACACTAGTTGACAGATCGCGCTCAAATTTGGCTTGGTAATAAAGGAAGGTCCTACCAACTTAAAAAAATTACTCTTTCCTTTTTGGCGGTATATAAAACCGTTTCCTAATAGCATGAATGATTCAAAATTGGTAAATCTCTAGTAACTTATTTTTTAATGAAAATAAACCTTTTCCTCTCAACAATTATATCAGGATATTCCGATTATATTAGATATTTTGGCAATTGACATGTGTTGAAATTTGATAGGATCGAATGTAAGTGCTGACTACCACAAAATGAAAAATATAACTAGAGACAATGCGGTAAAGAATTCATTACATCACTGCTTTTAGTGCTGTAATGAACTCATTACGATACTGAAATAGAGAAAAAATTTCAGTACACTGAAAGAAGAGTTTTGTGAAATTACAGTGAAAATCATGGGTTATTAGTGGCCCTAGATTTTCACTGTAATTAATTACATTTGAGGTTGTAAAATTTCACAAATTCATTGTGAAATCACAGTTAGGATTGAGCAAACTCCAGAATACTTGTATTAGTAGTATTTGTATTTATACGTTGTGATTTTACTTGAAACCTGTGAAATGACAATGTGAAATTACAATTCAACTAAAAGAGTATTGTGATTTCTCCTTGTACTTTCACCATATGTTTGTGAATTTACCCACTCAATATGCAAACTTGTTGTGAAATTAAATTGTGAAAATAATTCAATATGGCGAATTCATAATGTATATATTATCAAGTAATATTTTTTGTTTTTCTACGTTGTGAAAAAACTTGAAACTTGTGAAATGACAATGTAAGACCATAGTTCAATTATAAGAATATTGTGATTTCACATGTGAATTTCACCATATGTTTGTGAATCTTCCTACTAAATATGCAAACGTGTTGTAAAATTAACTTGTGCAAATAACTGTATACAGTGAATACACATTGTATTTTTTTTCCTTGTGCAATCACATCAAGCGAATCATTTGAGAAACCGCACATGTCCAAAAATCTATATGTTGGGAAAAGCTGACAAAATGTTCTATTTAAGAATTACTTGAACTATCTATCAAAACAGGTACTTCAATGTAAATTATATTGAAGTAATTGTTCTGATAGATGTTCAAGTCGTCCTTATCAAACACTTTTTTCAGCTTCTCTCGAGATACTGATTTCTGGACATGGGGGGTTTGTCAAATAAGTGATTCGCTTGATGTGATTATACAAGAAAAAAATACAATGCGAATTCACCATATACACAGTTATTTACACAAATAATTCTACAAGCGAATCGATTGAGTATCTTTCTATATTTAAAGCATCCCAATAAATATACATTTTATGTTAGGACTGTTATGAATGTTATTTATGTCATCTAATCAAAATCTTCCATACTTTTCATACTTTATTGTAAGCACTACATATAAATCGTACATAGAGTGTATATCATTGCAAAAGATCCATTGAAAATGCCTCCAGGGACTAACTCACTTGATGACAATAAATATTGTTTCTCCATGAAAATGTCATACTGGTGTTCAACTTCTGGAAAAAAAGATAATTAATCGATGCTCCTAATATGAAATGAAAACATATGATCATCATGAATCCATTTGAAAATGTCAAAGTAACAAATAGGTATTTTTGCGCGTATGTTCTGGGGAACATCGCGTTATAGTTTTGCCCAAATGTCTGTAACTTTCGAATTTTTTGACGAAAATGGTCTCAAACGATTTAGTTCGACTCCACAATGAAGAATTCGAGGTCAAATTTGATTCTGTCCGTCCGGCCGTTGCCACGATTACTTGAGATGAAAAAAGCTAGCGACTTGAAATTTTCAGGGTGGGTGGCATATCCCAATATGACGGACTAGTTCGTTAATGGGCATAATCGGCCCAGTGGTTTCCGAGTAATAATTTTGTTTTCAACCAATATAAATCCGATCGAAATGAAACTTGGTGAGTAGTTGTAGAATATGAACATAAGCACGTTTGTGAAATTTTGTGTGAATCGTATGGCTAGAAAATTTCAAAAAAATTATTAAGGAATATTTTTGTTGTCACGATAACTTGAGAACGGAAAGAGAAAGCGGCTTGAAGTTTTCAGGTTAGGATGTGCACCAAAACGCGACATTTCAGTTCGTTTATGAGCATAATCGGCCAAACGGTTTTAGAGTTATAGCCATCTGAAATTTCATTGTTTTTTGTTCCTCATTAACTCGAAAAATACTGAACCGATCGAATTCAAACATGGTAATTAGTTGTAGAATGCCAACGCGAAAATTCTTGCAAAATTTCGTGAGGATAGTATTTGTAAAAAATTTTAAAAAAATCAAGGAAAATTGAAAAAAAAATTCTATATATCAGTAACTATTCGTTTGAAATTGCTGAAATTTTGCAAGAGCCTTCATAACCTAACTCTACTGCCAAGTTTCAAGTTTTAACACGATCGGTTGAATATTGTTGGAGATTCGAGCATTCTTGTGTGAGTTCAGTAGATGGGTGACCGTTGCCTCGATAACTTTCGAACGAAAGGAGATAAGGACTTGCAATTTCCAGGGTAGGTTGCGTATCCGAAAGGGAAAGTTGGGTTCGTTTTTGGGCATAATCGGTCAAACGGTTTCCGAGCTAAACCCACCTGGAATATTATTTTCTTGATAACTCAAAAACTAAATATTCGATCGAATTGATGCTTGGTGACTAGTAGTAGAAAATCATCATATAGACGTGTTTAAAATTTTATAAGAACCGTACCCCTAGAAAATTTGAAAAAAATGACGAAAATATAAATTTTAAGAACCGCACCCCTAGAATATTTCAAAAAAATCACGAAAAAAAAAATTGGTTCAAGCACTGACGTGAAGTCAGAAGCCTTTGCGCGTATGTTCTATTGTCCATTCTTCTGTATTAGACACCCTTAATCGAATTTACCATGGTAAATTATGTTGTCCATTCTCCTGTATTGGACACTTAATTCGAATTTACCATGGTAAATCGACAAAAATCGATAAAATCTGACGTTAAATCAGGAGCTTTTGCGTGCTCGTTCATATACTTGTCTGAATTACTTGCAGTGAAATTTAACACGAAAAACTTTATATGTATTCCGAAATGTGACCGAAGTGAGAAACATTTCAGAAGCTTATTCCTAAATTATTTTCTGTCACCGATTTCTTAGACGATTCTTAATTTTCGGCACAGAACACAAAGTAATAGATCTGAGAGAACTTATGTTCTGTCCCGAAATATAAGAATTTATCTGGGAAATTGCTGAGATAAACCAATTTCGGAACAAATGTGATTTTTCCACATTTCGGAATATACATTTTTAGGCTCGATAAATATCAAAATGACAAGATTTAAATTGAACTATACGGATTTTCAAAAAACTACATTTTCTCTTCTTGTGATATAGCTATATGAACGATTTTTGAACAGTTCATATAATCGATACCTACCTTTGAATCACATCTATTGTTCACGAGATATTTTTTCCCAACATCTAAAGATTCTCCATGAAATTTCAAGTGATTATTGTACAGCTAATAGCTGAATTTCAATTTGATCGGATAAGGATTTTTCGAGATATTGCAGAAAAAAATGTAATGGCTATAGCTTCAAAATCATTGAACGGATTTTGTCCATTAAACTTAACCGATACATTGAAGCACCGAACCTACCCCGTGAATTATAGTGCATACGGACGAAAAGATGGACAGAATTGAATTTTAAAAAACACTATCGTTTAGGACCAGCAGTCATGCTATAAATTTTAAAAATAAGGACATCGTTACGAAATGATAGAGCTTTCGTTATGGTAGAACGAGCACGCAACAACCATGACAATTAGTATTTTTGAAAACATACTATCACTGAAATTCGCTAAAATATTATGATATTCTGTCTTTAGTGAACTTTTCATTTTCAAGTAAAATTTCCAGAATTTTTAAAATTGGTATATAATGAAAAAATCGTCATTCGTTATTTTGTTTTGTTCAGTTAATGATTATTCATCATTCCATCAATAAAAACTTGAAGTGCTTTATGGGTAACAAAATACTTCGCTTCCAGGGTCAAATATAAGGAACTCAACAATTTTGAACTGAGCTCAATTAAGTTCTCCTGAATCATTTCACTAGATTCATCAATATCACTGTGAAGGATTTCCGATTACATTTCGAACTCACCTTCCGATTTTCGATCAAGTACTTCATCTGACTCAACCAAAAATATGATTACTAAGATTTGCAACCTTATCATAAATGGTCTCCAAAGAACAGTTTTCAAACGGACATTTAACAGAAATTCATTTTTTTATGTAAATATACGAATGCCTTATGATATATTTCTGATCGATATCAATAAAAGAACATGCTTTTAACAAACACCAATATGTCACTTTTGAAGAAAGTGAGTTTGTCTCCACCAGTCTATGGTATCTGAAGAAGTGTGACTTGAAGCTTTTTGTTTCCAATCGATACCTCCTTTGCATACATTCAAAAACAGCCGAAGGATTATTCCTGCATGTGTTAATAAGCATGTAGCTCGTATTTTCTAAGCGCTTGCATACGATACTTACAGATAGAACATGTAAACATTGTCTAATAGACCAGGATCGATAACTTTTGAAACCGAATAACCGAATAAAATTATAGTAGAATGAAACCCGTAGTAAAAGGAAGAGAATATAACAAAAATTATAGGAAAAATAATTTACGGGCGATCTGAGGTCGGGAAGGGGAAGAGGGCGAGTTTTTAAGGGTAAAAAACGGTTTATCTCGATTTGCGGCAAAGCTACTAGTCTTATAGAGAAAAGTTGAAAGCAAAGTTGTAGGTGATAAAAAGATCTACAACTTTTGTTGTCACACTTTTTTCACGTAACCTCAAAATTTATGTGAAAATTTTAAATAACCACGTTTTTGGTTTTTAATTTTTATCTTTTACAAAAAAAAAATATTTTTTCACCAAATTTGGTAAACACTTATCGTTTTATGTTCCAAATGCACTGTAATTTTTTGTATTTAAAATATATATTTTTTTTCACCTTAATTTAACTTAATATCGAAAAAGCATCCTTGTTTTCAATTAAAAATTCTCACGTCAAATTATCTGCTTTTTTAAAAAAGCAGGTGGTCTTTCTGTTCGTTAAAATCTCTACTTTCTGATGGTCTAAAAAAAATATACATTGCTATGGTAAATTCTCCCAGAAAATGCTACGAAGTAACAGGCAGTAATGCGCAGACCCTCATAGCCCCTTCCACACTTCTCTATGAAATACCTTTTGATGGGCTAAAATTATCCGTAGATCACTCAGGTATACAAGTTATCTTAAAATACCAATACATAGGCATCTATACATATAATTTAGAGAAGATTCTACAATTTTCTCAAAATATTGTGGATGTCTTATTAAATATCAACTTTATTAACTTACCATTTTCCGAGAAAATTTACCATAGTAATGTATATTTTTTTTAAACCATCACAAAGTAGAGACTTCAATGAACAAAAAACCCACGTACCTTTTTAAAAAAGCAGATATTTTGACGTGAGAATTTTTGATGAAAATTTGGGTGCTTTTTCGATACCTATTAAGTCAAAGGTGAAAAAAAAAATTTTGAATCCAAAAAATTACAGTGTATTTGGGACATGTTTATTTATTTATTTATCGTATGGCTGCACATGACATAAAAAACAAAAACAAAAATACATAAAAGTGTATAAGACGAAAAAACAAATTACTCCGATTCACAAACGTACATTCAAATTTGACAAATAATCAATCGAAGCGTCTGTCGCCACCAGGAAGTCACCGAAATTTCCTTGATATGCTGTGCTTGGGCATTCCATTACCACATGCTGTACGGTTTGCTTTTCCGCCCCGCAGTCACACCTCGCAGACTGCGCCCTGCCCCATTTGTACAGTGAGTCTGCACATATGCCATGGCCAGTACGTATTCTGTTCAGTGCTGTCCATATTTTACGGGGCTGTTCGAAGGCGGGAGGTTTCGTCCTAATGCACGAAAGATTTCTGCATTGAGGGGGGCAGTTATCTGTCCATTTTCGCTCCCAGGAGTCTATGGGGTCAAAAAGTGATGCGTGCAATTCTCTAGCGGATCTTATGGTTGGACATCTGGATCGTAGTCTATTTCTGCATGCTTTATCCGTGTCCTGATGTATGGGAAGTTGAGGGATGTCCTGTATACGCTTATATTCACGAAGGAGAGCAGAGCTGCGCCGGAGATCTGGAGGGGGTATATGGCTCAGTATTGGTAGCCATTTGGTAGGGGTCGATTTGAGCGTTCCGCTGATTATCCTCATGGTCATGTTCAGCTGTATGTCTACCTTTCGGGTGTGCGCACTGTTAAGCCAAACCGGTGCGCCGTATTCTGGGACATGAAAAGGAAGAGATAAAAATTAAAAATTGGTTCAAGCACTGACGTGAACTCAGAAGCTTTTGCGCGTATGTTCTATTGTCCATTCTTCTGTATTGGACACCCTTAATCGAATTTACCATGGTAAATTATGTTGTCCATTCTCCTGTATTGGACACTCTTAATTCTTAATTTACCATGGTAAATTCGAATTAAGAGTGTCCAATACAGGAGAATGGACAACATAATTTACCATGGTAAATTCGATTAAGGGTGTCCAATACAGAAGAATGGACAATAGAACATACGCGCAAAAGCTTCTGAGTTCACGTCAGTGCTTGAACCAATTTTTTTTTTAATTTTCTGGGGGTACGGTTCTTAAAAATTTTTTTTTCGTAATTTTTTTCAAATTTTGTAGGGGTACGGTTCTTACAAAATTTTAAACACGTCTTTATGTTGATTTGCTTCTACTAGTTACCAAGCACCAATTCGATCGAATATTTATTTTTTGAGTTATTAAGGAAATAATATTCCAGGTGGGTATAACTCGAAAAACCGTTAGACCGATTATGCCCAAAAACGAACCCAACTCTCCCTTTCGGATACGCAACCTACCCTGAAAATTGCACGTCCCTATCTCCTTTCGTTCGAAAGTTATCGAGGTAACGGTCACCCATCTACTGAACCCACACAAGAATGCTCGAATCTCCAACAATATTTAACCGATCGTATTAAAACTTGAAACTTGGTAGTATAGTTAGGTTATGAAGGCTCTTGCAGAATTTCAGCAATTTCAAACGAATAGTTACTGATATATAGAATTTTTTTTTTTTATTTTCAAAGATTTATTACAAATTTTCTACAAATGCTATCCTCACCAAATTTTGCGAACATTTTCGCGATGGCATTCTACAACTAATAACAATGTTTGAATTCAATCGGTTCAGTATTTTTCGAGTTAATGAGGAACAAAAAACCACCAAATTCCAGAAAATTTCAGATGGCTATAACTCTAAAACCGTTTGGCCGATTATGCTCATAAACAAATTGAAATGTCGCGTTCTGGTGCACATCCTAACCTGAAAACTTCAAGCCGCTATCTCATTCCGTTCTCAAGTTATCGTGACAAAAAAAATATTTTTTAATAATTTTTTTAAAATTTTCTAGCTATACGATTCGCACAAAATTTCACAAACGTGCTAAGGTTCATATTCTACAACTACCCACCAAGTTTCAATTCGATTGGATTTATATTGGTTGAAAACAAAATTATTACTCGGAAACCACTGGGCCGATTATGCCCATTAACGAACTTGTCCGTCGTATTGCGATGCGCAACCCACCCTGAAAATTTCAAGTCGCTAGCTCTTTTCGTTCTCAAGTTATCGTGGCAACGGCCGGACGGCCGGACGGCCGGACGGCCGGCCGGACAGAATCAAATTTGACCTCGAATTCTTCATTGGGGAGTCGAACTTAATCGTTTGAGACCATTTTTTTCAAAAAATTCGAAAGTTACAGACATTTGGGCAAAACTATAACGCGATGTTCCCCAGAACATACGCGCAAAAACGAAAAACGTGGTTATTTGAATTTTTACATAAATTTTGGGGTTATCTGAAAAAGGGTAAATAGAAAAGTTGTAGATCTTTTTATTACCTACAACTTTGCCCTTTAACTTTTTTCCATAGGACTTGTAGTTTTGTCGGAAATCGAGATAAGCCGTTGTATACCCTCAAAAACGAACCACCTTCCCCTTCCCGAACTTTGATCACCCGTAAATTATTTTTCCTAAAATTTTTGTTATTTTTTCTTCCTTTTCCAACGGGTTTCATTCTGCTATAATTTTTGTTCACTTTTTATCATTTTTAGAGGCTTCAACCCTGGTCTATAATGACTGAATTGACATATACATATGTATAATTTTAACTCACCTTAAGAAGCCCTTCTTTACAACACTGATCACAATAATCAAACAGCAAACACATTGTTCTGCAATAACCGTACGCTTGGACTGGACCATAGACAAGATATACTGGACTGAACTCAAACGTCTCTAACCAGTACAAAGTACAATGTGAGTCCCCGACCGTCAGACCATTTTCATTGGCCAGAAAATACAACAATTTCAAAATTTCACAATGCAACTGTGATGTATTCACACTATTGCGGTTTTATTGCATTTGCATTGTTATTTTCAAAGGAAGCATGGAGATAGGATAAATCACATGCTTTTGCGCGTATGTTCTGGGGAACATCGCGTTATCATTTTGCCCAAATGTCTGTAACTTTCGATTTTTTTTACACTTTGCAGTAATCTGGTCTACACTCACTATATCACATGCGTATAAAGGTCATGATTCTACAATTTGATGCTAAATTTCAGATAGATCGAACGAACTTGTCCGATATATTTACGATCCAAAACCACCTTGCAATTTTCAATCCGCTAACTCCTTTCGCTCGAGAGTTATCGTGCCTACGGCCGGTCGGCCGGCCGGACAGAATCGATTTCGCACTCGGATTCTTGATCAGTGAGTCGAACCAAATCGTTTGAGACCATTTTCAGCCAAAAATTCCAAAATTACAGACACTTGGGCAAATTGATAAGCACTCTGTTCCGAGGAACTAGAGCGCCAAAAAAACAAGTTTCGTATGACAATTGCCCAAAACAGGTTTAAAGTACCTACAAATAGTAGGTATTCCATAAAACATGCATGAAAGAAGATAAGTAATAATAAAAAATTACCTTGTAATCGATCAAAAATTTCCTGATCTACGTTCTCCAAATTTTCTCCTCTCTCGAAGTACAGAATTATGCTTTCAATATTTGCGTAATATTTTCAAACATTTTCGGGTGAGGCCCCCATTGCATCGCTAAAATACGAGTATTTCAACCCCAATATTTTTGAAGTTACAATATTCCCTTCTGTCAATCCCGTCATAAATTGAGAGAACTGAGCATTCGTCTATGGATGAAAAGCAGTCTCACTACTCTCAGATCTCTAACTTCAAGTTCTGTTCCGAAATGTAAGACTTTTCTGAGAAAAACTAATTTCGGAGCAAACAACTGAGATTTTTCTCACTTCGCTCACATTTCGGAATATACCTTATTCTCATAATTCTTCAATTGATTAGATAATGTCATAAGTTGACATTATGACAATTCATACATAGAATAATTATATCAATCTGTGAAATACGATTTACATTGAAATTTTGAAAAATCATATCTCCGAAAGTATTAGCTTGTTAGAGTTAAAAATGATATGAATGGATTCTTATGATAAAACTGCTTATTAAAAAAATTTAATTTGGAATTTGTTTCGTAAAAAAAAAATTTTTTTTTATTACTCCGAAATGTTCTGTCCGATTTTGCCCAGTAACGAACTCAGCCGAGATATTTATCCCCTACTCTGAAAATTTCAACTCTCTAGCTCATTCCGTTCGAGAGTTATCGTGCCTACGGCCGGCCGGCCGGACCGGCCGGACTGGCCGGACGGCCGGACAGAATTAATTTCCACCACGGATTCTTGATCAGTGAGTCGAACCAAATCGTTTAAGACCATTTTCATCGAAAAATTCGAAAATTACAGACATTTGGGCAAATTGATAAGCACTCAGTTCCGAGGAACTCGAGCGCCAAAAACGGAAAAAAAGTCAAATATGTTTAGACAGTATTATGTTCATTATTCTTGTTTTAAACATCCAACATCCTGAGCGTGAACCGATTTTAGAACATCGAAGAGGAAGAATGTGGAAAGTTCATGCATCTTTTGAATTTCAGAAATATCATCACAGGGTGTTTCAAATTTTGTGTCGAAAATTATGATCAAAAATTGGCCATAACTACTGTTTTTCAAATTAGAACCCTATTTTTGGCGCTCTAGTTCCTCGGAACTGAGTGCTTATCAATTTGCCCAAATGTCTGTAATTTTCAAATTTTTGGCTGAAAATGGTCTCAAACGATTTGGTTCGACTCTCTGATCAAAAATCCGAGGTCGAAATCGATTCTGTCCGGCCGGTCCGGCCGGCCGGCCGTAGGCACGATAACTCTCGAACGAAAAAATTTAGAGGGTTGAAATTTGCAAGGTGGATTTGGAGCATAAAAATCTCGGACGAGTTTGTTAATGGGCGAAATCTATCAAGCGGTTTTGGAGATATGGTCGGTTTTAATAAAAAAAATTTTAAGAATATTTCCGATACCGATCACTTGATCTATCTGAAATTTTGGCATAAAATTGTAGAATCATGACCTTTACACGCATGTGAAGTTTGGTATTGACCAGATTA
The DNA here is from genome assembly GCA_937662695.2 of Halyzia sedecimguttata. Classification (NCBI taxonomy): domain Eukaryota; kingdom Metazoa; phylum Arthropoda; class Insecta; order Coleoptera; family Coccinellidae; genus Halyzia; species Halyzia sedecimguttata. The sequence continues at coordinate 15,994,294 of OW569415.2, forward strand.
CCGCAAAGTGTAAAAAAAAAATTTGAAAATTTTAAAGAATTTTTTCTACAATAACTCTCGAACGGAATGAGCTAGGCAGTTGAAATTTTCAGAGTAGGTTAGGAAGATGAATATCTCGGTTAAATTCGTTACTGGGCAAAATAGGCCAGATGGTTTCGGAGTAACGAAAAAAACAAATTTCTTTTTAATAACAAATTTCAAATTCAATTTTTATTCAAGATGCAGTTTCACCATAAAAATCCATTGAAATCATTTTCAACTCCAACAAGCTAATACTTTCGGAGATATGATTTTTCTAAATTTCAATAATGAATCGTACTTCTATGTTTTCACAGAATGCTATAATCATTCTATCTAAGCTTTATTAAATGATCTGTGTTCATAGTCGTACATGTCATTCTGTTCTATAAGAGAGAGTCAAATTAATTTCAGCTATTTTAATTTGATTTCTTCCATGGTGCAGTTCTCATTCTCAGATTGCTCTTTTAATCTTGATAAATAAACTTTTATTTGAATTGAATTTCCTTGAAGATGCAGTTCATTCATAAGAATACGTTGATATAATTCCCAACTCTGAGAAACCAATACTTTCGGAGATATAATTTGTCTGATCGAACAAGAGCGCCAGAAAGCTCCTGTCCACAGGGCTTGAACCAATTTTAATGATTGCGTTGGATTCTGCGGTGAAAAATATCGAAAGTTGTTAGAAAACTATCATCATTTTTCACCGCAGAATCCAACGCAATCATAAAAAAAATTGGTTCAAGCCCTGTGGACAGGAGCTTTCTGGCGCTCTAGTTCAAACAGACAAATTTTATCTCCGAAAGTATAGGTTTCTCAGAGTTGGGAATTATATCAATGTATTCATATGATAGAACTGCATCAAAGGAAATTCAATTCAAATAATAGTTTATTTATCAAGATTAAATGAGCAATCATGAGAATGAGAACTGCACCATGCAAGAAATCAAATTAAATCTGGCCAATTTTGCCCAATAACGAACTTAACCGAGATATTCATCTCCCTAACCTACTCTGAAAATTTCAACTACCTACCTCATTCCGTTCGAGAGTTATATCTATGTCTATGGATGAAAAGCAGTCTCACTACTCTCAGATCTCTTACTTCATGTTCCGTTCCGAAATGTATCTAAGACTTTTCTGAGAAAAACTAATTTCGGAGCAAACAACTGAGATTTTTCTCACTTCACTCACAATTCTTCGATTGATTAGATAATGTCATGTCTCAGGAAAATAAGTTGACATTTTGACAATTCATACATAGAATATCATTCTGTGACAACGCAATCATAAAAAAAATTGGTTCAAGCCCTGTCGACAGGAGCTTTCTGGCGCTCTAGTTCAAACAGACAAATTTTATCTCCGAAAGTATTGGTTTCTCAGAGTTGGGAATTATATCAATGTATTCATATGATAGAACTGCATCAAAGGAAATTCAATTCAAATAATAGTTTATTTATCAAGATTAAATGAGCAATCATGAGAATGAGAACTGCAACATGCAAGAAATCAAATTAAATCTGGCCAATTTTGCCCAATAACGAACTTAACCGAGATATTCATCTCCCTAACCTACTCTGAAAATTTCAACTACCTACCTCATTCCGTTCGAGAGTTATATCTATGTCTATGGATGAAAAGCAGTCTCACTACTCTCAGATCTCTTACTTCATGTTCCGTTCCGAAATGTACCTAAGACTTTTCTGAGAAAAACTAATTTCGGAGCAAACAACTGAGATTTTTCTCACTTCACTCACAATTCTTCGATTGATTAGATAATGTCATGTCTCAGGAAAATAAGTTGACATTTTGACAATTCATACATAGAATATCATTCTGTGACAACGAGGAAATACGATTTACTATCGAAATTTTGAAGAACCATATCTCCGAAAGTATTAGCTTGTTACAGTTAAAAATGATATTATTGGATTCTTATGGTAAAACTGCTTCTTGGAAAAAATTTAATTTGGAATTTGCTTTGTAACAAAAAATTTTTTTTTGTTACTCCGAAACCATCTGTCCGATTTTGCCCAATAACGAACTTAGCCGAGATATTTATCTCCCAAACCTACTCTGAAAATTGCAACTGTCTAGCTCATTCCGTTCGAGAGTTATCGTGCCTACGGCCGGCCGGTCGGACAGAATGAATTTCGACCACGGATTCTTGATCAGTGAGTCGAACCAAATCGTTTAAGACCATTTTCATCGAAAAATTCGATAATTACAGATATTTGGGCAAATTGATAAGCACTCAGTTCCGAGGAACTAGAGCACCAGCAATAGGGTATTAATTTGAAAAACAGAAGTTATGGCCAATTTTTTAACACAATTTTCGACACAAAATTTGAAACACCCTGTGATGATATTTCTGAAATTCAAAAGATGCATGGCCTTTCCACATTCTTCCTCTTCGATGTTCTCAAAACGGTTCACACTCAGGATGTTTAAAACAAGAATAATGAACATAATTCTGACTAAACATATTTGACTTTTTTTCCGGTTTTTTTCGATATTTTGAAAACTATTCGAATGAATGCAATGGTTTCAACAGAAATGTATTCAGCATTGAATACTTGATCATACCAAGAATGCAGAACTTGAAAAAAAAATTTTTTCATCAAATTTATTTTCACTCCCTGTATAACCGGAAGTGATTGGGCTTCGAAAATATTTTAGCTCTGTAGAGAATTTCAAGCAATATCATAATCCCAATTTTCAGATTTCAAATATGTCCAGTTCTCCAGAATCGTCTAATAGGCACTCGAACTTCAGACACCCTGTAGTGGAAATTTCAACACTATTCTGTGATATTAAGATGTGCTATTCTCATCAATGTAATATTACAATGTAATATTCTTATCAATGTAATATTACAATGTGATAATGTAATCAATGCAATATCACAATGTGATATTCTTATCAGAATGCAAAATCACAATTCATTCGTAAATTTGATAATAAATTTGAATTCATTCCTCAGATATTGTAGTTTCACAGGAAGGTAGGTAAACTGGTTGTGTTTTCAAGCTGGCAGGTGAAAACACAGAAAAATGTAAACTTACAATACGGTTTGAAAAAAATATGTTATATCTGTGATTTTTTATTGCGATTTTACATTTTTTATGGTATTTTACAAAGAAAATGTATTTTATTACTGGCATATCTTGTAAATTTTACAGGTCTCATTGAATTTCACAATAACTCTGGGAAAATACAGCTTTTTTCACAAAATGCTTGCAAAAATTACTTGTTATATTTGGCAATATTTTTTTTACAGTTATGGGACTGTAAACTCTCCAGTCGATATCTATGCAAATTTACAATGTGACCCAAATATTTGTTTCAGTGTATTTCCTTGAAAATTACTTGAAAGTCAAAATTGACATTTATACAAATGTGACAGATATTTTAGCCTATTTTTTTTTAAATTGAATGCAGATACTATTATGAAGATGTTGATGTATGATTTCGGCATCGGAAAGTATTACTTACCGAAGCCTTCGGCCTCAAACCGGTAAACAAGACCTACTGTTTCGATAACAGATAACCCAAGTAATCAAGAACCCTGGATCGTGCAAAAAATAATTTTAGGACCCTAATTCCTGATTTACTGACTTCAAACTAGAATTTTTATCTCTAGCGTCATCTCTGTAATCCTTAGACGGAGGTTACACGGTCAATCTGCCATCAATCTCGCATCAGTTCAGTCCCTGACCTTAATCACGATGAGAATGATGCGGATTGATGGACTGACGAAGCTCATTAATATGCATTAATATTCCATTTATCCGGAACATCAATCCATCAGTTTACTTAAATCTGATATAAATCCATGATTTGTGTGATGCGAGAATGATACCAGATTGAGCATGTAACTTCTGTCTTGGGAACCAGAGAGTTCCTAGAATATCCTCATTTACCATAGAAAAGCAAGAACTACCGGATATGTGATTAATCAATTCTTACCGCAAGTGCAGTCCTCTCGGTTATGTGGTAAACCACGCAATGGTCGGTATTGAAAAATTGGTTCAAGCACTGACGTGAAGTAAGGAGCATTTGCGCGCATGTTCTATTGTCTACTCACCTCTATTGGATACACCCTTAAGAATTTAGCGTCGATGTATACCGTTTTCTCAGCTTTTATAATATATGAAAATAATTAAAGCCATTTTAATGACATACTTCATTGGAGAAACGTCTATGATGACAGAATTCTGATATAACTATTCTACTGCAATTGAAATACGAAAAAACTTACTACTCAAGTAACTCCACGATACGATATTCACGAAATTCCGCGAAAGTGTTGGGTCGGCATTCTACAAGTAATCACCGGGATTCAATTGGATCAGATTTATATATTTTGAGTTATAGAGGAAATAACAACAAAATTGCAGATGAAAACCAACACAGTTCGGCCGATTATGCCAATTAGGGAACTTAAATGTCGCATTTGGAAGTGCAACCTACCCTGAAAATTGCAAGTCGCTATCTCTTTCCGTTCTTAAGTTATCGTAAGATAGGTACATAATATTTTTTCTTAATTTTTTTTTCCTTTTTCTAGCAGTACGGTCCACACAAAATTTCACACACGTCTTTATGTTAATATTCTATAACTATGGCTTCAATTCGATCGGGTCTATATTTTTGGGTTATCGAGAAAATAATATTCCAGTTGGGTTCGGCCGATTATGACTATTAACAATCTCAAATGTCGCATTCAGATGCACAAGCTACCCTAAAAATTGCAAATCAGTATCTCTTTCCGTTCTCAGGTTATCGTGACGTAAATAATATTTTTTAATCATTTTTTTTTAATTCTCTGGTGCTACGATTCTCACAAAATTTCACAAACGTCTATATGTTTGTATTCTACAACTACTCACCAAGATTCAATTCGATTGGATTTGTATTAGTTGATGAAAACAAAATTATTACTCGGAAACCCTTGTCCCGATTATGGCCATTATCGGACTTGTCCGTCGCATTGGGACGCGCCACCTCGCGCGCCACCTACCCTGAAAATTTCAAGTTGCTATCTCGTTTGAGACCATGTTCGGCAAAAAATTTGGAAATTAAGGACATTTGGACAAAATGATAACTCGATGAACTCCAGAACATCCGCGCAAAAACAGAATAAACTAATATATGATAGCTCATGAAAGCATGAATATTTTATCATTTAGGTACAGGCAATTATTGAAAACTGTTCAATAGCGAAGGATAATTGTATCCAAATTGAATACTTGTTTCCGCAGTTTTCCAAATGCTTGTTTCTATTTATAACTTTAATATCCCAAAAATTGAGTTGCGAATCTCTATATAATGAATCATTTCGCATTAAGGAAACGAACAATTATATTTCAATTACTATCCGCCATCGAACCTTTTACAATAATTGTATCAATGTAGGAATCATCATCATCATAATCATCATTTATTTTCATTCATAGAAACAACGTGTTCTTTGGACTCGACAAAAAATACATTTCAATGCATAATACTAAGTATGTTTACTACAACACATACTTGTATTGAACAAACATTTACACTTAGTAATAAATAAATATTCCATATTAAATTAAAACTCTGCACTAACAAATTCCTTTTATGAATATAAACAGTGGTGTTGAGAGATCTGATACCTCTAGGAAACAGACAGATACATAAAGTATACGTTACAACATACATTCATTCGGCAGATAGATAGTTATAGATCTTTATAGGAGCTATAATTGGCCCCCTTTCTATTCTGCTCAAGTGTGAGGAGGCAAAAGCAACGTTCAGTCATGACTCGTATGGTAAGTATGAACGTCACTCATTTTCTGAAACTTATCCAAATGTTTATGGACACAAACAATGTATATGTATAATATACCGAGGTATATACTATAGATAGATAATATCAACAATAATTTCCCTCGAAACAAAATAAGGTTGAAATCTGGTAACTAGTTGTAAAATGACGTCATAAAGACGTATGTGAAATTTTGTGAGGATCGTATCCTCAGAAAATTTTTAAAAAATTATTAAAAAATATTATTTATCTCACGATAACCTGAGAACGGAAATAGATAGAAACTTGCAATTGTTAGGGTATGTTGAACATCCAAATACAACATTTGAGTTTGTTCATAAGTATAATCAGCCAATCGGTTTTGGAGTTATACCTGTCTGAAGTATCGTTGTTCTTTACTCAATAACTCAAAAAATAGGAAACTGATCCAACCAAAACATGGTAGTTCATTGAAGAATGGTGACGCACAAAATTTTGCGGAATTCATTGGGGATAGTATCACTAAAAATTTTAAGAAAATCACTGAAAAAATTCTGTATCTCGGAAACTGTCCCTCCGAAATCGCTGAAACAATAACTTTCAAACGAAAAGAGACAGCGACTTGCAATTTTCAGGGTAGGTTGCGTAGGTTTGATGCCGTTAAAAGGCATAATCGGACAAATAGTTTTGGAGTTATACACATCTGAATTTTTGTTGTCATTTCCTCAATAACTCAATATACAGCGTGCCAAAAAAGTAACGTAACTCGTCAATTATTCTCGTGTGAAGAATTATTAAGGAAAATTCTCGCACCCGTCAATTCTCAATTTCAAAAGCAATTTATCCTGTGCTTTTTTGAATTTGAAATTTCTTACCCCCTACGACCCGCACCCCACTACTTAATTTCAAGTGGGAATATATGATTTGAGATATATCAAATGAAAGATAATTTCATTACCTATTCAGCGATGTACCTAGAAGTAGAATTGGTTGTGCCGTTTTCGCGCGTATGTTCTTTGTTCTGGGGAACATCGCGTTATCATTTTGCCCAAATGTCTGTAATTTTAGAATTTTTCGCTGAAAATGGTCTCACACGATTGAGTTCGGCTCCCTGATCAAGAATTCGATGTCAAATTTGATTATGTCCGGCCAGCGGGCCGGCCGTTGCCACCATAACATGAGAACGGAAAGAGATAGCGACTTGAAATTTTCAGGGCAGGTGGCGCATCCCAATAGGACGGACAAGTTCGTTAATGGGTATAATCGGCCCAACGGTTTCCGAGTAATAATTTCGTCTACAACCAATACTAATCCTATCGAATTGAAACTTGGTGAGTAGTTGTAGAATATATATATATATATATATATATATATAAAACCTAAGGACGTTTATGAAATTTTGTGAACATTATTCAATTATTAAAAAATATTATTCACGTCACGATAGCCTAAGAACGAAAGGAGATAGCGACTTGAAATTTTCAGGTAAGGTTGAGAATATTAATGCGCCGTTTAAGTTCGTTTATAGGTATAGTCAGCAAAACGGTTTTTGAGTTATACCCATCTGAAATTTGGTTGTTATTTCCTCAATAACTCGAAAAATACAAAACCGGTCCAATTCAAACATGGTTATTAGTTGTAGAAAGGCAACGCGAATATTCTTGAAAAATTTTGTCAGGATCATATAACTAGAAAATTTTTAAAAATCGTTGAAAATTATTGAAAAAAATTTTATGTATCTGAAACTATTCGTCCGATATCGTTGAAATTTTGCGAGAGCCTTCAGAACCTAACTCTACTACCAAGTTCCAAGTTTGAACATGATCGTATCTATATTGTTGGAGATCCGAACAGCCTTGTGTGAGTTCAGTAGCCTGATGGATGAGCGTTGCCTCTACAGCTCTCGAACGAAAGCATATAGGAACTTGCAATTTTCAGGATAGGTTGCACATCTGAATGGAAGAGTTAAGTTCGCTGTTGGCCATAATCGGCCCAACGGTTTCGGAGTTATATACATCTAGAATATTATTTACCCGATAACTCAAATAATATAGACTCGATCGAATTAAAGCTTGGTAACTAGTTGTAGAATATTGACATGAAGGCGTGTGTAAATTTTTGTGGGGACCGCACCAGTAGAACATTTTTAAAAGATTACGAAAACATTTCATGTATCTCATGATTCCTTGAGAACGGGAAGAAATAGCGACTTGCAGTTTTCAGAGTAGATCACCCATCTGATATCGTTGAAATTTTGTGAGAGCCTTCAGAACCTAACCCTACTACCAAGTTCCAAGTTTGAACAGGATCGTATCTATATTGTTGGAGATCCGAACAGCCTTGTGTGAGTTCAGTAGCTGGATGGATGAGCGTTGCCTCTACAGCTCTCGAACGAAAGCATATAGGGACTTGCAATTTTCAGGATAGGTTGCACATCTGAATGGAAGAGTTAAGTTCGCTGTTGGCCATAATCGGCCCAACGGTTTCGGAGTTATATACATCTAGAATATTATTTACCCGATAACTCAAATAATATAGACTCGATCGAATTAAAGCTTGGTAACTAGTTGTAGAATATTGACATGAAGGCGTGTGTAAAATTTTGTGGGGACCGCACCAGTAGAACATTTTTAAAAGATTACGAAAACATTTTATGTATCTCATGATTCCTTGAGAATGGGAAGAAATAGCGACTTGCAGTTTTCAGAGTAGATCACCCATCTGAATACGACATTTAAGTTCGTTAACTAGCATAATCGGCCAAATGGTTTTGGAGTTATATCAATCTGAAATTTTGTTGTTATTTGCTCAATAACTCAAAATATACAAATCCGATTCAATTCAAGTATGGCTATTAGTTGTAGAATGCCAACGCGAAAATTCTCGCAAAATTTCGTGAGGATCGTAGCACTAGAAAATTTTTAAAAAATCATTGAAGAAAAATTGGTTCAAGCACTGACGTGAAGTCAGAAGCTTTTGCGCGTATGTTCTCTTGATCATTCTCCTTTATTAGTCTCTCTTAATCGAATTTTACATGGTAAATTCGGAGTGTCCAATACAGGAGAACAGACAATAGAATTCACCATGGTAAATTCGATTAAGAGTGTCCAATAAAGGAGAATCGAGAATCCGAATACTGGCCGATGAATTCGATGTGAGTAAGCAGTTAGTTGGTAATCTTCTTAGAAAAACTGAGTTTCGGCATACAGGATTCAAAGCACACAAGAATTATCTGATGACGATTTCGACTGACGAGCGCAGTGTTGTGAAGTAATGCAGGAGAGATGCATCGATAATTCTTTTTACGGATGAAGCTATGTTATACTTGTATGAGTCTGTCCATCGACATAATTGTTACTTCTGGTCCACAGCAAATCCTCATTGGGTGCAGACAGTTCACACAAAACATCCCGAGAAATTAGATGTGTGGTCGGGCACAATTGGCCATCATATTATTGGACATTTTCTATAGAAGGCAATCAGACTAGTGACTCTTATCTATAGAGTTACTGAAAAATCAAATATCACCTGCGGTCATTCATATGTAGTGATCTCATCATTACCTTCCGTGCTGTTCACAACTTTTTCGGAGTCGACCACAGCAGTCTCTTTAGCTTGAACCAAGACGACCGTCTTCGTGGCCACTCTTACAAGCTGAGGAAGGAGAGTTTCAAAGCACTGCAAAGACAGAATTTTATCACAAACCGTGTGTTTTCTAAGTGGAACTCTTTACCTTCATCGGTGGTGGACTCAGTGTCTGTGAACGCTTTTAAGAATCACTATGATGCTTGGTTTCGTCGCGGGTGAGTGCGACTGGTGAAACTTCTGGTTCGTTTTCCCTTTTTTTTTTGGATTTGAATTTTCTTTTTGTTTGTGTTTCGATGTTTTTTTTTTGGGTACTTATTTTTGAGTTTATAGGCTAGTCCTCAACTCTTTACCTTTATATAATAATAATAATAATAATAATATATTTCCCGCTGTGTATGGTCAACAAGTAGCTGACAATATTTCGTTCCAACATGATGGTACGCCTCCGTATTATGGAATTGAAGTGAGGAGGTATCTTGGTGGCACATTTCCTGAGAAATGGATTGGTAGGAGAGGATCAGTTGAATGGCTACCCCGATCTCCAGATTCGAACCCTCTAGACTATTTTCTGTGGGGACAATAGAATTCACCATGGTAAATTCGATTAAGAGTGTTCAATACAGGAGAATGGACAATAGAACATACGCGCAAAAGCTCCTGACTTCACGTCAGTGCTTGAACCAAAATTTTTTGGGGTGAAGTCAGAAGGTTTTGCGCCTATGTTTTAATATCCATTCTGCTGTATTGAACACTCTTAATCGAATTTACCATGGTGAATTCTATTGTCTGTTCTCCTGTATTGGACACTCTTAATCGAATTAACCATGGTGAATTCGATTAAGGCTGTCCAATACAGGAGAATGGACAATATAATATACGCGCAAAAGCTCCTGACTTCACGTCAGTGCTTGAACGAATCCTGACGTGAAGTAAGGATAGAAAGCAATGATGGAAAAATTAACACATTATTGTCTACCTTCAATTCTCCTTTAGGAGAAGAATACATAATTATTCTTGAAAAATATTCCTGGAATTAATGTCATATTTGAATAATCAAATTAAAGAGAATTATAAGTTTAGTTACTAACATATTGAATGAAATTCAATTGAATTCCAGTAATATTCAATTACTTATTCTTAACCAATAAATGTCCGTTGATAGATCTAAAGGTGATGAGGTGAAACATAAAGATATATTCTCATTAGTGATAGAAAAACTGGCCTAAAATTCCTCTCTACCCATCAAGAGATTTAATATCCACAAATGACCCTCTCACCTTACAAGATCAGAAAGTGTGTTTAATTTGAAGTTAAGTTTTGAAGCCCTCAGCAAAATTTCAGCGATATCATATTAAAAATAATACATAACCTTTCAAAAGTCCCCTCTCACAAATATACTCCTCTGAAAGCACATGGATCTCTTGAAGAAGAATCGCCTTCTCTATTTCTCAAAGATATTCACTCTTGTTCATAGAAATCCCTTCAATATTGAGTTGCGTCCTCCTAAGGAGGATCTCTTTCAAAACCAGGTCTGACCGCTAATATAGGGCTATCATCTCCCATAGATTTGTGATGAAATAACAAGATTTTCCCAAGAACATACGCGCAAAAATGTGTCATCATGACATTCATATTTTTGAAGGTTCTCGCAAAAATACGACCATAGACAACATATCATATAACGATTCGCATCCAGCTACCGAACTCACAAAAGGCTGCTCGGTTCTCCAACAATATGGATCCGATCGTGTTCAAACTTGGAACTCTGCAGTAGAGTTAGGTACTGAAGGCTCTTCCAAAATTTCAGCCATGCCGGACGAATAGTGTATGATATATAGAATCTTTTTTCAATTATTTTCAATAATTTTTTTGAAATTTTCTAGTTATACCATCCTCACGGAATTCTGCAAGCATTCTACAACTGATAACCTTGTTTCAATTCAATCGGTTTTGTATTTTTCGAGTTAATGTGGAATAAAAAGCAACCAAATTTCAGGTGGCTATAACTCTAAAACCGTTTGGCCGATTATGCTTATAAACGAACTCAAATGTCGCATTCAGATGCACAACCTAACCTGAAAATTTCAAGCCACTATCTCCTTCCGTTCTCAGGTTATCGTGTTAAAAATAATATTTTTTAATAATTTTTTTTAAATCTTCTAGTGACACGATTCTCACAAAATTTCGCAAACGTGCTTAGGTTTATATTCTACAACTATTCACCAAGTTTAAATTCGATCGAATTAATTTTGGTTGAAACCAAATTTTTACTTGTCCGTCGTAATGGGACGCGCCACCTACCCTAAAAATTTCAAGTCGCTAGCTCTTTACGTTCTCAAGTTATCGTGGCAACAGACAGCAGCACATAATTAAATTTCACATTTGGGCAAAATAATAACGCGATGTTCCCCAGAACATACGCGCAAAAAGCATACGATAAATTGCTTTTGAAATTAAAAATCTACGGGTGCGAGGATTTTCCCTAATAATTCTTCGTACAAGAATTATTGACGAGTTACGTTACTGTTTTGGTTCGCTGTATATTAGGTACCTACTGAAGAGATTCGTATAATTTTCACTATAATTATAATCTAACAACTGCATAGAAGGGAACGCACCCTCACTCAACGGACACTCTCCATAGAACATACGGAAATTGTGACAGGGAGGATCTGTGATTGTTTACAAGAAAAGGACAACAAGCAAGCCATGCACTTGAAAACCGACGCCTCTTAAGATTGGGAGATTATAAAAGAAAAAGCTTGATTGGATTCGCTCTCTTAGCTCTTCGGTTCCTGCACGTTAAACATTCAACAATTCATTAAGTCCAAATATAATTTGTGTTCAACAAGATCAAGTTAGTCAGTTATTAGTGTTCTGTGCCAAGGGGTGAGAAAAATCCTATAGGGTGTTTTACATTATTAGTACCTGATCATTGTGCCCTTACGACTTCGGTCCAAGTTAACTGTATTTCATCTTGTGCATAATTATTGATGCGATTAATTTGATATCATCGATTTAAAGGGAAAACCCTGCCGCATTAAAGCTCACTAATTTCATTTACGTAAGGATTATTATGTTATTTTGATTGCTTTTTGTGTCTGAGCTTTGCGGAGATATTGTAGAGCATTTATGGTGGGTTTGGTAACATGTGAAAGGGTAACTTCTTAATAGTGTTGGAATTGGAAGCTCCGTAGCATCAGTAAGCAGGAATGTTAATACGGAAGAGTATGAATGAGTAATATGGCTTCCCAGGTGCAACGAGAGTGAACCCAGAGTTAGTTTTATAATGCCCGAACGTTTTCCTGCATTTTCATCAGCGTTGGCCACACAGATGAAGCAGGAACACGGTTTCGTTATTCAGAGCTTAGATCTCTGAGAGTTTGTTCAAATTCATTGATTCCTAATGGCGAAGCTAAACGACACCGGCCACCTCTGCGGTTAGCGCATCCCCTGTACATATCCTGCGCCTCCCGATAGCTGTAGGTCAAGCACAGGCTTTAGGAAGAAAGGGTGAGGTCAAGCACTGCTCTTTAATCACCTCCTGAGTGAATGAATAAGGTAGAAAGGGTGAGGTCAAGCACTGCTCTTTACTACCCTCCTCGGTGGAATGTGGTATAAACACTAATGCTTACTGACCTCCGATCCAGTGAATATTCCAATGTCATTTAACAAAGAATGTACGATCCACCAGGGGCTCTCTTTATCGTTCTCAATTATTGTAGATATGTGAATGTACCAGTTGGTTGATATAACTTTGTTTGATCACGACGATCACAATACTGGGGGTTTTTCTAAGCGTTATTTTCCCCCAGTTATACACAATATACGTATCTGAACGCATAACCGTTGTTTGAATCTTTAAACTTCCCGCCCATTTTCCTTGTTTCATTGAGTGTAACTTGGGTTGCCTACACAACGTAAGTAAGTATTCCTACCAATTCACTAGACGATCACAATACAGCACAATACAGGTTAGATAAATTAGGTCATAGACTTCAATAGTAGATCTCCCTGTGATACTGAAAGGTTATTAGAGGTATTTAGAAAGCGGAATCAGTACACTACCTATACCATTTTCTGGATATGGCTATTCGAAATCGATTTCGAAATGTCAATTCCATCATGGTGTAAGATAAAAATACATGGGGTGCTACTCGCGAAGTTTATTTTCGTCTATATTGGCGCATGACGTCACTCTGGCAGTAAAGTTGTTGAATTTAAACCAGTTCGCTGGTTCCTGGAATAGAAAGTTTCGTTGCAAATGTTTCCGAGCGTATTCAAACTATTGTTGTGATACATTGGCATTTAGGGTTATGTTATGATATAAACCTGCAGCTGTTTGTTGAATTATTGTTGAGTGTTAGACGATAATAATTGAGTTAATAAGTTGTTCAAAATGCCTGTGCTATATACGGATGTGGTAATTATTCAAGAAAAACCTAAAACACTGATTTGCGCTACTACCTATAGCTTCCCCAAAAATAAAGATCTTTGCAAGCAATGGACTAATGCCTGTCAGCGTAAAGATAATTTCAACGTCCAACAATGTTTAGATATTCATCGTTTTCACGTTATTGACTTTATATGAACCATTTATTTCTATTATTTGCACCTCGTATTTGTCACCAGCATTTTTCGAAAACATGGAACATAAAATGAATTATTAGCCCAAAAATACTAGAGACCTGAAGAAAGATGCTATACCAACGAAATTTGTACCAAATCCAAAGAAAACTTTGAATACTCCTCAGGCTGAGCGACATTCAAAGCGACAGGATGAGATAAAGCGTGAAATTATCATAGCTGAAATTTTGGATGAAAGGGCGTCCTTTGAATTATGATGAAGCCACAGATGAAGCTGATATTTATATGATACTAGCTGACCCACGCAACTCCGCCTGCGCCAAATCGGTTATTGCGGTTGCAATTTTATTTTCAAATGCAAAAAATCTTAAAGAAAAAACCTAGAACCCGATTGCAGCGCCTCCTACCGGGACAATTGAATTTCCAAGTTATCCTGAGACCCACTCAAACACGTAATTCTGAAAAATACCTAGAACCCGATTGCGGGGCCACCTACCGGGTTCAATTGCGAATACGAACTACCCACTCAAACGTATCTGGTTAAGAAAAGTGAGAAAAGGTGAGAAAGACAGGAGATCGGCTTCGTTCTCATCCCTACTCCGTGCTGTTTACTGGAACGTGACACCGGTATAGTCTGGCAAATGAGTGTTGATCCAGAAAGACGCGGAAATTTTAAAAAATCTACCACTAAGTATAGCAGGAATAAACTGCCTTGATACTTTAATAAAAATGAATATTTTTTTTGTACAAAAATTTTAGCTTTGCCATAAGCTCAGGGAAATTTAAATCGAAATAGAGTGAAAAACATTCACAAAAAATACGGCGACTTGGTTTTAATTAGCTCTTTCTCTGGGATAACTTACCAAGTGATAATTGATCAGTTATCGAGCGGGATGAAAATTGATTAATTACTAAAATGACTATTAATAAATAGGGGTTGGTGATAGCAGGGTGAAAATTTAGGGTTGTATGTATTTAAAATGCCACATTATAAAAAAATAAAAACAAAAAATTTCGTCCAAAAGTTAAAAAAAAAATTTTAAGGCTCAACAATTCTTATCACTTAGGGATATGAAAAATAGATAGCAGCCGATTCTCAGACCTACTGAATACGCATATAAAATTTGGTAAAGCCGTTTCGGAGGAGTACGCTAACTAACATTGTGACATGGAAATTTTATATATTAGACTAGAAGATTAGTACTGCAGTGCTTCGTTCAACTGAAGTTTCCGAGAAGTCTTCATTATCGGAACTGTGAGTAATAGTATATTATTCAATGAGAGTATAGTGATAGTCATAAGAAGTGAATTGAATACTATGTTACGTGTTACGTCCATGACGATTAATAATTCGCCCTTAAATAATCTCAAATTGTTGAAATACAATGCAACGAAGTTTCATTGGTGAATTATGAATGCCATTATACTTGGGTAAATACACGTATAACTTGCACATTTTACAACAGTCATGGACATTATTTATAATATAAGAAATAGGAAAGGTCATGTGCATTTGACAATATTTATTTTGGCAATTTTAGAAATAGATCGGTGGCAGAACTCAAAACCGAAAATTCTAACTTGAAAAGCGAAAATAAGATGTTGAAGACGAATAACGTTTCTTTGAACGCCGAATTGGATGATTTGAAGTCAATGCTGAACAAATATTTTGGACCGAGCCAAATTAAACATTTATTAAATCGACAGAGAATATCATTAAGAAGTGTAAAGCCTACAGATATTTGCGTAAAACAGGGTATTCATTGCCCGGTTTGAGTACCAACACTGAGAAAATGTGTTCTGAACTTGAATTTGGATGAAGGTATTCTGAAGACTGTTTCAAAATTGATGAAGCAAAAATCAATTTCTTTGCAGAAAATGGAAAGAATATGTGAGTTAGCATTTGATGAAATTTATATTTCAAATAAAATGTCTTTTGACCCTAAAAAGGAAAGAGCATTAGAGCCTCACAAAACTTCATAAGTTGTAATGGTCCGAGAACTCTTTGCACCTTGAAAACAGCCAACTTTTCAAAAATCTGTCAGTCCAATAACAAAAAAATTGCTTCAAGCGCTGACGTGGAGTCAGGAGCTTTCACGTGCATGTTCTATTGTCTACTTACCTCTATTGGACACTCTTTATCGAATGTTGCATCAATATATACCGTTTTCTCAGCTTTTATAATATATGAATTATTATGAATTCTTTGGATATCATTTTAATGACTTACGTCAGTAACGAGAGAATCTATGACCTCATTATTTTTTAATTTTATTCTTTCATAATATGTATTCTATTGAAATGAAACACGAAGTAACTTACGCCTCAAGTAACTGCAGGATACGATATATGGTAACTAGTTGTAGAATATTGACATGAAGGCGTGTGTAAATTTTTGTGGGGACCGCACCAGTAGAACATTTTTAAAAGATTACGAAAACATTTCATGTATCTCATGATTCCTTGAGAACGGGAAGAAATAGCGACTTGCAGTTTTCAGAGTAGATCACCCATCTGATATCGTTGAAATTTTGTGAGAGCCTTCAGAACCTAACCCTACTACCAAGTTCCAAGTTTGAACAGGATCGTATCTATATTGTTGGAGATCCGAACAGCCTTGTGTGAGTTCAGTAGCTGGATGGATGAGCGTTGCCTCTACAGCTCTCGAACGAAAGCATATAGGGACTTGCAATTTTCAGGATAGGTTGCACATCTGAATGGAAGAGTTAAGTTCGCTGTTGGCCATAATCGGCCCAACGGTTTCGGAGTTATATACATCTAGAATATTATTTACCCGATAACTCAAATAATATAGACTCGATCGAATTAAAGCTTGGTAACTAGTTGTAGAATATTGACATGAAGGCGTGTGTAAAATTTTGTGGGGACCGCACCAGTAGAACATTTTTAAAAGATTACGAAAACATTTTATGTATCTCATGATTCCTTGAGAACGGGAAGAAATAGCGACTTGCAGTTTTCAGAGTAGATCACCCATCTGAATACGACATTTAAGTTCGTTAACTAGCATAATCGGCCAAATGGTTTTGGAGTTATATCAATCTGAAATTTTGTTGTTATTTGCTCAATAACTCAAAATATACAAATCCGATTCAATTCAAGTATGGCTATTAGTTGTAGAATGCCAACGCAAAAATTCTCGCAAAATTTCGTGAGGATCGTAGCACTAGAAAATTTTTAAAAAATCATTGAAGAAAAATTGGTTCAAGCACTGACGTGAAGTCAGAAGCTTTTGCGCGTATGTTCTCTTGATCATTCTCCTTTATTAGTCTCTCTTAATCGAATTTTACATGGTAAATTCGGAGTGTCCAATACAGGAGAACAGACAATAGAATTCACCATGGTAAATTCGATTAAGAGTGTCCAATAAAGGAGAATCGAGAATCCGAATACTGGCCGATGAATTCGATGTGAGTAAGCAGTTAGTTGGTAATCTTCTTAGAAAAACTGAGTTTCGGCATACAGGATTCAAAGCACACAAGAATTATCTGATGACGATTTCGACTGACGAGCGCAGTGTTGTGAAGTAATGCAGGAGAGATGCATCGATAATTCTTTTTACGGATGAAGCTATGTTATACTTGTATGAGTCTGTCCATCGACATAATTGTTACTTCTGGTCCACAGCAAATCCTCATTGGGTGCAGACAGTTCACACAAAACATCCCGAGAAATTAGATGTGTGGTCGGGCACAATTGGCCATCATATTATTGGACATTTTCTATAGAAGGCAATCTGACTAGTGACTCTTATCTATAGAGTTACTGAAAAATCAAATATCACCTGCGGTCATTCATATGTAGTGATCTCATCATTACCTTCCGTGCTGTTCACAACTTTTTCGGAGTCGACCACAGCAGTCTCTTTAGCTTGAACCAAGACGACCGTCTTCGTGGCCACTCTTACAAGCTGAGGAAGGAGAGTTTCAAAGCACTGCAAAGACAGAATTTTATCACAAACCGTGTGTTTTCTAAGTGGAACTCTTTACCTTCATCGGTGGTGGACTCAGTGTCTGTGAACGCTTTTAAGAATCACTATGATGCTTGGTTTCGTCGCGGGTGAGTGCCACTGGTGAAACTTCTGGTTCGTTTTCCCTTTTTTTTTTGGATTTGAATTTTCTTTTTGTTTGTGTTTCGATGTTTTTTTTTTGGGTACTTATTTTTGAGTTTATAGGCTAGTCCTCAACTCTTTACCTTTATATAATAATAATAATAATAATAATATATTTCCCGCTGTGTATGGTCAACAAGTAGCTGACAATATTTCGTTCCAACATGATGGTACGCCTCCGTATTATGGAATTGAAGTGAGGAGGTATCTTGGTGGCACATTTCCTGAGAAATGGATTGGTAGGAGAGGCTCAGTTGAATGGCTACCCCGATCTCCAGATTCGAACCCTCTCGACTATTTTCTGTGGGGACAATAGAATTCACCATGGTAAATTCGATTAAGAGTGTTCAATACAGGAGAATGGACAATAGAACATACGCGCAAAAGCTCCTGACTTCACGTCAGTGCTTGAACCAAAATTTTTTGGGGTGAAGTCAGGAGGTTTTGCGCCTATGTTTTAATATCCATTCTGCTGTATTGAACACTCTTAATCGAATTTACCATGGTGAATTCTATTGTCTGTTCTCCTGTATTGGACACTCTTAATCGAATTAACCATGGTGAATTCGATTAAGGCTGTCCAATACAGGAGAATGGACAATATAATATACGCGCAAAAGCTCCTGACTTCACGTCAGTGCTTGAACGAATCCTGACGTGAAGTCAGGATAGAAAGCAATGATGGAAAAATTAACACATTATTGTCTACCTTCAATTCTCCTTTAGGAGAAGAATACATAATTATTCTTGAAAAATATTCCTGGAATTAATGTCATATTTGAATAATCAAATTAAAGAGAATTATAAGTTTAGTTACTAACATATTGAATGAAATTCAATTGAATTCCAGTAATATTCAATTACTTATTCTTAACCAATAAATGTCCGTTGATAGATCTAAAGGTGATGAGGTGAAACATAAAGATATATTCTCATTAGTGATAGAAAAACTGGCCTAAAATTCCTCTCTACCCATCAAGAGATTTAATATCCACAAATGACCCTCTCACCTTACAAGATCAGAAAGTGTGTTTAATTTGACTTTAAGTTTTGAAGCCCTCAGCAAAATTTCAGCGATATCATATTAAAAATAATACATAACCTTTCAAAAGTCCCCTCTCACAAATATACTCCTCTGAAAGCACATGGATCTCTTGAAGAAGAATCGCCTTCTCTATTTCTCAAAGATATTCACTCTTGTTCATAGAAATCCCTTCAATATTGAGTTGCGTCCTCCTAAGGAGGATCTCTTTCAAAACCAGGTCTGACCGCTAATATAGGGCTATCATCTCCCATAGATTTGTGATGAAATAACAAGATTTTCCCAAGAACATACGCGCAAAAATGTGTCATCATGACATTCATATTTTTGAAGGTTCTCGCAAAAATACGACCATAGACAACATATCATATAACGATTCGCATCCAGCTACCGAACTCACAAAAGGCTGCTCGGTTCTCCAACAATATGGATCCGATCGTGTTCAAACTTGGAACTCTGCAGTAGAGTTAGGTACTGAAGGCTCTTCCAAAATTTCAGCCATGCCGGACGAATAGTGTATGATATATAGAATCTTTTTTCAATTATTTTCAATAATTTTTTTGAAATTTTCTAGTTATACCATCCTCACGGAATTCTGCAAGCATTCTACAACTGATAACCTTGTTTCAATTCAATCGGTTTTGTATTTTTCGAGTTAATGTGGAATAAAAAGCAACCAAATTTCAGGTGGCTATAACTCTAAAACCGTTTGGCCGATTATGCTTATAAACGAACTCAAATGTCGCATTCAGATGCTCAACCTAACCTGAAAATTTCAAGCCACTATCTCCTTCCGTTCTCAGGTTATCGTGTTAAAAATAATATTTTTTAATAATTTTTTTTAAATCTTCTAGTGACACGATTCTCACAAAATTTCGCAAACGTGCTTAGGTTTATATTCTACAACTATTCACCAAGTTTAAATTCGATCGAATTAATTTTGGTTGAAACCAAATTTTTACTTGTCCGTCGTAATGGGACGCGCCACCTACCCTAAAAATTTCAAGTCGCTAGCTCTTTACGTTCTCAAGTTATCGTGGCAACAGACAGCAGCACATAATTAAATTTCACATTTGGGCAAAATAATAACGCGATGTTCCCCAGAACATACGCGCAAAAAGCATACGATAAATTGCTTTTGAAATTAAAAATCTACGGGTGCGAGGATTTTCCCTAATAATTCTTCGTACAAGAATTATTGACGAGTTACGTTACTGTTTTGGTTCGCTGTATATTAGGTACCTACTGAAGAGATTCGTATAATTTTCACTATAATTATAATCTAACAACTGCATAGAAGGGAACGCACCCTCACTCAACGGACACTCTCCATAGAACATACGGAAATTGTGACAGGGAGGATCTGTGATTGTTTACAAGAAAAGGACAACAAGCTAGCCATGCACTTGAAAACCGACGCCTCTTAAGATTGGGAGATTATAAAAGAAAAAGCTTGATTGGATTCGCTCTCTTAGCTCTTCGGTTCCTGAACGTTAAACATTCAACAATTCATTAAGTCCAAATATAATTTGTGTTCAACAAGATCAAGTTAGTCAGTTATTAGTGTTCTGTGCCAAGGGGTGAGAAAAATCCTATAGGGTGTTTTACATTATTAGTACCTGATCATTGTGCCCTTACGACTTCGGTCCAAGTTAACTGTATTTCATCTTGTGCATAATTATTGATGCGATTAATTTGATATCATCGATTTAAAGGGAAAACCCTGCCGCATTAAAGCTCACTAATTTCATTTACGTAAGGATTATTATGTTATTTTGATTGCTTTTTGTGTCTGAGCTTTGCGGAGATATTGTAGAGCATTTATGGTGGGTTTGGTAACATGTGAAAGGGTAACTTCTTAATAGTGTTGGAATTGGAAGCTCCGTAGCATCAGTAAGCAGGAATGTTAATACGGAAGAGTATGAATGAGTAATATGGCTTCCCAGGTGCAACGAGAGTGAACCCAGAGTTAGTTTTATAATGCCCGAACGTTTTCCTGCATTTTCATCAGCGTTGGCCACACAGATGGAGCAGGAACACGGTTTCGTTATTCAGAGCTTAGATCTCTGAGAGTTTGTTCAAATTCATTGATTCCTAATGGCGAAGCTAAACGACACCGGCCACCTCTGCGGTTAGCGCATCCCCTGTACATATGCTGCGCCTCCCGATAGCTGTAGGTCAAGCACTGGCTTTAGGAAGAAAGGGTGAGGTCAAGCACTGCTCTTTAATCACCTCCTGAGTGAATGAATAAGGTAGAAAGGGTGAGGTCAAGCACTGCTCTTTACTACCCTCCTCGGTGGAATGTGGTATAAACACTAATGCTTACTGACCTCCGATCCAGTGAATATTCCAATGTCATTTAACAAAGAATGTACGATCCACCAGGGGCTCTCTTTATCGTTCTCAATTATTGTAGATATGTGAATGTACCAGTTGGTTGATATAACTTTGTTTGATCACGACGATCACAATACTGGGGGTTTTTCTAAGCGTTATTTTCCCCCAGTTATACACAATATAGGGGAAAACCGGGAGACTTGCTCAGGTGGGAGAGTTGAACCACCTATCAAAACTCACTTTAAATTTCGCGCTAATGAAACGTCAAGACGGTCATTGGTACAGCACGGGACGCCAATAACCAGCAAGCTGTCATTTTGTACAATGGCCAGTTTGTTTGGCTCTCAGGTTCGAAAAAGTGTATTTGTTACAGCGGAGTAAATTTTATTGATTTATGTTATTTTGAGATTGCGACCGTATTTATAGAGGTACGTATATTGTGTGTTATTACTATTGTACTGCCTGATTATTGTAATTTGAGATGTGCTAAGTACTTTTTCGCTAAGATTTATCGTTTTTTCTGTGAGTAAAATGTAATGTCAAAGTAGTACATGCGGGAGACTTGCACCATGGCGAGTGCGGGAGATATGCTCAGTGGTTCATGTCTCCCTCTATATTGTTTGTATGATGATATTTGCAGTTTCATTTAATATATATTGAAATTGGCTGGAAGACTTCGGTCGCATGCTAATATAGTTAATTCTCTCTCTCTCTATATTGAAATTAAATTTTTTTTACTAAATTTAAAAACAATTCGGAAAACTTAACACGCAAGTTCTATATGCATTTTACTTGTTTTTTTCAATGTTCAATCTTATTTTCCCTCACAGGTTAATTGCATGAAAAATGTCTTTTCGACACAAGCCTTTTGAAGCAACACGCAAAAGATAAAAGCATACTGTCACAGAATTGGAAAAAGCTATATATGTGAGATAAAAGAGGATGCATCTTTAAGAAAATCATCTATTAATTATGGAATAGATAAAAAGAAGTAAACTAAGAATTTGAAGGAAAAATAGTCAGTATAAAGAGTCACAAATATTTACTGTTTCTGAAGAAAAACTCCTGGTACGAACTATCTTGCAGTAAAATGCATTACGGTCCAATGTTACGAGGAATGATTTAATAAAAGACCAAAAGATGAATATTAAGAACAGAGTTTTTAGAATAGCGATAGTGAATCAGAAAATAAAAATAATACTAATAAAACTAATAAGAACGTTCAAGAAGGCACTGATAAGAAAGGAAAGAAAATAATAAAAACAAAACAAAATGCTAAACTGAAAGATGACAAAAAAAATATCGTTCCAGTAAAAACTAAAGGAAAGAAAACATTGAAAACTAGACAAGGTTCAAACAGAAATCCCAGAGAAAGAAATCTAGAAAAGGAAAAAAAGATAAAATGTCAATGATGATAGTGAAACCGAGTGTAAAGACGAAGATGTTTTGCATACGCTGAAATGTTAAATTTTGTTAATAAAATGTTTAATGATTATGTTGATTTTGGAATATTCAAGAATATGTTGAGTTTTGTTTTTTTTTTATAAGAACTGTGTTTCTTCATCATTCAATTTAATTTTGTGATGTTTTGTTTAATATATCAGTGATTTAAGCTGGAAACTGTTTTTATTTTTCCCTTTAAAAATCAATGTTCAACTCTCCCCAAACTGCGGTTCGAGTGTCCCTACGGCTGGGGAGAGTTGACTCATATCCCATTTTTCATTCAAATAGATATAACATATTTTAGTACAATAATATCGAAAAAGTAATTATGCATAAGTGAGCCTAAATTAATAAGATACTTTATTTTATAATAATTGAGTCACTAAGACTCATTCATAAGAAAATACGTTACTTTGAACAAAAAGCGGTTCAACTCTCCCGGACTTCCCCTACGTATCTGAACGCATAACCGTTGTTTGAATCTTTAAACTTCCCGCCCATTTTCCTTGTTTCATTGAGTGTAACTTGGGTTGCCTACACAACGTAAGTAAGTATTCCTACCAATTCACTAGACGATCACAATACAGCACAATACAGGTTAGATAAATTAGGTCATAGACTTCAATAGTAGATCTCCCTGTGATACTGAAAGGTTATTAGAGGTATTTAGAAAGCGGAATCAGTACACTACCTATACCATTTTCTGGATATGGCTATTCGAAATCGATTTCGAAATGTCAATTCCATCATGGTGTAAGATAAAAATACATGGGGTGCTACTCGCGAAGTTTATTTTCGTCTATATTGGCGCATGACGTCACTCTGGCAGTAAAGTTGTTGAATTTAAACCAGTTCGCTGGTTCCTGGAATAGAAAGTTTCGTTGCAAATGTTTCCGAGCGTATTCAAACTATTGTTGTGATACATTGGCATTTAGGGTTATGTTATGATATAAACCTGCAGCTGTTTGTTGAATTATTGTTGAGTGTTAGACGATAATAATTGAGTTAATAAGTTGTTCAAAATGCCTGTGCTATATACGGATGTGGTAATTATTCAAGAAAAACCTAAAACACTGATTTGCGCTACTACCTATAGCTTCCCCAAAAATAAAGATCTTTGCAAGCAATGGACTAATGCCTGTCAGCGTAAAGATAATTTCAACGTCCAACAATGTTTAGATATTCATCGTTTTCACGTTATTGACTTTATATGAACCATTTATTTCTATTATTTGCACCTCGTATTTGTCACCAGCATTTTTCGAAAACATGGAACATAAAATGAATTATTAGCCCAAAAATACTAGAGACCTGAAGAAAGATGCTATACCAACGAAATTTGTACCAAATCCAAAGAAAACTTTGAATACTCCTCAGGCTGAGCGACATTCAAAGCGACAGGATGAGATAAAGCGTGAAAT
Organism: Halyzia sedecimguttata; assembly: GCA_937662695.2. Classification (NCBI taxonomy): domain Eukaryota; kingdom Metazoa; phylum Arthropoda; class Insecta; order Coleoptera; family Coccinellidae; genus Halyzia; species Halyzia sedecimguttata. The sequence goes on from OW569415.2 coordinate 16,018,644, forward strand.
TATCATAGCTGAAATTTTGGATGAAAGGGCGTCCTTTGAATTATGATGAAGCCACAGATGAAGCTGATATTTATATGATACTAGCTGACCCTCGCAACTCCGCCTGCGCCAAATCGGTTATTGCGGTTGCAATTTTATTTTCAAATGCAAAAAATCTTAAAGAAAAAACCTAGAACCCGATTGCAGCGCCTCCTACCGGGACAATTGAATTTCCAAGTTATCCTGAGACCCACTCAAACACGTAATTCTGAAAAATACCTAGAACCCGATTGCGGGGCCACCTACTGGGTTCAATTGCGAATACGAACTACCCACTCAAACGTATCTGGTTAAGAAAAGTGAGAAAAGGTGAGAAAGACAGGAGATCGGCTTCGTTCTCATCCCTACTCCGTGCTGTTTACTGGAACGTGACACCGGTATAGTCTGGCAAATGAGTGTTGATCCAGAAAGACGCGGAAATTTTAAAAAATCTACCACTAAGTATAGCAGGAATAAACTGCCTTGATACTTTAATGAAAATGAATATTTTTTTTGTACAAAAATTTTAGCTTTGCCATAAGCTCAGGGAAATTTAAATCGAAATAGAGTGAAAAACATTCACAAAAAATACGGCGACTTGGTTTTAATTAGCTCTTTCTCTGGGATAACTTACCAAGTGATAATTGATCAGTTATCGAGCGGGATGAAAATTGATTAATTACTAAAATGACTATTAATAAATAGGGGTTGGTGATAGCAGGGTGAAAATTTAGGGTTGTATGTATTTAAAATGCCACATTATAAAAAAATAAAAACAAAAAATTTCGTCTAAAAGTTAAAAAAAAAATTTTAAGGCTCAACAATTCTTATCACTTAGGGATATGAAAAATAGATAGCAGCCGATTCTCAGACCTACTGAATACGCATATAAAATTTGGTAAAGCCGTTTCGGAGGAGTACGCTAACTAACATTGTGACATGGAAATTTTATATATTAGACTAGAAGATTAGTACTGCAGTGCTTCGTTCAACTGAAGTTTCCGAGAAGTCTTCATTATCGGAACTGTGAGTAATAGTATATTATTCAATGAGAGTATAGTGATAGTCATAAGAAGTGAATTGAATACTATGTTACGTGTTACGTCCATGACGATTAATAATTCGCCCTTAAATAATCTCAAATTGTTGAAATACAATGCAACGAAGTTTCATTGGTGAATTATGAATGCCATTATACTTGGGTAAATACACGTATAACTTGCACATTTTACAACAGTCATGGACATTATTTATAATATAAAAAAAATGGAAAGGTCATGTGCATTTGACAATATTTATTTTTGCAATTTTAGAAATAGATCGGTGGCAGAACTCAAAACCGAAAATTCTAACTTGAAAAGCGAAAATAAGATGTTGAAGACGAATAACGTTTCTTTGAACGCCGAATTGGATGATTTGAAGTCAATGCTGAACAAATATTTTGGACCGAGCCAAATTAAACATTTATTAAATCGACAGAGAATATCATTAAGAAGTGTAAAGCCTACAGATATTTGCGTAAAACAGGGTATTCATTGCCCGGTTTGAGTACCAACACTGAGAAAATGTGTTCTGAACTTGAATTTGGATGAAGGTATTCTGAAGACTGTTTCAAAATTGATGAAGCAAAAATCAATTTCTTTGCAGAAAATGGAAAGAATATGTGAGTTAGCATTTGATGAAATTTATATTTCAAATAAAATGTCTTTTGACCCTAAAAAGGAAAGAGCATTAGAGCCTCACAAAACTTCATAAGTTGTAATGGTCCGAGAACTCTTTGCACCTTGAAAACAGCCAACTTTTCAAAAATCTGTCAGTCCAATAACAAAAAAATTGCTTCAAGCGCTGACGTGGAGTCAGGAGCTTTCACGTGCATGTTCTATTGTCTACTTACCTCTATTGGACACTCTTTATCGAATGTTGCATCAATATATACCGTTTTCTCAGCTTTTATAATATATGAATTATTATGAATTCTTTTGATATCATTTTAATGACTTACGTCAGTAACGAGAGAATCTATGACCTCATTATTTTTTAATTTTATTCTTTCATAATATGTATTCTATTGAAATGAAACACGAAGTAACTTACGCCTCAAGTAACTGCAGGATACGATATATTCAAAATTCCTCGAAAATTAGTGGGTCGGCATTCTACAAGTAATCATTGAGTTTAAATTTGATCAGATTTGTATATTTTGAGTTATAGAGGAAATAACAGCAAAATTCCAGATGAGTAGCACTCCAAAACCATTTGGCCGATTATGCCAATTAACGAAATAAAAAAATTGCAAACGAAATTGCAAGTCGCTATCTCTTTCTGTTCTCAAGTTATCGTGAGATACATAATATTTTTTCCTAATATTTTTAAAATTTTCCAGTGGTAAAGGTTGCGCCATCTAACGTTATTTTTTTCAACTAGTGCTTATTTCGTGAATGGTAACACTTAGCTCATGTCTGATTTGACAGATAATTAGTTTTAGCCTTCCGCTGAACGGTTGTGTATACGCTTGAACAACGCTGGGAAATATTGCGACATTACTTTGAAAATCATGGTAATGTTGCAGAATGTGTGTGAAAATTGCGTACGGATTTTGGAAGAAAAGAAGCACCGTCAGCTCCGTATGTTCGTTATCTTGTGAAAAAAGTGAAAGAAACTGGCATCCTCATCGATAAACCAAAACGTGAAAAGCCAAAAACAGTGCGTACTCCCGTGAATATTGCTGATGTGGCAGAAAGTGTGCGTGAAGCGCCATCAACATCAAATCACCGTCGTTCTCAAGAATTAAACATTTCGGAGAAATCATTGATACGAATTTTGCATAAAGACCTTGGTATGACGCCATACATAGTCCAATGGGTTCAGGAGTTGAAGCCAACTGACCATCCAATGCGTTTTCGCTTCGCTAAGTGGGCCTGCGATCGACTTACAGAAGATGCCGATTTTGCCAAAAAAATCATCTTTCCAGATGAAGCTCATTTTGATCTTGGCGGGTATGTAAACAAGCAGAATTGTCGCATTTGGGACACAGAAAATCCGCACGCATACATTGAAAAGCCGATACACCCAAAACGAGTCACAGTTTGGTGCGGATTTTGGTCCAGAGGCATAATTGGGCCATTTTTCTTTAAAATGAGCAAGGAGTGGCCGTTACAGTCAATGGCGATAGATATCGGGCCATGTTTAACGAGTTTTTGTTCGAAAAAATTGAAGAGGAGGATATTGGCAGCATTTGGTTTCAACAGGATGGTGCTACGTGCCACACAGCCGAAGCTACACTCGATGTTCTGCGCCCTATTTTTGAAGATCGCATTATCAGCCGCAGAGCTGATGTCGTTTGGCCACCTCGGAGCTGCGATTTGACACCGTTGGACTATTATTTGTGGGATGCCGTCAAAGATAAGTGTTACGCCGACAAGCCAGAGACAATTGACGCTTTAAAGGACAATATTCGTGAAGCCATTGGTGAAATACAGCTGCACACAATCGATAATGTGCTTAAAAATTGCACCGATCGTGTAGGCCATTTGAATGAAATTATTTTCCATTATTAACCGGAAGGATTGTACTTTCAAATAAAAAATGGGTTCAAGCCCTGTGGACAGGAGCTTTCTGGCGCTCTAGTTCAAACAGACAAATTATATCTGGTATTGGTTTCTCAGAGTTGGGAATAATATCAATGTATTCATATGATAGAACTGTATCATAAAGGAAATTCAATTCAAATAATAGTTTATTTATCAAGATTAAATGAGCAATCATGAGAATGAGAACTGCACCACATTTTCAAATTTTTTTTTTGACACTTTGCGGTAATCTGGTCAATACAAAACTTCACATGCGTATAAAGGTCATGGTTCTACAAGTTGGTGCTAAATTTCAGATAGATCGAGTGATCGGTTTCGGAAATATTCATAAAAAATATTTTTACTAAAATCGGCCATAACTCCGAAACCCCTTGATGGTTTTCGCCCATTAACGAACTTGTCCGAGATATTTACGCTCCAAAACCACCTTGCAATTTTCAATCTGCTAACTCCTTTCGTTCGAGAGTTATCGTGCCTACGGCCGGTCAGCTGGCCGGACAGAATCGATTTCGCACTCGGATTCTAGATCAGTGAGTCGAACCAAATCATTTGAGACCATTTTCAGCCAGAAACTCCAAAATTACAGACACTTGGTCAAATTGATAAGCACTCTGTTCCGAGGAACTAGAGCGCCAAAAAAACAAGTTTCGTATGACAATTGCCCAAAACAGGTTTAAAGTACCTACAAATAGTAGGTATTCCATAAAACATGTATAAAAGAAGATAAATAATAATAAATTACCTTGTAATCGATCAAAAATTTCCTGATCTACGTTCACAAAATTTTCTTCTCTCTCGAACTACAGAATTATGCTTTCAATATTTACGTAATATTTTCAAACATTTTCGGGTGAGGTCCCCGTTGCATCGCTAAAATACGAGTATTTCAACCCCAATATTCTTGAAGTTACAATATTCCCTTCTGTCAAGTTGACTTTATGACAATTCATACATAGAATATACATAGAATAATTATATCAATCTGTGAAATACGATTTACATTGAAATTTTGAAAAATCATATCTCCGAAAGTATTAGCTTGTTAGAGTTAAAAATGATATGCATGGATTCTTATGATAAAACTGCTTATTAAAAAAAAATTTTATTTGGAATTTGTTTCGTAAAAAAAAAATTTTTTTTTTATTACTCCGAAACCTTCTGTCCGATTTTGCCCAGTAACGAACTTAGTCGATATATTTATCCCCCAAACCTACTCTGAAAATTTCAACTCTCTAGCTCATTCCGTTCGAGAGTTATCGTGCCTACGACCGGCCGGGCGGCCGGCTGGACCGGCCGGACAGAATGAATTTCGACCACGGATTCTTGATCAGTGAGTCGAACCAAATCGTTTAAGACCATTTTCATCGAAATATTCGAAAATTACAGACATTTGGGCAAATTGATAAGCACTCAGTTCCGAGGAACTAGAGCGCCAAATTTGAGAAAATATTCAGTAGTTTTTTTTATTGCATTTTCAAAAAAAAAAAGTTATTTGGCGGACCCTTTACAATTCTCATAAAATTTCACACACGTCTTTAAGTCAATATTCTAAAATTTTGATACCAAGTTTCAATTCGATAAGGTCTGCATTTTTTGAGTCATCGAGAAAATAATATTCCAGATGGGTAAACTCCGAAACCGTTCAGCCGATTATGCTCAACGTAACTCTCCCATGCGGATGCGCAACCTACCCTGAAAATTTCAAGTCCCTATCTCTTTTCGTTCGAAAGTTATCGAGGCAACGGTCGCCCATCCAGCTACTGAACTCACACAAGGCTGCTCGGATTTCCAATAATATAGATCCGATCATGTTCAAACTTGGAACTTGGCAGTAGAGTTAGGTTTTGAAGGCTCTCGCAGAATTTCAGCGATGTTGAACGAGCAGTTTCTGATATATAGAATTTTTTCAACGATTTTCCATGATTTTTTTTAAATTTTCTAGTGATACAATCCTCACGAAATTTCGCGTAAATATTCGCGTCGGCATTCTACAACCAATAACCATGTTTGAATTAGATCGGTTTCGTATTTTTCGAGTTATTGAGGAAATAACAAGCTACTTTCAGATGGGTATAACTCCAAGACCGCTTGACCGATTCTGCCTATTAATGAATTAAAATGTCGCATTCAGATGCTCAACCTACTCTAAAAGCTGCAAGTTTCTATCTCTTTCCATTCCCAGGTTATCGTGACATAAATAATATCTTTAATCATTTCTTAAAATTCTCTAGTATTACGATTCACACAAAATTTCACAATCGTCGTTGTGTCAGTATTCTACAAACTATCTACCATGTTTTAATTCGATCGAATCTGTATTGGTTGATTGACAAATTAATCTCTCGGAACCCGTTGCGCCGATTATGTCCATTAACGAACTTGCCGTCGTATTTGGACGTACCAACTACCCTAAAAATTTCGAGTCGCTATCTCTTTCCGTTCTCAAGTTATCGTGGCATAGTGAGACCATTTTCGGCAAAATATTCGAACATTACAGACATTTTGGCCAAATGATAACGCGATGTTCCCCAGAACATGCGCGTAAAAACTTATTTTGAATTATTCAAAATTTACACTCTGCAAGTTATACAGTTGTATCACTGTTATACAGTTGTATCACTTGTAATGCTCAAGTTCAAAAGAATATATATATATCACTTGTATGTAACATGGGTGTCACTAAACAGAAACTATGGTTAGAATTGGATTTGGGCTATGATAAAAGCTGTTCCTTTCAACACCCTGTTGAAGGAAATTCATCGATATTTGTATTTGCGGATGTACTACATTTACTGAAGCTTATAAAGAATACATTTTTTGCGCGCGTGTTCCGCAAGCAACAGCGTGCTACCATTTCGTCACAATGTCTGTATTTTTCGAATTTTTTTACGAAAATGGTCTCAAACGATTGGGTTCGACTCCCTGATGAAGAATTCGAGGTAAAATTCAATTCTGTCCGTCCGGCCGGCCGGTCCGGCCGTTAGCACGATAACTCTCGAACGGATCGAGTTAGAGCGTTGAAATTTGCAGGGCATGGTTGGAGCGTAAATATCTCGGACAAGTTCGTTAACGGGCAAAATCCATCGAGCCGTTTCGGAGTTACGGCCATTTTTGCGTGCGTGTTCCGCAAGGAACAGCGTGCTATCATTTCGTCACAATGTCTGTATTTTTCCATTTTTTTTTTCGAAAATGGTCTCAAACGATTGGGTTCGACTCCCTGATGAAGAATTCGAGGTCAAATTCAATTCTGTCCGTCCGGTCCGGCCAACCTTACAGGCATTTTTCGTTATGCGCATGAGCAGACCATCAGTGATTTAACTGGTGGTGTTTTCGTCAGAGAGGATTGAGGTTTTGGGGTGGCGGATGCTATTCTTCCATAAAATCCCCTGTTGAGGGTCTGCGCATGCGTGGATTAAAGATGTGATATCTCCTGAACCAATAGTGTTGGAGAATCGGTGTTTTTTGTAAGGTGTGTGATTTTGAGAGGACGTTTAGCCGCAAGTAGATTGCGCATGCGCAGAAGAGAAGTGACTGATTTTGGGTTGTATGGGTTACGTTGGGAGTGCTGAGCCGATATTGCTTGGTTTCAAAAGAATATTCATGGCAATTCAGTGCAAGGACAAGTCAGTTTGGGGGATTTAGCGTTGTTTCCGAGTTGAAGTTTCCGTACCGTGGCCCTGGGGCTAATTTTGAAATTGATGTTACCCCTTACGGGCATTTTTCGTTATGCGCATGAGCATAAGTTATCAGTGATTTAACTGGTGGTGTTTTCGTCAGAGAGAATTGGGGTTTTGGGGTGGCGGAAGTTATTCCTTCATAGAATCCCCTGGTAAGGGTCTGTGCATGCGTGGATTAAAGATGCGATATCTCCTGAACCACTGGTGTTGGATAATCGGAGTTTTTTGTAAGGTATGTGATTTTGGGAGGACTTTCAGCCGCAAGTAGATTGCGCATGCGCAGAAGAGAAGTTACCGTTTTTGGGTTGTATGGGTTATGTCGAGAGTGCTGAGCCAATATTGTGAGGTTTTGAAATAATATTCACGGCAATTCAGTGCACGGACAATTCAGTTTGGGGGATGTAGCGTTGTTTCCAAATTGAAGTGTTCGTACCGTGGCCCTGGGGCTTATTTTGAAATCGATGATACCCCTTACGGGCATTTTTCGTTATGCGCATGAGCAGACCATCAGTGATTTAACTGCTGGTGTTTTCGTCAGAGAGGATTGGGATTTTGAGGTGGCAGATGCTATTCCTCCATAGAATCCACTGATGAGGTTCTGCGCATGCGTGGATTGAAGAAGCGATATCTCCTGAACCACTAGTGTTGGAGAATTGGAGTTTTTTGTGAGGTGTGTAATTTTGGGAGGACTTGCAGCCACGAGTATATTGCGCATGCACAGACGAGAAGTGAATGGTTTTGGGTTGTTTGGGTTATGTTGGGAGTAATGAGCCGATATTGTGAGGTTTCAAAAGAATATTCATGTCAATTCAGTGCACGGACAGAAGTCTGTATGGGGGAAATAGCGTTGTTTCCAAGTTGAAATGTCTATATGGTAGCCCTGAGGCGAATTTATAAATAACTATATTCGGTAGATCTATATTAAAATACGTTCGGATTTGGAGAAGAGGCAATTGCGTTCCTAACGGAGGTCCCACAACCAAAATTTTGTTCGATCTACGGTAAAGCTAACAGCCAAACTGTATTGATAGCTATATTTGTTAAAGGAACTTGAAAAAAAAAGCACTGACGTGAAGTCAGTACTCTTTGACGCGCGTGTTCACGGTGGCTAATTTGAATTGAATGATGAGTACTTCAATCTCAGTGGATAGAGCGAGCCGAAGATCTATGTAACGTTTTATTTTTAACTCAGGCAGGGGTTTGTTTACGTTTGGTTGGCGAGTGTCATTTATGTCGTGTTTGTTGACATCGAATTTGAGGTTGGATCTCAGTGGTACCAATCGACGCTGAATAATAATTGGTGTATTCGAAGAACCGAATAAGTTGGCAATATTGTTGAATTGTGACAGTCTGAAATTTGTGAGGGTCTGCGCCAGTCAGGGACATGAGGTCGTCCATTTTGGTGAACACTCAAAGGAGGAGCAGTAGGTTAGGCGTATTTTCGGAACTTCGTAAGAATTGGTGATTTCTTCTTAATTGGATATAGTTTCGAAAATCGAATTAGGAGTGAGCGTTACATTGGTTTGATTTGGGAAGATAACAGGTAACTTGCACTCGTCTCGAAAGAGGATATAACGACCTTTCTGCAAATCTAAGAGTTGAACACGTGAACGATCTTGGCGACTTTGACAGAACATCGCTGTATGCCTGAAGAATTATTTGGTGGAGGCACGGCCAGATTTGGTTTCGAAGCAAACGTGTGCAGGACAACCCCGAACATCAGGGGTTTTTGTAACATCAGGAGTTTTTATGGCAGCACGGATTTTTGTGGCAGTCCGAAGTTTTTGTGGCAGCCCGAGTTTCTATGGTAGCACGAGTTTCTATGGTAGCACGAGTTTTTATGGTAGCAGGAGTTTTTATGCCAGCACGATTTTTATCTCAGGAAGAGAAGGATTTTTATGTCAGGAGGAGTAGCACTGAGGCATTCGAGTATATACAAGGTGGTCCATAAGTAACGCTGTGAGACAGCCAACGCAGTGTTGCAGGTCCCGAGTATATACAAGGTGGTCAGGAAGTAGCGCTGTGATTGGGGACATTCAGTCAAGGGTTGCAGACTGCGAGCACAGGCGGAAGGAGAACAGTATTGCGAGACCATCGACGCAATACTACGTTCAGGCATAAGGAATAGCACGCAAGTTATAGAAAACATATCTCGAAACATCTTATACTTGCTATATATATAACTTGAACATATATTGTCATCAATTGTGTAAATTATTGTTGTTGTAAAGCGGAAATTGGGGAAAGATTTGCGTAAATCATACAAGATCATAGATAAGAAACGTGGATGCGCCTGAGCTCAAGCGACGCGTATTTGAATCAGAGAGAAATATCTACGTACAATTTCCGTCACCCTTATTCAGGGTTTCACAGTAGTTATATTTTGTTGAATCTAGAGATCTGGGTTGTATGCTATTAGAATAAATTGTTTGTTTTCAGCGTGAATATTCTTTTGGTGAATTATATGGTTATAAATTGGCGCCCAACGTGATTTTTGAATTTGAGTAGTTGTATTGAACAAATTTACACCAAAATTGATGTAAATAGTGGTATTCTTGATAATTTTTTTGAGAACTTGCTGTATCGTGCTTCACATTGTGCAAAATTGACGTAATTTTTTGTATAGATTTGATTGTATCTGATAATTGTACAGGTCAGTTGAAAGGTGGTTATTTGATTCGCAAAATGGGAGAATTTAAATTGATTGTCAATAGGTTGGATAAAAATCAGTTGATATATGAATTGGTTATTCGGGGTATGTCAGCTGGTACAGTTGAGCATATGCGCAGTAACTTGGCTTTGTTAATTAAGCAGGAGAAGAAGAAAGTTAGTTTCATATACCCAGAGCATCCTTTTTCATTTCAGGATGATAAAGTTGCAATTTCCAACCTGTTAGAACGCTTAGTAAACGTGCTATGTTGGAGAACTTACCCCTGTTCATATGGGACCAATTAGAATTGTCAATAGAATTTCGCAGTGGACATATGAAGTACATGGTCGGAGAATGCATGAAGATTGAGGGTAATTGCTGGATGGATAGAGTAATGAGAGTAGAAGAGGATTTCCGGAAAGACTGTGATGTATGATAGGGTATTGGATGATGTATGGTTCTGGGTAATGATTGGATGAGAAGGGTATGCTTGTTGTGATTGAGGACGTAGGAATGATTGGGTATGAGTGGATTGCTTCCTCCTTCAGGGATACTTGATTGTAGTGGGCTCCGATTGGTGGAAACATTTCGACACCTATCCACCTTCATGTATGAGTTATCTAGTCAATTTATATTAGTTTTTTTAGATCATATGTATTTTAATCCCTAAGTAAAATTTACTAGGTAAATTTTTTCAAGTGAGGGGGGATTTTGTAACGTTTTATTTTTAACTCAGGCAGGGGTTTGTTTACGTTTGGTTGGCGAGTGTCATTTATGTCGTGTTTGTTGACATCGAATTTGAGGTTGGATCTCAGTGGTACCAATCGACGCTGAATAATAATTGGTGTATTCGAAGAACCGAATAAGTTGGCAATATTGTTGAATTGTGACAGTCTGAAATTTGTGAGGGTCTGCGCCAGTCAGGGACATGAGGTCGTCCATTTTGGTGAACACTCAAAGGAGGAGCAGTAGGTTAGGCGTATTTTCGGAACTTCGTAAGAATTGGTGATTTCTTCTTAATTGGATATAGTTTCGAAAATCGAATTAGGAGTGAGCGTTACATTGGTTTGATTTGGGAAGATAACAGGTAACTTGCACTCGTCTCGAAAGAGGATATAACGACCTTTCTGCAAATCTAAGAGTTGAACACGTGAACGATCTTGGCGACTTTGACAGAACATCGCTGTATGCCTGAAGAATTATTTGGTGGAGGCACGGCCAGATTTGGTTTCGAAGCAAACGTGTGCAGGACAACCCCGAACATCAGGGGTTTTTGTAACATCAGGAGTTTTTATGGCAGCACGGATTTTTGTGGCAGTCCGAAGTTTTTGTGGCAGCCCGAGTTTCTATGGTAGCACGAGTTTCTATGGTAGCACGAGTTTTTATGGTAGCAGGAGTTTTTATGCCAGCACGATTTTTATCTCAGGAAGAGAAGGATTTTTATGTCAGGAGGAGTAGCACTGAGGCATTCGAGTATATACAAGGTGGTCCATAAGTAACGCTGTGAGACAGCCAACGCAGTGTTGCAGGTCCCGAGTATATACAAGGTGGTCAGGAAGTAGCGCTGTGATTGGGGACATTCAGTCAAGGGTTGCAGACTGCGAGCACAGGCGGAAGGAGAACAGTATTGCGAGACCATCGACGCAATACTACGTTCAGGCATAAGGAATAGCACGCAAGTTATAGAAAACATATCTCGAAACATCTTATACTTGCTATATATATAACTTGAACATATATTGTCATCAATTGTGTAAATTATTGTTGTTGTAAAGCGGAAATTGGGGAAAGATTTGCGTAAATCATACAAGATCATAGATAAGAAACGTGGATGCGCCTGAGCTCAAGCGACGCGTATTTGAATCAGAGAGAAATATCTACGTACAATTTCCGTCACCCTTATTCAGGGTTTCACAGTAGTTATATTTTGTTGAATCTAGAGACCTGGGTTGTATGCTATTAGAATAAATTGTTTGTTTTCAGCGTGAATATTCTTTTGGTGAATTTAGGAATTATTACATTACGCTGGGGTATCTGGGAGACTTAAATTTACCTGGCGCCCATTTACTAGGTTCCCTTTTTAGAAACCCACTCCCATCTCCACTGGAGCTAGACCGCGGATCCCCGAGTTCTAGTAGCTCCGAATTTAACCACTGCGACTTGGGAACAGTCGTATGTCGTTATATCTACCCAATGGATAGTGGACACCATTCACTGTCGGTTCAAAAATTAACAGTGCTGTATCTAAGCTCCCATCAGGATAGAGTAACAAAGTTGGAAAAGAACACAACTGATTCTCCTTAGTCGCACAAGCTCCAAGAAGATTTGGGAGGGTCAGTATAATCCTAATCATGTTTATAGCACGCGCGCAAAAGCAGATTGACTTGACAATGAAAGAAAAATTGTAAAAAGTCAATCTGCTTTGGCACGCGTGCTATAAACATGATTAGGATTATACTGACCCTCCCAAATCTTCTAGGAGCTTGTGCGACTAAGGAGAGTCAGTTGTGTTCTTTTCCAACTTTGTTACTCTATCCTGATGGCAGCTTAGATACAGCACTGTTAATTTTTGATACGACAGTGAATGGTGTCCACTATCCTTTGGGTAGATCTTCGGCTCGCTCTATCCACTGAGCTTAAAGTACTCCTCATTCAATTCAAATTAGCCACCATGAACACGCGCGCCAAAGAGTACTGACTTCACGTCAGTGCTTTTTTTTTTATTTAAAACGTTTTTCAAGAATACTTCCGAAACCGATCAATCGAACTATCTGAAATTCAGCATCAATTTGTAAAATCGTGACCTTTATATGCCTGCGAGTTTAGTATTGATAGAATGGTTTTAAACTAGAATACAAAATTTCAAATATTTGAAAATTAAATTGAAATTTTGTTTTCAGTTTAACTCGAAAAATACTGATCCGATTGAATTTAAGCTGAGTAGTTAGATGCGAAGTACCAATGGAAACACTTGCGCAAAATTTCGTGGTGATAGCATGAGTAGAAAAAATTTAAAAAAATTTTAACTATTAGCGGAATATTTTGCTTGAAATTCCGAAACAAAATATCGGATTGAGTTCAGTTTTGGCACTTCGGTGACGAATTATGACCTCTTGGGGTGTGCAAAATTTCACTGAGAACAGACTACTAGGAGCTTAAAAAAAAAATTAATAATATTTAACTCCCAAACTCGAATTCCTACATGGAATATCCGTAGCATCTGGTGATCAGTTTTCGTTCCGAAGTATTTTTTGCGTGTTTAGTTGAATCAAGTCGATATGTACGAGGGCAAAAGATTAAAATATGGACCACTTACTAGCATGGCAAATGAATTAATGCGTAAACGATGTGAGGAAGTTTAAATTGGTTTTTCAAAATTTGTCTGAACGGTGAACGACTGGGTGTGTAACTGCCCCTTTTGGGCATTTTTTGTTATTCGGATAAGCAGACGAGAAATAATTCAACTGCTCGAGTTTTCTTCTGAGAAGATTGGGGTTTTGGGGTGGAGGGTGCTATTCCTCCACAGAATCCCCCGGTGCGGGTCTGCGCATGCGTGGATTCAAGATGCGATATCTCCTGAACCAGTAGTGTTGGAGAATCGGAGTTTTTCTGTGACCGACCGGATATCCATAAAGTGAAAAAATAATTCAAAAATTTTAAAAGTTTGTTTCCACGATATCCCGAAAAATTCTAATCTGATTGAATAGAAACTCAGTAGTTAGATGCAAAGACCAAAGCAAACACTTTTGCAAAATTTCGTGAAGATCACGTGACACGAAAAAATTCAAAAATTACTACTTTTTTGTGGAATATTTTGCTTGAAATTCCAAAACCTATTTTTTTGAAGTTCATGCTGCCCTTTTCGGGCATTTTTCGTCATGCGGATGTGCAGATGAGAAGTCATTTAACTGCTGTAGTTTTCGTCAGAGAGGTTTGGGGTTTTGGGGTGGCGGATGCTATTACTCCATAGAAACCCCTGGTGAGGGTCTGCGCATGCGTGGATTAAAGATGCAATATCTCCTGAACCACTAGTGTTGGAGAATCGGAGTTTTTTTGACGGTGTGTGATTTTGAGAAGACTTTCAGGCGCGAGTAGATTGCGCATGCGCAGAAGAGAAGTTACTGTTTTAGGGTTGTATGGGTTATGTTGGGAGTGCTGAGCGAAATTGTGCTGTTTTCAAATAATATTTATGGCAATTCAGTGCAAGGACGAGTCAGTTTGGGGGATGTATCGTTGTTTCCGAGTTGAAGTGTCCGTACCATGGCCCTGGGGCTAATTTTGAAATTGATGTTACCCCTTACGGGCATTTTTCGTTATGCGCATGAGCAGACCATCAGTGATTCAACTGCTGGTGTTTTCGTCAGAGAGGATTGGTGTTTTGGAGTGGCGGAAGCTATTCCTCCATAGAATCCCCTAGTGAGGGTCTGCGCAGGGCCGTCGCTACCGGGGGGGGAGGGAGGGGAGCCTCCCCCCCCGGATCATATCTCAGAGGGCGCCAAATTGACCGCGGATATTTGAGAAACAAACTATGGCAAAATGACATAACGAAAACAGATTTTTTGAACTACTACTTGCATAAGATGATTATTATTATACAGTACAGTGACTGTATCGAATGATTGCCTACCCTACCATCTACTCAATACATTTGTACTAGACCGACAGCATTGTAGAAAGCTTTGTTGCTGCTAGAGACTAGATGGCAGGAGTGGGGAATTCCCAGCCTTCCCCGGCTATACGTAAAAATCATTCAATAGAAAGAAACATAACCTTCTTCTTCTTATATAAATTATTCGTGAATAGTGAATATGAATATTGATTGAAATTTAAAATCGAAAACCGAATATGGATATGGATCCTTGTCAAAATAACAAACCGTCTGGAGCAGAATTCAGAAGGACAGCCCAGAAAAGATGTTCTATTGTCCATTCTCCGTAATCGAATTCACCGATTAAGAACGAATTTATTTTTTAATTCTACGGTTCTCACTAAATTCTACTCAAGTCTTTATGTCGATATTCCGCAACTAATCCGAGCTTCAATTCGATCAGGTCTATATTTTTTGAGTTATCGAAACCGTTGGGCTGATTATGCCCAAAAACGAACTTAACTCTCCCATTCAGATGCGCAACCTACCCTGAAAATTGCAAGTGCCTATCTCCTTTCGTTCCAAAGTTATCGAGGCAACAGTCAGCCATCCATCTACTGAACTCACACAAGGCTGCTCGGATATCCAACAATATCTATCTGATCGTGTTCAAACTTGGAACTTGCCAGTAGAGTTAAGTTCTGAAGGCTCTCGCAAAATTTTAGCGATATCGAACGAATAGTTTAGGACATATAGAATTTTTTTCAATGAATTTTTGAAAAATTTCTAGTGATACGATCCTCACGAAATTTCGCAAGATTTCGCGTTGGCATTCTACAACTAATAACCACGTTTGAATTGGATCAGTTTTGTATTTTTCGAGTTATTGAGGGAATAACAACCAAATTTCAGATGGGTGTACCTATCAACAAACTAGCATTAAGATGCACAACCTACCCTGAAAATTCCAAGGTGCTATCTAGCTTTCCGTTCTCAAGTTATCGTGGCAACGGCAGGCCGGTAGAACAAAATCAAATTTGACCTTGAATTCTTCATTAGAGAGTTGAACCAAATGGTTTGCGACAATCTTCGGCAAAAAAATCGAAAATTACAGATATTTGGGCAAAATGATAACGTGTGATGTTACCCAGAACATGCGCGCTAAAAAGAGGACTGTATTTTCGAATAAAGCGAAAAGAGTAAGTTTTGGCCATTGCTGACACATAGTTTATAAGGGAAGTAGCACCTTGTGAATCCTCATTCAACAACTGCACTGGCAGGTTGATTTTCAGTGTGTATAAAACATAACATTATGTTTTCGTGATATTTCGGTGAAATATTCGATTGAGTGACATCGAAGATTTAATTTTCTATATGCACACTAAAAAAATTTTCAGGGTGATGAGTACAAACATATTGCTTAAATTCAGGAATTACAAAAAACTCATTCAATATTCCAAATAGCAGATATTTTCGAAGAATTGTTGGAACATTCCACTCTAGATAGCAGGGTAACATGAAGTAATTGTTATATCATTTTTCGAAAGTTGTCTTTTTAATATTTATAAAATCTTCAGATTATTCTCATCATCTCGAAAGGTTGATATTTATATTTATTTTTGTCGAATACAATTCTTTTTTGGCCCTGGATCTTTTGAGAGATGCAAACAATTTTTTTCACTCAAAAACACAAATTCAGAACGCGGTATTCTTTGTAAAATAATTTTCATTCATAGTTATATTAATTTATAATTCATTCTTTATTAAGAAACTATGTTGTATTTATCAATATATGTACACTTTATCCATATGTGTGTTTTTCGATTTTTGCCAATTTTTTCAAATTAGGGGCGCCAAAAGACGTTTCTCCCCCCCCTCGGAAGGGCTCTTAGCTACGGCCCTGGGTCTGCGCATGCGTGGTTTAAAGATGCAAAATCTCCTGAACCACTAGTGTTGGAAAATCGGAGTTTTTAGTAAGGTGTGTGATTTTGGGAGGACTGTCAGCCGCGAGTAGGTTGCGCATGCTCAGAAGAGAAGTGACTGTTTTCGGATTGTATGGGTTATGTTGGGAGTAATGAGCCGATATTGTGAGGTTTTAAAAGAATATTCATGTCAATTCAGTGCACGGACACAAGTCAGTTTGGGGGAAATAGCGTTGTTTCAGAGTTGAAGTGTGCGACCGTGGCCCTGGGGCTAGTTTTGAAATTGATGTTACCCCTTACGAGCATTTTTCGTTATGCGCATGAGCAGACGATAAGTGAATTAACTGCTGGAGTTTTCATCTGAGAGGATTGGGAATTTTAGGTGCAGGATGCTATTATTTAACAGAATCCCCTTGGGAGTATCCGCGCATGCGTGGATGGAAGGTGCGATCTTTCCTGAACCAATGGTTTTGAAGAATCAGAGTTTTGTGTGCGGTGTGTGATTTTGAGAGGACATTCAGACACGAGTAGATTGCGCATGCACAGAGGTGACGTGGCTCTTTTTGGGTTGTAGGGCTTATGTTGGGTGCGGTTTACGTCTAGCGGTAATGGATTTTGATGAGAATATTCTATGAACGAACCAGTCAGTTTCGAGTTTTCGTTTGAGATGATTGGAGTTTTCAGGTGCTGGATGCTATTCCTCCATAGAATCCCCTTGGAAGTGTCTGCGCATGCGTGATTTGGAGCAGTGATATCTCTTGAACCAATGGGGTTGAAGAATCATAATTTTGTGCGAAGTGTTATTTTCAGGGGACTTTAAGCCACGAGTAGATTGCGTATGCGCACAGGAGACGTTTGGATTGTATGGCTAATGTTGGGAGTGGTTTGAGTCTAGCGGTGATGGATTTGGTGCTGAGCCGTCATTTGAAGGTTTTAAGAGAAATTCCATGTCTATTCTGTGCACGGACAAGTCAGTTTTGGGGAAATAGCGTTGTTTCCGAGTTGAAATGTCTATATCGTAGCCATGGGGCGAATTTATAAATAACTATATTCGGTAGATCTATATCAAGTTACCTTCAGATTTGGAGAAGAGGCAATTGCGTTCCTAACGGAGGTCCCATAACAGCAATTTTTTTCGATCTACGGTAAAACTAACAGCTAAACTGTATTGATAGCCATATTTGTTACAGGACCTTGAAAAAAAAATGGGTTCAAGCTCTGTGGACAGGAGCTTTCTGGCGCTCTAGTTCAAACAGACAAATTATATCTCCGAAAGTATTGGTTTCTCAGAGTTGGGAATTATATCAATGTATTCTTATGATAGAACTGCATCATAAAGGAAATTCAATTCAAATAATAGTTTATTTATCAAGATTAAATAAGCAATCTGAGAATGAGAACTGCACTATGGCAGAAACCAAATTAAAATAGCTGAAATGAATTTGACTCTCTCTTATAGAACAGGATGAAAAGTACGAGTATGAACACAGATCATATAATAAAGCTTAGATAGAATAATTATAGCATTCTGTGAAAACATAGAAGTATGATTCATTATTGAAATTTAGAACTTCATCTTAGCAGAAATTGATTTCAAACATCATAGAAGAATTCAAATTCAACAAGAGTGCCAAAAATTATCAATCCAAAACCAATACACGAATTCTACCCAACAACGAACTCATCCGAGATATTCATTCCTCAATTCTATGATGAACGATAATATATATCTTTCCTCAAATCTACTCCAATACACCAATATTCCAGTTTTGTTTTTAGTGGAGATATTCTGAACTCAATATTATTAACTTACCATTACCATTCCCATCATCATATGGATTGACCATCGGCATGAAAATATCAACCAACAAAAAGTATGATATTATATGAGGAGTAACTTTTCAAAACGCATTATGTCCAATTTGGGCAAATTGAGTTTGAAGCGGATTCAGAAATGTTTTCTGTTGCTCTATAGCCCTATGTAAACAAAATCTTCCAAATGGCATTATGTCCCTCTGTAATTCAAATCCAAAGTATGTAAGCCGCATCGCAATGAATTATGTTTACGTTTGCATTTTTAAAAGAAATAAAATATAACCAAAAACATGTTTTATCGATTTGCTCATGTTAATTAGGTTACAGGCCAACACTTACTGTGCAGAACTGTTTTCTCTAAATGTATAAAAAATCGCAACATACAGCATTATTTTTAATTTCAACCACATCAAAACGCATTATATACAATGAGATGAATCAAAACGCATTAAGTCCAAACGTTTTTTACATTTTCTGTGTACATCTGATCAATATTGATTTAAATGAGATTAGTTATTACCTATAGATGTGAATTTCTATGAAACAAACTTGACATACTCAAATTATAAGCCAGGGAGGAAGAAAAAATCGTTTTTCGTTGATTCCCAATAAAATGGTTTTTGGACTTAATGCGTTTTGATAAGTTGCTCCTCATATTATGATTCTCATATTGATACCATTACTGGAATGAATGACAATGAGACAACGTCAAAGTTGACATTATAACAATTCATAGAATAGCCACAGAATAATTCTATCATTGAAATTTTGAAGAATCATATCTCCGAAAGTATTAGCTTGTTAGAGTTTAAAATGATATGAATGGATTCTTATGGTAAAACTGCTTATTTAAAAAAAATTTAATTTGGAATTTGTTCTGTCAAAAAAAAATTTTTTTTTTGTTACTCCGAAACCATCTGTCAGATTTTGCCCAATAACGAACTCAGCCGAGATATTTATCCCCCAAACCTACTCTGAAAATTTCAACTGTCTAGCTCATTCCGTTCGAGAGTTATCGTGCCTACGGCCGGATGGCCGGACCGGCCGGACAGAATGAATTTTGACCACGAATTCTTGATCAGTGAGTCGAACCAAATCGTTTAAGACCATTTTCATCGAAAAATTCGAAAATTACAGACATTTGGGCAAATTGATAAGCACTCAGTTCCGAGGAACTAGATCGCCAAAAAAGCACTGACGTGAAGTCAGTACTCTTTGGCGCGCATGTTCATGGTGGCCAATTTGAATTGAATGATGAGTACTTCAAGCTCAGTGGATAGAGCGAGCCAGAGATCCACCCAAAGGATAGTGGACACCATTCACTGTCGGTTCAAAAATTAACAGTGCTGTATCTAAGCTGCCATAAGGATAGAGTAACAAAGTTGAAAAAGAACTCAACTGACTCTCGTTAGTCGCACAAGCTCCTAGAAGATTCTGAGAGATCTCCTTGGGAAAGACTTGGGAGGGTCAGTATAATCATAATCATATTTATAGCACGCGCGCCAAACGCAGATTGACTTAACAATGAAAGAAAAAGTGTAAAATAGCATTGACGTGGGGTCAATCTGCTTTGGTGCACGTGCTATAAACATGTTTATGATTATACTGACCCTCCCAAGTCTTTCCCAAGGAGATCTGTCAGAATCTTCTAGGAGCTTGTGCGACTAAGGAGAGTCAGTTGTGTTCTTTTTCAACTTTGTTACTATATCCTTATGGCAGCTTAGATAGAGCACTGTTAATTTTTGAACCGACAGTGAATGGTGATGTCCACTATCCTTTGGGTAGATCTCTTGCTTGCTCTATCCACTGAGCTTGAAGTACTCATCATTCAATTCAAATTAGCCACCGTGAACACGCGTGCCAAAGAGTACTGACTTCACGTCAGTGCTTTTTTTTATCATGGCTTTGCAGTGTATAGAAACTGCATCGATGAAGCTTGCATCGAAGAACTCATTGCAGCCTCCTCAGAGGATATAAAGATTGCATGCAGGGTAACTGATCATACTGTCATCAGTAGAAGGAAGTGAACGGCATAAAGTAAGGCCAGCAGTCTACCTATTTTCGGATCTCTAGCAAAGGCCTTAGAATGGTGTGGTATGCAACCCCTCTTCAAAAACCGAAATTAGTCAAGAACAAGTGAATTTCTAGCCTTAATAAATAATTGGTTTGATATTTTCACTGCCAAAGCAAGTTATGGTGACCACCCAGCAATGCTTTTCGTATTGACCTTGTCAAACAGTTGTCTCTCATTAATGAAACCACGGAGGCGATACTACCGTTTCAGAAGGAAATAATGCTCAGCAATAGGTCATTAATCGATGTTTATATTTATTTGAGAGAAAAATTTGAAATAGTGTAGGTATATTATAATATATAGATTAAACCAAGATATTATTGAGAATTTCTTCTCCTATATTAGAGATAAGGATGCCAACAACGCCCACCCAGAACCACTTCAGATCAAGTATAGACTTCGTTGGTATGTTTTAGGCAAACATTCCCTGTCGGTGTTCACAATGAATAAAAATACACTGGAAGACACATATTACTGTTTATCTGGGTATGATTTATCAAAAACTGATATCTGAAGTGGAACGAGAAGAAAACAGAAAAATGTGAAGATAAGACAATCGATGATTACTCATTCATTGAAAATAAGTAATGAGTTGAGTTATCCACAGGCAGATACTTTTGACCACATTCCTTTTGATAATTTAATGCAAGTGCTTGAGGCTAATAAATTCAGTGGTACAACTACCAATGAATGCTTGAAATATTTAGCTGGATATAAGTACAGCATATCAATTCAAAAAGAAGTCACGACTCTTAATTTAGGCGAGGAGACTTACGAAAAATTTTGGGACCTCACACAGTCCAGATTGGATGGAATATTTATCCCGAGGTAACCTAATGTATCCAAATGGTTTGTTACTAAAAACTGTTGAAATTATGGATAGCGAATTCACAATTCTGCATGTCAATAGTATGAACAGAGAAAAATCTATTTTCAAAAAACTGGTCGATGCGGCGAAATGTAACCCCGAATGTATTAGCTTAAATGTTAGCGTTCCTGATGAAATACTCTCATGTATCGCACGTACAAGGACATACATAAGATTAAGAAAGAAAATTGGAAAATAAAATGAATGAGATATCCAATTTTAAAAGATAGAAGAATTGATTTTTATTTCTACATTCCTCGACCTATAACTATATTGAAATGTTATAATTTTTAGAATATAATGTAAGGGAATATTCTTCAAACTGAAATAATTGAGCAATATGACATCATACTGGTTTTTTAAATTCAAATGAAATAATTCGAAACTCAGCAAATTTTTCACAATGATTACTATGATGAGACTTTACAGGGTGAGTCTTTAAGTTGTGCATTAATTTTAACCAGATAATCCTCTCATTTAATAAAACACTTTTTTTATTTACGATTTTTCACGATTCGGCTCAGGTAAAAAGTTATAAGCGTTTAAAGACTTTACAATGGGTTGATACTCCCCAGAATTTTCCCTGTAAGTGGAACACAGATTACTTTTAATCTCACTCGTATTGTATATTGACCAAATCTGTATCATCTAATGCTTGAAATTCACTTACTTTGTTTGAGAAAACTTATTTACTCACTCAATTAATATGATTTGGCCCTTCATGCAACATTTCCAGCAAAAATGTCTTCAATTCTTGAATATTAAAACAGTGAACTTTAACTTGATACCTATTCTATCCATTCGATACTTCATTCACTTCTATTAAGAAAAATCCTTAAATATCCTATATATCTTCAAAGATACTTGAACATTAATTAATTCATATTATTCCTATTCCAATTCCAACCACAATATAATTCAAAGCACAGAACACTAATAATCGATGATCGAACTTCGAACTTCATAGCAATGATGTGATAATAAGTTGAAGAAGAGCTTAGAGAGAGAGGCATTGACTCCAACATAAGAGTATGCAATGATAGGAATCAGATGATGTAGGGCAAAACATCGTGTTTTGCAATGCTAGTCTTACTAAATTATAATATTTTATTCGTTTTTTCCATGTTCGTTGAATTGTTTTTGATTTATTTAAAGTTTTATAAAGATTAATAGATTATATCCAATAATGGAGATGGCCTATTAGGCGTCCGGTTGTACGAATATTATAAAAAAAAATCATTAAATTTCAAAGGTTAGCTATCTGAATCTTAGGAAATAATAATTTATACACATTCTAAAATATGACAGACGTAAGTAGGTATTTGAAATGAAATCAGGGATGACTAAAAGTTGATATCAATTCTGCAGAATCGATCATATTTTTGCGCGTATGTTCTGGGGAACATCGCGTTATAGTTTTGCCCAAATGTCTGTAACTTTCGAATTTTTTGACGAAATTGGTCTCAAACGATCAAGTTTGACTCCCCGATGAAGAATCCGAGGTCAAATTTGATTCTGTCCGTCCGGCCGTCCGGCCGGCCGTCCGGCCGTCCGTTGCCACGATAATTTGAGAACGAAAAGAGCTAGCGACTTGAAATTTTCAGGGTGGGTGGCGCATCGCAATACGACGGACAAGTTCGTTAATGGGCATAATCGGCCCAGTGGTTTCCGAGTAATAATTTTGTTTTCAACCAATATAAATCCGATCGAATTGAAACCCTTAATCGAATTTACCATGGTTAATTATGTCGTCCATTCTCCTGTATTGGACACTCTTACTTCGAATTTACCACGGTAAATTCGAATTAAGTGTCCAATACAGGAGAATGGACGACATAATTAACCATGGTAAATTCGATTAAGGGTGTCCAATACAGAAGAATGGACAATAGAACATACGCGCAAAAGCTTCTGACTTCACGTCAATGCTTGAACCAATTTTTATTTGTGTAGATAGGTACATCCTGATTTGAATATAAATTTCACATACATATTATTCTTATGTAAAATATTTGATTGCTTTCAAAGTATTGTTCAAAGCAGTAAGTCTTTACGCTTTGAATTATTTTTTTGTCCAAAAGAGACTCAGAACTTGCGGACAAACGCAAGTTATTACATTCATGTTTATTAATAGAACTCAATCCTTTGACACCTATTAAATGTTTTATGAAAATTTCAATCAAAATAATAATCTATGAACGATGGCATTGTGGCTTTCAGTTTTGACCAGAGATATGGAGGTATCATATCTCTGGTTTTTATTGAGGGTTCCTTATCCAGGGACGGATTGATAAATGTAGTGAAATTTCTGGATTTTTCATCAGACTGTATATCATCCAAAGAAGAATATCTTGAGAACAGTACGTTTTAGGAGAAATGATGACGAATACTTTATTTTTCTAAAATGACTGTAGATTCTTATAATAACTTAAGCTAAACTTAATCTCCTTTTGTTATGCTAATTTCTCATAGTTTTTTTAATTCGCGTGGCTGTAACTAGGAAACGAGTGGAAGTAGGAAAAAACCATTAATTTGAAATTATGTATCATAATTATTGAAAACTTCACCCCAAAATTCATTCCATTCGGAATATCCATGTCAAAGATAGAAAAGAAAAACTGATTTTTTTTCGAAATTTCAACAGCCTGTATCTCTTCACCAGAGCCGAATTTGGACAAATGGTAAATAAAAAAAGTGTTTTGTTTGACGAGAGGTATCTTTGGTTTGAATTAATGTACAACTTAAAGACTCACCCTGTAACGCTAGTCTCATCAATTTCTGTCCAGAAGTATCCAAAAAGTGCAATTTTTGAGTTTTAAGTTGGTAGAGACTACAAATTTTTGGGGTTAAGAAATATTTGATATTTTAAAAATAATTTACTAAGAGCGCCCAGCAAAAATGTTTTGAAAATATTGCGACCGACAAATATAACAATGTTGGTCAGTTTATCATTAAAGGATAAAAGATCGGATCGAGCTCAAATCTAGAACTTCTATAGAGGAGTAGCATTATCTACCCCAAAACCCCAATCCTCTCGGACGAAAACTCCAGCTGTTAAATCACTTCTCATCTGTGCATGTGCATAACACAATATACCTGAAAGCGACATCGTGAACTTCAAAGAAAAGTGGGAAAGCTCTGTGGACAGGAGCTTTGGGGCTCTTGTTCAAAGTTTGACAAATCATATCTCCGAAAGTATTGGTTTCTCAGAGTTGGGAATGATATCAACGAGTTCTTATCTGCATCTTAGAAAAACATTTGTAATGTAAGGAAAATAATTTTTTTGTTACTCTGAAACCACCGATTTTGCCCAATATCAAACTTAACCGATATATTTACCTCTCAAACTTACTCCGAAAATTTCAACTGTCTAGCTCATTCCGTTCGAGAGTTAACGTTAACGGACGGCCGGATCGATATTGACCACTCAGTGAGTCGAACCAAAACGTTCGAGACAATTTTCAGCCAAAAATTCGAAAATTATAGACAATTGGGAGAATTGATAAGCACTCTGTTCCGAGGAATAAGAGCGCCAAAACTTTAATTTTTACACTGTAGCTACGAAACAAGAAGAGATATCAAATTTTTTGTTTTAGGCATTATTCGTTTTATACTATCCATTTTCTTTAAGAAAATGGATATCCGAGGCAATTCATAAATAAATGTATCAGAAATTTAGATAGAAGAACAAATAATCAAGAACAACAAAATAATCAACAAGTAAATAAACAAGAACAGCAACCCAATCTGTTGAATGTGATCCCTTATGTTCGTGGCATTCCTGAAAAAAATTAGAAGAATTGGTTCTAAGTTCAATATAAGAACCGTCTTCAAAACACATAATGATCTTAGGTCTTTATTAACGAAAACAAAACCCATAAATGAAAAACAAAAGAAAAAAAAAGCACTAACGTGAAGTCAGTACTCTTTGGCGCGCGTGTTCAAGGTGGCTAATTTGAATTGAATGATGAGTACTTCAAGCTCAGTGGATAGAGCGAGCCGAAGATCTACCCAAAGGATATTGGAGACCATTCACTGTCGGTTCAAAAATTAACAGTGCTGTATCTAAGCTGCCATCAGGAAAGAGTAACAAAGTTGGAAAAGAACACAACTGACCCTCCTTAGTCGCACAAGCTACTAGAAGATTTGGGAGGGTCAGTATAATCCTAATCATGTTTATAGCAAGCGCGCCAAAGCAGCTTGACTTATTACACTTTTTCTTTCATTGTTAAGTCACTCTGCTTTTGCGCGCGTGCTATATATAAACATGATTAGGATTATACTGACCCTCCCAAATCTTCTAGGAGCTTGTGCGACTAAGGAGGGTCAGTTGTGTTATTTTCCAACTTTGTTACTCTTTCCTGATGGCAGCTTAGATACAGCACTGTTAATTTTTGAACCGACAGTGAATGGTGTCCACTATCCTTTGGGTAGATCTTCGGCTCGCTCTATCCACTGAGCTTGAAGTACTCATCATTCAATTCAAGTTAGCCACCGTGAACACGCGCGCCAAAGAGTACTGACTTCACGTCAGTGCTTTTTTTTTTCAAGTTCCTTTAACAAATATAGCCATTCACCTCTCGTCTGCGCATGCGCAATATACTCGTGGCTGCAAGTCCTCCCAAAATTACACACCTCACAAAAAACTCCAATTCTCCAACATTAGTGGTTCAGGAGATATCGCTTCTAGAATCCACGCATGCGTAGACCCTCACCAGGGGATTCTATAGAGGAATAGCATCCGCCACCCCAAAATCCCAATCCTCTCTGACGAAAGCACCAGCAGTTAAATCACTGATGGTCTGCTCATGTGCATAACGAAAAATGCCCGTAAGGGGTAACATCAATGTCGAAATAAGCCCCAGGGCCACGGTACGGACACTTTAACTCGTAAACAACGCTACATCCCCCAAACTGACTTGTCCTTGCACTGAATTGCCATGAATATTCTTTTGAAACCTCACAATATCGGCTCAGCACTCCCAACATAACCCATACACCCAAAAACAGTCACTTCTCCTCTGCGTATGCGCAATCTACTTGCGGCTAAAAGTCCTCTCGAAATCACACACCTTACAAAAAACTCCGATTCACCAACACTAGTGGTTCAGGAGATATCACATCTTTAATCCACGCATGCCCAGACCCTCAACAGGGGATTCTATGGAGGAATAGCATCCGCCACCCCAAAACCACAATCCTCTCTGACGAAAACACCACCAGTTAAATTACTGATGGTCTGCTCATGCGCATAAAGAAAAATGCCTGTAAGGGGTAACATCAATTTCAAAATTAGCCCCAGGGCCACGGTACGAACACTTTAACTCGGAAACAACGCAACATCCCCCAAACTGACTTGTCCTTGAACTGAATTGCTATGAATATTCTTTTAAAACCTCACAATATCGACTCAGCACTACCAACATAACCCATCCAATTTAAAAACAGTCACTTCTCTTCTGCGCATGCGCAATCTACTCGCGGCTAAAAGTCCTCTCAAAATAACACACCTTACAAAAAACACCGATTCATCAACACTAGTGGTTCGGGAGATATCGCATCTTTAATCTACGCATGCGCAGACCCACATCGAGGATCTGGATTCTATGGAGGAATAGCATCCGCCACCCCAAAACCCCAATCCTCTCTGACGAAAACTACAGCAGTTAAATGACTTCTCATGTGCGCATGCGCACAACAAAAAATACCCGGAAAAGGCAGCATGAGCCTCAAAAAAATAGGTTTCGGCATTTTAAGCAAAGTATTCTGCAAAATAGTAGTAATTTTTTGATTTTTTTCATGTCACGTGATCTTCACGAAATTTCGCAAAAGTGTTTGCATTGGCCTTTTGCATCGAACTACTGAGTTTCAATTTAATCAGATCAGTATTTTTCGAGTTATCGTGAAAACAAAATTTTAAAATTTTTCACAATTTTGGCGCTCTAGTTCCTCGGAACTGAGTGCTTATCAATTTGCATAAATGTCTGTAATTTTAGAATATTTCGATGAAAATGGTCTTAAACGATTTGGTTCGACTCACTGATCAAGAATACGTGGTCGAAATTAATTCTGTCCGGCCGGTCCGGCCGTCCGTAGGAACGATAACTCCCGAACGGAATGAGCTAGAGAGTTGAAATTTTCAGAGTAGGTTTGGGGGATAAATATCCCGGCTGAGTTCGTTATTGGGCAAAATCGGACAGATGGTTTCGGAGTAACAAAAAAAAAATTTTTTTTTACAAAACAAATTCCAAATGAAATTTTTTTTAATGAGCAGTTTTATCATAAAAATTCATTCATATCATCTTTAACTCTAACAAGCTAATACTTTCGGATATGATTTTTCAAAATTTCAATGTAAATCGTATTTCACAGATTGATATAATTATTCTATGTATGAATTGTCATAATGTCAATTTGACAGAAGGGAATATTGTAACTTCAGAAATATTGGGGTTGAAATACTCGTATTTTAGCGATGCAACGGGGACCTCACCCGAAAATGTTTGAAAATATTACGTAAATATTGAAAGCATAATTCTGTAGTTCGAGAGAGGAGAAAATTTGGTGAACGTAGATCAGGAAATTTTTTATCGATTACAAGGTAATTTTTTATTATTATTTATCGTCTTTTATACATGTTTTATGGAATACCTACTATTTGTAGGTACTTTAAACCTGTTTTGGGCAATTGTCATACGAAACTTGTTTTTTTGGCGCTCTAGTTCCTCGGAACAGAGTGCTTATCAATTTGCCCAAGTGTCTGTAATTTTGGAATTTTTGGCTGAAAATGGTCTCAAACGATTTGGTTCGACTCACTGATCAAGAGTCCGAGTGCGAAATCGATTCTGTCCGGCCGGCCGACTGGCCGTAGGCACGATAACTCTCGAACGAAAGGAGTTAGCGGATTGAAAATTGCAAGGTGGTTTTGGAGCGTAAATATCTCGGAAAAGTTCGTTAATGGGCGAAATCCATCAAGGGGTTTCGGAGTTATGGCCGATTTTAGTAAAAATATTTTTAATGAATATTTCCGAAACTGATCACTTGATCTATCTGAAATTTAGCATCAAATTGCAGAATCATGACCTTTATACGCATGTGAAGTTTTGTATTGACCAGATTACCGCAAAGTGTCAAAAAAAAATTTGAAAATGTGGTGCAGTTCTCATTCTCATGATTGCTCATTTAATCTTGATAAATAAACTATTATTTGAATTGAATTTCCATTATGATGCAGTTCTATCATATGAATACATTGATATAATTCCCAACTCTGAGAAACCAATACTTTCGGAGATATAATTTGTCTGTTTGAACTAGAGCGCCAGAAAGCTCCTGTCCACAGGGCTTGAACCCATTTTTTTTGCCACTTTAGGGCCGTCCGGTCATAACAAAACTTCGCAGGCATATAAAGGTCATGATTCTACAATTTGATGCCAAATTTCAGAAAGATCGAGTGATCGGTTCAGGAAATATTCATAAAAAACGGTTTGACTAAAAATGGCCTTAACTCCGAAACCGCTCGGTAGATTTCGCCCGTTAACGAACTTGTCCGAGATATTTACGCTACAAAACTACCCTGCAAATTTCAACGCTCTAAGTCGTTCCGTTCGAGAGTTATCGTGCTAACGGCTGGCCGGACCGGAAGACAGAATTGAATTTGACCTCGAATTCTTCATCAGGGAGTCGAACCCAATCGTTTGAGACCATTTTCGAAAAAAAAATCGAAAAATACAGACATTGTGACGAAATGATAGCCCGCTGTTCCTTGCGGAACACGCGCGCAAAAAATAGCAGAACATGTATGTACAATCCAAGGAGATCACATGATGGATTGGAGTAATACAAAGATTCTAATGACAGAACCTGATTTTATGAAGAGGAAACTTAAAGAGTCAACTTGTATTTTATTGAACAGAGAATGCAATTTTGCAAATTGCTCAATTGATATTGACCATATTTGGCTAAATTTATTGAAAAAGGAGTTGGAACTTGGAAATTTCTATGCGAAGTAAAAACTATGTTAGCTATGATTTTTAAATACTATCAATGTGACAATTCTTGAATTTCACAAAATAACTATCATCAAAATAATTCTAACGATTTTCATTGAGCGTCTGACGAAGGAGTCTGATAAAGACTCCGAAACGTTACGATATAGTTGTTTCTTCGTTGATGTTGTTTCGTTGTTGTTTGTTAGGCAACATTGTTGAATTGATTGCTTCTGACAAATATCCTGTGTTTCTTACGCAGAAGCAAATCACAAAATAATTAATTTTTATTTTATAGATATTTTTCAGAGTTTGGGAGAGAACACCCAGAAAAAACGTTTCAATATTTCCCTCAATTGCCTGAAATCCCTGATATCAAATAAAATGTAATATGTAGTTAATACTCATGTAGGAACTTCAATATTTAAGTCTGCACATAAATGAATACGATTGTAATTTCATGACATGTATCATATTTACTGAATAAACGTTTTCGATTTTGATTTTGATTTTGAAGCCAAGCAGCGTCGAGCGTGGATTTTATTTGGATGGGTGACCGCTTGAGAACACCTCGTGCCGTAACATTTTTTTCAATTCGGCTTCTGTGCGTCAATTTTCATGAATTTTCCTAATTAAATTCAAAACGTAGGTCTATGAATTACCTCATGTTGGATTTACTTACGTAAGAAAATTATAACTAGAGTATTCTATGAATTCACAGAAATAAGAATAATTATTGAAAAATCATATCTACGAAATTTTCAGGTTGTTAGAGTTGAGATTGATGATATCAATAAATTTTTATGATGAAACTCAATCTTAACGAAAATTGTATTTGAAATTTGTAATGTAAAAATAAATATTTTCGTTACTCCGAAACCACCAGGCCGATTTTCCCCAATAACGAACTTAACTGAGACATATATCTCCCAAACCTATTCTAGGGCTTCACACGAGACGAGAGTAGGCAAGAGCATAAGAAATCTCGTCTCGTTCTCGCCAATTCCCAAAAAATCAAGTCTCGTTTAAGTCTCGTTCTCGTCTCGTTATCAGTTGTCTCGTCTCGTCTCGCTTAATTGTGAATTACGATAATAAATATTATAATATGTATATTGTATATAGACGAAATGGTATATAATGATGAATAATTTTGTAAAGCTATATTTATTTCCCTCTTATACAAAAATATTCGTACATGTACATATTATTTTCAATTTTAAACACTGTTAATTTCATCTTTTAAATTACTTGATGTCCAAGAATTCAAACATAATCACGCTTTCATCACATCATCTTTCAATTATGTACGTGTTTTTGCCATGATCATACCTGTTGTAGAAAATAACCTTTCGAGAGGTACGGATGTAGCCATTTATAAATCACCGGCCATTTTCGAAAGTGTAGGAAGAACTTCTTCATCACTTTCCACCACTGTAAAATATTTTGATTCCTATTTGCTCTTTCTAACAGCAAATATTTTCCAAACTCAGCTTTCCAATATTTCGAATGTTTTGTTGATGTTGAAGAGGCTATCGATGTCGATAAATTTTTTAATAGAATTGGACAAATTGGTATAGTTTTCAATGAATACCTTCCCAGTGGGTAGATCATTGAATGTGTTCTTGGAGTATTGCTCATAACACTTTTCGAAACATTAGATAGCTTCATTTCTTTACCAGTTTTATTATATGCACTTCCACAGATGTTTACAATAATTGTTCGCAGGTATCCTTTTGCGCGCGTGTTCCGCAAGGAACAGCGTGCTATCATTTTGCCACAATGCCTGCAGTTCTCGATTTTTTTTTTCGAAAATGGTTTCAAACGATTGGGTTCGACTGCCTGATGAAGAATTCGAGGCCAAATTCAATTCTGTCCGTCCAGTCCGGCCGGCCGGTCCGGCCGGCCGTTAGCACGATAACTCTCGAACAGAACGAGTTAGAGCGTTGAAATTTGCAGGGTAGTTTTGTAGCATAAATATCTCGGACGAGTTCGTTTCGGAGTTTCGGAGATTAGGCCGTTTTTAGAAAAAAAGTTTTTTATGAATATTTCCGGAACGGATCACTCGATCTATCTGAAATTTGTTATTAAATTGTAGAATCATGACCTTTATATGCCTGCGAAGTTTTGTAATGACCAGAAGGCCATAAAGTGGCAAAAAAAATTCAAAAATTTTCAAATTTTGTTTCCACGATAACTCGTAAAATACTGATCTGATTGAATTGAAACTCAGTAGTTAGATGCAAAAGACAAAAGCAAACATTTTCGCAAAATTTCGTGAAGACCACGTGACATGGAAAAATTAAAAAAATTACTACTATTTTGCGGAATAATTCGCTCAAAATGCCGAAACCTATTTTTTGGCGCTCTAGTTCCTCGGAACTGAGTGCTTATCAATTTGCCAAATGTCTGTAATTTTCGAATATTTCGATGAAAATGGTCTTAAACGATTTGGTTCGACTCACTGATCAAGAATCCGTGGTCGAAATTCATTCTGTCCGGCCGTCCGGCCAGCCGGTCCGTCCAGCCAGCCGGCCGGCCGTAGGCACGATAACTCTCGACCGGAATGAGCTAAAGAGTTGAAATTTTCAGAGTGGGTTAGGGGGATAAATATCTCGACTAATTTCGTTATTGGGCAAAATCGGACAAATGGTTTCGGAGTAACAAAAAAAAAATTTTTTTTTTTTAAACAAATTCCAAATTAAATTTTTTTTAATGAGCAGTTTTATCATAAGAATCTATTCATATCATTTTTAACTCTAACAAGCTAATACTTTCGGAGATATGATTTTTCAAAATTTCAATGTAAATCGTATTTCACAGATTGATATAATTATTCTATGTATGAATTGTCATAATGTCTACTTGACAGAAGGGAATATTGTAATTTCAAAAATATTGGGGTTTAAATACTCGTATTTTAGCGATGCAACGGGGACCTCACCCGAAAATGTTTGAAAATATTACGTAAATATTGAAAGCATAATTCTGTAGTTCGAGAGAGGAGGAAATTTGGTGAACGTAGGTCAGGAAATTTTTGATCGATTACAAGGTAATTTTTTATTATTACTTATCTTCTTTCATACATGTTTTATGGAATACCTACTATTTGTAGGTACTTTGAACCTGTTTTGGGTAATTGTCATACGAAACTTGTTTTTTTTGGCGCTCTAGTTCCTCGGAACAGAGTGGTTATCAATTTGCCCAAGTGTCTGTAATTTTGGAATTTTTGGCTGAAAATGGTCTCAAACGATTTTGTTCGACTCACTGATCAAGAATCCGAGTGCGAAATCGATTCTGTCCGGCCGGCCGACCGGCCATAGGCACGATAACTCTCGAACGAAAGGAGTTAGCGGATTGAAAATTGCAAGGTGGTTTTGGAGCGTAAATATCTCGGACAAGTTCGTTAATGGGCGAAATCCATCAAGCGGTTTCGGAGTTATGGCCGATTTTAGTAAAACTATTTTTTATGAATATTTCCGAAACCGATCACTCGATCTATCTGAAATTCAGCATCAAGTTGTAGAATCATGACTTTTATACGCATGTGAAGTTTTGTTTCGACCAGATTACCGCAAAGTGTCAAAAAAAAAATTTGAAAATGTGGTGCAGTTCTCATTCTCATGATTGCTCATTTAATCTTGATAAATGAACTATTATTCGAATTGAATTTCCTTTATGATTCAGTTCTATCATATGAATACATTGATATAATTCCCAACTCTGAGACCCCAATACTTTCGGAGATATAATTTGTCTGTTTGAACTAGAGCGCCAGAAAGCTCCTGTCCACAGGGCTTGAACCCATTTTTTGAAGTTCATGCTGCCTTACCGGGCATTTTTCGTTATGCGCATGCTCAGATGAGAAGTCATTTAACTGCTGTAGTTTTCTTAGAGAGGATTGGGGTTTTGGGGTGGTGGATGCTATTCCTCCATAGAATCCAGACCCCTGATGAGGGTCTGCGCCTGCGTGGATCAAAGATGCGATATCTCCCGAACCACTAGCGTTGGAGAATCGGAGTTTTTTGTAAGGTGTGTGATTTTGAGAGGACTTTTAGCCGCGAGTAGATTGCGCATGTGCAGAAGAGATGTTACTGTTTTTGGGTTTTATGGGTTATGTTGGGAGTGCTTAGCCGATATTGTGAGGTTTTAAAAGAATATTCATGTCAATTGAGTGCAAGGACAAGTCAGTTTGGGGGATGTAGCGTTGTTTCCGAGTCGAAGTGTCCGTACCGTGGCCCTGGGGCTAATTCTGAAATTGCAGTTACCCCTTACGGGCACTTTTCGTTATGCGCATGAGCAGACTATCAGTGATTTAACTGGTGGTGTTTTCGTCAGAGAGGATTGTGGTTTTGGGGTGGCGGATGACATTCCTCCATAGAATCCCCTGGTGAGGGTCTGCGCATGCGTGGATTAAATATGCGATATCTCCTGAACCACTCCTGTTGGAGAATCGGAAAATTCTGTAAAGTGTTTGATTTTGAGAGGACTTTTAGCCACGAGTAGATTGCGCATACGCAGAAGAGGAGTGCATGTTTTTGGGTTGTATGGGTTATGTTTGTAGTGCTGAGCCGATATTGTGAGGTTTTAAAAGAAAATTCTTGGCAATTCAGTGCAATGACATGTCAGTTTAGGGGATGTAGCGTTGTTTCCGAGTTGAAGTGTCCGTGGCCCTGGGGCTAATTTTGAAATCGATGTTACCCCTAACGGGCATTTTTCGTTATGCGCATGAGCAGACCATCAGTGATTTAACTGCTGGTGTTTTCGTCAGAGAGTATTGGGGTTTTGGGTTGGCGGAAGCTATTCCTCCATAGAATCCCCTGGTGAGGGTCTGCGCATGCGTGGATTGAAGATGCAATATCTCCCGAACCACTAGTGTTGGAGAATCGGAGTTTGTTGTAATGTGTGTGATTTAGAGAGGACTTCCAGCCGCGAGTAGATTGCGCATGTGCAGAAGAGAAGTGACTGTTTTTGGGTTGTACGGGTTATGTTGGGAGTGCTGAGCCAATATTGTGAGGTTTTAAAAGAATATTCATGGCAATTCAGTGCACGGACAAGTCAGTTTGGGGGATGTAACGTTGTTTCCGAGTTGAAGTGTGCATACCGTGGCCCTGGGGCTAATTTTGAAATCGATGTTACCCCTTACGGGTATTTTTTCGTTATGCGCATGAGTAGACCATCAGTGATTTAACTGCTGGTGTTTTCGTCAGAGAGGATTGAGGTTTGGTGTTGGCAGATGCTATTCCTTCATAGAATCCCCTGGTGAGGGTCTGCGCATGCGTGGATTTAAGATGCGATATCTCCTGAACCTAGGGTTGCCAACCGTCCTTTATTTCAAAGGACAGTCCTTTATTCTAAAAATATGTCCTTTGTCCTTTTGAAAGGTGTCAAAGGACGTCAAATGTCAATTCAGTGCATAGACACAAGTCAGTTTGGGGGAAGAAGCGTTGTTTCCGAGTTGAAGTGTGCATACCGTGGCCCTGGGGCTAATTTTGGAATTGATGCTATCCTGTACGGGCATTTTTCGTTGTGCGCATGAGCATAAGTGAGTTAACTGCTGGAGGATTTGGGATTTGAGGTGCAGGATGCTATTCATCCATAGAATTCCCTTGGAAGTTTCTGCGCATGCGTGGATTGTAGCAGTGATATCTCCTGAACCAACGGTGTTGAAGAATCAGAATTATGTGTGAAGTGTTATTTTCAGGGGACTTCAAGCCACGAGTTGTTTGCGTATGCGCAGAGGAGACGTTTGGATTGTGTGGCTCATGTTGAGAGTGGTTTGCGTCTAGCGGTGATGGATTTAGTGCTGAGCCGTCATTTTAAGGTTCTAAGAGAAGTTTCATGGCAATTCTGTGCATGGAGGAAAATAGCCTTGTTTCCGAATTGAAATGTATGTATCGTGGCCCTGGGGCGAATTTATAAATAACTATATTCGGTAGATCTATATATTAAATTACGTTCGGATTTGGAGAAGCGGCAATTGCGTTCCTAAAGGAGGTCTCGTAACCGCAATATTTTTCGATCTACGGTAAAGCTGACGTGAAGTCAGTACTCTTTGGCGCGCGTGTTCACAGTTGCTAATCTGAATTGAGTGATGAGTACTTCAAGCTCAGTGGATTGAGCGAGCCGGAGATCTACCCAAAGGATAGTGGACACCATACACTGTTGGTTCAAAAATCAACAGTGCTGTATCTAATCTGCCATAAGAATAGAGTAACAATGTTGAAAAAGAACACAACTGACTTTCCTTAGTCGCACAAGCTCTTAGGAGATTCTGAGGGATCTCCTTAGGAAAGACTTGGCAGGGTCAGTATAATCATAATCATGTTTATAGCACGCGTGCCAAATGCAGATTGACTTAACAATGAAAGAAAAAGTGTAAAAAAGCTTTGACGTGGGGTCAATCTGCTTTGGCGCGCTTGCTATAAACATGATTATGATTATACTGACCCTGCCAAGTCTTTCCCAAGGAGATCCCACAGAATCTTCTAGGATCTTGTGCGACTAAGTAGATTCAGTTTGTGTTCTTTTTCAACATTGTTACTCCATCCTTATGGCAGAATAGATACAGCACTGTTAATTTTTGAACCGACAGTGAATGGTTTCCACTATCCTTTGGTTATATCTCCGGCTCGCTCAATCCACTCAGCTTGAAGTACTCATCACTCAATTCAAATTAGCCACCGGGAACACGCGCGCCAAAGAGTACTGACTTCACGTCAGTGCTTTTCTTTTATTTTTTTTTTCATATGAAGAGATAATATTGGCGTTTCCTGTAGTCAGTAGAAAGATAACGTTGTTCGAGTGTTTAGTTGATTTCGAAGCCGAATAATTTGAACAATTAGGCGAATATTCTTTATACGGCATTATACCGTAATTTGCCCTGTTGAGTACTGAGCAGAAAGAGCTAATTTTGGACTGAGGGTAAGAAATCCTTTTACATTTTGAACGAACATGTTGAGACGACCATTTTGTTTTAGATTTATCATTTTTTTTCTTCTTCGACTAAATTTTGGCTAGCTGTATATTCTGTACCCTACCGGACTTATTTATTAGATCTCTATTTGACGAGTAATTGAGATTGCGCCTTGTTGGAGTTTACTTCCAGGGTCTGAAATTCACCGTATCACCCATCACCCCAAGCAGAAGCACCATCACTCCAGAAGCTAAGTGACTATTGATTTTTTTTTAATTTACAGTTTAAAGCTTAATTTTGATTCGTTGACTGCCTAGTGATTTATTTTGCCACCTATGAAATTATAGAATATAATAGAATACCTGTTTCTAAATTTTGAAACAGAGAGCCTTACCTGAGACAATTCTGAGTTTCTTTTGTTGTAGAACGCTATTTCAGATTGTTCAATAGAATAAACTCCTTTTCTAATATTGATTCATAGCCCTAGACTGAAGACTGCTATCGATAGTTGGAATTGTACTTATTGTTGCTACATTTGATTGTACATTGTGAACTTATTTTCATCCAATAAACAGTTACTGGATTCAGATGGTAATAGTTTCTAATTGGTACCTACCTGCAGAAATTGCAGAATAAACTGAAGTTTGATAGTGACGTTCAAGCCAGAGCAACAACGTCACAACAGGTAACCCCTCCCAAAACCGCATTATAGTTTCAGGTATATGAGACTTCAAAAACTGCAATCAAATTGCTCTTTCTTTCAGAAGTAACCACACGACATTGAATTGGAAAAACAGCGTTGTAAAATATAACAAAAAGGGGTAAATGCTTCCCTTCTATCTGCATATTTATGACCTGTTTCCATGACACAGATATGTTTCCATTTCCATACTCAGAATTGCCTGAGTCATATTTCGTTATTTATTTATCACCAAAAACCGATTTTGTAAAATGCGAGTAAGTTTGGAATTTTGAGTTTTTTGCGCGTATGTTCTAGGGAACATCGCGTTATCCTTTTGCCCAAATGTCTGCATTTTTCGAATTTTTCACCGAAAATGGTCTCAAACGACTCCCTGATCAAGAATTCGAGGTCAAATTTGATTCTGTCCGGCAGGCCGGCCGTTGCCATGATAACTTGAGAGATAGCGATTTGAAATTTTCAGGGTAGGTGGCGCATCCCAATACCACGGACAAGTTCGTTAATGGGCATAATCGGCCCAATGGTTCCGAGTAATAATTTTGTCTACAACCAATACTAATCGGAGCGAATTAAAACTTAATGAGTGGTTGTAGAACATAAACCTAAGGACGTTTGTAAAATATTGTGAGAATAATATCACTAAGAAATTTCAAAAAAATTGTTGAAAATTATTATTTACGTCACGACAACCTAAGACCGGAAAGAGATAGGGACTTGAAATTCTCAGGTTTTGTTGATAATCTGAATGCACCATTTGAGTTCGTCTATTGTCATAATCAGCAAAACGGTTTTGGAGTTATACCCATATGAAATTTAGTTCTTAATTCCTCAATTCCTCGAAAAATACAGAACCGATCCAATTCAAA
Organism: Halyzia sedecimguttata; assembly: GCA_937662695.2. Classification (NCBI taxonomy): domain Eukaryota; kingdom Metazoa; phylum Arthropoda; class Insecta; order Coleoptera; family Coccinellidae; genus Halyzia; species Halyzia sedecimguttata. The sequence goes on from OW569415.2 coordinate 16,056,313, forward strand.
CATGGTTATCACTTGTAAAATGGCAACGCAAATATTCCTGCGAAATTCCGTGAGGGTCGTATCACAAAAAAATTTTTAAAAAATCATTGAAAATTATTGAAAAAAATTTTATATATCAAACAAAAACCATTGGTCCGACATCGCTGAAATTTTGCGAGAGCCTTCAGAACCTAACTCTACTACCAGTTCCAAGTTAAAACATTATCGGATCTATACTGTTGGAGATCCGAGCAGCGTTGTGTGAGTTCAGTAGCTGGATGGGTGATCGTTGCCTCGACAACTCTTGAACGAACGGAGATAGGGACTGGCAATTTTGAGGATAGGTTGCACATCTGAATGGGAGAGTTAAGTTCGCTGTTGGCCATAATCGGCCTAACAGTTTCGGAGTTATAACCATCAGGAATATTATTTCCTCCATAACTTAAAAAATATACACTCGATCGAATTGAAGCTTGGTAACAAGTTGTAGAATATCGACAAGAAGACGTGTTGTGAGGACCGTACCAATAATTTCTTTTTTAAATTACGAAAAAATATTGTGTATCTCATGATTCCTTGAGAACGGAAAGAACTAGCGACTTGCTGTTTTCAGGGTAGATTGCGCATCTGAATACGACATTTATGTGCGTTAACTAGCATATTCGGCCAAATGGTTTTGGAGTTACGTCAATCTGAGATTTGATTGTTATTTCCCCAATAACTGAAGAAATAACAAATCCGATCCAATTCAAATATCGATTTTAGTTGTACAATATCAACGCGAAAATTCTCGCAGAATTTCGTGAGAATCGTAGCACTAGAAAATTTTTAAAAAATCATCGAAAAAAAATTGGTTCAAGCACTGACGTGAAGTCAGTAGCTTTTGCGCGTATGTTCTCTTGTCCATTATCCTGTATTGGACATTCTTAATCGAATTTACCATGGTGAATTCTATTGTCTGTTCTCCTGTATTGGACACTTTTAATCGAATTTACCATGGTTGTTTCACGTTTCACGTAATTTCATTAGAACATCGAGTTATATTTAGTAGATATATCGTTTATCAGTCATAAGTTATTATTTCGATAGAAATGAAAAATAAAACGAAAAAGAGTAATTTCGGCTACCTGAATCGATCCCGATCTTCGGTTTATGAAGCCAGAGCTCTATCCTTGGCGCTATAAACACCATGTACAGATTTACGGTGAAAGCAGGAACTTTAACGAATGATATTACTTATTTTCGATATGTTTTCACAATTTTCTAATTTCATAAATTTATCACCATATTACATATATTATGTACAGTTTATATCCCTTATCTTCACTTTTTGCCATGTTTCCCGCCCAAAAACGCTCGGAATCGGCACATTTCGAGATCTACGCAAACACGTCATGATTCTTTAAATTCTTTCCAGGCACATCAAAAATCAAAAACTCACTCTCCATCACTACACTCGATAAAAGATATTTTCTGTCAGCACCCTTTAGTGGTAGCAATACAAGAGTCTCTTAGCAACGTCTTGCAACAGGGTATGTCTCTTACTCTGATCTACGTCCCGTCTCATGTAGGAATCACGGGGAATGAACTTGCCGAACATTACGCAAAAGATGCATGCCTGCTTTCTTCCCTAGAGAAAGTATACATTCACGGAGACTCAAAAATTGCTATAAAAAAGTACATTTATGACATATGGCAAAACGACTGGAACAATAGTTCATCGAAACTTCCCGAAATTTGTCCGAAACTCCAGCAAAAAAAGTTTGCACCGCTAAAGAGAACCCAAAAAACTCTTCTCCACAGACTACGTATGGGCCATACACGTCTTACACATGCCTATCTCATGTCATCAGAAAACCCTCCGTCGTGTGATAACTGCAACACCCCACTTACAATAAAACATATCCTGCTAGAATGCCGAATGTATTCTGCTACCAGACTGAACCTTCAAATCCCACGAAGTCTACGAGAGCTACTGGGCATGAAAAAATTTTCACAGGAGCTCATCAACTTCCTTCAGACAACTGGCATACTCTACAAACTTTGAAATGTATATGTATCATTTAAGTATCCAAATATTGTATCAACTTATTGTAACTAATATTCAGTATCTGTGTCAATGACCTGCGATGTCGAGACACGTTAACTAAATTAAAAATAAATCAAAATCTGATTACAACGTCGTTTGTCGAGTATAAATAAATGGACCAGTACATGTAGATCGCTGAAATATTTCAATATCTTCAACAATATAGATCCGATCGTGTTCAAATCTAGATCTTTAATGTAAAATAAGGTTTTGAAGGCTCTCGCATAATTTCAACGATATTTGATGGATAGATTCTGAGAGACAGAATTTTTTTTATATATTTTTTTCAATTTTCTAGTCGTGTGATTCGTACAAAGTTAGTTAGTATAAATCTTCATGTCAGTATTTTTCAACTAAAAACCGCGCTTTAATTCGATCAGTGTTTTTCGAGTTAAGGAAAAAAAAATTTCAGATGAATCAAGTTTGACCTCGGGTCATTGAGTCGTAATTATAGACATTTGGACGAATTGATAGGCGCTCTGTTCACCTGAACAGCGCGCCAAAAACGAAGTTCGTATCAACAGCTGAAATAATACACACATCGTAGAAACAATTCGCAAAGGACACTCAAAGTCGAGGTATGTCCCATTTCGTCTCAAAATCTCTTGATTGCCACATTTCTCGTTTATTTCAAATAGCTCATATTTGTTCAGAGTTGTGTATTCGTACTCAAGTAAGTCGAACACTTTCACTTGTTGTAGTAATCAACTCCAGCCAGTTGCTGATTGTACATATCTACTTATATTGTGGATAGTCACGTATACAGTGAGTGTCATTTTCTCCCCTTTTAGGAATACCGAAAAATGGTTTGATATGTCAAATTGATATAATTTTGGCGCCCTTTCTTCTCGGAACAGAGTGCTTGTCAATCTGCCCAAATGTCTGTAATTTTCGAATTTTTTGATGAAAATGGGCTTAAACGATTTGGTTGGACTCACTGAATCCATGGTCAAAATCAATGCTGTCCAGCCGGTCCAGCTGTAGACACGATAAATCTCTCAAACAAAGTATGATTCAATGCATAATGAACAATGAAATAACCTCAGCTATCGTATTGCTTGGGTGTCCCAGTATACATGTTCCAATGGATTATCTCTGCCCTGCCATTTCAAAAGATAAAAATTTGAAAATTTTATCATTTTCAATTCGTTGAAGGGACATTCAACAGGGAAAAACAAAAATTGAAAGTCACTTTCGGTTTGACCGGAAGTGACTCTGACTTTTTTATCTCAAATAGCACTCTATATATTTTTGGCAATTTTTTAATTCTACTCAAAAGTACCTTTCCAACGATGTATCACACTTTGTATTCTACATTTGATTTGATGGAGAAATATAATACCAATATAATTTCAAATTGAAAGAATTGCAGTAGGCTACGATATTTTGTGTTATCTTTATTATTGTGACTCATAATTAGTGTGTGCCGATCCGTCTTCGAATGGACCGATAAGATGGCCTGCAAGATCTTCAGATTTAACACCGCTAGATTTCTTCCTCTGGGAATATTTCAAAGATCATGTGTACCTACCAGACTCCTCCTATTGATTTGGAAGATCTAAAAGACAAAATAAGGAATGCATATAGAGCCCTTAATGCTGAGGTGCTGAGAAGTGGGACTTCGCGTGAACTAGTCCACCGAGCTGAAAGATGTGTAGAAGCAGAACATTTCGAAAATATGCTTCAGTTATTATACGTATTTTATATCCCCTTTTTTGGAATTTCGATTATTGAAGTCAAAATCAAGATTACACAAAATATCGTAGCCTACTGCAATTCTTTCAATTTGAAATATCAATTGACGTTTTCTCCATATAATCAAATATAAAATACAAAGTGTGATACACACTTACAGAAAATTGTAAAAAATATATGGGGTGCTATTTCAGGTAAAAAAGTCAGTCACTTCCGGTCAAACCGAAAGTGACTTTCAATTTTTTTTTTCTCGGTTGAAGGTTCCTTGAACGAATTGAAAATTATAAATTTTTCAAATTTTTATCATTTGAAATGGCTGAAATAATCCATTGGAACATGTACACTGGGACACCCGGTATACTTTGGTAAGTTAATCAAATTGGGTTCAGAATATCTCCAGTAAACCAAAACTGGAATATTGGCTATGTTTCAATATCTGTTATGATTCAGTTTCTATCATGAGAATCCATTGATGTCATTCCCAGCTCTGTGAAACCAATAATATCGGAGATATGATTTGTCAAAGTTTGAACAAGAGCGCCAAAGCTCCTGTCCACAGGGCTTTCCCACATTTTGTATGGAACATTTTCCCTTGATTCTTATTGATCTACCATTTCCCGTTACCCAGCAGCGAGGTCAAAGATATTTTTTGCGCGTATGTTCTGGGGAACATCGCGTTATAGTTTTGCACAAATGTCTGTAACTTTCGAATTTTTTGAAAAAAATGGTCTCAAACGATTAAGTTCGACTCCCCAATGAAGAATTTGAGGTCAAATTTGATTCTGTCCGGCCGGCCTTCCGGCTGTCCGGCCGTTGCCACGATAACTTGAGAACGAAAAAAGCCAGCGACTTGAAATTTTCAGGGTGGGTTGCGCATCCCAATACGACGGACAAGTTCGTTAATGGGCATAATCGGCCCAGTGGTTTCCGAGTAATAATTTTGTTTTCAACCAATATAAATCCGATCGAATTGAAACTTGGTGGGTAGTTGTAGAATATGAATCTAAAAACGTTTGTGGAATTTTGTGCGAATCGTATGGCTAGAAAATTTTAAAAAAATTATTAAAAAATATTTTTGTTGTCACGATAACTTGAGAACGGAATGAGATAGCGGCTTGAAATTTTCAGGTTAGGATGTGCACCAGAACGCGACATTTCAGTTTGTTTATGAGCATAATCGGCCAAACGGTTTTAGAGTTATAGCCATCTGAAATTTTCTGAAATTTGGTGGTTTTTTGTTCCTCATTAACTCGAAAAATACTGAACCGATTGAATTCAAACATGGTTATTAGTTGTAGAATGCCAACGCAAAAATGTTTGCAACATTTGGTGAGGATAGCATTTGTAGAAAATTTCTAATAAATCATAGAAAATAAAACAAAAAAAGTTTATATATCAGTAACTATTCGTTCGAAATTGCTGAAATTTTGCAAGAGCCTACATAACCTAACTCTACTGCCAAGTTTCAAGTTTTAATACGATCGGTTGAATATTGTTGGAGATTCGAGCATTCTTGTGTGAGTTCAGTAGATGGGTGGCCGTTGCCTCGATAACTTTCGAACGAAAGGAGATAGGGACTTGCAATTTTCAGGGTAGGTTGCGTATCCGAAAGGGAGAGTTGAGTTCGTTTTTGGCCATAATCGGTCTAACGGTTTCCGAGTTATACCCACCTGGAATATTATTTCCTTAATAACTCAAAAAATAAATATTCGATCGAAATGGCGCTTTGTAACTAGTAGTAGAAAATCAACATAATGACGTGTTTATAATTTTGTAAGAACCGTACCCCTAGAAAAAAAAAAATTACGAAAAAAAAATTTTAAGAATCGTACCCCTAGAAAATTTAAAAAAAATCACGAAAAAAAAAAATTGGTTCAAGCACTGACGTGAAGTCAGAAGCTTTTGCGCGTATGTTCTATTGTCCATTCTTCTGTATTGGACACCCTTAATCGAATTTACCATGGTAAATTATGTTGTCCATTATCCTGTATTGGACACTCAATTCGAATTTACCATAGTAAATTCGAATTGAGAGTGTCCAATACAGGAGAATGGACAACATAATTTACCATGGTAAATTCGATTAAGGGTGTCCAATACAGAAGAATGGACAATAGAACATACGCGCAAAAGCTTCTGACTTCACGTCAGTGCTTGAACCAATTTTTTTAATTGTAAGTCCCTACTTTGTTTCTTCCAATGTATAGATCTTAAATTCTGAATTTTATAATGCACATCTAACGCCATTTGGGTCAATCATTCTCAAGCTATTAACTTTTTAAATTTGAAAAACATGTGATAATTTTTAAATTGAGTCTTCACGAAATATACACATTTTTCTCTTGTTCAAACTTTGACAGATTACATCTCAGAAAGTATTGGTATGAGTTGGGAATTATACCAATGGATTCTTATGATAGAACTTCATCATAACAGAAACTAAATTCAAACATCATAAAAGAATTTAAATTCTACAAGAGTGCCAAATATTATTAATCCAAAACCAACAGACCAATTCTACCCCACAACGAACTTATCCGAGATATTCATTCCTCAAATCTATGATGAACGAGATATTCATTCCACAAATCCACTCTGAAAATTATATTATATCAATTGAAACTTAGCCAATATTCCAGTTTTGTTTTTACTGGAGATATTCTGAACTCAATATTATTAACTTACCATTACCATTCCCATCATCATATGGATTAACCATGGAAATTAAAATATCTCCCAAAAAGTATGATATCATTTTATAATCCTCATAATTCTACGATAGCTGAAATTAATTTGTCATGTTATTTCTTTTATAGGAAAATAAGTGGACATGTACGGACATATATCATATAATAATTCATAGATAGAATAATTATAGCATTCTGAGAAAACATAGAAGTATCTACGGTTTATTATTGAAATTTTGAAAAATCATATCTCCGAAAGTATTAGCTGGAGTTGAAAATTATATCAATGGATTTTTATGGTAAAAATGCATTCTGAAAAAAATTTAAATTGAATTTGAAATTTGTAACGTAATAATATATTTTTTTCTTTATTCCGAAACCATCATGCCGATTTTACCCAATAACGAACTTAGCCGAGATATTTATCTCCCAAACATACTCTGAAAATTTCAACTGTCTAGCTCATTCCGTTCGAGAGTTATCGTGCCTACGGATGGCCGAACAGAATCAATTTCGACCACGGATTCTGGATCAGTGAGTCGTTCCAAATCGTTTAAGACCATTTTAATAAAAAAGCTAAAATTACAGACATTTGGGCAAATTGATGAACACTCTGTTCCAAAGAACAAGAGCGCCAAAGACGATACTTGAGGGTGTCATAACTTACAAAACTGATCAAATTAATTGTTCGAATTGATCTCCATTCCCTTCTTGATACTACGCAAATCGAGCCTGAAGCTCGCAACAAATATTTTGGACTCTTTCAGGCAGCTCTTATTTCAACCCGAATCCTCTCTTTCAACTCCTCGATGTTGCTTGGCCGATTGAGGTAAGCTTTGCTTTTGAAATAACCCCATAAAAAAATCTGAAGGAGTCAGATCTGGAGACCGAGCCTGCCATTCAATAATACCTCGACGCCGGATCCGTCTGCTCGGGAACATTTTGTTCAGGTTATCATCTGAAAATAATGGGATCGGGCACCATCCTGTTGAAACCATAGCGTTTCGTTAGGGAGATCTGGATCTGCGTCGTTCGGAAAAACAACCGCCAACGCCGGAATCCTGAAATAAATCCAAGTATTTTGGACCTGTTAACGGTCCCTCCAGGCAAAGGCATAAGGGGGGGGGGACGGGAGGGAATGATTCCCACCCCCAATGTTGAACAGAGTTGGAAAAATTTTCGAAGCAGTTGGCAAAATTTCGAAGGAGGTGGACAAAATTTCGAAGGAGTTGGCAAAAATTTCAACAGAGTTGGAAAAAATTTCGAAGCAGTTGGCAAAATTTCGAAAGAGTTGGACAAAATTTCGAAGGAGTTGGCAAAAATTTGGAAGCAGTTGGAAAAATGTCAACGGAGTTGGCAAATTTTCAACACAGTTGGATACATTTCGAAGGAGTTGGCAAAAATTTCGAAGCAGTTGGAAAAAATTCGTTGGAGTTGGAAAAAATTTCGAAGCAGTTGGCAAAATTTCAAAGGAGTTGGAATATTTCCGAAAAAATTGTTATAAAATGAGAAGGAATTTGACTGCCTGACCGGATAAATGCAAAGCAGACAGATAATAAGAACGGGATAACATGGAATAACACCATGTACCCTTGTATACATTCCTGTTGGCGTATATTCAATATTCAATAGTTCTCGGCACAATGTGTGTAGCTGGCAAGTATGTCATAAAACAAACCATCTGGTACAAATTTGAGCTATTTCTCATTGGCAATTTAGCACCGTGAATACACCGAAAACAAGTTTCGATGTTCTGGGTTTCACAAATGGGCAGGAATAACCATTACCACTGACGGGCCCCTAAGGAGGGGGGGGTGTGCGATCTCCCCAATGTTGAATGGAGGTGGAAAATTCTTCTCTCTAACGGAATGACTTAGAGCGTTGAAATTTGCAGGGTAGTTTTGTAGCGTAAATATCTCGGACAAGTTCGTTAACGGGCGAAATCCACCGAGCGGTTTCGGAGTTAAGGCCGTTTTTAGTCAAAGCGTTTTTTATGAATATTTCCGGAACCGATCACTCGATCTTTCTGAAATTTGACACCAAATTGTAGGATCATAACCTTTATATGCCTGCGAAGTTTTGTTTTGACAGGACGGCCCTAAAGTGGCAAAAAAAAATTCAAAAATTTTGAAATTTTGTTTTCACGATAACTCGAAAAATACTGATGTGATTAAATTGAAACTCAGTCTTTAGATGCAAAAGACCAAAGCAATCACTTTTGCAAAATTTCGTGAAGATCGCGTGACATGAAAAAAATCAAAAAATTACTACTATTTTGCGGAATACTTTGCTTGAAATGCCGAAACCTATTTTTTCGAGGTTCATGCTGCCCTTTCCGGGCATTTTTTGTTATGCGCATGAGCAGACCATCAGTGATTTAACTGCTGAAGTTTTCGTCAGAGAGGATAGGGGTTTTGGGGTGGCGGATGCTATTCCTCCATAGAATCCCCTGGTGAGGGTCTGCACATGCGTGGATTCAAGAAGCGATATCTCCTGAACCACTAGTGTTGGAGAATCGAAGTTTTTTGTAAGGTGTGTGATTTTGAGAGGACTTTCAGCCGCAAGTAGATTGCAAATGCGCAGAAGAGAAGTGACTGTTTTAAGGTTGTACGGGTTATGTCGGGAGTGCTGAGCCAGTATTGTGAGGTTTTGAAAGAATATTCATGGCAATTCAGTGCACGGACACAAGTCAGTTTGGGGGAAATAGTGTTGTTTCCGAATTGAAATGTCTGTATGGTGGCCTGAAGCGAATTTATAAATAACTATATTCGGTAGATCTATATTAAAATACGTTCGGTTCTCACAACATTTTACAAACTTGCTCAGGTTTACATTCTTCAACTATTCACCAAGTTTTAATTCGATCGGATTTATATTGGTTGAAAACAAAATTATTACTCGGAAACCATTGTGCCGATTATGCCTACTAATGGACTTGTCCGTCATATTGGGATGCGTCACCTATCCTGAAAATTTCAAGTCGCTAGCACTTTCCGTTCTCAAGTTATCGTGGCAACGGCCAGAGGACCGGCCGAACAGAATAAAATTTGACCTCGTACTCTTCATCGGGGAGTTGAACCCAATCGTTTGAGACCATATTCAGCAAGAAATCCGAAAATTACAGACATTTGGGTAAAATGATAACAAGATGTTACCCAGAACATACCCCCAAAAATTAAATCATTATTTTCCTGGACTTGGCGTATGATAGCGTCACAATCAAATTTCTCCAGGGCGCTATAGGTATTCTATATAAAAGTGATACTGCATCAAGGTTTTCTTGGATCAAATTAGAACTCAAGTATGTTTCATTTCATCTTAGGACCTAGAAAGATCGTCCGCCTGACGCGCTAGAATTGGGCATCGTAAAATAAATTTGCAATAGAGTTAAAATATTCGGAAAAGTTACTTCCGCCGTCTAGACGTCCTCTATGTCGTATGGTAAATGTTCTTTGGTTTCGTCAATATTGTCCCTATATGTCTCGAACAAAATGTCAATTGATATTTCGATTTCTTCCTTGTCTAAGGTGATAAAACATTTAAACGCTGATGTTACTACTTCATAACATATCAATTATTGACACATGAATTCTCCTATAGGTTAAAATTGATTCTGTGGATGCGACAGCATAGTATCCACTCATTTAGAGACAAGTCTGCCGATTGTGTCAATAAATATACCTTTAATTCCTAAATCCTAAAGTTTCAAATTTATTAGACATCTTATCCTCAGAAGCATGGAAGAGCAATCCTCGTTGAATCTATTAGTACAACTAAATTATGGTGAGAAAATTAAGCCCCATCCTGCTATTCTCAATACATTTCAGACTGGAGTGAACAGTGTGAACAACCTCTTTAGGCTGGCAATCTTGTCTAGTATACATATGGTTCCAAAACAGCCGGAGGTTCTGGAACTGGAATTCACTGTGACTGTCTCAAGTATGTGGCATGTATACCTCTGGTGCAACACAGCAATATTCCGAACAGAAATCCATGCATGTTTGCGCTAGGGAAAACCTGAGTTGAAAGTATAGGAACAGGAAAATCCGCATATGCTCCTCTGATAGTAAGGACTAAGAGCAATTGCGTGTCTGGAGCAAAGATCGAAACAAATCTGGGACTGTGAGAGATCTTCTCCATTTGGACAGACCACAGCAAGGTAACAATTGTGTGCGCCGGGACACAGTGTAATTCTTGGCAACAGAATAGCAAATACTCTTGTCAAACGATCTGAATTTTACATTGGATTCATTACGCATAACGGCTATATAGATACAAAACAATTCTTACCTGTCTTAATTGAATCACTTGAGTTGCAAAACATTAATGGCACACAATATGTAGGGAGTACTTTCCGGAAAGACCTACAGACAATGCACGATGTATTCCCTAGGTAAAACCTGAGAACAAAGTATAGGGATATAAAAATCCTCATATGCTCAATTGCGGGTCTGGAACTCAGATCGAAACAAATCTTGGAATGCCGAGAGATCTTCTCTATTCTGGCAGAGCCCAACGAGGTAACACGTGGGACCATGGGTGTGTGATATTCTTGGCAACGAAAGGGCAGATACTCTGGCCAAACGAAGCTCTAGGACATCCTTTGGCCTCCCAGAGCCGGTCGGGATAACCAAAACCACCACTAGAGGTGTCTGAGGGAATGAGGAAACAACACCAGACCAGGTTCCGGAATCTTTCCTCAGACCTGACCCCTAAGGAACAGTAAGTAAATACTGAGAGAAGACAATCTATCACCTCCCAAAGATATCCTCAGACTGAGCAGATATCAAATAAGATGACTGGACTAATAACCGGTCACTTCAATCTAAGAAAACAGATGCATTCTGTTGGCATGTCCAGAGAAGAACCACTGTGAGGTTTTGCCATGAGGAGGAAGAAACAGTCTCCCCTGTTATCTTCGAATGTGCAGCCACATCCTGCTGGAGACAAAACAACCAAGGAATTGTCACTAGTGATGATGGATGATGGAATCTGAATCCAACCTAGTGAAAGGGCTATTAGATCTTTTTAAGACACATAACTTTTCGCATGCTCATAACTTTTTCTAGGGAACAGCGTAAAGCGTGCATCATTTTTCCCAAATATCTGTAATTTCGATTTTTTTGCCGAAAATGGTCTCAAACGAGTTGGTTAGTTAATTTGAGCTCAAATTCGATTCTGTCCGGCCGTCCATTGTCACGATAACTTTCGGGAAAAAGATAATGACTTCGGCCAAACGGTTTCCGAGTTCAAATGAATTGAAACTTGCATATTAGTTGTACAATTATAATACCGCAACAAATACAAATTTCATGAGAATCGTATAACTAGAAAATTCTAAAAAAAATTTTGATGAATAATCTTTATCTCAAAAAACTATCCGTACGATATCGCTGAATTTTGCGAGAGCCTTCAAATCTTAATTCTGAAGCCAAGTTTCAAATTTGAACACTATAGAATCTATATTGTAGGAGTTATTGAAGAATTACTGGAAACCGAACAGCGTTGGGCAAGTTTAGTATCTGGATGACTGACCATTGCGAAGATAACATGCGAACGTAAAGAGATACCGACTTGCAAATTTCAGGTTAGGTTGCGCATCCGAATGCAACATTTAAGTCCGTTAATAGGCATAATCGGCAGAACGGTTTTGGAGTTATACCGATCTGCAATTTTTTTGTTGTTTCCCTGATAACTCAAAAAATTCACATCCGATCCAATTCAAACATATTATATTTCAGAAACTATCCGTCAGAATCAGCTCAAATTGCGCGTACACCTTGGAGCCACCATTTTACAATTGAGTACTGAATTTCAGCTCGAATAACTTTGTAAGAGGCGTGAATAGAAAATGGAACAGGCGCACAAAAACTCTTGACTCCGCGTCAGTGATTTTTAAGATTTTATTTATTTATATGCTCAGTAATATTAGAAGTGTGTAACACTTCTAATAATTCCTTCAACATCATTTTCTGGTGATGTAGAGGAAATCATACATCTAGAATGGAATGATAACATAAGCAAGGAATGTATTCACATGTGATCTGAAAAGATATTGATAATGCTTCTGAGTACACTCTCCTGTACGGAGGGTGAAAGTTGATCGCCTGCTCGTGGTGTCCCTGCGTAATCCAAATGACAAACAGGCAGTTCCAGAAGTACCAACCTGGTGCATCCCCAGGTGGCAAATAGGGGAGGACCAATTTTGTATGAACATAATTGAGGAAATTTGGTCTGCTGGGCAATGAGGGGACTCGTTCCAATTAAAACTGGAATTGGTAGACCACCGAAAACCCTGTCGTGGACCAAGTTTCCTGAACCAGCTGTCGTGTCGTGGCTTAGGGTTTGCACACCAGGCCAATGGCACCGACCACCGTAAGACACGGTGATCGAAATACCATGCCTCTGTATGAGGGTTCGTTACTAATGGCCAGCATGCAGGGACGGGGGGGCTTGGCTTCAGGCAGTGAAGCCAAGAGGAGTAACCTTATTAAAAATCCCGAAGTCTCAGTGGAACAACTTGCGCTGAAGACTTACTTATCGCTTGAAGTGGCCCTTTGGGAAAGAAGATGTCTTTTAGTAGGTGGAGTCCGGCCACTTGCCGACCTCCGGTTTTAATCATGGCTTACCTGGGTACGAGAGCACTGCCCAAGCAGACTTGTAGTTCTTCCCATGCACGTGGGATCAGTTTATGGACCATATAAATCAAAAAACTAAAACCGACGAGGCGGTTAATCCCGAACTTCTTTCAGAGAAACAAATGGAGGTGGGTGGAAGTCACCCTCTTCTAGACCAACAGTCACTGATGACGGCCTGGGAGGAAATGGTGCTCTCCGAGCTCTCGGACACCACCGAGGGTGAGTCAGTGACTGTCAGGCAGCATTGAAAAGCACCTGAGACGTACGCTGAAAATGAAGCTGGAATTTAATACCGCCCAGGAAAAGGCACAAAATCCCGACCAACCCTTAGGGTCGATCGGATAGGAAACTATTCCTCCCCAGGGCTCCTCTGACAAGGGCAAACGCCTTCTGTCAGACGCCAGCAGAAGAAGCCGAATAAGAAAGAAGCAAACGGAGGAAGAATCCGATAAGGAGGCTAAGGTGGGATCCTACAAAGATGCTGTGACTGGGACCAGGGTTGGTACAGCTCACTTTGAGTTGCCAGCTGTACAGCTAATGGCAGAGCATTACAAGCTTCTGCAAGAGGCCATACTGGAGCAGTTGTATAAAGGGGTCAAAGAGAGGCTGCAGGGGGGGGCTGTTTCCCCACACTGGGCAGGCTCCAGATAACCATCCCCAACGTGGCTAGCGTCTCGTGGCTGAGGAGCTGAGTACAGACTCTGAAGCCGTGGGACGGAGCCATACTGCGCTTGGTTAAAGAAGCGGATTTACCTCAAGCCACATGTCTGCGTAACTTACATTCCAGATCCCTCGGTTAACAAAGGGTTGACAGTGGGCCTCTGAGGCTCCAACTCAGTGCTTATAACACAGAGTTGGAATGCGACAAAACACGAAGTGTCGGGTTCAGGACAGACATGGGTCTTCGCTATAGATGACCCGTCTATTACGTAACCATACCTCGTGTGACTTTGGCCCCGTATGGGGTTGAGTCTGATGGTGGGAGTGGAAACCCACAGAGTCTGCTTCCGGCCTCATCATCAGGGGATGATGCTGGGACTGCCGAGGTCGGAAACAAGGGGGCACCCAGCTAAGGCTAAGCCAAGGTTCTAAGACGCTGGCAAGGGTAAATTACCTGCAAACGTTAAAACCACAAGCAAGGGCAAACAACCTGCTTGTGGAAGACCTGCAATTGTGAAGACTAGCAAAAAGGATTCACAGAGAAAGGCTACCCCTCCTCCTGAGACGTCGAAATGATGACCCGCTGGCTGGGGAACACTGCATGAGGAAAAACTACCACCTCCAAGTCGCATGTGTGTACGGTGTGGGGCAGCAAATACGACAACTGGAGGGGGGAACGTCTACTGAACTTCTCCATGGCAGAGCCTCTCCTAATGATTAACAAGGGAGCTGAAGCAACCTTTGTGACTGAAAGTCGATCAAAGGTGATGGACCTTACCTTCTTTTCTAACTCTCTGGGAGACAAGATCCCGGATTGGAAGGTTTCTTATGAACCCTCAGGCTCTGACCACGGACATATTCAATTTTCAATTGAGTCTAATCCAAGAGCGACGGTGGACAACAACAAAGAATTAAAAAGGGCAAAGAGAGATTCCTGAAGGAGGGTCTGCGGTGAAGTCAAGTTTACCACGGAGAGTACCAGACTAAACATAATCCTCTCCAGAGATCCGTCAGGAGGGCTGGGATCTATCACTAGACCAGATGACCATCTTACGGATGGAAAGAGACGTTACAGGTCCTTGCGATGACACACATCGGATATCGTTTCAGAGTTTCATGCTTCCCAGGAGCAGACTTGTAAGATATGCCGGGAAGACTGTAGAATTGCTAAATTGACCATCAACCCTGGGATCGTGAGCTGGGCGATTCGTTCACACAAACCTTTCAAGGCTCCCGGCAAGGATGGCATCTTCCTGGTCTACTTCAGGAGGTGAAAGATGACATCCTGCCGTACCTGATTAGGCTTTTTAGAGTCAGTGTTGCCTGAAAATTTGTCCTGACAAGCTGACGTAAGGTTAGGGTTGTGTACATCCCTAAAGTTTGCTCACAACCCAACTCATACAGACCGATAAGCCTCACGTCTTTCGTTCTGAAAACCCTTGAGAAGATACTTGATCGCTACGACGGGGCAGTGTCCTATCACTGAATCGTCTGAGTGTGCACCAGTATGCCTTCCAGAGTGGTAAATCAACTTGATTCGTGGAATATTTTCGAAAATATGGATGATGTAGTATCCCTATCAATACATTGAGCTATGAACTGAGTGACATGAGTGACTACCACATCTCATGGGGGACTCATTAGTCACCCGATGCTGAACATGGTGAACGACTAGAGTCCAGTAACTCAAAATTTTATCCTTCCTTCAAGATGGGACCAAAGCCCACCATGGAGAGGGAGAAAAGACTGCACGGTGAACTAACATGGTTCACGGACGGTTCAGTTATGGGCGGATGCTCTGGAGCTGGAGTATATGGGGCTGGACCCAATGTGAGCATTTCGATGTCGCTTGGGAAATGCACCACTATATTCCAGGCGGAAGTGGTAGTATAACGACATGTGTTGTGGAGAATATTCACTTAGGATGGGGCAGCTCTGCCCCTCACTAACTAAAGAAGTCTTACCACTGAGTAGGAGTAAGCTCAGGACATTGACCGGCCTACTGCCCGGACACTGCACCCTGAGAATGCACCTGGACAACATGGGAGTTCTCCGCGAAAACCCTGTTTGTAGGAAATGTGGGGGGCAAATTAAACTGGCTCACATGTCATATTTAACTGTCTAGCCCACACACAATGGGTACTTCACTATTGGGGCGACGACACGAGCCTGAGTGACAGAAACCATGCGAAGTACCTATGTCAAGGGCCTATTCCTACTAGGAAAATGGACCTTATGTAGGTAGTACACTGACAAGGCAGTGGGGATGCTATAGACATGATCATGATTATAGTGACCCTCATAACTCTTTCCCAAGCAGATCCCACAGAAGCTACTAACAACTTATGCGACTAAGGAGAGTCAGTTGTGTTCTTTGTCAACTTTTTAACTATATCCTTACGCCAGCTAAGACACAGCACTGTTAATTTTTGAGCGGACAGTGAATGGTGTCCACTACCCTCTAGATAGATTTTCGGCTCACTCTATCCACAGAGCTGGAAACACTTATCATTCAATTCAAATTGGCCAACGTGAACACGCGCGCCAAAGAGTACTTCACGTCATTGCTTTTTCATATTTTTTCAAGTTTCTTTGAGAAATCTGGCTATCAATATAGTCTGGCTATTAGATTTACCGTAAGACAAAATAAAAAAAATTGCGGTCCCCGGTTGGAACGCAATTGCTTACGCCTATTCTTCATATTCGAATGCATGTAATTGTATATAGATCTTCCAGATATAGTTATTTATAAATTGGCCCCAGGGCCACGATACAAACATTTCAACTCGAAAACAACGCTATTTCCTCGAACTGACTTATCCGTGCACATAATTGCCATGAATTTTCTTTTAAAACCTCACAATAATGACTCAGCACCAAATCCATGGCCGCTAGACGTAAACCGCAGCCAGCAAAAAACTTACAACCCAAAAAGAGCCACTTCTCCTCTGCGCATGCGCAATCTACTCGAGGCTGAAAGTCGTCTCAAAATCACACACCTCACACGAAACTTGGATTCTCGAAAACCATTGCTTCACGAGATATCTCAGCTTCAATCCACGTATGTGCGGACACTCCAACGGGTACTCTATGGAGGAATAGCATTCTGCATCTCAAAACCACAATCCTCTCAGACGAAAACTCCATCAGTTATATCACTTCTCGTCTGCTCATGCTTATAACAAAAAATTGGTTCAAGCACTGACGTGAAGTCAAAAGCTTTTACGCGTATATTTTATTGTCCATTCTTCTGTATTGGACACCCTTAATCGAATTTACCATGTTAAAGTATGTTGTCCAATCTCCTGTATCCCAGCAAACACAATTCTGTATCATATATATAACATATACATTTCAATGTTCTATGTTACATAGCAATGTAACATACCTGCTCCGTTCTTGTACCGCTCTACGACCGCTCTATGTCCGCCTTTGGTTACATAACATGAAACAAGTTTGCTATGTATCATGTATAGATCATGTGCGTTACATGTTACATTGAAAAGATAGCACTGGTATATTACATTTGTAATATTTCTGCTACATTCCCTTCTTGTAACATTTATGCAGCTGATACATTGATCCTATATAATAATTACATAGTTGATACGTACCTTTTATATGACATTGACTTAGCCGTTACGTTCTTTTTATGAATCATATATATATCTGATACATTTCTTTTACGTATTCTATACAGAGCTTATAAATTATTTTAAATTGCAATGATAATTTTCTAGGGAGCATATAGAATATTATGTAATATAAATATGTACCTAAAGGTTCAACCAGTTTTTCCAACAGTAGAGTGTTCAATTTCAAGACGAAAATGTCGAACGAAACTAGGGCCGTAAATCCATCATAAAAAAGTTTTATACAAAAAACTCGGTCATAGTTATATAACACTGGGTGAACCTTCACATATTGATATTGCATAATATATGCTCCCTAGAAAATTATCATTGCAATTTAAAATAATTTGTCAGCTCAGCATAGAATATGTAAAAGAAATATGATGATATAAACATAAAAGCAGAAAATTCTCTAAGCAAGTTAAATCATAATTCTTTATCGAAGAAAAACTTAACAAATTTCAAAATATCCACACCACACATTTACACTTCATTGAATTTATTTGAATCAGTTTGACTATCTTTGATTGGAAACAAACACTTGAGATTTTTAATTGCAAGTATTTATAAATAAAGGTGCATTTGAAAACTTTATCTTAATCGAAGAAAGCATTATTCTTTATCAGAAGATTTTATATAATAATAATTTACAAACAGTAAAACACAGAGAATATTATTTATAATTAATAAAGAGTTTCAAAATTGTTGAATGAAAGATAATAGAATTATTTGGAATCTTTAATCTGATTTATTTAAGTTACACAATTTTCAAACAGGTGATTACTCAATTTGATACTGATTTATACACTTTTCAAAATTATTCTATAACAACTAAAACGAATATGGAAGACATTATACATATCATATATCTAGGTTAATAAAAAAACAAAATAAAAATGAAATAACCCTGTGCTAATAACTTTACATACGAAATTTGTGTACAGAAAAGATGTTGAATCTATACCTACTCATAGAATTTCAATTGGATTAGTGTGTGTAATTCGTCTGTTGAATGACTTAATTACAAAATACCATCAAGGATAAAAATCGAACTGCATATAATTGAGCTCCGAACATGCAAGTTATACACACATATCATTATCAATCTACAAAAACATGCAGCAAATATATTATGTTATCAACAGATTGGCAAGTTGAAATGAAAGAGAAGATGTAAGGAACACAGAATAAACAGTAATATCAATTATCGTGAAAATAAATCAGGAGTATTTCCATATCATTTCCTTTTGAAATGAATTAATAACTTCAAACAAAACTCAAACTGAAAATAAAAATTAGCATACCTAGTAGCACAATAGATTTAATGGAATCTTACTTTGTGCTATTTTAAGGCAGAGAAAATCACTTGCTTTAATATTATTCCTCAAACCCGACCAGGAACAACTCATTGCAAACACATTGGTCATTATTCTATTCACCTTATCCTTAGGATATGCACCACCAATGGTCTGAAGGTATTTGATCTAAGAGAGATGAAAATAATCATCAGTTCTTATATAGAATTTCCTGAAAGATCAAAATGCACATAAACTTTAAGACGGAAGTTACACGGTGAGTCTGGTATCAGTCTCGCATCAAATCAATCATGGATTGATCTCAGATTGACGGAAATTGGTTTAATATGCGTAGATTGATAGAGTGATGATTTGGATTGATGGTAATACTGATGCGAGACTGATACCAGACTAACCGTGTGATCTCGGTCTAAGCTAAATTAACTTACGAAATTGTTTTAATTCCTCCTTCTCTATACATATCCGTTAAGTCTTTCAATGTTTTCTATTGAATCATAAGGAAGATTTTCCAAAAAAATTCCATATTTGTTGGCTGCTGCAGTACTTCAATATTTCTGAATTTTTTTTCAGTGTTTCCATCATCAAAGACATGAAATTTACTGAGGTCAACAGTATATCTGCATCTGCAATATAATGTTTTTTCTTATTGTACAGTCTATTCTGTTGAGGATGTACCATTTACCGATTTTCTCCTCAAGTTTTTTTTCATAATATTCTATAATAGAGAATTTAATATTTAGTCTATATCTATATCAATCACGTTAATGAATATATATTACCAATTTGTGTCCAAGTGCTGACCTTGGTGACTCTAGGTTTCCTTGAACTCTGATTAACTGAAAGCAAAAATAATAAATAAATATGAAAAATCTTTCAGATTCAGGCAGTAAAGTCTTACCTAGTGAAACGGCCTATTCATCACAGGACACAAATAATGTGTTCATTAGCTAATATAATTGTATCCGATGATCTTACTGAAACAAAAAATGTTAGTTATATTTCACCTCAGTAAATCATGATCGCCAAGATTCCAATATACAGGATCATTAATTGATTCGCTAAGGAAAACATTCGCCTGAAAAATCCCAACGAATGATCTGGTTTTCAAAGCCAATTGAAAGTTATCAAACATATACAATATACATGTAGAATGTTATTCGATTAATTAGTAGCTGAAGTAAATATTCACTTACCTCTCAGCTGCAGAACACAAATAAGGCTCTCAGCCTTCTCACAATTTCTCTAAATGAAAAGTTTTCAGAAATAAATATGACATGAAACGTAAAACTGAGAAAAACCACCTAAATAAAAATAAACCGTTCCTAAATAAAGGTTATGAAATAGATCTGTGGTGAACGTCTACTGAACTTCTCCATGGCAGAGCCTCTCCTAATGATTAACAAGGGAGCTGAAGCAACCTTTGTGACTGAAAGTCGATCAAAGGTGATGGACCTTACCTTCTTTTCTAACTCTCTGGGAGACAAGATCCCGGATTGGAAGGTTTCTTATGAACCCTCAGGCTCTGACCACGGACATATTCAATTTTCAATTGAGTCTAATCCAAGAGCGACGGTGGACAACAACAAAGAATTAAAAAGGGCAAAGAGAGATTCCTGAAGGAGGGTCTGCGGTGAAGTCAAGTTTACCACGGAGAGTACCAGACTAAACATAATCCTCTCCAGAGATCCGTCAGGAGGGCTGGGATCTATCACTAGACCAGATGACCATCTTACGGATGGAAAGAGACGTTACAGGTCCTTGCGATGACACACATCGGATATCGTTTCAGAGTTTCATGCTTCCCAGGAGCAGACTTGTAAGATATGCCGGGAAGACTGTAGAATTGCTAAATTGACCATCAACCCTGGGATCGTGAGCTGGGCGATTCGTTCACACAAACCTTTCAAGGCTCCCGGCAAGGATGGCATCTTCCTGGTCTACTTCAGGAGGTGAAAGATGACATCCTGCCGTACCTGATTAGGCTTTTTAGAGTCAGTGTTGCCTGAAAATTTGTCCTGACAAGCTGACGTAAGGTTAGGGTTGTGTACATCCCTAAAGTTTGCTCACAACCCAACTCATACAGACCGATAAGCCTCACGTCTTTCGTTCTGAAAACCCTTGAGAAGATACTTGATCGCTACGACGGGGCAGTGTCCTATCACTGAATCGTCTGAGTGTGCACCAGTATGCCTTCCAGAGTGGTAAATCAACTTGATTCGTGGAATATTTTCGAAAATATGGATGATGTAGTATCCCTATCAATACATTGAGCTATGAACTGAGTGACATGAGTGACTACCACATCTCATGGGGGACTCATTAGTCACCCGATGCTGAACATGGTGAACGACTAGAGTCCAGTAACTCAAAATTTTATCCTTCCTTCAAGATGGGACCAAAGCCCACCATGGAGAGGGAGAAAAGACTGCACGGTGAACTAACATGGTTCACGGACGGTTCAGTTATGGGCGGATGCTCTGGAGCTGGAGTATATGGGGCTGGACCCAATGTGAGCATTTCGATGTCGCTTGGGAAATGCACCACTATATTCCAGGCGGAAGTGGTAGTATAACGACATGTGTTGTGGAGAATATTCACTTAGGATGGGGCAGCTCTGCCCCTCACTAACTAAAGAAGTCTTACCACTGAGTAGGAGTAAGCTCAGGACATTGACCGGCCTACTGCCCGGACACTGCACCCTGAGAATGCACCTGGACAACATGGGAGTTCTCCGCGAAAACCCTGTTTGTAGGAAATGTGGGGGGCAAATTAAACTGGCTCACATGTCATATTTAACTGTCTAGCCCACACACAATGGGTACTTCACTATTGGGGCGACGACACGAGCCTGAGTGACAGAAACCATGCGAAGTACCTATGTCAAGGGCCTATTCCTACTAGGAAAATGGACCTTATGTAGGTAGTTCACTGACAAGGCAGTGGGGATGCTATAGACATGATCATGATTATAGTGACCCTCATAACTCTTTCCCAAGCAGATCCCACAGAAGCTACTAACAACTTATGCGACTAAGGAGAGTCAGTTGTGTTCTTTGTCAACTTTTTAACTATATCCTTACGCCAGCTAAGACACAGCACTGTTAATTTTTGAGCGGACAGTGAATGGTGTCCACTACCCTCTAGATAGATTTTCGGCTCACTCTATCCACAGAGCTGGAAACACTTATCATTCAATTCAAATTGGCCAACGTGAACACGCGCGCCAAAGAGTACTTCACGTCATTGCTTTTTCATATTTTTTCAAGTTTCTTTGAGAAATCTGGCTATCAATATAGTCTGGCTATTAGATTTACCGTAAGACAAAATAAAAAAAATTGCGGTCCCCGGTTGGAACGCAATTGCTTACGCCTATTCTTCATATTCGAATGCATGTAATTGTATATAGATCTTCCAGATATAGTTATTTATAAATTGGCCCCAGGGCCACGATACAAACATTTCAACTCGAAAACAACGCTATTTCCTCGAACTGACTTATCCGTGCACATAATTGCCATGAATTTTCTTTTAAAACCTCACAATAATGACTCAGCACCAAATCCATGGCCGCTAGACGTAAACCGCAGCCAGCAAAAAACTTACAACCCAAAAAGAGCCACTTCTCCTCTGCGCATGCGCAATCTACTCGAGGCTGAAAGTCGTCTCAAAATCACACACCTCACACGAAACTTGGATTCTCGAAAACCATTGCTTCACGAGATATCTCAGCTTCAATCCACGTATGTGCGGACACTCCAACGGGTACTCTATGGAGGAATAGCATTCTGCATCTCAAAACCACAATCCTCTCAGACGAAAACTCCATCAGTTATATCACTTCTCGTCTGCTCATGCTTATAACAAAAAATTGGTTCAAGCACTGACGTGAAGTCAGAAGCTTTTACGCGTATATTTTATTGTCCATTCTTCTGTATTGGACACCCTTAATCGAATTTACCATGTTAAAGTATGTTGTCCAATCTCCTGTATCCCAGCAAACACAATTCTGTATCATATATATAACATATACATTTCAATGTTCTATGTTACATAGCAATGTAACATACCTGCTCCGTTCTTGTACCGCTCTACGACCGCTCTATGTCCGCCTTTCGTTACATAACATGAAACAAGTTTGCTATGTATCATGTATAGATCATGTGCGTTACATGTTACATTGAAAAGATAGCACTGGTATATTACATTTGTAATATTTCTGCTACATTCCCTTCTTGTAACATTTATGCAGCTGATACATTGATCCTATATAATAATTACATAGTTGATACGTACCTTTTATATGACATTGACTTAGCCGTTACGTTCTTTTTATGAATCATATATATATCTGATACATTTCTTTTACGTATTCTATACAGAGCTTATAAATTATTTTAAATTGCAATGATAATTTTCTAGGGAGCATATAGAATATTATGTAATATAAATATGTACCTAAAGGTTCAACCAGTTTTTCCAACAGTAGAGTGTTCAATTTCAAGACGAAAATGTCGAACGAAACTAGGGCCGTAAATCCATCATAAAAAAGTTTTATACAAAAAACTCGGTCATAGTTATATAACACTGGGTGAACCTTCACATATTGATATTGCATAATATATGCTCCCTAGAAAATTATCATTGCAATTTAAAATAATTTGTCAGCTCAGCATAGAATATGTAAAAGAAATATGATGATATAAACATAAAAGCAGAAAATTCTCTAAGCAAGTTAAATCATAATTCTTTATCGAAGAAAAACTTAACAAATTTCAAAATATCCACACCACACATTTACACTTCATTGAATTTATTTGAATCAGTTTGACTATCTTTGATTGGAAACAAACACTTGAGATTTTTAATTGCAAGTATTTATAAATAAAGGTGCATTTGAAAACTTTATCTTAATCGAAGAAAGCATTATTCTTTATCAGAAGATTTTATATAATAATAATTTACAAACAGTAAAACACAGAGAATATTATTTATAATTAATAAAGAGTTTCAAAATTGTTGAATGAAAGATAATAGAATTATTTGGAATCTTTAATCTGATTTATTTAAGTTACACAATTTTCAAACAGGTGATTACTCAATTTGATACTGATTTATACACTTTTCAAAATTATTCTATAACAACTAAAACGAATATGGAAGACATTATACATATCATATATCTAGGTTAATAAAAAAACAAAATAAAAATGAAATAACCCTGTGCTAATAACTTTACATACGAAATTTGTGTACAGAAAAGATGTTGAATCTATACCTACTCATAGAATTTCAATTGGATTAGTGTGTGTAATTCGTCTGTTGAATGACTTAATTACAAAATACCATCAAGGATAAAAATCGAACTGCATATAATTGAGCTCCGAACATGCAAGTTATACACACATATCATTATCAATCTACAAAAACATGCAGCAAATATATTATGTTATCAACAGATTGGCAAGTTGAAATGAAAGAGAAGATGTAAGGAACACAGAATAAACAGTAATATCAATTATCGTGAAAATAAATCAGGAGTATTTCCATATCATTTCCTTTTGAAATGAATTAATAACTTCAAACAAAACTCAAACTGAAAATAAAAATTAGCATACCTAGTAGCACAATAGATTTAATGGAATCTTACTTTGTGCTATTTTAAGGCAGAGAAAATCACTTGCTTTAATATTATTCCTCAAACCCGACCAGGAACAACTCATTGCAAACACATTGGTCATTATTCTATTCACCTTATCCTTAGGATATGCACCACCAATGGTCTGAAGGTATTTGATCTAAGAGAG
This sequence comes from Halyzia sedecimguttata, assembly GCA_937662695.2. NCBI lineage: Eukaryota > Metazoa > Arthropoda > Insecta > Coleoptera > Coccinellidae > Halyzia > Halyzia sedecimguttata. The sequence continues at coordinate 16,080,813 of OW569415.2, forward strand.
ATGAAAATAATCATCAGTTCTTATATAGAATTTCCTGAAAGATCAAAATGCACATAAACTTTAAGACGGAAGTTACACGGTGAGTCTGGTATCAGTCTCGCATCAAATCAATCATGGATTGATCTCAGATTGACGGAAATTGGTTTAATATGCGTAGATTGATAGAGTGATGATTTGGATTGATGGTAATACTGATGCGAGACTGATACCAGACTAACCGTGTGATCTCGGTCTAAGCTAAATTAACTTACGAAATTGTTTTAATTCCTCCTTCTCTATACATATCCGTTAAGTCTTTCAATGTTTTCTATTGAATCATAAGGAAGATTTTCCAAAAAAATTCCATATTTGTTGGCTGCTGCAGTACTTCAATATTTCTGAATTTTTTTTCAGTGTTTCCATCATCAAAGACATGAAATTTACTGAGGTCAACAGTATATCTGCATCTGCAATATAATGTTTTTTCTTATTGTACAGTCTATTCTGTTGAGGATGTACCATTTACCGATTTTCTCCTCAAGTTTTTTTTCATAATATTCTATAATAGAGAATTTAATATTTAGTCTATATCTATATCAATCACGTTAATGAATATATATTACCAATTTGTGTCCAAGTGCTGACCTTGGTGACTCTAGGTTTCCTTGAACTCTGATTAACTGAAAGCAAAAATAATAAATAAATATGAAAAATCTTTCAGATTCAGGCAGTAAAGTCTTACCTAGTGAAACGGCCTATTCATCACAGGACACAAATAATGTGTTCATTAGCTAATATAATTGTATCCGATGATCTTACTGAAACAAAAAATGTTAGTTATATTTCACCTCAGTAAATCATGATCGCCAAGATTCCAATATACAGGATCATTAATTGATTCGCTAAGGAAAACATTCGCCTGAAAAATCCCAACGAATGATCTGGTTTTCAAAGCCAATTGAAAGTTATCAAACATATACAATATACATGTAGAATGTTATTCGATTAATTAGTAGCTGAAGTAAATATTCACTTACCTCTCAGCTGCAGAACACAAATAAGGCTCTCAGCCTTCTCACAATTTCTCTAAATGAAAAGTTTTCAGAAATAAATATGACATGAAACGTAAAACTGAGAAAAACCACCTAAATAAAAATAAACCGTTCCTAAATAAAGGTTATGAAATAGATCTGTGGTTCAGTCACAATTACAGAGAACGTTATTATCTTGGCCCTCACATTCTAGAATTTTCGCCAGACATATGATATTTTTGATTTGTTTTTATATAACATATACGAACGTAAATATTATCATTCATATATTGAAAATATTACGTACATGATATTTAAATATAACGCGTACTTGTACAGATCTGAATGATATATCATATATATGATATATTTACATAACATACACGTAACATTAATAATATGATGGATATATTGTGAATGTTACATACATGATATGTAACTATAATACGTACTTGTATGTATCTGATTAATATAGCTTTTAGGGATGCTGGGACATGTAACATGTATGTTACTTTGGTGACATAACAATGTTACGTATATGTTATATGAATAATTCAGATAATCTCATAGATATATGAAATATTATGTATCAGATACATTGGTCCTGAGACGTATCAGCTATGTACATGATTTCTTAAAGATGTTATGTAACGGGAAGGCGCATATTACACTGTAGTTTGCTGGGATTGGACACTCTAAATTCGAATTTACCATGGTAAATTTGATTAAGGGTGTCCAATACAGAAGAATGGACAATAAAACATACGCGCAAAAGGTTCTGACTTCACGTCACTGCTTGATCCAATTTTTTTTTCTTGATTTTTTTGAAATTTTCTAAGGGCACGGTTCTTGAAAATTTTTTTTTCGTCATTTTTTTTCTAGGGGTATGGTTCTTACAAAATTTGAAAAACGTCTTTATGTTGATTTTCTACTACTAGTTACCAAGCTTCAATTCGATCGAATCTTTATTTTTTGAGTTATAAAGGAAATAATATTCCAGGTGGGTATAACTCGGAAACCGTTAGACCGATTATGCCCAAAAACGAACTCAACTCTCCCATTCGGATGCGCAACCTACCCTGAAAATTGGAAGTTCCTATCTCTTTTCGTTCGAAAGTTATCGAGGCAACGGTCACCCATCTACTGAACTCACACAAGGCTGCTCGAATCTCCAACAATATTTAACCGATCGTGTTAAAACTTGAAACTTGGCTGTAGAGTTAGGTTATAAAGGTCTTGCAAAATTTCAGCAATTTCAAACGAATAGTTACTGATATATAGAATTTTTTTTTCAATTTTCAATGATTTTTTAGAAATTTTCTACAAATACTATCCTCACGAAATTTTGCGAGTATTTTCGCATCGGCATTCTACAACTAATACCAATGTTTGAATTCAATCGGTTCAGTATTTTTCGAGTTAATGAGGAACAAAAACAACCAAATTTCAGATGGCTATAACTCTAAAACCGTTTTGCCGATTATGCTCATAAACAAACTGAAATGTCGCGATCTGATGCACATCCCAACCTGAAAACTTCAAGCCGCTATATCTTTCCGTTCTCAAGTCATCGTGACCACAAAAATATTTTTTAATAATTTTTTAATAATTTTCTAGCGATACGGTTCGCACAAAATTTCACAAACGTGCTTAGGTTCATATTCTACAACTACTCACCAAGTTTTGATTCGATCAGATTTATATTGGTTGAAAACAAAATTATTACTCGGAAAACACTGTTTCCGTCGTTACCGTCGTATTGGGATGCGCCTGAAAATTTCAAGTCGCTAGCTCTTTTCGTTCTCAAGTTATCGTGGCCGTTGCCACGATAACTTGAGACAGCTGGACGGCCGGCCGGACAGAATCAAATTTGACCTCGAATTCTTCATTGGGAAGTCGAACTAAATCGTTTGAGACCATTTTCGTCAAAAAATTCGAAAGTTACAGACATTTGGGCAAAATGATAACGCGATGTTCCCCAGAACATACGCGCAAAAATTGGTTCAAGCCCTGTGGACAGAAGCTCTTTGGCGCTCTTGTTCAAATAGACAAATTATATCTCCGAAAGTATTGGTTTCTCAGAGTTGAGAATTATATCAATGGATATCTATGATAGAAATGCCCCAGCAAACCACAGTGTAATATGCGCCTTCCCGTTACATAACATCTTTAAGAAATCATGTACATAGCTGATACGTCTCAGGACCAATGTATCTGACACATAATATTTCATATATCTATGAGATTATCTGAATTATTCATATAACATATAAGTAACATTGTTATGTCACCAAAGTAACATACATGTTATATGTCCCAGCACCCCTAAAAGCTATACTAATCAGATGCATACAAGTACGTATTATAGTTACATATCATGTATGTAACATTCAAAATATATCCATCATATTATTAATGTTACGTGTATGTTATGCATATATATCATATATATGTTATATCATTCAGATCTATGCAAGTACGCGTTATATTTAAATATCATGTACGTATTATTTTCAATACATAAATGATAATATTTACGTTCGTATATGTTATATAAAAACAAATCAAAAATATCATATGTCTGGCGAAAATTCTGGAATGTGAGGGCCAAGATAATAACGTTCTCTGTAATTATTACTGAACCACAGATCTATTTCATAACCTTTATTAACGAACGGTTTATTTTTATTTAGGCGGTTTTTCCCAGTTTTACGTTTCATGTCATATTTAGTTCTGAAAACTTTTCATTTATAGAAATTGTGAGAATGCTGAGAGGTAAGTGAATATTTACTTCAGCTACTAATTAATCGAATAACATTCTACATGTATATGTTTGATAACTTTCAATTGGCTTTGAAAACCAGATCATTCGTTAGGATTTTTCAGGCGAATATTTTCCTTAGCGAATCAATTAATGATCCTGTATATTGGAATCTTGGAGATCATGATTTACTGAGGTGAAATATAACTAACATTTCTTATGTTTCAGTAAGATCACCGGATACAATTATATTAGCTAATGAACTCATTATTTGTGTCCTGTGATGATTAGGCCGTTTCACTAGGTAAGACTTTACTGCCTGAATCTGAAAGATTTTTCATATTCTTTTATTATTTCTGCTTTCAGTTAATGAGAGTTCAAGGAAATCTAGAGTCACCAAGGTCAGCACTTGGACAGAAATTGGTAATATATATTCATTAACGTGATTGATATAGATATAGACTAAATATTAAATTCTCTACTATAGAAAATTATGAACGAAACTTGAGGAGAAAATCGGTGAATGGTACATCCTCAACAGAATAAACTGTACAATAAGAAAAAACATTATATTGCAGATGCAGATATACTGTTGACCTCAGTAAATTTCATGACTTTGATGATGGAAACACTGAAAAAAAAATTCAGAAATATTGAAGTACTGCAGCAGCCAACAAATATGGAATTTTTTTGGAAAATCTTCCTTATGATTCAATAGAAAACATTGAAAGACTTAACGGATATGTATAGAGAAGGAGGAATTAAAACAATTTCGTAAGTTAACTTATGGCGATTTCCATTGACACGCTCGGATCACTCGGAGCTGTCACACTGACATATTTGACAGATATTTTCGGTTCAATTGGACAGATGCATGACAGATGAGATCGATTTCGAGTGCTCCGAGCGTGTCAATGGAAATCGCCATTAGCTTAGACCGAGATCACACGGTTAGTCTGGTATCAGTCTCGCATCAGTATTACCATCAATCCAGATCATCACTCTATCAATCTACGCATATTAAACCAATTTCCGTCAATCTGAGATCAATCCATGATTGATGTGATGCGAGACTGATACCAGACTCACCGTGTAACTTCCGTCTTACAGTTTATGTGCATTTTGATCTTTCAGGAAATTCTATATAAGAACTGATGATTATTTTCATCTCTCTTAGATCAAATACCTTCAGACCATTGGTGGTGCATATCCTAAGGATAAGGTGAATAGAATAATGATCAATGTGTTTGCAATGAGTTGTTACTGGTCGGGTTTGGGGAATAATATTAAAGCAAGTGATTTCCTCTGCCTTAAAATAGCACAAAGTAAGATTCCATTAAATCTATTGTGCTATTAGGTATGCTAATTTTTATTTTCAGTTTGAATTTTGTTTGCAGTTATTAATTCATTTCAATAGGAAATGATATGGAAATACTCCTGATTTATTTTCACGATAATTGAATATTACTGTTTATTCTGTGTTCCTTACATCTTCTCTTTCATTTCAACTTGCCAATCTGTTGAAAACATATATTTGCTGCATGTTTTTGTAGATTGATAATGATATGTGTGTATAACTTGCATGTTCGGAGCTCAATTATATGCAGTTCGATTTTTATCCTTGATGGTATTTTGTTATTAAGTCATTCAACAGACGAATTGCACACACTAATCCAATTGAAATTCTATGAGTAGGTATAGATTCAACATCTTTTCTGTACACAAATTTCGTATGTAATGTTATTAGCACAGGGTTATTTCATTTTTATTTTGTTTTTTTATTAACCTAGATATATGATATGTATAATGTCTTCCATATTCGTTTTAGTTGTTATAGAAGAATTTTGAAAAGTGTATAAATCAGTATCACCTGTTTGAAAATTGTGTAACTTAAATAAATCAGATTAAAGATTCCAAATTATTCTATTATCTTTCATTCAACAATTTTGAAACTCTTTATTAATTATAAATAATATTCTCTGTGTTTTACTGTTTGTAAATTATTATTATACAAAATCTTCTGATAAAGAATAATGCTTTCTTCGATTGAGATAAAGTTTTCAAATGCACCTTTATTTATAAATACTTGCAATTAAAAATCTCAAGTGTTTGTTTCCAATCAAAGATAGTCAAACTGATTGAAATAAATTCAATAAAGTGTAAATGTGTGGTGTGGATATTTTGAAATTTGTTAAGTTTTTCTTCGATAAAGAATTATGATTTAACTTGCTTAGAGAATTTTCTGCTTTTATGTTTATATCATCATATTTCTTCTACAGATTCTATGCTGAGATAACAAATTATTTTAAATTGCAATGATAATTTTCTAGGGAGCATATATTATCCAATATCAATATGTGAAGGTTCACCCAGTGTTATATAACTATGACCGAGTTTTTTGTATAAAACTTTTTTATGATGCATTTACGGCCCTAGTTTCGATTGACATTTTCGTCTTGGAATTGAACACTCTACTGTTGGAAAAACTGGTTGAACCTTTAGGTACATATTTATATTACATAATATTTTGCTCCCTAGAAAATTATCATTGCAATTTAAAATAATTTATAAGCTCTGTATAGAATACGTAAAAGAAATGTATCAGATACATATATGATTCATAAAAAGAACGTAACGGCTATGTCAATGTCATATAAAAGGTACGTATCAACTATGTAATTATTATATTATTATTATTATTATTATTATTATATAGGATCAATGTATCAGCTACATAAATGTTACAAGAAGGAAATGTAGCAGAAATATTACAGATGTAATATACCAGTGCTATCTTTTCAATGTAACATGTAACGCACATGATCTATACATGATACATAGCAAACTTGTTACATGTTATGTAACGAAAGGCGGACATAGAGCGGTCGTAGAGCGGTACAAGAACGGAGCAGGTATGTTACATTGCTATGTAACATAGAACATTGAAATTTATATGTTATATGTATGATACAGAATTGTGTTTGCTGGGGCATCATGAAAGAAATTAAATTTTAAAAAAGTGTCGTTTGAAAAAAATGCTTCAAAAATTATCTTAAAAAAAAGAGCAATCTACAATGCTTCAATGCCTTAGTGCTTCAAAAATTGTCATTAAATTCATTCATCAAGATTAAATGAGCAATCTGCAATGATTCAACCTCGTGGAATGGGTTGTTGCAACTTACACTCGGTGCATAGTTTTCACAACTCGAAATACCTAAGTAAAGTATCATCGAAATATCTAGAGCAAAGTTGTAGACAATCATAGCAGATTGTTCATTTATTCCTGATATTTGGGTAGGTAGGGGATTACGAATAAATTATTTTAATAGTTCAAAATATATTAATAATACTATCCTCTTTTCATAATTTAATATTTATTAGTTCGTACCACAAACACATTCTTTTCTGTATTATGAACCTTAACTCAAAAGAAAAATGTTTGATACACAAATGTAGATCCATATTTCAGTATTTTCTTGCTAGCAACATTATGAAAATGATGTATATAGGAACATATCTCACTACTTAAGGAAGTAAAAGGTAATATTAACCTCAGTTGTCAACAAGCAGTAATTTTTTTTGATGATTCCATTATGTTCTTCTTTCCTATTGCCTCCATAAACTACATCAAAACAGTCTTGTATATATTCATAAATTCAAAAATCGAATACTTTCTTCCAAGAGAGAATAACAACTACGAATTGATAATCTCTAATAGCTATAAAAGATGGCATTTATAAATAGTGATCACAGACTGATTCTGTGTTCATATTCTGTGAATACATAGAACTTACGATGTTATATTGAAACTTTGAAACTTCATATCTCCGAAAGTATCAGCTTGTAAGAGTTGAAAATGATAACAATGGATTCTTATGATGAAATTGCATCTCAAAAAAATTTGAATTCAAAAGTATATGTAATGTAAAAAAAAATATATTTTTTCGTTACTCCGAAACTATTTGACCGATTTCGCCCAATAGCGAACTCACCCGAGATATTTACCCCTCAAATCTACTCCGAAAATTTAAACTATCTAGCTCATTCCGTTTGAGAGTTACCGTGTTAACGGACGCCCGGCCGGACGACCCGACAGAATTGATTTCGACCGCGGATTTTTGATCAGTGAGTCAAACCAAATCGTTCAAGACCATTTTCAGCCAGAAGTTCGAAAATTACAGACATTTGAGCAAACTGATTAGCACTCTGTTCCGAGGAACAAGAGCGCCAAAAATACCCTAAAGGGGTAACAGGAACTTCAAAATGGGCCCCACGGCTATGGTACGGACACTCCAACTCGGAAACAACGCTATTTCCCCCAAACTGACTTGTCCGTGAACAGAGTTGCCATGAAATCTTTAAAACGTCACAATATCGGCTCAACAATCACTCCTCCTCTGCACATGCGCAATCCACTCGTGACGTAAGTCCTCTCAAAATCACACACCCTACACAGAATTCCGATTCTCCAACACTAGTGGTTCAGGAGATATCGCATCTGGTATTCACGCATGCACGGACCCTCACCAGAGTATTCTATGGAGGAATAGCATCCTCCACCCCAATCCTCTCAGGCTAAAACTCCAGCAGTTAAATCACTCCTCATCTGCGCATGAGCATAACGAAAAATTCCCGGAAGTGGTAGCATGAACTTCATTAAAATAGGTTTCGGAATTTTAAGCAAAATATTCCGCAAAATAGTAGTAATGTTTTCAAGTCATGTGATTCTCCCGAAATTTTGTGAAGGTGTTTGCTTCGGTATTTTGCATTTAACTACCCAGTTTCAATACAATCAGATCAGTATTTTTTGAGTTATCGTGGAAACAAAATTTTGAATTTTTTATGCTAAATTTAAGATAGGTCGAGTAATCAGTTCCGGAAATATTCATGAGAAAAATTTCTATTCTCTAACTCCTTTCGTTCGAGAGTTATCTTGCAAACGGATGGCCGGACCGGGTGGACAGAATTGAATTTGACTTCGCTTTATTCATCAGTAAATCGAACTCAATCATTTGCGACCATTTTCGGCAAAAATTCGAAAAATACTGACATTGTGGCAAAATGATAACACATTATTCCTTGCGGAATATGCACCTGAAAGCAGCTTTATTACACTGTGTGAGTATGTGAAATTAGATGTGATGCTGGACTTTGAAGAAAATCCACATAAATCGAGTACAGATGCCTCCACAGCATTGAATGTCAGCCATACATTGATTCTAAACATACTAAATCAAAATAAAATGCTACGACCTCTACGACTGTTCCCAAGTCGCAGCAGTTAAACTCGGAGCTACTAGAACTCGGGGATCCGCGGTCTAGCTTCAGTGGAGATGGAAGTGGATTCCAAAAGGGAACCTAGTAAATGGGCGCCAGGCAAATTTAATTCTCCCAGATACCCCAGCGTAATGTTATAATTCCTAAATTCACCAAAATAATATTCACGCTAAAAACAAACAATTTATTCCAGTAGCTTACAACCCAGATATTTAGATTCAACAAAAAACTACTGTGAAACCCTGAATAGGGTGCAGCGGAAATTGTACGTAGATATTCTTCCTTGATTCGAATACGCGTCGCTTGAGCTCAGGCGTATCCACGTTTTCATCTATGATCATATACGATCAACACAAATAAAAAAAAAATGTGACATATAAAATAGTAACGCCAAATTTTTCTTGGAGATTTTTATATCGATTTTCAATTTGAATGTGAAACTATTATCTATGGAAGATGGTTGCCCTTCTTTAGGGTCCTGTAGAGGTCTTCGAACACCTGAAGTTCCGAAAAATCATCGCTTGGATTGCCGAACTAGGTTTCAAGAACCCTCCCGGCAGAAGAGCAGTAGCGAAGTTTCTATTTTAAATTTAAATATTGAAGGGATATCAAAGGATAAGTGCGATTACCTTGGTAAATTAGCGGACCAGCATGGTGCAGAGGTGATTCTTCTCCAAGAGACCCATACAGCAACAGAGGAAAATCTTCGAGAGAGGGGACTTCTGAAAGGTTATGTACCTACTAGTTGATTTTCTTCTAAGTCGAATTTACGGTCTAGCTTGTTATGTCAAAAATTCCTCTGTTCAAAATGTTGAGTTAATTAGGAAAGGTGAGATTGAAGGAGTTTTCTTCATTTCCTTCAAATTTTGTGACATTTCTGTCATCAACATTTTAAACCTCCAAATAGCTTTTGGCCAAGAAATTTCAATATAAATGTTAATCATCCATCAATTTACTGCGGAGATTTTAATTCGCATCATGTAATATGGGGATATGATGTTAATGATAGAAATGGTATAGCTTTGTCCGATTGGATGGAAGACAATGATTATTTCTTGATTTTCGATGCAAAAGATACACCTTCTTTCCATTCTTCAAGATGGAATAGAGGCTATAACCCAGACCTATGCATGGTTTCCTGTGATACTCCTTCTAAACCTATTTCAGTAAAACGTAAAATTTTAGGTGTTTTTCCGCGTAGCCAGCATAAGCCCATGTTATTAACTATAGGAAATGTGGTTCATCTTGCTCCCTGTTTGAATAAACCCCGTTGGAATTTCCAGAAGGCTAATTGGGTTCAATTCGCGAATAAAGTTGATAGTGACATAAGATGGATTCGACCAACTTATGACAATGAAGGTAGAAACAGACTATGCCCAAGTACGCCACGTACGCGACGCAACGTGGGAAAGCTAGCGTGCACACTTGACCCACGTACGCAACGCATATTGACATCAGTCGTTTTCATTTGTCAGTAGTACGATGTTTTCTGATTCAGATAGTGAATTTGAGGAAGATTCATTGAGTTTGTTGTTTGTACATGAATATGTCCGTGCCTCAAGAAAAAAAAAAGAATTAAGAAGAGAAGATGTTGGATACACAATATAAATAAAGACAGAGAGAAAAATGGAGAATATCATACATTGATGCGGAGACTAGAATCTGACGAAGACCGATTTTTTATGTACTTCCGCATGTCTAAAGTACAGTTTGAGGAAATTCATGGTATGATCGAATCCGATATACAAAAAGAAAATACACATCTTCGGAAGCCGATAAGTACCAGAGAAAGAGTAGCAGTTTGTCTAAGGTAAGTATAAATTATCTTTTTGCGCGTATGTTCTGGGAACATCGCGTTATAGTTTTGCCCAAATGGTGTTAATATATCTGATGCGTACTAGGAGCTTGGTTATCACTTCGTGAATATTCAGAAATGGCTCACCCATTTGTAACATTCTTAGGTTGGCCGTCTTTGGGCCTCCGCAAACTATATGTTCGGCAGTTTACTTTTTCGATCCACAGAGCCTGCATGTTTCGTCTGCTCATGAAATATATTATAAACAATAAATATTGAAATTGTTTAGGATAATTTTATTCTAAATGTATATTTTCGTAATAAAGTTGAATATTTTTTACAAGATTAGTATCAACGGAAATTTGAGTCTTAGGTATTTCAACTAAATATGATGGGGAAGAATATGATGTGTAGGCTTGTGAAAAACTTCCAGAAGAAGAATTTATATTTTCTTGGTTTTGGCTGATTATCTGATCATCAATAGTAACTGGTGCTCTCAAGATATTTTGTTGCAACTCTGCTTGTTTGAGCTCTGCTTCACTTACAGCTTTAAGCAAATTCATTTTAATTGGAATTTGATCCTGCTTTGAGAGCTTCTTTACCGTTTTACTCATACTTAAAAAGAAAGGTGGGTGACCCAAATACAGCCTATGTCCTAATAGGGCCTATATTTCAAATTTCCCGCTTCGCGATTTCAAATGGCCGCCAATGTTGGTAGAACTGTGCGCTGCATTAACTAACGCACGCAAGCACAGCAAGCAGCCCGTGCCGCGATCATCTTGGAATCTGCAGTCGAAAACAACTACGACGCGAAGCGTACGCTTGTATTTATAAAATTCTGGCAGAATAAACAGTAAGTATTTTAATTTTTATTCGTACTTGATTTTCTGTGCTTTGTCTATAGAGTAAATATACGTTTAGTCATCTGCTCACATAAGTGAAATAGCTGTAATATTGATGTATTCTATATAATTGATGTTCTGTGTACCCATGTGCCATGCCCTAGTAAGGCCTATGAAAACATTGTATAGGCCTTATTACGGCACAGGTACAGGCCTTTTTAGGACAATGTTTCATGTCAGTTAGAAAAGTAACCAAGTAAAATAGTAAACTATTATTTTTAGTAACATCATGGAGAACGGATCACCAGCTTCTACCACAAGGAAAAAAAGGGCTCAATGGACTTCACAACAGATGGAAAACGCTGTTAAAATGGTAGAAAGGGGTATATTATCTACATTTGCGGCTGCAGCCAGATATAACATCCCAAGAAGAACCCTACGCAACCATCTAAAGAGTGGTTCGACTATTCGAAAGTTGGGTCAGTCAGCTATACTGACTACAGAACAAGAAGCTGGACTTGTCAGAAGAATCATACGTTTGGCTGATGTTGGAGTGCCGATGACTTCAAAGATGTTGCACGCACAGGCCTTTTCATTTTGTAAAATTAAGAAAATTCCAAACACTTTCAATGATGCCAAAAATGCTGCGGGGAAGAAATGGTTCAGGTTATTTCTCAAGCGACATCCTGAATTAGCGCGTCGTAAATCACAGATGATGAATCCAGCTCGTGCTCAAAAATTAAATAAAGATATTGTTCACGATCACTTTTCCAAATACAAAAGTGTGCTGGATAGGCTTGGAATTGAACATAAACCTGAAAGCATTTACAACGTCGATGAAAAAAATTGTCGCATATCTTTGCACCATCAGCAGGAAGTTCTGACAGCCAAAGGGAGGAAGAGGGTTCACCAAATAGCGAATGAGCACGCTGAAAGTGTGACTGTGGTTGGCTGCGGAAATGCTATAGGAGCAGCTATTCCGCCAATGATCCTCTTCAAAGGTAAAAGACTCAAGCCAGAATTTGAAGATAATTTACCTCCAGGCTCTCTGGTGAAGATGACGCCGAAAGGAAGTATGATGACAGAAACATTCATTGAGTTTATTACCCATTTGCATAAATACAGAACATCAGGACCTTGTCTCCTCATATTTGATGGTGCAAAATGCCACCTGGACTTCACTATTGTCGAGGAAGCTGAGAAATGTGGCATTACTCTATATTGTCGTCCGTCAAATACCACCCATGAGTTACAGCCCATGGATAAATCTGTATATCGTTCTCTTGAGCACCATTGGGACCAAGAGCTAATTAAATACGTCAGTCAGCATCCTGAACGAACCCTTAACAAGACAAGCTTCAATGTCATTCTCTCACAAGTATGGCCGAAGTGTATGACTATTACTAATATCTCGAATGGGTTTCGTGCGACAGGGTTGTATCCATATAATCCAGATGCTATTCCTGAAGAGGCGTTTGCACCCTCTGCGTTGTCAGAACTTCCAATTCCTACAAACAGTGAGAATATTGATGTCTTATCTAATGAATCGAGGGAACAAGAGATTTCAACTGCAAATGTGGAAGATTCAGGAGGATCAAGCACTGATACTGAGAATTTGCCACTGTCCTTGCTCTCAAAAAACAATCCGAATGCTGAAACTCCACATAAGATTGAGGATCAATCAACCACGTGTGAGATGCATGAATTTTTGCCAACATCAAAGTTTAAAGTTAAAGCGACTGCTCCTCGCAAAAAGTCTCTGAATTACAGGGCTCAAGAGGTAACAAAAGATTTGTTTGGTGGCAATGCTACAAATTCCACATCGCAAATTATTGAACCATCATCAAGAATGGAAGATGTTTCTGTTTCTTCTTCCAAGACTCCTTCTTCGACAGCGGATAAGCTTAAGGGATCTAAAACAAAACGTCACGATAACAAACTTTCTTGGTACTGCCCAGCTTGTAAAGAAGATCGAGTTGATGATATGCGACAATGTCTTACTTGTGGCGTTTGGTATCATGAGGTCTGTGTTGGACTCACACCCGATGAAAACATATTTTACTGTTCAGGAGATTGTTTAAAAAAAAAGATGAAAAAGGCTGATTAATATAGATAGTGAACTCGTTAAGTCTGATCTAAAATGACCAAAGATAATTAATGCAATCTCATTAGATTTAATATACTCAAGTATTGAATGCGTTTCGTTTTAATTCAGAAGTTGAATGTTTACTTATTTTTCAGGCTTTATTGAGACATAGGGTTCCCAATACGGCCAAAGTGACATTTTAGTTATTTATGTTCACAAAAGTGTGATTTTTGTTTATAAAGCAATTTTGTTTGATTTATTACAAAGTTTAATAAATAAATATAATTATTTCAAATTACCAGTGAATTTTTAGAATAAACTTGCTAGTTAGGTTATCAGAAAAATAAGGTAGGCCTTATTTGGTGACCTTACCTAATGTGTCTAAATCATCCATTTCCTGTTTTTTACTTCTTCTTGCGTGCGAGTTTTTCATAATTTCCACCAAATCGGCCAAGTTATTGTCCCTACTAGAACTGGCCTTTCTTTTGCTTGATGGATTGGATGTGGGAGTGTTGGTGTGGGATGGAGTGCTATCAGAGGAAAATAAATGAATTTCTTCAAGGGGAACGCTCTCTGGAGAAGGAAGAGGGGAATTTGCATTAGATACAGCAGCATCCAGGTTTCCGGTAGTATGACGGCCTTCTAAATATGGCTTCAAAAACGACATCTGTTCCTCAAACCGCCAAGGCGCAATAATTTTCCCAGCTTGTCCACTTTTTTTCTTGCATCGTTTCATAGCATTGTTGAAGCAATTTCGCAACTTACCCCAATTTTCTCTACACATTTCAACTGCAACAATAATAATAAAAATTCTTATAAAGTCAGTAGCTTTTGCGCACATGTACCATTGTCTATTCGAGCCTCATACAAAGTCGATAATGCTGAAATTATAGTGACTGTAGGCCTAAGTTTTGGTTCGTAGTAGGGACAGTAGGTACCGAATGGGTTCCAAATAGTGGGACAAACGCAGCGTATGAAAGGTTTCACCCAGGTCCAATTACAATAAACGACTGTGTGACTACTTTGAACGGTTCTTGGACCGTCTCAATTGCAAACCAAAAGAAGCCCTATATTCCCATATGGGAATATTCACTGTGTTATTTACTATTCACACAGCATCACCTAGCCCTAAACATACCTAATTTTTAAAAATTTGTATTATTTATTTTACAGATTCCTAGCTACGGGTAATTCATTTCGGAGCATTGGATTCAGTTATCGCATGGGTTTTTCTACTATACGTATAATTGTGCAGGAGGTTTGTGAAGCGATTTGGAAACATCTTGGACCTATCGTGATGCCGCAACCCACAGCGGAAATGTGGAAACGAATAGCAAATGATTTCAACCGCTTTTGGAATTTTCCAAACTGCATAGGAGCTCTAGGTGGTAAACACGTGAACATAAAGTGTCCAATTAAAGGCGGCTCAGATTATGGGAACTACAAAGGTCAAAATTCCATAGTTCTTCTTGCTTTGGTAGATGCCCATTACAAATTTGTAGTGATAGACGTGGGCTCCTACGGAAGAAATAGTGACGGGGGAATTTTCGAAAAATCAACACTGGGTAAACTTTGGATCAAAAGAAATTGAACATACCAGAAGATCGACCTCTAATGCCAGGATCAGAACCATTGCCGTATATTATAGTCGGCGCTGAAGCATTTCCCCTTAAACAATATTTACTGAGACCTTACAGCAAAAATGCTTTGCTCAATAATGAATCGAATAAAATTTTCAATTATCGATTGTCTAGGGCCAGAAGAATCGTGGAAAACGCATTTGGGATATTGAGAGCAAGGTGGCGGGTATTTCAAGGGCCTGTTCAGGTACAACCAGAAATGGTGGACAAAATAGTTCTAGCAGCATGCTGTCTCCATAACTATTTGGGCACCACTTTTGAGCTGCAGGATGAAAGAGGAACAGAACCTACACCACAACAATCATTAAATACATTGGATGGTCTTAGAAGGAATCACACGCAATATGCATATAATATCAGAGAAAAATTCAAACAATATTTCATCTCAAGCGAGGGTTCAGTGCCATGGCAATTAAATATGGTGAGAAGAGGATTACAAAATCCACCCAACGAAAATGATTATTTCATGGATTATTTCTACTATAAAAATAAAATGTATTAATAAATAAATGAAATGTTTTTTATTAACATTATGTGTATGACTTATGAAACATCAACTAGTACATAAGAAGCAAGTATGTACCTAATGACTTTAGAGAGACTACAACTCTGACTACAAATAAATACTCATGTCATTTCGAGTTAAAGGACAACAGGCTAAATTCGCATCATTTATTTTGGTGATTTGTTAAAAAAGTAATGAATGCATTTTGATAAACTTTTACCAATCATTAATATCATAAATAAATAAGCAAACAAAAAAGGAATATGAAAATCCAATAGGTAATTGAGAAATTCGTGCAAAAATATCATACACAAGTATAGGTACCACCTACCTACGTTATGAAATTGTAATACAATCATATTTATATAGAAGGACTATTAGATCTATATAAATATATACGGGTCGTATTTTTACCTCCTTTTTTTAAAGTAAATTATACAGAAATACCCCACATATTCATTTATTCAGTATTAAACGTACCTATACTGTGTATATATACTTACATAACCTACCCAATTCGAATTCCTACAGTACAAATTTAGTAGCATGTAGATACTTGCTACAGAAATACCCACACATATTCAATTATTCAGTATAAAACGTGCCTATATTGTAGCCAATTCTTACAGTACAAATATGTTTTAGAAAATTATAGTAACAGGTAGGTACTTGCCAGGTTTGCCAATTTTCTGGGCTATTTCTTCCCATGCTGCATTTCTCAATGTAGCATCGCGATATTCCGCGGATTTAATATTGTAAATTACCTCGTAATTCTTAATTAAATCGATGAATTGTTCATCTGCCATCTTTTCAAAATCTAACTGACGTGTTTCGAATGTAAATTTCTATAGAAACACACTAATCTACGCCACCTTGGCATCTACAATCCCCTACACCTTCCCCCGTCGATCTGGATCGGCGGATATCGCGTTGCGTGGGCCGCGTGGGATAGCATTGCGTATGATAGCGTCGGTGTAGTGTGTTTCTTGGCAAATAAATTCAAGGGTCCAGATATCGCGTTGCGTCGCGTACGTGGCGTACGTGGGCATAGTCTGTTTCTACCTTTACTATAGATTTGTTGGTGTAGTAAAAGCTTCAGCTAAGAAATTCATTCCGAGGGGTTTCCGTCAAGAGTATATTCCTGGTTGGTCAGTTGAAGCAGAAAATTTATATAAGGATTATCAAAATTCCCCAACTAATGAAAAATGCGAGAAGCTAATAAATTCGATAAATACAAGTCGTACGGAAAAGTGGAATAGTGTAGTTTCCGATATGAATTTCACACATTCGAGTAGGAGTACATGGGATATTTGAGAAAATTAGGGGAGGCTACCCCTCTAACATTGTCATCTTACAAAATTGATCCTGAATTGATTGCTTGTCGACTAGTTGATGTTTCCAATTCGGTTGAAATTTCAAAATCAAAAATCAAGGATATGAAGCATAATTTGCACAAATTTAGGACATCATCTTCATCTGTAGACAGTATCTCGAAAATATTCAACTTGGATGAATTAAAAGCAGCACTTAAATGCACTAAATCTCGAAAAGCAGCAGGATTTGATGGAATTTATCCTGAGTTCATCAAACACTTGGACAAAAAAGCCTTGTCCTGGTTATTATCATTCTATAATAATATTCTGAATACAGGAAATATTCCAAAAGAATTCCGCAAAGCGAAAGTCATAGGAATTTTAAAACGTGGAAAGGATTCTTCTGATCCTAGCAGTTATCGACCCATTAGTCTGTTGAGTGTTCCTTTTAAAATTTTAGAAAGATTGATTCTTTTTAGGATTGAATCGTCTGTAGAAGACGTTCTACAGAATTGCCAGGGGGGCTTCAGGAAAAATAGATATTGTTATGATCAAGTGCTTAGTCTAACTACATATATCGAAACAGGTTTCAATAGTAAAATGAAAACAGGAACAGTATTTGTGGATTTGTCAGCAGCATATGACACGGTATGGAAAGATGGTTTGATTTTTAAACTTTATACTCATTTAAAGTGTAGCAAAATGGTTCGATTACTCGAAAATATGCTCTCGGATAGAAGGTTTCGTGTTTTTATTGATAATAATAGTAGTAAATTCAAGAATTTGAATAATGGTCTCCCACAAGGTTCAGTTTTAGCACCTCTTCTTTTCAATTTATATCAGTGTGATATTCCTGCTACTTCGTCTGAGAAATTCATATACGCTGATGACATTGCCCTTGCATTTCGTCATTCTGATTTCGAAAGTATAGAAAATAATCTCTCTGCAGATTTAGATATTCTGAAAAAGTACCTATTTCAGTGGCGTTTGTGTCCGAATCCAAATAAAACTGAGGTTTCTTGCTTTCATTTGAACAATCACCAAAAATATAGAACATTGAGTGTAACTTTCGGTGATTCTTTTTTGAGACATAATTTTTATCCTAAATATCTAGGAGTGAAACTAGATTCATCTTTGAATTTCAAAGCCCATTTAGATGACTTGCCTCTGAAGTTGAAAACGAGAAATAATATTCTACAGAAATTAGCTGGTACTTCATGGGGTGCTGATGCAGCTACTCTTCGAACGGCAGCCTTAGCCTTGGTTTTTTCTGCCGCTGAATATTGTTGCCCTGTCTGGTTTAATAGTGCTCATACTCAAAAAATTGATGCACAGTTGAATTCATCTATGCGAATCATCACTGGAACTATTAGATCTTCACCTATTCATTGGTTGCCAGTTCTTTCAAACATTGTCCCGCCCCACATTCGCAGGCAGACTGCTGTTTCAAATTCTTGGAATAAATTGCATTCTTTTCCGAATTCATTTCCAATTATCTCCTACATTCCAGGCAATAAGATTCCGAGATTGAAGTCACGAAACCCTTTATGGTCCAACTGTTTTCTTAATTCGAATAAAAGTGACAAGGAAGTTTGGCGGTCTGAATGGATTTCTTGCAATTTATTCAACAAAGATTTAATTTCTGATCCTTCAGATAGAGTTCCGGGGTTTGATCTTCCAAGGAGAATATGGTCTATTCTGAATCGTCTAAGAACTGGTCATGGTCGTTGCAACAGCATGCTTTTCAGGTGGAACTCAGTTGTGAATGCGGGGAAGCAGAGGAAACCATAGATCATTTAGTTAATAATTGTCGCATATATAGATTCAAAGATGGTTTCAGGGCTATTCATAATGTTTCTGAATCTTTTTTAGAATGGGTATCGAGTTTCAAAACTATTTAATGAAATATAGAATATTCCATTTTAATTTGTTCGTTTTCTCCCTTTGTTTTTTCCTTTTCCAGATTGGGTTTCGGAACTTGGAGAATCTTCTCTGCTTGTTGAAGGAAGAAGCGATAATGAAGAAAAAGATGCCCTTCAATATTTAATATTTCAGCATATTTTGTTAACAAAATCAATTTTCATAAATCACAACACTAACGGTGAGATAGGGTTTTTTTGCTGAGGTTTTTTCCCTAAGCTCTAGTATCATATTATATCAAATAAAATGGTACCCCGTTACACTAACCTCTGCTAACACTTCTTTCATACACATGCTTTATTGTTAGATACAAAACAAATTGTAATGCTCAAGTTCAAAAGAATATATATATATATATATATATATATATATATATATATATATATATATATATGTATGCGAATTGTTCTTTTCACGGACATTTTGATGCAACAATACGGTTATTCGCGGACATTTGGTTCTTTCACGGACGGTCCGCGAATAACCGAGGCAAGAATTATACCATTCAAGGACGGTCCGCGAATAACCGATGCATGGCATGAATCCGTCTAATCGAGGACCTTTTAGAAAATCTTTATGTTTCTTTCCTATTAAACTTTTATTTAGCGAATTTGGAAGAAAAATCAAACTAGCTTATTAAATTTATTATTTTGACACTTTATGTACAAATTAATTATGCGCTTATATCTGGAAGCTCTTAATCAAGTTCGAATGTTCGTATGTGGGCAATTTATTGGTTTCGAAATGTTCAAACTTTTATTCAGCTAATTCTTGTTTATTTAGGTATGGCTTTGAAAATTTGCATGTTTGCTCATTCCTGGAGACAAGGCACGAGAATATCCACGATGCCGAATTTCATAATGGCCGAACTCATAAGAAAAAAAAATCATACTTAGCTCATATTGGGCATATGTATTTAGTCATAATAAAAATATACGAAAATGGCCGCCATGCATAATAAATGAAAGTCAGTACTTTTTGGCGCCCTTGTTCACGTTAACCAATTTGTATTGAATGATGAGTGCTTGTTGTTCAGTGGAGAGAGCTTATCGGAGATCTAGTCAGACGGTAGTGGCCACCATGCATAGTTGGCTAAAAAATTAACAGTGCTGTGACTAAGCTGACGTAAGAAACAGTAACAAAGCCTACACATAACACAACTGACTCCCCTAACACGCACAAACTCCTAGGAGCTTCTGACGGGGCTCTTTGGGAAAGATCTAAGAGGGCCACTATACTAATATTCATCTCATTACCAAGCACGCCAAAGCAGATTGATCCCACGTCAGTCCATTTATAGCTTTTTAGCTTCTCTGTGAAGGCAATCTGCATTGGCGTGCTTGCTAATGACACGATTATGACTATACTAATCCTCCTAGGTCTTTCCCAAAGAGACCCCTCAGAAGCTCCTAGGAACTTGGGCGAGTTAGGAGAGTCAGCTTTGTTCTGTGTAAGCTTTGTTACAGTATCCTTACTCCGGCTCAGGTACAGTACTGTTGATTTAACCCAACTGTGCATGGTGGCGACTACCGTCTGACTAGATCTCCGGTTCGACCTATTCTAATTGGTTGAAGCGAACGATCGCGCCAAAGAGTACTGACTTTACGTCAGTTCTTTTGAATGTGCTTTTTATATTTTCTTGACAATTCTGTTCATTACTCCAATTTAGTCTACACCTATCAGTTTTACCTTCGCTCGTAATAAGAAAAAAAAGATATTGGTCAGGAAACCGTCAGGAACGAAATTCCTTGCACCTATTCTTCAAATCTTAATATAACTTAATGTAGATCTTTAAAAAAAAGTTATTTATAAATTCTTCCCAAGAAAACGGAACAAAAGACTCATATATTGGCACAGCACCAGATTCCCATGACTACTCATAGGAATTCACTCGCATCCTAGCACAAACAACACCATAAACTGGCAGCTTACTCATGCGCATGCACAGTTCACTCCTCACTGATAGTGCTCTCTATATATTGCTGCCAGCATCCAAAACCTCGAACAAAAAGTCTGCTCATATGGAGAGCGAAAAATTACTGAAAGGGGCAGCGTGAATTTCAAAATTGGCTCTACCATTGGCCACAGTAAAGACACTTTAACTAGAAAACAATGCTATTTCCCCCAAATTGACTTGTATGCTCTTATAATAGCCATGAATTTTCATTTAGAACCTCATATTCTCGGCTTAGCATCAGACCCATGACCAATAGACGTAAACCACTTCCAATCTAACCCATACAACCTAAAATACAGCAACTTCTCTTCTGAGCATGCGCAGTCCACTCGCAGCTGAATGTCCTCCCGAAATCACACCTAACATTAAACTCCGATTTTCCAGCACCAATGACCTAGGAGATATCGCAGCTCAATCTACGCATGCGTGGGCTCTCTCAAGGAGATTCTATGGAAGAATATCATCCTCCATTTGAAAACCCAACTCCCCTCAGCCCAATACTCCAGCAGTTAAATCACTTTTCGTCTGCTCACGCGCATAACGAAAAATAAACGAAATTGGCAGTGTGAATTTCAAAATTGACCCAAGAAGCACGTGAAGTATCCATTTCACCTCGGAAACTATGCTATTTCCTCGAAACTGAGATGCACACCCATAATTGACATGAGGTGTTAATAATGGCCTTCCAGTTCCTCCCAGGTCACTCAACATTCATACAAATTAAAAATCCCCACATTGTTCATTTTGCAAAACCATGCTTTGTACCTATATGCAGGACACGCATTGAAATGCAATAGGAATTTCTCGTTGTAAAAGAGCCAGTAGGTATTTGGAATTTCATATTGAGATTTGTTTTCTGTAGCGTCTGTTTTTCATGAAATTGTGTACATGTCATTATTGGATACCTAAATGCCAAATTTAGACTGAATCTGATATGTAGTTCCGGAATTTCAAGCAAAATATTCCGCAAAATAGTAGAATATTTTATAAATTTTTTTTCGTCATGCGATTCTCCAGAAATTTTGCGAAAGGCTGTTTGTTGGTATTTTTTTCAACGAACTACCAAGCTTCCATTCCATTATATCCTGTTTTTTGGGCGCATGTTCTAGGGGAACATCGTCCTATCATTTCGTCCAAATGTCTGTAATTTTCGAATTTCGAGCTGAAAATTGGCTAATAGACTAATTCGGACTCCCTGATCACGAATCCGGTGTCAGATTTTAGGGTGCCGTCCGGCCGGCCGGCCGGCCGTAGGCACGATAACAGGAGCACCGAAGGTCCTATCGACTTCAAACTTTCAGGGTAGGTTTCTGATCAAAATGCGACGGTTAAGTTCGTTAACGGGCAAAATCGGCCAGACGGTTTAGGAGTTATAGACATTTAAAATTTTGAGGTTATTTCCCTGATATTTCAGGAACTAAAGAAGATGTTGAATCGAAACTTTGTAGTCAGTTCGAGGATATAAACGCGCAACTTTTGGCAAAATTCTGTTATGATCGAAATGTTGGTAATTTTTAAAAAAATATTTCTTTTAATTTTTTCGAAAAAAAAATTTTTTTTTCGTGAACTATTCATCAGATTGCAACAAAAACTTGTACTAACGTCAATTGTAGTATTTTGCAACATTGTGCAAAATTTTGGCTCTATACGATTTCAATTTCTGGAGATATAAGACAAAATGTGTCAAATTTCCTGGGTCTCTCTCAGTATTTTCATCGATTATTCTATGAACTCTTTGAATTCCACCGAAAACAAATTCAAAGACATAAACATAAAGAATCAAGTCATAGTTTAGACGTCGAAAGAAGGACGATGTTGATCGACTTGAAAAGGTACCTATTTCAAGAAATGCAATAATGAAATGCTTAATTTTTTTTATGGTCACAGAAAATCGTCACAAAAATCTATTTACCTCATTTGACGGCTGTTTGTCAAATCAATTAATTCCAATGATTGATGTCAGATTTCCTACATACCAAGTTCAAACACATTTTATTATATGGAAAACACTTATTATGATCACGTTCTACAGGAATTGATACTAAATAGAAGCTAGATGAAGATTATTGTAATGGAAAATTTGTGTTCCAGAATAATATTAAGGTATTCAACATGATACTGGTTTTTTTCTTTACTGGTCAGTACGGGCCACAAGGAACATGCGCCCAAAAGCTCCTGTCCACAGGGCTTGAACCCATTTTTTTTTAGTTATTGGGAAAAAATAATTCACAAATCTCTGATTTTTTTTTCTGAACGTGTTTTCCGGATAAATACAACACTTAGCATGTATATAAAGGTCGTAATTCTACAATCTAGTGCTAAATTTCAGACAGATCAAAGTATAGTAATATCGTAAATAAAGCAGAAAAAAAGCTCAAGCCCAAAATGACCATAGCTCCAAAAACACAGGGTGGATATTGCTCATTAACTAACTTAACAGAGATATTTACGATCCAAATATACCCTGCATATTTCAACTATCTAACTAATATCCTTCGAGATGTATCGTCCTTACGGACGGACGGCTGGACGGACGGACATAATTGGATTTGACCCCGGATTATTCATCAATGAGTCGAACCCAATCGTTTGAGACCATTTTCGCCAAAAAATAACAAAAATACATGTTGCTGGCGGAACAAGCGCGCAAAAATGAACATTGCGAAGTTTGAAATGGTTGCCATAATACATATGAACAAACGAATCTGATTTAGCTGATATTCGGTATGCTGATAAAAATATAAGGAAATAAAAAAAATACTGCAGTCTTTAGCAGGGGTTTAACAGGGAGAGCCAAAAGTTTGAGAAACCCTGGTCTAAGGTTCCATAACTTTCACGGGCCGATAACTAGAGGTTTCTGTTTACAGTGACCATTTATCGATATCGACTATTTGCGGTTTCCATTCTAATTTCTAACTTGAGTTGAAAAGTTCACTTGTTGCTATTTGGTTAAAACTAATACTTGCAACTGAAGTATCATTTAATTCAACTACCTCATCAAATGAAAAAGTTCATGACTTTATCAATAACATTTCCATATCCCGATTCATAAGAATTTGAAGATCTCCCATGAAAATATTCACAGATGAAAAAACAAAATGAGAGAGATTAAGGTGAGTTTGAATAAAACTTATAATTTACTAGTGTTAGTACTTAGGAATTTATGATTTGCCATTTCTTTCTCAAGAACAATATCAAATTGATTTTCCTTTATCAATAATATCGTTATTTTCAAGTTGCCTCTAATATTTCATTTTTTTTTCAGCAAAAGCACCTACAATAAACCTATGTAAATATTTATTGACACTGATTTTAAATCCCGGCAATCATCCCGAAGACATTTATAGTAGAGCTCACTTCAAGAAACTTCATATTGTATTTTATATTCTACTTTGATTGGCTCATTAATTACAGTTCGTATAATATGCTGCTGACGAATCATAATGATTGACGGGGTAATCAAAGTGGGTCAGTAACATACCTACAAGTGTCGCATCCACCAATATTGCCGTTGGCATAAAGCTTCCACCATCTATCTTATACCTCTCACACTGAAATAAAACTCGATTTTCAATCATCATTGCTTACGAAGCAATCAAATATTTCTCGTGTATAGATACTTACTTTATCATAGCTCAAATTCCTCCTTGCTTTTTTGGTGCTCTTGTTGCTCAGAACAGAGTGCTTATCAATTTGCCCAAATGTCTGATATATTCGGTTGAAAATGGTGTCAAACGTTTCTAATTTACCATGATAAATTCGATTAAGATTGTCCAATACAGGAAAACGGACAATAGAATTCACCATGGTAAATTCGATTAAGAGTGTCCAATACAGAAGAATGGACAATAGAACATACGCGCAAAAGCTCCTGACTTCACGTCAGTGCTTGAACCAATTATTTTTTCGTAATTTTTTTAAATTTTCTAGGGGTACGGTTCTTGCAAAGTTTTACAGACGTCTTTATGTTGATATTCTACAACTAGTTACCAAGCTCCAATTCAATCGAGTCTATATCAAGGAAATAATATTCCAGGTGGGTATAACTCCGAAACCGATGTACCGATTATGCCCAAAATTAAATTGACCCTCCCATTCGGATGCGCAACCTACACTGAGAATTGTAAGCCCCTATCTCCTTTCGTTCGAAAGTTATCAAGGCAACGGTAATCCATCTTGCTACTGAACTCACAGAAGGCTGCTCCGATCTCAAACAATATAGATCCGATCGTGTTCAAACTTGAAACTTGGCAGTAGAGTTAGGTTCTGAAGGATCTCGCAAAATTTCATCGATGGTGGACGAATAGTTTCTGATATGTAGAATTTTTTTCAATGATTTTCAAAAAATGTCCTAGTTATACGATCCTCACGAAATTCTGCAGTAATTTTCGCGTTGGCATTCTACAACTAGTAACCTTGTTTGAATTGGATCAGTTCCGTATTTTTTGAGTTATTGAGGAAATAACCACCAAATCTCAGATAGGTATAACTCCAAAACCGTTGGGTTGATTATGACTATAAACGAACTTAAATGTCGCATTCGGCTGCGCAACCAACCCTAAAAATGACAAATCACTATCTCTCTCTGTTCTCCAGTTATCTTGAGATATATAATATTTTTTCGAAATTTTTTTTTAAATTTACTAGTAGTACGATCCTCAAAAAATTCCTTACACGCCCTTATGTCGATATTCTCCTACTAGATACCAAGTTTCAATTCGATCGGGCGTGTATTATTTGAGTTATCGAGAAAATAATATTCCAGATGGTCATAACTCCGAAATCGTTTTGCCGATTATGCCAAACAACGAACTTAACTCTCTCATTCAGGCTTGGCGCAACCAAGCCTGAAAATTTCAACGCAACGGTCACCCATCAAACTACAGAACTTATCCAATGCTGCTCGGATCTTCCAAAAAATATACATCCGATCATGTTCAAACTTGGAATTTGGTAGTATAGTTAGATTTTGAAGGCTCTCACAAAATTTCAGTGATGACAGGCGAACAGATTCCGATATATAATTTTTTTTTCAAATTATTTTTATTTTATTTTGTAGTGATACGATTCTCGCGGAATTTTGCAAGACTTTCCGAGCCGGCATTTTACAACTAGTAACCAAGTTTGAATTAGATGGGTTCTGTATGTTTCGTCATATTGAAGAAATAAAAAACAAATTTCAGAAGGGCATAACTCCAAAACCGTTTAGCCGCTTATGCCTATTAATAAACACAAATGTTACATTCAGATGTACAAACTACCCCGAAAATTGCAAGTCGCTATCTATTTCCTTTTTCGGGTTATCGTGACGAAAATAATATTTTTTGATATTTTTTTTCAAATTTTCTAGCAACACGATTCTCACAAAATTTCAGAAACGTCTTCGTAATTGTATTCTACAACTTGCTACCAAGTTTCGATTCGATCGGATCTGTATTGGTTGATGACAAAATTATTACTCAGAAACCGTTAGGCCGATTATGCCCATTAACGAACTTGTCCGTCGTATTTGAATGCACCTACCCTGAAAATTTTAAGTCGCTATCCCTTTTCGTTTTCAAGTTATCGTGGCAACGGCTGGCCGGGCGGCAAAATTTGGGCAAAATGATAACGCGATGTTCCCCAGAACATACGCGCAAAAATGGTAAATAAACGAAATATGGCATTATAAGGAGAAAAAAAAATTTAATATTAGATGCAGACTTGAAATTAAACTTATTATTGATAAAGCAAACTAGATATTCGTCTCGAAAAAAAAATGGCAAATAATAAATAAAATACTAATAAATTATCAGTTTTATTCAAACTTACCTATTAGATTGACTAACTATCATCTTTCGAAATGTGTTTGCTTCGGAGGAATCCGAAATTTAATAATCCGAATTGATGGATACTACTTGAAATTCTTCCTGAATTTCAAAATAATCATTCTGGTTCAAGGCTATATTGTGCAACACTGCCATAGCTACAATAACGGTAAATGCACAATCTAACTTCACTCGAAGTTACACAGCAAGACAGACAAATATTCTCTTCTACACACAAATGATCTTTCTACTCTATATGACGTTTCTTGAAGTGAGATATTATGTTAATGTCATTTCTACAGTGAAAAATTGAGTAATGTAATACATAACCATCCTTGAATTTTGAAATCACCATTTTTTTAACAATAATCAAATCATTGACTCGAAATCATCCTGAAAGAGAAGATGAAAATTTCATCGGAGACCTCAATCTATAATGTTATAATACCAAAAATAACAATTGGACAATATTGGCGACAAAATTTGTGCTTTGTCTTTGATCGAAAGTTCGTCGAAGAAATTAGTCGATTAGGGTGTTATTTCGAAAACTACTCCTGGGATAAAGTTGTGATTAGGTATGTATGTGAAGCATAGAGATTTGAAATAATTCAAAACGGCATCAAATATTAACAACCATAATTATTCACTGATGAACATTTTATTAGATATTTCAGTTTTCAGTCCATAAATTTATTAAATCTGATAATATTGACAATTTTGGTGAACAAATCTGTGATATTGTTGATATATCGAAAACACATTCATAAAGGAATTTATTCATTTATTTTCCTGATATTTTGAAAACCACATTCGATATTAAAATGATAGTGAGTATGCAGTTGCTTATAAGTTAAAAAAAATTGGTTCAAACACTGACGTGAAGTCAGGAGCAATGTAGTATGGACAATAGAACATACGCGCAAAAACTCCTGACTTCACGTCAGTGCGTCAACCAATTATTTTTTTCGTAATTTTTAAAAATTTTCTAGGGGTACGTTTCTTACAAACTTTGACACACGTCCTCAAGTCTATTTTCTACAACTAATTACCAAGCTTCAATTCGATCGAGTCTATATTTTTTGAATTAACGTGGAAATAAAATTCCAGGTGGGTATAACTCCGAAACCGTTGGACCGATTATGCCCAAAAACGAACTTAACTCTCCCATTGGGATGCGCAACCTACCCTGAAAACTGGAAGTCCCTATCTCCATTAGTTCGAAAGTTATCGAGGCAACGGTCACCCATCCAGCTGCTGAATCTCACAAGGTTGCGCGGATCTCCAATAATATGGATCCGATCGTGTTGAAACTTGGTACTTGGCAATAGAGTTGGGTTCTGAAGGCACTTGCAAAATTTAAGCGATGCCGAACGAATAATTTCTGATATATAGAATTTTTTTCAATTATTTTATTAAAATTTTCTAGTTATAGGATCCTCACGAAATTTCGCAAGAATTTTTGCGTTGGCATTTGGCAACTAATAGCCATGCTTGAATTAGATTGGGTATGTATTTTTCGAGTAATTGAGAAAATAAGAACCAAATTTCAGATGGGTATAACTCCGAAACCGTTTGTCCGATTGTGCCTGTAGATAAACCCAAATGTCGCATTCAGATGCACAACCAACCTGAAAATTTCAAGTCACTATCTCTTTCCGTTCTCAGGTTATCGTGACAAATAATATTTTTTAATAATTTTTTTTTTTAATTTTCTTGTGATACGGTCTCACAAAATTTAACAAACGCCCTTAGGTTCATATTCTACAACTACTCACCAAGTTTCAATTTGATCGGATCTTTATTGGTTCATGACAAAATTATTACTCGGAAACCGTTGGGCCGATAATGCCCAACACCGAACTTAACTCTCCCATTCGGATGCGCAATCTATCCTGAAAAATGCCCTATCTTTTTTCGTTCGAAAGTTAGCGAGGGCGGTCACCCGTCCAGCTACTGAACTCACCCAAGACCGCTCGGATCTCCAACAATATAGAATCCGATCGTGTTCAAACTGGGAACTTGGCAGTCGCTTTAGGTTTTGAAGGCACTCGAAAAATTTCAGCGATGTCGGACGAATAGTATCGATAATTATAATTTTTTCAATGTTTTTCACTGATTCTTCAAAAAATTTCTAGTGACACGATACTCAGAAAACTTTTGCAAGATGTTTTGCGTCGGCATTCTAAAACTAATTACCATGGTTGAATTGGATGGGATTCGTATTTTTCGAGTTATCGAAATATAACAACCAAAACAGTTTGGCCGGTTCACAACCTACCCTAAAAATTGCAAGTAGGGAATCCAATCCCGCAAATGCTGGATCCCGCAAATGCAGGATTCCGCTGAAATTCTGCGGAATCAACATTGTGGGATTTTCCGTGCGGGATTTGCGGGACCCAATATTAAAATTCCGTATTCGACAATGAAAGCGCAAACGTCCCCTAAAAAGAAAAAGTACTTTTTCGTCCGCTCTGGTCACTATGAATATGGCATGTAACGGTTCAATACAAACATAAGTGCCTGTAAGAGTAACTGTCAGTCGCTGTGGTCACTATGAATATGGCATGATACTGTTCAATACAAACATAAGTGTACTTATATGAGAATAACTGTGATTTGTTATTATGAAATTATTTAAGAGGTCCGAAATTCATAAAAGTATGTAGAGGTCGACTAAAAAATTAAATATGCACCTTGGCGAAAAACTGTCTATTGTCTCTACTGCCAGGTTCCAAGTTTGAACACGATCGGATATATATTGTTGAAGATTCGAGCAGCCTTGTGTGAGTTCAGTAGATGGAGGGGTGACCGATGCCTCGATAACTTGCGAACGAAAGGACATAGGAACTTGCAATTTTTAGGATATGTTGCGTATCTGAATGGGAGTTAAGTCAAGTTCGTTTACGGGCATAATCGGTCCATTTGTTTCGGAGTTATGCCCACCTGGAATATTATTTCCTTGATAACTCAAAAAATATAGACTCGATCGAATTGAAGCTTGGTAAATAGTTGTAGAATACCTGTATTATACAGTTATTATACAATACAGGAGAATGGACAATAGAACATACGCGCATAAGCTCCTGACTTCACGTCAGTGCTTGAACCACTTTTTATTAGCATGTTTAATAGTTTGAGTTATAACTTTCATCCCGCGCGTTTGTGGGTTTGAGATTTTGGTGCGGGATTGGATTCACTAATTGCAAGTCTCCATCTCTTTCTATTCTCAGCTTATAGTGACAGAAATAATGTTTTTTACTAATTTTCTTAAAGTTTTCTGGTGATAAGATTCTCACAAAATTCCACAAATCTTCGTGTCAATATTCTACAACCAACTACCAAGTTTCAATTCGATCGAATCTTTATTGGTTGATGACAAAATTATTACTCGGAAACAGTTATGTCGACTAACGACCGGACGGTCGGACAGAGTCAAATGTGACATAGAATTTTTCATTAGTGAGTCGAATCTAATCACTTGACATAATTTTCGGCGAAATATTCGAACATTACAAAATGGAAATTTGGGCAAAATGATAATGCTATGTTCCCCTGCGCGTAAAAAATTATATTCTTGTTTTAAAATTCTATATATGTCTTATGACATACTTAGATTAATGAAAATGTGGATTTTATAGTTTATTTCTCGTTTACTTAGTAAAACAATGATCAAAAATCAATTATTAATTGGTCAAATTCACCCCAAGTATTAAAGAATCACATTTCAAAGGTTCAACTTCACCCCACCAGTAGCGGGTTATATATTTTTTTCAAGTTTTGACTGAAAAATTGTTACCTTCCAAATGATATACATATTTACTCTCATTAATAATACCATCTTCATGTAATTTTCTTATCCCGAAAATAAATCTTATGCTTATAAATAAATGCAATGGAAGTTCAAAATCGGTCAACTACACCCCATTTCTGGTACTAAATTAAGGCACATTAATTTCTTCAAATACTTAGTAATCCATTATTTTCTCGGTATACAAACGAGTATCAAATACTAAAATAAGGTACAAAATTAGTACAGAATGAGTTCTAAATTATGACAATGAATTTTTTTTGAAAAACTGAAGGTGGTTTTGCTAGCTTTACCGAGATTTACCCAGATGCTGAAATCGACTACAATCCCGATTCTTGTAACACTAGGTTTCCCAGTCCGCAAAAGAAAAAAACTGTAAACTTCAATCTTCTACACGTTATCAACGTAAGATGACCTGCAACACATAAAATGTTATTTAATCGGTTCAGATGAGCCAAATGTTACTCATGGTTCGGAATGAAAAGGGATTGTGAATAAATTATGCATTTGTTGATTCATCGTCCAACGCGTTCGGGTGCGCTCTAGACTCGGTGCCAGATGTTAGTTTAGGGATTCTTTAGCATTATTATAGAAGGTTGAATTTCAATATGTTTACAATTCATTCTTAGCTCTAAAGCACATTCTTTCGATCGTTTCATCCTCAGTTTGTAGCTTCTCGGTATACCCTATCGTTAAAAAATTGAGAATTGTTAATTATTTCGTTATGGATGTATATTATTCTATATTTTTTACAACTCTATGACATTTTTCAGACCAATTTGGAAAGCTACATCGTATTTTATCCATACTTAGAATTCTAATTATAATCCCAAGAAGATATTTCTGAAAAAACTATTTCCCAGTAATGAATTAATAATATATTGTTCTTGCTTATTATAATATTAAATCAATTTATTTGAATTATGCTTCATTGAAAATCTGTGATATAAATCTTTGAGACCGATTTCGAAAGTTGAATTGTAGTTTATATGTACATACTTCTGCTAAGCTTATTATTAGGATATGAGATCATTAACTAGAATGAAACTCGAGATATACAGAAATACTTATATTTTTCTTATTAACGCGGGTACGAAGAGAGAGTAACGTATATTTTATTTAATAGGTTCGCTCGAATAACTAATTCGACTCAATTTCAACTCCAAAAAGTGAACTTCAGCTTGCTGATTCAGCAATCTGCAGATAGGTATATTATTATAACTATTAGGAGCTCGATATGGAAAACTTTCCAGTACGCATTTATGCAGGCTTGCAGTTCTCAGCCGATAAGTGCCTCTTTCATGATTAACTTATCGTTCGAACATCTCTGTATTTTCATACACAAGGTATCAATTTGAAAACGTGCCAGGCCAATTATGTCACGACAGGGATGTTTTGAGAGAAAAAGTCGAAACATGTCAATTTTTATTCAGGGGGGGGGGGTTTATTTTGAGCACAATTGTAAGCCAAAATCTTCTCAATCCTAGATTTAGGGGATGTCACCCCTAAATTCTTAATAGAGACTAGAGGGTCAGCTATTCTTTAATTAAAAGACTGCTTGGCCCTCTACATGAATATTACAGTTTGCAAATTTTTATTGGGTCCTCGAAGTAGTTACTACTACGCGTTGTCATTTCGCCCAAATCTCCGTAATTTTAGAATTTTTTGCCGAAAATGTTCTCACACGATTGAGTTCGACTCCTTGATGAAGAATTCTACGTCAAATTTGATTCTGTCCGGCCTGCGATCAGGCCGTAGCCACGATAACTTGAGAACGGAAAGAGATAGCGACTTTTAATTTTCAGGGTAGGTTGAGCATCCGAATGCAACATTTGATTTCGTTAATATGCATAATTGGCTAAACAGTTTCAATTTTATTTATTTCCTCCTTAGCTCAAAAATAAATCAAACCAATCCAATTCAAACATGGTAATTACTTGTAGAATGCCGGCGCGCAAATTTTTACGAAATTTCGTGAGGATCGTATCACTGGAAAATTAAAAAAAAAATAATTGAAAACCTTCGAAAAAAATTCTATACCTATCTCAGAAAATATCTGCCTGATATCGTTGAAATTACGGAAGGCTTCAGAACCTTATCCCTATAAAATTTAAAAAAATATCCTAAAAAATATTATTTATCTCACGATTACTTGAGAACGGAAAGACATAGCGATCTGCAATTTCTAGGGTACGTTGTGCACCACTGACATTTGAGTTCGTTAAAAGACATAATCGGCCGAACGGTTTCGGAGTTATATCCATCTGACATTTGGTTCTTATTTCCTCAATAACTGAAAACATATGATGCCGATTGAATTCTGACATGGCAACTAGTTCTAGAATGCCTACGCAAAAATTTCGTGAAGATCGTATGACTGGAAAATTAAGAAAAAATCATTTAAAAAAATTCTATATATCAGAAACTATTCGTTCGACATCGCTGAAATTTTGTGGGAACTTTCAAAACCTAACTCTACAACCAAATCGTATGTTTGAACACGATCGAATCTGTATTGTTGGAGATCTGCGCAGACTTGTGAGTTTTGATATTTTAAAAGGAAGTTGAGTTTAATCTGAAAACAAATACTCTGCTGGATAAATACGTTTTTCGTATATTATGAAATATCAAATGAATTTCCATTCGGATAGAATACATATGTCAGAATTAAAAATTCTTTGATCATTTGGTATGAAATATCATATAAAAGCTGAGAAACCGGTCCATATCGATGGTGAACTCGATTAAGAGTGTCCAATAGAGCTGAATGGACAAAAGAACATACGCGCAGAAGCTCCTGACTCACGTCAGTACTTGCTTCAATAAAATTTGCATGGAATTATGCAATTCTTGACGATCGTCAGATCGTCTACCGCTATCACATGTCTTGATGCGAGCCCTATTATAAAGGTCTTCGGGATGATTGCTGGGATTTAAAATCGGCGTTAATAAATATTCACCTAGGTTCACTGTAAGTACGTTTACAGAAAAAAAAAACTGAAATATTAGAGGCCGATATTATTGATAAGGGAAACTGAATTTGATATTGTTCGTGAGAAAAAAAAGGCAAATCACAAACACATTAATACTAACACTACTTGAATTAATCGATACTTTAGTAGCAAATGCTATAATTATTATTAACCAAACAGCACATGAACAAGTCAAATTTTCAACTCTTGAGGTTAGAAATTAAGCCTGGTTCTCAGAGCTACGCAGTACGTATAATCCATTCACTATTATAAAGTCTCCCGGTTGGCCATGAAAATTTGACACATTTCACCATGTATATTTTGGAAATGTTAGGTTATAGTCATTTTCCTGTCAGATAACTACGCAACGTTGTCCTCTATACATAGAAGTCGTAGTAATTACGTATTTTCACAATGTGAATTTACTTCGGAAAAATAATGAATTTGAAAAGATATTATGTGAATTCAATAATTCCACAGTCCTGGCGACAATAGAAAGAAATTTTTGCTCTGTTGTTACTGGAAATATTTCACGTATATAAACTGGTTGGAAGATTAAGTTATGCTATTTTCTTGTATGAAAATCAATAATCAAGTGTTGAAATTTTATCGAAAAATAATGGATAAAGTAGTCCGTTGCTTTGTGATAGTTCATTTGAGAAAAAAATAAAAGTACCAGAATAACCCTGCAGGAAAACGAACAGACCAAATGTCTTTAACTTTCGAATTTTTTGACGAAAATGGTCTCAAACGATTTAGTTCGACTCCCCAATGAAGAATTTCAGGTCAAATTTGATTCTGTCCGGCCGGCCGACCAGCCGTTGCCGCGATAACTTGAGGACGGAAAGAGCTAGCGACTTGAAATTTTCAGGGTAGGTGGCGCATCCCAATACGACGGACAAGTTTGTTAATGGGTATAATCGGCCTAATGGTTTCCGAATAATAATTTTGTTTTCAACCAAAATAAATCCGATCGGATTCAAACTTGGTGAATAGTTGTAGAATATATACCTAAGCACGTTTGTGAAATTTTGTGAGAATTGTATTGCTAGAAAATTATTGAAAAATATTTTTGTTGTCACGATAACCTGAGAACGGAAAGAGATAGCGGCTTGAAAATTTCAGGTTAGTTTGTGCATCTAAATGCGACATTTGAGTTTGTTTATAAGCATAATCGGCCAAACGGTTCTAGAGTTATAGCCATCTGAAATTTGGTTGTTTTTTCTCCTCATTAACTCGAAAAATACTAAACCGATTGAATTGAAACATGGTTAATAGTTGTAGAATGCCAACGCGAAAATTCTTGCAAAATTTCGTGGGGATAGTATTTGTAGAAAATCTTTAAGAAATCATATAAAATAAAAAAAAATTCTATATACCAGTATCCGTATTTGAGAAAAAAATAAAAGTAGGTACCTGAATAACCCTGCAGGAAAACGAACAGACGTACCAATGGAATTCCCCACTTTTCTCATGAAGATATTTAAATACCTTGTTACACAACTTGAAATATTCCAGTTTCAAAATGTAGTAGTACTACAAAACCCGAGTCATTCTTATACCTTAATAAAATATAATGATAGGAAACTAAGTAATTTCATTCTAGAGTTCAACATGTCAGAATGAAGTTCTCCTATTGCAGATATAAATGTTATGATTATATCTTTGTATAAAGAATACCTAGTAGGATCACCTATGGGAAACGTGTTTCAGAGCCATCTAGCGAGAATTCTTGATACTGTTCAAATAGACACCAGTTATCATGCGCCCTCTTTAGAGGATTGAGATGAATTACGAAGAAAATACAGGATCGGCTGCAGGCATGGTTTGTGGATGCCTGATTCTCACAATATTATAAATATTAATTAATTTTTCAAGTGCTTCTTTACTTTTCGCTTCTATTATGTAGAGTCGAATTAACTCATCATCTCATTCAATAATTACGTCATAATGGAAAATTGTTGTTCTTTCAGAACAAATGAAATAGTAATAGGAGAAAATTCATGAAAATTTTCTCTTATTACTATTTCATTTAAAAATGTTCCATTATGAAGTAATTATTGAATTCAGCAAATGTAATCGAATATAGAGGGTTGGACTATAGTATGGAACAAAATTCGTATTTGGAACCAACAACTCAAAATAAAATGTGAATTGATTTTTACTTTTCCCCATTTTGTGGCGATAAAATTGAATATTTCCCTTCAACCCTACCCAGCTTTTGTTCTCATCGATGGAAAGCTAATAAAAAATTGAATCTTACCATACCTTCAGTTATGTAATTATTAGAATGAAAAAAAACCTATCAGTATGCTGTAGTTATTGGTTGAAAAATTATGAATTTTATTCCAGACTATCACTCCAATGCTGTTTCTTGAAAATATGTTGGCGAATTATATGATTTTTTTTATTTCCCTGTATTCTTTTTTTGCGCTCATGTTCTGGGGAACATTGCGTTATCATTTTGCCCAAATGTCTTTAACTTTCGAATTTTTTGACGAAAATGGTCTCAAACGATTTAGTTCGACTCCCCAATGAAGAATTTGAGGTCAAATTTGATTCTGTCCGGCCGGCCGTCCAGCCGTTGCCGCGATAACTTGAGGACGGAAAGAGCTAGCGACTTGAAATTTTCAGGGTAGGTGGCGCATCCCAATACGACGGACAAGTTTGTTAATGGGTATAATCGGCCCAATGGTTTCCGAGTAATAATTTTGTTTTCAACCAAAATAAATCCGGTAGGATTCAAACTTGGTGAATAGTTGTAGAATATATATACCTAAGCACGTTTGTGAAATTTTGTGAGAATCGTATTGCTAGAAAACTATTAAATAATTATTAAAAAATATTTTTGTTGTCACGATAACCTGAGAACGGAAAGACATAGCGGATTGAAAATTTCAGGTTAGTTTGTGCATCTAAATGCGACATTTGAGTTTGTTTATGAGCATAATCGGCCAAACGGTTCTAGAGTTATAGGCATCTGAAATTTGGTTGTTTTTTCTCCTCATTAACTCGAAAAATACTAAACTGATTGAATTGAAACATGGTTAATAGTTGTAGAATGCCAACGCGAAAATTCTTGCAAAATTTCGTGGGGATAGTATTTGTAGAAAATCTTTAAGAAATCATATAAAATAAAAAAAAAATTCTATATATCAGTAACTATTCGTCTGAAATTGCTGAAATTTTGCAAGAGTCTTTAGAACCCAACTCTACTACCAAGTTTTAAGTTTTAACACGATCGGTTAAATATTGTTGGAGATTCGAGCAGCCTTATGTGAGTTCAGTAGATGGGTGACCGTTGCCTCGATAACTTTCGAACAAAAGAAGATAGGGACTTGCAATTTTCAGGGTAGGTTGCGTATCCGAATGGGAGAGTTAAGTTCGTTTTTGGGCATAATCGGTTTCACGGTTTCCGAGTTATACCCACCTGGAATATTATTTCCTCGATAACTCAAAAAATTAAGATTCGATCGAATTGAAGCTTGGTAACTATTAGTAGAAAATCAACATAAAGACGTGTTTAAAATTTTTCAAGAACCGTACCCCTAGAAAATTTGAAAAAAATGAGAAAAAAAAAAATTGTAAGAACCGTACCCCTATAAAATTCCAAAAAATTACGAACAAAAAAATTGGTTCAAGCACTGACGTGAAGTCAGGAGCTTTTGCGCGTTCTATTGTCCATTCTCCTGTATTGGACACCTTTAATCGAATTTACCATGGTAAATTATGTTGTCCATTCTCCTGTATTGGACACTCTTAATTCGAATTTACCATGGTGAATTATATTGTCTGTTCTCCTGTATTGGACACTCTTAATCGAATTCACCATGGTAAATTCGATTAAGAGTGTCGAATACAGGAGAACAGACAATAGAATTCACCATGGTAAATTCTATTAAGAGTGTCCAATACAGGAGAATAGACAATAGAACATACGCGCAAAAGCTCCTGACTTCACGTCAGATCTTGAACCAATTTTTTTTCCTGAAGTCAGGATAGAATGCAATGATGAAAAAATTAACACATTGTCTAGCTTCAATTCTTCTTTGGGAGAAGAATACATAATTATTCGAGAAAAATATTGCTAGAATTACACCCGGTTTCTGAAAGGCTGGTCAAAGTTAACAGAACTGTTAATGTCAAATCAATCCGAGTTTTTGCGCTTTGCGCAACTCAGATGAGGGTTAACAAGAGATTGATCACTGATTAGTTAACATTTGTGTTGATCAGCCTTTCAGAAACCGGGGGTTAATGTCATATTTAAATAATCAAAGTAAAGAAAATTAGTAGTTGTAAGTTTAGTGACCAACATTTTGAATGAAATTCAATTGAATTCCAGTAATATTCAATTACTTATTCTTAACCAATAAATGCCCATTGATAGATCTAAAGGTGTTGAGGTGAAACATAAAGATGTATTCTCATTAGTGATAGAAAAACTGGCCTAAAATGCCTCTCTATCCATCACGAGATTTGATATCGACAAATGAGCCTCTCACCTCACTAGATCAGAAAGTGTGGTTAATTTAATGTTAAGTTTCGAAGCTTTCAGCAAAATTTTAGCGAAATCATATTAAAAATAATACATAACCTTTCAAAAGTCCCCTCTCTCAAATATACTCTTCTGAAGGCGCATGGATCGCTTGAAGAAGAATCGCCTTCGCTATTTTTCAAAGATATTCACTCTTGTTCATAGAAATCCCTTTTGTATTTTTCGAGTTATTGAGGAAATAACAACCAAATTTCAGATGGGTATGATTCCGAAACCGTCTGGCCGATTATGCCTATAATCGCATATGTCGCATTCAGATGCACAACCTAACCTGAAAATTTCAAGCCTCTCCTTCCGTTCACGGGTTATCGTGTCATAAATAATATTTTTTAATAATTTTTCAAAAATTTTCTACTGATACGATTTCTACAAAATTTCACAAGCGTGCTTAGGTTTATGTTCTACAACAATTCACCAAGTTTAAATTCGATCGGACTCATATTGGGTGAAAACCAAATTATTACTCGGAAACCATTGAGCCGATTATACCCATTAACTAACTTGTCCGTCGTTTTGGGATGCGCCACCTACCCTGAAAATTTCAAGTCGCTAGCTCTTTTCGTTCTCAAGTTATCGTGGCAACGGCCGGCCGGACGGACAGAATCAAATTTGACCTCGAATTCTTGATCAGGGAGTCGAACCCAATCGATTGAGACCATTTTCGGCGACAAATTAAAAAATTATGGACATTTGGGCAAAATGATAACGCGATGTTCCCCAGAACATACTCGCAAAAACGAAAAACTCGAAACGAAATAGAGCAGATACAAGATTTGTTTTGGTTTTTATGGGAGGCGGATGTTCAGAGTAATAAAAGACACTTGTTCTGCTTGGACGTAGTATCGATCGAAAATTCCAAAATCCCGAACGACCGACTCTGTTCTTTGACGACATACGATTTTCAACCTTATTGACGTGAAATCTTTCGATAGTGTAGCCCCCTGGTGTTAAAATCTTTTCCGCCGAACGAACTTAACAAGGGGTGAGCCTACTAGGTATTCTATATACATACAATGATTATTTTATGTTAAGTTTGGGACTTTTGAGAGTAGAAGTTGGCATCGTCCCGACAATTGTTTTGACCTTGACGATATTTCAGCAGTGCCAACCTGCCTCCGCTTCAGTTACAAAAACGTGATAGACCTAAATCATGGCCAACCGGGAGACTTTATAAAAGTGAATGGAGTAGAGTGTAGCGACAATCCCCACATCCCAGATTTGTTTACTTGATCAAGTTGGCAAATTTTAACTTCAAAGGGGGCGTGTCGCGACAGATTTTGACAACCACAAGGGAATAGGAGGCGGTTAGGGAATGTGTGTTTACCAGCTCTCTGATTGGCTGAAATGTTGTAATTTCGTGTCGCAAATGACACTACGTACCTCAGAATAGGGCCCCTGGGGCCCTATTCTGAGGTCGACATTGTTAGAATAAGTGTGAACCTACACTAACTCTGTGCTCTTTTCTTCTTCGTTCTCCTTAGTTGTAAGTTAGTTAACCTAACATTTTGATTCCTGTATTGAATGTCGTAGCGAACGTATCTTGAGTGAATAAATAAGTTTAAAACACATTATCATTTATCATTTATACTCTTCGGTAGATATTCCATCAGGTTATGAGCCCAGAACAAAAATATCTATTGGGAAGTATACATTGTTGATAGATTTATAATGGAAAGCGAAAAATACAAAGTTTGTATGTTCGATGGGACGAATTTCGGAAGCTTCAAATTCAGACTGGAAGCCATACTGGATCAGCATGATATGAAGCAATACATCGACCTAAGCATTGAGGCATTAACTCATGGAAAAAGCGCTGAAGATAAAACCAACCTAATTAAAGATGAAAAGAAATGTAAGGCGATAATAATAAACCACATTTCCGACGATCAGCTAGAATACATCAAGGATCAAAAGACGGCAAAGGGAATAATGGATACGTTAAAAGCGATTTTCGAACGAAAAACTATTTCATGTCAACTGTTCTTGAGGAAAAGTTTATTAACACTCAAATATCAGGAGCAGGAAGAAATGCCCAAATTTTTATTACAATTCGATAAGTTAATACGACAACTGAAAGAATCAGGAGGAAATATTGATGATTCAGATGCCATTTGCCACTTACTACTTACACTACCCAAGTCATATGAAGCTGTTGTTGCTGCACTGGAAACTATAGATCAGGCAAATCTATCAATGGAATTTGTCAAAGCACGTTTGATAGATGAAAGTAACAAACGTAAGAATGCATTGAGAAATAGTGGTGCTAACAGTCAAAACACTTCGACTGCTTTTACAACTGAAGGTTTCAAATATAAGTGCCATAATTGTGGGAAATTTGGACATAAAAGAACACAATGTAAAAGTTTTAAAGGTATGCTGAATAAACATGATCAGTCAAATAGAAATTCAATGATGAATAAAACCAGGAATAATAACTATTCAAAATATAGTGCTAATTCATGTGAAAATGAAGATACGCAGGAAGAAGTTAGCTTTATTGCAGATCACATTCA
Source organism: Halyzia sedecimguttata (assembly GCA_937662695.2). NCBI lineage: Eukaryota > Metazoa > Arthropoda > Insecta > Coleoptera > Coccinellidae > Halyzia > Halyzia sedecimguttata. The sequence goes on from OW569415.2 coordinate 16,121,574, forward strand.
TTTGACAAATGTTGAAAATACTGGGGAAATTCAATGGTTACTAGACTCTGGTGCAACAGAACACATGGTTAATAATGATCAGTTCTTCATTAATTTACAGTCTATGAAAAATCCTGTGGAAATTGCAGTTGCCAAAAACAATACCAAATTAATTGCTACCAAATGTGGAGATATTAAAATGAAATATAAGAATAGAATTATAAAGGTATGTAATGTATTATTTGTACCTAATTTGAAATATAATTTGATGAGCGTTTCGAAACTGGAACACAAAGGTTTCACGATAACTTTTGAAGCTGGTAAAGCAATAATTAGTCGTAATGGACAAATATTTTTGGAAGCTATAAAGCACAGGAAATTATTTGAAATTAAACTTCCCCTTATAAAATCTGAAATGGTCTCCTTGGTGAGAGATACAAAAGTTATAGATACAAGTTTTTCTTTATGGCATAGACGTTATGGTCATTTAAGCAAAGAAAATCTTTTGAAGTTATCTAATAAAGAAATGGTAGAAGGTATCCCACCTTTGAAAGATGACAACCTATTTTGTGAACCTTGTGTGAAAGCCAAGCAAGTTAGAATGCCACATAAAACAGTTTTATATCCAAAATCTAGACGTCCACTGGAACTTATTCACAGTGATGTATGTGGACCTATAAATCCAATTACAGATGAGGGACATAGGTACTTCGTGACATTTATGGATGATTATACTCATTTTGTTACTGTGTTTCTAATGAAGCAGAAAAGTTCTGTTTTTGAATGTTTCAGAAATTTTAAAGCTATTGCTGAATCACAATTTCAATCTAAAATCTTTAGAATTCGTTTGGACAATGGTGGAGAATACACTTCAAATGAATGGGAAAGTTATTGTAGAGAACATGGTATTAAACAGGAATATACAATACCATATACCCCTCAACAGAACGGTTCTAGTGAACGCCTCAACAGAACGATATTAGATAAAGCACGATCATTAATTATTGACAGTAAGTTATCAAAAACTTTATGGGGAGAAGCAGTTCGTACAGCTGCATATCTACTTAATAGATCTCCAAGTAAAGGAATACATTCTCATGATAATAAAACACCTGCTGAATTATGGTATGGAAAGAAGCCGAATGTTAAAAACTTAAGAGTATTTGGGTCTACAGCATACAGTCATATCCCAGAATGTAAGAGGTCTAAATTGGATGATAAATCTGAAAGACTAATAATGATTGGATATGGTAATAACGGATATAGACTATGGAATCCTGAAACTGGAAATATAATTATATCTAGAAACGTAATTTTTAATGAAAATTCAATGAATGAAGTTAAGAATATTGTGGAAACTGAATACAAAGACACTAGTACTATGAATGAAATTGAGGAGTGCATAGAACAAGAGAAAGTAAATTCAGAGGACAATTTTGAAACTGAAGAAATTGAAGAAGTAAACTCCAAGAGAAAATCCAAGAAACCAAAATGGATGAAGGACTATATAATAAATGAAATGACGGAGGATGAAGACGAGGCATATATGGTTCATGCATTGAACACTGAATATTTTCTTGATGAAGATGTACCAAACACTTATGAAGATGTGGAATCAAGACATGACAGCTTAAAATGGAAGACAGCAATGAAGGAAGAAATCGATGCTATGGAAAGTAATAATACGTGGACATTGGTTGAATTACCAGAAGGAAGATCCGCTGTGAAATGTAAGTGGGTTTTCAATATTAAGTATGGGGATGATGGTGAAATATCAAGATATCGGGCGCGTTTAGTTGCTAAAGGATGTTCCCAAAAAGGTGGATTAGACTATTATGAGACTTATTCTCCTGTTACTAAACTTAGCACTTTAAGAATTTTGTTATCTATTGCAAATGAAAAACAATATTTCATTCATCATATGGATTTTAAATGTGCATTTTTAAATGGTATTTTATCAGAAGTCATATACATGATACCACCTCCAGGGTATACCAATACCAATAAAGTATGTAAATTAAACAAAACGATTTATGGTCTTAAACAATCATCTTTGGAATGGTATAGAACATTGTCTAATCATTTGAAGGGATTAGGTTTTTCTATGCTTGATTCTGATAAATGTGTACTTATTAAATCTACAAACAATTTTATCATTTATGTTGTAATATATGTTGATGATTTACTTATAATAAGTGATAATATGGAGCAACTTAATAATCTCAAACAATCTATGGGAAATTCATTTCAATTAAAAGATTTAGGAAATGTAAAATGTTTCTTGGGGATAAAAATTGAAAGAGATACAAATTTGAAAGTTATGAAATTAAGTCAAACTCAGTTTATTGATAAACTTTTATGTAAATTCAATATGAAAAACTGTAAAGGAAAAAGTACTCCTATGGAAACGAAATTGCAAATTTCTGATATGTCAGATCAATCAAAATTCTTGGCAAACACCCCTGTAAGGGAACTTATAGGATGCTTAATATACTTATCAATCACAACACGTGTTGATATAGCTTACTCTGTTTCATACTTAAGTCGTTTTCAATCAAAACCTACTGAAGAATTATGGTCTAGTTTGAAAAGGATACTACGCTATCTTCAGAAAACAAAAGATTTAAAACTTGTATATAAATCAGGTCCATCTAAGATTATAGAAGCATATTGTGACGCAGATTTTGCGAATGATATCAATAACCGCAAATCTACTAGTGGTTTTATCATCAAAGTTTTTGGAAATGTAGTAAATTGGAAATCGCGTAAACAAAACTCTGTATCATTGTCAAGTTGTGAAGCTGAATTTGTTTCTCTCAGCACAACTATTTCTGAATTAATCTGGATGCAGTTGTTAATGTATGAATTAGGATTTAGTAAGGACCAAATTATTCCTACTGTTTATGAAGATAATCAAAGCGTTATTTTTATTGCTAATCAAACTAAATGTGAAAATAAGTTAAAACATATTGCAGTTAAAATTAGTTTTGTTCAAGACATAATTGGAAAGAAAATTGTAAATATATGTTATATTAGATCTACTGAACAACAGGCAGATATTTTAACAAAAGCATTAGCTAAACCGCAATTCAGCAAATTATTGAAACTTTTGAACTGTAGTTATGATGAAACTGAAATTTGTTGAATTGAGGGGGGCTGTTAGAATAAGTGTGAACCTACACTAACTCTGTGCTCTTTTCTTCTTCGTTCTCCTTAGTTGTAAGTTAGTTAACCTAACATTTTGATTCCTGTATTGAATGTCGTAGCGAACGTATCTTGAGTGAATAAATAAGTTTAAAACACATTATCATTTATCATTTATACTCTTCGGTAGATATCGATTATCATTCGTTTTTGTAATCATCACGAACGTTCACTCGTTTTGCAATTCTCAACTGACAGATGATATGATTTGGTGAGACGAGCGCTCGAAATTCTAAACGAGTGGTATATAGCACTCGTTTTCGGAAGAAATTCCACTCGCATTCAGTTATCAGTTGATTTGTTGATTATTATGCAAGCCTCTACACATTTTGTAACCTCAAATCTTTTGTTGGTAAATAAGTTGGTATTTTTACGGTGTAATTAACGAATCTGTTCAGTAAAAATAATTAAATTGTCAGAATTATTATCATATTGCAAATTGTCGATGTTTTAAATAAACCAGAAATATCGAATAGATTTGTTAGATTCCCACAAACATTGGCGGAATTGAATAGTAGGTAAAGGCAAAGGTAGGTATTGATATTTTAGAATATTGCAAAATTATTTAAGTTTATTAATATTTTTATATTCAATGAAAATTCGACTTCCCTGGTGTAATAGGTTGCATAGGTTGTACACAATGCAATATTTCCACCTAAAATTGAAGATTCAAATTACCCAAAACACACTTATGTTAATCGAAAAGGATATACCTGGTAGGTTGCTGTAGTTATGCATTGAACGAAACGATGGCGAAATAGATGACAATGAAAACGAAGTGGACATGGGTAAAATCATCCAACATTTTCGTTATTTAATTAATCAATTAGTTCATTCCAGAAATGTAACTGGAAGGTAGAGGAATTGATGAAGAAGTGGCTGGGGGGCAACAAAATCCAGAGCTGATTTCAGAAAGAATTCAGAGGAATACAATTATACGTTTAGCTTTTCGTTGAATTGTAAAAGATACACTATGAATAAATAGATATAGATTTCTCTTCCAAAAAAATGTATTTAATTCTAAAAAATAAATCACAACCATAAACAAAACATCATTCAACAATGCCTTAGTAGAATACAACTTAAAAAAAAAGTATTCAATATGAAGTTCTGAATAATCTCACAACATCTAACAACAAAAAAATATTTCACTGTGTCTACGTAGAATAAAGGGATCAGAAATAAAAGTATTCAATAACCAATACTAGAGAATATATCACAGTAAACAAAAAATAATGTCTATATAACAAATATCCAGTTTGGAATAGAAAAATTAATGAAAAACATCTGTAGCTTCAGTGAAATAATTAATCATTATTAATTACAATTGTTTATTTGGCAAGTGTTGCAGAACATCCATAAATTTTTGTGACCGTATCACTTATACACTCTAAGGACGCATACATTGTAATTTTTCCCCCAAAAATTGGTAAAATAAATCCAATATTTTCATTATTTAACTAATCAGTTAATTCACTGGAATGTGAAGGAATTGATCAGGAAGTGGCTAGTAGGCAACAAAAACCAGAGCTGATTTCATGAAGAATTCAGAGGAATATAATTATATGTTTAGCTTTTCGTATAATTGTAAAAGACACGCTCTAAATAAATAGATATTGATTTCTATTTGAAAAAAATGTATTTCATTCTAAAAAAATATATCACAACAATAAACCGAAAATGATTCGACAATTTGAGTGGAATAAAACTTTCAGAAAAAAAAAGTATTCGATATACAATCTCTCTAGATTTTGTTCTTGGCCCAAGACCTGTCTGAAGAGGTGAAATAACCCTTAATCCTTGTAAAATCTTTCAATATTATATTGCAAAACTTTCTCCAAGTTTTCCATTCTTTTTTTGGTCCAGGAATACTATTTAACATTGTACTCAGTTCCTCTTTCATAGGCATTCCGAAGAAAATTCTGTAGTAAATTTCCCGCTTAATAACTGAGACTTACATTTTAGGAAATTTATAATTACTTTTTTCTTATCGAAGCAAACAGAAAAAAACCAAATAAATCACTCAAGTTCAACAAACAATAAAATATCGTTTTGATTTATGAAGAAGCGCGCCAATAACATATACATAACACATTCAAATCTCAAATGTTACTATGTTGCCAAGTCTTCAGACGACACGAATTCGTTTCAGTCATCGGTCATTGCGAAGGGCACATGAGAATAGCAATATAAACTATCGTTCGCAATTACCACCGTTCGTTTTCGTCACGAGTGGTCGAAAACGAGTGAAGTTCAGAATAGGGCCCCAGGCTTTAGAATGGAAACGTCAAATAATCGATATCGATAAAAGGACACTATTATTAGTTGGACCAGCGATGCCAGATGTACCATAATTATGGAATTGTACCATAATTTCGACCTCAAATTTAGAGCATTTCATAATTGTACCATAATAAATAATTGTACCATAATTTCGATCGATTCAATATTTTCGCCCGTTTCTAATTGTTTGCACTTGAATATAGTTTATTGTTGTAATCCGTAATTTTCCTGTGAATTTACTCGAGAACAAATGTGACCATTATAAGGGGATTATTTCTTTTATCTGCATAGAATACATAAACTGATAAAGAACTTTCATTTTGCGTCAGAGCCTTTGAAATTTGAGTTCCACAATTTATTTATGGCCGACCCATTATTTATTGCTTCCATCGGCTACCGGTATCTAGAATAGGCAGTATTCGTGAAAGCAAGGGCGCAATGGACTGAACATAGGTTGAATTCGTCTGAAACAATTGCAAACAGGCTCAATGACTCAGAAACCAAACTTTTTTTTTATTTCCTGCAATGGATTCTTCCTAATTTGTCGACCTTAACCAATATTTTCAAAATGAAAGAGTTGTCATTACTGCAGTCCATAATACGATGACTGAAACTTTTAAAACCATGTTATTTTCATATTTGAAACCAAATTATGTGCATCAAACTCATTAATCAGATATTGATCCGAATAATGTGTCACAGTTTCTAAGTTCACATGATATATATCTTGGTGTCAGAGTCGCTGAAAATGTGAGCAGATTAACCCCTGACGAAAAAATAGATTTTTTTATCAGATGCAGGCAATTTTTAATAGTTTCCTGTAATGAAATTAAAAAAAGATTTGATTTCAAAGAAAATATTTTATCTCAAATCGCCATATTTGACAATAAACATAATAAGGAAAAAATGGGTTCAAGCCCTGTGGACAGGAGCTATCGGGCGCATGTTCATTCTGGAACACAAATTTTCCATTACAATAATCTTCATCTAGCTTCTATTTAGTATCAATTCCTGTAGAATGTGATCATAATAATTGTTTTTCATTTTCCAACTGCCTGATCCCAACAATACTTAGATAATATTATATCCATAAATTAAGCATTTCATTATTGCATTTCTTGAAATAGGTACCTTTTCAAGTCGATCAACATCGTCCTTCTTTCGACGTTTAAACTATGACTTGATTCTTTATGTTTATGTCTTTGAATTTGTTTTCGGTGGAATTCAAAGAGTTCATAGAATAATCGATGAAAATACTGAGAGAGACCCAGGAAATTTGACACATTTTGTCTTATATCTCCAGAAATTGAAATCGTATAGAGCCAAAATTTCGCACAATGTTGCAAAATACTACAATTGACGTTAGTACAAGTTTTTGTTGCAATCTGATGAATAGTTCACGAAAAAAAAAATTTTTTTTTCGAAAAAATTAAAAGAAATATTTTTTTAAAAATTACCAACATTTCGATCATAACAGAATTTTGCCAAAAGTTGCGCGTTTATATCCTCGAACTGACTACCAAGTTTCGATTCAACATCTTCTTTAGTTCCTGAAATATCAGGGAAATAACCTCAAAATTTTAAATGTCTATAACTCCTAAACCGTCCGGCCGATTTTGCCCGTTAACGAACTTAACCGTCGCATTTTGATCAGAAACCTACCCTGAAAGTTTGAAGTCGATAGGACCTTCGGTGCTCCTGTTATCGTGCCTACGGCCGGAAGTACGGCCGGCCGGCCGGCCGGCCGGCCGTACGGCACCCAAAAATCTGACACCGGATTCGTGATCAGGGAGTCCGAATTAGTCTATTAGCCAATTTTCAGCTCGAAATTCGAAAATTACAGACATTTGGACGAAATGATAGGACGATGTTCCCCTAGAACATGCGCCCAAAAACCTCAATCCATTTTGGGTGTCATGAATTCGTTACCTAGAATTATAAAAAAAACGATACTGAAAAGAAACAAAAGGTGGATGATCAGTGGAGGCTGTATTGTCAGTTAATCCATGATTTTGATGAAGATATAAAAAATGAAAGTCTTATTGACAAATACTGGCATAAAATCATGGTATTAACTGACCACTCTGGTCAAAATTCATTTAGGGAATTGGGCGAATTTGTTCTTGATATTTTGGCAACACCACATTCAAATGCTTCTTGCGAAAGTGTTTTTTCAAAAGTCAATTTAATAAAAACTAATATCCGAAATCGGATTTGTACAAATTCAATCAATGGATTGCTCTTAGCATCGCAAAGCACCAATGAAGAATGCTACAAATTCAAAATAACAGATTCTTTAGTACAGGCAATGGAAGCCAAAAATTTGTACAAATCTGATGACGAGGAAGATGCAGAAATTTACTTTCCGACGTAGTTTTAGGGTAAATGTACAGACATGAATTTACTTTGTAAAGTGTATATTTTGTAATTTAATTTCCATACTTGATTTTTTTCCGGTTTTCAAAACCAAATAATGTGCGTTCAAAAAAATTCGTGGTCAAGTATAGTCTATGGAATTTTAAAGGTTAATTTTCTGAACTACGTTCAGACGTTTAAAATTCCATAGCCTACTTGACCACGAATTTTTTTGAACGCACGTAACATGATTAATTTCAAATTAACTTTTTATTTCTATAAATACAGATTGGTTTTTTAATTCTATGTATACCAATTCGTTGTTTTTCACAGTACTACTTATTACTTTGAAAAAATATGCATACTTAATTGTACCATAATTTTCCCGAAAATTCCATAATTCTGGCATCTGTGTACCATAATTTGCCTTAAAATTCCATAATTCTGGCATCCTTGTACCATAATTTTATATTCGACATCTGGCTTCACTGAGTTGGACGAACATTATCCTGGGAGATGGATAGGTAGAGGTGGTCCAGTTCCACGGTCACCTCGTTCACCAGACTCAAATCCACTTAATTTTCATTTTTGAGGACATATGAAGGCGATGGTTTATGCCACCGAAGAAAATTAATACTCCCGAGGAGTTACAGAAAATAATTAACTTGGCACCAAATGCAATCAAATCAAATCGCTTGTAAATTTTGCAACTTCAGCAATTAGGGGGCGTCAATAAATTACGTGAGGTGTTTTTTTTTTAATTTTCTGTACCTCCCTTCCCCCCTGGTGAGATGTTTGAGATTTTATTCAACCCCCTCCCCCATCCCCCAATCTCACGTGAGATTTTTCAAAATGTGGGTTTCTTACGTAAACGCGTTGGATTGTTATTGTAAAAAGAAAAAAAAAATTACTTCGTACTTTTATTTACGACTAGTAATCAATATTGCTGAGAGTTATAAGTGTAATAAAAATTCAACAAAAGAATACTTAAATCGTGACTACTATGATTAAAAAAAAGAATATCTACTCTAATTCAGTCCATAGAGAATCATGCGCGGTCTCAAGAGAGACTATTAGAACCAACATGTCCATATGATTTTCAGTGATGATTTAAGCATGTATAATCTGGATTAAATGGACCAAAATAGTATAATTTTTTTTTTTTCAATCAGAAAAAAATTGCGTGATATTTGCCGAGACCCCCCCTCTCTCCAACGTAAGATTAGATGAGATTTGACTCGACCCCCTCCCCCCTTAAACATCTCACATAATTTATGGACGCCCCCTTACTCGTCATGCTAGAATATGAATGCAGGCATTTATTCGAGAGTTTATTGGTATAATGGATGAGGTTTGTCGTAAAGTAACGCTTTCATGAAGTTTTCCTTAGTATCCAACAGAACATGTTCTGTCCTTAAACACCTCCCCCAATGTTGAACCGGGTTGGCAAATTTTCAAAGCAGTTGGAAAAGTTCGATGCTTCGATTTGGTTTCGGCCCGTCCCTGAAAACATCTACCAAATTTTGCAGATGGCGATAATATACAGGGTGAGTCTTCGACCACTGCAGTAATTTTAACCAAAGATTCCTCTCATCAAATGAAACACCTTTTACATTTACCATTTTTCCAGATTCGGCTCAGGTAAAAAGTTACAAGCGTTTAAAGATTTCACAATGTGCTAATACACTCCCGCATATAAATTATCTATGACATTGTTGGCGGACGTGAATAAGGCATGGTAACGTGGTTTACAGCTTGATGCGGGATTCCAACGCTCAGGGACGGATCCATAAAAGTAGTGAAATTTCTGGAGTTTTCCATTTTAAAACATTCAATGAAGAATATCTCGAAAACGGTGCGTTTAAGGAGAAATGATGGAGAATAATATAATGTTCTAAAACGATGGAATATTATTGAAATGATTCAAGAAAAACTTTATATGCTTCCTTTATGCTAATTTCGTTTAGTTTTATGAATCCACGAGTCCATAACTGTGGACAGGAGCTTTCTGGCGCTCTAGTTTAAACAGACAAATTATATCTCCGAAAGTATTGGCTTCTCAGAGTTGAGAATTATATCAATGTATTATTATGATAGAACTGCATCATAAAGGAAATTCAATTGAACTAATAGTTTATTTATCAAGATTAAATGATCAATATGAGAATGAGAACTGCACCATGGAAGAACTCTCTTATAGAACAGGATGACATGTACGAGTATGAACACAGAGCATATAATAAAGCTTGGATAAATTATATAATCATGTTAACATTTATTTGTACGCTATTACCGTAGGTCATAAGTGGCCATCAATATTTCAATAAATAGGCATGCATTTTTCAGTAGATTTTTTTAAGGAAAATCATATTCACTGTACTCCACTTATTGTAATATTTTCCAAATGCCGACGCTTAGCGCTACGGTTCGTCGGGTATAGGGGAAGTGTTGGAGACATTTTTTATATTAAATAGTTCTAAGAGGGGGCCCTAAAATTATTTTTGCGGGGGGGGGGGCGGTCGAAATTCGTTACGCTACTGTTGCTAACTGAATCATATTAACAAAAAATGGTTCAAGCCATATACCTAATATCCTATGGACGGAGCATCAGCTGGCTTTTACACGGAGTCGATTGAAATCTATATGTGAGAGAGGTGGAAGACACCAAATAGGGTGAAAAAAGGGATGGAGCTAGTGTAGGATTGGAATCTTGCTGCTTAAATTAGCTCCATCTCTCTCAAATGTATATTTCAATCCTTTCTTTCAATGGGTTCAAGCCCTGTGGACAGGTGCTTTTTGGCGCTCTTGTTCAAACAGACAAATTATTATATCTCCGAAAGTATTGGTTTCTCAGAGTTGGGAATTAAATCAATGGAGGTATACCTCAATGGATTCCTACGATAGAACTGCATCATGAAAGAAATTAAATTTAATAATAGTGTCGTTTAAAAATAAATGCTTCAAAAATTATCTTTAATAAAAAAGAGCAAGCTACAATGCTTTAATGCTTCAAAAATTGTAATTAAATTTATTTATCAATAAGATGAAATGAGCAATCTGCAATGATTCAACCTAGTGGAATGGGTTGTTGCAACTTACACCCCTGTGCATAGTTTTCACAACTCGAAATACCATGGAAAATTTCTTTTAAGAGTGTCCAATACAGGAGAACGGACAATATAATTCACCATGGTAAATTCGATTAAGAGTGTCCGATACAGGAGAATGGACAATAGTTAACATACGCGCAAAAGCTCCTTACTTCACGTCAGTGCTTGAACCAATTTTTTTAATTTATTTTAATTATATCAATGTTACTTCCTATATCGCAATATAATAATTGAACCATATAGAGAAAAATAATCGTCCATACCACATATTATATGTTATATCTTCAACCTTTATAGCAGGCGGTTTTGCAGATAACGAGACACTTCCTTCATTCAATTGATATACATATTTGTGCTACAACAGCACCAACAAGTAACATGGACAGAATAAAAGACTAAATCAAAATTCAATTAAACTTATTTGATACCTACGTGAGAGTGCAGTTTTAATTTTTGGCGCTTTTGTTCCTCGGAACTGAGTGCTTATCAATTTGCCCAAATGTCTGTAATGTTAGAATTTTTGGCTGAAAATGGTTTCAAACGATTTGGTTCGACTCACTGATCAAGAATTCGTGGTCGAAATCGATTCTGTCCGGCCGGCCGTCCGTTAACACGATAACCCTCGAACGAAAGGAGTTAGAGAATTGAAATTTGCAGGGTAGGTTTGTAGCGTAAATATCTCGTACAAGTTCGTTAACGGGCGAAATCCACCAAGCGGTTTCGGAGTTATGGCCGTTTTTATTAAAAACATTTTTTATGAATATTTCCGAAACCAATCACTTGATCTATCTGAAATTTAGCATAAAATTGTAGAATAATGACCTTTATATGCGTGCGAAGTTTTGTATTGATCGGGTGGTCGTAAAGTGTCAAAAAAAAAATTAAAATTTTTAAATTTTGTTTCTACAATAACTCTCGAACAGAATGAGCTAGGCAGTTGAAATTTTCAGAGTAGGTTTGGGAGATAAGTATCTTGGTTGAGTTCATATTGGGCAAAATCGGTGGTTTCAGAGTAAGGATAAAATTTTTTACATTGAAAATTTCAAATTCAATTTTTTTTAAGATGCACTTTCATCATAAAAATCCATTGATATCATTTTCGACTCTAACAAGCTAATACTTTCGGATATATGTTTTTCCGAAATTAAATAATTTTCTGTCTATGCATCATTATATGATCTGTATTTTTACATATCATCTCCATCTGATATTCCTATGAGAGATAAATGTCAAAATAATTTCTGGACTCTGGTTCGCGTTATTATTTAAATAAAATAAACCTCCTGTTCTATAAAACAAAGTATGATTGAATGCAAAATGACCAATGAAATAACCTCAGCTATCGTAGAATTATGAGGATGATATGATATTATACTTTTAAAGGGATAATATAATGCCCGTGGATAATCCATATGATGATGGAAATATATTCTTTGGTAAGATACTTAATCAAATTGGGTTCTGAATATCTCCAGTAAAAACAAAACTGTAATATTGTCTAAGTTTTAATTGATATAATATAATTTTCAGAACATATTTGAGAAATGAATAATATCTCGGATAAGTTTGTTATTGGGGAGAATCGGTCTGTTTGAATTTAATTTCTTTCATGATGCAGTTCTATCGTTAGAATCCATTTATATCATTCCCAGAGACCAATAATTTCGGAGATAATATGATTTGTCAAAGTTTGAACAATGACCATAGCAGTCAATGCCTATAAAAAAAAAAAAAAATAATTATGATAAAATATCCAGAATATATATGCTCATTTGGAGATGATTGTTCAACATGTAGGTACCTTTGTAATTATCAAACTGTGATTGCCAGTCTTCATGATGGTTTAGTAGGTATTTCGGGTAAGTCATCAATTTTTGTCTCCTGATAGTGATTCAAAGTAAACACTATAATGCATCATGATTATTTACAATTATAAATAGGATTACAAGTTACCTGAAAACATGGAAATGAGCAAACTGTTCAGCATTTTTACCTATGAAATACTATTTGTTCACAATATTTACCCCTTTTATTAAACAAATAACGTTTATGAGATATTCATTACAGTAAATAAAATTCGTAAACGGTATTTCACTTGATTTTGATATAACATTCAAAAATTTCGAGAAATATGTGCAAAACAACCAATAAAAATTGTAATTTTGTTAGTCCTGTGAAGTGTGAACCGTCAGAACAGAACTGCACTTGTTTATTTCATGAGTGGTATCAGTCTCTGGTGGTATCACTACTCACTAGTGTCCAGAGTTGTGTTCGAAAATTAACTCCACGGAGTAGAGTTTTTGAAGGTTTGACAGATTTACTCTAGAGTTACTCTGACACTGACACTGACAGTGACAGAAGGTGCCAATATCGGAAAATAGGTTATGTTGGTTTAAGAAAGATCCTATTATTATTGTTTTCTTCACATATATGTAACTCTAATCATAAATATATATTGTGAGCAGTATAAAAACTATTAAATTACATCACAAAACATTCATAAAACAGTTAGACAAAGATACTAGATTTTCCTTCCCATCAGTTATGTCAATTTTGACAGGAGTAAAATGAACTCCGAGTCGAATACTCCGACTTTTCGGACGACAGTCACAGAGTAAAATTTACTCAACCTTTCAGTTTTCGAACGCAATGGAGTAAATATTACTCTACGGAGTTAATTTTCGAACAGAACCAGTAGTGTCACAGAATCGCAGATAGTTGATGTCATACGATATTTCAGTAACTGTTATTCAATCACAGCTCGTGAAAACGCTGCAACCTGCAACTCGCTTCGATTCGTATCACATGTATTCGTCAGTTACTTGTTACTTGTTACTTTGATGAGGTATTGTAGGGCGGAGGTATTTTTTAAACCGAATAGACAGGATATCATATATATTGGAATTTTTTAAAACGAACTGATAAATAGTATACCATTTGCGAAACGATCGTATGGTAACAGCACTTCGAAATCAATAAATATTCAAAGAGTTGACTTCTCCCGGTTACAGTACTATCTATTTCGCGATGTGAATATCATGTGAGAACATTTGTAATTTCGAAACTAGTTTTTTACTCAACTTACTATTGATTCAAGCCAACCTCTTCATACAAAATAATACACCAAGATTCCAGAAAACGAGGCACATCCGCCAAATTCGAAAACTTTTAGTTTAGTAGGTAGGTACCTCAACTAAATTTATGATATTATTGAAATGAGGATAACGCCCATTTTCATTGATATTATCATGCTAACCCTCCTAGATCTACAGTGACTTTATACTTGTATAGAGTCACTGTACCTAGATCGATATCTAATTTTTGGCGCGCTATTCAGGGAACAGCGTGCCTATCATTTGGCCCGGATGCCTGTATTTTTGAAATTTTTGCCGTAAATGGTCTCAAATGAGTTCGACTCACTGATGAATGATTCGGGGTCAAATCCAATTCTACGTCCGGCAGGCCATTAACTCGATAACTCTCGAACGAAATGAGTTAAAGTTAAAATATGCAGGGTAGTTTTGGGTAATAATTATCTCGGTAAAGTTCGTTCATGGGCGAAATCTACCAAGCGGTTTCGGAGGTATGGCCATTTTTAGTTCAAATATTTTATATAAATATTCCCGAAACCGATGACAGGATCTATTTGAAATTCAGCATCAAATTGTAGAATAAATAACTTAATATTCATGCGAAGTTTTGAATTGATTGAACTGGAAAAAATTTCAACATTTGAAAATTTTGTTTCCACAATAACTTGAAAAATACTGATCTGATTTTGAGAGGACTTTCAGCCACGAGTGGATTGCGTATGCGCAGAGGAGAAGTGAGTGTTTTTGGGTTGTATTGTTCATGTTGGGAGTGGTTTACGTCCAGCGGTCATGGATTCGGTGCTGAGCCGATATTGTGAGGTTTTAAAAGAAAATTCATGGCAATAATGTGCACGACCAAATCAGTTTCGAGGAAATAGCGTTATTTCCGGGTTGAAATGTCTGTACCGTGGCCCTGGGACCACAATTTATAAATAACTATATTTGGAAGATCTATTTTAAATTACATTCGTATTTGAAGAATAGGCGTAAGTATATACTGTTATATGGATATCAACTTTACTGTAACAAAATTACACTCATTCTGTAGTTGGAAATGAAATATATGTTATGTTATGTTAATTGTGACCCTAACGGGGCCCCCCTAACAGCGATCTTTTTTTATTTCTATCTGCGATGAAACTTATAGCCAGACTGTATTGATAGACAGAATTGTCAAAGAAACTTGAAAAAATATAAAAAACCATTTTCACGCGTGTTCACGGTGGCCAATTGAATGATGAGTGCTTCAAGCTCAGTAGATAGAGCGAACCGGAGATCTAGTAAGACGGTAGTGGCCACCATTCACTGCCGGGTCAAAAATTAAGAGTGCTGTGCCTAAGCTGGCGTAAGGGATACAGTAAAAAAATCGACAAAGAACACAACTGGCACATGTTCCTAGAAGCTTCTGAGGGATCTCCTTGAGAAACACCTAGGAGGGTCAGTATAATCATAATCATGTTTATAGCAAGTGCTCCAATGCATATTGATTTCACTATGAAAAAAGTGAAAACGCTAAAAAAGCATTGACGTGAGGTCAATCTGCATTGGCGCGCTTGCAATAGACATATTTTATGATCATACTGACTCTCCTAGGAATTCCCTAGGAAGATCCCTCAGAAACTCCTAGGAGCTTATGTGACTAAGGAGAGTCAGTTGTGTTCTTTGCCGACTTTGTTACCGTATCCTTATGCCAGTTTAGCCATAGCAAGGTTAATTTTTGACCCGACAGTGAATGGTGGTCAACTTTGTTACTCTATCCTTATGCCAGCTTAGACAAATCACTCTTAATTTATGATCCGACAGTGAATGGTGATCACTACCCTCTGGGTAGATGTCCCACTCGTTTTATGCACTGAGCTTGAAGCATTCATTATTCAATTCGAATTAGCCAACGTGAACAAGATCGCCAAAGAGTATTAACTTCACGTTAGTGCTTTTCATTGTTATGCTAAGTATAATTTTTGTTTACTCTGAATAAATTTTGCATTCGATTTAGGAAATTAATATCTGTATGAAAAGACATAAAAGAGTATGAATATATGAGTATAGGTACCTATATGAAATTCACGCAATACCCATTAAAAGAAAGTACGAACGAAGATCGCTACCTATATATTTTATAACTAGCTGGCCCGGCGAACTTCACACTGCCTAAGTTAATAAAAAAATGCTCGGTAATGAAGTTTTATTATTATTTTCGATTAATTGCACATTATGTTGTTTACTTACAAAAAAGAGTTTTCCTGAAATACTGGCTATTTATAAGGTTTCAATTTGTTTATAACAGACACACACAGTTATGATACAGTATCTTAATCAATTTAAAGCTTTCTGATAAACTATATTTTTTGTTTTGTTTTGTGGTGCGTAAATAAACAAAGATGATGGTTTTCCGACGCGCGAACACTCGACGTATGATTGTCCATGCGCCATGTCCACACATCAAAGGAAAAACAAAATTGTTACATTATTAGAATCCATCCAAGGTATCTATTTAGTTAATGCTTAGTTTGTGGCACAAATCACTTCAATTGTGCCGTGATATAAAGAATACCCTGTACAGAAGTGGTTCATTTTCAATGATGTATGCCTCGAAAGTATAATTTTTAACACAATTTACTGAAATTGTAAAAATTTAATGTAAAAAGGCGCCCTGACCTCACGTCAGTGCTTTTTAATGAAGTAATTATTTTTCATTTTCATACGAAGATCAGCACCGAAAGCAATGACGTGAGGTCAGTGTGATTTGGCGCGCTTGTTCGTGTTGATCAATCTAAATTTAACTATAACATAAACACGCGCGCACAAGCGGACTGACCGCATGTCATTTTTTTCAGTGATGATCTCTTAGACGAACAATGACATATCATTTGTTTAATAATAAAGCACTGACGTGAGGTCACTGCATTTTTCAGAGCTTGTTTCTGACGACATTCTATTGAGATTACTCAACATGAACAAAGGCGTTAAAGCGCACCGACCTCACGTTAGTGCTTTTTGCGAGCATGTCCTGAAAGGAACAGCGTGCTATAATACTGCCCGGATGTCTGTATTTTTGGATTTTTTTGTCGAAAATGTTCTCAAACGATTGAGTTCGACTCACTGATGAATAATCTGATATCAAACTCAAGTCTATCCGGCCGGCCGTTAACACGATAACTCTTGAACGAAAGGAATTAGAGGATTGACATTTGCAGGGTAGTTTTGAGCGTAAATATTTCGTTAATGATTTCGGAGTTCCGGAACCGATCTATTGAAATTCAGCATCAAATTGTACCTTCATATGCATGCGAAGTATTGTATTTATGGAAGAGATAGTAAAGTGGCAAAAATATTTAAAATTTTTTTAAATTTTGTTTCCACAATAACTCGAAAATTGCTGATCAGATTAAATTGAAACTCAGTACTCAGATGCAAGAGACCGAAGCAAACACTTTCGCAAAATTTCGTGAGGGTCACATGACTTGAAGAAATTCAAAAATTTACTTCTCTCTTGCGGAATAGTTTACTTAAAATTCCGAAACCTAATTTTTGCGCGCTTGTTCCGCAAGGAACAGTGACCTACCATTTTGCCTCTTCCTAGCAATTTTCGTTATGCTTATGCGCAGATGTGAAGTGATTTAACTGCTGGAGTTTTCGTCTCACAGGGTCGGGTCTTCGGGTTGGAGGATACTATTCCTCCATACAATCCCCTGGTGAGGTCAGCGGATTCGTGGATTCAAGATGCGATAACTCCTGAACCCCTAGTGTTGGAGAATCGGAGTTTTGTGTTAGGTGTGTGATTTTGAGAGGACTTCCAGCCACGAGTGGATTACGCATGCGCAAAGGAGAAGTAACTGTTTTGGGGTTGTATGTTGGGAGTGGTTTAGGACTATCGGTCATGGGTCTGGTGCTGAGCCGATATTGTGAGGATTTAAAAGAAAATTAATGGCAATTTTATACACGGTAGGATCAGTTTGGAGGAAATAGCGTTGTTTCCGAGTAAAAGTGGCCGTATCGTGGCTCTGGGGTTCATTTTTAAATTAATATTACCCCTTCCGGGTATATTTCATTATGCGCATGAGCAGACGAGAAGTGATTTAACCGTTGGAGTTCTCATTTGGGAGGAATGGGGTTTTGATGCGCAGGACGCTATTCCTCAATGGAATACCCTTGGGAGTGTCCACGCATGCGTGGATTGATGCTCAGATATCTCCTGAACCAATGGTGTTGAAGAATTTTGTATGAGGTGTGTAATTTTGAGATGACCTAAACCTAAAGCCACGAATAGCTCTCTTTGGGTTGTATGGCTTATGTTGGGAGTGGTTTACGCCTAGTGATCATGGATTTGGTGCTGAGCCGATATCGTGAGGTTTAAAGAGAAATTAAATGGCAATTCTGTGCACGGTCAAGTCAGTTTCGAGGAAAGTGTTGTTTCCGCGTTGAAATGTCTCGTGATCCTGGGTCAATTTATAAATATCTATAGGTATGTGGAAGATCTATATTAAATTACATTTGGATTTGAAGAAGGCGTAAGCAATTGCGTTCCTAACGGGGGTCTCATAACTTTTTTTAATTTCGGCCTGCGGTAAAACTAATACCCAGCCTTTATTGATTGCCAAATTGGCAAAAGAAACTTGACAAAATATAAAAAAGCACTGACGAGAAGTCAGTACTCTTCAGCGCGCGTGTTCACGTTTGCTATTTTGAATTGAATGATGAGTGTTTCAAGCTCAGTGGATAGAGTGAGCTGGAGATTCGCCCAGAGGGTAGTGGACATCATTCACTGTCGGGTCAAAAATTAACAGGGTTGTGTCTCAGCTGGCGTATGAATAGAGTAACAATGCACACAACTGTCTCCTTAGTTGCACAAGCTCCTAAGAGCTTCTGAGGGATCTCCAAATGCAGATTGACTTCACTATGTAAGGAAAAGGCTAAAAAAGCATTGATGTGATCCCTCAGAAGGTCCTAGGAGATTGTGTGACTAAAGAGAGTCAGTTGTGTTCTTTGTCAACTTTATTACTCTAGCCTAACGCCACCTTGGACACAGCACGGTTTATTTTTGACCCAACAGTGTATGGTGTCCACTACCCACTAGGTAGGTATCCGGCTCGCTCTATCCACTGAGCTTGAAGCACTTATCATTCAATTCTAATAAGCCAACGTAAACAAGTGCACTAAAGGCTGCTGACTTCACGTCAGTGCTTTTTATATATTTTTTATTTTGTTTGTTGAAATGTAACAGCAACAGTACCTTTTGAAACTTTGGGTTCATGATAAGTTGTAATATAAATGTGGGGTAAGAGTACGCAGCGGGTAAGTGCACGCAGTCAATATAGTTCCAGTTTCGCGTGCAAGTTTTGTATGTATCTGGTCCGAGGTAATTCACAGTTGCCTTACTAGTTTTTATACGCTTCGACCAGACGAGTCATTTATACTCGAATAAGTGTCCGTAGCTTTAATAGATGTATACTTATCCCATTGAATGGAATCATAATGTGTTAAGTAGATATGATTGCATTACCTTGTAGATTGAATATGTCTCACATTTACAAAAGGAGATGTTTCGGTCGAAAAGGATGTAACCAATAGCAATCTATAAAATTCTATTCTATTTATAATTGCTATTTAGTCGCTTTAAATCACTAAGATTTGGGTGAATGTCCGCATTTCGATTCAATAATTTAATGAAAATAACAATTATAATTGGAATATCATGCTTTGTCATTCTTCACATATATTTATTACAGAGTAATTAATTGAAAACTGCGTACTATTGCCCCGCATGTCTAATGTTGATATATCCAAACCTCATTACGTCCACGGACTATTGAGTGTATACAATAATGAAAGCAGAATATAACTTCAAATTATAAGTGTCATATAAAAAATGTAATGAACATTTTTCATTATTTATTGAAGGGATAAACGGAAAAACACATTAATTAAGCGAAAATCCCATATAAATTGAATTTTATAAAATGTCCTCATATGTCCTAATATATGCATTTTTCGCTATAGGTAGCGAAAACATTAACATATAGGAAAATTGATTGAATTATATCGTTCAGAATCACAATTTGTTCAAAAATATGTTATAGTAGCAGATATCTAAAAAAAATATGAAATGTCCGTGAAAAGTACAATTCGCATACATATATATATATATATATATATATATATATATATATTCCCCAATTTCCGCTTTACAACAATAATAATAATAATAATAATAATAATAATGTTTATTTCGAAAGAATCATAATAATAAGACAACATTATGTAAATAAACATTGTAAAACCCACAGAAGCAGCAAATGCTGCTTGTACGTGGTGAAAAAGTATCAAATGAAAATAACTCCGGTGTTGAACAATCACAATAACTTCGGAGACATATAATATATGTATAAAGTAAATCACATGGGGTGTAAATAAAATCCAGAAGTTAAAACAAATAAAACCATTAGATGATAAAACACATCACATTGACGAACTATTACTGAAAATACTAAAATTAATAATTTTGGAATATGAATCTATAAATCACAAACTTTGGAGACGTATAATATATATATATATATATAAAATGAATCACATGGGGTATAGACAAAATCCAGAGGCTACAACAAACAAAGCTTTTAGCGACTTGCAAAGATAAAACACATCACAAGGGGGTATAGTCGTAATCAATCAACAATTGCAACATTCAAACACCGTTATCAAATATTTGACTAATTTTTTCACGAGGTTGACTAGTTATTAATCTTTCGAGCGCTTTTTTCAATTGTGAAAGTGAGTTCAGAGAATGCATGCTTTCCGGTAGGGAATTAAAAACAGTTGGGCCCAGAAAATTATAGGATCTCTGACCTACGCTCTTGAATGCATATGGTATAATAAATTTATTTTTATGACGTGTGGTATACTCATGGCTCGACTGACTAAGGTTTCTCTTATCCTTAAATTGATTCAGTGCCAGTGTCTTATAAAATAATTGTCTCAGATCGAATATGCCAGATTCGTCATACAACTTATCACTACTATAGCGGAGAGATCTATGCAACATTAGTCTTTCGCTTTCGCTGTATCACGTCTAATGGACGCAGGTAAGTTTTGGATACCCCTCCCCATCCTATTAGGCAGTAAGTTAAATGGCTTTGTATGAGACTATAATAAATATATCATTAGTAGTTATACTAAGCTGGTTCTCGACCAAAGTTGACCTATGACCTCCCTTAATGGTGTCTGGGGGTCTGATGTGGATGACATCGGGCGGATGACGTCATGATCGAAAAAGTTTCTGGATGGACGCGGGATATGAACCCGGGAAGTTTGGGTGAGAGTTTGGGTGCCTACCGCTAGGCTACATGGGCCGTAAGAATTTGGGGTGTTTTGGTGCTATAAAGCGGACGCATCAGAGTGACGCATGATTGAAATTAGCAATAACGTGAAGTCAGGAACTTTTGCACGCATTGTCCATTCTCCTGTATTGGAATTGGATTGTTAAATGGGACTCGTATCGCTCTCAGGGACTTTCAGGTTATCATAAAAATGGGTTCAAGCCCTGTGGACAGGAGCTTTCTGGCGCTCTAGTTCAAACAGACAAATTATATCTGGTATTGGTTTCTCAGAGTTGGGAATTATATCAATGTATTCATATGATATCACTGCATCATAAAGGAAATTCAATTCAAATAATAGTTTATTAGATAAGTAATGATAAATTACCTTGTAATCGATCAAAAATTTCCTGATCTACGTTCACCAAACTACAGAATTATGCTTTCAATATTTACGTAATATTTTCAAACATTTTCGGGTGAGGTCCCCGTTACATCGCTAAAATACGAGTATTTCAACCCCAATATTTTTGAAGTTACAATATTCCCTTCTGTCAAGTTGACATTATGAGAATTCATACATAGAATAATAATTATATCAATCTGTGAAATACGATTTACATTGAAATTTTATTCGGATTATTATTGGGTAGGCATTTATCGTTTATTTGAATGGGAATACCGGGGATTATTTGTGAATCTTTTGGTTTACGCGGTCGAGAAATATAACTTTGGGGGGATGATTGTGTGGTTTTGAGAATTTGTTGTCATAATGAATAAAATCAATGGAAAGCGTGTTTGTCAGCAAGCTGGGTGTACGGATTTGAAGATGGATCGAGGGATTTGAATATACAGAGAGTATTCATTGACAAGCACTGACGGTGGTGCTTCGAGTGGAATTTACATGGTTTGACTATCAAAAAATAATTTCAGGATGAGATTTTTTATCGACTCAACATAATGTTAATTATCTACATCGTTCAATACTTTATTCCTATAGAAGTACATACATTCTAAAATTGCATAACTCTGAACACAAGGATTGATTCTACAGAAAGCATTTATGAAATCTTCAACAGAATTGTTGTTGTTATTTTTGCTGGAGTTTCGTATCAATTCTTTGATGGTGTCCACGAATTTAAAGTAATACAAAGTCATTCGGAGATATTTCAACATTTCAAGACGACTGATAATTATCAGTCGATTCAATTGAGATATCTTATTCAAGTCAACTTCACTGAAATATATGCAGTTTCCCCATTTTGTGACGCTAGTAATCATACATTCACCAGCACATCGTACAACTGTAGCTCCACATTCTTGTTGATAACCATTTTCGATTATTGCAATAAATGACTCCCATTCCCAATCATCAAAGGATATCACGCAGTCATTACAGCTCAGTTTAACAGCAGGTGTGAATTGTCTCG
Source organism: Halyzia sedecimguttata (assembly GCA_937662695.2). Classification (NCBI taxonomy): domain Eukaryota; kingdom Metazoa; phylum Arthropoda; class Insecta; order Coleoptera; family Coccinellidae; genus Halyzia; species Halyzia sedecimguttata. The sequence continues at coordinate 16,144,343 of OW569415.2, forward strand.
CCGGACTTATACCACAATCGATGTATAGAGAAGCAGACCCTAATCCACATTCAATTTCTAGGTGGAACTGGCCGTTCAACAGGTAGTGCTTTTCGTTTGTAACTTCAAAATTACATGTTTCGGGATTCGAATCCGCATTTTCACTCAGCACCGACTCACGTTATAGAAATTAGATGAAACCAGAATCGAACGTCATATGGTACATTTCAGGCTTGTAGACCACCCACACATGTAACTAACGGACTCTTTTACATAAACAAAATATAGGTCTAGATCCTTTTTTCGAATTATTATTGGGGCGGCATTTATCGTTTATATGAAAGGGAATACCATAGATTATTTATGAATCTTTCGGTTTACGCAGACGAGCAATATAAGGGATTCCAGTGTTTTCAAAAACAATTTATGTTGTGGTTTTCAGCAGACCCATTGTGAAGCACTGACGTGAAGTCAGGAGCTTTTGCGCGCATTGTCCATTCTCATGTATTGGAATTGGATATTCGTACACAATTTATCCGGTATAAAATTTTTTAATTTATGATATATGATATTCGTAGAATTTTCATCATATGAAGTTTGATGCATGAGTCGGAGGTACTAGATCCTTTTTTCGTATTATTATTGGGGGGCATTTATCGTTTATTTGAAAGGGAATACAGGGAATTATTTGGTTTCCTCAGACTTTGTGGGGGGTGATTGTGCGGTTTTGAAAATTTGTTGTCATAACGAATAAAATCAATGGAAAGCGTATTTGTCAGCAAGCTGGGTGTACGGATTTGAATCATCCTAATGAACCGGAGTGAAATAGTCGAAAGTTTTTATTCAAATTCTTTATATTCAAGGGCAACGACAGTTATTAACGACTAAGCTTTTCTCAAAGGAGACTGCACGGGGGTTCAGACTCAATTTCGGTGATTTTTATGTGTAATTTCCTATGAGGATTTCTAAGCTCGATTTTAGCAAAAATGGTTCTTTTGATATGAATATATGTAGATTTCTCAGCATCTCTAGATGATTGGAAAATTATTACTGTTCTTCACAGCAATCGCACCCTTGTCTCCACACAATACTTTTTCAACCAAATAAACATCATGCTGCTTTGTTTTTTGCAATTCTTCTTGATAGAAAGCACCACTTATTGGTCTACCGGTAAAGTAGGTAACTCACTGGGTAGGTAAGTTGGACTTTTGGTATTTTAATTAGTTTAGTAGCCCATTGATTAGTGTTGAGTAGGACACGACTTGAAAAAGAGTTTGTAAGAGTTGCCTCTTTTTTGTCTTGAGCCAGTACAATGTCCCACTTCAAAAGAGGCGAGGCGTACTGAACCATTTGAAGTTATTATAGTACGAATTATGCGCGCCTCCTCTGGCGCCTCAAATGTTAGACGCGACGTGCATTTGTCACTGCGGTATTGATGAGTAAGCTCTCTAGGAGGTTTGTCACTCGAACTTGGAAAGTTGTAAGAGTGCTTAGCTTATGTAATGAGGGTTTCAGCAAGAACATATCTAACGGACAGATATTAGGAGGATGAACCACATTTGATTGTTTAGTACAATTATTATGAAATTAGGCAATTCTACTACCCTCACATCAAAGGTTCCGACACAAAATGGAATTTCTTTATCTGCCTCTGCCTCGCTCTCGCTCGACCGCGACAAATAAATTGAAGTAGTACAATTTTAAATTTCGAGGCACTCTTACATTTTGACGTCATGTCCGGGACAAATGAAGCGCCTCTTGTATGTCCTACTCAACACTACCATTGATACCCTTTTGTGAAAACGTGTCTAAATTTACGTACAATTCTTCTGAAATTTATGAGGTCATGCTATTGTTATGTGACTGAAGGCTAATTTATATATATGTCGTTCTTTTATTAACGAATAAGCTTTTCCCAAAGGAGACTGCACGGGTTCAGTCTCAATTTCAGTGATTTTTATGTGTAAATTCCTATGAGGATTTTTAAGCTCGATTTTAGCAAAAATGGTTCTTTTCATATGAATATATGTAGATTTCTCAGCATCTCTAGATGATTGGAAAATTATTACTGTTCTTCACAGCAATCGCACCCTTGTCTCCACGCAATACTTTTTCAACCAAATAAACATCATGCTGCTTTGTTTTTTGCAATTCTTCTTGATAGAAAGCACCACCTATTGGCCTACCGGTAAAGTAGGTAACTCACTGGGTAGGTAAGTTGGACTTTTGTGATTTTAAATAGTTTAGTAGTCCACTGATACCCTTTTGTGAAAACGTGTCTAAATTTACGTACAATATCACCCTTCTGAAATTTATGGGGTCATGCTATTTTTATGTGACTGTGGGCTAATTTATATATGTCGTTCTTTGTATTAACGTCACGGAGTTTCATGACAGTAGTACATTGTTTTTTATTATTATACTCATTTTACTACATCTTGAAGGATCAATCGATATGTTCCACTGAATTTTTTGTAGAGCACCTATTTCAACGTTCTTATAACCAACTCCACAATTGCAGCGTTCATATCACTCTACATATTATATGATGCTTTTCTCAACTTGTTCATGAAATTGTCGCTAGAAATATTCATTTCCTTGATCAGATTGCAAGTTGCTAGGTACCATGCTTGAGGATATCGAGAAAAGCCAACCAGTTTTCCTTTTCAATGCTTGAGCACATATGAATTTAGAAAAGCAATAAATTACAACGAGAACTAACATTACTTGGGGGCAAGCTTATCAAGCTATCATAAATGCATTGTGGGGTTGCATACTTTTGATTTGGCAGTGAGCTAACATAACAACAAATATATTGGGTGATTGTATACGAATAAATTCCATTTTTGATGTATTATGGATACTTTAACAGAGCATATGAGACATATTTTCGGTCATTTCAATGTGAGCACAATTGTTTTAGAAAAAAACTTTGGGTACTCGACATTGATACGGTTTTATTTTCAGTCTTTCGTCCTTACAGTTTTCTAACACTTCATTTCATAATGTCATTGTATATAGAAGTCTTCTATGTACGATGATGATGTTAATAATTACTGTAACAGAAGGTATGCTGCATTACCGGTAGATGTCATGTTATAAGATCAGTTTAATTCATCTTGCATTCAAACTATCGAAATTAATATAAACACGTTTTTTTCAATTTTTTCATATTGCTTATCTCTTGATTCGAGTTCTTCAGAAAATGAATTAAGAATTTCGTTCTTTTTTGATCGTAGCCATCGCAGAGTTGAGAATAAAAGTTTTGACGAGCAGTGAAGTTGAAAAGCAGCATTTTTTCAAATTTCTAAGTATTTAGTAGCTGAATTAATTTTACTGTTGGGGCATTAAGCAATTAAATTTGGATAACCTAGTCGGATTTTATTCCATTCTTTTCGATGCTGCAATTAAGTGAAAAATCCTCGACTACGAGGGTAAGTTACACTGTGTTCAATTCAAATTCAATTTAAAAATAGCATATCATTTTTTCTCATTTCATTCTCAGATTTTTTTATGGTGATTTTCACATCTAGACGTAGTGTTTTTTTTCCGAGTTCTACACGGGAATTTTGGGATGAATGGTGCATGCCTCCTGGGACAGATTGGTTTAATGGTTAATAGCTGAATCCATAGGAAAACCCCCACATCATATTGTTTCATTTATGGTAAAATCCTATGCAATTCACTTGGGAGAGGAGTTCATCCAGACTTTAAGATAAGTTCCTTATCGTATTTGGTTCCCGCATACTCATTCAAATTAGTAGTTAAATTGGACATCATTTTTTAAAATCACCTGTAGCTAATTTCTATTTGATCTCACATTTTTGTATTTTTCAATTTTCATTGTACCCCAAAATTATTAGTTTCAAGTATCAATTGTAATAGTTGAATTTTTGCTAATTCAACCTTTTATATTTCAATTTTCACAAATCATCCCATTAAAATTCAAAATTAAGATTTTATATTCAATTTCATATTATTGCTCATTTTCTCTAATTCATCAATTTAATAATCGAGTTGACTGGTTTGGATTTTCTACATTCGTAGAAAGAAATAAATAGTGACCATTGTGCAAAGTGCACGGTATTTTTGTATTACATTGGTTTCTGGATTGTTCATTTCCTGTATTTTTAAATTTCAGATAAACTTGTAGATATTACTGTTGAATATTTGAATTTTGTGAAATTTTGCAGATAAATGTTGGATTGTTTAGATTAAGTGTAATTTCAATTCTGGTTGACATTGGCATATTTAACCCATTCCTGATGTTGTCTCTATGCTCAGTAATAATAATTATATTGAATGCTTGAATTTTTTTTTATTGTATTGTATGACCACAGGATTGAACAATAAAGAAAGAACAACCGCAGTAATTGGCGCCCAACAACCAACCAACCAACCAGCAATTCAGCAATTGTAAGGGACTGTGTTCACTTTATCCATTGAACCAGGTCACAATCTTCTTGAAGGAGTATCTATCTCTGCCAGGGGAACACCATTATTTTGAGCTCTGAGGTTTTCGGTTTGAGGTGAGACACTTTTCTTTTCTCTGTTTGGACCATTCACTTTTACTTGTGACTTTTACACTGGATAGACATTAGACACATTTTTTCTAAGTATGGCTGGCATGTTTTTGAAAATCGAACCTGATCGGTTAATTAAGGAGGAACTCGAATATGAGATTTCCTTAAGGGGTTTGAAACCTGAAGGTTCAGTATCTGAACAGATCAAAATTTTACGTGGTTTGTTGAAATTGGAGTCAGAGGGTCAATCATTCAAAGAATGTTATAAGTTTGATGTAAAGACTGAATTAGATATATGTTCTACCAAAGTTGGTGAAATTGAAATTTATCTCAAAGAACCTTTTTCATCTTCTATGCAACGAAAAATTAGAACAAAACTAAGTCATTTGATGGGTAGATTGGAAAGAATCAAACTATCTGATGATGAAACGTCTTCATGTGAATTGAGATCTAAGTTACTTACTGCGGGTTTGAGGTTAATTTCTGTATATGAGGGTAAATTATTCGCTAATCCTGGAACTACAAAGTCGGTACCTGCTGAGGTAGAATTTGAGCAAAGTTTACTGAATGAAAAAGCTGAGTTCAACACCTACACATAATTTATTTTCCAATGTATCTGGTAATGTTTCTGGTGCAGTACAGAATGCTAACTTGGCAACAGCAACGAACATGCTGCAAAATTTGAATATATCTGATCCTAAACTTCATTTGAAGAGTTTTGGAATCAAGTATTCGGGTAGGAATGATTCTCTAAGTTTGAATGCTTTTTTCGAGAGGGTGAATGATATGTTGGAGACAAGAGGATATTCTGATGAATTCATGTTCAGAATCGCGTCGGAACTTTACGATGGTGAGGCACTGGTTTATTATAGAGCCGGCAAAAACATCGCCCATGATTGGAAAGGACTTATTGCTCTTTTTCGCGAAGAATTTTTCAGAGACGGAGACAGAAAAATCTTTGAACAAATTAAAGGAAGAACTCAAGGGGAAACAGAAACTATGTCTATTTATGTCGCCTATATGCAAAACTTGTTCAATAGATTGTCTTTCTCGGTCGATGAAAAAATTAAATTAGAATTAATAAAGGATACAATTAGACCAGAATATCGGTTAGGGTTCGGATTGATAGATGATATTGATTCTCTCGAAATGTTGATAAAATTGGGTCGTAAACTTGAAGATAATAAGCGTTATGTGAGCAATTTTATTCCACCATCATTGAATAAAAATGCCATTGAAGTTGATTTGGAATATAAACGTGAATCAACGAAAAGTAAATTGAGTAATTTGGAGACGGAAAAACAAGTTAGTTTTCGTGATTCTCAACCAAGTGCTTTTAAGTCAGAAAGTGATCAATTTGCTGGTAATAATAGGCTCAGAAATAGAAGCAGGTCTAATTCGCGGAATAGAAATAGGTCTAGTTCCCGAGGTAGCACTAGATCTAGAGACTCTTCAGAAAAGAGAAATTATTGTTCAGAAGTCAGTTTGAATGAACGTGGACAATACTCGGATAGAAAATTTTCAAGGAATTCGTATGAAAGTCAAAATAAATCATATCCTTATCATAGAAAAAGATAGAAAAACATGCGATTTTACAGATTATTCAAGGTCAATATACAGATGAAGATACACCAGGACGATACCATTACATATGTATCAAGAATATATCTAGACTTGTACAATTTAGTTGAGTAAACACAGGGTGCAGAAATGTATTTGTGATAGATGACTCGGGTACTTCCATTCCAAAGAAGATCTTGCTATTCACGCGCTAGTTATTATGAATTGTCCAAAGACCCAATATGGAATATTGAGAAGAGATTGACATAAATACGGCAATACTTCCGATTATGCTTGGGGGATAATCCTTATGAAATTACTAGGGTTAACAAAAATGGTATTAGGGACGATGAAAGTTGAAAATAATGATATTCCGATTATGCAGGGCTCAGATCGAAACTGTACGCAGTGAAAAACTCAACAACGAATGATGAAATTAACATACAGAAGTGTTTCAACACCAACGCTAGTGGACGACATTCACTGTCTGGACAAAAATTAACAGTGCTGTGCCTAAGCTTCCAGAAGGATACAGCAACTATTTTGGGGTGCAAAGAGGACTGGAATACCTTTAACATGAGGTATCACACGACATGGTATGATAGCATTTGACACATAAACATCGATGACGTCACCAAACCCATACTGATGACGCAATCACAATGAAAATTTCATTAAAAGTTGGAAAAACAAGACGACCTGTATATAGGTTTGTTAAGAAATTCAATCGATATCCAACTGTAAGGTGCGATGTTATTTGTAAATTTTTAATGACCGAGACATATTCTGTTACAGATCACAAAAAACGTCTAAAGGGTATTTATCCAGGGCTAGATAAAATAGAAGCATAAAAATCATACCAGTACTTACAAACAAAAAAATTCGTTCAAGCACTGATAAAATGCAGCAGAGTTTAACTACGGCAGTCTAAACTGCAGCATTCTAGACTGCTGCAGTAATGCGGCAGTCAAAACTGCAGCAGTCAAACTGCAGCAGTCTAAACTACAGCAGTCTGTCTGTCGGGGCAAAAATTAACAGTGCCTTGTCTAAGCTTCCTGAAGGATACAGTGCTGTGCCTAAGCTTCCTGAAGGATACAGCAACTATTTTGGCGCGCCAAAATTCAAGCATTCAATATAATTATTATTACTGAAAATTTAATGCTTGTGGCTTTTACTTGATGCAAATGCATATTAACTCAATGAAAAATTATATACGATTTACACTTATTTATTCAATATTGTGACGCGTTTCGTCGACACGGCGACAATATTGAATAAATAAGTGTAAATCGTATATAATTTTTCATTGAGTTATTATTACTGAGCATAGAGACAACATCAGGAATGGGTTAAATATGCCAATGTCAACCAGAATTGAAATTACACTTAATCTAAACAATCCAACATTTATCTGCAAAATTTCACAAAATTCAAATATTCAACAGTAATATCTACAAGTTTATCTGAACCTTAAAAATAAAGGAAATGAACAATCCAAAAACCAATGTAATACAAAAATACCGTGCACTTTGCACAATGGTCACTATTTATTTCTTTCTACGAATGTAGAAAATCCAAACCAGTCAACTCGATTATTAAATTGATGAATTAGAGAAAATGAGCAATAATATGATATTGAATATAAAATCTTAATTTTGAATTTTAATGGGATGATTTGTGAAAATTGAAATATAAAAGGTTGAATTAGCAAAAATTCAACTATTACAATTGATACTTGAAACTAATAATTTTGGGGTACAATGAAAATTGAAAAATACAAAAATGTGAGATCAAATAGAAATTAGCAACAGGTGATTTTAAAAAATGATGTCCAATTTAACTACTAATTTGAATGAGTATGCGGGAACCAAATACGATAAGGAACTTATCTTAAAAGTCTGGATGAACTCCTCTCCCAAGTGAATTGCATAGGATTTTACCATAAATGAAACAATATGATGTGGGGGTTTTCCTATGGATTCAGCTATTAACCATTAAACCAATCTGTCCCAGGAGGCATGCACCATTCAACCCAAAATTCCCGTGTAGAACTCGGAAAAAAACACTACGTCTAGATGTGAAAATCACCATAAAAAAATTTGAGAATGAAATGAGAAAAAATGATATGCTATTTTTAAATTGAATTTGAATTGAACACAGTGTAACTTACCCTCGTAGTCGAGGATTTTTCACTTAATTGCAGCTTCGAAAAGAATGGAATAAAATCCGACTAGGCTATCCAAATTTAATTGCTTAATGCCCCAACAGTAAAATTAATTCAGCTACTAAATACTTAGAAATTTGAAAAAATGCTGCTTTTCAACTTCACTGCTCGTCAAAACTTTTATTCTCAACTCTGCGATGGCTACGATCAAAAAAGAACGAAATTCTTAATTCATTTTCTGAAGAACTCGAATAAAGAGATAAGCAATATGAAAAAATTGAAAAAAACGTGTTTATATTAATTTCGATAGTTTGAATGCAAGATGAATTGAACTGATCTTATAACATGACATCTACCGGTAATGCAGCATACCTTCTGTTACAGTAATTATTAACATTATCATCGTACATAGAAGACTTCTATATACAATGACATTATGAAATGAAGTGTTAGAAAACTGTAAGGACGAAAGACTGAAAATAAAACCGTATCAATGTCGAGTACCCAAAGTTTTTTTCTAAAACAATTGTGCTCACGTTGAAATGACCGAAAATATGTCTCATATGCTCTGTTAAAGTATCCATAATACATCAAAAATGGAATTTATTCGTATACAATCACCCAATATATTTGTTGTTATGTTAGCTCACTGCCAAATCAAAAGTATGCAACCCCACAATGCATTTATGATAGCTTGATAAGCTTGCCCCCAAGTAATGTTAGTTCTCGTTGTAATTTATTGCTTTTCTAAATTCATATGTGCTCAAGCATTGAAAAGGAAAACTGGTTGGCTTTTCTCGATATCCTCAAGCATGGTACCTAGCAACTTGCAATCTGATCAAGAAAATGAATTTTTCTAGCGACAAATTCATGAACAAGTTGTTAAAAAGCATCATATAATATGTAGAGTGATATGAACGCTGCAATAGTGGAGTTGGTTATAGGAACGTTGAAAGAGGTGCTTTACAAAAAATTCAGTGGAACATATCGATTGATCCTTCAAGATGTAGTAAAATGAGTATAATAATAAAAAACAATGAACTATTGTCATGAAACCCCGTGACGTTAATACAAAGAACGACATATGTAAATTAGCCTACAGTCACATAAAAATAGCATGACCCCATAAATTTCAGAAGGGTGATATTGTACGTAAATTTAGACACGTTTTCACAAAAGGGTATCAGTGGACTACTAAACTATTTAAAATCACAAAAGTCCAACTTACCTACCCAGTGAGTTACCTACTTTACCGGTAGGCCAATAAGTGGTGCTTTCTATCAAGAAGTATTGCAAAAAACAAAGCAGCATGATGTTTATTTGGTTGAAAAAGTATTGTGTGGAGGCAAGGGTGCGATTGCTGTGAAGAACAGTAATAATTTTCCAATCATCTAGAGATGCTGAGAAATCTACATATATTCATATGAAAAGAACCATTTTTGCTAAAATCGAGCTTAGAAATTCTCATAGGAATTCACACATAAAAATCACCGAAATTGAGTCTGAACCCCCGTGCAGTCTCCTTTGAGAAAAGCTTATTCGTTAATAACTGTCGTTGCCCTTGAATATAAAGAATTTGAATAAAAACTTTCGACTATTTCACTCCGGTTCATTAGGATGATTCAAATCCGTACACCCAGCTTGCTGACAAACACGCTTTCCATTGATTTTATTCGTTATGACAACAAATTTTCAAAACCGCACAATCACCCCCCACAAAGTCTGAGTAAACCAAATAATTCCCTGTATTCCCTTTCAAATAAACGATAAATGCCCCCCAATAATAATACGAAAAAAGGATCTAGTACCTCCGACTCCGACATGCATCAAACTTCATATGATGAAAATTCTACGAATATCATATATCATAAATTAAAAAATTTTATACCGGATAAATTGTGTACGAATATCCAATTCCAATACATGAGAATGGACAATGCGCGCAAAAGCTCCTGACTTCACGTCAGTGCTTCACAATGGGTCTGCTGAAAACCACAACATAAATTGTTTTTGAAAACACTGGAATCCCTTATATTGCTCGTCTGCGTAAACCGAAAGATTCATAAATAATCTATGGTATTCCCTTTCATATAAACGATAAATGCCGCCCCAATAATAATTCGAAAGAAGGATCTAGACCTATATTTTGTTTATGTAAAAGAGTCCGTTAGTTACATGTGTGGGTGGTCTACAAGCCTGAAATGTACCATATGACGTTCGATTCTGGTTTCATCTAGTTTCTATAACGTGAGTCGGTGCTGAGTGAAAATGCGGATTCGAATCCCGAATCATGTAATTTTGAAGTTACAAACAAAAAGCACTACCTGTTGAACGGCCAGATCCACCTAGAAATTGAATGTGGATTAGGGTCTGCTTCTCTATACATCGATTGTGGTATAAGTCTTGCGAGACAATTCACACCTGCTGTTAAACTGAGCTGTAATGACTGCGTGATATCCTTTGATGATTGGGAATGGGAGTCATTTATTGCAATAATCGAAAATGGTTATCAACAAGAATGTGGAGCTACAGTTGTACGATGTGCTGGTGAATGTATGATTACTAGCGTCACAAAATGGGGAAACTGCATATATTTCAGTGAAGTTGACTTGAATAAGATATCTCAATTGAATCGACTGATAATTATCAGTCGTCTTGAAATGTTGAAATATCTCCGAATGACTTTGTATTACTTTAAATTCGTGGACACCATCAAAGAATTGATACGAAACTCCAGCAAAAATAACAACAACAATTCTGTTGAAGATTTCATAAATGCTTTCTGTAGAATCAATCCTTGTGTTCAGAGTTATGCAATTTTAGAATGTATGTACTTCTATAGGAATAAAGTATTGAACGATGTAGATAATTAACATTATGTTGAGTCAATAAAAATCTCATCCTGAAATTATTTTTTAATAGTCAAACCATGTAATTTCCACTCGAAGCACCACCGTCAGTGCTTGTCAATGAATACTCTCTGTATATTCAAATCCCTCGATCCATCTTCAAATCCGTACACCCAGCTTGCTGACAAACACGCTTTCCATTGATTTTATTCATTATGACAACAAATTTTCAAAACCACACAATCATCCCCCCAAAGTTATATTTCTCGACCGCATAAACCAAAAGATTCACAAATAATCCCCGGTATTCCCATTCAAATGAACGATAAATGCCTACCCAATAATAATCCGAATAAAATTTCAAAGTAAATCGTATTTCACAGATTGATATAATTATTATTCTATGTATGAATTCTCATAATGTCAACTTGACAGAAGGGAATATTGTAACTTCAAAAATATTGGGGTTGAAATACTCGTATTTTAGCGATGTAACGGGGACCTCACCCGAAAATGTTTGAAAATATTACGTAAATATTGAAAGCATAAATCTGTAGTTTGGTGAACGTAGATCAGGAAATTTTTGATCGATTACAAGGTAAATTATTATTACTTATCTAATAAACTATTATTTGAATTGAATTTCCTTTATGATGCAGTGATATCATATGAATACATTGATATAATTCCCAACTCTGAGAAACCAATACCAGATATAATTTGTCTGTTTGAACTAGCACGCCAGAAAGCTCCTGTCCACAGGGCTTGAACCCATTTTTATTATAACCTGAAAGTCCCTGAGAGCGATACGAGTCCCAATTAACAATCCAATTCCAATACAGGAGAATGGACAATGCGCGCAAAAGTTCCTGACTTCACGTTATTGCTAATTTCAATCATGCGTCACTCTGATGCGTCCGCTTTATAGCACCAAAACACCCCAAATTCTTACGGCCCCTGTAGCCTAGCGGTAGGCACCCAAACTCTCACCCAAACTTCCCGGGTTCATATCCCGCGTCCATCCAGAAACTTTTTCGATCATGACGTCATCCGCCCGACGTCATCCACATCAGACCCCCAGACACCATTAAGGGAGGTCATAGGTCAACTTTGGTCGAGAACCAGCTTAGTATAACTACTATCATTCAGTTGGCGGAACTTATAAAGAATGCTCCTTAATTTTTTTACTAAATAATTTATATGGAAGTCCCATCTCAAATGAGAATCTATGAAAACTCCTAAATATTTTACATTTGTTGTTGAAGATATTCTGAATGTATTTTGAATTGTTATGAATTTGTAGTGTGGCAAGGAAGATTTATAATTACAGAAAGGTAAGAAAAAAGTTTTTTTAAAATTTAAGGAGAGCTGTTTGTAATCAAACCAATCTTTAATCATTTCCAGGTCCTTTTCTGCTTGTTCTTTGACATCAAGCCAGGTTTCCCCAGAATAGAAAACCGCAGTGTCATCTGCAAAACTAGTTATTTTATCGGACGAACCTATAGAAAATAACTGATTTACATATATACAGAATAGTAATGGACCCAAAACTGTTCCCTGTGGTACGCCACATTCAATATTTCTTTCAGTACCCTTTATATTTCTTATTCTAACTATTTGTTTTCGATTTGTTAGGTATGATTGTAATAATTTGAATGCGTTTCCTCTTATTCCAATGTTCTCTAGAGTGGTCAATAGAATGGAGTGGCCAACTGTATCAAATGCCTTCGATAAATCAATGAAAACTCCTATTGACGGTTTGCTTCTATCAAGTGCTTTGTATATGCTGTCAGTTAACTGCAAAAGCGCATCTTGGGTGCATTTTCCTTCCCGAAAACCAAATTGTGATTTAGATAGTATATTATGTTTTTGGATGAACGAAATCAGTCGAGTTTTAATCAACTTTTCTATGATTTTGCTGAGATTTGTTATTAATGAAACTGGCCTATAATTAACCACTACATCTCTACCTCCAATTTTATAGATTGGAGTTACTATAGAAAGTTTTAAGCACGACGGAAAATGTCCTGTTTCCACAGCCTGATTGAAAATGTATGTTATCGGTTCAGCGATGAACTCGGCTACTAGTTTCAGTGTTTCACTCTTTAAGTTGTCATTTCTAGGGGCTTTGTGATTTTTAAGTTCTCTTATAATTCTCTTATAACATTGACAACTTCTGTTGGAGTTGTGGGACTCATAAATATAGATTTTTCGTTTATTATTTCATTGAATTTATAGTTTGATGTTCTTTTGATTTTTGTGGCAAGATCTTTTTCCGTGTTAATATAGGTTCTATTGAAAATGTCTACAATTTCATTCATATTGTGAACCATGTTTCCATTTTCATTTTTTATGGAATTGATTTCAATTTCCTTCTGATCCACACAAAACATCTCATTTATATTTCTCCACAAATTAGCAGCACTATTTTTGTTTTCATTAATTTTTGTTTTATAGTATTCAATTTTTGTTTTTTGTATTATCTTATCAAGCGTGTTCTTGTAGTTTTTGTAATCAACTTTGAGACGCGAGTTGTTTGGGTCATTTTTTAGTTGTATGTACATACTATTTTTTTTGTTCACTGATTTAACCAAATATGTTGATATCCAATCCTTCCTTTTTTTCTGGTTTCCTTTTATTGGTATATAACTGGTGCATTGCTCAACTTCATACTGTAAAAGTGACACAAATCTCTCAGCTACAGTATCCAAGTCGGTATCTGAGACAATGTTTTGCCATTTTGTTTTCTCGATACATTTTTTTTCATTGAGTCGTCTTATAGTTTTTTTGTCATTAATTTTTGATTTGGTGTTTTTTTCAATTACTTCTTGGACAATGACGGTTGAGTGATCAGTTATGTCTGTGAGAGTTACTATCGGGATGAAAATTCGATATCTCGTGTAATGCAGGGTTTCATAAAGATATGGTCAAGACAAGCTTCAAGGCGTGTTGGTGCATTTATCAGCGATTTGTACCCGTACTCTGCCATGACTGTTAAGTAGTCACTTACCTTGTTGTCATTTTCGTCAAGAATGTCTATATTTATATCCCCGACAATGAAATTATATTTATTATTATTCATTGCCTGGGTGTCTAAGTAATTTTGTAGATTCTGGTTAAATTGGTCAATGCAAGTGGAGGGAGACCTGTAAAGAGCGTGGACAATTATAGGATTACCAAAGAACTCTACTTCCAGTTTTAACAACATCGAATTTTTGAAATGTATTAATTAGTGATGTTTGCAAATATCTGTCTTTATATATACGACAGTGCCATCATTCTGATTCAAATTTCCTTCATTATAGAGCATCTTGTACCCTGGCAAATTAAATATACTCTGATCTTGAATCTTTCTTGTTTCAGTGAGAACAATGCAATCAAATTGGAAATCAAATTGTGAGAGGAAAATTTTGAATTCGTCCAAGTTTTTTCCAATACTTCTGATATTATTATGTACTAGTTTGAAGTTGTGTGTTTGTTGGTTAATTTTTAGAACCTCATTTGTTTGGGATATTGTTTCTAAAGTAAATGTATCCATCTTTCCCAGTTCAAAGTCTCGAATATAAGGATCCATTGTAAACTAGTTAAATATTATTTGAGAGATAAATCGAATTATATCAAATGGGAATCTATATATACATATCTAATTCATGTAGATCTAAAATAAACTGATTATGCAAAATAGAAAGATGAAATAATCATTTTGATAAATATATAAATGAAATAATAGAATTCGTAGGAATGAGAAATATTCAAAATGTAACCTATCTATTGGATCTGAGTCTACTCCTTGCTGCTTCCTTGGTGAATGGCACTGCGGTTTGTTTATTTGTTTTTTTATTGTTCCTGTTTTCGGAGTGTTGAGTTCTTCCAAATCTGTCGATATTTTTTCCTCTTCCCTAATTCCACTTTTTGTTTGTTTCTCTTCAATGTCTATGCGAGGTTTCCAAGTTGTATGTTGTTGCGTGTCTTGCTCTATTTCCAATGATCGATTCGGATAATTGTTTGGTGTTGGAGGGGCACTATTATGTTTTATTCTTGTGTCTTCTTCGTTCAGGAGGTCATCAACAGTATAGGCTACATTATTCACGAAGAGCCTGTTTCCCTTAATGTAGCACCGATCGTTCGTGTTTTCTCTAACTTGATTGAGGTGTGTTCTCAGCTTTACCCAATGGATATATGTTACTGATGTCTGATTCAGTTACGTTAACAGATAGTAATTGTCTTATTTCACTACAGATGGAAGCAACGGATACCTCTCTCGAATTTCTATTGAGGCCGAAGATAATCAAATTTTTCTTTCTACTATCTCTGTCTAAAATCTCAACTTTATTTTTCAGTTCAAGATTTTCTTTCTCTAGTTTTTTTATTTTATTATTCAACGATTCAATTTTCAATAGAACTCGTGCTTCGCTAGCCTCAACTGAGTTTTTTAGTTCTCTCCTGTTTCTTACGATTTCATCATATAACTGCCTTGTTGTAACCTCTGTTTCACCGTTGTTCATTTTCTCGTGATATAGACAGATCGGGCGTGGTCACCTTTAGCTTTATCTTTATCGATCGTTTATCGATTCGGGCTGTCAGTTTTTAAAGGGAACACTGTTTACTGATATCAATCGTTGTAATTTCACGTTATATTCTATATTATGGATATGAACTGAACATATTCAAATTCTTAGAGGATGTTGATCATTTAACTGCCTTTATATGAATGTTTCACAATTTTAAATTGTATATAACATACCACTTTTGTGTTTTCTTCAAGGAACTCACTGTGATAACGTCTTTTGTTGTCTCTTGTCATACGTACACGTACATAATCTATGTAATCTGATGATATCATGTTCAGGTCGTATATAGCATGTATAAGATATATTTTGGAGATCTATTTCCAATAACTTGCGGGCTGGCTATTCCTATTCCGTCAATCCACCCAGGTATCCTGGTATCCTCCTCTATGCCTATTCCTGAACGTAGTATTACGTCGATGGTCTCGCAATACTGTCCTCTTTCCCTCGGTGGTCACAATCTGCAACCCTGGATTGGATGTCCCACAGCGTTGTTTACTGATCACCTTGTATATACTCAGGATCTGCAACCTTGCGTTGGCGGTCTCACAGCGTTACTTATTGACCACCTTGTATATAATCCAATGCCTTAGTTCTACTCTTCCTAACATAAAAACTCTGATGACAGAAAAGAAACCATAAGTGTCTCCTCTCAGATAAGAAATAAATTAATTTCCCCACTGCATAATAATTTCGGTTATCAGAATATCAAACAAGTTATTCGTTGTTATTTAATATTTATATAGTTCGTACATACCCTGATAGTCGGGGTTATCTTGTATATGTTTGCTTCAAAACTAAATCTGGCCGTGCCTCCACAAAATAATTCTTCAAGCACACAGCAATTTTCTGGATACAGAAAGATAATTACAACATGAATTGTTATTAGAAATTATGATAATAGAACATTTAACACATACCTGTCAAAGTCGCCAAGAACATTCACGTGGTCAACTTGGATTTGCAAAAGTTCTTTAAATCCTCTTTCGAAATGAGTGAAGGTTACCTGTTATCTTTCCAAATCAAACCAATATGAACCTCACTAATTTAATTCGATTTTCGAAACTATATCCAACTAAGAAAATTCTAATATTTCTTACAAAGTTTAGAAAATGCGTATAACCAAATGCTTCCACAAAATGGACGATCTTATCTCACCGACACCGACTCTGACAAAATTTCAGAACGTCAAAACGAAACATATTGCCAATCCATCTGGTTCTCTGAACACAATTCTTTATGCGTCGATTAGTACTACTGAGACCCAACCTCAAATTCAATGTCAATACAATGGATAAATTTATCGCCAGCAAAATATAAACAAACCTCAGTCCTGTATTGGACACTTAATTCGAATTTACCATGGTAAATTCGAAATAAGAGTGTCCAATATAGGAGAATGGACAACATAATTAACCATGGTAAATTCGATTAAGGGTGTCAAATACAGAAGAATGGACAATAGAAGATACGCGCAAAAGCTTTTGACTTCACGTCAGTGCTTGAACCAATTTTAAATGATTTTTTGAAAATTTTCTAGTGTTACGATTCTCACAAAATTGCACAAACGTCCTTAGGTTTGTATTCTACGATTACTCA
Organism: Halyzia sedecimguttata; assembly: GCA_937662695.2. Lineage (NCBI taxonomy): Eukaryota > Metazoa > Arthropoda > Insecta > Coleoptera > Coccinellidae > Halyzia > Halyzia sedecimguttata. Next base: position 16,161,585 of record OW569415.2, read on the forward strand.
CCAAGTTTCAATTCGATCAGATTAGTAATGGTTGAAAACAAAATTATTGCTCTAAAACTGCTCGTTTATGCTCATTAACGAACTTATCCGTCGTATTGGGACGCGCTACCCCTGGAAAGTCGCTACTGGGAAACTGTTGGGCCGATTATGCTGACTAACGAACGTGTCCGTCGTATTGGGAAGCGCCACCACCGGAAATTTCAAGTCGCTATCTCTTTCCATTCTCAAGTTATCGTGGCAACGGCCAGCCGGACAAAATCGAATTTGACCTCGAATTCTTCATCAGTAAGTTTCAAGTAGTCGTTTGAGACCATTCTCGGCAAAAAATTCGAAAATTACAGACATTTGGGCAAAATGATAAAGCGATATTCCCCACAACATGCGCGCAAAAATGCTCTGGATTACATGTCATTTCAACTTAGGTAGTGAAAGCAATTGCTGACATCATTGGTGAACATCTTGCTTACCTCATCAACCGTTCTGTAACTTCATGTGAATTTACCAATATTTTGAAAGATTCTATTGTGGTCCCATTGCACAAGAAAAGTAAACTGAATGAAATCACAAACTTTCGTTCAATATCAATCCCAAGTGTTCTGTCAATTATTATCGAGAGAATTGTGCTAAACATAATGACAAAATACCTCGATAAATACAGAATCCTCAACCTTGCGCAGCACGATTTCAGAAGTGCCTCAGGGCTCTGAGCTGGGACCGCTATTATTATTTTGTTTATTAATGATTTGCCTATTCATTTGGCCTGCTTTCTGCTGACACTTTTTTCCGATGACACCTCGGTGGTTGTCTTTGCTCGAAGTCGCGAGGAGCGAATTTGTTAAATGGTGTAGTTTGAATGCCCTCGTAGTTAATGTCGACAAGCCAGAATGTGCTCAATTTGAGAATTTGTTATTTAGACAAAATCATAAGACCCGCTGAATGATCTAAATTACTAGGTGTCCATATTGACAAAAATTTGAGTTGGTTCATACATGTTGATGTCCTCTGGAAGAGGGTCAATACTGCTTTTTTTGTCATCAGTAGAGGGAGAGATATTTCAACGCTCTGCTCTCTAATTCTCAGATATATTATGGCCTCGTCTTTAGTCAGTTTTCTTTAAATATTCAACTCTGGGGTATCTGTGTGGATGTTTCCAGAGCTTCCATTGCTCAAAAGCGAATCACTCGTCAAAATTTCAACCTTAACTCCCGCTCGTCTTTTTGACCCAATTTTATAGAAAATAAAATAATATATTTACCATGTAAATATATTCTTAGGTGTTTGTTATATGCCAAAGAAAATGAGACTGACTGGACTAAATTGTCAAGTTACCATGATCATAAAACTAGGATCTCTCATATTTTGCTTGTACAAAAGCAGCACCAAGGAAAAGGTTTGGGTTCTTGGTTGCCTTGTACTGAAGAAGCCTTTTACCTGAAACACGTGTCGGCAGGTACCAGCAGAATGATTTTTCTCTGCTCCTTTTGCGGAATTATCCGTTAAACCTTCCCATTTAAATTTACTTCTCCGCACTATCCATATTTCAATATTACATATCATCGGGTTGAGGTTGCATGGCACAGGTTGCTTATGCTTCCTCTGTGTCAATGCCATAGTTTGCTGAAGGCACAAATTGGTTGACCACTCCTGTTGTGGTGTCATCTATTTCCAGTTCATCTATTTTTTTCCATGTTTTCCTTGCTTTCTTGGTTGCTTTACCCTGAAGAATCCAATTAGCAGAAACACGTGTCGGCAGGTAACAGCAGAATAAATTTTCTCTGCTCCTTTTGCAGAATTACTCGTTAAACCTTCCCAGTATGCAGGGTGTTTCACGAATGATTTTATAGGCTTTCAGTGCAGATGCAGGACATTTTGTTGAGTGTAAATCAGTGTTTGAAATTCCTAACTATATTCGTTTAAGAGATACAGGATGTTTTATGTATTTTATCAAAAACTATCAATCGGCATAACTCTTGAAAGCCTGCATGGATCTTCATGAACATTTCAGGGATTGAGTATAGGTAATGGCACACTTCGTTTCAATATTTTATGAACCATTGAATATCTGGAATCTTTAATTCATAATAAAAACGGATCTGCGAATAATGCGTTAATTCATATTGAAACAATTGAAATTCTCAGTAACATCACTTAATCATAGTGCTGCAGCGTCTTTCAACCAATACATGCATTTAGGAGTTCCATATTTGATTAGGTACCTATGTACCTAAAAATTGAAATGATAGAAATACTCATTTTCGAATTATGTATTCATTTTGGAAAATTCCTTTTTCGAATAAATTAAACACACATTTTAGCATAATTGAAGATTTTATGCCAAACAACCGAAAACTCGAATTAAGCATGGATAGAAGTGTGAAGGAATAGTTGCGTGTTCTGGTAGCTTAGACCGATATTTGGCAACATACTCTCGAAATAACATTGCACATTTAATTGGGTTATTATGAAAAGGAAAATGTGAGATATATCGTATAAACATTAAATTAAAAACAGTTGAAAAAAAATGAGAAAAATAATCAAAACTTTGTCGAATATTCTAAACATTTTCTAGCTCTTGTGATCAAATGCGCTACAGCTTTCTTTATAATTTCTGGACGATTTCGTATCTCTTCACATGAAGCTTGATTACGAAAGCAGTTGCTCCCTTTCTACGAGAGTAAACTTTATTTTTCAAGTGTTCCCAGAGGATATAATCCAAGCATCTGGGGATCTTGCAGACCAGTCATAAGTTGCCTTTTATAATGAGTAATGAGAAATGGAAATTTTAATATGTAACAGCTGTACACAGTTACCAGCTCTTGAGAGTGAATAACTTACAGTTTTTTTAGTTTATCTGTCATAGTTGTAACTCACTTTTCAATAAAATCAATTATCGAACTCAATACTTTTGTACTAAAACTTGAGCATATATTATGCAATATCAATATGTGAAGGTTCACCCAGTGTTATATAACTATGACCGAGTTTTTTGTATATAACTTTTTTATGATGGATTTACGGCCCTAGTTTTGTATGACATTTTCGTCTTGAAATTGAACACTCTTCTGGATGAACCTTTAGATGCATATTTATATTACATAATATTTTATATGCTCCCTAGAAAATTATCACTTATAATACCACAAGAGCTTCAAAATTATCGGGTATTTCCCGATAGGTTCGTTGCAAACAAATGAAGGAATCAAGTTTTTCAGGTTAAAATATCACGAGCGCGAAGCGCGAGTGATTTTTCCTGAAAAACTTGACGACTTTATTTGTTTGCAGGGAACCTTGAGGGAAATGCCAGATAATTTTGAAGCTCGTGTGGTATTCGGGGGATTATTTTTCCGTCCCAAATGTCGGCCAATAGAATTGCACCATGAGATGAAATGAACAGTTAACAAATAAGAATTTCATAATTGTACCTTCCTTATAGTCTTCTCCATCCATTTTCTTCATATTGTAAGCGTAATCTTTCATAATGTTTGCCAATTGCGCTTCACTCGTTTCAGCACTCAATGTGTATTCCCTCTCAGTACAAAAAGTAGTAAATTGGTTCCAAACTGTTTTTTTTGCCTTCTCCGTATTAATGGGAACATTTCCTTTGACTTTTTTATCGATGGTGGACAGAGAACAAACTCCAAATCGACTCATTTTCATGCAAAATCTCCAATTTTCACAATTGAATTCAACCTGTCAGTTTGACGTGTGGTTAATTTGACTGTTTTTTATATATAGCAACTACCAGAGAAAATAATCAAAAAATTATCAGTATAATACCATGTAGGTTGTACCACGTGACGTCAAATGGTGCAATTCTATTGGTCGATATTTGGGTCGGAAAAATAATCATTGCAATTTAAAATAATTTATAAGCTCTGTATAGAATATGTAAAAGAAATGAATCAGATACATATATGATTCATAAAAAGAACGTAACGGCTATGTCAATGTCTGTAAAAGGTACGTATCAACTATGTAATTATTATATAAGATCAATGTATCAGCTACATAAATGTTACAAGAAGGGAATGTAGCAGAAATATTACAGATGTAATTTACCAGTGCTATCTTTTCAATGTAACATGAAACGCACATGATCTATACATGATACATAGCAAACTTGTTACATGTTATATAACGAAAGGCGGACATAGAGTGGTCGTAGAGCGGTACAAGAACGGAGCAGGTATGTTACATTGCTATGTAACATAGAACATTGAAATGTATATGTTATATGTATGATACAGAGTTGTGTTTGATGGGGAGTGTTTCACAAGATGTGGAATAGAGAAAACAATTTTGTCAGTTCGGACCTGCGCTATCGATAAGACATTATGAGCAAATATTAGGCATAGGCCCATACTCATTCCCTGAAATTTTCATGAACATCCATGCAGACGTTCAAGATGCTGTCGAGGGAGGAGTTACTGGGCTTCATAAGAACGTTTTTGTGCAAGCTCATTAAAATGAAGAAGATGGAAGAAAGGGAAGAAGACTGTCTACTGAAACAACAGGCAGAGTAGAGAGACTCCTGGTTTAACCTGAAATTTGAAATAATTGAAGGATGAATGTGTTCGACAATTATCAATAAGTGAACCATTACGGAAAATCTTGTACCTATGCGTTGTAAGTAGAGTTTTGTAACATGCAGAAATTTGTCAAGAAGAAAACATTCTCCAGTGATGCTATGAAAATATGAATATATAATATTTACTCGAATCAGGATATGATATATCCTGATTCGAAATGAAATTGAAATCTAAATAATATGCTGTATTATATAACACTTTTAATCTGAGGACAGATAAATATCATTTTAGTAAATCTATCGAAGAAAGTTGAGATGTTCATCAAAGAAAACAGTAGGATAATTTGTTAAAATCTAGAACTTTATTTATGTTTAATTGGTTTCTGTATTACTTCTCATTCGTAATAAAGAAATTTGTTCAAAGATATAACATTTTTATACTGAGTTTGAAATATATTACGAGAACGATGGCAGGATGCCCGGAATGAAGGAAAACGATAGGTATATTAATATATTTTTATTTCAAATTCAATTATTTTCAAAAAAATCCGAAATATAAGTATAAATTAATTTAAAAGTTCTCAATTCCTATTCAGTCTATCCACTTTGGCAACATTCCTAACGTGCACAATGAAAAGAATATTTAAATTCTTAAATGATTAATGTTGTTTTTATTTGTTCTCAAAGTCAATAACTAAAATTCGAAGAAAATTGGAGCTGAACGGGTTTCGCACCTAGCCAATTTATCTCGATGCTGTTTTCTTCTTGGCAAATTTCATTTAGTACAGTCATTTGGTCGAAAAAATAGAGGTTACCTGGGAAGTTTTCCGGGAGTTTTGAAAATTGACAATTTTATAGATTTTGATATGCTCTTTCCAAATTTCAACTTTGCCACCTCATATGTTTGCTGCTCGCGCCGCCATATTGAAAAAATGGCGCCCAAAAGCAGTTTTTTGATAATAACTCTTTTCCTGTGCATTTTACAGGAAAAATATATCCATACAAAATAAAAGTAGAGAGAATGTCTTACAATTTATGCTATAACCTTTTCTTTCCTAAAATCAATAGTTTCGGCGTACGAGCGCCGTAAACCATTAAACATCCACACCAACGTGTAATATTTACTTTAAACTGCTCCTATTATGATTTGTGAATTATAAAAATTATACGAAGGTTAAATATTGTTCCATAGAATGAAATGAAAACCTAGCTAACTATAGTCTGTCATGTCTCCGCAGGTATATAAAGGAATGCGTCCCTTCTGTGTCAGGCCCCTTCTTTCCCTTATAAGAAACATCTGGCCCCAGCTGAGCTCAATAGAAGTTATACAAGTTATTGAAGTGAAGGAAAAAGGATTGGAAACTTTTCGTCAGTCAAGTATTAAAAAAAATGACAATAAATACAAACTTTTGGACGGATTGAAATCCATAGTAGTTCACGATGCGTGTCGAAAACGATATAATAATGAGAAGTTAATCGCTGCAGCTTTGCGTAGGGGAAGTGATGGTACAACTTCTCAAGTACAACTGCGATCTACACGCCCAACGTTCTCATTCAAAAATTATTGTTTTTCATTTACTGCTGAGATAACAGCAGAGTTCACATCTAAACAAAAACAGACGCGTTTATGTGAACGTTATATTGTGTATAGTGTGCGTAAATTGTCGATGAAAAATAGTATTTCAGAACTTGCTCGGGCTCGTAACGATGATTGGGGACAAGCAATAGTTGAACGCCTTGAGCAGGTTACTGACTTAGGCCCAATTTCACCGACAAATCATTAATCTCAGTTCTAACAAACTCGGTTTAACCTAAACGGAGATCTAAATCTCGGTTTAGAGAATGCCTATTTAGCCATACATAATTGAAGGGTGTTTGAGTAATCCGAGTTTGAAGCAATAGAATAATGGCAACGTCGTAAAAAAAAAAGTAAGTGTACCTTCATTCAAATTTGAGAATTGTTACCGTGAAGAGGTTAACTTAATAGAAAAAGGAGTTGGTGTTGTGTTGAAAATGTTGGGACGAAAAAGAAATGCTGTATTTCAAGCTTCAGGAAAGGCTAATTTACTTCATGTAGTGCGTAAATGTTTAGCATAGTCGAGTGTACAAAATCAGACAATATGTGTGTGGCTACGAAGAAGAAAACCTGGAAAAAAATCGCAGAAGAATTCAACTCTTCCTCGCCGCTTATTTTCGAGCCGATCAAGAAATGAAAAAAATGAAACAAGAAATAATCAAAACTGAAATCCTGAATAGGGAATGCCAAAGAAAGATAGATTATAATGTCGGTTACAGTATTCTCGTAAACCAGGTTATGTGTTTCAGCAATATTTTGTAGGTATTCGTTGTTTATGTTGAATAAATGATTTCATTAACTTTTTATGATTTATCTTTCATATTCCTTCAAAAGCCCAATTCCCTACATCATTCCAAAATGTTAAATGAGAGATACCATAATAACATTTGAAGCAAAGATAGCAAATGTTCATTTTAAATATAATTCATTCTTTTGTTTCAATATTATGTAGGCATCTGGAATGGTACAAGCTAACTAGATAATTTACCATAATAAATTTTATATGTATTTCTATTCTTATTTTCTTAACCACAATCTACGAAACAAGCACAGCAGAAAGTGCCAACAATCCTCAAATTCAAATATTGACAAATGTCAAACTGCGTAAACTCGGTTTCTCGGTTTAAGTTTTTAAATTATGCCTGGTACAATGAAACAAGTGACAACAACAAATTAGAAGAACGTAAGCGTATTATAAAGGCAGCAGCAATAATTGTTACAGAAGATATTCGGTCTAAGGTGTACGAGACAAATCATTATCCTCCATCAGACAACTTTTTTTGAAGATGTCGAGATATCCTTGAAACTTTGCGAATTTTTCCGGATGGTATAATTTTAAAAAATAAACGAGCGTCACTTGATAAATGGAAGAAATAAAGCATTGCTCTCGCACATTCTATTATTGCCACAGCAAGACCGAAATCTTTTATTTCATCGGTTCAGGTTGGAGTAGCAGTATTTTTATTTCAAAAATATGGATCTCGACGATTGATAGATACTCTACCATCCCTCGGATTTTGCTCTTCTTACACTGAAGCAATGATGTTCGAAGTTTCAGCTACAATGAGCTCGCCATTTAATATCGATGATAAATCGTTTTCACAGTTTGTTTTCGATAACGCCGATTTCAACACGCAGACATTAGATGGACACAACACTTTTCATGCTATGAACACCTAAAAGTGCGATTGCTACTGACCAAAATATTGAACGATTAAAGCAAATGCCGTCTGCAAAAGTTGTAGGTACTTTTGGTGCCATTGAATTAAAAACATTTACGAAGAAAAACGATACGGGCTTGAAAACAATAAAGATTCAAGATCTTGGTAGCATTCGTGCGGTTGCGAAGGAGATTATACCATCAGTTTCCGACTTATTATGGCTATATGGAAAATCGGTTGGCCTGCCTAACATACCTGGATGGAGTGGATTCATGGAACAAGCGACAGCAGAACTGCCCTACTCTACCTCATGATGGTGAAAATGGTGGAAATGAGTGTTTTTGCCAAATCGTGTATTGAATTACACTTTGCGGTGCTCCTACGCCGAAACTATTAAGTTTAGGGAAAAAAAGGTTGTGACATAAATTGTAGGAAATTTTCTCTACTTTTATTTTGTGTAGATATTTTTTTTCCTTTAAAATGCGTTGGAAAGGAGTTATTATCAAAAAAAATTTTAAGAACCGTACCCCTAGAAAATTTCAAAAAAATCACGAAAAAAAAAATTGGTTCAAGCACTGACGTGAAGTCAGAAGCTTTTGCGCGTATGTTCTATTGTCCATTCTTCTGTATTGGACACCCTTAATCGAATTTACCATGGTAAATTATGTTGTCCATTCTCCTGTATTGGACACACTTAATTCGAATTTACCATGGTAAATTCGAATTAAGTGTCCAAATTTTGCAAACATTTCCGCGTTGGCATTCTACAACTAATAACCATGTTTGAATTCAATCGGTTCAGTATTTTTCGAGTTAATGAGGAACAAAAAACCACAAAATTTCAGAAAATTTTAGATGGCTATAACTCTAAAACCGTTTGGCCGATTAGGCTCATAATCAAACTGAAATGTCGCGTTCTGGTGCACATCCTAACTTGAAAACTTGAAGCCGCTATCTCTTTCCGTTCTCAAGTTATCATGACAACAAAAATATTTTTTAATAATTTTTTAATAATTTTTTAGCCATACGATTCGAACAAAATTTCACAAACGTGCTTAGGTTCATATTCTACAACTACTCACCAAGTTTCAATTCGATCGGTTCTATATTGGTTGAAAACAAAATTATTACTCGGAAACCGCTGGGCCGATTATGCCCATTAACGAACTTGTCCGTCGTATTGGGATGCTCCACCTACCCTGAAAATTTCAAGTCGCTAGCTCTTTTCGTTCTCAAGTTATCGTGGCAACGGCCGGACGGACGGACGGCCGGCCGGCCGGCCGGACAGAATCAAATTTGACCACGAATTCTTCATTGGGGAGTCGAACTAAATCGTTTGAGACCATTTTCGTCAAAAAATTCGAAAGTTACAGACATTTGGGCAAAACTATAACGCGATGTTCCCCAGAACATACGCGCAAAAACTGCTTTTGGGCGCCATTTTTTCAATATGGCGGCGCGAGTGGCAAACATACGAGGTGGCAAAGTTGAAATTTGGAAAGAGCATATCAAAATCTATAAAATTGCCAATTTTCAAAATTCTCAGAAAACTTTCCAAGTAAAAATACTAAATGACTGTACTAATATTTTGATTTCAATTTTATTTCCAATAAGGATATGATACTCGAGTAAAATAGATTCTTACATAATATAAGTTCTATAGGTAACGGATAATATTGTGTGAATCAATGAAATAGTTTTCTTCAGTTCCAAGTCCTGCAGTAATTTTCGTCTGGAAGATGGACATACTGTATCAACTGCCTCTGATGTTAACAGAAAATGCAAGTCAGTTGAATAAAAAACCATGAACAAAAGCTGTACAGTAAATGCAGGTTTAAATAAGATGTTCCTCTTTTCCCAATGTTATACCTCGTTATCAGCATTCCAATTAAGCGAAAATGCCATAGTCCTGCTTGATTATCAAGTATTGATCGGGATATTTTCATTAGCAATATCACTGGTGGATGTTTTCTTGTTGACAAATTTTTGCACGTTACAAAACTCAACTTATAACGCAAATGTAGCAAGATTTTTTATAATGGTTCACTAATTGAAAATTGTCGAACACATTCATCCTCCAATTCTTTCAAAACAAGTTTCAAAGTTTTTTGATAAAAAAAAGAATGGATTTATTCATTGGAATAAATAATATTTGCGAATGGAACTAAAGAGCCGCAGCGTCATAAAAATATGGGTTCAAGCCCTGTGGACAGGAGCTTTCTGGCGCTCTAGTTCAAACAGACAAATTATATCTCCGAAAGTATTGGTTTCTCAGAGTTGGCAATTAAATCAATGTATTCTTATGAAAAAACTGCTTATAAAGGAAATTAAATTCAAATAATAGTTTATTTATCAAGATTAAATGAGCAATCTGAGAATGAGAACTGCACCATGGAAGAAATCAAATTAAAATAGCTGAAATGAATTTGTCTCTTTCTTATAGAACAGGATAAATTGTACGAGTATGAACACAGATCATATAATAAAGCTTAGATAGAATAATTATAGCATTCTGTGAATACATAGAAGTACGTACGATTCATTATTGAAATTTAGAAAAATTACATTTGGCAAATAGATAAGCACTCAGTTCCGAGGAACTAAAGCGCCAAAAAATGTAATTCCCTCTCCAGGATTTGAGCCCGCCTTCTCTCGTTCCGAAACCGAAGCGTAGGCCAACCCGCTATCGGGGTCCTCGTACGATCTTGTCGATCTCCGGTATTAGAATAAAACGTCGGTACTTAACTGGTATATATATCCTTAATTTTCACTTTTCGACATAAAATCGCCACATGGGGGTTTATTTGACGGTTTTTTACCCTTCTGTCTGATTTTGCCCAATAACGAACTTAGCCGAGATATTTATCTCCCAAATCTACTCTGAAAATTTCTACTGTCTAGCTCATTCCGTTCGAGAGTTATCGTTTTTTCGGCTGACCGGCCGGACCGGACGGCCAGCTGGACAGAATGAATTTCGACCACGGATTCTTGATCAGTGAGTCGAACCAAATCGTTTAAGACCATTTTCATCGAAAAATTCGAAAATTACAGACTATTGGGCAAATTGATAAGCACTCAGTTCCGAGGAACTAGAGCGCCAAAAACAGCCACCGAACCCTGGGTTAGACAGAGTCCACTTTTTGGACGTAAACTCAATGAAACAACTTATCTCTCATCCAGCCAAACTACGGACGACGACGATCGATATAGGAGATTTCCCGTTCTGCGAATCAGGAGTATTTGGGCGTCAATTTCGATAGAGTAAACCTTCGATGCAGTGAACTTTCGATGCAATGAGTCTTCGATCGAGTGAGGCGCACCGCACGAACCCACAGCATTGCTGTTAGAGCTTCCTACTAAAATTTGGTTGTTATATCCTCAATAACTCAACAGATACGGAACTGACCCCATTCAAACATGGTAATAAGTTGTAGAATGCCGACGCGCAAAGTGCGTGGGGATCGAATCATTACAATTTTAAAAAAATCAATGAAAATCATTAAAAAAATTCTATATATCAGAAACTATTCCACCGACATCCCTAACATTTTGCGAGAGACTTCAAAACCTAACTTTACAGCACTTATTCAAGTGCGTTAATAGACATAATCGACCGAACAGTTTTGGAGTTACACCCATCTGAAATATTTTTGCCATTTCCTCAATAACTCAAAATATACAAATCCGCTCCAATTAAAACTGGGTGATTACTTGTAAAACGCCGACGCTCTAATTTTCGCGAATATCGTATAGTATTAGTTTTCTTCAAAAGTTTTATATTTCAGAAACTATTCGTCAGAATCCGCTAAAATTCCGCACATACTTTCGAGCCACCATTTCTAAAACCTACTATGTGGAAAACAATTTTAATGTTTGCACTGATTTGATCGACTTAAGCGTGGTAGTTAGTTGAAATATACTTTCGAACAGAAAGAGATAGGGACTGGCAATTTTCAGAGTAGGTTACTCACCCGAATGGGAACGTCAAGTTCGTTGTTACGCATGATCGCCAAACGGTTTCGGAGTTATATCAATCTGGGATTTAATTTTCTCGAACTAAAATAATAACCATCCGATCGAATTGACACTTGGTAAGTAGTTTCAGAATTCGGATCACGGTTGTGAAAATTTGTGAGGATTGTGTTACTAGAAAATTTTTAAAAAATTATGAAACTATATTATGTATCTCACGATAACTTGAGAATGGAAATAGATAGTAACTTGCAATTTTCAGGGTAGGTTGCGCATACGAGTGCTACATTCAAGTTCGTTAATAGGCGTAAGCAGCCAAAAGGTTTTAGAGTGATACACATCTGAAATGTTGTTATTTTCTCAATAACCCAAAATATAGAAATCCGATTCTATAAAAACTCGTTATTACTTCTAGAATGCTGACGTGCTAGTTTTCGCCTAATTTCATGAATATCGTATCCTGAAATTATTGAGACATAAGTTTTTTCGTATATTATTAAATATTTAACGAATTTCAATTCCGATAGAATACATATGTCAGAATTAATTCTGTGATCACTGACGTTCCTCTCATTACTCTCTGTCATTAAAATCATACGACATCTATGGATATCTTATAACTGCTAAGAAAAAGGTCTGCATCGATGGTGAATTGGATTAAGAGTGTCCAATAGAATATTATTAACAGTCTTTTTGTCGGTTTAAGGTTAAATTTTATTTTTTTCACCTATCTTGAAAAATTTTATATTTCAGAAACTATGCTTGATCGACTGCGTATGCAGCGTGAATAGACAATCGAACATGCACGCAAAAGCTCCTTACTCAAAGTCAGTGGTTGAACCAATTTTTCAGTTATATAATTACCATCAATATTCTACAGGGGATCGACTAAGAGACTCTATGGCAGCTAGCAACCCGAGCTCAAAGGGATCAACCATGAAACCCTGTCAGCTAATAGGAGACCAACCGAGGAACAATAAGCCCCGATAGGCTGCAGCACGGGGCACTCGCTCAATCACAAAGGAACCATCAATATTCCTCAACTATAATCGTATTCTTCAGTTAATTTGAAGTATATGTATATACAGGGTGTCCCGTAAAGACCACGTCAAACGAAAACGGAATGTAGATCAGAATGTGCTCTATCTGATGTGAAAAAATCGTTCATATGAAAGTCTCACAGTTTTCGAGATATTTGATGTTTTATGAAAATGTTGAATTTTTACACTTAAAATGCTTTCTCTCTTGCGGAAGCTACAATTGAATACATTTTGAATCAGTTTTTTCCGTAAATATTGTTGAATGATTACTTCAATTCATGCAATGAATAATAGCAATAATATTATACAGGGATTCTGAAAAAAAAAATTGAAATTCATGTTCTGAAGGAAGTGTTTTTTTGTACTGAATTCTATCTGACGTGGTATAAAAAAAAGACAATAGTCCTTTTCTGCATATTACGTTGAAAAGTTGCCCATTTTGTTAGGATTCCGAAAAGTTAAAATAAAGGTGATAACCTTCTTCACGAAAGAAGATATTCGAATGTTTATCGAAAATGGAGCATTTCTGTGAGAAACTGATTTTTTCACCTTTTCCATAAATACTTCCAGTTTGCACTTCCTGCTGAAAATAATCAATCAACAAATCAATAAAATGTTATTAAGATGCCAATTCACTGACTGAGTTTTTTTATTTCTTTTTCTTCGCCTAAAGAACTCTCGAACATCGATGTGATGTTTAGCGATTCAATGATTCAAACTTAAGGTACTTAAGGTATCTATGGAAACGTTCATTTTCATCTAGTGGAAGTTAATGTGTATCAGTTTACTGGGTAAAATGTCTACAGAAAATGTTTCGTATACTGCAAGAGAATACGCCGACATGCACCTTATTTATGGAGAAGTACGTCTTAATGCTAGAGCAGCATCGAGGCTTTATTCAGAGCGGTACTCCAATCGCCGACATCCTAATTACGAAGGTTTCATCCGGACCCATAATGCAATTGTCGAAGAAAGCGGTGCGCCTCACTACACGAAAGACTCATTGCACAGAAGCTCTACTGCATCGAACTTTACTGCATCGAAGAGTCACCACATCGAAAAACCCCCCACTTTAGAAAGTGGGCGGCACTAACTAGAGTTAATGTTCGTGCTTTCTCCTGATTGGCCGAACGTGAAAACCCGTTTATCGATCGTCTTCGACGATAGTTTCGCTCGATGAGAGGCAGCGATGCCAGATGTACCATAATTATGGAATTGTACCATAATTTATACCTCAAATTTAGAGCATTCCATAATTGTACCATAATAAATAATTGTACCATAATTTCCATCGATTCTTCCATTCAATATTATTCGCAAAACTATTCAGCGAATATGTCAAGTCCTCTCATTAAATGGCTTTTTTCTGGGTTTTTTCTCTCAAATTCCGAAAAATATCACAGTACTTCTTATTTAAGAAAGATCCTAATATTATTGTTTTCTTCACATATATGTAACTCTAATCATAAATATATATTGTGAGCAGTATAAAAACTATTAAATTACATCACAAAACATTCATAAAACAGAATTTAGAATAAAAATATATTTATATACTTACCTTTTTCCTTCATTTCAAGCTTCCTGCCATTGTTATCGTAATATATTTCTACCATCGTATTAAAGGGTTATAGGTATCTTTATACAAATTTCTTTATTACGAATAAGAAGTAATATAGAAACCAATCAAACATACTTAAATGAAGTGTTTGAAATCAATATTAAAGTCAGTGGTGTAACAAAATATCCTGCTCTTTTAATTGATGAACGTTTCAACTTGCTTCGATTATTATAATAAAATGATATTTATATGTGGTCAGATTAAAAGTGATAAATAATACAGCAGCATTTTATTTAGATTTCAATTTTATTTCAAATAAGGATCTGATACTCAAGTAGAGTACATTCTATCATGTTAGTCTATAATAGATAATATTGTTAAAATTAATGAAATCGTTTTCCTTTGAAGGGTACACTTACTATGTTTACTGCCTCTGATGTTTACAGAAAAAGCAGTCAATTAAATAAGATATCATAGAAAATCGGTTTACAGTAAACATTTTAAATACGGTGTTTTTTCTCCCATTGTTATACTAATTTATCATCGTTCCAATTCAACAAATACATAATACAACTTCTATAATGGATAATATTGTGTGAATCAATGAAATAGTTTTCTTCAGTTCCAAGTCCTGGTAATTTATCCCCTGGAGGATAGACATACTGTGTTTACTGCCTCTGATGTTAACCATGGACAGTCGATGTACAGTATATGCTTTAAATACAATTCTTTTTCTGCTCCGATTGTTATACTAGTTTATCACCGTTCCAACTCAACCAAAAAATGCCTTCGTCTTGATTGACTAGTAAGTAGATAGTGCAGGAGCAATTTTACCCGGTGCTGTTTTCTTCTTGACAAATTTGATATTGAGATTTCAATCTTGTTATAAGTTCTATATTGGATAATAGTGTGTGAATCAATTTCTTTCTTTCTTCAGTTCCAAGTTCTGCAGTAATTTTCGTCTGGAGGATAGAAATACTGTGTTTACTGACGTTAACAGATAATGCAGTCGGTTTAATAAAAGACCATGTACAATCGCTGTAGAGTAAATGTTTTAAATAATATGTTTTTCTTTTCCCATTGTTATACCATTTTATCTTTTATAATACTTCCAATAAATAGATCGTGATATTTTCATGTTTTCTTCTCGACAAATTTCTGCACCTTTCAAATTTTAGGTTAGTCCGATCCGATTTCCGTCTGTTGACGTACACTCTTTGAAACAAGTTACCTCTCATCAGCGATGCCAGATGTCGAATATAAAATTATGGTACAACGATGCCAGAATTATGGAATTTTAGGGCAAATTATGGTACAATAATCTATATGCATATTTTTTCATAATTAAATAAGAAGTACTGTGATATTTTTCGGAATTTGAAAGAAAAAACCCAGAAAAAAGCCATTTAATGAGAGGACTTGACATATTCGCTGAATAGTTTTGCGAATAATATTGAATGGAAGAATCGATGGAAATTATGGTACAATTATTTATTATGGTACAATTATGGAATGCTCTAAATTTGAGGTATAAATTATGGTACAATTCCATAATTATGGTACATCTGGCATCGCTGCCTCTCATCGAGCGAAACTATCGTCGAAGACGATCGATAAACGGGTTTTCACGTTCGGCCAATCAGGAGAAAGCACGAACATTAACTCTAGTTAGTGCCGCCCACTTTCTAAAGTGGGGGGTTTTTCGATGTGGTGACTCTTCGATGCAGTAAAGTTCGATGCAGTAGAGCTTCTGTGCAATGAGTCTTTCGTGTCGTGCACCCTACTCGAAGAAAGAGTTCCTGGGAGTCGTAAAAGTAGTGGCCGGCCTTCGATCGTGGGGGATGACATCATTTTGAATGAAGTCGACAATAATCCTTCAGTATCAACCAGAATGATAGAGCTCATGATAGGCATATCAAAATCAAGTGCCCATAGAATCCTGAAGAAACACAAATATCACCCCTAGCATATTCAGCGAGTTCAACAACTACTACCAAGAGACTATCAAGCCCGAGTAGAATTTGGTCAACAAATGTTGCTGAAACATACAGAAAATCACGATTTTCTTCAATAATATCCTCTGGACTGATGAGTCTTCCTGTACTCAAAGCAGGTATATAAATCTGCATAATCCAATTATCCAATCCAATCCAATATCGATTTACGGTGAATTTATGGACTGGAATATACGATGGAAAAATATTCGGTCCGACAGAATTGCCGCAATCATTGAAAGGCACCAACTATTTGAAGGAAACAGTGTACCCTTACTCTTAGAAGATATACCACTGAAAATGCGACGTAATCTATGGTTTCAACACGACGGGTACCCAGCACACTACAGTCGTCATGTTAGGGAATATTTAATCCAAACATATCCTCATCGGTGGATCGAAAAGGTCATTTCTCAAAAGATGCAGGGCATGTATTAGAGAAGGGGCTGGTAATTTTGAGCATTTGCTCTAATAAGATTCCTGAATTTTTATTACTGATATTTTTATAAAGTTTCTTCACAATAGATTTGTTGATGTTGAAGGTCCTGTGCGTTATTACATTATATCATTGCAATTAATGAATAATTTCACTTTATAAGTAATTTAGGGACTAACTGACATTTTTCAAGAGAATTATTCAATATGTTACAGCAGAATCTGCAAAATTAGAGGATTTGTGGAAAAGGTTACAAAATCAGTTTTTCACAGAAACGCTCCATTTTCGATAAACATTTAAATATCTTTTTTCGTGAAGAAGGCTATCACCTGTATTTTACCTTTTCGGAATCCTCACAAAATGGGCAACTTTTTAACGTAATATGCAGAAAAGGTCTAGTATCTTTTTATATACCACGTCAGATAGAATTCAATACAAAAATACACTTCCTTCAGGACATGAATTTTAATTAATGTTCATAATTGAATTTTTTGATTCAGAAACCTTTTTTTAATAAACATTACAACAACATAAATATTGAAGAAATGTTCAAACTGTCTCCCTGCAGAACCAATACACGTTCGACATCGTCGTAAAAAAGACCGGAGTGTCAGTCTGGCGAATCCTCCGTTATTGACATGATTATTTTTCAATTCAAAAGAGCCAAGGCTAATACCTACAGGGGTTCAAAAAAATATATATTTTCAATGTAAAAAGCTTCAACATAAGTCACTTTGTGATTAACAGTATTGATGAGAAACAAATAATTGAAACAAGAAAAAATATAACCAAAAAGAAACACATGATGAAAGGCTTTCATTATTCTTCGCCATAGCTCAGATACATTTTTGAAAGGTCTTGAGTAAACCTAATCGGACCGTAAAACATTCTCCAAGAATCGTGGATCCTTCTGGTGTCTTCGAATCATCATTTGATAAAATCCAACTTTTAGGAGGTAATCTCGGGGTTGTAGAGTTTGTATCCTCTGAGGCCGTGTTTCTCAATTGCAAGTTAAGGTTACGAGTTACGCATGCATTTAGGGCCGGTTTCTCAATTGCGAGTTAACCCGAGGTTGCGGGTAACCCGAGTTGCGCATTCATGGATATCGCTAAATACATGCGTCAACTCGCAACCTCGAGTTAACTCGCAATTGAGAAACCGGCCCTTAGCGATATTCATGAACGCGTAACACTCGGGTTACCTTCAAACTTGAGTTAACTCGCAATTGAGAAACCCGGCCTCAATGTGGTAAGGGTGAAACCTGTTTTTTTTTCAATATTCTGTGTGCAATACTTGTGGATACCGTGAGCTTTTTTTCAACTCTCTTCATCTGTTTCAAATAAAGTACTCAAAGGAACCACTTTTAGTGCACTAGAATCATTTAGAGTTAGTAGGAAAAATTGTTTCGTAAATGGATTTCTCAGCAGAAAAAATTCTAGCCGAAAAACTTGCAGAAATCCGAGCAATTGTTATACCATTTTGGAATCCTCATTAAATGCGCCAACTTTTGCAGTTACTTGCTGAACTAGCGTGGTACATTTTTTTTCAGTACAGGCAGTTGAAATTGTATAAAATATGAGCTTTGAATATTTAGTGGGGCAAAAAGTAACATTTTGCTCCAGACGGGGAAAATAGTCATGACGTTTTGGGCGATAATATACAGAGTACAGACGCATTATTCAGGATGACAACAAAAATAAAATTGGCAAAAAATTAGGATTTGTAGAAATGGGAATTGAATAACCATCACAAAGTATAGATTCTGTCGATTTTCTTCAAATGCCAATAATTTTGAAATTACATCACCTAATTTTTTTTATATTTTTCTGATAATTATCATGACTTGTAATATCACCCGCTTCCGGCTTGACGTCGACTTCTGGAACATTCTGTATATTCTTTTGAACCTCGAGCATTACAATTTCTTTTTTATCTAACAATGAAGCATGTGTATGAAAAAAGTGTTAGCAGAGGTAAGTGTAACGGGGTACCATATAATTTGATATATGATACTAGAGCTTAGGGAAAAAACCTCAGCAAATACACCCTATCTCCCCGTTAGTGTTGTGATTTATGAAAATTGAAATTGTTAATAAAATATGCTGAAATATTTTTCTTTACTATCGCTTCTTCCTTCGACAAGCAGAGAAGTTTATCGAAGGTACCCCAAACTCAATCTGAAAAAGGAAAAGACAAAAGCAGAAAACGAGCAAATTAAAAATGAGATATTCAATATTTTATTAAATAGATTTGAAACTGACTACCCATTCTAAAAAAGAATCAGAAACATTATGAATAGCCCTAAATCTTTGAATCTATATATGCGACAATTATTAACTGTATGATATATGGTTTCCTCTGCTTTCCCGCATTCACAACTAGGGCTCTCAACTGAGTTCCATCTGAAAAGCATGCTGTTGCAACGATCATGACCGGTTCTTAGACGATTCAGAATAGACCATATTTTCCTTGGAAGATCACACCCCGGAAATCTATTTGAAGGATCAGGAATGAAATCTTTGTTGAATAAATCGCAAGAAATCCATTCAGACCGGCAATTTTCCTTGTCACTTTTATTCAAATATTGAAAACAGTTGAATCATACAGGGTTCCTTCATTTCAATCTGGGAATCTTATCGTCTGGAATGTAGGAGAGAATCGGAAATGAATTCAGAAAAGAATGAAATTTATTCCAAGAATTTGAAACAGCAGTCTGCCTGCGAATGTGGGGCGGGACAATTTTTGAAAGAACAGGCAACCAATGAATAGGAGTAGATCTAATAGTCCAGTGATGATCCTCAAGATGAATTCAGCTGTGAATCAATTTTTTGAGTATGAGTACTATTTATCCAGACGGGGCAACAATATTCAGCGGCAGAAAAAACCAAGGTTAACGCTGCCGTTCGAAGAGTAGCATCAGCACCCCATGAAGTACCAGCTAATTTCTGCACAATATTATTTCTTGTTTTCAACTTCAGACGCAAGTCATCCAAATGGGCTTTGAAATTCAAAGAGGAATCTAGTTTCACTCCTAGATATTTAGGATAAAAATTATGTCTCAAGAAAGAATCACCAAAAGTTACACTCAATGTTCTATATTTTTGATGATTGTAGAATTTACATATTTCTTCGAATTTAACTATCGAACATCGGGCTGATTGTGCGAGTTGCTTATAGGATAATGACCAACGGCCAAATATTCGTCAATTAAACATCAACAAACATATCCTCGTGATTCGAACTTCAAACTTGCCACGACATCCAAACTAGACTCGTCATCGCCCAAAGCGCCTCCAAGGAGGAAAGTGTCACTCTGTGCAGATACGTACCGGTTTCCTGCATGTTAGCAATCACCAGCGTACCATAGCCACTGGCATCTGAAGGAACGCCTTGTGGGGACACCTTGGAAATGCTCGTTTTGGTGTGGTTAAGACCACAAATCAGTGAACATCGAGGTGACTATGCTCAGAAGCTATCGTACACTGATGATTTCTAACAAGCAGGAAAACAGTAATGATCTGCCCTGAATGGCGGTTTCCTCTTTGGAGGCGTTTTGGACGATGACGTGGCTAGCTTTGCTCACTAGTAAATATTTGTTGATGTTTAATCGATGAATATTTCGAATGTCATTAGTAATATTAGACTAATTTGAATATTATTTTAATATCGATTTAGCAGGTATATCAATTTGTTTCCCTTGAAATAGTATTGAACTGGGGGATACGGACTGAATTTCTGTATCGATTTATGTTAAAAATTTCAAGAGAAGATTTTTGTCCTTGTTACATTGATATGCCATTGCAAATTGGTTGTTGTTGATAATCAAAACACAGATATGTGGTATTACAGCGTATTTACTTCCAAAATTCAATGATTAGATTCTACATAACTGCAGTGTCAAACTTTCGTTCATCTCCAGACGGAACATTTTCCAGTCTTTGCTGGATAAAAGTTTTGTAATCTGGATAATTCGATTTGAAATGAAATAATTCAAAATTCATACTGGTGAGGTGACCTTAGTATCCTCAAGACATAAAACTAAACTTATATACCATTCTATCTGATTTCAATGAGAAGATTCCATCAACATTTTCATACGGGATAATTATTTTATTATATTTTTTATTGAAGTACAAGCTCACTGGTCAAGGAACCACCAAAACATAAAATTCCCAGAAATTGTGTGAAGTTTCAGTTTCTCAGTCAGATAGCCTTGGCATTATAGTTAGTCGAAACATTTAATACGGTACTCGAAATACTTTTGCTCAGAATCTATCATCATTGTGTACAGTGTACAATGTTACAATTCTTTCGTTTACATACTTATAAACCTTGGATAAGTTTTGTGTTAACTTACAGAGTTCGACTTTTGTTCGTTACATTTAAAAGAATATTTGTTCTCTAGTTTACGTGCAGTAATTTACGCATAAGGGAAAAACAATTCTTACCTGTCTAAATTAAATTTCTTGAGTTGCAAAACATCGGCCGATTACTTAATTTCACACAATATTAGGAAATATTTTCAGGAAAGAACTAGAAACAATTCGAGTTTTATATTTTAATCTGTGAAAGATACAAAGAGGAATGTTGAAATTAGCAAAAGATAATTTCATATAGGTTATATCTAGGTATACCTAGATATCGTTATGATAGTACGATTTGAGCAATAGGTGTATTTACTGAGAAAGTATTCACAAATGAAAATTTTGTGAGTGATTGATTAGTGATACGCTGACGCATATCCACCAGCTCCAACGGACTTGGATACACTGAGAGATTTCGAGAATCCGAAGGATCCCCCAGCACTAGCTCCTGAAGCTGCATTTGTCAGCAATTTGTTTACAGCTCCAAGGGCAGAAACAGGAATCTGAAAATATACGAAAATTATACTCTTGAATCTATTTTCAGTGAAGCACTATAGCTATATATTTTAGTAGGCAGATTGTTTTCGAAGGTGATTCTTCAGCATAAGATAGAACTTATAGCGGTAAATAAATCTAGAAAATACTGATCATATAAAAATTTCCAGGTAATAAAATATTATTAAAGAATACGATTGGTTACCACTGTTTTCAAAGGCTCGGTATTTTTCAACTGAAGATAGAACTCATTAACATAATTGATTTCAAAAGAAATCATTCAATGAAGATTGCATGATGAGACATATGAAACCACTCAAAGTTGTCATTAATTACTATTACGAAAAGATCCGCTGGGCCCCTATTCACGAATTGTTGAGAGACATCTCTCCTACGAGATTTATCACGTCAGTGACTCTTAGACCAGGGTCGATAATTTTTGAAACCGAATAAAATTATAGTAGAATGAAAGTCAATGTAAAAGGAAGAGAATATAACAAAAATTATAGGATAAATAATTTACGGGCGATCTGAGGTCGGAAAGGGGAAGAGGGCGAGTTTTTAAGGGTAAAAAACGGTTTATCTCGATTTCCGGCAAAACTACAAGTCCTATGGGAAAAAGTTGAATGGCAAAGTTGTAGGTAATAAAAAGATCTACAACTTTTGTTTTCACACTTTATTCACATAACCTCAAAATTTATGTGAAAAATTCAAATAAGCACGTTTTTGGTTTTTAATTTTTATCTGTTACAAAAAAAAATATTTTTTCACCAAATTTAGTAAAAACTTACCTTTTCATGTCCCAAATACACTGTAATTTTTTGGATTCGAAATATTTTTGTTTTCACCTTAATTTGACTCAATATCGAAAAAGCATCCTAATTTTCAATTAAAAATTCTCACGTCAAAATATCTGCTTTTTTAAAAAAGTAGGTGGTCTTTCTCTTCGTTAAAATCTCTACTTTCTGATGGTCTAAAAACAATATACATTACTATGGTAAATTCTCCCAGAAAATGCTACGAAGTAACAGGCAGTAAGGCGCAGACCCTCATAGCCCTTTCCTCACTTCTCTATGAAATAACTTTCGATGGGCTAAAATTATCCGTAGGTCACTCAGGTATACAAGTTATCTCAAAAGACCAACAAATAGGCATCTAGACATATAATTTAGAGAAGATTGTACAACTTTCTCAGAATATTGTGGATATATTATTAAATATTAACTCCAATGAACAAAAAACCCACGTACTTTTTTAAAAAAGCAGATATTTTGACGTGAGAATTTTTGATTGAAGATTTGGGTGCTTTTTCGATATTAAGTCAAATTAAGGTGAAAACAAAAATATTTCAAATCCAAAAAATTACAGTGTTTTTGGGACATGAAAAAGTAAGTTTTTACCAAATTTGGTGAAAAAATAATATTTTTTTTGTGAAAGATAAAAATTTAAAACCAAAAACGTGGTTATTTGAATTTTTCACATAAATTTTGAGGTTATGTGAAAAAAGTGTGAAAACAATAGTTGTAGATCTTTTTATTACCTACAACTTTGCCGTTCAAGTTTTTCCCATAGGACTTGTAGTTTTGCCGGAAATCGAGATAAACCGTTTTTTACCCTTAAAAACTCGCCCTCTTCCCCTTCCCGATCTCAGATCGCCCGTAAATTATTTTTCCTATAATTTTTGTTATATTCTCTTCCTTTTCCAATGGGTTTCAATCTACTATGGTTTTTGTTCACTTTTTATCATTTTTAAAGGCTTCTACCCTGGTCTATCTGCGCAAACTCCGTATGTGAATTGTCGGTTGAAATGTGTTTCTCTAAGTACTACTAAATAGTGAGGGAGAAGTGAGATGAGATTCCTTGTAGGAGTTATCGCATGCGAATACTCTACGAACGTCGAGTATACGGGGCCTGATGTCTAGTGTCAGAGGGTAGGAGAGATATCTATGTTGTATTTTTAAAAGCTCTGATCCGTATCAAACTGAACTCAGCGGTGACTGCCGATGAATTTTAGAAATTTCTATTCCATAAGTTTTGTAAAGGCTATGGTGAAATTTAGATGTGTTTCGCCTCATATTGAAAAATACTCACCTTCAAAAATACAAAAAAAATACCAGTTGTTCTATGTTTTCATTTATTTATTTCCACCATTTCCCAAACATTTATTTGCGCACCTTCATTCAAATTGTGTAGAATTTTGAAGTCCTGATTAAATTTATGTCCTTCTAATAAATGATTTGAATAATTAGAATTAATTTTGTCGATTTGTTAGCTATGATATTATTCTTTAATTATTATTCTGAAATTTCTTCATGTTTTTAGCATATATAATTTCTGAACCACCGTTATTTAATAGATAAACACCGGTTTGATCTTCTTTATTGATTTTTTGTTTATTATACTCAATGAGTTTTACAAAGCTATTTTTTGTCCAGACTGAGATATTCATCTGTTGGTTTTGAAGAAACATTTTAATTTGGTGACTCGATTTGTACAAATATGTTATGCTATGGAATAATTTGATTATCTTACTCTGGAAATACTAAACTAATTATTATTCAAAGTTGATTTTCTTCAACATTTTTCAGATTAACTCTGGATCATATCCATTGTTCATTATCCGCGATTTGTTCTTAATTTTTAATTCTTTACAATCATTTTCTTCGGATAAAGGTATATTAATTAGCTAAAGTAACATACTATATATATATATATATATATATCGTCTGTTAACATTCTTTCAAAAGCAACCACATTATTTCGAAGAGTATAGAAATCTTAACAACACTAGGCGGGTCTTCCCGTATTTTTTCCCGCGACACTCCCTATCTGGTACTGAAAGACATCCTCTCTATATGTCTGTGAGAATATATAATAGGTTACCTGGTAGAATCCAGAGTATTCAAGCTCATGATCGTTTCAGGAAAGAGGTCCACAAGTTAATTTTAGAGTGTCAACCTTATGATGTCGACGAATTTCTTATTTTTTGTGGAGGATAATGTCCTCAATATGACGTGTTTTTTTTTGTGGTGTCACTGCCATCTTGGAAATGAATAAACTTACTTACTTACTTACTCACTTATGATTTGCCATGACGATGCTGGAATTTCAATTGTAGTAATCGTTCGTCCGTGGTTCTCATGGAAACCGAGTGTAGTACAGGGACATATGAGATTGTAATCGAGTCGACTTGGTATGCCTTTGTGCGGACGCTTTAAGTCAAATCATAATCGTGTGACATCATAACTGCCAAAATGGCGCAAATCGGTCTACATATTGCGTTTTTAACGAAATAACCTGTCACGAGCCTCGTAGAATAAAGAAGCCCTATCAACGAAGGATCTCGGTCGCAGTCTTTCTTCACAGCCGAATACAATTTGGTTCCTCTGCAGCAAATGTCAGTATTTTTTGAATAGTTGGCGGAGAATGGTTCAAAACGATTAGTTTCGACTCACTGATCTAGAATCAGAGGTCACATTTGACCTCGACCATCAGCACTATTACGCTCGAACGCAATGAGTCAGAGAGTTGAAATTTTCAGGCCTGGGTCGACTTCGTTAATGGGCAAAATCTACCAAATGGTTTCAGAGTTATAGCCATTTGAAATTTTGTTTTCCCAATAACTCGAAAAGAGCACGGTAATTAGTTGAAAAATATACACACAAAAACTTATGCAAAATTTTGACAGGATCACATGATTAGAAAATTCAGAAAAATATATATCTAAAAATGATCTGTATCTCAGAAACTATCCGACAGATATCGTGGAAATTCTGCGAGAACCTTCAAAACCTTATTTTACCTCAATCCCTCCCCTAATGCGATATAACGAACCGTTAGAATAATAATAACATGATAACGGGTTGATGTAGTTTTATCCCCCTCTCCTCTCATATACATAGGCGAAACCAACATACCTACTGACAAGTTCATAAATTCATTTCAAATATATATATGCATCAGTGGAACAACTTACATTTATTACATCATTGAAAAATTGGGGATTAGCAGTTTTCGAAAAGCTGGCAGTGTGTGTAACTTCCGCAGAACCACCTCCTTCTCCTGAGTATCCACCAGCGTAGCCTCCATTATATCCACCAGAATATCCACCACCGAAAGAGCTGTGTAAGATATATCAAACAAAGGCATTACATAATTATGAATAACAGTAATATGAACATTACAATGAAACATATGTGATATGTTTGCTACTCGGATTTTTGACACGCCTGTTCCTCTGAAGAACCTATCAATAGGTCTCTTGCATGTAACACGAAATAACATATGTTTATGTTTTTCTGAATCTACTTCAATATCAGATCATCATGTATGCCCTCATCCACTTTCAAAATTTATAAAATTAGAATATTTTGGTATTCATCGGAATATCAGGAAGCAAATTCAAATCAGGTGAAACGCTTCTCATAGGTACAATAATTGCTATGACGGCTGACGTAATCAAAATCTACCCTCAGCGAGACCATAGGCATTTTACAGCGAAACAAAGATTGAAACGGACACGAGAAGAGAGAGTCGTAATCAAAATCTCCCCTTGGCGAGTCTATCTGCTTGTTACAGTGAAACTAACAGTGAAACGGACACGGAAAAGAGAGTGAGAGTAGATATGACGGGTGACGGACGGTCACGGACGGGCGCCAAGTTTCGATCATTTGAACACTTATTATGTGCATCCAAGATGGAATGATCATATGGCTAAAATTTATCTAGAGCCTTCCAAACCTCATTTTACAGCAGTTTTATAGAACTAAATACGATGGGATCAATATTGATGGAAATATTTCTGAGCATTGCCAAGCTGCCTAGCGCAAGATTAATATCTCGATGAGTGGCTGCTCTGAGTATTACTTTGGATAATTACTAATGCACTATCAGAAGGATTTTGATGATGATATTGATATTAATATTGATATTGATATTGATATTGATATTGATATTGATATTGATATTGATATTGATATTGATATTGATATTGATATTGATATTGATATTGATATTGATATTGATATCGATATCGATATCGATATCGATATCGATATCGATATCGATATCGATATCGATATAGATATAGATATTGATATTGATATTGATATTGATATTGATATTGATATTGATATTGATATTGATATTGATATTGATATTGATATTGATATTGATATTGATATTGATATTGATATTGATATTGATATTGATATTGATATTGATATTGATATTGATATTGATATTGATATTGATATTGATATTGATATTGATATTGATATTGATATTGATATTGATATTGATATTGATATTGATATTGATATTGATATTGATATTGATATTGATATTGATATTGATATTGATATTGATATTGATATTGATATTGATATTGATATTGATATTGATATTGATATTGATATTGATATTGATATTGATATTGATATTGATATTGATATTGATATTGATAATGATATTGATATTGATATTGATATTGATATTGATATTGATATTGATATTGATATTGATATTGATATTGATATTGATATTGATATTGATATTGATATTGATATTGATATTGATATTGATATTGATATTGATATTGATATTGATATTGATATTGATATTGATATTGATATTGATATTGATATTGATATTGATATTGATATTGATATTGATATTGATATTGATATTGATATTGATATTGATATTGATATTGATATTGATATTGATATTGATATTGATATTGATATTGATATTGATATTGATATTGATATTGATATTGATATGGATATCGATATCGGTATCGATATCGATATCGATATGGTATCGGTATGGTATCGGTATGGCGTCGAACGAGACGGACGTGTCCGAACGCGAAGCGGAAGAAAGTTCTTCAAAATGTGGTTACGAGAGAGAAAAATTATTCTCGTGCTGCACAAGAGCATGCAAAATTTATGTGTGCAAGATCTGTTACAAATTGTACCATGATAGTTGTCTCAAAAAGATGAAAAACATAATTTTTCTTAATGAAACATTGGTGCTGTGTTGTAAAGAAGATTCCACCGAGAAAGCAGCCTATGCCTATGCAAGAAACGATGGTGAGGTGATTTCCAAACTCGAATTAGAGGTGAAATATTTGAAAGAATTATTGGAAGAAACGCGTGATAAAAACAAAGTGTTAACCCTAAATAATTCATTACTCTTGGAAAAAATACAAACAACACAAAAAAATTCCAAAAACATCGATAACAAAATTGACAATATATTGCCACAACAAATGCACCCCACAGAAAATAAACAATTAACAAACTCTTTGGAAGTACACAGCTCTATGAACTACGCACAATCCCTGCGTAGAAACCTGCAACCAGAACACAAAGAAGCACCGAAACAGAAGCCGATGACAACAAGGTCTAGAAACATCATGACCTCAAAAGGTGACGGCCTGTCAGAAAATAAACAAACTTCTACATCTACCTCAAACATTAATTTACCAAAACAGTCTGAACAAACAACAGACCGATTTCAAGAAGTTACCTATCGCAGAAGAAACAATCGAACGAAAAATCAAGAACAGCGAAAATCGAGGAAACAGACAAGAAAACTGGTTTCTCTGGAATTGAAAAGAAAGTATGGCTTTATTTGCATCGCATCAATAATCACGTTACATCTACTATGATAATGGAATACATAAAGAAGCAGCCAAATTTTGATTCCTGCGAAGTGGAAGTGAAAGAAATAGAAGGAGACCCCAAGTTGAATAAAAGATTCTTAGTTGTAGCCCATAGACATAGAATAACATGGACTGGCCCTCACGTAACTTTATCACACAGCTCGTTGCGGAATACATTAGAGAGAGAGATGTTATGAAGGATAGAATAATTCAAGGCAAATAATGGTATAAAAACAATGGTTTCTCTATACCATGGACAAATACACAAATTGGAAATTGGGGTATTTTGGAAAATTCCGATTTTTTAAAAGAAATATTGATTATTTTGAATGAGTATCGAAAAAGCTGAATGAATTACAGTAAGGAAATTTATGTATCAGAATATTCAGAAACAAGACTCAGATTTAAATGAAAATGTTTCGCCTTTAACTATTCTGTCTACAAATCACCAAAACACATACACAATACACGAAACCAAACAATACGCTGTATACAAGAAAGATCAAAGGATAAAGGAAACCAATGTTTTGTATTATGTGGTTTCGCCAATTGTCAAATTACAAGAATATATTAATATACCGTGGTTTGCCTTTAACTGTTCTATCTTTTTTCAATGCTGATTTCAATGGTCTCTTTCTCACAACCAGTCCATGTTATTTTATGTCTATGTTGTAGCCCCATTCAGCAGAAAAGATGATATGTATGACCCATCTTTCTGGCCGGAAAATGTAGGAATAAAGCGTTTCAACTTCTCAATACATAAACAATTCCTTAGTAACAACCAAGGAGCTTCTTTTTTATAAATGAAGAAGCAAAAAAAGAATCCCTAAATATTTTACATCAGAACATACAATGTATCAAAAACAAGCTTTTGGAAATCGAACTATTCATACACACACTTCCTAATGTTCCAGACATAATTTGTTTCAGTGAGCACTGGATGGATAAAGATGAAATTCAGTTCTTGAAGATTCCAGATTATTGTCTGATATCGAGTTACACACGAGAGAAGTATATACATGGTGGAAGAGCAATCTTAATCCGTGATTATATTACTGACTTTGAGAACGTCCAATGGATCACTGACATGAGTATAGAGAAGCAAATAGAAATATGATGTGCTATTAGTAATTCTAGGAAATTAATAATTCTGTCTTGTTATAGGACCTGTTTGGGCGATGTTCAGGTTTTTCTTCATAATATAGACCAAATACTTCACGAAATAAGTGTGAAATTCAGTAAATATGTTATACGACTCTGTGGTGATTTCAACATAAATCTATTGGAAGATAACCTTATGAAAAACAATTTTTTGGATGTCCTCTTCACATATGATCTGCAGCCAACCATTGATAAACCAACAAGAGTTACAAAAACAAGCAAATCATTAATTGATAATATATTTACTAACACCACAACATTTAGATAGATAGATAGATAGATACTTTATTGGTGAGTTACAACAAAATCGTTTTCACAAGTCAAGAAATAGATCATAAATCCCAGCTGTGGGGTGCACAGACAGGTAAAAGCAACAAATCGGCAATAAACAAACACTCATAAAAAATCTGTGTCATCTATCGTCATCCTATTAAATTCCTCAAGTGAATAAAAGGCCCTCTGAGTCAAAAACTTGATGAGTTTTGTCTTGAGCTGCTTAGTTGGCAGGTTTCTGGCCCCACCAGGAAGTTTATTATAGAGGGATACCCCACAGAACACTGGACCTCGCTGTGATTTCCTCAATCTAAGAAAGTCCTTCCTTATGAGGGATTTACCTCTTGTGTCATGATTATGTATATCCGATTGGACACGGAAATCCTCTCTCCTGTCATGGATATATAATATATTTTCTAGTATATAAATCGAAGGGAGAGTGAGAAGATTTAGGATTTTGAAGATATTCTTGCAGCAGTCCCGATAAGAGAGACCACTCAAGATCCTGACTGCTCGCCTTTGTAAACTGAAGATTGTGTTGGCATGTGGACTGCCTCCCCATACAAGAATACCGTATCGCATGTGCGTCTCCACTAGGGCGAAGTA
Source organism: Halyzia sedecimguttata (assembly GCA_937662695.2). NCBI lineage: Eukaryota > Metazoa > Arthropoda > Insecta > Coleoptera > Coccinellidae > Halyzia > Halyzia sedecimguttata. The sequence continues at coordinate 16,191,922 of OW569415.2, forward strand.
GACAGATCTAAGCACATCCCTCGAAAGACAGCGGGACATGGCTCTCAGCGCGAAAATCGAGCTACTTACTTTGGCAGACAGAAAACCAACATGGTTACTCCAGGAGAGCTTGCTATCTAGGTGGACTCCCAGGAACTTTACCGATTCCGGCTGACCGCGCTCTCCTATATCCCTCAGACTGAATATGAGTTCATGCGTTTTTTCAGTATTTATACAGAGCCCGTTTAGAGAGAACCACGCGGCAGCTCTCGATCGCGCTTCATTGGATCGCTCCAATAAAGAGTTGATATCTTTGTCATCAACGCTTAAGGTTGTGTCGTCGGCAAAAAGCACCGTACGGACCTCAGGGATGAATTCAGGTAGGTCGTTTATTGATATCAGAAACAGGACCGGTCCCAGCGTCGATCCCTGAACTATTCCAGTTAGTATGGGGCTTGGTACAGAGTATGTGCCGTTCACATACACAACCTGTAGTCTTCCATCCAGAAAAGAGCTAACCAACTTGACTGCAATCTCAGAGAATCCAAACGTCTTAAGCTTCTGAAACAACTTATCCCGATTGATGCAGTCAAAAGCTTTAGTCAGGTCAATGAAGGATGAAGAGCAATGGCTTCCTCGCTCAAAGCAGTCGGTCGCAAAGTTGCAGAGCTCGGTTATTGCGTCCACAGTACTTTTTCCTCTCCTGAAACCAAATTGCGCGGTCGAAAACAGCTCGTTGTGTTCGAAGAACTCCATTATTTGATCCGACATCACTTTTTCGACTATTTTTGAAAAAATAGGAACCAAGGATATTGGACGATAATTGCTAGGGTCTGCTGTGTTGCCTTTCTTATGGATGGGTATGACCTTAGATATTTTGAGACAGTTTGGGAAAACACCGGAGATCAGGCATCTGTTAACAAGTTTGGTGAGTGGTGAGATCAAGGAACTTGTGTTTGATTTCAAAATTGGAACGGAGAGACCGTAGAAATCTGTTGATCGACTGTTCTTCAATCCAGAAACGACGTCCCTTACAGTATTTTGTCCTACTTCGTGAAAACCAAACTGCAATTGCTGCGAGATTTGTTTTTTGAACGTATTCTCGACTGATAGCTCGGGTTGAGGGAGATTTCCCACTACTTTTTCCACACAGGAAGTGAAGTAGTCATTGAATTCGTCCGCGGTCAGGTTGCCTCCCTCACTATGCTTCTTTTTGCGAACATGTTGGTGTATAATAGACCATGTGGTTTTAGATTTATTGCTTGAGCTATGGATTACTTCATCATAAAATTTTCTTTTCGCGCTCACAATGGCCTTGTGGTAATTCGAACGTAATTGGTTTTTTAATTTGTATAACTCATCCGACTTATAAAACGAGTGCATCGATTTAATCAGCAGCAAATGTTCTCTCATTGACTTGAGTTCATTAGTAAACCAACCATGACCAACGTCCGCGCATCGACCCCTCACTGTTCTCTCCGGAAAAGCGATATTGAAAGCATCCACCACAATTTTGTGGAAATAACCGAAGCACTCATCAACACCCAAACCAGGCTCGTCAATGAAATTCCACGAGCACTCTGAAAGAACCTGATGTATAGCGTTGAAGCCCACCTGCGAGAGTGGCCTTATCTTCTTGTACTGATATGGAAGTGTAACTTTAGATGTACTCACTTGAAGGATTTGCGCGTCATGATCAGAAAATACCGTTTTCACAACCTTCGCACACTTGTTGTCGTTGTCAAAATTAGTAAAAATGTTGTCGAGGCGGTTATTATTCCTGGTGGGCTCAAAGACCCTCTGTCTGAAACCGTAAGATGACAACAAATTTAGAAGGCAAGTTGCCTCCTGATCTAAAGCCGAGTTAAATTTCACATTGAAATCCCCACAGCATACTATTTTACTGTTGCATTGATCTAAGACTACGAGCAGAGACTCCATGTTAGCCAAAAACGAGCCGAAATCCCTAGAAGTGGAAGAATATATACACACAATAATAATACCTAATTTATCAAGTTTAACCGCGGATATTTCACAATGTATTTCTAAAGATAGTTGTCGTATGCTACCCACAGCTGGACAATCCTCATTACAAAGCACTGAATCTCCAACAAGTATCATAGAGCCTCCTCCAGTTGATCTGGTCCTGGAATATGCACCACCCACGTGCCAGCCCTCCATACAGAAGCCTGCAACCTCATCATAGGGGAGCCAGTGTTCGGTCAGGCATATTATGTCTATTTTAGTCGTTTGAGAGTAGATGAGAGATTCTAGCTCACCTACCTTCTTCCTTATACTCTGGGAATTCAGATGCATTATGCCCACATGTGCTGTTCTACTAGTTTTCCTGGAGGCTTTTGCTGTCGGGTCCATCACTTTGACTAGGCTGCTGTTGACATCCTCGATCTCCTTCGAAAAAACTTCGAGATATACGCTCCCCTTGGCCAGATCTCGGAGTTGTTAGCAAGTGCAAAATTATCTTCATATATTGTTACCTTGAAGGAACTGTATTTATCAGGGAATCTCGATGTAAGGAGTTCGCATTCTGCCTCGGGCAATAGTTGCTTCACCATAGAATTGAACTCGTCTAGTGTTGCATCTGGAGAGATTCTAGAAACGAAGAGTGCGGTTTTTTTGCACACTGCTTTCACTGGGTTTTTTGTGGAGGCACCCGTTATATTCCAGGTGTTACTCTTAGCTCTAGTGGGTCTTGTTTCGGTTGGCTTCGAGTTTGATTTTTTAGGAGATTTCTCCACATGTTCTCTAAATTCAGTTTGAGTCTTCGACTGCTTTCTTTAAAAATAACCATAACATAAATTCACTATTGGCAGACCATAATACAGCTCAGTACATAACAGTTGATAGGGATGGTGCCACCAGAAAGAAGACATGTTTGAAGAAGAGGATTTTCACTAATGCTAAAATGGAGCAGTGTTTTTGCAGTTTGCAGGATGTGTCATGGCATGGAGTGTTGAGACATTTGGATCCAGAAGAAGCTTACAACTGTTTCTCTGAGATTATGTGGATACACTTAAATTTGATATTTCCAGAGAGAAATTACTTGTTGACTAAAGTATTACCAACGTGGATAACAGCAGGGATAAAAACCTCGAGTAAGCGGAAGAGATGGATGTGGAAGGAAGTACAAGAGGGAAAATTATCCATAAACTATTATAAAAGGTACTGTTGCATATTAAAGCAGGTTGTTAAACAAGCTAAGACTATTAGTCATGGAAACTACATAAATGAATCTGAAAACAAAATAAAAGCTACTTGGAATCTAGTTAACACCATTGCAAACAAGAAGAAAAATAGTGAGGATTCAATTTTCACTTCATTTCCCCACCAAAATGAAAAGTATCTGCTAGATAGAATCAATGCACACTTTATAGATTCAAACATAAACAACAAAAATACTTATGCTGCTAATATTAGTATCAAATCATGCAATAATAGCATATTTTTCAACCCACTTGTGGAGCAGGAATTATTTCAATATATTTTAAAATTAAAGAATAAAAACTCAGTTGGAATTGATCAAATACCAGTCAAATTGCTCAAGAAGTGTGCTCCATTGATAACAATACCGTTGACACATATTGTGAATCAGATGCTGCTAACAGGAAGATATCCCCAGAGATTAAAAGAAGCATGTGTTAAACCTATTCATAAAAAATGGGTTCAAGCCCTGTGGACAGGAGCTTTCTGGCGCTCTAGTTCAAACAGACAAATTATATCTCCTAAAGTATTGGTTTCTCAGAGTTGGGAATTATATCAATGTATTCATATAATAGAACTGCATCCTAAAGGAAATTCAATTCAAATAATAGTTTATTTATCAAGATTAAATGAGCAATCATGAGAATGAGAAAAGCACCATGGAAGAAATCAAATTAAATCTGGCCAATTTTGCCCAATAACGAACTTAACCGAGATATTCATCTCCCTAAACTACTCTGAAAATTTCAACTACCTACCTCATTCCGTTCGAGAGTTATATCTATGTCTATGGATGAAAAGCAGTCTCACTACTCTCAGATCTCTTACTTCATGTTCAGTTCCGAAATGTAAGAATTTTCTGAGAAAAACTAATATCGGAGCAAACAACTGAGATTTAACTCACTTCGCTCACAATTCTTCGATTGATAAGTCTCAGGAACATCATTTGACATTATGACAATTCATATTCATACATAGAATAATATAATTCTGTGACAACGTTGAAATACGATTTATTATTGAAATTTTGAAAAATCATATCTGAGATTTTTCTCACTTCGCTCACAATTCTTCGATTGATTATTCTCAGGAACATCATTTGACATTATGACAATTCATATTCATACATAGAATAATATTATTCTGTGACAACGTTGAAATACGATTTATTATTGAAATTTTGAAGAATCATATCTCCGAAAGTATTAGCTTGTTAGAGTTAAAAATGATATGATTGGATTCTCATGATAAAACTTTTTATTAAAAAAAATTTAATTTGGAATTTGTTTCGTAAAAAAAAAATTTTTTTTTTGTTACTCCGAAACCATTTGTCCGATTTTGCCCAATAACGAACTTAGCCGAGATATTTATCCCCCAAACCTACTTTGAAAATTTCAACTCTCTAGCTCATTCCGTTCGAGAGTTATCGTGCCTACGGCCGGCCGGCCGGCCGGCCGGACCGGCCGGACAGAATGAATTTCGACCACGGATTCTTGATCAGTGAGTCGAACCAAATCGTTTAAGACCATTTTCATCGAAATATTCGAAAATTACAGACATTTGGGCAAATTGATAAGCACTCAGTTCCGAGGAACTAGAGCGCCAAAAAGGTGCAAAGGAAAATTTTGATAACTATAGGCCCATTTCTATACTGTCCAACATAAATAAAATCTTTGAATGCATAATCTTTGACAAATTAGTGAAATTTTTTGAGACAAATAACATCCTTGTCAAGCAGCAATATGGCTTCAGAAAGGGAAAATCTACTATGACTGCAATATATCAGGCACTGACCTCTATTATTAAATCTCTTAACCAGCAAGATACCACAGCGGCACTTTGTCTAGATCTGTCGAAGGCCTTTGATAGAGTAAATCATGAGATATTGTTAGAAAAGATGGAGAAATACGGGATAAGAGGACTACCACTGAAGCTCATTAGATCTTACTTATCGAATAGAATGCAAAGAACAATCAGTAGAGGGAAAAATGGAAACTTAATATTATCTAATTCCAAAGAAGTGTCACATGGGGTACCGCAGGGCTCAATATTGGGACCGTTACTCTACATAATTTATACCAACGATCTGATACAAAATACTACAAATGATGTCATATTGTTTGCAGATGATGCTTCAATAATATGTAGAGCTGAAAACCAAAACGAGTTCTCGAAAAGTCTTGAGAATGACATTGTGAAAATGAATGATTGGTTTCTTAAAAACAACTTAATACTGAATCTGGAAAAGACAAAGCTTTTATTATTCCGAGAGAAAAATGACATGAACCTGAGATACCTAGACACTAGACTTGAATCAGTTGACAGCCTGCCATTTCTGGGAATGAGTATTGATTGGAATCTTGACTGGAAGAGCCACATAGAGAAAATCTCACCGACGATAGCACGCTATGGTTATGCATTGAGGACCATACGGATGATAGGAGTGGATGCTGCTCTGACAGCCTACAATGCTTATGTTCAGTCTAGAGTAAGATACGGAATTATATTCTGGGCAAGATCTACAGGAGCAAAGCGTATTTTCCTTCTACAGAAAAGGTGCTTGAGAATAATTTTTGGAATGAGACAACATGAAACATGCAAAAATATTTTCCGGAATTGCAAGATCATGACATTGTACAGTCTGTATATCTACGAGTCAGTGATGTTTATTGTAAATAACTATCAAGAATTCAAAGATCTGGAACTTCAACATCACTATAATACAAGAGGGAAAAATCATCTACAAGAAGATAAGCCAAACTACAGCTATTTACAAAAAAATGTAACTTACAGCTTACTAACTGTGTGGAATAAGTTTCCAAAGAATTTGAAATCAATTCCTAGTAGATTACTAAAACATAAACTCAAAAATTTTCTTATAAATAAATGTTATTATGATTTAAGTGAATTCCTCCAGGAAAGGGATTTCAAGGGATTATAATTTGGGATTTTGTAAATGTTTTGTTTTTGTAAATTTTATGGATCTTTTTGACTGGATCAACACCTGTATGGTTATGATTTAATAAATTCATTATTATTATTATTATCCATATCAATATCAATATCAATATCCGTATCGATATCGATATCGAAATTGGTATTGATATTGATATTGATATGGATATCGATATCGATATCAATACCAATATCAATATCAATATCAATATCGATATCGATATCGATATCGATATCCATATCAATATCAATATCAATATCAATATCAATATCAATATCAATATCAATATCAATATCAATATCAATATCAATATCAATATCAATATCAATATCAATATCAATATCAATATCAATATCAATATCAATATCAATATCAATATCAATATCAATATCAATATCAATATCAATATCAATATCAATATCCATATCCATATCGATATCGATATCGATATCGATATCGATATCCATATCAATATCAATATCAATATCAATATCAATATCAATATCAATATCAATATCAATATCAATATCAATATCAATATCAATATCAATATCAATATCAATATCAATATCAAAATCAATATCAATATCAATATCAATATCAATATCAATATCAATATCAATATCAATACCAATATCAATATCAATATCAATATCAATATCAATATCAATATCAATATCAATATCAATATCAATATCAATATCAATATCAATATCAATATCAATATCAATATCAATATCAATATCAATATCAATATCAATATCAATATCAATATCAATATCAATATCAATATCAATATCAATATCAATATCAATATCAATATCAATATCAATATCAGTATCAGTATCAATATCAATATCAATATCTATATCAATATTAATATCAATATCATTATCAAAATCCTTCTGATAGTGCATTAGTAATTATCCAAAGTAATACTCGATATCGATATCGATATGGATATTGATATTGATATTGATATTGATTTTTATTGATAGTGATATTATCATATTGAAACTCATAGGTCATAGGTTTTGACACGAAGAAAATATTTCTATATATAAATAAATCACTAATGTTGGATAGAATGATAGACCATGGTGAATAATTTTTGAAACTGAAAAAATTTATAGTAGAATGAAACCCATTGTGAAAGGAAGAGAATATAACAAAAATTATAGGAAAAATAATTTACGGGGGATCTGAGGTCGGGAAGGGGATGGTGGTTTTTAAGGGTAAAAAACGGTTTATTTCGATTTCCGGCAAAAGTACAAGTCCTATGTAAAGAAGTTTAATTGAAAAAGTTGTAGGTAATAAAAAGATCGACAACTTTTGTAGTCACACTTTTTTCACATAACCTCAAAATTTATATGAAAAATTCAAATAACCACGTTTTAGGTTTTTTCATCAAATTTTGCAAAAACTTGCCTTTTTATGTCTCAAATACACTGTAATTTTTTGGATTTAAAACATATTTTTTTTTAACCTCAATTTGACTTAATATCGAAAAAGCAGCCTTGTTTTCAATCAAAAATTCTCACGTCTGAATATCTGCTTTTTTCAAAAAGTAGGTCGGCTTTTTGTTCGTTGAAATCTCTAGTTTCTGATGGTCTAAAAAAAATATACACTACTATGGTAAATTTTCGCAGAAAATTCAACAAAATAACGGGCAATAAGGCCGAGACCCTCCTAGTTCCTTCCCCACTCCTCTATGAAATACTTTTTGATGTGCTGAAATTTTTCGTAGGTCACTCAGGTATATAGGTTTTCATCAAATAGCAACAAAAAGGGATCTACGCATATAATTTAGAGAAGATTCCGAGGATGATTGATTCTAAACTTTCTCAAAATATTGTAGATGACTTAATTTTAACTCTCTTAGCATTTTCTGAGAAAATTTGCCATTGTTATGTATATTTTTTTAGACCATCAGGAAGAAGAGATTTCAACGATCAAAAAGCCCACCTACAATTTTAAAAAAGCAGATATTTTGACGTGAGTATTTTCGATTGAAAATTAGGCTGCTTTTTCGATACTAAGTCAAATTAAGGTGAAAAAAAAAATTGAATCCCAAAAATTACAGTGTATTTAGGACAAAAAATGGTAAGTTTCTACCAAATTTGGTTGAAATTTTTTTTTTTTGTAAAAGATAAAAATTAAAAACCAAAAACGTGGTTATTTGAATTTTTCACAAAAATTATGAGGTAACGTGAAAAAAGTGTAAATACAAAAGTTGTAGATCTTCTTATTAACTACAACTTTGCCATTTAACTTTTTTCAATAGTTTTGCCGGAAATCAAGATAAACAATTTTTTATCCTTAAAAACTCACCACCATCCCCTTCCCGACCTCAGATCGCCCGTAAATTATTTTTCCCAACATTTCTGTTATATTCTCTTCCTTTTCCAATAGGTTTCATTCTACTATAATTTTGTTTCACGTTTTACCATTTTTAAAGGCTTTGACCCTGGTCTGTGAAAACAAATTTGAGGCTTAAAATTATTCATGAAGACTTACAAATGTTTCCTCAAGAATGGACGTTTACGGAACTTCGTTTTGTATACAACTGGAACGGTTTCGAATGTTTGTCTGAAACAAAAAGAAAGTTATGAAACGAGAAAATTCAGAATGAAATGCGGTAACATTTTTGAGATTGAGCCTGACAATATAAATATACATGAAATTCCACTCAAATTCGTTGAGCCATGATTCGACATTGTTTTTACTCGGAGCACTATCACCGTCTGATAGTGGTATATAATATATATAAACTATTACAGAAAAATTCATAAAACCTAGACTCAAAATTGCATCTGACTTGATCCGGATTTCATCACTTTGAAAAATTGCCCAATATTTGTACTAAGTTTCATGATGTTATCTAGGGGTAGGGAGAAGAGCGTGAGGAGAAAGAGCTGATCATTCGTTCAAGAGAACGATTGAATTGATAAATTGGGGAATGAATGAGTTGCTCAGATCGCTATGACAAAAATATTTCCCATGGAGCTCAAATCCAAAGTAGCTTTAATGTTTCCCCCAAATCTATCTACATTCGAATACGGAATGACTTAAATGATACTCTAATAACTCAAGTACAGATGTATAAAAATCTGAAGGAAAGGTGCTTTCTAAAGCGCCGAGATCACATAAAATATTCTAAATAACTTAGAAAAATGGTTGTCATCCATTTTAAATATGTAAGTGAACAAGTTTCAGGAATTGGACTGGAAGTTATTCTTCTTAGTTACAAAATTATGCCAACGTTGCGAGGAATGTCCTCTTGTTAAAGGCGTCAGTTGTTTTATTTACCGGAGACTATACATCATCATCAAACTCAACAAACCCACATCACAATGAAGGAGCCTTTTTGATGTGGGTTTGTTGACTTCGATGATCTTCTTCTTCTTCTTCCGCGGTGCCGTCTCAGGCTGAACTGAGGCCTTCTGGCCCATTGTTCTTCCGCTTGACAGACTCGTGAGACTCATTCCAAAAAACACGCTGACAGGAATGCCGCGAGCTTAAAAGGAGAAGTCCCTCTCACCATAGGAATCGTAGGTGTTGGGTTGCCTAGGTGTATGACCCTCAATTCTTTAAGGTTGTTACAGTCGAACAGAATATGTTCAGCTGTTTCTTCCATGCTCTTGCACCAGCGACACAGAGCGCTATCGGCCAATCCCATCCTATTCAGATGTTTGTTGAACTGGTGACCAGTTAGTAATCCAGTCACCAGGCTCAGTTCTCTTCTTTCGAGTGAAAGAAGTTTCTTTACTTCAGACTTTGACGATGGTTTCTTAATGAGAAGCCTTGACTGCCTGAGTCCTACTCCCATGTTCCATAGACTGGAGAAATTCTTGTCCAAACGATTCTTGAAGAATGTTTTAACATAGGTACGACATACTGGAAGTGAAGGCTCAGGACCTATATATGGTATCCGAGCCCCCTGCTTCGCCAGCTTATCTGCCTTAACATTACCTGAAATCTCCGAGTGAGCCGGACACCAGATGAGTTTTACAACGTTACCAGCGCCCAGCCTTCGCAGAGCCTTCCTGCATTCGCCTACTAAGTAGGAGTTTATCTTCACATCAGATAGGGATTTTAACGTTCCTTGACTGTCACAACATATATATATGTACTTGCCAGAGTATCCTAGTCGGATGTTTTCCAGCGCGCAGACAAGAACAGCGTATAGTTCTGCCTGTATTATCGAGCAGTTCTTCCCGAGAGGGATGGACATGCTCACTCGAGGTCCCACAATGCCTGCACCTGTCCCTGTAGTCGTTACAGAGCCATCTGTGAACCATGTGGGCCCCTCTGGTTTAAGGAGATCACTCCTTGTATCCCATTGGTCTCTATCAGGAACAATCACCCTATAGGGTTCGTTAAAGCAGAATAAGGAGCCCGCACGGTCACTCCTCCGGAGGAGAGATGCATCATCATCCTCCACCTTCTTGAGTGCCCACGCGTGTCCCCTGAACATTCCGCTGTCACGCCACTGTCCCTGTTCCCAGATTCTTAAAGCTGTCTTCATAGCCCCCTCCTCAACTACAAGATGCAGGGGAGGTAGCCCCAGCAGGCACTCCATAGCTGTTGTTGGAGTAGATCTCAGAGCACCTGTGATGCTTAAACAAGCTTTTCTCTGAGTTCTTGTCAATTTGTTGCGGATATATGACTTCTTCAAAGAAGTCCACCACACCAATGATGCGTAGGTTAGGATTGGCCTCACCACCACAGTATACAACCAGTGAATAGTGTGTGGTTTAAAGCCCCATCCATTTCCCACTACTCTCCGAGTAGACCAAAAGATCATCTCGGCCTTTTTTGTTTGTTTCTCAATGTGATTGTTCCACAGTAGTTTGTGGTCCAGTATCACACCCAGATATCGAACTTGCTCTGTTAGATTGAGCCCTACTCCAAATAGACTTGGTAGTCTTATGTTACAGGGCCCCCTCTTCCTGTCGAAGAGAACCATCTCTGTTTTTTCAGGATTAACCGTAAGATCGTTATTCAAACACCATCGCTCAATCCTACACAGAGCATCCTGCATAAGATCAGCGACGACATTTGGATGTTTTCCTCTGATTAGTATTACGAGATCATCTGCATAGGCTACAACCTTTAGGCCAGCCCCCGCCAGCTCAACCAGGAGCCCATCCAGGACCAGATTCCACAGAAGAGGTGATAGAACACCACCCTGTGGGCATCCCCTGCCGACTTCGATGATGAGTATACTCGTAGTTAAAGAAAACAGTTGAAGCCTTGAACAAGAGGACATTCAAATCCTCGAAACGTTGGCAGAGTTTTGTAACTAAGGAGAAATAAATTCCAGTCCAATTCCTGAAACTTGGTCACTTACATTATAAATAACTTTCAATTCCAATCTAACCCGAATATTGATCATAAATGACTTTTAAGACAAAATTAATTCGATTGCTGAAACCTATTTAAATAATGAGCATTCAATAGTAGAACCTCGTTGATTGTGTTGTTGCACTTTACTTTGGTGCATAGTTTTCAGAGTAAACTCGAAGCACTGAATCATTGCAGTGCAGTGCTCATTTGTTCTTGGTAACTGACTTTTCAATGTCACTAACTAGATAGTTATTCATCTTACATTAACCTGAGAACGGATCTACATTGTTGGAGATCCGAGCAGCTTTAGGTGAGTTCAGTAGCTGGATGGGTGACCGTTGCCTCAATAACTTTCGAACCGAAAGAGATAGGAACAATTTTCAGGGTAGATTGCGCATCCGAATGTGAAATTATGTGAGGGCCGAACCACTAGAGAATTAAAAAAATATTATGTATCTCACGATAGCTTGAGACATAAATAACGATTTGCAATTTTCAGGGTTGGTTGCGCATCCAAATGCAACATTTGAGTTCGTTAATAGGCATAATCGGACAAATGGTTTGGAGTTATACATATCTGCATTCTTGTTGTTATTTCCTCTATAATTCAAAATAGACAGATCTGATGCAATTGCAACTCGGTAATTATTTGTAGAATGCCAACCCACTAATCTTCACGGAATTTCGTGAATATCGTATCCTGAAGTTACTTGAGTCGTAAGTTTTTTCACGTATTAAAAGATATTCAACAATTCCAATAGAATACATATATCAGAATTAAAAATTTTCTCATTACTCAAATCTGTCATTAAAATGATACGTATTAATATCTTATAAAAGCTGAGAAAACGAGTTTAAATTCGATTCAGAGTGTCCAATAGCGGTGAATAGACAATAAAACATAAGCGCAAAGCTCCCGACTTCATGTCAGTGCTTGAACCAATATTTTTATCAATTACGGCTGACAAAAAAACAGATGTTTTCGCAAAATCTCAATTTGTTGTATTCTTTCAGTAAATACAGGGTGTCCCATGTTCGAGTGCCTATCAGACGTTTCTGGAGAACTGGACATATTTGAAATCTGAAAATTGGGATTATGATATTGCTAGAAATCCTCTACAGAGCTAAAATATTTTCGAAGCCCAATCTCTTCTGTTTATAGAGGGAGTGAAAATAAATTTGATGAAAAATTTTTTTTTCAAGTTTTGCATTCCGGATATGATATGAAGTATTCAATGTTGAATACATTTCTGTTAAAACTATTGTATTCATTCGAATAGTTTTCAAAATATCGAAAAAAAACCGGAAAAAAGTCAAATATGTTTAGTCAGTATTATGTTCATTATTCTTGTTTTAAACATCCTGAGCGTGAACCGTTTTTAGAACATCCAAGAGGAAGAATGTGGAAAGGTCATGCATCTTTTGAATTCCAGAAATATCATCACAGGGTGTTTCAAATTTTGTGCCGAAAATTGTGATAAAAATTGGCTATAACTTCAAATTAGAACTCTATTTTTGGCGCTCTAGTTCCTCGGAACAAGTGCTTATCAATTTGCCCAAATGTCTGTAATTTTCGAATTTTTACTGAAAATGGTCTCAATCGATTTGGTTCGACTCACTTATCAAGAATCCGAGGTCGAAATCAATTATGTCCGGCGGGCCGTAGGCATGATAACTCTCGAACGAAAGGTGTTAGAGGATTGAAATTTGCAAGGTGGATTTGGAGACTAAATACCTCAGTTAAGTTCATTAATGGGCGAAATCCATCGAGCGGTTTCGGAGTAATGGCCGATTTTAGTAAAAAAGTTTTTAATGAATATTTCCGAAACCGATCACTCGATCTATCTGGAATTTAGCATCAAATTGTAGAATCATGACCTTTATACGCATGTGAAGTTTTGTAATGACCAGGTTACCGCAAAGACAAACAAAAATTTAGAAAATTAAAAAAAAAAAATTTCTACAATAACTCTCGAACGGAATGAGCTAGGCAGTTGAAATTTTCAGAGTAGGTTAGGGAGATGAATATCTCGGTTAAATTTGTTATTGGGAAAAATAAGCCAGATGGTTTCGGAGTAACGAAAAACATTTTTTTTGGCGCTCTAGTTCCTCGGAACTGAGTGCTTATCAATTTGCCCAAATGTCTGTAATTTTCGAATTTTTCGATGAAAATGGTCTTAAACGATTTGGTTCGATTCGCTGATCAAGAATCCGTGGTCGAAATTCATTATGTCCGGCCGACCGGCCGGTTCGGCCGGCCGGCCGTAGGCACGATAACCCTCGAACGGAATGAGCTAGACAGTTGAAATTTGCAGAGTAGGTTTGGCAGATAAATATCTCGGCTAAGTTCGTTATTGGGCAAAATCGGACAGATGGTTTCGGAGTAACAAAAAAAAATTTTTTTTTACAAAGCAAATTCCAAATTAATTTTTTTTCAATAAGCTGTTTTACCATAAGAATCCAATGATTTCATTTTTAACTCTAACAATCGTATTTCAACGTTGTCACAGAATGATATAATTATTCTATGTATGAATTGTCATAATGTCAACTTATTTTCCTGAGACATGACATTATCTCATCAATCGAAGAATTGTGAGCGAAGTTAGAAAAATCTCAGTTGTTCGCTCTGAAATTAGTTTTTCTCAGAAAAGTCTTACATTTCGGAACGGAACACGAAGTAAGAGATCTGAGAGTAGTGAGACTGCTTTTCATCCATAGACATAAATATAACTCTCGAACGGAATGAGGTAGGTAGTTAAAATTTTCAGGGTAGGTTAGGGAGATGAATATCTCGGTTTAGTTCGTTATTGGACAAAATTGGCCAGACTTAATTTGATTTCTTCCATGGTGCAGTTCTCATTCTCATGATTGCTCATTTAATCTTGATAAATAAACTATTATTTGAATTGAATTTCCTTTATGATGTTGTTCTATCATATGAATACATTGATATAATTCCCAGCTCTGAGAAACCAATACTTTCGGAGATATGATTTGTCTGTTTGAACTAGAGCGCCAGAAAGCTCCTGTCCACAGGGCTTGAACCCATTTTTTTAAGTAACAAATTTCAAATTCAATTTTTATTCAAGATGCCGTTTCACCATAAAAATCCATTCATAACATTTTTAACTGCAACAAGCTAATACTTTCGGAGATATGATTTTTTTCGAAATTTCAATAATGAATCGTGCTTCTATGTTTTCACAGAATGCTATAATTATTCTATCTAAGCTTTATTATATGCTTTGTGTTCATACTCGTACATGTCATCCTGTTCTATAAGAGAGAGTCAAATTCCTTTCAGCTATTTTAATTTGATTTCTTCCATGGTGCGTTTCTTCTATGATTGCGTTGGATTCTGCGGTGAAAAATAATGATAGTTTTCCAACATGATTATGCTCCTAAATCAAAAAATAAAACTTAAAAATTATTTAATTATGAGCATAATCATGTAAGAAAACTATCATCATTTTTCATCGCAGAATCCAACGCAATCATGAAAAATAGGATTCTAATATGAAAACCAGAACTTATGGCCAATTTTTGATCCCAATTTTTGACACAAAATTTGAAACACCCTGTGATGATATTTCTGTAATTCAAAAGATGCATGACCTTTCCACATTCTTCCTCTTCGATGTTGTAAAACGGTTTACGTTCAGGATATTTATATAAGAATAACGAACATAACACTGACTAAACATATTTGACTTTATTCCGGTTTTTTTTCGATATTTTGAAAACTATTTGAATGAATACAATGGTTTCAACAGAAATCTATTCAGCATTAAATACTTGATCATACCAGAAAAGCAAAACTGGAAAAAAAAAATTTCATCATATTTATTTTCACTCCCTGTATAACCGGAAGTGATTGGGCTTCAAAAAATATTTTAGCTCTGCAGAGAATTTCAAGCAATATCATAATCCCAATTTTCAGATTTCAAATATGTCCAGTTCTCCAGAAACGTCTAATAGGCACTCGAACTTGGGACACCCTGTATAATATTCAGAGACAGTGGAATGGTTTTGGGGTTATTTAATTCCTGCAAAACTAGATGCGAATACAATAAATGAAACTATCCAAAAAATGCTTGATCCTGTTGTGGAAAATTGTCATGAAAAACTTATAACTTAAAGTTACGACGAAGCAACTGATATGAGTGGAAATCACTCAACTGTTTAAGCAAAAATAAAAGGAAAATAACCTTTCGCGCATTTCACACATTGCTGCGAACACCAAGTGAATTTAATTATATCAAATGGCGCATCAGTCAATCCCCGGGTGAGATTAATTTTTGGAAAATCTGCATGACAATCAATCATTTTTTAGTGATTCACCAGAACGGGTTGAAGTGTTGGATAGAGTTGTAAACAAAATTCTCATAGGGGAATATTTTTAAATTTGAATACACGAACTGTTTTGGACAAATAATTTTTTTAATGAAATGTATTGAAGAAATAGAATCAAATGTTGCCAACAGGCAAGGATTAGATGTTACATTGATGATGTGAAAGAGGAGGCAAATGGACTTATCTATGACGAAGACGCTAAACCTCCATTGCAAAAAAAAAAAGTTTGGATTCCCAAAAAGTGGCAATCGTATTAGTGCGATTAGAAGTGTTTGATGTAATTATTAATACTGCGCGCCTGGTAAAGCTCCTCACTGATGATTTCATATACAGGATAGGATGCATTTGTATTTCTAATTTTCCACTGAAGAAACTCAGTCAGTTGATATGTACTTTCCCTTTAATTTTTCCAAGAGTTGTATCGAATTTATTTTCAACTGAACTTACACGAATGTTGGTGGCGCCGGCGGCGGTACAGGCTGCTCCACTCGAACTTCTTTTTCTATGACAGTAGGTGCAGCTGGAACCCAAATTTCTTTTTCTACTGTAGTTGGTACCCTTATTACTTTTTCCTCATATGATGGAACTTTGATAATTTTTTTTTCGTAATTAGGGATTACGGTTTTTTGAATTACAGTTGTGACTGGTTTAACCTCTGGTGGATGTTGTGGTACGAAAGCATGTGTCTCATGAGCTACCTCCACGACCCCTACTTCTACCGGTTTTTTCATAACATGAACATGCTTGGTTACTGGAGCTGCATAATGTGATTTATAATCAGCTGAAAACGAATGTTTATTTTATAATTCAATCATACACATGTGAACTGAGAAATAATTAATTGATACAGAGTGACAAAATAAGAATAGGCTTAAGTTATACAGGGTGGTCCGCGAGTAACTGTACAACGTTTAATGGTGAATAGCTGGTACCTTGGGGAGCCAGAAAACAACAATCAAATATGGGCTAAGTCTTTTCGTTTCTGAGATACAGGGTGATTTATTGATTTTGGCAAAACATTCAGATAGCTATAACTCCTGAACCGTTCTACGTATTCGCTTCAAATTTGGCACGTGTTGTCATCTCAGGCCATCAAATTGTTCATATACACCGAAATTGTACAGACCAGGACTAGGAAATTTTGATTTTTACTTCCAGGTCAAATAAAACACCCTGTACATGGAATGCCCAATTTTCGGATTCACCATCGGATTCTGCATAGATTTTCCTGCCAAATTCCGTTTTCCGCGTGAACGGCACACCTCCCGTTCATTTTTTTTTCTCGAAAATAAGATCACACCTCCGAATATTAAGTGGTGTTACGGACCTGCATTTTGCAATAGGAAGCTCATGACATTAAATTCGGTTATAAAAACATTTTTTATATTGAGAATCGAACTGAACATAAATAATAAAACAAAAATTAAAGAAAAAAAAAGAAATTCAAAACACATTTGAATAACTTTCGAAGCAAAACTTTGATTAAAGTTGATTTTCAAAGATTCCCCCGTTTTCATCAATACATTTTCTTGCTCTAAGTCTAAGTTGATTGACAGCTTTTCTAATAGTATTAGGCTGGTTCCGTATCTCGCTACAACTTAATTCTATTCTTTCAATAAGATGTTCCCTGCTACGTATTTCCTCAGCATATACTTTCTGCTTCAAGCAACCCCAAACGAAATAGTCTAAGCAAGTCAGATCTGGCGATCGAGGAGGCCAATTATAGGGTCCTCTCCTGCCAAACCAATGCAGCGGGTATGCATTATTAAGATGCTGAATAACGCTATTAGTTGAGTGTGCTGGAGCGCCATCTTGCTGAAAGTACATTCCTCTAATATTTATGCTGGCATCGTTCAGTAACTGTGGAAGTTTATTTCTCAAAAAGTCAAGGTAAATATCTCCGTTCAAACGTGGGGGCAGAAAAGCGGAACCTAAAAATTTGTTGTCATAAACACCACATCAAACGTTCACAGAAAATTTGTGCAGCGAGTTGCGCCTCTTTATACCTCTTGGATTTTGTCTCGCCCATAAATGTTCATTTTTAGAATTGAATATTCCATCTTTCGTAAATTGGGCCTCGTCAGTGAATAAAATTCTATTGATCTGCCGAACATTCCTGGTTATCCATCTGCAGAATTGTAGTCTCGCAATTGCATCTCCTTGTTCTAAGGTTTGAACTTTACTCAAATGATATGCATGCATCTTTTCTTTTTTAAGTACACGAATAATTCTTGTTTTAGGTATGTTCAACCTGCTACTAATCCGTCGAGTACTGATACTTTTATTTGATTCGACCACATTCAAAATTTGTTCTTCATTTCCATCTGAAGGTCTCTCCTTTTGGTGGGAAGGAAATGTTCCTCTTTCTCGCAAAGAACGGCTGATATTTTCGAAAGTTTGGTGATTAGGAACTGCTCTACCAGGATACCTTCTACAATATTCTCTCGACACTGCTCGCCCATTCGAATTGCAGAAACCATAAGCAAGTACCATGTCGCAATACTCAACATTCGAAAAACGAGGCATAATTGAAAAACAAATTTAAAAACTAACAACTAGCAACAAAATTCAATTGATATAACAATGACTGTCAAATGGAATATTTCTGTAGTCTGGACATAATATTACGGATTATTTTATTTGTGGTTGCATGTAGCAGAATGTCTATGCGATGCTGGTACGGAAAACAAAGTTTAATAAATATTTTGTTTCGAGAGATAGACAGGTACTCAAATGAATATTGAATTTCTTCATTTTCTTCATAATTTGTGGTTTGTTATTCATTTTCAGTTCGATTCTCAACATAAAAAATGTTTTTATAACCGAATTCAATGTCATGAGCTTCCTATTGCAATAGAATTAAGTTGTAGCGAGATACGGAACCAGCCTAATACTATTAGAAAAGCTGTCAATCAACTTAGACTCAGAGCAAGAAAATGTATTGATGAAAACGGGGGAATCTTTGAAAATCAACTTTAATCAAAGTTTTGCTTCGAAAGTTATTCAAATGTGTTTTGTATTTCTTTTTTTTTCTTTAATTTTTGTTTTATTATTTATGTTCAGTTCGATTCTCAATATAAAAAATGTTTTTATAACCGAATTTAATGTCATGAGCTTCCTATTGCAAAATGCAGGTCCGTAACACCACTTAATATTCGGAGGTGTGATCTTATTTTCGAGAAAAAAAATACACGGGAGGTGTGCCGTTCACGCGGAAATCGGAATTTGGCAGGAAAATCTATGCAGAATCCGATGGTGAATCCGAAAATTTGGCATTCCATGTACAGGGTGTTTTATTTGACCTGGAAGTAAAAATCAAAATTTCCTAGTCCTGGTCTGTACAATTTCGGTGCGGTGTATATGAACAATTTGATGGCCTGAGATGACAACACGTGCCAAATTTGAAGCGAATACGTAGAACGGTTCAGGAGTTATAGCTATCTGAATGTTTTGCCAAAATCAATAAATCACCCTGTATCTCAGAAACGAAAAGACTTAGCCCATATTTGATTGTTGTTTTCTGGCTCCCCAAGGTACCAGCTATTCACCATTAAACGTTGTACAGTTACTCGCGGACCACCCTGTATATTACTCATGATTTTCTGTAGTGAACTTGTCCATCAACGCATTCGCTATATGACTGCCACGGTTCTGGCGAAACTATCGAATATGAGTAGGTATTAATATAGGTATTGGGATTTATAGGAAAAGCTGGAAACGAGAATCGGTTGAAGCATTTGAACGTTTGAAGATCTCAAATGCCTTAAAGGTGTGACACCGACTTCCAAAATCCCTTCCTTTTGTCCACGACTTCAAAAATAGCCGAAATGTACTGAACAATAATCAGTTACGAATTTTCCACCATGGAAAGTGATATGTATGATGCGTGAAATCTAGGTTATAGGCAGTTTTGTCCAAAATTCAATTCAATACAGGGTGTTATGATAAAATTATCGTGGGTTAAGGTATTTTGAGTGGAAAGGGATTTTCGGAGAAAATGAGTTCTCAACATTAAATGTTGGGTTCAGATATTTTTTTGAAGAGGTGCTTTCAATTATATACAAGTGGTTATCATACTCCACGGAGTAGAGTAGAGTTTTTGAAGGTTTGACAAGATTTACTCTGGAGTTTACTCTGACAGTGACAGGAGGTGCCAATATCGGAATATAGGTTATGTTAGTTTAAGAAAGAACCTATTATTATTGGTTTCTTCGCATATATGTAACTCTAATCATAAATATATATTGTGAGCAGTATTAAAACTATTAAATTACCTCACATTCCTAAAACAGTGAGGCAAAGATACGAGATTTTCGGTCCCATGAGTTATGTCAATTTTGACAGGAGTAAAATGAACTCCGAGTCGAATACTCTGACATTTCGAACGATAGTCATGGAGAAAAATCTACCCAACCTTTCAGTTTTCGAACGCAATTGAGTAAATATTATTCTACAGAGTTAATATTCGAACACAACCCAGAACAGCAAAAAAAAACTAGAGTCATCATCATCATAAAATCAATCAATTGAACGAATTCCTGAATTTTCCGTATTTCTATGTTCCTGGGAAGACAAAACTTGATTGACCTTAAAATTCTTCACAGCGATAGGCTAACATATCCGAAGAAGGAATTTGATAATACGGAAAAATCTAGTACAACTTGGAAGATTTCAATCAGAATTATCAGCCTGATTTCTTAAAGATTCATGAACCTATACAAAGTTTCATATTATTTCATATACTATTATATATTTACGCCTCGCACGCCTTCAGGAAATACTGCATTAACCTTCAAGCCATCTTTCTGAGTACTAGATTTTAATTCGATCAGAGCTGTATATTTGGAAATATCTAACGACTAATTCACTCATTTCAAAATCTGACCAACCACAGGCAAAATACAGCTCGTATTATCGCGAAAACACCAACTGTCTTTGAATTATGATTGGTCTTACAACTTTGGTGTTTTCAACGACTCAACCATGGATACGGACTGTTTGACAAGTGATTAATATGAATTACAGACGCCAACAATAGTGATTTTGTTCGTGAAATAGTCTAATGAAATATCACTCGTAACTGAATTTATCTCCTAAGTCTGTCTTTTATTTCTTAACTCAACTGAGTTGCTTGGAGAAAACACCACTCGTCCTTCGGACCCGTGGTGTTTTCAAGCAACTGAGTTTCGTTAAGAAATATGTCGACAGACTTATCGCGAAAATTCAATCCCTTCTGATATTACTAGTGATAACATCTCAGCCAACGAGGTGTTGTTACAATTCTGAGATTTACATATTTTAAAATCTCAGGAGAAGTAGTTCGAAATTTTATTTTCACAATATTTCTACAAATTCACAGCAGATCGAGCTGTAATCCGGTACTCGACTGTAAAATCGTGGCTTGAAGGTTTGTGTGGAATGTCAGCGGAATCTGACGATCTGATAGTTTCTGAAATATAAAATTTTTGTCTAGTGCTACCATCCCCTCGAAATTTTGCGAAAATTGCCGCGTCTGCATTCTACAACTAAATACCAAGTTTAAATTTGATCGGATCCGAATTTTTTGGATTACTGATGAAACAACATTTCAGATGGGTACTCCAAAACCGCTAGACTTAGTATTCCCATTAAAGAACTTAACAGTCGCTTTCGTATGCGCAACCTTCCCTTGAAATTGCAGTTCACTATATAATAATAATAATAATAATAATAAATTGCCTTTATTATTATTTATTCTAAAGTTATCGTGGCAATGAACCGGACAGAATTCAGTTTGACCTCGAATTCTTCACCAGTCAGTGGAACCTAATCGTTTGAGATCAATTTCGGCAAAAAATTTGAAAATTACGGACATTAGGGCAAAATGATAGCACGTTATTGCATAGTATATGCGAGCAAAATAAAGGAACTATCCTTATTTACAGTGAATTCAATGGACTTATCGCAGAGCGCTTTTTGCCTAATATGAGCTCAATAGCCACAAAATTGCAACCTGTATCATCTATAGAACAGAGAAGGTATTAGGTACAGACCCACAGATACAAAATTATATTATACGGATCTACATTCTCTCAATCTAATTTTGTGGGGTTCTGCGGGGTGAATAACTGTACACTGACCGACAGATTTTGTGTTGAATTGTTATCACTGGTTGAATTCAATGGACTGTAGATTTAAGGTTGGAAAGATACACGATGACTAAATTTTATGACTTATATTTCACAACTGGCAACTGTAATTGTAGACGTCTTGATTTGAACAGGACGACTTTCATTTCTCACCCTCCTAAGTAGGGGGCGTTTTACAAAACATTGAAACTACCTGTTATTTGCCCTACTCAGATGAGATTGAACATGGGAACTAAACAAATTTAATGAATTTTTTCGAGAGTAATTTGCTAATAATGGGTGAATCGTGAAACGAGCGCTCAATTGTTCTGCAAGCACGAGCGCCTCTTGCTCCGCTATCTCTTGTGAACTAAATAATATCGGTACTGGATAAATAAAGTATAAGTGTAGATTTCGTAGATAATCTATTTTTTAGAAACTGCAACGAGCTGGAAAAACTGTGACTATCTCAGAATCCGCCATTATAAGAACCATAATCAGTTTATTCATTGAAGAATTTGAGTACCTTGATATGGCAAACGTTAAGGATATAAAGAGCAATTTATATCAGAGTTTGAATTTTTGTCTTCTTTGACAAAATATATCATATTGCAGGATGTTCTTCTACTTAATAATATACAATATACAATATACTTGCGTCTTGTGTAATTCCCTGTATCTATTCTATTTCATACACCGCAGAGTTCGCAGTTTGGAAGACATTGAGCTCAAGTGAGATACGGATACGTCTATCCATGATCTCTAGGAGTTTTATGAAATTGGCAGAAATCGGGATTTCGAATTTTCCGTGCTTCATATAGTCTAAGATCCGAACCTAAATCGACCTTCACCGAGCTGATAATAGAATGAAACATATTTTATAATACATTTTATATATTAGAAAATATACTAAAAATGGGTTGGCTGAAAAAATCCTGGATAGACTATTTTTAATAATTTTTTTAAAAACGATTTTCAATTTAATTTTGCAACATCAAGATAATAAGAAAATTTTTATACTGACTCAAAGTATAAAACGTATAGAATGTGCAGCCGTTAACTTGCCTATTATTTACCTGGACGAAATACTGGGTTGCCAGGTACAAACAGGTATGTCGATGGCAGTTACTTTCACTTGATCGGATAATAGAAAAAAAATGTATCATCATAAGACCTGTTTTATTGCGAACACGTCGATATATCTCTTAATTTGGACAAGTGTAAAGTCATGACATTCACAAGAAAGTTAGATAAATTTGTATATAATTATGAGCTGTATGATTCAGTGTTGGCGAGAGTAGATGAAACTAGAGACTTGGGAATTTTTTTCGACCAGAAACTTACTTTTGCTCGTCATATAAGAGATCTAACAGCTGGTGCCATGAAAATACTAGGCTTTATAGTTCGAAATTGTAAAGATTTTTCTTCAGTTGAGGCAATTTCATCTGTTTATCATGCTTTTATAAAAAGCAAACTAACATATTGCAGTACAGTTTGGAATCCATGCCACTCAAAATACATTGATTGTATTGAAAGAGTACAGAAGAAATTTCTAAAATTCCTTTATCTAAAAAAACGTGGTCGTTACCCTGATAGAAATATCGGTTATGAATTTCTTTTAGACGAGTTTGAATTCCCATCTCTTAGAAAGGTTCGTGAATTAAATGATTTGGTCTTTCTCTATAAAATAGTACATAATCAGGTTGACTCATCAGTTTTGCTCTCGTCATTGCAATTTAGTGTTCCACGTCTTCAATCAAGATCGCATGTGACATTTCACATTGATGTACCAAATACGCATCATCACTTTCATTGTCCGCTTACCGCAATGTGTAGAAGCTATAATATTTTGGGAAATGTGGATATATTTTTTCGTTCATTGCCTCAATTCAGGAACTCAGTTAAACGAGTACTAAGGAATTAGATGGGCTGGTTTTTCTTTCATTATTGTTGAGATTATCTTTTTTTTTTACAGAAATTTCTGTTTTTGTTTTTGTTTTTTTTAATGGCGTACTATATACCTTTTGTTCATTATTGTATACACCTGTAATTGGGCTTTGGCCTGTTGGATGTATTTTTGAATAAATAAATAAATAAATAAATAAATAAATATAGGGTTGTCTGCAAAATTTTTGGTCCTTATAGGGGTTTGCGAATTTTAAATATTTAAATGTCAAGGCGAGTGGAAATGTGTGACAAAGAGATCCGAGGTAAGTATACCGTGTGATAATAAGGGACACAACATTGCAGTCGCACCTGATGGGACCTCAAATATCAGCAAGTGCGCATGCTCGGTATTTAAACTGTAGTAAACAGTGAGCGTTATTTTGGAGCAACTGACATTTGAGTTAAGTTATTAAATACATAATAATCTAATATAATTCTAAATTATGAAACAATACAAGATCAATTAAATCAATATGCGTATAGATTGACTTTAAATTATAATAAGATATCTATAATAGAAAAGTTTTTGTACCTCAAAATATAATAACATAAATAATAAAAATATTAATTACTTTGAAAATTTTTGTTATGCTCTTTCTGGAAAAAATTATGGAGAAACAAAGTGGATAGGCCTAAATTCAAATTAAAAAATAACCAAAAAAATAGACTAAAGATCTATTATTGCGTTTAATTTTTAATAGAAAACAGCATAAATACAAAAATAATATTCATGAAAAATATATTCTGATAATTATTTTCTATTCCATATCTGATTCATCAGACGTGTAATTGAGACTCTCGAATTCATGTGATTCATTACATTCGTTCTCATTTTCTTCCATTTCGATGTCTTGGATTTTAAAAGGAGTTTGATCTCCGATAAAACCTGTTGGTTTTGAAGAATCATCCAAATGCCAACTGTAGTTTTCAGGATTCAACTTCGCACATATAGAATTAGTTGCGTTAAGCCACATGAATTTACATATATTGTCCCATCAGCTGCGTCTGCAATGTTGGGTCCTTTATTATTACACGGTAGGTATACTCACCTCGGATCTCTATGTCACACATTTCCACTCGCGTTGAAATTTAAATATTCAAAGTTCGCAAACCCCTATAAGGACCAAAAATTTTGCAGACAACCCTATATCGATGTGTTCGCAATTAAACAGCGCTTATGATGATATTAGTTTTTTTCTATTATCCGTTCAAGTGAAAGTAACTGCCATCGACATACCTGTTTGTACCTGGCTACCTAGTAGTTCGTCCAGGTAAATAATAGGCAACTCAACGGCTGCACATTCTATACGTTTTATACTATAAGTCAGTATAAAAATTTTCTTATTATCTTGATGTTTCAAAATTCAATTGAAAATCATTTTTTAAAAATTAATTTAAAATAGTCTGTCCAGGATTTTTTCAGCCAACCCATTTTTAGTATATTATCTAATATACTAAATGTATAATAAAATATGTTTCATTCTATTATCAGCTCGGTGAATGTCGATTCAGGTTCGGATCTTCTACTAATAGAATCATTTCACTAATCTTGACTAGCGATCGTTTACCCCTATATGAACTGAAAATTTTGCGTATTGAACTGGATACAAGGATAAGTAATCATTAAAGGATACTGTTGGAGGTATATTCATCATTAAATGGTTTCTTTCTGGGTTTTCTCTCCCAAAATCTGAAAAATATCTATAAAATAAAATACTATATTCTAAAATAAGTTGCAGAATGGGCTCCTATTAAAACACGAATGCGAAATTCGAGCGACGAAGGAGCGAGTTTTCGAACGCATGAGTGTTGGAATTGCCTTCTGCAACTAGTATTAGACGATATTTTCTCTATTTCAGGCCAGTTTTGCAAAATACTGTTGAAATTTAATGCAAAATTGGGATTATACATCCTAGTGACTTTTGTGTTGTATCTTGGTAGTTGGTGTGACTGTTAAGAAAGTTGACAGATTACGGAATTTGAATTTGAAACGTACGCGTAGGGCATGGAGATCAGATTTAAAACAGTTTCCTAATAGCAGGAATGATTCAAAATTAGTAAGAAGGAAATCTCTAGTACCATATTGTTTAATGAAAATAAAGCTTTTCCTCAACAATTATTTCACTATATCCAGATTATATTGTATTATCAATTGACGTGTGTTGAAATTTGATAGGATATCAGCACTGACATGCTGAATACCACAAAACGAAAAATATAACTAGAAATAATGCGGGAATGAGTTCATTCCAGCACTGTTTTCAGTGCTGGAATGGACTCATTACGATACTGAAATAGAGAAAATTAATTATTTTATGATTTGCTTCTCCGTAAGAAACAAAAGATATTTGCCAGAAGCAATCATCCGAACAATGTTGCCTAACAAATAACGACGAAACAACATCAACGAAGAAATAACTATATCCGGTTACGATATAGTTCTTTTATTATTATTATTTCTAAAACCATTTCAATAATATCTCACTTCTGGATACACCAGAAGAGTCCATCAACTTTGGAGTTTTAAATGGAGCTACCAATTCCTTTCACCGACATCAGATTGCTTGCTTAATTTGCTACATTTTCATCAGTATCAAATTGGTAACAGAAATATAACAACTTTTTATGAAGAAATGGCTACTTGCTGTGGTTCACTTCGAAACTATTTGTGATTGAGAAATTAGAAGAATGCTTGAAAATATCGCCATAGACATGCACTTTGTACTGTGTTTTCATTTAAGGATGAAGCTCATCTGGAACTGTCACAATAAATTTGCAATTGCTATTACAACAATAATTTGTAACTGAAATATCTCGATTTTTTTATCAAAATATCACTTCCCTATTTTCTTCAAATATATCGATAGGAAATTTAATTTCCAACATTTTTCCTCAAATGTTCCATATGAGTATTGACAACTGTTTTCTAAAATAGTTTTATCAAGATTTTTAAGGTTCTCAGTTGACAATGAAGCTACGTTAGGACTGTAAATATAGTTGATACATTTGTTTCTATTCAAGAATATAAGGTACTTTGCCAATTTTTGCGCGCGTCTGTATTTTTCAATTTTTTTTGCCGGCCGGCAGTTAGCACGATAACTCTCGAACGGAACGAGTCAGAGCGTTGAAATTTGCAGGGTAGTTTTGTAGCGTAAATATCTCGGACAAGTTCGTTAATGGGCGAAATACGCCAAGTGGTTTCGGAGTTGAGGCCGTTTTTAGTAAAAACGTTTTTTATGAATATTTCCGGAACCGATCACTCGATCTATCTGAAATTTGGCTTCAAATTGTAGAATCATGACCTCTATATGCCTGCGGAGTTTTTTACTGACGAAGGTCCATAAAGTGCAAAAAAAAATTTAAATTTTAAAAATTTTTTTCCACGATAACTTGAAAAATACTGATCTAATTGAATTGACACTCAGTAGTTAGATGCAAAAGACCAAAGCAAACACTTTCGTCAAATTTCGTGAAGATCACTTGACATCAAAAAATTAATACTATTGTGCGGAATATTGCTTGAAATTCCGAAACCTATTTTTTGCCGGCCTTTCCGGGCATTGTTCGTTATGTGCATGCGCAGATGAGAAGTCATTTAACTGCTGTAATTTTCGTCAGATGCGATATCTCCTGAACCACTAATGTTGGAGAATCGGAGTTTTTTGCAAGGTGTGTGATATTTAGAGGACTTTCAGCCGCGAGTAGATTGCGCATGCGCAGAAGAGAAATGACTGTTTTTGGGTTGTATGGGTTATGTTGGGAGTGCTTAGCCGATATTGTGAGGTTTTAAAAGAATATTCATGGCAATTCAGTATAAGGACAAGTCAGTTTGGGGGATGTAGCGTTGTTTCCGAGTTGAAGTGGCCGCACCGTGGCCCTGGTGCTAATTTTCAAATTGACGTTACCCCTTACGGGTATTTTTCGTTATGCACATTGTATGGCTCATACTGGGAGTGGTTTGCGTCTAGCGGTGATGGAGTTGCTGCTGAGCCGTCATTTTCTGTGCAAGGACAAGTCAGTTCCGGGGAAATAGCGTTGTTTACGAGTTGAAATGTATGTATCGTGGCCCTGGGGCGAATTTATAAATAATTGTATTCGGTAGATCTATATTAAATTACGTTCGGACTTTCAGCGGCGAGTAGATTGCGCATGCGCAGATGAGAAATGACTGTTTGTGGGTTTTTGTGGGATATGTTGGAAGTGCTGAGCCGATATTGTGAAGTTTTAAAAGAATATTCATGGCAATTCAGTGCAAGGACAAGTCAGTTTCGGGGAAATAGCGTTGTTTCCGAGTTGAAATCGATGTATCGTGGCCCTGGGGCGAATTTATAAATAATTATATTCGGTAGATCTATATTAAATTACGTTAGAATTTGGAGAAGAGCCAATTGCGTTCCTAACGGAGGTCCCATAACGGCAACTTTTTTCGATCTACGGTAAAGCTAACAGCCAAACTGTATTGATAGCCGAATTTGTTAAAGGAACTTGAAAAACTAAAAAAAGCACTGACGTGAAGTCAGTACTCTTTGGCACGCGTGTTCGCGGTGGCCAATTTGAATTGAGTGATGAGTACTTCAAGCTCAGTGGATTGAGCGAGCCGGAGATCTACCCAAAGGAGAGTGGACACCATTTACTGTCGGTTCAAAAATTAACAGTGCCGTATCCAAGCTGCCATAAGGAAAGAGTAACAATGTTGAAAAAGAACACAACTGACTCTCCTTAGTCGCACAAGCTCCTAGAAGGTTATGAGGGATCCCCGTGGGAAAGACTTGACAGGGTCTGTATAATCATATTAATGTTTATAGCACACGCGCCAAATGCAGATTGACTTAACAATGGAAGAAAAAGTGTAAAAATGCATTGACGTGGGGTCAATCTGCTTGGGCGCGCGTGCTATAAACATTATTTTGATTATACTGACTGTTGCGGTAACTCTTAAGTTGGAGAGATGTATGGACTGTACTTTTATGAAAGAATAGAAAATAGGCAAAATAAACAACAAGAGGACACTAGCGAACTCACCTAGGATTTCCTGCAGTCGAAGTCCTGAGAGTACTCTCTATGTGTAGGGCTGCTTTCTCCAGACTAAGTCCAAGAGGTTTATACACCAAATTCACAGGATTTTAAAGCGTGTCACACAATTGTTTTAAAATCACCAAACTAGAGATTTAGAGTTTAGTTCAAGAAAATAGTAGCGTTTATAGCGAAGAAAATGTAGCGTGATATCAAAATCGAGATCAGAACAAGTATTACGCACAATATGTTCATTAGTGCACATTTTAACACCGTATGCCTGAAACTGACGATCTCAGGAGTCAACTAGTGCCCCTTGGTATTATTCATAAATATGAATGGTTGAAATTAAAAATGATTCCAAAATAAGAGATTCGCCAACATTTCCTGCCCGGCAAAAATGCGAAAGCATTTTTAAACGCTAAAACTATAAAAAAAGATTAACGAAGTTGCGTATATTATTAAGCAAATATATACTAAATTGATAATAAAGAAAATAGAATAAATATAAAGAAAAGAAAAAAAGAATTAGTCGCCATTATCGGGTAATGGACAGAGCTTAACAAGAGGCCTAGTTAGGATTCCGTCTCGAGTTTGGACCTCAGCCACTCGTGAAACTCCATCGCTTCCTTTAAATAGAGCTCGTATTCGAGCCAGACGCCACTGATTAGGGGGAACATTATCAGCTTTTATTAAAACCATTTTTCCCACATTAACAGGAGTGATAGGATCGAGCCATTTACCGCGTTGTTGTAGCGTATGCAAATATTCCTTTCGCCATCGTGACCAAAAATTTTGATGAAGATTTTGTAGAAGTTGCCACCTAGATAAACGATTGATGGGTACAGATGTTATGTCAGGAACAGGTATTGCCGTAAGTGGTTCCATTGTCAGGAAATGACCAGGGGTTAAACTATTCAAATCATCTGGATCTGAATTTAGAGGGCACATAGGCCTCGAATTTAGAATAGACTCTACTAAAGTTAAAAAGGTATAGAACTCTTCATATGTTAGAATTTGATCTCCAATAACCCGACAAATATGTGTTTTTACCGATTTTACAGCGGCTTCAAACAGGCCACCAAAATGACTACCCGAGGGTGGGTTAAAATGAAAATTAATCGTTTCCTTTTCAGCAGACTTTTGCATCAAATTAATCAATTCACGATTTGCACCCACAAAATTCGTACCATTATCGCAGTACAAGTCGGTACATCGTCCTCTTCGGGCAATGAATCTCTGAAGAGCGGCCAAAAAGGATTCTGAGGACAAATCGTTCGCCAATTCCAAATGAAGTGCTTTTGTTGAGTGGCACACAAAAAGACAGATGTAAGCCTTAGAAGTTTTTTGTCCCCTATATTTCTTCATAGGAGCAATAGTGAATGGACCAGCATAATCGGTTCCCGTATGTAAAAAGGCTTTAATCATGGAAAACCTTGATCGGAGCAAATCACCCATTGGTGGTTGGCATACCTTAGGTTTCGATTTAAAACAAATTACGCATTTTGATAAAACAGAATTGATTGCGCGTCGCGGTGATAAAATCCAAAACCGTTGAATTAACAGAAATTGTAACTGACGAGCTCCTATGTGAAAGTACTTTTTGTGATAATAAGAGATTAAATGATTCGTTAAAAGACTATTTCTCGGTAACAATATAGGATATTTAGCACTATGGTGAAGATCAGAAAATTTTATGCGCTCCCCCACACGGAGCAAACCATCATTATGAATAAAAACATTCAATTTTCTTAAAGGTTTTGATAATTTGTCAGTTGATAGAACATCACTGAATGCTTTATGTTGCGTATATTTTGAGAGAATTAGTAGTACTTCGTTCAATTCAGAAGTTAATAGAGGGCCTTTTCGATATTCGTTTGGATGTGATATATTGTGGATGAAACGAAGCATATATGAACCAATGCGTAAAATTGTTGAAAAGTTAGAGTACAGAGTAAGTAGTGTTTCACAAAAGTGAATAGTTTGAGGTGTTGCTATCAAAGAAATTTTTCTCTCTTCACAAACTATATCATTAGAATTGAATTCCTCAGAGTGTTCAGTAGCGGTGAATTTAGATGCTTGACAGCAGGATAAGAAATCAGGACCTTTCAACCAGATGGCGCTCTTAATAAGATCTGATGGAAATAGACCTCGGCTACCCAGATCAGCTGGGTTGTTGCGAGAATCAACGTAACGCCAATTAACATCAGGAAGTTTCTCTTGTATATATGCGACCCTGTTCGCTACAAAGGTTTTCCACCGGTATGATGGAGAACGGAGCCATGCAAGGACGACCTGAGAATCCGTCCATGTATAAATATTGTGGAAAGAAAACTTATCAGAAAAAGTTTTCAGAATAAAAGTTATTAATTTAGTTAGCAAAACTGCCCCACACAACTCTAATCGAGGGATGCATATTTTTTTAAGCGGAGCTACTTTACTCTTGGAAATAATAAACTGTGTAGAGACGGTACCTTCGCAAGAAATTGTTCGTAAATACAGAACTGCACAATACCCCTTTTCCGAACTATCACAAAATCCATGCAATTCGGAAATAGAAGAGGACGAGTGAAGTAGATTTCTATTTATGGAAAATTTGGATAATATATGAAGTTGAGATTGTAAACGCTCCCATAAGCGTAAAATTTCATCTGGTGGTTCTTCATCCCATTTGAGACCAATCATCCAAAGTCGTTGAATAAGGTATTTTATAAGGAAACTAACTGGACACAAATATCCAAGCGGATCATATATCCGAGCCAATTGGGACAAAAGTTGACGCTTTGAACATTTGGTTTTATTCTGAGGATCTACAGAGAACGAAAAAGTATCTGTATGTGGGTTCCATAATAATCCTAGGATTTTAAAAGACTTCGAACTAGAATCTGTACTGAAGTCAAGAGGATCTATGCTACGTAATGAATCGGGCAAATTTTCCAATAAAGTAGGGTGATTACTCGACCACTTCCGCAATTGAAAACCACCCTGTTCTAATAAATCTAGTAATTGTCTTTGAAGAATTTTCGCTTCTTCCAAAGACGAAGTTCCAGTAACCACGTCATCGATATAGGTGTCCTCACACAAGGCCCTTGCAGCCAGAGGAAACCTCTCTCCTTCATCGTGAACTAATTGCACAAGACAACGTAGAGCTAAAAAGGGAGCAGATGAGACTCCATATGTGACGGTTTTCAAGCGATAAGTTGATAAGGAATCGTTGGGAGAGAATCTCCAGAAGATTCGTTGGAAATCGTAATGACTAGGTTCTACCCAGATATTTCTGTACATTTGCTTGATATCAGAACATAGTACAAACTTATGTAACCTGAATCTTAATAAAAGTGACACTATATCAGATTGTAATTTGGGGCCCGTTAAAAGGCAGTCATTAAGCGAAGAACCAGTAGGAGCTCTGGCACTTGCGTTGAAGACAACACGCAGTTTTGTGTGAGCACTAGACGGCTTAAAAACACAATGATGGATAAGGTAATATGGATTTTCACTTAAATCATCCTCAGGTACAATTTCCATATGCCCATAATCAAGATAGTCTCTCATAAAATCTGAATACTGCTGGTATAAAGAAGGATTCCTTAAAAGTCGGCGTTCAAGTGAAAGAAACCTTTGAGACGCTAGCTCTCTCATACCAGTGAAGCTAGGTACTTCACTTAAGAACGGCAAAGAAACAATATATTTACCAGAAGAATCCCGTTTATGACTATCAACAAAAATTTTCTCGCATAGATTATCAGAGGGAATGATTGGAGGCAGAGAGGGTACAGATTCAATCTCCCAAAAATTCTTCAAAATTTCTGAAAGATCGTTATCACTATGTTGACTATTTACCTCACAAAAAAATGTTGAGGACGATGCAGTGTTTCGTGAACCATCAATCACACTTCCCATAAGAATATAGCCAAAGACTGAATTAAATGCATTAACACCATTTAAGCCAGTGATGTGACCATTGATAAGAATTTTAGCAAACATTTCAGCTCCCAATAAGATATCTATATTTCCGGGAACAGAAAAGGTTGGAAGCTTGTCGGTAATTTTGTTAATTACCGAAGCATTCGTATATAGAATTGGCGACTCTTGATTGATAGGCTTAAGGGTAATAGCAACCAAACCCTTGCTGACACAAGATTTGGAAGAGTTCAAGCCAGTTACTTCTATCATATTATTTTCTAATTTTAGTCCTAAGCGAGAAACAGCTTTATTAGATATGAAGGAAGACATACTTCCAGAATCAATAAGGCACCTTAGTGTCTGATAAACACCGTTGCAATCTAATATCTCGACCATAGCAGTAGAGAGAAGAACAGAAGCCATTTTCCTGGATTTCAGGACGCCAGCTCCAGAAAATTGAACATTTGATTGCGATTCATTTGCTTTATTAGAAGTACTAGGAGAACCCTCACTAAGATCTGACTTTGTAGCATCCCTTTCTTTGAAATGTAGAAAAGTATGATGCTTTAACGATCAATGATGACAAGTTACCTTTGACTTGCAAGAAGTAATACCATGGAAACTAGATAAGCAATTAAGGCATAAATATAATCTTTTTGCAAGATTATATCGTTCAAATGGTGTTTTATCGAGGAATGTGGAACATTTGAATATGGAGTGGTCACCCTTACAGATTATACATTTAGCCAAAGTAGTTTTATCTGGATTTATGGTTTTGCCTACAAAAAAATTAGGCATTTTGTTTTTTACTATTACAGATCTTGATTTGTTGCTACTGGCAGCCGGTGGAGAAAGGTCAGCGACACCTGTTTTATCATTAAGCATATCTAAAGCCGTACATTCGCGTTCCAAAAAATCAGTAAGATCACTATATTTAGGAACCTCAGAAGAGCCGAAAGAATGTTCGAATCGAGATACCAAGTCATCATCTAGTCGATCATACAGCATCATAAGTAATACGAAATCCCATTGATCAGTGGCAAATTGTAAATTTTTCAAAGCGCATATATTTTCCTGAAAGGTGTCTAACAAATTTCTAAGTGCATTTGGAACTTTTGATTTAATTTTTCCCATGCCCTCAATGCGACGCCAATGACATTTTGCAAGCAACCGTGTATTCATATAGCGTTGAACAAGAGAATTGTAGGCGGATTCATAATGGTTTCCAGAAAATTCATAATGCTGTATCAACTTTAAGGGTTGGCCCTGAAGGGCCGATACTAAATAGTTGAATTTTTCATCGTTACATAACGACTCATTAGTGTGAACAAGTGAATTAAATAAACCAATAAAAGTGGGAAATTGAGTGCAATCACCATCAAATATTTTCAATTCTAACTTTGGCAACTTTATATTAGAGTGTAAAGTACTGGATGTAGAGTGATTCCGATTCATGGTATTATTTCGATTATTTGCACTTAATTCTTCATAAATCGCTTTAATTCCGTAGTAGTCAGATAAAAATCCTTCACGAATGGTCTCATCTACACTTAAATCACTATTTTCGTCCTGAAGTAATGATTCAATTATAACAGAGTGATATTTTTCAAATTCTTCGCGAAGTCTTTCTATATAAGAAAATCTCGCTTTGAAAATATTAAACTGAGTTCTATCAGATTCTGCTCGATTAGCGTGGTTAAATAATAATTGTATTTCACTTATAGTAGTATTGCGGTAAGTCTTAGCTCTTTTAAGCTTAGACATTATTAACAACAGATATGTTAATTAAAAATAAGAATAACTGGCAATCTTCTCAAAGATAATTTCAATGGATTATGAGTATTCAAATTGTATTTTCGAGAGCGTTTGTTGCTGAATGCTGATAATATTCCCCGCTGAAATGTGTAGCGACTCGGAATTCAAATAAAAACTTATCAGATGAAGAAAAAAAACTATAGAAACACGATCTAATCAACGTAGCAATCTACGAAATAATGATTGATATTTGAATACTTGTTAATATTAATTAATTTGCGTAATTATACGAAACTTCTTTACTGAATTATTTAAAGAAAGATCAATCTTAAATGTCAAAAATTGGTTCAAGCACTGACGTGAAGTCAGAAGCTTTTGCGCGTATGTTCTATTGTCCATTCTTTTGTATTGGACACCCTTAATCGAATTTACCATGGTAAATTCGATTAAGGGTGTCCAATACAAAAGAATGGACAATAGAACATACGCGCAAAAGCTTCTGACTTCACGTCAGTGCTTGAACCAATTTTTTTTTTGTGATTTTTTTGAAATTTTCTAGGGGTACGGTTCTTAAAATTTTTTTTCTCGTCATTTTTTTCAAATTTTCTAGGGGTACGGTTCTCACAAAATTTTAAACACGTCTTTATGTTGATTTTCTACTACTAGTTACCAAACTTCAATTCGATCGAATATTTATTTTTTGAGTTATCAAGGTAATAATATTCCAGATGGGTATAACTCGGAAACCGTTAGACCGATTATGCCCAAAATTGAACTCAACTCTCCCTTTCGGATACGCAACCTTCCCTGAAAATTGCAAGTCCCTATCTCCTTTCGTTCGAAAGTTATCGAGGCAACGGTCACCCATCTACTGAACTCACACAAGAATGCTCGAATCTCCAACAATATTTAAACGATCGTATTAAAACTTGAAAATTGGCAGTATAGTTAGGTTATGAAGGTTCTTGCAAAATTTCAGCAATTTCGAACGATTAGTTACTGATATATAGAACTTTTTTTTTTTATTTTCAAAGATTTATTTAAAATTTTCTACAAACGCTATCCTTACCAAATTTTGCAAACGTTTCCGCATTGGCATTCTACAACTAATAACCATGTTTGAATTCAATCGGTTCAGTATTTTTCGAGTTAATGAGGAACAAAAACCACAAAATTTCATAAAATTTCAGATGGCTATAACTCTAAAACCGTTTGGCCGATTAGGCTCATAATCAAACTGAAATGTCGCGTTGTGGTGTACATCCTAACCTGAAAACTTGAGGCCGCTATCTCTCTCAGTTCTCAAGTTATCGTGACAACAAAAATATTTTTTAATAATTTTTTAATAATTTTGTAGCCATACGATTCGCACAAAATTCCACAAACGTGCTTAGGTTCATATTCTACAACTACTCACCAAGTTTCAATTCGATCGGATTCATATTGGTTGAAAACAAAATTATTACTCGGAAACCACTGGGCCGATTATGCCCATTAACGAACTTGTCCGTCGTATTGGGATGCGCCACCCACCCTGAAAATTTCAAGTCGCTAGCTCTTTTCGTTCTCAAGTTATCGTGGCAACGGCCGGACGGCCGGACGGCCGGACGGCCGGACGGACAGAATCAAATTTGACATCGAATTCTTCATTGGGGAGTCGAACTTAATCGTTTGAGACCATTTTCGTCAAAAAATTCGAAAGTTACAGACATTTGGGCAAAACTATAACGCGATGTTCCCCAGAACATACGCGCAAAAAGGAAAATTCAAACAAATCCGGCGTGACCGAATGACCAAAATGTTGCGGTAACTCTTAAGTTGGAGAGATGTATGGACTGTACTTTTATGAAAGAATAGAAAATAGGCAAAATAAACAACAAGAGGACACTAGCGAACTCACCTAGGATTTCCTGCAGTCGAAGTCCTGAGAGTACTCTCTATGTGTAGGGCTGCTTTCTCCAGACTAAGTCGAAGAGGTTTATACACCAAATTCACAGGATTTTAAAGCGTGTCACACAATTGTTTTAAAATCACCAAACTAGAGATTTAGAGTTTAGTTCAAGAAAATAGTAGCGTTTATAGCGAAGAAAATGTAGCGTGATATCAAAATCGAGATCAGAACAAGTATTACGCACAATATGTTCATTAGTGCACATTTTAACACCGTATGCCTGAAACTGACGATCTCAGGAGTCAACTAGTGCCCCTTGGTATTATTCATAAATATGAATGGTTGAAATTAAAAATGATTCCAAAATAAGAGATTCGCCAACACTGACCCTGCCAAGTCTTTCCCAAGGAGATACCTCAGAATCTTCTAAGAGCTTGTGCGACTAAGGAGAGTCAGTTGTGTTCTTTTTCAACGTTGGTACTCTATCCTTATGGCGGCTTAGAAACGGCACTGTTAATTTTTGAACCGAGAGTGAATGGTGTCCACTATCCATTGGGTAGATCTCCGGCTCGCTCAATCCACTGAGCTTGAAGTACTCATCACTCAATTCAAATTAGCCACCGTGAACACGCGCGCCAAAGAGTACTGACTTCACGTCAGTACTTTTTTTATTTTTACCTGTCAAAATGGAAAATCGTCATTTTCTCTATTCAAACGAGCATGTGGTAACCCGGAGAATGAAAACAAATTACGTCGATAATTTCAATTTGCCACTTAGTTATTGAGAAATATGAATTCACCACAAATTACGGCAGAAGAGTTCAGAAATCTACAGAAGGATGCAGTTCGAAAAACCTTATTACGCAAAAAATAATGCGATATTTTTGTGCGATTCGGTTGTTCATACTGGATATAATTATTGAATGACCTTGTATAAGAATTTTGTAGGTAAAGTGGCCAGTTCTGCATATTTCTGTGTTTCTTTTGTCTGTAATTATAAATATAAAAATAAATGAAATATAATTTATCGTCCAATTTTCTTCAACATTAAGCACATGTTTCTAATGAACGAAATTAAAATCATGATCATTCAAAAAGAGTAATTAATATACAGGATGAGTCTTTGACCACTGCATTAATTTTAACCAAAGATTCCTCTCATCAAATGAAACACGTTTTTCATTTACCATTTTTCCAGATTCGGCTCAGGTAAAAAGTTACAAGCGTTTAAAGATTTCACAATGTGCTAATACACTCCCGCATATAAATTATCTATGACATTGTTGGCGGACGAGAATAGGGCATGGTAACGTGGTTTACAGCTTGATTCGGGATTCCAACACTCAGGGACGGATCCATAAAAGTAGTGAAATTTCTGGAGTTTTCCATTTTAAAACATTCAATGAAGAATATCTCGAAAACGGTGCGTTTAAGGAGAAATGATGAAGAATAATATAATGTTCTAAAACGATGGAATATTCTTGAAATGACTCAAGAAAAACTTTATATGCTTTCTTTATGAAAATTTCGTTTAGTTTTATGAATCCACGAGTCCATAACTAGAAAACCAGTAGAAGTAGAAAATAACTAATATTTGGAAAATATGTATCATAGATAGAGGAAACTTTACGGCCACATTCATTTTATTCGAAAAAAGGATGTCAAAGCTACAAAATAAAAACTGATTTTTTTTCAAAATTTCAACAGCCTGTATCTTTTTACCTGAGCTGAATTTGGAAAAATGTTAAATGAAAAAAGGTTTTTCATTTGATGAGAGGAATTTTTGGTTAAAATTAATGCAGTGGTCAAAGACTCACCCTGTATAACTAATATGCAATAATTGTCAATGTGAACTTTTGAATTGATTTCCTTTTACCTGAAAGACTGCCAGCTACATTTCCCAATATTTTTTCCTTGAAAACTCCTACTGCTTCATCTCCAGCTGATGCACCTGCATATGAACCCCCATAGCTTCCTCCTTTGGAAATGGTTCCCCCAAGGCCAGCTGCAGCTGATACGCCACCACCTGCTGTGGCTCCAGCATACAGTTTTCCACTACTTTCATCACCGGCAGTTCCTTCTAATCCTGATAGAAATAAAATGAATTAAATTCAATTTCCACTCGTCTGAATATACAGGGTCTTTAAAAATGATTGTAATATCGCAGATGGCTTTGGATTTTTATTTACCGCCTCTCACCTCTTGTGTTATGTTTATATCATAGAATTTCGAAACTTATAGCCAGAGCCAATATTGAATTATTGTCAATTCTTAAGATTCTTTTTGAAATTCGTTAAAATTCAGTTTCCAAATTATTTAAATCTGCAATGACATATGATTCAGAACAAAACACATTTATTGTGATATATGTTTATTATCGCCAGGTATATGTTTATTCCGATGTTATATGAATATTCCGATGTTCAGATTCTAGAATCTTCTCTGAAAGCCTACATCAGAGGTGTTATAAACAGATTCATACAGACTGGAAATATTAACAAGGTGAAATCGACAGAAATTTCTCAGGTTTCTCGAGAAGTTGTTGAAGAACTGCGAACACGAGTTGATCAAAATCCTCAAATATCCCTGAATAAATTATCTTTACAGTCCGGTGTTCCCTTGAGAACTCGCCACAAAATATTAAAAAAAACTTAATTTTTACCCTTACAAAATAACGATGGTACGGCAATTTCGTCCAATAAATATTCCACGTCGCCTAAATAGAGTACTGCTATTGGTTTCTAAATAATCTTAACGTCGACAGATTATTGGACTTAATTTTTTTTTAGTGAAGAGGCTTAGTTTCACTTGTCGGGTTATGCGAATTCTCAAAACAACAGAATTTTGACATCTGGGAATCCCCACAGTTTAATTGAGACTTCATTACATTCGAAAAAAGTAGGTGTGTGGTTAGCAGTTTCTCGTCGTAGAATATGTGGCCCAGTTTTCTTTCGGGATAACATTAATTGTGAAAGGTACAAAAAAATAATACTGCAGCCATTCATAAACCCATTAGTTGACGAAGAAATACAGTACATATTTTCAACAAGATGGGGCAACTGCCCACACTACTTGTGCAAATCGAAGCTGCAAGAGTTCTATAACAACCGTATAATAAATCGAAGACTCCAGCCTTCCTTTCCAACACGCTCTCCAGAATTGACTCGCCTGGACTTTAGCATCTTTGCATATCTGAAAGATAAGGTTTTCCAAAGACAATACGATAATATTGAGGACCTCCAATCATCAATATCAATGAGCTGCCAAAATATCGGCCCACAAATGTTAAAACATCTATTCAACAACAAACGAAAACGAATTGTTAGTTTTCTCAGAAATGACCACTCTCCCAAACTGGGAGTTATCTTACAGTTATTCAATGTATTATGTCCACTTGTATTGATTTATTACATTCTTACATTAAAATTAGTTCAACAGTATGTTTCAGTCATCAGCACTTACTTCTAAATAAAATTGGTTCAAGTCCTGTGGACAGGAGCTTTCTGGCGCTCTAGTTCAAACAGACAAATTATATCTCCGAAAGTATTAGTTTCTCAGAGTTGAGAATTATATCAATGTATTCTTATGATAGAACTGCATCATAAAAGAAATTCGATTCAAATAATAGTTTATTTATCAAGATTAAATGAGCATTCTGAGAATGAGAACTGCACCATGGAAGAAATCAAATTAAATCTGGCCAATTTTGCCCAATAACGAACTTAACCGAGATATTCATCTCCCTAACCTACTCTGAAGATTTCAACTACCTAGCTCATTTCGTTCGAGAGTTATTGTATATAAACTTTTTTTAAATTTTCAAAATTTTTTTTCGACACTTTACGGTAATCTGGTCAATACAAAACTTCACATGCATATAAAGGTCATGATTCTACAATTTGATGCTAAATTTCAGATAGATCGAGTGATCGGTTTCGGAAATATTCATAAAAAATATATTTACTAAAATCGGCCATAACTCCGAAACCGCTTGATGGATTTATTTATTCATTTATTTTATTTCTATACAACAGGCACAAGCCCAATTACAGCATAGAAAAACTTAATCTAATAGATTACTACACATGAATTTACCTATGTGAACAAATTCATATACTATATTTAACACAGCAATGATAAATACTGTATTTCACAGTGAAACCTAAAGGAAAAAAAAAAGAAACTGAAAATCAACTCCAGAGCTAAGAAATAAACTGCACAACTCATACCCATAACGATTATTGAGCTAATCACATTTTATATTGTGGGCAATTTTTTTTTTAAATCATTCAGTGAAATATGGAAACAGTCAATGGTCGACGAGTTGCACGCATCACAGAGCCTAAATAGCGGCGCCAGTCTCATGGTATTGGTGAGAGCGTTTGGAAGATTATACGCCGTATTCACAAACCATTGTTAAGTGTTTGAATCTCCGTTAAATCCTAACTGAGGTCCTCAGTTAAGGATAAATTTGAGTCGCAACCTCAATTAAAGTATTTAACAGTGGTGAAACATGCCTGTTTTAGCCTTTTTCACCACCTTTATCCCTTATTTTCCTTTATTATCCCCAATGTATCCTTAACTGAGGACCCCAGTTAGGACTTAACGGCGATTGAATGCTTTGTGAATACGGCGAAAATGTAGCATTTTGACGGGTAGCACTACGTGGCACCAAAAATGAGAGCCGGCTTAAAATTTCCCGACAGTCCATCTTGTCATGTAAAATTTTGTAGAGCACAATGAAAATGAAGTTATTTCGCCTTGTTTCCAACGAACACACCTCAAAACGTTTGAGAAGCTCAATCTGGGGAAAGCCCTGTGTGGGATAAATAATTTCCGTCTTCAAATAGAGATACTTTAAAAATTTTCTTTGAATGTACTCTAGGTTATCTTTATGCACATTATAAATCGGGGACCAGATAATTGCAGCGTATTCTAATTGCGATCTTATTAAAGCATAGTAAACAGATTTAAGTGCACTCAAGTTATGAAACTCACGCGTGCATCTCACCAGAATCACCCATTAACGAGCTCGTCCGAGATATTTACGCTCCAAATCCACCTTGCAAATTTCAATCCGCTAACTCCTTCCGTTCGAGAGTTATCGTGCCTACG
The DNA here is from genome assembly GCA_937662695.2 of Halyzia sedecimguttata. NCBI lineage: Eukaryota > Metazoa > Arthropoda > Insecta > Coleoptera > Coccinellidae > Halyzia > Halyzia sedecimguttata. The sequence continues at coordinate 16,233,515 of OW569415.2, forward strand.
GCCGGCCGGCCGGCCTGACAGAATCGATTTTGACCTGATCAGTGAGTCGAACCAAATCGTTTGAGACCATTTTCAGCCAAAAATTCCAAAATTACAGACGTTTGGGAAAATTGATAAGCACTCTGTTCCGAGGAACTGGAGCGCCAAAAAAACAAGTTTCGTATGACAATTGCCCAAAACAGGTTTAAAGTACCTACAAATAGTAGATATTCCATAACACATGTATGAAAGAAGAGAAGTAATAATGAAAAATTACCTTGTAATCGATCAAAAATTTCCTGATCTACGTTCACCAACTTTTCTCCACTCTCAAACTACAGAATTATGCTTTAAAGATTTACGTAATATAATCAAACATTTTTGGGTGAGGTCCCCGTTGCATCGCTAAAATACGAGTATTTCAACCCCAATATTTTTGAAGTTATAATATTCCCTTCCGTCAGTCCCGTCATAAATTGAGAGAACTGAGCATTCTATGTCTATGGATGAAAAGCAGTCTCACTACTCTCAGATCTCTTACTTCATGTTCCGTTCCGAAATGTAAGATTTTTCTGAGAAAAACTAATTTCGGAGCAAACAACTGAGATTTTTCTCACTTCGCTCACATTTCGGAATACACTTTATTCTCATAATTCTTCGATTGACTAGATAATGTCATGTCTCAGGAAAATAAGTTGACATTAGGACAATTCATACATAGAATAATTATATCATTCTGTGAAAACGTAGAAATACGATTTACTATTGAAATTTTGAAAAATCATATCTCCGAAAGTATTACCTTGTTAGAGTTAAAAATGATATCATTGGATTCTTATGGTAAAACTGCTCATTGAAAAAAATTTAATTTGGAATTTGTTTTGTAAGGAAAAAATTTTTTTTTTGTTACTCCGACACCATCTATCCGATTTTGCCCAATAACGAACTTAGATATATGCGAGATATTTATCTCCCAAACCTACTCTGAAAATTTCAACTGTCTAGCTCATTCCGTTCGAGAGTTATCGTGCCTACGGCACCGGCCGGACCGGCCGGACAGAATGAATTTCGACCACGGATTCTTGATCAGTGAGTCGAACCAAATCGTTTAAGACCATTTCCATCGAAATATTCGAATATTACAGACATTTGGGCAAATTGATAAGCACTCAGTTCCGAAGAACTAGAGCGCCAAAAATTCTAAATAGGATTTTAAAAATTCTTTGATTCAAACACAAGGGCACAGATTATTCATATCTGTTCAATAGCTAATATGATATCATTGATATCGCTTGAATATGGCTAAGGAGAAAAAATCCCAAGTAAAGAATAATTCACTCTAAATAACATGAGTTTGATATTTTCTGAAAGAAAACTCTTTAAAACGGAGTAAAATTCCAGTATATAATATCATTCTTGCAATCAAATTACCCTACTCTGGTCATCGCAAGGTCTGTTATAAAACTCAAAGGAGTTAGGCTCAGTAATTATGCTATGTACCCAAAATCACGTGTAATAAAAACTTAAATCCAATGATTCATTTATTTGAAAATTTCACTACCTACAACTTAATGCGAAGTATATCAACTATTAAATCAATATATTTCGTATAATAAAAATTTTTGGTCCAGACTGGGACGGGAGGAAACGTTATATCTCAGTGACAATTATTTTGGAACTCATTGTTGTAAATAGAGGAGAAAGTGAGGTTATGTGTAAATTATGAATTCCACAGAATTACGGTATATTATGTGATGAATTCTGTGGCTAGAATTGCAAATGCGTCCAGTATGCAAAGGAACCAGCAAAATGAGAGAGTTTCAGCACCAACAACGATGTTGCAATTATTTATAAAGACCCTGTATTATTTATCTCATAACCAGATTTGAGATTAGAATAGTTGCCAGAGAAGAAACCCGGAGTGTATTATGTGTAATTTTGATATAAATGTCCTTCTCTTCTGTCGATATAAGTCGTTCTTTTACTTGAGTGAGCCAATCCGCCTTGAAAGATTGTGAAGCTTTTGTATTCAGAGATATAAGAATGTGAAGTAAGTGGAAATGTGCAAGTCATTCCAACGATTGAATCGTAGATCAATTGAACCTACCTTTAACGTGTATTAATGAATACTCTTCACTAAAAAATAATGTTTTATAACAAATAAACAGGTAATTATAATTTCGGAGTTGACATGAATTCAATTGAAAAATGAATACGGGCCTGAACCCACTCGACTGACCTCAATATTCAATACAGTGTTGGACGATAGTAGGTATGGAATAAAATTCTTATTTTTCCAAAACATAGCTGAAACCCGTCTATCGATTTTTAGTTTTTCCCATTTTTGGCTCTGTTGTTCCTCGGAACAGAGTGCTTTAATCAATTTGCCCAAATGTCTCTTTAGAATTTTTGGTTAAAAATGGTTTTAAATCATTTGGTTCGACTCATTTATCAAGAATCCATGATCAAAATTTATTCTGTCAGGCCGGTCGCAACCACGATAACTCTCGCACGGAATGAGCTGGACACTTGAAATTTTGTTGGTTTGGGGATAAATATCTCGGTTAAGTTCGTTATTGGACAACATCGGCCAGGTTGTTTCGGAGTGACAGAAAAAAATGTATTTACATTAGAAATTTTTAATTCAATTTTTGGCGCTCTTGTTCCTCGGAACAGAGTGCTTATCAATTTGCCCAAATGTATGTTATTTTGGATTTTTAGGATGAAAATGGTCTATCGATTCGGTTAGACTCATTGATCAAGAATACATGGTCAAAATCGATTCTGTCCGGCCGGTCGTCCGTCCGTCCGACCGTTAACTCGATAACTCTCGAACGGAATGAGATAGACAGTTGAAACTTTCAGGGTAGGTTTGGGAGACAAATATCTCAGTTAAGTTCGTTAATGGGCAAAATCGGCCGGATTATTTCGGAGTAAAGAAAAACAATTTTTTTTTCTACAATACAAATTTCGAATTCAATTTTTTTAAAGATGCAATTTCATCATAAGAATCCATTGATATCATTTTCAACTCCAACAAGTTAATACTTTCAGAGATATGATTTTTCAAAATCTATCTGTCTGTGTTCTATCTGTGTTGATTTTTCAAGCATGTAATCTTATTTACCTATATCAGACATGTCGAATGTATCTCTCAATAATTTATAATAATCTAACAAACAAAGTATGATTGAATGCGAAATGACCAACTATAGGATATTATAATTACCCCTATGCTATACGCTCTTGGATAATCCATAATATATGATATAATTTGGTAAGTTCTGAATATCTTCAGTGAAAACAAAACTGGAATATCGGCTAAGTTAAAATTGATATATTATAATTTTCAGAGTAGATTTGAGGAAGGAATATCTCGTATAAGTTGGTAATTTAATTTTGAATGTGTTTCTTTTGTAAATCAGTTCTATTATACGAATCCATTGATATCCTTCCCAACTCTGAGAAACCAATAATTTCGGAGATTAATTGTCAAAGTTTGAACAAGAGCGCCAAAGCTCGTGTCCACAAAGCTTTCCCACTATTTTTTGGCGCTATTGTTTTTAAGATGCAGTTTCATCACAAGAATCCATTGATATCATTCTCAACTCTAGCAAACTAATAATTTCGGAGATATGATTTTTCAAAATTTCAATAATTATTCTCAATTCTATATAGGATTTTATAGAATACCCTAATTATAATTTGCTGATCTATGTAAATCCAACATGAAATGATACATAGACCTACGTTTTGAATTCAATTAATAAGAAAATTCTTGAAAATTGACGCACATAAGCCAAATCGATAAAGTGGGAAAGCCCTGTGGACAGGAGCTTTGGCGTTCTTTTTCAAATATTGACAAATCATAACTCCGAAAATTATTGATTTCTCAGAGTTGGGAATGATATCAATGGATTCTTATTTAATTTATTTTATTCTATGATGCACTTATATCATAGGAATCCATTTATATCATTCCCAACTCTGAGAAACCAATACTTTCGGAGATATGATTTGTCAAAGTTTGAACAGAAGTTTGGGTTCTGATCTTGTAAAATTGAATAGTTCTCCATTTAAATTTGTTATTGAGTTGCCGTTTCAGCTAACCCAATGAGAATTATTTTTGGATTCGATGCACCGAGTTTCGAAAAAGTACCAAGTAGGACCGAGATTTTTAAATGCCAATTTGGCCTATGTCGCAATTATGGCCCAGAAGATAAAAGTTTTACTCAATCCATTTTAGTTACCAAAAAAATTGGTTCAATCCCTGTGGACAGGAGCCTTTTGGCGCTTTTGTTCAAACAGACCAATTTTATCTCCGAAAGTATTGGTTTCTCAGAGTTGGGAATTATATCAATGGATTCCTATCATAGAAATGCATCATGAAAGACATTAAATATAGAAAAAGTGTCGTTAAAAAAAATGCTTCAAAAATTATCTTATAAAAAAAGAGCAATCTACAATGATTAAATGCCTTAATGCTTCAAGAATTGTCATTAAATTTATTTATCAAGATTAAATGAGTAATCTGCAATGATTCATCCTTGTGGAATGGGTTGTTGCAACTTAGACTCGGTGCATAGTTTTCACAACTCGAAATACCTAAGGAAAGTATCATCGAAATGTCTCTAGAGCAAGGCTGGAGACAATCATAGCAGATTGTCCATTCATTCCTGATATTTGAGTAGGTAGTGGATTACGAACAAATTATTTTAATAGTTCAAAATATATTAATAAAATACTATCCTCTTTTCATAATTTAAAATTTAATACTCCATACTCCATACCACTAACACATTTTTTTCTGTATTATGAACCTTAACTCAAGAAAAAATTATTGATACACAAATGTAGATCCATATTTCAGTATTTTTTTGCTAGCAACATTATGAAATTACTGTGTATAGGAACATGTCTCACTACTTAAGGAAATAAAAGGTAATATCAACCTCAGTGGTCAACGAACAGTAATTTCTTTTGATGATTCCATTATGTTCTTCTTTCCTATTGCCTCCATAAACTACATCAAAACAGTCTTGTATATATTCACAAATTCAAGAATCGAATTCTTTCCAAGAGAAAATAACAACAATGAATTGACAATTTTCTAATCGCTAGAAAAGATGACATTTATGAATAGTGTTCACAGACAGATTAACAGACAGATTACAACTTACGATGTATTATTGAAACTTTGAAAATCATATCTCCGAAAGTATTAGCTTGTTAGATTTGAAAATGATAACAATGGATTCTTATAATGAAACTGCATCTTAAAAAAATTTGAATTCAAAAGTTGTAATGTAAAAAAAATATTTTTTTTTCGTTACTCCGAAACTATTACATAGATTTCGCCCAATAACGAACTTAACCGAGATATTTATCCCTCAAACCACTCTGAAAATTTCAACTGTCTAGCTTATTCCGTTCGAGAGTTATCGTGTTAACGGCCGGCCAGACGGACAGAATCGATTTCGACCACGGATTATTGATCAGTGAGTCAAACCAAATCGTTCAAGACCATTTTCAGCCAAAAATTTGAAAATTACAGAAATTTGGGCAAATTGATAAGCACTCTGTTCCGAGGAACCAGAGCGCCAAAAACTGCTGCAAAGTATTTCTAAATTTTCTTAACCTTCATATTTAGTGAGTAGAAAATGATTACCAACATTGTTCGAACCCCCCATTTTCTCCGGATATTTTCATTGAATATTTTGTTTCGGAGTATACATATACATATTACAGCATTAGGTTTTAAACCTCGAAAGGGCGAAATAGGATGGATTCTATGGATGAGTTTTTTTTAAACTTTCATATAGACGGTCACCGGTAGCATTGTTTATTTTGAAAACAAGTTGGAAAAGCACTATGGCCAGGAGTTTTGGCACGCTTTTTCAAATTTATAGACAAAGCGGTCACCCATCCTGGTACTGAACTCGCCCAAATCTGCTTAGCTCCAGGAAAAAAATATATTCTCAATATTTCCAAGAATGTAAACACAAGGTCCCAAAAATAACTAATCCTCTTTTTGACAGAAAATGGTCTCAAACGGTTAATTTCGACTCAAATACATATATTCACTGTAGGCTCGAAAATGAACAGTGCGGTTTCTGTTGTGGCGTAAAGGCCCATTCAAATACACATATTCACTGTTGGTTCGAAAATAATCAGTGCTATGTCTGCGGTGGCGTCCCATTCGATTACATACTTTCCATGTGGGTTCCAAAATGAATAGAACTGTGTTGGTGGTGGCGTAAGGTCTTTGTTCAAATACCCACTTTCACTTTTGGGTCGAAAATAAACACTAACCTGGTAAGCTTAGAAGTGGTATCTCCCCTATTCGCTCAAATTGAGTTAACTGGTTTATGATATAAATTATTCAATTTTATACCAATCTTCATAGCTAAGAGGTAAATCCCCCAAGAAACTGAAATAAACCCTGAAGAAAATAGTGGTATTTTCATTTGACATGACTACTAGGAATCTAAAAATGGAAATAGTCATTATCTAAGTGCAAAAAATAATGAAGAAACCTCTTTCCAGAAAATAATTTGAAACTTGCTTCATTTGATCGTACTTAACTATATAGTAGTATGTGAAGTTGACTTTCAAATCAATCTTCTCCATTTCAACTTTTATGCTAAGCACGACAGAACAGTGCTGTCTCAGTGGTGGCGTAAGGACCTATTCGAATACATGCATTTACTGTTGGACCAAAAATAAACAGTGCATTGTTTGTGGTGACGTAAGGATACAAATCAGTTCAATGATACAATTGTGCCATGAGATACAAAAACAACCTGTATAGCAGTGTTTTATTTTCGATGGTGTATACCGAGATTCATTTCTATGAAACAAATCGTACAATTCCATGAGAAACTATAATTCGACCATTCACAAAAAACATTCAGTATAGCAGTAATTTTAATATATAATTCATTCGATAACCGTTTCCTCGGAGTTATTATTTTAATAGACGAAACATTTCTGCTCCAATACTTGATCCCGGACCTTCCTGTCTATGATTTCTATGCCAATATTTCTGTATCAGCCCAATGCCTCAGCCGATACAGCTATGCAAGTTCTGTATTTCCTTGATATCTTCTACAATATAGATCTGATTGGGATCAATTCATTAGAATACGTCCAATATACCCTATTTCAAGCATTTCGAGCCATTGTTGCGTTTATATATCGAATTTCAAATCAATTTTACTAATGTTACCTTCATTAAGTAAAGAACATAAAAATTTACTTAAGGATCTCCGATCTGAAAATATCTGATTCAATTCATCAAAATACGTCCAATATGCCATATTTGATTCTTCTTGGCCAACGAATGGTTTAAAATGAAGATATAAATGCATCTTAATAACTGTTTTCCAATCTCCTTTGAAACTGAAAATTATGCTTTCGTATTGAAATTATACTTAAAATTAAATATTATAAGTTACTTACGCTTTTCCACAGTTAGTTGTTTTATGCTATATAGATATTTTATATAGATTTAAAATCATATTTTAAACAAATTGTACTCTCTGGTTAAAAATGACATGACCACCGACAGACACGATATCAGTGACTATATCATCATAAAAATGTATTCGACTTCACTTCAAATATCAAAACCCGTCGACGACTTTGTTGTTCGCGTGTAATAAAGTCGACCAGTAAACTCCAACCGCTGTGATATTTCGCCTAGATCTATAACTTCACTATAAAATAAGGTTTTGAAAGCTCTATGAGAATTTCAACGATATCTGACGGATAGTTTCTGAGATATTTCTTTTATTTTTCAGTCAGGTAATTCCCACAAAATTTTGCATAAGTCGTCGTGTCGGTATTTCTCAACTAACTACGTAGCTTTAATACGATCACAGTAATATTGTTCGAGATATTGAGAAAACAAAATTTCAGATGGATTTTGTCCATTAATGAACTTAGCCGGTGCATTTGGTCTCCAAACCTTATCTGAAAATTTCAACTCACTAACTCATTGCGTTCGAGCGTAATCGTGTAGACGGCCGGACAGAGTCAATTTTGAACTCGGATTCATCATCAGTGAGTCTAAACTAATTGTTGGTGTGTTGCAAGTTAAGAATAACCATTTGGTTTTAAATTAGCATGTTGAATATGGTCGGAATACAAATCTAGCATGCTAGCAGGTCTGCCTTTACGATGTCTAAATCGGTCAAGACACCGACGGCTCTCTGCAAATATGGTGAATACCAAACGTGAAACACATTACAGAAGAGTTGGCCAGGGCAGCTGGTAATTTTGTGTTAGTGACTCCAGGATAGAACAAATTATATTTTAGAATCAAGAAGTGTTTATTTGTAATTTCAGTTCTTCAGTTGCTATTTTGATTTTAATAGATTTTTGGGTACACGTGATAGGTATTACATATTACAGACGGGTAATTCCGCAGAAAGAGCGGAGAAAAATTATTCTGCTGGTACCTGCAGACACGTCTTTCTGGTAGTTGGCAGGTACCAGCAGAATGATTTTTCTCTGCTTCTTTTGCAGAATTATTAACGGGTAATTCCGCAAAAGGAGCAGAGAAAAATTATTCTGCTGGTACCTGCCGACATGTGTTTCTGCTAGTTGGCAGGTACCAGCATAATGATTTTTTCTGCTCCTTTTGTGGAATTATTAACGGGTAATTCTGCAAAAGGAGCAGAAAAAAATAATTCTGCTGGACCTGCCGACACGTGTTTCTGCAAGTTGGCCGGTACCAGCACAATGATTTTTCTCTGCTCCTTTTGCGGAATTACCCGTTAAACCTTCCCACTTATATATACTTCTCCGCATTATCCATATTTCTATATTTCTTATCCTCGGGTTGAGGTGGCATCGCACAGGTTGCTTATGCTTCCTCCGTGCTGATGCCATAATTTACCTCCGAATTGGAGGTCCTAGAGCTGAAGTCACAATTGTTGCACGTTCCTGTTGTGGTGTCACCTATTTTCACTTATATTTCCATCTTTTCCGTGGTTTCTTGGTTGCCGTGTCCTAAAGAAGCCCACTAGCAGAAACACGTGTCGGCAGGTACCAGCAGAATGATTTTTCTCTGCTCCTTTTGCTGAATTACCGGTTAAACCTTCCTACCTATATATACTTCTACGCATTATCCATATTTCTATATTTATACTAATATTTAGTATATGATGGGTGGTTTGGACTGCCCAATCACATATCCACAAATATCAATGTTCTACAGTGTTAATCGAGAGGGCATTCTACTGATTTTCAGTAGGTACCATTCCAGAAGCGGATTCTACTTCTATGTGATGCACCCTCATGAGCAGGTCTAGAACCAGAACTAGTTATTTGTTCTTCATCATTAGTTGCATGAACTGCCTCCAAGTGCCTTAATTCTATATCATTGTATTTAGCGATGCAAACCCTCTATACAGCTTGGGAATATAAACTTGAGCACATCTTTTCAATAACAAAATTCCTTTTTGAAATGGTTTGATACATGGGTTTCTCCCCAAGTAGTGACTTCCTCCACTTAGATCTATATGCCTTCACATCCTCCGTCCTAATGGAACCATTTGAATTGAATGAAAGAGTTAGGATTGCTTCCTGTGAGTCGTTAATGATGACTTCGTAGTAAGCAAAGCGATTTAACACGGGAATAATTCTTTTCTCATTCTGAATCATTATCATTCCCATCCATAGTACTCGAGTACTGTGATTCATGTTGAGGGCTCTCAATGGTCTTCCTTCTTGTACCTGTCCGTCTAGCGGAGCCGGTTCGAGAAGAGCTTCATTGATGCCGTAGAAATAATAAACTTAGCTCCAGTGATTCATATACAACCAAGCCCCAGGGTTTTTGGTCGCATCTGTTGATTAGTATTTCCTCTAGCCCACCAGAATAAAGAGGCATGGCTAATGATAGGTGCAGCCATGGTTGTATACGACCATAGGTGATTCTTGGTATTGAAAGTTCTGGCACAAAGTATACGACATATCCAAAACAACGCTGTGATGGAAGCAATTAATAAAAGTAAAAATAACTTTTTGAGAACTTGATTTGAGGCAGATCGGCAGAGAGGTACAGAAACAAACAGACTACTTGCCAGATTTCAAATATGAGCAACGATTCAGATTACTTTGAAGGGGGGTATAATATGCTCAGGAAAGCTTATGATTTTTCGATGGTTATCCAGGAACTTTCTATGAATTTCAATATTTTTAAATGCATCACTTACCAGCTCCTGCTTGAGCACCCCAAGGTGTTCCTGCAGAGGCATGAAGCTTTCCATTTCCTCCTATCCCAGCTCTGGCATTGAATCCAAGGAAACTGACTCCTATTCCATCATCTCCAAAGGAAATTGGCTGAAAATATTATCATTCATTCGAAATTATATTTCAACATCTTATCATAATGAATATATTCAGATATTTTGATGGTACAGAGTGAGTGAAACTCCATTTTTCTCCTGTCAAGAAATAGAGAAACGAATGAAGAAATCTAAGGACGTTCGTGTTTGGTTTTGGGTCGTATTCTAGCCAAATTTGTATATTTGTTTATATTTATTTCAAAAGCTGAACTAGTGAAGTCATAGAAACTTTTTTTCCGGATTACTACCTTGGTTAATTTGAAGAGAGCCAATTCTTCTGAAAAAATTATTTTTGGGAATTATATTTATCCTATTTTCCGTTTTAAAGAGGTACATGCCTTACTCAATCAAGAATGAAAATCTTATTTCATATACTTTTGTTTTGTTGTTTCTATTGTTATTGCAAAGCTGAGACATCAAGTTTCACTCCCTGTATCTCCTTGTGTACCTATAGCTATTATCAACCCCATATGATCTGATGAACGAACGGTCAGTTTGTTATTAATAGTTCAATTCTTATATTTATAAATACACTCTGGAATATCACATTGCTGAAATTGTAATGACTTTTCGGAAAAAAATTCAAATTTCATACAGAAGTTTAGGCATTCATGTTCAAAATACATCCATTTTGTCCAAATGACTTTTCAAATCTCCACCATTTCTTCCTCTTTACCTACTCGCAGGTTACTTTGATTGTAGAAAAGATTGGTAAATTTCGAATTTCATATAAAGCAGTTCTTGAGATTATGATATTTCAATACTTATTGTCAATTTATCCGGAGAAAACCACAAAGGAATATCTCAAGGTAAATCTCTTAATTGAAAAAAAAATTCATCCAGACCGAACTTAAATGAATTGAGAAATTATATATGAGTTGCACTTATTTATTTAATATTGTGACGCGTTTTTTCTACACATCGACTTCTTCAGACCACATCATACTGTCTTCGAAAGAAGAAAAATATTTAACATCAAAACATGATGCATTGAATATTTCTCTTTAGTTGATTTAATTCGAATTAATTTACTGAAAAAAATTGATTGAACAAATGAAAATAATAACATTTATCCACAATTACACAACTGATCAGGATAATGTCAGAAAATCCCCCTCAAAGTAATACTCAAATTTTTACAGTTTAAAAATTTTATAGCGTCTCATTTCGGAAGGTTTTGAAAAAATTTCAAATCGAAATCGAATGAAAACCTCTTTTAGACTGAAATTCAAATTCACTAAATGGTTATGGAAAAAGAAGTTGTAAACTGCTGCATATTACTGATAGCTAAAAGACACACGGTGAAATATTCGTGGATTTTAACCATTAACAAATTTTCTCTCGGGATCCGGGCTAGCCACCTCATCGCTCAGTGTTCCCCCAAAAAGGAAAGTGTGATTCATGGCAGATACAGACTGGTTTCATAGTTGTTAGTAATCATCAGCGTAACTTAGCTGCGGACAGAATAAGGAGCTCTAGGAAACTTAAGCCATATCGTTGCGAACTTCTGGAGAGAATATCTTATCAGCGCCACCCAGGGAAATCCTCATGAACTCCAACCCTCTGTGATGCGGAAACCTTGAGCGATGTTCAGTGACATTCATCCTTTTCTCGCAAGAGCGAGTCAGGGGCTGCAAAGCAGAATATCTATATTTGACCCCATTGCGACATAAAAACTGTGGGATTAGTACGGTTAGAAAATACTTCAAAGCAGTGAACATATAATAAGGTTGAACTGTACCTAAAATAATAACTAAAAGTCTCACCAGATATTTCACCATCTTCTTAGTTATTAGCAATTAGCTACAGTTCACCTTATTCCGCATCACAAAGGGTTGTAGTTCGTTAGAATTTCCCTGGGTCACGCTGCTAAGTTTTTTGTTTCCAGTGGTTCGCAACAGTAGCGCTTAAGTTTACTAGATCTCCTTCGTTTGTCATTTAGTAGCTAAGTCCCTATCTGCCCTGATTTACACTTTCCTCTCTGGGAGAACACTGAGTGATGAGATGGCTAACCTGGATCAAGGGGGAATAATTGCTGATGTTTGAAATCGACGAATATTTCACCCTGTGTCTTTCACCAAATGGTTCTTTTCTGGGTTTTCTCAAATAATAAATATAATAAATCATTATTTCATAGATATTTTTCAGAGTTTGGCAGTGAAAACCCAGAAAGTGATTAATTCACCTCCCAAAGTATCCTTTGAAATTAACAAGACTTGCGACGAACAAGTTGTCCTCAGATCTTTTTCTCTGAATGTATTCACTCTGGAAAATTTGGCGAAGAATCGATCGTAAAATAAAATGCATATTGATTGACTACAGTTTTTGTAGTCTGACAAAAGTAAGTACAATCTTGGCCACTACAGTTATTGTCTCCTGTCTGACATATGTTTTGGAAACAAAGTATCCAACTTCAAAGACTAAGTGCAACTGAGTAGGGGAAGGTGGGGCAGCTTCATACAGTTTTTATATTATCTCGTATAGAATTTTCTCTAGTATCAATATCTGTATCGATTCATCAAAAACCAATAGTCTTGCTATCTGACTTTACATCAAAAATAAGTAATTTGTGTAAATACACCTGTGTGGCTATCTGTCAAAGATAATAATAAAAAAAAATAATGTATGAAAGTGCCCCGTATGTGGGGCACTTTCATACACGCTATGGGGCACCTTCATACATGTGAGAAAATACACAAATTGAGCGTGAAATCTTTAATTATTAAAATAAAAAAATACAATATCTTCGAAAACAAAAGCAATTAGTATATTATGAGCATACAATACTAAGTAATAACAAAATATGTAATACTAAATGAAAAAGAGAAAAAAATAAATGTAGGTAGTTTTAATTTTATAACACTTAAGAAACTTAACTAACCTAGGTACCAGTCTTTCCGATCAGAAATATTTAGACATAAATAAGAAAAAAAACTTTCAATAATGAGTATACCTCCCACAGTATCCTTTAATGATTATTTAAATATTAAAGTCCTGCTTAGTTCTTATTCAGTATAGTGTAATCAACAATATTATTAAGAGATCACAAATAATGTACTACACTTAAAAAATAACTATATAAAAATAATATCGTTATAAAATTAATGGACGTTATAAGAAGACAGACCTTTGTTAACAATTAGAATACTAGCAGTCCTAGCTGTCTTAGCTGATTGAGGGTTCATAATCGACTTCTTCCTTATTTTCTTCAAGCACGTCGTAAGGTGAAGCCGAACTATCTCTTAGTATGACATCTTTATTAGTTTCACTATCGCTACTAATTGTTTCAATCTCTTTGGTGTTCTTTCTTTTTGGTTTACTTTTGGTTTTATCATTATCACAATAGTCATTTAATAAAATCAACGCTCTCTTTATTTCTCTTGCATTACTTTTCCGTTCTTTTTCTAATCTCTTTATTTTTTACCAATTCTTCAATTCTAGTCTTCTCAGGCGTGTCCGTATAAATTCTTGATTTTCAAAGTGATCGCCCTTTTTTGTCTGTGTGCGTTTTTGAACTTTCTGGCGTCTTCAATACTTTGGAAGTAGATGGTGTAGGATTTCCAAAATCTATAAATAAAAACTTGCTGTGATGCAATTTTGGATTCGAATACGCAATTTTCACTCTAAGGATCTTGTAGTTTGCGTATTTTTTTTAAAAGGCTTTGTAAATGTTTGCGCGTTTACTGCATATTTGGCTGCTGATATCCGTAAAGAGAGTTTGTTTTCCAAAATTTCATCTATTGCTTTAGACATTGCCTGTTGGTCCACCTCTCCACACCTAGTTCCCTTTTTCTTGTAATTTCTGACCATATTTTTCTCTAAAATAGAATTATGACATAAGTTAATATCGTGAATATGACCCGTATGTTATGTTTAATATGTGTGATAATCGCGGAAGTTTAAAACATTTACGTTTATCATTACCTAGAAGCGATAAAATAATTAATGAACGTAAATTCTAACAAACTATAATAACGGGGCACATTCATACAGTATGAATGTACCCCGCGTACTGCTGTATGAACCTACCCCATCATTAGAAAATGAAAAAAAAAACATTTCCAAAAAAAAACCTACCTTACATATCATTTCTCTTGTATCAATTTACAAACTTGACCCAATTTTCTTTTTAATAAAATAGTATTGAATAATCTAGAAAACATCTTACACCAATAAAAATATGTTCAAAGTGGGGTTATAAAATTACTTACATGTGGCCGAATCACTTTCCGTGTCATCTCACCGCGCGCTTCGCACCGACTGCTGTCAAACTCCGTGAGCTAACACACTTGACAATAAGCTACGCCAACACGCATAAGTCGTTCAATTTTGTCGCGCTTAACCACAGATATATCTAGTGTATGAAGGTGCCCCTTGTATGAAGGTACCCCACTTCCCCCTACTAAGAGTAACGCTTCGTATTTGAAGATGGAAACTTTGTTTCCGAAACATATGTCAGAGGACAAAAACGGTAGTGTACAAGAGTGTAGTTACTTTTGTAGTGTTCATAATAAGTTCACAGTGAACTCAAAATAGAACATATTGATCAAGCTCAATTAAATGGACACCACAATATTTCAATTTCCACCCCACATTTTTGCTTGCTAGAGTGAAATTGAGATAATTTCCTTTCATCGCTATTTCCTATTCACGATGTACCGATTCACCTTATAGGTTTTTATAATATGTGCTGATTTTTCTTTATTATTACAATATCACGTACAGTAGGTACAGATCGTAATAAATCGCAGCAAAAATAATCTCATTGTTTAATACCTTTGTAATACATATTGCAATGTACCTAGCTGTGAATTCATTACTGAATTCTTGAGAATTTCCTCATTTTAACCCTAAATATTCAATCGCCCCCGCTAAAAAATATAATAACCGATACCAAATAATAACAGTTTCGGTAAATTATTTTTTCAGATAATAAACCCTTCAAGTAGGAGTTTTCTTCAAACCAGACAAATGTAGCATTTGTAACGTTTCTTTTTGATCCAGGCAGAGGTTTATTTATGTTTTGCTTGCGATAAGTTTGTCGTTTGTATTGACATTAAGTTTGAGGTTGGGTCTCAATAGTACCAATCGACGCATAAGGAATTATTGTATTCAAGGAACCGAATGAATTGGCAATATTGTTTCGTGTTGACGTTACGAAAGCGTCGATGAGATAAGATTGTCCATTTTGTGAAAGTTCGACGAAGAAAGCAATTTGGTTATACGCATTTTCGAAACTTTGTAAAAATTATTGGAAACTTCTTAATTGGATATAGTTTGGGAAATCGAATTAAGAGTGAGGGTTATATTGGTTTGATTTGGAAAGATAACAGGTAACCTTCACTTGTCTCGAAAGAGGATTTAATGACCTTTTGCAAATCCAAGTTGAACACGTGAATGATCTTGGTGATTTTGACAGAACGTTGCTGTGTGCTTGAAGAATTATTTGGTGGAGGCACGGCCAGATTTAGTTTTGAAGTGAACTTATACAGGACAACCCCGTCTACCAGGGGTTTTTATGTTAGGAAGAGTAGAACTGATGCTTTGGATTATATACAAGGTGGTCCGTAAGTAACGCTGTGAGACAGCCAACGCAGGGTTGCCGATCCCGAGTATATACCAGGTGGTCAGTAAACAACGCTGTGGGACATCCAACCCGGGGTTGCAGATTACGAGCACCGAGGGAAAGAGGACAGTATTGCGAGACCATCGACGCAATACTACGTTCAGGAATAGGAATAGCCAGCACGCAAGTTATTGGAAATAAGTCTCGAAATATATCTTATACCTGCTATTATACGACTTGAACATATTATCATCAATTATATAAATTATTATTGTTGTAAAGCGGAAATTGGGGAAAGATTTGTGTTAATCATATATGATCATAGATAAGAAACGTGGATGCGCCTGAGCTCAAGCGACGCGTATTCGAATCAAGGAAAAATATCTACGTACAATTTCCGCCGCCCCTATTCAGGGTTTCACAGTAGTTTTTTTTATGGAATCTAAAGATCTGAGTTGTAAGCTACTGGAATAAATTGTTTGTTTTTAGCGTGAGTATTCTTTTGGTCAATCAAGGAATTATTACATTACGCTGGGGTATCTGGGAGAATTAAAGTTGCCTGGCGCCCATTTACTTAGGTTCCCTTTTGGAATCCACTCCCATCTCCACAGAAGCTAGACCGCGGATCCACTAGTTCTAGTAGCTCCGAGTTTAACCGCCGCGACTTGGGAACAGTCGGAGTGGTTATACATTTTTCGTAGATTTACCACACAGGAAAATCTGAATGATTGTTCGCTAGTCGATTCCGATACTATATCTTCAAAAAAATTATATATCGAAAGCACTACGGTAGATAGGACCATCATTTCCGAAGCACTCAAGCCCCTGTTAAATCATATTGATCCAAACTCTGACGTCAGGCCGGTTATTTGATCGCAAGTGTAGTTATGAAATAATTGTTGTTGCTATAAGGATATAGGAGTCACTTACGATTCGTCTTGAATTTATTAATAATAATTGACTGATGAAACTACCTAGGAACTGGTTGTTCAAGGTCTTATTCAATTGGCCCCCCTGAAATTTGAGAATAATTGATGAATATACATAGTACTACTCATCACAAACATATTCCTGCTCATTCCGGAAGATATTTTTATTTCAAATAATATGAATGTTCTTAAGCCAATGGATTCGCTTGGTTAGACCAATTGCCCAATAAACAGCTTAAACGACGACCAGAAACTTATCATCCTCATTTGCAATCAAATCATAGTTCAAAGTTCAAATACCTATTGTGTTTTAAATATAATTGTTGAAATTGGTGTATGTTTATATTATCCTAAAAGAGCCGGTTTATCGATGCGCGGTTATATTCTACAGTCATCTGATGGCCAGTCAAAAATTAATTCTAGTCAAGTTACCGATAAATCCGCACATCTCTCATTAGATGTCCAGAGGTTCCGATGTTCGAGATATATCATATTTGAGATACATATCGTCACTTGAATGTTTAATTTTAACATGTTTTCCATTAAATTTTTATGATCGTTGATTAGAAGAATACCAAGAAATGATTTTCAGAAGAGAAATATATTTATTGTAACTTTGTGTTCTTGAATGAGATGAAAATATGGTTCAGAATTCATGAGTATTTTAGAACTGGTGACGTTGTGTTGGACCGTTAACACCGTAATTTCGGTGTTGAAGTGGTTGAAGTAATATTCTATTTTGAGTTCACTGTGGACTTATTATGAACACTACAAAAGTAACTACACTCTTGTCCACTACAGTTTTTGTCGTCTGACATATGTTTCGGAAACAAAGTTTCCATCTTCAAAGACGAAGCGTTACGAAAGCATGCAATCAATTTCTATGTACATTCCAGTACGTTTTGACATTATACCCTTAGTCATAAACCAATTAGTGAGAATAGTGGGTTGTTAATAGGGGTTAGGTCATTATTGAGTAATATATCCTTTCTCTTATACATTTCGATACCTTCAAGTGTTCCTAAGTACGCTTTAATGGAATGTTTCAACAATTTGACGGAATTTTCTGAAATTGAGTAGCCATTTGTTGAAACGTGATTTGGAACCGTAGATTTATCGATGTTGTTGTTCCGAATGTGTCCGTATGCTCTTTATACCGTGTGAGAATGTTTCTGGTTGTTTGCCTGACGTAACACTTGTTGCAATCTAAACATTTAATTCCATATATACCCGATTTTAACATGTCCACAATTTTATCGAATGTATTTCCTAGAAGTAGTTTTATATTAACCTTTGGCACGTGAACGCGTGGAAACCTTTTACCGTTTTTATTTCTTTCGTTAGGGTTATGTTACTGAAGAGATTTTTATCTTTATGTTTGTTGATAATTTTCTGAACTAATTGATGGCTATACCCGTTTCTTTCGGCTATTTGGAAAATCATATTTCGTTCTTTCTTGAAATTTACATTGCTTAGCGGAATATTGAATAACCGGTTAACGAGGAAATGTAAGCTGGCTGTTTTATGTGGCCAGGGAGCTACCGAATCAGACGAAATGTAAATATAGTAGGTTTTCTGAAAATGTCAAAACTGATTCAATTTTAGTTAGCTCTGGATACTTTTTAATCTAAGATTAGTAAGTAGCCGTCTTTCTCCATTTCGAAGGTGAACGAAATAGATGAGTATATACTGTTTAAGACCATGGTAAATTCGTTAATATCAAAATTTTCATCAACAATTGCAAATATGTCATCTACGTATCTAGCCCAAAATTTTGGAAAACATTTGTGTTCTTTTTTAATTTCAAGTTCTAATTTGCTGATGAACAAATTAGGTAAAAAAGGGTGAAAGAGGTTTACCCATGACCGTACCGAACGTTTGTTTATAATATTTATTTTTAAAAGAAAATATATTTTCCTCCATGCAAAGCGAGGTATAGCCTATACCAAAAAAATTGAATTCAGAAAACCTAATCGACGAAGAAGAAAGTGCTATTTTTAGACTTCCATATCAAGACCAAAACATGGTTCACGCGGAATGCAAATCGTTTTTTCATTTCTTGAAATTTAAAACCAAAAATCCCAACCATTACAAAAACAAAATTATCAAATCTCACTCAAACCTTGTTTTATTTGAAGTCAGACAATGGTAACTCAATTGTTATCATATCTAAAACGGATTACGTGACGTCGGTGAATAAACTCATTAGTGAAGGGCCTTATCAGGAACTAAAATCCAACCCTTTGAATAAATGCGTTACACAAGTTAGAGATACATCAAAAAATGCGCAACTACATTGAAAGAGCATGACAAATACAAAGTGAAAATAAAAAATCCAATTTTACCGAAAATGTATTATCTGCCCAAAATTCGCAAACCCGGAAAACAAATTAGACCGATCATCTCAAATTTAAATGCGCATACCTACAATATTTCCAAATGGTTGGTAAATAGCTTCCAAACTCCTCAGACATTGACAATAAAAAATTCGAACGAATTAATTAAAAAATTTCAAAATTTCAAATCAATGATAAAGACCGCTTCATTTCGTGGGATGTAGTTTCTTTATTTTCAAACACCCCGGTTAAAAGTGCAATAGAAAATTTGAAAGACTGGCTTTCTAGTTTAGATATTCCTCAAATAGAGATCAATGAATACTTGATGTTAACCTCGCTTTGCATGGAGCTAAATATCTTTGCTTTCAACAATAAATATTATAAACATACTTTCGGTACGGCCATGGGTAATTCTTTTTCCCCCTTTTTAGCTATTAGCCTCAGTAAATTAGAACTTGAAATTAAAAAAGAACACAAATATTTTCCAAAATTTTGGGCTAGATACGTAGATGACATATTTGCAATTGTTGATGAAAATTTTGATATTAACGAATTTACCATGGTCTTAAACAGTAAATACCCATCTATTAAGTTTACCCTCGAAATGAAAAAGGACGGCTACTTACCATTCTTAGATTTAACAGTATCCAGAGATAACTCAAATTTATTAAATCAACAAGTCCAAGGCGTTCCTGCCAATAGGATCTTCATAATGAATAGACTTATGCATATATTTCACAAGTCAAATAAACCCCAGGACATTGATCTGTCGAGATCGAAAAGCAAAAGCAGACGCGTTTCTGGCTTCTTGGCCTTCATCAGTACCCTGTAGCTTCTCAACAAATTCAACTTAACTGAACCGGGTTAAGCCTCTCCGCGGCAACTTGGGCGGTCATACCTAATCACCCACGCCACCTATGAGACAAAACACAGAATTCAGCCTTTCCCCACCATTGAAAATTTGAAGCGTGAAATCATATGCCACCATTCACTCGAATTTAATCGAGAACCGAGTCCTGCAGAGCTCAGACAGTATCTTCCAATGGCCATGAACGCTGTTTAGCGTTTTCAAAAAATACCCTATTCATATACCTCTTCATTCACAGCAATACTAACTATTGAACCAATCCCTTATTATTTTTCCCAAGGCTCTGTTATATTCTAATTTTAAGCCAAAAACGGTACCTAAGGACTGGGTTAGAGTCATTAATGAACAATTTGTGGGCCCAACAAATTCTGTAGGGCCGGCCAACCGAAAACGAACACAATAACATTCCGAGGAAAAAGCTTGAAGACTTAAATTTTTAGGATAAGTTTGGAACAATAATACGTCGGTGAAGTTGCTGCGGGGTTATTGACGTTTATTTTTTCCTAGCTTTTCTAAAGCAACAATTTCATTCCATTGAAATTCATTAATTGGTAGAAGAATAATCAATAATAACAAATGTAGTAATAATTATCATAACTCATTCATTTAGTTTTGGGCCTAGTAAAATGAAATAGATTGTTCCGTATTTGTAATAACCCCCTCTATCACCGACAATCCCATGATCCTCTATTTACGGGACACCCGGTATATTTATATGAAATTAAATGTTTAGATTGCAATAAGTGTTACGTCGTTCAAACAACCAGAAACATTCGCACATGGTATGAAAAGCATACGGGACACATCCGGAACAACAACATCGATAAATCTGCTGTTGCAAATCAAGTTTCAACAACTGGCCACTCAATTTCAGAAAATTCCTTCAAATTGTTGAAAAATTCCAATAAAGCGTACTTACGAACACTTGAAGGTATCGAAATGTATTGGTTTATGACTAAGGGTACCTATAATGTCAACCCGTACTGGAATGTGGAAATTGATTGCATGCTTTAGTAACGCTTCGTCTTTGAAGATGGAAACTTTGTTTCCGAAACATATGTCAGACGACAAAAACTGTAGTGGACAAGAGTGTAGTTACTTTTGTAGTGGTTGAAGTAATAATGAATAATAGAAAAGCGGTTAGTATTTTGATATAATTTGATGCCTCAGAGATTCGTTTGACAATAATACAGATATCAAAATCAGAACTGAAATCATTTCATTAGATATTTTGTTTGCTATTTTTCTCTTGATCTTGCTTCGTACAAGCGTTTTAACTGCGTCATTCAATTAATCAAATAAGTTATTTCTCTGTGTAACTTCATATGGCTTCTTTCTTATTCAAAATACTGTAACAAATCTTTACCGTCCTCACTAATATCAAAACAATTAAATTATTCGATTGGATCCAACTAATCTTAGAGTAAATCTTGAATTTCATAGAAAAATTATTGTCAACTGTTTGAATGCTTCGGCAAGTAACAACATTAGCGTTATTAGTCTGCAACGAATCCACATGGGCTTCAAGAGACTTAATTACAACCATAAGAAGTGACCGTGGGATGTGGATGTGCCAGAAATATCGCAAAAATAAAATTTTAAATTTTAATATTTCTGGACAGAAATGGTCCGATCATTTACTCATTCTTGAGCTTGATCTTCCCATTTGAGCATATCCAAATCTACTCTCTCCTCGAAAGTGCGGGCGGACATAATAAAATTTGACGATGAATTATACATCAGTGAGGCCAATGTAATCATTTTGGACAATTTTCGGTTTGGAATTCGAATAATACAGACATTTGCGCGCCAAAAATTATATCCGTATTCACCAATATCCAAAGTCCATCGAGATCAAATCTGGTTACTGAAATCAATTATATCTCATCAACTTTTCGAACAAAGAATCTATAATAAACTCCTTTATGGAAAAAACCAATCAATGCTGAAGCGAAGTTCAAACTGTAAAAACATCCGTCACGTTAAGCGAGAAAATAGCAGATCTTGAAAGAAGCGGGCGGGTTATAACCAATTTCAGAGAATGATTAATTCGCCATTCTATAACTCATAGAATACCAATTATATGTCATTATAACAGGAAAATATTGGCCTCTGAATTCCAACGCTTATATATCTATTATATAGGGTGTCCCGGGAGGAATTCTATAAACGGAAACCATGAACTGAAATTCCAAAGTTCATGATATATTGAACTGACAGATTGCAAAAATTGCAGTTATATCACCGTTTTCGACTGCCTTCATTTACCATTTCTGAAATTAACAAAATCAGAAACGGAGTAGGAAAATTTTGGGAAATTGATATCTTTGTTAATATTAGTTTATCCTGTATACTCGCCTGTACGAGAACACAACAAAGTGATTGATAGATTGTATTGTTGAATGCATAGATGTTGACTGCATTTTTTCTACTAGCTAGATTGATTGTATTCAACAATTTATATATTCCATAACTATCCAGACAAAGGATGACATTATAATTTTTTAAATAAAAAATATTATGACTTTTCACATTATTTTTGTTATTGTTCAAGATTCTCGTCAATTTATTAATGTTTATAGGTGTAGATAATTATCGTTATTTATAATGGGGAAATACATTTTCTGACAAATAAATCATTTTTGGCGCTCTTGTTCCTCGGAACAGAGTGCTTATCAATTTGCCCAAATGTCTATAACTTTCGAATTTTTGGCTGAAAATGGTCTCAAACGATTTGGTTTGACTCACTGATCAAGAATCCGAGGTCGAAATCGATTCTGTCCGGCCGGTCCAGCCGTCCGGCAGTAGGCACGATAACTCTCGAACGAAAGGAGTTAGAGGATTAAAATTTGCAAGGTGAGTTTGGAACGTAAATATTTCGGACGATCATTAATGGGCGAAATCCATCGAGCGGTTTCGGATTTATGGCCGTTTTTATTAAAAACATGTTTTATGAATATTTCCGAAACCGATCACTCGATCTATCTGAAATTTAGCATCAAATCGTAGAATCATAACCTTTATACGCATGTGAAGTTTTGCATTGATCATCTTACCGCAAAGTGTAAAAAAAAATTTGAAAATTAAAAAAAAAACTCTCGAACGGAATGAGCTAGGCAGTTGAAATTTGCAGAGTAGGTTAGGGAGATGAATATCTCGATTGAGTTCGTTATAGGGAAAAATAGGCCAGATGGTTTAGGAGTAACGAAAAAAAATTTTTTTTAAGTAACAAATTTCAAATTCATTTTCTATTTAAGATGCAGTTTCACCATAAAAATCCATTGATATCATTTTCAACTCCAACAAGCTAATACTTTCGGAGACATGATTGTTTGAAATTTCAATAATGAATCGTACTTCTATGTTTTCACAGAATGCTATAATTATTCTATCTATGCTTTATTATATGATCTGTGTTCATACTCAAACATGTCATCCTGCTCTATAAGAGAGAGTCAAATTCATTTCAGCTATGTTAATTTGATTTCTTCCATGGTGCAGTTCTCATTCCTAGGTTGCTCATTTAATCTTGATAAATAAACTATTATTTGAATTCTATCATAAGAATACATTGATATAATTCCCAACTCGGAGAAACCAATACTTTCGGAGATATAATTTGTCTGTTTGAACAAGAGCGCCAGAAAACTCCTGTCCACAGGGCTTGAACCAATGTTTATTAATGTTTGAAGTTTTTTTGACATAACAATACCCTCTAAATAAAATCGTACAAGTTTATCTGGATATCCCAGTTACCCTATTCCTATTCAGACAGATAATTACACATTAATTATTTCTCATATCTTTCCTCCCACATTTTAAATATCACTTCAATGATGATTACAATGCGACAGTTACCTAGGTCTGTAACAGGCATAACCGGCAAAACGATTTTGAAGTTACACCCATCTGAAATTTTGTTGCTACTCACCCAATAACGCAAATGGTTCAAAACTGATCCAATTTAAACTTGGTTATTAGTTTTAGAATTACAACGCGAAAATTTTCGCCAATTTTCGTGAGGATCGTATCACTAGAAAATTCAAAAAAATCATGAAAACTAATTCTGTTCATTAGAAACTATTTGTCTGATATCGCTGAAATTTTGCGGGAGCCTTCAAAACATGATTCTACAACCAAGTTTGAATTTCGAACATGATCGGATGGATATTGTTGGAGATATTGAAAAATATTGGAAGCCGAGCAGCCTTGGGCGAATTCAGTAGCTGGATGGGTAACCGTTGCTACGATAACATTCCATATGCAATTCTCAGGGTAGGTTTAGCATTCAGACGTGTCACTTATGTTCGTTAATGGGCATAATCTACCAAACGGTTACAGAGTTATACCCATCTGAAATTTGGTTGTTATTTCCTCGATAACTCGAAAAATACAAATCTGATCCAAGTTACACTTGGTAAAAGGTACAAAGCTATAAATACCGCGAATTTTTTTCCAAAAAAAAAATTATATTTCAGGAAATATCCGTCAGAATCCGCTGAAATACCGCACAAACCTTCGAGCCGAAATTTTACAATCGAGTACTGAATTTCTGCACGATGGACTTTGTGTGTTCTAATTAACACATGGCAAACAATTTACAAACGTGAACAAAATTGAGGAAAAATTTTAACATAAACAAAAATAATGTGAGAAATCAACATTTTTAGCTAAGAAATTCTTAAAATGCACTGACGTGAAGTCCGAAGTTCTTCGCGCATGTTCTTTCGTCTATTCACGGCTAACAAACCCTCTCGGAATACTGCATGAACCTTCAAGCCGTCTTTTTTCAGCCGAATACTAGATTTAAATTCGATCAGATCTGTTTTTTTTTTTAATATTCGGGTTAAAGCATTTTACAAAATTTAAGCGGAATCTATCAAATAGTTTCTGATGTATAAAAATTTGCAGAAAACTTTTTATCTCTTTTTAAGAAAAACATAGGTATTTTATTTTTTTTTAGTGACACAATGCTCATGTTTCGCAAAAATGTGTACATCGGCATTCTACAACTTATGACAAAGTTTCAATTCAATCGGATCTGTATTTTTTGAGGTATTGAGGAAATAAATTTCCAAAACCATTCAGCTGATTATGCCCCTCAATCTACTCAACTGTCGCATTCGGATGGGCAACCTACATTGAAAATTACAATCCGCTATCTCTATTCGTTCGAGGGTTATTGTGACAACGGACGGCTCGTCGGACTGAATTGGATTTGACCATGAATTATTCATCAGGGAGTGATTCCTAACAGTTCACGACCATTTTCTGCAAAAAATTCCAAAATTACAAATATTTGGCGAAAATGATAGCTTGTCATTCCCTAGAACATGCGCACAGAAAGCATGTTTCTCAAAGAGTATTAACATTATGCATGATCGTATATAAAAATTAACCTTAAGCCGTATTTTTATAGCGTTAACACTTGAACCAATGAACCCCCCGAATCTCCCGTGCAGTAGTCGAGTAAATTAACGTCGTGGCTATAGCAGCGCTTCAAAAAATGAGATTTACATCATTCGAAATTTCAGAAGCAGATACCAGTTTAGAATTTTATTTTCAGAAGTAATATCACAAATGATTGAATTTTCGCAATCAGTCTGTCGACTTATTTCTTAACGAAACTGAGTTGCCTGAAAACACCCCGAGTCCGAAGGACGAGTGGTGTTTTCTCTAAGCAACTCAGTTGAGTTAAGAAATAAATGACACTTATGAGATAAATTCAGTCTTGAGTGATAGTTCATTAGAATATTTCAAGAACAAAATGACTCGTGTTGACGTCTGTAATTTATATTTATAATTTGTCAAACAGTCCGTATCCATGGTTGAGTCGTTAAAAACACCAAAGTTGTAAGACCAATCATAATTCAAAGACAGTTGGTGTTTTCGCGATATTACGAGCTGCTGCATGTCTTTGGCCTATGGTAGGTCAGATTTTGATATGAGTGAAATAGTCACAATAATTGCTTAACTATAATGCCGATCTAGCTGAAATTCGATACCCACTCTATTGTAAAATGGCAGATTGAAGATGTATGCATAATTTCAGCCCAATCTGACAGATAGTTTCTAGAGTATAACATTTTTAAAGAAAACATATTGTCTTGTGATACGATCCTTCGCAATTTGCGCGTTGGCATTCTACAACTATTTACCAAAATTCAATTCGATCGGATCCGTATTTTTTGAGTTATTGAGAGAACAATATTTCAGATGGGTCCGATTATGTCCATTAACGAACCTAACCGTCGCATTTGGATGCGCAAACTACTCTGAAAATTGTAAGTTATCATGGCAACAAACAGCAGGACATTATCGAATCTGACGTCGAATTCCCTATCAGTGAGTTGCATCTAATCCTTTGAGACCATTTTCGGCAAAAAATTCGAAAATTACATTTGTGATAAATTTTATCACCCTGTTCCCTATAGAACATGTGAGCAAAAATTACTCAAAGATGTGTCATCATTTGTCTTGGTAGTTGTAGGATACAAGAATTGGTATATCATTGCCATACAGGGTGAAATATTGATCTAACGAGGTGAACATGGAATCAAAATCTATTTATTCGATAATGATATTTATTAATCTTAATTATGATAGTGCTAAGGATGTTTTTGTAGTATTAATCTTCCACGCTCATAATGGACCAAATTTTCGATGTCCACGTACTGGGTGAACTCATATTCACATAGATAGCAAATGTCCAAAATTTTCCTACTTCTGTCCTAATTTTTCAAATTTCAGAAAAGTTAAATAGAAATCGTTGGAAAGGATTATATAACTGCAAACTTTGAAATTCGTCAGTTGATTGGTTCATGATTTATTGAACATTAAAATTTCACTCAATATCCGAAAATCACCATGTAAACCTATCTAAACCAAGGACCTGACGCGATTAAAAAGCCGTGATATAAGTCAACCCAGAGGGCTTCAGTTTATGGTTTCTGTTTAATGCATTCCTCCTGGGACACACTGTACATATCATAATATCATATTAATCATTAATCATCATCATCCCCAAAAAATGGATCCCAGAATATGAGGATGAATTTTTTTTGGTTCACGGTATACAAACTGATGATATAATATCTTCCAATTTTCAATAATTTGTTACTTTCTGGAAAAAATATTTTCATTGTTACCCGGTATTTTCACCCAGTGGATCAATCCAGAGCAGCTTCGAGGATCACTGAAGGTTAATACATGTTGTAGCTAGATTCAATAATTGCCCTCTGTTAGTTTTGGAGAATATACCCTTAATCCCCTATACGATAAGATTTCGGTTTCCTATATCCTCAAATATATGAAATTATTTTTTGTATAAAATATTTGTAATTTGTAGTCGTATAGTGAAACAAATTAAGACAGCGCAATCATCATCCTCATCACTCATCAGTCATCACCACTCCAACGGAAAATGGTCTAAAACGATTGAATTTGACATAATGATATCAAATTTCTGGACAATTTACAGGTTTTTTTTTCTGAACGATTTCAAAGGACTATCTATGATTCGAGGAAATAATTAACCAAGACTAGGACTACAGATATGAATTTGTTTAGTACTAGTACCATCCTTATGACTCCTAGAAGCACTTATATCTAAATATAATAAGCGAATAATTCTCCATACTCAACAAAGTATACTTGAATTATTGTAATCCATAACTGGCAACAGCAAATTCAACAACGCGATGAAAAAACTTTTGAGTACCATAAGATTAGTGAGGTCGTATTTTGTTTCAATATACCTGAATGCCTAGAAATATATATCCCCGAAAACGATTAGTAAAATTTGAATGATAGTGGCTGCTACTTGAAGCAAGTCTACATTATCCAATTATCAACTTGCAAATATCCCAATTCAACAAGTCTTTAATAAATTGTCGGTTTTTTGTAGTATTTATTCTTTTCGTGGCTGCTTTAACATTTTAGATAGGTATATCGTAATGATATTAATATATACTCACACTTTCGCCTGCATAAGCGATGCAACTAACTGCAAGTAGTGCCGTTATGAGTCGTAACATGGTTTTCCTGAAACAAGAAAAACAGAGAATGTTGAATATTTCATTTGCTCGGAAATTATACAGTCTTAAGCTTGAGGTGACACAACATTTTGTGGAAATAACTAATTTTTAAGATATGTTTTTAACCGTTAGTTTGAAACTGGTCAGGGAGGGTAGAAAGGGGTAGGTTAATATACTGCCCGATTCGACTGTTTGTATTTCCTTTTGATTGAAATTATATTTTCTATTTTCAGATGGTGTTTGAATACAAATAGTTCGACTAATAGGCAGAGATGGCAAATAGAATGCATGGAAACACCAAATCAGAAGGATGTAGAAATAAATATAGGGACTGTAGACGCTACAAAGAAGACTTGTAAGAAAACTGCGAAAAAAGTGAAAATTGCAAAAAAAAATTATGCCAGGTTCCAAGAGCTAAGCGCCAAGAACTAAATTATCTCTTCATAATCCCGGCATAAATCGTACAAGTGATATTTCAGATAGCCCAGACAGTGACGCAGAATGTGTTTATTGATGTTTATTCTGAATCTTCTGAGGGCTGGGTTGCTTCTGCTTCGTGCTTGCGATGGGTACATAATTCCTGTGCTGGAATAGACGATGATGATGATATTAGTTTGTGAATTATGTATGGAATAAATAGTTTTTTGCGCAGGAGAACAGACAATAGAATTCACCATGGTAAACTCGATTAAGAGTGTCCGATACAGGAGAATGGACAAGAGAACATACGCGCAAAAGCTTCTTACTTCACGTCAGTGCTCGAACCAATTTTTTTAATGATTTTTTAAAAATTTTCTAGAGCTACGATCCTCACGAAATTTTGCAAGAATTTTCGCGTTAACATTCTACAACTAATAACCATATTTGAATTGGATCAGATTTGTTTCTTCGAGTTATTGAGGAAATAACAACCAAATTCCAGATTGATATAACTCCAAAACCATTTGGCTGATTATGCTAGTTAACGAACTTCAATGTCGCATTAAGATGCGCAATCTACCCAGAAAACTGAAACCCGCTATTGCTTTCCGTTATCAAGGAATCATGAGATACATAATATTTTTTCCTAATTTTTTAAAAATTATCTAGTGGTACAGTCCTCACAAAATTTTACACAAGTCTTCATATCGCTATTCTACAACTGGCTACCAAGTTGCAATTCGATCGAGTCTATATTTTTTGAGTAATCGAGGAAATATTATTCCCGATGGGTATAACTCCGAAACCGTTGCGCCGATTATGGCCAACAGCGAACTTGACTGTCCCATTCAGATGTGAAACCTATCCTGAAAATTGTAAGTCCCTATCTCCTTTCGTTCGAGAGTTGTCGAGGCACCGATCACCCATCCAGCTACTCAACTCACACAATGCTGCCCGGATCTCCGAAAATATTGATCCGGTCATGTTCGAACTTGGAACGTGGTAGTAGAGTTAGGTTCTGAAGGTTCTCGCAAAATTTCAGCGACGACGGATGAATAGTTTCTGATATATAGAATTTTTTCCAATTATTGCCTATGATTTTTACAACTAATAACCATGTTTGAATTGGATCGGTATTGTATTTTTCGAGTTATTGAGGAAATAACAACCAAATTTCAGATGGGTATAACTCCGAAACTGTTATGCCGATTATGTCTATACACAAACTCATATGGCGCATTCAGATTCTCAACCTAACCTGGAAATTTCAAGCCGCTGTCTCTATCCGTTCTTTATCGTGACGTGAATAATAGTTTTTAAAACTTTTCTAGCGATAAGATTCTCATAAAATTCCACAGACGTCCTTATGTTTATATTCTACAACTACTCACTAAGTTTCAGTTCGATCGGATTAGTATTGGTTGTAGACAAAATAATTACTCGGAAACCATTGGGCCGATGATTCCCATTGAGGAGCTTGTCCGTGGTATTCGGATGCGCCACCTATTCTCAAAATTTCAAGTCGGTATCTATTTCCGTTCTCAAGTTATCGTGGCAACGGACGGCCGGCCGGACAGAATCAAATTTGACCTCGAATTCTTGATCAGGGAGTCAAACTCAATCATTTGAGACCATTTTCGGAGAAAAAATCGAAAATTACAGACATTTGGGCAAAATGCAAACGCGATGTTCCCCAGAACATAAGCGCAAAAAAATTTGTTGATCCCGCTGATAGCAGGCAATCCAACGTTCAAGCAGGACAACGTCTATACGGTCCGCTAGTATTTTATAAAAATACTCTTTCGCAACACCTTGAAAACTCAAATCTTACTATGAATCTAGATTTCATAATTAAACAAGTACGTGTCATACTCGTACTGCGAAGGGGAGCACTACACTGCCGGAAATACAATATGTGGATCTCGTATACAGGGTCTTTCACGAGGAACCTGACCCATATTTATACGGGAAACTACTGAACGTATATTCATGAAATTCAGCACTTATAAGAACTTCACGATGCTGATGAAATCTAAAATATTTTCAAGGTATGAGCACCTCCGGTTTTTCCGGAAATAGATTCTTTAGAAAATTTCAAGTTATTTTGATGTAACATTTTTCAGTTTTGGTTGGAAAATTCTCTCTGAGCGGGAAAATTCGAAAAAAAATCGAAAATAGAGCTCCGCTGAAACAAGAATAACTTCGAGGTTTTTGGATGGAAAATTTTCATTTTGAGGATTTTTCAAGATGTAAAATTGATGTATCCACTTTAAAAATCGAAATCGCGATTCATGATACAGGGGGTGAAAAAATCGCTTTCAAAGTTAGGGATGCCAAAATCGTGAAAAATCAATTTTTTCGAATTAGAACCCCATTTTTTTATGGCAGATATTGAATCTACGTTAAAAAATAATGTGAGTGTATGCATCACACCCTTGCCCTAAAGTGGATATTTTCTGAGTTATTCACAAAAAACTGTTTTTCGTCTTGAATTTTCAGCTATTTCTTTTCCCTTCACGCCAAAAAGATGAAATTTTCAGGAACTGTTACTTGAACCATGTTTTAGATTTTACTACCCTAATATGCAAGAGAAAAAAGTAACAGGTTGTTCCTAAATAGATGGCGAATTTTGATTCGAATTTGTATCGGAAACCTCTTTATTTCAACTAATCAGCCATCGGTTTTCTCTCCAGTGATAAATAAATAATTCCTTATGAACCATATGCAAAACTTACCATGTTTTACATTCTTTTTTTTTAATGATAGATATCATTAATTACATCTGCCAAATTCCTCTTTATTCAGTAGCATTTTGTGTTTACTATTAATTTGGTGATAATTCGTATTAAGTTATAAAATCGATCACTATGCCTAATTTTACCAATGAAGATTATTTAAATCTCATTCTACTTCATGGAGAATGTAATAAAGTTGTAGATAGAACGATTCGACTGTTCATTGAGAGGTGTCCTGACCGACCCAGACCAACGAGAGATACCATTAACAGAACCATGACAAACTTGAGAAATGTCGGATCTTTCGTTAAGAAAACTATACACAGAGAAAAAAGTGTAGTAGAAGATGAGAACAACGAAATTACAGTTCTTGCATATTTTCGTGTGAATCCTCAAAATTCTCTCAAAGATGCCGAGATTGATCTGGGATTATCTCAATCGAGTGTTTGGAGAATATTAAAAAAACATAAAATGCACCCATATAAATTCAATAGGGTACAGCATTTGAAGGAACCTGATTTCGTCAGGAGAACAGAGTTTTGCGAAGCTATGATGATTCGATTTCAAGAGAATGAAAACTTTTTGGACTGTATAATTTGGACAGATGAATCTAAATTCACAAAGAATGGTTCTTTCAATAGGCATAACAGTCATTATTGGGATGAATAGAACAACCACCACTTCAGACAATGGAACTTTCAAGAGACCTGGAGTTTCAATGTTTTTTGCGCCATCAAAAATAATGCAATTCTCGATGTTCACATTTATGATGGGACTTTAACTGGTAAGATAGAACACTACACATATTTGCATTATTTAAAGAATGTTCTCCCTTAGGAGATAGATATTCTGACATATTGACTCAAATAATTGAGCCGCTAGTACAGAACCATAATGACTTATGGTATCAACAAGATGGCGCGCCTCCACACAATTCACTCAATGTGTCAAATATCGTCTACAGGCTATTTGAAGATCGATGGTTGGCGAACAATGGTCCACATCTTTGGCCACCACGTTCTCCCGATTTAACTCCTTTAGACTATTATGTTTGGGGTAGGATAAAAAATAAATATTGTCTACTCAACTCCCCTGACTGATAAAGAGGACTGCATAGAACGAGTCAGAAATGCGTTCAGGTTTGTTTAGATTTTTAGATTCATAGTTTTGAAACTCAATTTGGTTTTTAAACACTTTTGCAGATCTCTTCCTCCCGATGTAATAAGAAGAGCAACGCACGAAGCATTCCTGAGACGTATAAATAAATGTCTAGAAATTAACGGTCAAAACTTTGAGCATCTTCTCTAGTTATAACTGCGAGAGATTGCCATGGTTCTTGTCGGTTTCAAGAAGGGGTGAAAAATCTACAGCATGGTTCAAATAACAGTTCCTGAAAATTTCATCTTTTTGGCGTGAAGGGAAAAGAAATAGCTGAAAATTCAAGACGAAAAACAGTTTTTTGTGAATAACTCAGAAAATATCCATTTTAGGGCAAGGGTGTGATGCATACACTCACATTATTTTTTAACGTAGATTCAATATCTGCCATAAAAAAATGGGGTTCTAATTTGAAAAAATTGATTTTTAACGATTTTGTCATCCCTAACTTTGAAAGCGATTTTTGCACCCCCTGTATCATGAATCGCGATTTCGATGCTTAAAGTGGATACATCAATCTTACATCTAGAAAAATCCCAAAAATGAAGATTTTCCATCCAAAAACCATGAAGTTATTCTTGTTTCAGCGGAGCTCTATTTTCGATTTTTTTTTCGAATTTTCCCGCTCAGAGAGAATTTTCCAACCAAAACTGAAAAATGTTACATCAAAATAACTTGAAATTTTCTAAGGAATCTATTTCTGCAATAAAAAATGGTGTTCTAATTTGAAAAACGGAAGTTGACGTCATTTCCGGAAAAACCGGAGGTGCTCATGCCTTGAAAATATTTTAGATTTCATCAGCATCGTGAAATACTTATAAGTGCTGAATTTCATGAAAATACGTTCAGTAGTTTCCCGTATAAATATGGGTGAGGTTCCTCGTGAAAGACCCTGTAGATCAAGCGCAATTAACCGAGTGTTAAGTGTAAGCGACATTAGTTGAATTCAAGCGATGAACCAAATGTTCTTGCTTATTTGCGGTTAACCGTATTGGTTTTATGCCAAAGGATAATCTGACGTCACATGAAATATCCAGCGTTTCTGTCGCTTGAATGCATTGGTTTTAACAACTACAGAACGCAAATCCTATCTTCGATGCGAAAACTAACGTATTTTCAGTTACTCGTTCTGGTTTGGAATCCAGCAGTCAGCACAGATTTGAGTTTTCGAATAGAGGAAACAGGAAGCAAGAAAATATGAATGAAGAAATATTATTTAAGGAACTTTTCAGGGCGGGTTTCTCAATTGCGAGTAACCCAAGTGTTATGCGTTCAAGCTAAATACGAGCGTAACTCGCAACCTTGATTTAACTACCAATTAAAAAACCGAAGCTCAATAATTGCCTGTGCTATGATACTGTCTTACCGCATCAACTACTATGCCGACATAAATCACAAGGTCCCATCGCCTGATATCAATTGAAAAAGAACTGAAAATAATGGCACCAACAAATATCGAGGTGGAACCCTGACTGCATAAGTGTGAAGACATACAGTTTCGATATCCTGCACTTGCACATTATAATCACAGCCCTCATAATTGGGGGAAATACAATAAATGTTTTTAATGCTCTTGTTTTGAGCCACTTCAGTCATTCAGTATTTCCATCTGTTTCGATGAACCGTTCATTTATAACTAACTACTCCACAGGTGGGTTAAGAGGTGAACGCGAAATTTTGGTTACGGTTGAGATCAGTTCACAATTCATGAATTCATTGAATCCAAACCAAAGGAATTGGTTTATACCACTCTGGTGTGGTTACACTGGTAACTCGCATAAAATTAATTTTTAAATAATTTACAATAATTGTTAAATTGATTTAATATATACCATTGCGTTTCCGTGACATTTTTTTTTCCTAATCCTACTTTCTGTACTGAAGAGTTGACGTTGAAACCTGTAAATTCGTTAACAAAGGTGAAAATACGAAATCATTATTCTTTTTTGCGCGCTTCTTCCGCAAGGAACAGCGTGCTATCATTTTGTCCGGAAGTCTGTATTTTTGGAATTTTTCGCCGAAAATGGTCTCGAACGACTGAGTTCGACTCACTGATGAATAATCCGGAATCAAATCGAATTCTATTCATCCGGCCGTTAGCACGATAACTATCGAGAGGAATGAGTTGGAGAGTTGAATATTGCAGTGTACGTTTGGAGCGTAAATACCACGGTTAATAGTTCGTTAATGGGAGAAATACACTTTTCTAGTGAAAAAAACCTGAAAGAAAAAAGGTTAAAAAGCATTGGCAAGGGGTCAGTGAGCTTTGACGCGCATGCTATAGACATGATTATGATTATACTGATCTTCCTAGGTCTTTCCCAAGGGGATCCTCAGAAGCCCCTAGGAGCTTTTGAGACTAAGGAGAGTCAGTTGTGATCTTTGTCGACTTTGTTGCTGTATCCTTACGCCAGCTTAGGTACAGCACTGCTAATTTTTGACTCGACAGTGAATTGTGTCCAGTACCCTCTGACCTGATATCCGGCTTGCTCTATCCATTGAGCTTGAAATACTCATCATTCAATTCAAATTAGCCAACGGGAACAAGCGTGCCAAACTTACTTACTTTTCTATATTTTTTGTTTAGAATTAAATTTTGCATCAGAATCCAAAATAGCGCACACGAGTATCGTATGCATACCGTAAGAGATACATCATTTTATTGAGAATAAATCTATTGGATAGCTTTCTAGAAGCGGAAAGTTCGTAGAAATTAGTTCTTCAGAAGAATACAAATATTTATTTTAAATATGATCACCTTCACAAACCACCTTATCACTCCTGCTCAAAAACCGCAAATATTGAGTCGTATCTACCCATGATGTATTTATCATTAGATCTATAATGTAATCCTCTGGGAACACTTTCTTACAAAAATACAAGAATACAGACATGTAGACAAAACTATTGCACCCTGGTACAAGCACGTAAGAAGGTTGATATTTTGTCGCTTGAAAATATAGCTCAATATTTTTTTTTATAATTAGTCCGCAGTATTTTTCATATTCTATACAGGGTGATTCACGAAGACCGTTCGTTAGAATATTTCAAAGAAAGAAATTTTATAGTTAAGTTTTGTTAGGAGAGATGAATTCATGGAAAAAATTTTAGATTCGTTCGACTTCCGGTTTCACCGAAAATGATACCA
The DNA here is from genome assembly GCA_937662695.2 of Halyzia sedecimguttata. NCBI lineage: Eukaryota > Metazoa > Arthropoda > Insecta > Coleoptera > Coccinellidae > Halyzia > Halyzia sedecimguttata. The sequence continues at coordinate 16,269,042 of OW569415.2, forward strand.
ACTTTCGTTTTTTAAACATTGAATTCTAGATTTTTTTGAAATGTCACTTTATATATTATTCTCAGAAAATTCGTGTGAAATCTGAAAAACCCTTAAATTTTCTCAAATACCGCTTCATTCCAATGTTAATAACTAATAGATTCTTGCACGAAAATTCTTAATTTTCTAACTTCTATCTGAAAACATACCAATGCTTCTCCTTCGTTAATTAAAAATTCCATTGAACATACAGGGTGTTTCTATTTCAATATCAACGTCAGTCATGACAAAAACCTCAAAACTAATCAAATGAGAAACCATTTTTTTTTATTGCTCAGCTGGAATCTATGCTGAAAAATAGTGTATAAGTGTAATGCATACTACTGCTCTAAAATGCTTATTTCCTGAGATATTCGATAAAGTCTAATTTTCTTTTCAGGAATTCCCTGTTTTCTTTCATCAAAGAGTAAGGGTGAAAAAAACAATTGTATAATGATAAGTTTTCAATTACAAATGTTCGATGTGGTCGCCGTTTTCGTCAAGGCATTTCAAAAGACGTTCTCTAACGGATTGTGTTCTTCTTCTTGAAGTGCCTATCCTCTGTGGATGTTGGCCATCACGTTGGTCCAAATCACTCTTTGATTGTGTTGCTCTACGAATTTCAGCATGGTCCAAACTATCAAAAGCCGCATTGATTTTCAGATCCTGGCTATTCATAATATGATCATTATGAACGAATTCCTTCCACACGTCATTCCACACCGACCACATAAATAAAAATTGGTTCAAGCCCTGTGGACAGGAGCTTTCTGGCGCTCTGGTTCAAACAGACAAATTATATCTCCGAAAGTATTGGTTTCTCAGAGTTGGGAATTATATCAATGTATTCTTATGATAGAACTGCATCATAAAGGAGATTCAATTCAAATAATAGTTTATTTATCAAGATTAAATGAGCAATCTGAGAATGAGAACTGCACCATGGAAGAAATCAAATTAAAATAGCTTAAATGAATTTGACTCCTACTTATAGAACAGGATGAAATGTATGAGTATGAACACAGATCATATAATAAAGCTTAGAGAGAATAATTATAGCATTCTGTGAAAACATAGAAGTACGTACGATTCATTATTGAAATTTAGAAAAATCGAAAGTATTAGCTTGTTGGAGTTGAAAATGATATCAATGGATTTTAATGATGAAACTGCATCTTAAATAAAAATTACAGACATTTGGGCAAATTGATAAGCACTCAGTTCCGAGGAACTAGAGCGCCAAAAAGTCCCGCCTTCTCTCGTTCCGAAACCGAAAACCCGACAGCGTAGACACACCGGCTATCGGGCTCCTCGTACGATCTTGTCGATCTCCGGTATTAGAATAAAACGTCGGTACTTACCTGGGATATATATTCTTAATATTCACTTTTCGACATAAAATCGCCACATGGGGTTTATTTGACGGTTTTTTACCCTTGTCTCTCTAAGTCGATTTTGACGTTTCTCGAACCAACTATTAGCAAGGAATTAGTCTATGTTCAGTCTCAGGAAAATAAGTTGACATTATGACAATTCATACATAGAATAATTATATAATTCTGTGAAAACGTAGAAATACGATTTATTATTGAAATTTTGAAAAATCATATCTTCGAAAGTATTAGTTTCTTAGAGTTAAAAATGATATCATTGGATTCTTATGGTAAAACTCTTTATTGAAAAAAAATTAATTTGGAATTTGTTATGTAGAAAAAAAAATTTTTTTTTTACTCCGAAATCATCGGTCCGATTTCTTCCAATAACGAAGTTAGCCGAGATATTTATCTGCCAAACCTACTCTGAAAATTCTCTGGTTCATTCCATTCGAGAGTTATCGTGCCTATGGCCAGCCGGCCGGACAGAATGAATTTCGACCACGGATTCTTGATCAGTGAGTCGAACCAAATCGTTTAAAACCATTTTCATCGAAAAATTCGAAAATTACAGACATTTGGGCAAATTGATAAGCACTCAGTTCCGAGGAACTAGAGCGCCAAAAATCTAGGAGTGAGATCCAAAGAAGCCAAAGAATAGGACCTCTATTTCCCCACCAATGACCTTCGAATAAATCCGTTAGCTTGGCATCTACTCTTAAAATGGAATGAGCTGGTGCTCCATCCATTTGAAACCAACGATTATTAATTAGTGTCCGACCGAAACTGGTTTTTCAGCCGAAACCGAAACCGAAACCGAACTTTCGGCCAGGATCTCAGTTTCGGCCGAAACCGAAACCGAAACCGAAACTTTTTATTTCATACTGAAATCTACTGTATTTTTTACAATTTTATTTGCATATACATAGAAACAGTTAAGCAGTGTTAAATAAAATAAAAAGACAACTTTTTTGATATCCTTATTCATTATTTTGGTATTACCAAGTTATAAAAATAATTAGTCGTAGTATACAGGGTAATTCCAAATCAGACACGTCAACCTTGGAGGAGGTGTTAGTATGGATCATTTGCTGTGGTTTGAGCCATTTTTATTGATGACCAAAAATCAACAGTTTCCGAGATATTTGAGTTCTGGTTCTGGTGAAAAAGAATTAGTATGATTTGAAAGGGGATGTAAGAAGCAAATAGAAAAAAATAACGAATTCAATATTTTTTTGTTGCAAATGACTCGAAATTTCATTAGAAAATGTATTCATAAATTATGTTCCACCATTCCATATAGGCAAGCACATTATTGAAAGGTTTTTTTCTGGGTTTTCTCTCCCAAATATCTATAAAATAAAAATCAATTATTTTGTGATTTGCTTCTGCGTAAGAAACACAATATATTTGTCAGAAGCAATCAATTGAACAATGTTGCCTAACAAACAACAACGAAACAACATCAACGAAGAAACAACTATATCGTAACGTTTCGGAGTCTATATCAGACTCCTTCGTCAGAGGCTTAATGAAAATCTTTAGAATTTTTTTGTTGATAGTTATTGTGAAATTCTTGAATTATTGTGACAATTCTTGAATTTCACAATAACTATCAACAAAATAATTCTAAAGATTTTCATTAAGCGTCTGACGAAGGAGTCTGATATATACTCCGAAACGTTACGATATAATTATTTCTTCGTTGATGTTGTTTCGTTGTTGTTTGTTAGGCAACATTGTTCAATTGATTGCTTCTGACAAATATCTTGTGTTTCTTACGCAGAAGCAAATCACAAAATAATTAATTTTTATTTGATAGATATTTTTCAGAGTTTGGGAGAAAAAAACCGGAAAAAAACCTTTCAATAATGAGTATACCTCCCACAGTATCCTTTAATGATTACTTAAGGCAAGCACATGCCGTCTTTCTGATATCTTCAGTTGTTATTTTCCACCTGAAATTTACTCACGCTGTCTTTTGATACACATTCACTATTTTATATGCCGGACATTCAAAAGGTTGCTTATAAAAAATCTGCTGAAACGAAACTAGTTATGCAATCTAACGAAATCTTTTATAGAATGAAGAAGGAATTTGGCAAGTTTTTAATTAATTTTGGCATACAAAATTGTGAAATTCGAAAGTGCAGACAAATTGATATTAGAAATTGATTTTTCATTTATTCATATACCACATTTCAAATCATACTAATTCTTTTTTTTTTTCTCAACCTCTTATACAGCATAGTTTGGTTTTTTCGTACATATCATATCCGTAGAAAAAATTGACGAAATATGAACTAAGTTCAGAAATCTTTTAAAAATCACCCGAACTCCAAAAACTGTTGATTTTCGGTTAATAATAAATATGGATTAAACAAGAGCTAATGAGACATACTCGCTCCTCCTCCAAGTTTCACGTCTTATTTAGAATCACCCTATGTAATCTATATAATAATCATTAAAGTGAATTCTCATGAATTCTCAGTCTTAACAAAGATAGATTATAATAACTTGTACGACAGTTATGTATACCTACTTTTAACTCCTGGCCAAAGGACCAGGATAATTCACGAACAGTCAAGTTTCGGCCCGGCCGAAAGTTTCGGCCATTTTTGGCCGAAACCGAAACTAAGGCCGAAACTAGATTTCTTGGCCGAAACTGGCCGAAACCGAAACCGAAACCGAACTTTCGGTCGGTCACTATTATTAATACAATGTATTGGCAAATCATACAGAAATTATTACAATACTTTGCTTAGAATTCTCAAAAAATGTACACTATTCAAGTTTTCATCGTACATGTAATAATGAGCCTGATTGTCCATAAGTAAACACAACACATTAATTCTGAATTTTAATTGGTTCTCAACTTCCATTACTGCTCGAGGATTCTCTCGTGCCAAAAATGTCGATTTCTTCTAGTGAAAATTCCCTGTTGACAAAATTTTGCCTCGTATGTTCAGATGATTTTCCGTAAGAAATCAGGATCTTCTTGGAGCCTCTTTATAAATCCTTCACATAAGGCAATTCTGAGTGCATAATCTTCTGGTTGCAATTTCTGTAGCCTAATGAATTTAAAAGGATGTAGTTTGTGGCTAGAATTTTCTGTATGGAAGCGTAAGAAATTCCTAAATCAGCATATGCCAATGTGATGGACATACGAAGATAAGCATGGAAATATTCTAGCCTAGAGTATCAATTTAATTCTCTTCATTTTCAGAAATCGGTTTTGCTCTAACATAAGGTCTCACTACGTTTCCATGATTCAGAAAATTTCTCTTCGATCTACTGAATTTCCCTTTGGTCATTTGGGATCGAAGTCGTAGATAATATCGTTGGAATAACGTTCCATGACGAAAAATAATTCTTAGCTTCTTAACGATAGTAACAATTGAAAAGCTCTGACAAAGAATTGTAAAAATACAGTTGAAAGATAAAGTGGATATCCAATATGCTGAGAATTTTGTGTGATCGAAAATAGAATACCTACGTTTAACATAATGCAATCCCTTGGCATGAAAAACACGGTGGCCATAGGAAAGTATTTAGTCAAGACAAAAACCTCAAAACTTATTTTTTTCAAATAAGAACCCATTTTTGTTATTGGTCCGCTGGAATCTACGTTAAAAAATTGTTTATTTCTTATAATATATACTACTGCTCTAAAATGCTTATTTCCCGAGATATTCGGTAAGTAAAGTAGTAGTATGTGTTATAAAAAATACACTATTTTTAACGTAGATTCCAGCTGACCAATAAAAAAAATGGGTCCTCATTTGAAAAAAATGAGTTTTGAGGTTTTTGTCATGACATTGACATTTGACATTGAAATAGAAACACCCTGTGTGTTCAATTGAATTTTTAATTAACGGAGGAAAAGCATTGGTATGTCTTCTGATAGAAACTAGAAAATCAGGAATTTTCATGCAAAAATCTACAAGTTATCAACATTGGATTGAGGCCCTATTTGAGAAAATTTAAAGGGCTTTATCAGATTGGAGGATTTCACACGAATTTTCTAAGAATAATTTCTGACACATTACAACAATGAATTCAATGAGTAATCGGATTTTCAATGAAAAATTTGGTTCGGGCACTGACGTGAAGTCAGAAGCTTTGGATCGTATGTTCTATTGTCCATTTTCCTGTATTGAACACTCTTAATCGAATTCACCATGGTGAATTCTATTGTCTGTTTTCCTGTATTGGACACTATTTATCGAATTTACCATGCTAAATTGGATTAAGAATTTACGAATTTACGAAATTTACGAATTAACCATGGTAAATTCGATTAAGAGCGTTCAATACAGGAGAATGAACAATACAACATACGCGCAAGAGCTTCTGACTTCACGCCAGTGTTTGAACCATTTAAGTTAATAATTTTCTTTAAATTTTCTACTGATACGATTCTCATAAAATTTCACAAACGTCCTTAGATTTGTATTCTACAGCTAATCACCAAGTTTCAATTCGATCGGATTTGTATTGGTAGAAAACAAAATTATTACTCGGCAACCATTGGGCTGATTATGCCCATTAACGAACTTGTCCGTCGTATTTGGATGCGCCACCTAGCCTGAAAATTTCAAGTATATGGGTAAAATCAGTTGGGAATTTTTGAAGTCGTTCAGAGTGACTCTAAATGTCAGTGATTCACCAAAGTGTACAGTAGCCGATGGCAATATTTGTGAAAGTCTTGGATCAGTATGCGTTCCTATCGAACTTAAAGGCAATATTAAGATTATAGGGGTTTTGATTGTGCCAAATTTGAAACATTCATTGATATTGAGGCTATATATAAACTAGATTTGTGGAAGGTTATGGGTATAGTTTCGAACTTAAATCAGGATTGTTGTAAGTTATCTTGCGGTGAAGTAGAACAGAAGAGACCTGAAAATCTACTTTCTGATTTGACGGAAAATCAACACAAAATTTTAGAGGAATTCGTGAGAGAAAAGTTCGAATTAGAGGGTACTCGATTAGTATGTACGAATTTAGTCGAGATTGGCATAGAGACGAAATCGTCACCCATCAAGCAACGACATTATCCCTTCAATACTTGAATTCCAAAAGGAAATGTCGTTGCTCGTAAGGCCAGGAGGTTTTTTTTAAACCAGGTTTGGCCAATCCAAGCGATGATTATTCAGAACTTCAGATGTTCGAAGACCGCTACAGGACCCTAATTTAGGGCTATCATCTGCCATAGATATATGCTTCACTTTATATCGTATAAAAGAACGAAAAAATGAGCCGGAAAATATACGCTATAATTTATGTATGTCATCGTGACATACATTATTACTATCTTGGATAATTTGAAAGGAGCAAAATATCTTTTTTTCATTGATATCAAATCAGTTTATTGGCGGATACCTATTAAGTAACCTTGTAGAGAGTAAACCGCCTTCACCATACCCAAAAGGGGTTTGTTTCACTGTGGACGCCTTGGGGTTGAGAAATGAACCTGCTGTATGGCAAAAACTTATGGACCGTGTGTTAGGTCCTGACTTAGAGTCTTTTGCATTTGTGTATATCGATGATTTTATAATTATATCTGATACTTCCAAGAGACACATGGAGATACTCGAGAAGGTAACTCCCTATTATTTGAAGCCGGTCTTTCCGTAAACGAGTAGAAATGCAGATTTTGTAGATCAGAGCTTGGATATTTAGGTTATGTTGTCGATAAATTCGGACTGAGAGTCGACCCTGATAAGGTTAATGCAATTCTGAAAATCGCTCTACCTACCTGCGTCAAAGATGTTAGGTCTTTCCCAAATGCAACTGGACCCCCGATTGTGAGAAAGCTTTCAATTATATTAAACAACGCCCTATATGGGCACCTCTGTTACAGTGTCCAGATTTCCCTTCACCATTCATAGTTCAAACGGACTCAATAGGGAATCTTTGCTGAAAACCTCTTCTTTTAATAGCGGGAGGATTTGCATTGCAGGTATCTAGAAAATTCTCACGTTTTTAAAAGAAGAGTTTTTATCCAAAGGTACTCTAAATATATGGGACGGAGTCTTTAACGAACAATTAATTCCAATTCGAGTCGTGGCAAAGGTCGGCCGGTTGGCCGAACAGAATCAAATTTGACCTCGAATTCTTCATTAGGGGGTCAGGGAGTCGAACCCAATCGTAAGAGACCATTTCCAGCTTTTTCGAAAATTACAGACATTTGGTCAAAATGATTACGCGATGTTCCCCAAGACATACGCACAAGAATGAAAAGACAAGAGGGAAAAAACGAACAAATTAAAAATAATACATAACCTTTCAAAAATCCCCTCTCGCAAATATACTCCTCTGTAGCCGCATGAATCTCTTGAACAAGAGTCGCCTACGCTAGTTTTCAAAAATATTCACTCTTGTTCATAGAAATCCCTTCAATATTTTATTTCAAAGAGGAAAATGTTGAAGCTCCTAAGGCTAAGGGATCTCTTTCAAGACCAGGTCTGGCCAATCAAAACGATGATTATTCAGAACTTCAGATGTTCGAAGACCGCTACAGAACCATACTGTAGAGCTATCTTCTCCCATAGATTCGTGTTGTGAAAAAATGGGCCCGGAAATTTATGTTATAATTTAATATGTCATCATGACATTCATGGTTTTGAAGGTTCTCGCAAAATTTCAGCGATGTCGGACAACTGCTTTATGATGAATTTTTTTTCAATGCATTTTTTTTTAATTTTCTAGTAATATGATCTTCACGAAATTTTGTAAAAAATTTTGCGTCGACATTCTAGAACAAATTGCCATGTTTGAATTGAATTGGCATGGTATTTTTTGGATTATTTAAGAAATACTAAGCAAATTTCAGATTAATGTAACTCCAAAACCATTTGGCGCATTATGCTAACTAATGAACTCAAATGTCGCATTCAGATACACCATCTACCCTGAAAACTTACAAGTCGCTATTTATTTCTGTTCTCAATACATAATATTCTTTCGTGATTTTTTTTAAATTTTCTACTGGTACGGTCCTCAAAATATTGTACACACATATTCATGTCGATATTCTACAACTAGTCAGCAAGCTTCAAATCGATCGAGTCTATATTTTTTTAGTAATCGAGGAAATAATATTCCAGGTGGGTATAACTCCGAAACAGTTGGACCGATTATGGCCAACAGCGAACTTAACTCTCCCATTCAGATGCGCAACTTACTCTGAAAATTGCTATCTCGTTTGAGAGTTATCGAGGCAACGGTCACCCATCCAGCTACTGAACTCACACAAGGCTGCTTGGATCTCCAACAATATAGATCCTATCATGTTCAAACTTGGAACATGGTAGAAGAGTTAGGGTCTGAAGGCTCTTTCAACCATGTCGGATGGATAGTTTCTGATATATAGAATTTTTTTCAACTTTCTAGTAATACGATCCTCACGAAATTTTTCAAGAATTTTCGTGCTGCCATTCTACAACTAATAACCATGTTTGAATTGGATCAGTTATGAATTTTCGAGTTATTGAGGAAATAACACAATTCAGATGCACAAGCTAACCTGAAAATTTCAAGTCGCTATCTCTTTCCGTTCTCAAGTTATCGTGACATAAATAATATTTTTGCGCGTATGTTCTGGGGAACATCGCGTTATCATTTTGCCCAAATGTGAAATTTAATTATGTGGTGCCGTCCAGCCGTCCGGATGTTGCCACGATAACTTGAGAACGGAAAGAGCTAGCAACTTGAAATTTTCAGGGTAGGTGGCGCATCCCAATATGACGGACAATTTCGTTAATGGGTATAATCGACCCAATGGTTTCCGAGTAATAATATTATTTTCAACCAAAATAAATCCGATCGAATTTAAACTTGGTGAGTAGTTGTAGAATATAAACCTAAGCACGTTCGTGAAATTTTGTGAGAATCGTGACACTAGAAAAATTTTAAAAAATTATTAAAAAATATTATTTATGACACGATAACCTGAGAACGGAAGGAGATAGCGGCTTGAACTTTTCAGGTTGGCTTGTGCATCTGATTGCGACATTTGAGTTTGTTTTTAAGCATAATCGGCCAAACGGTTTTAGAGTTACAGCCATCTGAAATTTGGTTGTTTTTTGTTCCTCATTAACTCGAAAAATACAAAACCGATTGAATTCAAACATGGTTATTAGTTGTAGAATGCCAACGTGAAAATTCCTGCAGAATTTCGTGAGGATGGTATAACTAGAAAATTTCAAAAAAAATTATTGAAAATAATTGAAAACAAATTCTATATATCAAAAACTATTCGTCCGGCATGGCTGAAATTTTGGAAGAGCCTTCAGAACCTAACTCTACTGCAGAGTTCCAAGTTTGAACACGATCGGATCCATATTGTTGGAGAACCGAGCAGCCTTTCGTGAGTTCGGTAGCTGGATGCGTATGTTATGTTGTCTATGGTCGTATTTTTGCGAGAACCTTCAAAAATATGAATGTCATGATGATATATTTTTGCGCGAATGTTCTTGGGAAAATCGTGTTATTTCATCACAAATCTATGGGAGATGATAGCCCTACATTAGCGGTCAGATCTGGTTTTGAAAGAGATCCTCCTTGGGAGGAGGCAACTAAATATTGAAGGGATTTCTATGAACAAGAGTGAGTATTTTTGAGAAATAGAGAAGGCGATTCTTCTTCAAGAGATCCATGTGCCTTCAGAGGAGTATATTTGTGAGAGGGGACTTCTGAAAAGTTATGTATGATTTTTAATATGATATCGCTGAAATTTTGCTGAAGGCTTCAAAACTTAACTTTAAATTAACCACACTTTCTGATCTTGTAAGGTTAGAGGCTCATTTGTGGATATTAAATCTCGTGATGGGTAGAGAGGAATTTTAGGCCAGTTTTTCTATCACTAATGAGAATATATCTTTATGTTTCACCTCATCACCTTTAGATCTATCAATGGGCATTTATTGGTTAAGAATAAGTAATTGAATATTACTGGAATTCAATTAAATTTCATTCAATATGTTAGTAACTAAATTAATAATTTTCTTTACTTATTATTTAAATATGAAATTAATTCCAGAAATATTTTTCAAGAATAATTATGTATTCTTCTCCTAAAGAAGAATTGAAGGTAGGCAATAATGTGTTAATTTTTATATCATTGCTTTCTATCCTGACTTCATGAAAAAAAAATTGGTGCAAGCACTGACGTGAAGTCAGGAGCTTTTGCGCGTATGTTCTATTGTCCATTCTCCTGTATTGGACACTCTTAAGCGAATTTACCATGGTGAATTCTATTGTCTATTCGATTAAGAGTGTCCAATACAGGAGAACAGACAATAGAATTCACAATGGTAAATTCGATTAAGAATGTTCAATACAGGAGAATGGACAATAGAACATACGCGCAAAAGCTCCTGACTTCACAAAAAAAATTGGTTCAAGCACTGACGTGAAGTCAGGAGCTTTTGCGCGTATGCTCTATTGTCCATTCTCCTGTATTGCACACTCTTAATCGAATTTACCATGGTGAATTCGTCCAATACAGTAGTATAGACAATAGAATTGACCATGGTAAATTCGATTAACGTGTCCAATACAGGAGAATGGACAATAGAACATACGCGCAAAACCTCCAGACTTCACGTCAGTGCTTGAACCAATTTTTAAATATTTTTTTTTAAATTTTATAGTGTTACGATTCTCACAACATTTTACAAACGTGCTTAGGTTTATTTTATAAATATATTTATATTATACAGTAATGGTTGAAAACAAAATTATTACTCGGAAACCGTTGGGCCGATTATGCCCATTAACAAGCTTGTGGTAGAATGGACAATAGAGCATACGCGCAAAAGCTCCTGACTTCACGTTAGTGCTTGAACCAACGTATTGTACGCGCCACCTACTTTGAGAATATCAAGTTCCTACCTCTTTCCGTTCTCAAGTTATCGTGGCAACGGCCGGCCGGACAAAATCAAATTTGACCTCGAGTTCTTCATCAGTGAGTTGAACCTAGTCGTTTGAGACCATTCTCGGGAAAAAATTCGAAAAGTATAGACAGTTATACAAAATGATAACGCGATGTTCCCCAGAACATACGCGCAAAAACTGGGTATTATATTTAATAACTACAAACAAGCACTGACGTGAAGTCAGAAGCTTTTGCGCGTATGTTCTATTGTCCATTCTTCTGTATTGGACACCCTTAATCGAATTTACCATGGTATATTATGTTGTCCATTCTCCTGTATTGAACACTCTTAATTCGAATTTACCATGGTAAATTCGAATTAAGTGTTTAATACAGGAGAATGGACAACATAATATACCATGGTAAATTCGATTAAGGGTGTCCAATACAGAAGAATGGACAATAGAACATACGCGCAAAAGCTTCTGACTTCACGTCAGTGCTTGAACCAATTTTTTGTTTTCGTGATTTTTAAAAATTTTCTAGGGGTACGGTACTTAAAAATTTTTTTTTTCATCATTTTTTTCAAATTTTCTATGGGTACGGTTCTTACGAAATTTTAAACACGTCTTTATGTTGATTTTCTACTACTAGTTACCAAGCTTCAATTCGTTCGAATATTTATTTTTTGAGTTATCAAGGAAATAATATTCCAGGTGGGTATAACTCGGAAACCGTTAGACCGATTATGCCCAAAAACGAAATCAATTCTCCCTTTCGGATACTCAACCTACCCTGAAAATTGCAAGTCCCTATCTCCTTTCGTTCGAAAGTTATCGAGGCAACGGTCACCCATCTACTGAACTCGCACAAGAATGCTCGAATCTCCAACAATATTTAACCGATGATATTAAAACTTGAAATTTGGCAGTAGAGTTAGGTTATGAAGGCTCTTGCAAAATTTCAGCAATTTCAAACGAATAGTTACTGATATATAGAATTTTTTTTTTTTATTTTCAATGATTTATTAAAAATTTTCTACAAATGCTATCCTCACCAAATTTTGCAAACATTTTCGCGTTGGAATTCTACAACTAATAACCATTTTTGAATTCAATCGGTTCAGTATTTTTCGAGTTAATGAGGAACAAAAAACCACCAAATTTCAGAATATTTCAGATGGCTATATCTCTAAAACCGTTTGGCCGATTATACTCATAAACAAACTGAAATGTCGCGTTCTGGTGCATATCCTAAGCTGAAAAATTCAAGCCGCTATCTCATTCCGTTCTCAAGTTATCGTGACAACAAAAATATTTTTTAATAATTTTTTTAAAATTTTCTAGCCATACGATTCGCACAAAATTTCACAAACGTGCTTAGGTTCATATTCTACAACTACCCACCAAGTTTCAATTCGATCGGATTCATATTGGTTGAAAACAAAATTATTACTCGGAAACCACTGGGCCGATTATGCCCATTAACGAACTTGTCCGTCGTATTGGGATGCGCCACCTACCCTGAAAATTTCAAGTCGCTAGTTCTTTTCGTTCTCAAGTTATCGTGGCAACGGCCGGACGGCCGGACAGAATCAAATTTGACCTCGAATTCTTCATTGGGGAGTCGAACTTAATCGTTTGAGACCATTTTCGTCAAAAAATTCGAAATTTACAGACATTTGGGCAAAACTATAACGCGATGTTCCCCAGAACATACGCGCAAAAAAACGATAGTTGTTATCATTTCCGGTGAAACCGGAAGTCGAACGAATCTCAATTTTCTTCCAAGAATTCATCTCTCCTAACAAAGCTTAACTATAAAATTTCAAGTGTTTAACTCGAGTCTTTCTTTGAAATATTCTAACGAACGGTCTGTATATCTGTTTATGGGAATTCAGAGATTCTCTCAAGGTTTACAACGTACCTACACTTGTAAAATCATTATAATCAGATGAAAGTTTTTTTCACGAATAACCTTAAGCCTGCTTCTTACATGAATATGAATGCTGATAATACGTCATAAGAGTTGTCTTCGTCGGAAATCATTATTTGTTTTTTTCCTTGTACTTCCTTTTTTTTTGTTGATAAATTTGAATAACTGGTTCGGTAGCAGTCTTTGAAATTTGCAGATTAATGAAATGTTTCATTTATAATTGGTACTCGATGAAAACCCACCACACAATAGAAAGATTTAACTTCGAACCATAGACTTCATGAATTGGTATTATGTGTATGCTTCAAATACTTTGATATAATATTTCTTCTCATCAAGAGGGTTTTCTAGTTGAAAAATCTTGCAATATTGCGTGCTCGCATCAGCGCATTAGAGTTTTGCCAAATGTCCGTAATTTTCTATATTTGCACACATGTTCCAGAGAACAACATGCTATCACAACTTTCGAACAGAAATAGATAGCAACGTGAGATGTTCAGGGTAGGTTGTGTATCCGATTGCGTAGGTTGAGTTCCTTAATGGGAATAAACGGCCGAACAGTTTCGCAGTTTTACTCGTCTGAAATATTATTTTCTCAATAAATCCATATCCTATTGAATTACAGCTCGCAGAATGCCAATGAGCAAATTTTTGCAGAAATTTTTTCTATAAATATTTTATAGAAACTTACGCTTACAAACTGAGTCGAGAAAACTTCAAAACAACTCAGCGACAAAGCTTTCTTGCTAACAGAGTTTTCAGCGACTGGAATATGGGCTTCCAAACTCTGTAGTGCAAGCTCCTTCTGTCAACGCATTCAAAAACAGATACGACGGATGGAAGTCAGCTCAGCTGGGAGGTCACTAAGATTCATCCAATAGTTTCAACATTTCAGTGCCGGATACAGTGATTCCCTTTTCTTTTCTCACATGCTTTTTTTGTCTTTCTTTCTTTCTTTTAGATTTCTCAATTTTTCATTTATACCAATTGTATTATTTCTCATTTTGAGTTAATATGTTTTTATACCTCAACTTTTATTCTTGTAATAATAATAATAATATTTCTGTCAGATTCAGCCAAAATTTTGCACAAAAGTTCAAGCCGCCATTTTACTATTATTGAGTACCTACCAGATTTCAGCTCGATGGGCTTTGCATTTTAGCAATTATTGCGAAAATAAAATTTCGAAGCGGTATCTATTTCTCTGAAATATTCATTCCTCAATAACTCGAAAAATAAAGATCCGATCGAATTTAAGCTTGGTAGTTAATTAATTGTAGAAGGCCCATGCGCAAACTTTTGCAAAATTTTGTAAGAAATTTCATATTTCAGATACTATCTGTCAGATTCCGCTGATATTCTGCACAAACCTTCAAGTAGAGAATTTGGAATGGACTAGCTGGACTAGCGGATTTCAGCTTGATCGACTTCGTATTTTAGGATTTAATTTGAAAATAAAATTTACAAGTGGTATCTACTTCTTCTGAAATTTCAAATTATGTAAATCTCAGAATTGTAACACCTCGATGGACAAGATGTTTGCGTGCTCGCCTATCGCGTAGGAGGTTCGGGTTCGAATCCGCGCTGAGAAAGTTCAATATTTTGAAATTTAAATTATATTAAAATTTCAATTCAGTTGGTGACCAATGCATTTTAATTACGAGTGAACGCTAAAGGAAGGCTTGACGGTTCATGCATTATGTCCTGAGGGTGCCTGATGCTTGAATAGACAATAGAACATACTTGTAAAAGCTCCTTACTTCAGGTCAGTGCTTTACCCAAATTCTTGAATATTCAATGACCCATTCAAAATGTTATTATCTTGATACACAGATCTCTAATAACAATCCATTTCATTCAGTAGTGTTCCATGCTACGAAATAGATTTTCCATAGATATTTTGAATGCAAGATAGAAGATATGGAAGCATTCTAGAAGATAGGAAAAACATGCAATTTTCCGGTGGTTTGAATTATTTGTGTTGTAACATGCGGAGCATGCTTAGAAAAAATCGTATTTTACACAAAATTATATATTACGGAAAAACATTTATTACTCACTCATGGTGAAGAATTATAATTTTTCGTCCGGTCATCCGACGGGTTTGCTGTCCGTTTATTAGGAAGAGAACTATAGAAGAACAAAATGTGGGGAAGCCCTGCGGACAGGAGCTGTTGCGCTCTTGTTCAAAACGTAGGTGTGTGACTCATCCCATATTGGATTTACATAACATCAGCAAATTATAATTAGAGTATTCTATGAAATAATAGAATAAATTGAAATTTTGAAAAATCATATCTCCGATACTATTAGTTTGTTAGAGTTGAAAATGATATCAATGGATTCTTATGATAAAACTGCATCTTTAAAAAATTAATGTGAAATTTGTAATGTATTTGTAATGTTTTTTTTTTTTGATTTTGCCCAATAAGGAACTTAAACCGAGATATTTATCTCCCAAACCTCTCCTCCTGTCAATTTGTGTCAATAAAATGAGATATCCAAATAATTCAAAAAGCTCACGTGAGGGCAGATTGCTTTAACGCGCTTGTTCAAGTTGACCAATGGGGATTGAATTATATCATAAACAAGCGCGAAAAAGTAGACTGGCCTCACGTTAGTGGTTTCTAAATTTTTCACAATTCTGTTTATAACGACGGTCTGATCTACGCCTCTTAGTTTTTACGTCGGTCGAAATATAAAATTATTGAACGAAGGCCTCTTCCGCTGCAAACATCGAAGCCAGTCGGTACCGTCTGAACGTGAATCTGCCTACCAAATCATTCATGCTATTAGGAAACTTATTTGAAACTGAACTCCATACCCTACGTACGATCCAAATTCAAATTCCGTAATCTGTGAACTTTCGTAACAGTCACACCAACTGCCATGATACAATACAAAAGTCACTTGGATGTATAATCCGAATTTTTCATTGAATTTCAACAGTATTTTACAAAACTTGCCTGAAATAGAGAAAATATCGTCTAATACTCGTTGCAGAAGGCAATTGCATCCGTATTTGAATATGAGTCCATTCTGCAACTTTTTTTAGAATATACTATTATAATATTTTCTTGGTTTGAGCTGTCTATGGATGTGGTCCACGATTCCACGAATACTTGATGTACACCGTTTAATAGTGAATAGATGATGCCTAAGGGAGCCCGAAAAGAACAATTGGATAAGGGCTAAGGCTCTTTGTTTCTGGGGAACAGGGTAATTTATTAATTCAGGCTGAACGTTTGGTAAGCGGAATTCTAATCGGGCAGGTAGTCGTCCCTGAACATCAAAATGTTCATTTAGACGATACCGAAAAAGTACAAATTGGACTCAGAAATTTTGATTTTTGCTTTCCTGGCTAATAAAATACCCTGTACATGAAATATCAATTCGTCGTTTAATCATCTGATTCTGCATTGATTTGTCCGCGTCCACTTTTTGCGCGTATGTTCTGGGGAACATCGCGTTATAGTTTTGCCCAAATGTCTGTAACTTTCGAATTTTTTGACGAAATTGGTCTCAAACGATTCAGTTCGACTCCCCAATGAAGAATTCGAGGTCAAATTTGATTCTGTCCGGCCGGCCGTCCTGCCGTCCGGCCGTCCGGCCGACCGTTGCCACGATAATTTGAGAACGAAAAGAGCTAGCGACTTGAAATTTTCAGGGTGGATGGCGCATCGCAATACGACGGACAAGTTCGTTAATGGGCATAATCGGCCCAGTGGTTTCTGAGTAATAATTTTGTTTTCAACCAATATAAATCCGATCGAATTGAAACTTGGTGAGTAGTTGTAGAATATGAACCTACGCACGTTTGTGAAATTTTGGGCGAATCGTGAGGCTAGAAAATTTTAATAAAATTATTAAAAAATATTTTTGTTGTCACGATAACCTGAGAACGGAAAGAGATAGCGGCTTGAAAATTTCAGGTTAGGTTGTGCATCTGAATGCGACATTTGAGTTAATTTATGAGCATAATCGGCCAAACGGTTTTAGAGTTATAGCCATCTGAAATTTTCTGAAATTTGGTGGTTTTTTTTTCCTCATTAACTCGAAAAATACTGAACCGATTGAATTCAAACTTGGTTATTAGTTGTAGAATGCCAACGCGAAAATGTTTGCAAAATTTGGTGAGGATAGCATTTGTAGAACATTTTTAATAAATCTTTGAAAATTAAAAAAAAAAATTCTATATATCAGTAACTATCCGTTCGAAATTGCTGAAATTTTGCAAGAGCGTTCATAACCTAACTCTACTGCACAGTTTCAAGTTTCAACACAATCAGTTGAATATTGTTGGAGATTCGAGCATTCTTGTGTGAGTTCAGTAAATGGGTGACCGTTGCCTCGATAACTTTCGAACGAAAGAAGATAGGGACATGCAATTTTTAGGGTAGGTTGCGTATCCGAAAAGGAGAGTTGAGTTTGTTTTTGGGCATAATCGGTTTAACGGTTTCCGAGTTATATCCACCTGGAATATTGTTTCCTTGATAACTCAAAAAATAAAGATTCGATTGAATTGAAGCTTGGTAACTAGTAGTAAAAAATCAGCATAAAGACGTGTTTAAAATTTTGTAAGAACCGTACCCCTAGAAAATTTGAAAAAAATGACGAAAAAAAAAAATTCAAGAACCGCACCCCTAGAAAATTAAAAAAAAATCACGAAAAAAAAATTGGTTCAAGCACTGAAGTGAAGTCAGAAGCTTTTGCGCGTATGTTCTATTGTCCATTCTTCTGTATTGGACACCCTTAATCGAATTTACCATGGTTAATTATGTTGTCCATTCTCCTATATTGGACACTCTTATTTCGAATTTACCTTAACATGATATTGTAAAATACAATTGTTATATAGTATTGCCGTTCAAAGAAAACCGTTCTAAAAAAAATTATAGAGAAATACAAAAACTGAAATTTTGCGAATTATTGTAAAAGTTTAAATATCATAGATTAATGAAATATAGCAGTTTTCTACATTTTATCCCTTGTTTTAATTAGTATTAACATATATAAATTAGGAAAAAATGATGCCGTACATTTTTATGCACACCATATCTTTTAGGCTGATGAAAGTGACGCTACAATTTTGAGGTTACTTTATGGCCATCTGATACAGTACGGTATCAACATAATTTTGAAGAGAACAATCTATAATATGATAAAATCACTATGACGTCTAACTGAACTGAAACGGTGTGTATATTATGTCCAAGAATTGAAACTGTCAATCCCAGTATCAACAGTTTTGTATAACTTTTTGGTTCAATATATACTTCAAACCTTATTGATACATACATATAATTGATTTGTTTCATTGTAATGATGTGAATAAATAAAACAATCATGTTTTAGAAAAATTCGAAATATTTAATGATAATAATAAAAAAAATGGCCATTTCATAAAAAAAAAATTCATAAATTTAATGATGATAATAAGAAATATGGTTTTTGTTTGAATTATTCTGTATCGGAATCCGTTGCTGAGTTGTTATCAGAATCAACGTCTTCATCGACGTCCGAATTATCTTCTCTCGGGTCCAAGCCGCGTACATCCGAATAAAATACGATATTCCCTACAAATGCTAAACGTCGTAACAGAACGTCGCTACAAAAATGTGCGAGTACTTATGATTGAAAAATTAAAAATAAAATTGCACATCTACATAATTCAAGTATAAATCGATAGTAAACAAACCCATATATGACATAGTTTCTAACTAGGAACCTAGAATCACGAAAAGACTGAAAATTTGTACAAGTAAACTATCTAAATGCCGTATAAAATAAATTTCACCTTACATTTCGTTATATAGATTTTTGATTTTTTCTATTTAATTTTTTTTTCCCTTTGAACCAACGAAAATGTACGGCATATGAAAAAATATTATCTATGCATAAAATACTTTCAAAATAAATTTATTTCATGTTGTGTCAAATCACCTGCTGGACTACGGAAAGAGAGGGGATTACAACCCTCGATTTTTTCCCCTTGTCGCATGATTTTTGTACGGCGTTGCGGAATAATGGATTAGAAGCAGTATTGAAATAGTATGACACAGATGCCGTACAAGATCAAATGACCAAATTTACCCTGGTAATTGTCAGAAAATAAAAAAAAAATCGACTTTGTGGACCACCATTTTTGTACGGCACTGCGCGTTTTCTTATTATTTTTCATGGATCTATCGGTGGTAAGAATGCCGTACAAAAATATGTGACCAAAATGTACTCACTCTACCTGTACTTTCGAATTCTCACCTGCACTCAGTTGGACAGCTTACAAGTGACGGCATAGTGCTGAATCTTATTATTTTATGCTCTTATATCGTTCTAGATAGGTCACCTGGTGGTTCAAATGACCCATAATTTTTTCAGCATGGGCCAGTAGTCTATACCCTAAAAACTGCAACTCGCTTTCTCTTTCCGTTCTCAGGTTATCGTGACGTAAATAAAATTTTTGCGCGTATGTTCTGGGGAACATCGCGTTATAGTTTTGCCCAAATGTTTGTAACTTTAGAATTTTTTTAAAAAAATGGTCTCAAACGATTAAGTTCGACCCCCCAATGAAGAATTCGAGGTCAAATTTTATTCTGTCCAGCCGGCCGGCCGGCCGTCCGGCCGTTGCCACGATAACTTGAGAACGAAAAGAGCTAGCGACTTGAAATTTTCAGGGTAGGTGGCGCATCCCAATATGACAGACAAGTTCGTTAATGGGCATAATCGGCCCAGTGGTTTCCGAAAAATAATTTTGGTTCCAACCAATATAAATCCGAACGAATTGAAACTTGGTGGGTAGTTGTAGAATATGAACCTAAGCACGTTTGTGAAATCTTATGCGAATCGTATGACTAGAAAATTAAAAAAAAATTATTGTAAAATATTTTTGTTAGCACGATAACTTGAGAACGGAAAGAGATAGCGGCTTGAAGTTTTCAGGTTGCGATGTGCACCAGAACGTGACATTTCAGTTAGTTTATGAGCATAATCGGCCAAACGGTTTTAGAGTTATAGCCATCTGAAATTTCGTTGTTTTTTGTTCCATCTGAAATTTTCAAAAATTTGGTGGTTTTTGTTCCTCATTAACTCGAAAAATACTGAACCGATTGAATTCAAACATGGTTATTAGTTGTGGAATGCCAACGCGAAAATGTTTGCAAAATTTGGTGAGGATAGCATTTGTAGAAAATTTTTAATAAATCATTGAAAATAAAAAAAAAGTTCTATATATCAGTAACTATTCGTTTGAAATTGCTGAAATTTTGCAAGAGCCTTCATAACCTAACTCGACTGCCAAGTTTCAAGTTTTAATACGATCGGTTAAATATTTTTGGAGATTCGAGCATTCTTGTGTGAATGCGGTAGATGGGTGACCATTGCCTCGATAACTTTCGAACGAAAGGAGAAAGGGACTTGCAATTTTCAGGGTAGGTTGTGTATCCGAAAGGGAGAGTTGAGTTCGTTTTTGGGCATAATCGGTCTAACGGTTTCCGAGTTATACCCACCTGGAATATTATTTCCTTAATAACTCAAAAAATAAATATTCGATCGAATTGGTGCTTGGTATCTAGTAGTAGAAAATCAACATAAAGACGTGTTTAAAATGTTGTAAGAACCGTACCTCTAGAAAATTTGAAAAAAATGACGAAAAAAAAAAATTTAAGAACCGTACCCCTAGAAAATTTTTTAAAAATCACGAAAAAAAAATTGGTTCAAGCACTGACGTGAATTTACCATGGTAAATTCGAATTAAGAGTGTCCAATACAGGAGAATGGACAACATAATTTACCATGGTAAATTCGATTAAGGGTGTCCAATACAGAAGAATGGACAATAGAACATACGCGCAAAAGCTTCTGACTTCACGTCAGTGCTTGAACCAATTTTTCATTAGAACGGCTCACAAACCGATCATTTTTGTCATGATGGTTCAGGGGGAACTCCTATTAATTGCCCAAATTTGACCGAAAATAGTGTCAAGTATTATGAAAAATTTTGCGATGATCGTATGTGTAGAATATTTTGAAAGCTCAGAAACTATCAATCAGATATTGCTGAAAATTTGCTTTTATAACCTTATTTTACAATTATTTATCAATGTTCTAGTTTTAAACTCGATCAGGTTTATATTGTTGAAAATACTGGGAAAAAATTTTCTTTTCCTGGAAGCCAAGCAGCATTGTGCCAGTTCAGTACCTAGATGAGTGACCGCTCTGGATATGATTTTGGACAAACTTGTCATAGCAGACTGACCTCACGACGGGCGTTTATTGATGCGTGAGGGGGAATCTTCGAAAGCAAACACTAATAAATTTTTGTCCATGAGAATATTCAAATCTTCGCAATGTTTGTTATAAAAGTTTGTTTCCAATATTTGAATTTGTTTCGTAGTTCTTGATACATCCAAAAAATATTTTGAATCAGAATTATATTTTATTATTTTTAATTTATCGGTATGCAATTAATAAAAGAGTGAATATCGATATAATAAACTTATATTTATTTTAACTTTCAAAATATATAACCTTGCATTGTTTTTTAACCCTTAAGTTCGATTTCAGGAAGATCTCATCATAGAATATTGATTTTACTAACGAGAATATTTGAAATAATACATATTGCAAAACAATATTGAGAGCGATAGTGGCACTCAAAAATTATGTTAATTCATAAAGAAAGAAGGCAAATGTTGCAGAATCGGTTTATATTAACGACGAATTGATATTTCATGTACAGGGTGTTTTATAAGACCTGAAAGTAAGTCCTGGTCTGTACTTGTTCGGTATGGTGTATGATGATGATAATAGCGGCCAATTTGGTGGTTAATTTGCTTGGAGGTTCGGGAGTTATGGCTAACCGAAAGTTCAGTCTGAATCAATAAATCAACCTGTATCTCAGAAAGGAAGAGCAGAAGCCCATATTTAATTGTTGTTTTCTGGCTCCCTAAGTACCATCTATTCACCATCAAATTATGTACGGTGATTCGTTAATCACCCTGTAAATTTGTGTTAACTTATAATAAGAAATGCCATGAAAAAATTCTACACGTCTACCTTGTTTTGAAGACATAAAATGCTACAACATTATTACTTTACTCACCCCTCGAAATATCCTATAACATAAAGGAAAATGTCTAACTGAACAACACCAAAACTCGAGAACAACTGGGAAGTCCTACTGAAAGAGCATCTTTATGTTCAACTTAATTCGGTGGGAATACCTGAACACCAATTAAACGGCGAAGGACGTAATGGTAATATATGGAATAGTAAAATGAGTGTATGCTTCGTATCGAAGTGATGGAAAGATTCTGTCTATCATTAGTAGCATACACTCAAAGAGAAGAGTCATCGAACATTGCTAATGGTAGGTATTCATTCTTCATTAATATGTTGTTGATTTTATCTTACACCTTAGTATTTCTTAAATGTTATTTTGCATATCAGGAACTACGCAGAACATTTTAATATCTACCTGTCCTATTAATTTCTCCCTATTGTAGACTACATAAATGAGATTTGAGATGCATAGATATTTTCTGATTCATAAAGGCTTTTCTGAATGAATATTTAATCAAACGTTTTATTCGTCCTTGGTGCGTCTAATTTCGAACACCGGCATCAGTTGTTGTTACCGCACTGACTACGAATATCAATTGTCGATGTACCAAAATCATAAAAGAATGAGATTTCTGCAGTTATTGAGGAAATAGTTAATATAACATATATTTATGTATAAGTATAATAACTATATTAATACTCTTTGTACTATATTATAAGTGAAATTTGACATAAGAGTGATATTTCAATCTTTTCGTTTCGACATTGCCATTGCCTAAAGCAAAATCAAAAACTGACTCCAATTTCTTATCATCCCAAGCTGATATTTGGTGCTTAAATTGGCTTATTTGTTTTTCGTGTGATTGATGGTTATTTGTGGTTACAGGTCAAATTTAAAAATCTTTGTTAATAACTGTGTGAAATACTCACTTCAATACTTTAGCTAATTAATCTCGCAATAAATAGTTCTTCATTATAATTCGAAACCCTTCAAACATTGATTACACTTCAATATAATATGTCGTGAATTTTATATTCACAAACAGCGTAATAATGAGTGGACTTGAAATTAATAACAAATGTCAAAGTGGCATCTCCTGGTCTCTGAGATCTGAGAATTGTCGATGTTTCAAACTAGTATTGACTACGTCAGGATATCCGCAAACTCCTAATGGACCCAATTGCAAATCTAAACCATCTAGTCACGTACCCACCTACAGAACAATTATCTATAATACAGCGTTCCAAAAAATAAACGTAATTCGTCAATAATTCTTGTACGAAGAATAAGGAAAATCCTCGCACCTGTCGATTTTTAATTTCAAAAGCAATTTATCCTGTGCTTTTTGCGCGTATGTTCTGTGGAACATCGCGTTATCATTTTGCCCAAATGTCTGTAACTTTTGAATTTCTTGACGAAAATGGTCTCAAACGATTTGGTTCGACACCCCGATGAAGAATTTGAGGTCAAATTTGATTCTGTCCGGACGGCCGTTGCAACGATAACTTGGGAATGGAAAGAGCTAGCGACTTGAAATTTTCAGGGTAGGTGGCGCATCCCAATATGACGGACAACTTCGTTAATGGGCGTAATCGACCCAATGGTTTCCGAGTAATAATTTTGTTTTCAACCAATACATGTCCAATCGAATTGAAACTTGGTGAATAGTTGTAGAAGATAAACCTAAGCACGTTCGTGGAATTTTGTGAGAATTGTATCGCACGAAAATATTAAAAAAATTATTAAAAAAAATGTTGTGTACGCGATAACCGGATAACGGAAAGAGAAAGCGATTTGAAATTTGCAGGTTAGGTTGTACATCTGAATGCGACATTTGAGTTTGTTTATAAGCATAATCGGCCAAACGGTTTTGAAGTTATACCCATCTGAAATTTGGTTGTTATTTCCTCAATAACTCGAAAAATATAGAAGCGATCCAATTCAAACGTGGTCATTAGATGTAGAATGCCAACGCGAAAGTTCCTGCAAAATTTCGTGAGGATCGTATCACTAGAAAATTTTTAAAAAATCATTGAAAAAAATTCTATATATCAAAAACTATTCATCCAATATCACTGAAATTTTACAAGACCCTTCAGAATCTAACTCGACTACTAAGTTCTAAGTTTGAACACGATCGGATAAATATTATTGGAGATTCGAGCAGCCTTGTGTGAGTTCAGTAGATGGATGGGTGACCGTTGCCTTGATAACTTTTGAACGGAAGGAGGTAGGGACTTGCAATTTTCAGGGTATGTTGCGTATCCGAATGGGAGAGTTAAGTTCGTTTACAGGCATAATCGGTCCAACGGTTCCGGAGTTATATCCACCTGGAATATTATTTCCTCGATAACTCAAAAAATATATACTCGATCGAATAGAAGCTTGATAACTAGTTGAAGAATATCGATATAAAGACGTATTTGAAATTTTGTTCTGATGTGAAGTCAGGAGCTTTTGCGAGTATGTTCTATTGTCATTGTCTATTCTCCTGTATTGGACACTCTTAATCGAATTTACTTCAATTCGATTAAGAGAGTGTCCAATACAGGAAAACGGACAATAGAATTCACCATGGTAAATTCGATTAAGAGTATATAATACAGGAGAATGGACAATAAAACATACGCGCAAAAGCTCCTGACTTCACGTCAGTGCTTGAACCAATTTTTTTTTATTTGATTTGTCGCACCCCCTACGCCCCGCGCCCCACTACTTCATTTTTTCAAACAGGAATATATGGATTGTGATACATCAAATGAAAGGTAATTTGATTAGATACCTATTCAGCGATGTAGCTAAGAGTAAAATTGTTTGTGCCGTTTTTGGCGCTCTTGTTCCTCGGAACAGAGTGCTTATCAATTTGCCCAAATGTCTGTAATTCTCGAATTTTTGGCTGAAAATGGTCTTAAACGATTTGGTTCAACTCACTGATCAGAAATCCGTGATCGGTATCGATTCTGTCCAGCCAGCCGTCCGTCCGGCCGTTAACACGATAACTCTCGAACGGAATGAGCTAGACAGTTAAAATTTTCAGAGTAGTTTTGAGGGATAAATATCTCGGTTAAGTTCGTTATTGGCAAAATCGGTCAGACAATTTCGGAGTAACGAAAAAAAAATTTTTTTTTACAATACAACTTTTGAATCCAAATTTTTGGGCGCATGTTCTAGGGGAACATCGTCCTATCATTTCGTCCAAATGTCTGTAATTTTCGAATTTCGAGCTGAAAATTGGCTAATAGACTAATTCGGACTCCCTGATCACGAATCCGGTGTCAGATTTTTGGGTGCCGTCCGGCCGGCCGGCCGGCCGGCCGTACTTCCGGCCGTAGGCACGATAACAGGAGCACCGAAGGTCCTATCGACTTCAAACTTTCAGGGTAGGTTTCTGATCAAAATGCGACGGTTAAGTTCGTTAATGGGCAAAATCGGCCGGACGGTTTAGGAGTTACAGACATTTAAAATTTTGAGGTTATTTCCCTGATATTTCAGGAACTAAAGAAGATGTTGAATCGAAACTTGGTAGTCAGTTCGAGGATATAAACGCGCAACTTTTGGCAAAATTCTGTTATGATCGAAATGTTGGTAATTTTTTTAAAAATATTTCTTTTAATTTTTTCGAAAAAAAAATTTTTTTTTCGTGAACTATTCATCAGATTGCAACAAAAACTTGTACTAACATCAATTGTAGTATTTTGCAACATTGTGCAAAATTTTGGCTCTATACAATTTCAATTTCTGGAGATATAAGACAAAATGTGTCAAATTTCCTGGGTCTCTCTCAGTATTTTCATCGATTATTCTATGAACTCTTTGAATTCCACCGAAAACAAATTCAAAGACATAAACATAAAGAATCAAGTCATAGTTTAGACGTCGAAAGAAGGACGATGTTGATCGACTTGAAAAGGTACCTATTTCAAGAAATGCAATAATGAAATGCTTAATTTATGGATATAATATTATCTAAGTATTGTTGGGATCGGGCAGTTGGAAAATTTTTTTATAAAAAAATTTGTACCGACGTTAAATCAAGCATTCTACACGAGTGTGCAAAATTTCAGTTCGATACGATCTCAATTCCAGAAGATATTGCTTAAAATTCACATTCCAGCGTGTTTTGACGTTCTATGGTCACAGAAAATCGTCACAAAAATCTATTTACCTCATTTGACGGCTGTTTGTCAAATCAATTAATTCCAATAATTGATGTCAGATTTCCTACATACCAAGTTCAAACACATTTTATTATATGGAAAACACTTATTATGATCACGTTCTACAGGAATTGATTCTAAATAGAAGCTAGATGAAGATTATTGTAATGGATAATTTGTGTTCCAGAATAATATTAAGGTATTCAACATGATACTGCTTTTTTTCTTTACTGGTCAGTACGGGCCACAAGGAAGATGAACATGCGCCCAATAGCTCCTGTCCACAGGGCTTGAACCAATTTTTTTAAGATGCAATTTCATCATAACAATCCATTGTTATCATTTTCGACTCTAACAAGCTAATAATTTCGGAGATATGATGTTTCAAAGTTTCAATAATACATCGTAAGTTCTATGTATTCACAGAATGTGAATACAGAATCTGTCTGTGTGACTATTCATAAATGTCATCTTTTCTAGCTATTAGAGATTGTCAATTCATATTTTTTTTTTCTTGGAAGCAAGCATTCGATTCTTGAATTTGTGAATATATATAAGACTGTTTCGATGTAGTTTATGGAGGCAATAGGAAAGAAGAACATAATGGAATCATCAAAAGAAATTAGTGTTCGTTGACCACTGAGGTTAATATTATATTTTACCTCCTGAAGTAGTGCTAGTGAGACATGTTGCTATATACAGTATTTTCATAATGTTGCAAGCAAAAAATTAGTGGAATATGGATCTACATTTGTGCATCAATAATTTTTTCTTGAGTTAAGGTTCATAATACAGAAAAGAATGTGTTAGGGGTATGAACTATAAAATTTCGAATTATGAAAAGAGGATAGCATTTTATAAATATATTTTGATCTATTAAAATAATTTGTTCGTAATCCAATACCTACTCCAATATTTGAAATAAGTGGACAATCTGCTATGATTGTCTCCAGCCTTGCTCTAGACATTTCGATGATACTTTCCTTAGGTATTTCGAGTTGTGAAAACTATGCACCGAGTGTGAGTTGCAACAACCCTTTTCACGAGTTTGAATCATTGCAGATTGCTCCTTTAATCTTGATAAATAAATTTAATGACAATTTTTAAGGCATTGTAGATTGCTCTTCTTTTTAAGTTAATTTTTGAAGCATTTTTCTTAAACGACACTTTTTTTAAATTAAATTTCTTTCATGATGCAGTTCTATCATAGGAATCCATTGATATAATTCCCAGCTCTGAGAAACCAATACTTTCGGAGATATAATTTGTCTGTTTGAACAAGAGTGCCAAAAAGCTCTTGTCCACAGGGCTTGAACAAATTTTTATTAAAAACTTAGGAAATAATTTACAATTTGTGAATGGAGATTACTGCAATCAGACCATTATTCTTTTACTAATTATTATCAAGGGAAATCCATAAATCCATGGATTTGTAATTTCAAAAGGTTGTTTTTAATTTGAAATCTCTCACCCCTTAAAGTCCACATCCCTCTACTGTTTTTTTCAAATTGGAATATATGGATAGTGATATATCAAATGAAAGGACATTCGATTGCACATTGATCGGTGTGACTGAAATAGTAATTTACGTAACAAGTCCGGAAAATAGGGTTTTTTTGGACGAATAGACAAAATTCTAGGACGAGAGTAAGCGAGTCCTTGAAGTCTATGAGTCCAAAAAAACCTTTTTCGGGCGTGTTGCGTACAATATTTTTTCGGCAACCGTGTAGAATAACAAATCAATGAGACGACACATTTCTTTTTTATATATTTTGATTCTTATTCAAATTAAACAGAACAGAAAATATAACATGTTAACTAATTTTATATGATCTGTCAGCCGTTTACTCAGTGCTATGGTAACTTCATTTATCAAAAATATACCTACCAAGATTTTCATATTTACAATGACCAAAACGATGTGATTCTACCGGCCTAGTCCGGGAAGTACGTACTTCCCGGACTAGGCCGGGAAATGCTTCTTTCTCAAAGAAAGAGCAACCGTCCGGGAAGTGCCCACTTCCCGGACGGTTGCCGAAAAAAATAATTTGTTAAGCTATTTTTGGCGCTCTAGTTCCTCGGAACTGAGTGCTATCAATTTGCCCAAATGTCTGTAATTTTCGAATTTTTCGATGAAAATGGTCTTAAACGATTTGGTTCGACTCACTGATCAAGAATCCGTGGTCGAAAATCATTCTGTCCGGCCGGTCCGACCGGCCGGCCGGCCGTAGGCACGATAACTCTCGAACGGAATGAGCTAGACAGTTGAAATTTTCAGAGTAGGTTTGGGAGATAAATATCTCGGCTAAGTTCGTTACTGGGCAAAATCGAACAGATGGTTTTGGAGTAACAAAAAAAAAATTTTTTTTACAGAACAAATTGAAAATTGAATTTTTTCAATAAGCAGTTTTACCATAAGAATCCAATGATATCATTTCTAACTCTAACAAGCCAATACTTTCGGAGATATGATTTTTCAAAATTTCAATAATAAATCGTATTTCAACGTTGTCACACAATAATATAATTATTCTATGTATGAATTGTCATAATGTCAACTTATTTTCCTGAGACATGTCATCATCTAATCAATCGAAGACTTGTGAGTGAAGTGAGAAATCTCAGTTGTTTGCTCCGAAATTAGTTTTTCTCAGAAAAGTCTTACATTTCGGAACGGAACATGAAGTAAGAGATCTGAGAGTAGTTAGACTGCTTTTCATCCATGGACATAGATATAACTCTCGAACGGAATAAGCTAGGTAGTTGAAATTTTCAGAGTAGGTTAAGGAGATGAATATCTCGGTTAAGTTCGTTATTGGGCAAAATTGGCCAGATTTAATTTGATTTCTTCCATGGTGCAGTTCTCATTCTCATGATTGCTCATTTAATCTTGATAAAAAAAAACTATCATTTGAATTGAACTTCCTTTTTTTTAAAAAATTTAATGCTTGTGGCTTTTACTTGATGCAAATCCATATTAACTCAATGAAAAATTATATACGATTTACACTTATTTATTCAATAATGTGACGCGTTTCGTCGACACAGCGACTTCATCAGACTACATCATACTAAATTCTTAACAAGTTATTATCTCCCTATACCTAGATGACATGGACACAGAATCATTTAAAACTAATTACATGAGAAACTTATTTAAAACAAATTACATAATAGACTTATTCAAAACTAATTACATGAGATTTCACTGCTGGTTTCTTTGTACACATTAACAATAATTCATTCCTAATGCTTTTATAAATTGGTTCTCTATTTGAATAGATTGAGTAACGGTGAAAAATTTAGATCTAATTGTTCATTAACTAAATTACCCGTATGTTTTTCCCTATTTATTTCGACTATTTCCCAGTAATTGAGATGCGCACCTTTATTCAAATTGTGTAGAATTTTGAAATCCGGGTTAAACTTATGTCCTTCTGCTAATAAATTATTCGAATAATTTGAATTAATTTTGTTGTTTTTGTAGCTGTGATGATGTTCCTTTATTCTTATGCCAAAATTTCTACCAGTTTTTCCTATATATGATTTGTCACAACTCCCGCAATTTAATTGATAAACACCGGATTTATCTTCTTTATTCCTTTTCGATTTATTGTTCTTTATGAGTTTGGCAAGGTTATTATTTGTCCGGAATGAGATATTCACCTGTTGGTTTTGAAGAAACCTTTTATATTTTGGTACACCGAATCAACAATTTAAAAGGTTTCTTCATAACCAACAGGTGAATATCTCATTCCGGACAAATAATAACCTTGCCAAACTCATAAAGAACAATAAATCGAAAAGGAATAAAGAAGTTAAATCCGGTGTTTATCAATTAAATTGCGGGAGTTGTGACAAATCATATATAGGAAAAACTGGTAGAAATTTTGGCATAAGAATAAAGGAACATCATCACAGCTTCAAAAACAACAAAATTAATTCAAATTATTCGAATCATTTATTAGCAGAAGGACATAAGTTTAACCCGGATTTCAAAATTCTACACAATTTGAATAAAGGTGCGCATCTCAATTACTGGGAAATAGTCGAAATAAATAGGGAAAAACATACGGGTAATTTAGTTAATGAACAATTAGATCTAAATTTTTCACCGTTACTCAATCTATTCAAATAGAGAACCAATTTATAAAAGCATTAGGAATGAATTATTGTTAATGTGTACAAAGAAACCAGCAGTGAAATCTCATGTAATTAGTTTCAAATAAGTCTATTATGTAATTTGTTTTAAATAAGTTTCTCATGTAATTAGTTTTAAATGATTCTGTGTCCATGTCATCTAGGTATAGGGAGATAATAACTTGTTAAGAATTTAGTATGATGTAGTCTGATGAAGTCGCTGTGTCGACGAAACGTGTCACAATATTGAATAAATAAGTGTAAATCGTATATAATTTTTCATTGAGTTGAACTTCCTTTATGATTCAGTTCTGTCATACGAATACATTGATATAATTCCCAACTCTGAGAAAACAATACTTTCGGAGATATAATTTGTCTGTTTGAACTAGAGCGCCAAAAAGCTCCTGTCCACAGGGCTTGAACCCATTTTTTTATCACAAAATTAACAATTTGTGATTGGTGTCAGGTTTTTATTTTTGAAATAATAAATATTGAGAAATAATATCCTCCCACCCGCCTATTTCTATTATAGAAGTTTGAGAAATGCATGCAGTTTTGAAGTTAGGGGTTTATACCACAGATTACCAGATAGTGCAATCGACAGTTGGCGGGAAGCACGTAGGTTTGACCTTCAGATTTACTACCCATGAAGACGTAGTAAAATGACAGAGAGAAATGAACTACGTTCTCGCTCTTTAAACAAACTCTAACCTCAACTTCACAAATCACTAATAATCATATTCCTTTTATTTCTTCCACATACGCCACAAACTGCATCTTAAACGTCTTCATTACACTTTATAAAATTCATTAAATTAATCCCACTTGAGTTACAAATTTTCGTACTTAAGCTGAGTATTTTAGCTAACCTTTCCGTTTGTTGTTATAAATTAATGAATGAACGTCGTTCTGCCTCTACCATAGTTGCGATTGGCCGAGAGGTCACGTGATCATATATCTGCGATTTTATTGGCACCCCCAAATAGTTAGGAGCTAGGAACTATTTGGGGGTGCCGAGAATTCCATGGTCAACAAGACGCGTCAGCAGAGTTCATTCATAAATACTGGGAGTGGCGTATCTGGTTAATCTGTGTTTATACCCTTAACCCTCAACAATTTTTTCTATCGGAAACATATTGCTTGTGATATATCGCATCAAAGGTCATTCGATGACCAATTCAGTTATGAGAACGAAAATAAAATTTTACCTTAAAGTTCTTACAATGAAAATGTTACGATGAAAAGAATAATTTATACACAAGTTGAAAACAGATGCGAATTAATGTATTAGATCGCAAATAAAACAATAAACAGATAAGGTTGGTGGTGTCGCTTCCACATACATTAAGGTGTTCTCGAAATAAAGTGAGGAGTTCGAGAGAGACTTTAGTTTTTGTAGAAAAATATTCTTTCGTCAATCTAGCAGATCAACTAATGATGACAAAATGTATGGTATCGTTTAAGTTGCTAACTGACCTCTCTAAGACGATTAATATCATATTTCCCGAGAATTTTGGATTCGATATGAATCAATTGAGTGAAAAGCAGCGAATAGAAATCTTGATATTTCAGGGACATGGGGATCGCAAGCGGACCTATGAACAAGTGTGCGAAATTTTTAATGAGGGTTATCAAGACAGAAATCGTATAAGTAAAACAACTGTTTCTTGGGTGGTTAAATATTTAGAACAAACTGGAAATGTTAAAAACTCTCCAAAATCTGGTAGACGTTCAACTACGACACGTGGCGATAAGGCCCTCTATACAGGGTGGTCCGCGAGTAACTGTACAACGTTTAATGGTGAATAGCTGGTACCTTGGGGAGCCAGAAAACAACAATCAAATATGGGCTAAGTCTTTTCGTTTCTGAGATACAGGGTGATTTATTGATTTTGGCAAAACATTCAGATAGCTATAACTCCTGAACCGTTCTACGTATTCGCTTCAAATTTGGCACGTGTTGTCATCTCAGGCCATCAAATTGTTCATATACACCGCACCGAAATTGTACAGACCAGGACTAGGAAATTTTGATTTTTACTTCCAGGTCAAATAAAACACCCTGTACATGGAATGCCAAATTTTCGGATTCACCATCCGATTCTGCATAGATTTTCCTGCCAAATTCCGTTTTCCGCGTGAACGGCACACCTCCCGTTAATTTTTTTTTCTCGAAAATAAGATCACACCTCCGAATATTAAGTGGTGTTACGGACCTGCATTTTGCAATAGGAAGCTCATGACATTAAATTCGGTTATAAAAACATTTTTTATATTGAGAATCGAACTGAACATAAATAATAAAACAAAAATTAAAGAAAAAAAAAGAAATTCAAAACACATTTGAATAACTTTCGAAGCAAAACTTTGATTAAAGTTGATTTTCAAAGATTCCCCCGTTTTCATCAATACATTTTCTTGCTCTAAGTCTAAGTTGATTGACAGCTTTTCTAATAGTATTAGGCTGGATCCGTATCTCGCTACAACTTAATTCTATTGCAATAGGAAGCTCATGACATTGAATTCTAATACTATTAGAAAAGCTGTCAATCAACTTAGACTTAGAGCAAGAAAATGTATTGATGAAAACGGGGGAATCTTTGAAAATCAACTTTAATCAAAGTTTTGCTTCGAAAGTTATTCAAATGTGTTTTGAATTTCTTTTTTTTTTCTTTAATTTTTGTTTTATTATTTATGTTCAGTTCGATTCTCAATATAAAAAATGTTTTTATAACCGAATTTAATGTCATGAGCTTCCTATTGCAAAATGCAGGTCCGTAACACCACTTAATATTCGGAGGTGTGATCTTATTTTCGAGAAAAAAAAATGAACGGGAGGTGTGCCGTTCACGCGGAAAACGGAATTTGGCAGGAAAATCTATGCAGAATCCGATGGTGAATCCGAAAATTTGGCATTCCATGTACAGGGTGTTTTATTTGACCTGGAAGTAAAAATCAAAATTTCCTAGTCCTGGTCTGTACAATTTCGGTGCGGTGTATATGAACAATTTGATGGCCTGAGATGACAACACGTGCCAAATTTGAAGCGAATACGTAGAACGGTTCAGGAGTTATAGCTATCTGAATGTTTTGCCAAAATCAATAAATCACCCTGTATCTCAGAAACGAAAAGACTTAGCCCATATTTGATTGTTGTTTTCTGGCTCCCCAAGGTACCAGCTATTCACCATTAAACGTTGTACAGTTACTCGCGGACCACCCTGTATATTACTTTCCATAGAAGAGAATCCGAAACAATCTACACGAAAACTGGCCGATGAATTCGATATGAGTAAGAAGCCAGTTGGTAATCTTCTTAGAAAAACTAAATTTCACCCGTTCAGGATTCAAAGCACACAAGAATTATCTGATGACAATTTCGACCGACGAGCGCAGTTTTGTGAAGTAAAGCAGGAGAGATGCATTGAGGATGATACCTTTTCATCGAGAATTCTTTTAACGGATGAAGCTACGTTTTACTTAAATGGGTCTGTCCATCAACATAATTGTCACTTCTGATCCACAGCAAATCCTCATTGGTTGCAGACAGTTCACACCCAGCATCCCGAAAAAATAAATGTATGGTTCGGCACAATTGGCCATCATATTATTGGACCTTTTTTTATAGAAGGAAATTTGACTAGTGACTCTAATCTAGAGAATCTAATATTACCTGCAATCTCTTTCCCGATGTGAATGTTCTACAAGTAGCTGACAATATTTGGTTCCAATAAGGTGGTGCGCCTCCGCATTATGGAATTGAAGTGAGGAGGTATCTTGATGGCACATTTCCTGAGAAATGGCCAATCAGTTGAGTGGCCACACTGATCTCGAGATTTGAACCCTCTCGACAATTTTCTGTGGGGCCATTTGAAGAGTACTGTTTACCAAAATCAGCCAGATAATTCGGAAGACCTGCGACTTAAAATTCAGATAATAAGTAATCATTAAAGGATACTGTGGGAGGTATACTCATTATTAAAAGGTTTCTTTCTGGGTTTTCTCTCCCAAACTCTGAAAAATATCTATAAAATTGCTATAGCTAATGTAGATTACAATAGCATTAGACGTGACATAGGATTATTACCTTTGAGTAAAAGAACTATGCTCGACTTATGTTTACTACACAAAATTCTGAATAATGGTATTGATAGTCCGGAACTAGTGTCATCGTTGAACTTTAATTTGCCACCTAAGCGCTTGCGACATACGCAATTATTTCGTTTGGAGATACCCAAGACCAATTATTTTAGAAATCTCTACTTTCAAAGGACTATTTATCTTTTGAGTGGTCATCCTGAATGAGACCCTTGGGCATCATCATTCAATATCTTTAAGTCCAAAATTTTGAATCACTTTACCAACTCAATGTTCTGAGTGTCCTGTAGTGGCTATAGGTTATGTTGATTTATTTTTATTGCTAAATGTTTTGCTGGTTTATTTTTATTGTTGTCACACTTAGTTTGTGAACTTTGATATGTAATTATTGAGTTTAATTTGCACATTTAATTAATTATCAAGTAGGGTGGCCACTAGCCTCTGGTTTTCAATATTTTGTTTA
This sequence comes from Halyzia sedecimguttata, assembly GCA_937662695.2. Taxonomy (NCBI): domain Eukaryota; kingdom Metazoa; phylum Arthropoda; class Insecta; order Coleoptera; family Coccinellidae; genus Halyzia; species Halyzia sedecimguttata. Next base: position 16,304,173 of record OW569415.2, read on the forward strand.
TGTATTTAGGCACATTATTATATTTTATTGTATTTCACAGAATACATTTTTACTTTGTAAAGGGATTTTCCTGTTTAAATTGTTATTAGCAAATACTGTATAATAATAATAAGTAAAAAAAAATATTTTGTGATTTGCTTCTGCGTAAGAAACACAAGCTATTTGTCAGAAGCAATCAATCGAACAGTGTTGCCTAACAAACAACAACGAAGAAACAACTATATCGTTACGTTTCGGAGTCTATATCAGACTCCTTCGTCAGACACTTAACGAAAATCTTTAGAATTATTCTGTTGATAGTTATTCTGATATTCAAGAATTGTCACTACATTGACAATTCTCGAATATCAGAAGGATGGAATGAAGTCCTGCTCCTCCACTCTTGGTTGTATCTATCCGCCGCACCCCTGTAATTCAGATCCTACACTGACTGCTTATCTTGGAGACCTTTCTACGTTCAAACGATAAATATATGAGAAAACATTCAAGAGGCCGGATTTACAAAACCTGTGTTCGGCCTATCATGACATACGCCATAGAAACCCGAGCGGACAACAAAATAACTAAGTCCATCCTTAGAACAACAGAAATGAAGATACTAAGAACCATATCTGGATATGCGCTGAGCGATAGGAAAAGAAACCCAGTCATCCGAGAAGAATGCCAAATCCAGGACATTATCAAATGGGGAAGAGCGCGACGACGATATTGGAACAACTACATCAGCAGAATGAACACGGGCAGAATAGCTAAGATCGCCCGAGACGGATTCCCAAATACCAGAAGACCCATTGGCAGACCCCTCAAATGCTGGAAAGACTCCTGGGTGTCTACATCCACCGAGGATTAAAGTGGAATTTACAAGCCTCAGGCTTAACATAAGATGAAGAAGAAGAAGTGTTTATGTCGATGCTATACGCTATAGTCATCTAATCCAGATGACTCGCTTCCCAATACGCTTCCGTAATTCCCAAACTCCTTCCACAGGGGATATCGCAGAGACTTCGCTGAGCTCATCCCAAGCGGCAGACATTTGGACGAGAAAAAGAGTTCTCTTCAACCTACAAGAGAGGTGACAAAAATCCTCACATTTTCCTGGCAAGAAGTCGATAAAATATCTCTGGGTACTCTATATCACAGGTAACACAGGGACCTCCCAGAGATATCTCAGCGAGCTCTTTCCGGGATATAGTGACGCATTTTACGATATCACTGGGAGGTCACCAAGAGCTCCCTATGACCTCCAAATGTCCGCTACAGGAGATGAGCCCAGTAACATCTCAGAGATACCACATGGGGAAGTTCTCAAACTGCTCACTCTAGGCAATATTTTGAGAGAATGGTTGCGATATAACAGGGAAGTCACCAAGACCTCCCTATCACCTCCAAATGTCCGCTACTGGGGATGAGCCCAGTAACATCTCAGAGATATCACATGGGGAATTTCTCAAACTGCTCACCCTGGGCTACTGCCCAGGGCCTTAAAATACTTTTTGAGAGTATGGTTGCGATATCGCAGGGTAGTCACCAGGAGCACCCTATCACCTCAAAATGTCGCCCCAGAGGATGAGCCCAGTAACATCTCAGAGATATCACATGAGGAAGTTCTGAAACGGCTCACCTTGGGGAATATTTTGAAAGGTTCGCTGTGATATCGCTGGGAGGTCGCCCAGGCCTCTCTATCACCTGCAAATGTCCGCCACAGGGTATGTGTCCCGTAACATCTCAGAGATATCACATGAGGATGTTCTCAAACTGCTCAACCTCTCTATCAACTCCAAATGTCCGCCACAGGGGATGATCCCAGTAACATCTCAGATATATCACATAGAGAAGTTCTTAGACCGCTCAACCGGGGCAGTACTGAGAGAAGATGGCTGCGATATGGATCTATAATCTATATATTGTCCAAATGTGTAATACATTTTCAAATTTTCGTTCCAATGCAGTTTCCAGAGCATCTCAATCTCTCATTGATCTTTTGGAGGGTACTCACCTTCAGCAGCTGATTGACCAACCCACTCGATTTAGACAAGGTAATAATCCTTCGACTCCTGACCTTATAGCCGTTTCTAGCCAGGATCTTGTAGGCAATATAGAATATCATCCTCCTATAGGAAAATCAGATCATTCTGTTATTAAGTTTAGTATACAAGCTGTTGTTCCTCCGAATAATCGAAAGATCAGTCAGTATAGGGCATTTACAGCCTTTCAGGGGTTGAATCAGGATCTTCAAGGTCTCTACAAAACAGCGTTCAAGTAAACTGGGACTTGTTTTTCAACATTCTGAATAAACAAACAGAAAAAAATACTACCACTAAAATAAGTATCACTTTCCCTCTGAAGCCATGGATAAACAGTGACCTTCAAAGACTAGTAAGAAGGAAAAAGGCACTATGGCAGAGGTATAGGCGCTCTAACTCTCCTGAGGACTTTGCTGCTCACCGAGCTATTTCTAAACAGCTAACTAAAAACATATATCTGGCAAAAAAAACCCATGAAAAAAATATTGCAGGTAGCAAAAGTTTTAAATCTTTATATAAATATATTCGCACTAACATGACAGACAAGGTTGGCACGCCACAAATTCGCACGGCGAACGGCGATATTACCATCAATAACAAGGTTATTGCATCGGCATTCGCAAATGCATTTTCTGGTGCATTTACTCTGGAGCCCGATACTCCTTTACCCGACATCGTACATCAGCCCATGATAAATCAGCATCTTACTCAAATACACTTTACCGAACAGTTGATAAGTGAGAAACTACAAAACCTTAATGTTGGTAAATCTCCTGGGCTTGATAACATCTCCCCAAGGTTGCTGAAGTGTTGTGCGGGAGTTCTTAGTAAACCTCTCTGTTTTATTATGCGGCAATCATTCGGTTCGGCTTCATTGCCTGCGGTTTGGAAAATTGCATCAGTTAAGCCTATCTTCAAAAAAGGCGATAAGTTCGACACTAAAAACTATAGACCTATAAGTCTCACTCCAATTATTGCAAAAGTGATGGAGTCAATAATAGTAACTCAATGAAAAATTATATACGATTTACATTTATTTATTCAATATTGTGACGCGTTTCGTCGACACAGCGACTTCATCAGACTACATCATACTAAATTCTTAACAAGTTATTATCTCCCTATACCTAGATGACATGGACACAGAATCATTTAAAACTAATTACATGAGAAACTTATTTAAAACTAATTGCATGAGATTTCACTGCTGGTTTCTTTGTACACATTAACAATAATTCATTCCTAATGCTTTTATTTATAAATTGATTCTCTATTTGAATAGATTGAGTAACGGTGAAAAATTTAGATCTAATTGTTCATTAACTAAATTACCCGTATGTTTTTCCCTATTTATTTCGACCATTTCCCAGTAATTAAGTTGCGCACCTTTATTCAAATTGTGTAGAATTTTGAAATCCGGGTTAAACTTATGTCCTTCTGCTAATAAATGATTCGAATAATTTGAATTAATTTTGTTGTTTTTGAAGCTGTGATGATGTTCCTTTATTCTTATGCCAAAATTCCTACCAGTTTTTCCTATATATGATTTGTCACAACTCCCGCAATTTAATTGATAAACACCGGATTTTACTTCTTTATTCCTTTTCGATTTATTGTTTTTTATGAATTTGGCAAGGTTATTATTTGTCCGGAATGAGATATTCACCTGTTGGTTTTGAAGAAACCTTTTAAGTTGTTGACTCGTTGTACCAAAATATGTTAAGCTATCGAATATTTTGAACATATTTTGGTACAACGAGTCAACAACTTGAAAGGTTTCTTCAAAACCAACAGGTGAATATCTCATTCCGGACAAATAATAACCTTGCCAAATTCATAAAAAACAATAAATCGAAAAGGAATAAAGAAGATAAATCCGGTGTTTATCAATTAAATTGCGGGAGTTGTGACAAATCATATATAGGAAAAACTGGTAAAAATTTTGGCATAAGAATAAAGGAACATCATCACAGCTTCAAAAACAACAAAATTAATTAAAATTATTCGAATCATTTATTAGCAGAAGGACATAAGTTTAACCCGGATTTCAAAATTCTACACAATTTGAATAAAGGTGCGCAACTTAATTACTGGGAAATGGTCGAAATAAATAGGGAAAAACATACGGGTAATTTAGTTAATGAACAATTAGATCTAAATTTTTCACCGTTACTCAATCTATTCAAATAGAGAATCAATTTATAAATAAAAGCATTAGGAATGAATTATTGTTAATGTGTACAAAGAAACCAGCAGTGAAATCTCATGTAATTAGTTTTAAATAAGTCTATTATGTAATTTGTTTTAAATAAGTTTCTCCTGTAATTAGTTTTAAATGATTCTGTGTCCATGTCATCATTCAATATCTTTAAGTCCAAAATTTTGAATCACTTTACCAACTCAATGTTCTGAGTGTCCTGTAGTGGCTATAGGTTTCGTTGATTTATTTTTATTGCTAAATGATTTGCTGGTTTATTTTTATTGTTGTCACACTTAGTTTGTGAACTTTGATATGTAATTATTGAGTTTAATTTGCACATTTAATTAATTATCAAGTAGGGTGGCCACTAGCCTCTGGTTTTCAATATTTTATTTTTGTATTTAGGCACATTATTATATTATATTGTATTTCACAGTATACATTTTTACTTTGTAAAGGGATTTTCCTGTTTAAATTGTTATTAGCATATACTGTATAATAATAATAAGTAAAAAAAAATATTTTGTGATTTGCTTCTGTGTAAGAAACACAAGCTATTTGTCAGAAGCAATCAATCGAACAGTGTTGCCTAACAAACAACAACGAAGAAACAACTATATCGTTACGTTTCGGAGTCTATATCAGACTCCTTCGTCAGACACTTAACGAAAATCTTTAGAATTATTCTGTTGATAGTTATTCTGATATTCAAGAATTGTCACTACATTGACAATTCTCGAATATCAGAAGGATGGAATGAAGTCCTGCTCCTCCACTCTTGGTTGTATCTATCCGCCGCACCCCTGTAATTCAGATCCTACACTGACTGCTTATCTTGGAGACCTTTCTACGTTCAAACGATAAATATATGAGAAAACATTCAAGAGGCCGGATTTACAAAACCTGTGTTCGGCCTATCATGACATACGCCATAGAAACCCGAGCGGACAACAAAATAACTAAGTCCATCCTTAGAACAACAGAAATGAAGATACTAAGAACCATATCTGGATATGCGCTGAGCGATAGGAAAAGAAACCCAGTCATCCGAGAAGAATGCCAAATCCAGGACATTATCAAATGGGGAAGAGCGCGACGAAGATATTGGAACAACTACATCAGCAGAATGAACACGGGCAGAATAGCTAAGATCTCCCGAGACGGATTCCCAAATACCAGAAGACCCATTGGCAGACCCCTCAAATGCTGGAAAGACTCCTGGGTGTCTACATCCACCGAGGATTAAAGTGGAATTTACAAGCCTCAGGCTTAACATAAGATGAAGAAGAAGAAGTGTTTATGTCGATGCTATACGCTATAGTCATCTAATCCAGATGACTCGCTTCCCAATACGCTTCCGTAATTCCCAAACTCCTTCCACAGGGGATATCGCAGAGACTTCGCTGAGCTCATCCCAAGCGGCAGACATTTGGACGAGAAAAAGAGTTCTCTTCAACCTACAAGAGAGGTGACAAAAATCCTCACATTTTCCTGGCAAGAAGTCGATAAAATATCTCTGGGTACTCTATATCCCAGGTAACACAGGGACCTCCCAGAGATATCTCAGCGAGCTCTTTCCGGGATATAGTGACGCCTTTTACGATATCACTGGGAGGTCACCAAGAGCTCCCTATGACCTCCAAATGTCCGCTACAGGAGATGAGCCCAGTAACATGTCAGAGATACCACATGGGGAAGTTCTCAAACTGCTCACTCTAGGCAATATTTTGAGAGAATGGTTGCGATATCACAGGGAAGTCACCAAGACCTCCCTATCACCTCCAAATGTCCGCTACTGGGGATGAGCCCAGTAACATCTCAGAGATATCACATGGGGAATTTCTCAAACTGCTCACCCTGGGCTACTGCCCAGGGCCTTAAAATACTTTTTGAGAGTATGGTTGCGATATCGCAGGGTAGTCACCAGGAGCACCCTATCACCTCAAAATGTCGCCCCAGAGGATGAGCCCAGTAACATCTCAGAGATATCACATGAGGAAGTTCTGAAACGGCTCACCTTGGGGAATATTTTGAAAGGTTCGCTGTGATATCGCTGGGAGGTCGCCCAGGCCTCTCTATCACCTGCAAATGTCCGCCACAGGGTATGTGTCCCGTAACATCTCAGAGATATCACATGAGGATGTTCTCAAACTGCTCAACCTCTCTATCAACTCCAAATGTCCGCCACAGGGGATGATCCCAGTAACATCTCAGATATATCACATAGAGAAGTTCTTAGACTGCTCAACCGGGGCAGTACTGAGAGAAGATGGCTGCGATATGGATCTATAATCTATATATTCTCCAAATGTGTAATACATTTTCAAATTTTCGTTCCAATGCAGTTTCCAGAGCATCTCAATCTCTCATTGATCTTTTGGAGGGTACTCACCTTCAGCAGCTGATTGACCAACCCACTCGATTTAGACAAGGTAATAATCCTTCGACTCCTGACCTTATAGCCGTTTCTAGCCAGGATCTTGTAGGCAATATAGAATATCATCCTCCTATAGGAAAATCAGATCATTCTGTTATTAAGTTTATAATACAAGCTGTTGTTCCTCCGAATAATCGAAAGATTAGTCAGTATAGGGCATTTACAGCCTTTCAGTGGTTGAATCAGGATCTTCAAGGTGTGAACTGGGATGTGCTCTCTCTACAAAACAGCGTTCAAGTAAACTGGGACTTGTTTTTCAACATTCTGAATAAACTAACAGAAAAAAATACTACCACTAAAATAAGTATCACTTTCCCTCTGAAGCCATGGATAAACAGTGACCTTCAAAGATTAGTAAGAAGGAAAAGGCACTATGGCAGAGGTATAGGCGCTCTAACTCTCCTGAGGACTTTGCTGCTCACCGAGCTATTTCTAAACAGCTAACTAAAAACATATATCTGGCAAAAAAAACCTATGAAAAAAATATTGCAGGTAGCAAAAGTTTTAGATCTTTATATAAATATATTCGCACTAACATGACAGACAAGGTTGGCACGCCACAAATTCGCACGGCGAACGGCGATATTACCATCAATAACAAGGTTATTGCATCGGCATTCGCAAATGCATTTTCTGGTGCATTTACTCTGGAGCCCGATACTCCTTTACCCGACATCGTACATCAGCCCATGATAAATCAGCATCAGACTACATCATACTAAATTCTTAACAAGTTATTATCTCCCTATACCTAGATGACATGGACACAGAATCATTTAAAACTAATTACATGAGAAACTTATTTAAAACAAATTACATAATAGACTTATTTAAAACTAATTACATGAGATTTCACTGCTGGTTTCTTTGTACACATTAACAATAATTCATTCCTAATGCTTTTATTTATAAATTGATTCTCTATTTGAATAGATTGAGTAACGGTGAAAAATTTAGATCTAATTGTTCATTAACTAAATTACCCGTATGTTTTTCCCTATTTACTTCGACCATTTCCCAGTAATTAAGTTGCGCACCTTTATTCAAATTGTGTAGAATTTTGAAATCCGGGTTAAACTTATGTCCTTCTGCTAATAAATGATTCGAATAATTTGAATTAATTTTGTTGTTTTTGAAGCTGTGATGATGTTCCTTTATTCTTATGCCAAAATTCCTACCAGTTTTTCCTATATATGATTTGTCACAACTCCCGCAATTTAATTGATAAACACCGGATTTTACTTCTTTATTCCTTTTCGATTTATTGTTTTTTATGAATTTGGCAAGGTTATTATTTGTCCGGAATGAGATATTCACCTGTTGGTTTTGAAGAAACCTTTCAAGTTGTTGACTCGTTGTACCAAAATATGTTCAAAATATTCAATAGCTTAACATATTTTGGTACAACGAGTCAACAACTTAAAAGGTTTCTTCAAAACCAACAGGTGAATATCTCATTCCGGACAAATAATAACCTTGCCAAATTCATAAAAAACAATAAATCGAAAAGGAATAAAGAAGTAAAATCCGGTGTTTATCAATTAAATTGCGGGAGTTGTGACAAATCATATATAGGAAAAACTGGTAGGAATTTTGGCATAAGAATAAAGGAACATCATCACAGCTTCAAAAACAACAAAATTAATTCAAATTATTCGAATCATTTATTAGCAGAAGGACATAAGTTTAACCCGGATTTCAAAATTCTACACAATTTGAATAAAGGTGCGCAACTTAATTACTGGGAAATGGTCGAAATAAATAGGGAAAAACATACGGGTAATTTAGTTAATGAACAATTAGATCTAAATTTTTCACCGTTACTCAATCTATTCAAATAGAGAATCAATTTATAAATAAAAGCATTAGGAATGAATTATTGTTAATGTGTACAAAGAAACCAGCAGTGAAATCTCATGTAATTAGTTTTAAATAAGTCTATTATGTAATTTGTTTTAAATAAGTTTCTCCTGTAATTAGTTTTAAATGATTCTGTGTCCATGTCATCTAGGTATAGGGAGATAATAACTTGTTAAGAATTTAGTATGATGTAGTCTGATGAAGTCGCTGTGTCGACGAAACGCGTCACAATATTGAATAAATAAGTGTAAATCGTATATAATTTTTCATTGAGTTAATATGGATTTGCATCAAGTAAAAGCCACAAGCATTAAATTTTCAATAATAGTAGACGGAATGTGGAATTTTTTAACTGACCATGAAGTTATCACGTAAAGTGCGTTCGATAAAGTGCCAAAATATCGCTTAATAAAGAAGTTGAATCATGTCGGTATCCGTGGTCAATTGTTGGACTGGATCTTTTCCTTCCTGACTGATCGTGCTTTCACAGTTAAAAGTGGTGATGCTTATAGCGGTATGAATCCAGTATTAAGCAGTGTGCCACAGGGATCGGTCCTTGGTCCCCTCCTGTTTGTTATTTTTATATCAGACCTTCCTCTCATGGTAAACTCGGTTTGCTCACTATACGCGGACGATTCCAAAGTTTACAATGATCCGAACGAAAATTATGTGGTGTTGCAGGAGGATTTAGACAGGATATTTCAGTGGGCGGAGGACTGGTTACTACCTTTGAACCTTCTAAAGTGTGTAGTTCTTCATCTTGGGAAAAACAACCCCCGTCATACATATTATTTAAACAATGTTGCCTTGTCACATACGGACAGATATGAGGATCTTGGTGTGATAATTACTTCGGATTTATCATGGAGTGAACATTTGACTACTCAAGTGAAGAAAGCCAACTCAAGAATTTATCTTCTCTCTCGTACTTTTACTAACCCAGATCCTGATACGGTGGCCAAACTATATAGGTCTTATGTACGCCCAATATTGGAGTTTGGAAATAATGTATGGCATCCTATGCTACTGCGAGATCAACATATGTTGGAGAATACCCAGAGACGAGCCACTAGACTTCCATATGGGCGAGCAAGACCAACGTGTGAAGAACGACTACAAACAATGAAGCTTCCTACTCTCTCACATCGGCATGAGAGAGGTGACCTTATTACAACTTTCACGGCACTACACGATGATAACTCTCCTATTAGACATCTATTTCACCTCAATGAGGATCGTCGTATACGCGGACACCCGTATAAGTTGATGCGGGGAACTTTTAGGGGCTCGTCGAAGATGTTCTTCCTTCCTAACCGAGTGTTTCATCGATGGAACTCGTTACCAGCTGACGTTGTTACGGCGCCTACTTTAAATACTTTCAAAGCTCGGTTGGATGCATATTTTGCTGCACGTATGCACTAATGTTATGTTGTATCTATTTTTTCTTTTTTAGAGTTTTATGGGGTTTTATTACCCTCTACTCTTAACCATTGTAATAATAATGTGTGGTGCCTAATACTGCACTTCGATGCGTAGATCGATATTCCACTAACGTTATTAATGATGGGGTTATTCTTCTGGGTACAGAGTAGACGATTGCGTGATCTACCGGAGGAAACGAGAAGTGAGTAGGGATGGAGTAGATCCCTGCAACACGCCACATGATTTCCTGTTCTTGTTGAAATTGCGATGACTTGAGAACCTCTCAATAGGAATGTCTTATTCAAGTTATCTGCGTGATATCTTTAGGAGCTCGCAATGGGAATGTGTTATTCTGGTTACATATGCAATATCTTGAGAAACTCCGCAATAGGAATATCTTATTCTGGTTATCTGTATAATATTTTGAGGAACTGGCAAGAGGAATGTCTTATTCTAGTTATCTGCGTTATATCTTGAGGAGCTTTCAATAGGAATATCATATTCTGGTTATCTGCGTGATATCTTGAGGAGCTCGCAATTGGATTGTCTTTAATTCTCATTTACTTGCAATTACTTGAGGAGCTCGCAATAGGAATGTCTCATTCTCGTTATCTGTGTGATATCTTGAGGAGCTCGCAATAAGAAAGTTTTCTTATTTACTTCTTATTCTGGTTACATATGTGATATCTTTATGATCTCCCGAATATGAATTTCTTATTCTCGTTATACTTGCGATTACTTAAGGAGCTCACAATAGTAATGTCTCATTGTGGTTATCTGCGGGATATCTTTAGGAGCTCGCAATTGGAATATCTTATTCTTGTTACAAATGTTATGTCTTCAGGAACTCCGCAATAGGAATTTCTTATTCTCCTTATACTTGCGATGACTTAAGTAGTTTGCAATAAGAATGTCTTATTCTGGTTATCTGTGTGATATCTTTGGGAGCTCGCAATATAAATGTCTTATTCTGGTTATATGTGCGATATCCTGAGATACTCCGCAATTGGAATTTCCTTTTCTCGTCACATTTGTGATATCTTGAGGATCTCACAATGTGAGTTCGCATTTCTTCCACATTGTAACCTCTCAGAGACCTCTATGTGAGGTGTGTGTTACCTGGGATGTTGCCTGGGTATTAATGGAGTAATATTTTCAAGAACACGAAAGACGCATAGTGAACTTTACAACTCATTGTGTGCCTGATATAAATCAATTAAAGCACATGTGTGGTAGAAATTAGTCAGATACATGACAGCGTCGCTGCGACGTTATATTATTGACTGAAACCTGGCCATTAGTGAACCCAGACATATTAATTATGCCACAATACGATTCAATATTATAACAATGGAAAGGTCAATAAAAACGATGGTGTTTTAGTTTCTGAAAATAAGATCAGGTTTACATTATAAATTTACCTCGGAGGTTCTGAGTAGACTACGGTTCATTTGGATTGATATCTTGAAAAACAATGCATCTAACAGCTGTTTATAGACTGCAAACATTATCCACATATGTTCTCGATGATTGTCTTATTTCTTATTTTAATAGGGGTATAAACACGATAAGGATATTAATATATTTTAAAGAAAAGTAAACATTGATCTCTTTATACCAATTCTATTGAACATGAACGTTATACATAGTGGAACTTTATTTTAGTGACCTTCTTATTGATTCATACTCTGAGCAATATGTTTTTGTTTTGTATGTATATACATATTAGTCTGTTGTGTGGGCAAGGTTTCATTCCTACCGTTGATGCGGTTACTAGACTGGTTAGTGAAAGATAAGTACACCCTTTGATTAGGGAAGAGAGTGGATACCGTACGCTGTACTTCACAACGCTATCGATCTGAAACCAAAATTGTGATAGAATTCAATGGTTTGGTGGAAAATAAACGATTTGGTACATGTGTGTTTTTAGTGTTTATCTGAGCATTTAGAGATTGTTTTTTTCATAAAACTGTGTTATACATAAGGGTAAGATGTCCAGCTGACGGCTGTAAAAGCCAAAATAGTAAAAGGGAGCCCAGAATTACGTTCACAGGTAATTAATTGAATCATTCATTTCATGTGCCACACATAATAGGAAATATCTTTAAAAGTAAATGTTTTCGAACCTTGGCATCTAAATATGACATATTTGGACTGTTTCCAAACCAATACATAATATTATTTTTTGCGCGTATGTTCTGGGGAACATCGCGTTATAGTTTTGCCCAAATGTGAAATTTAATTCTGTGGTGCCGTCCGGCCTTCCGGCCGTTGCCACGATAACTTGAGAACGGAAAGAGCTAGCGACTTGAAATTTTCAGGGTAGGTGGCGCATCCCAATACGACGAACAAGTTCGTTAATGGGTATAATCGGCCAAATGGTTTCCGAGTAATAATTTTGTTTTCAACCAAAATGAATCCGATCGAATTTATACTTGGTGAATAGTTGTAGAATATAGACCAGAGCACGTTTGTGAAATTGTCACGATAACCTGAGAACGGAAAGAGATAGCGGCTTGAAAATTTCAGGTTAGGTTGTGCATCTGAATGTGACATTTGAGTTTGTTTATGAGCATAATCGTCCAAACGGTTTTAGAGTTATAGCCATCTGAAATTTTCTGAAATTTGGTTGTTTTTTGTTCCTTATTAACTAGAAGAATACAAAACCGATTGGATTCAAACATGGTTATTAGTTGTAGAATGCCAACGCGAAAATTTTTACAGAATTTCGTGAGGATGGTATAACTAGAAAATTAAAAAAAAAAATAATTAAAAATAATTGAAAAAAATTCTATATATCATAAACTATTCGTCCGGCATGGCTGAAATTTTGGAAGACCTTTCAGAACCTAACTCTACTGCAGAATTTCAAGTTTGAACACGATCGGATCTATATTGTTGGAGAACCGAGCAGCCTTTAGTGAGTTCGGTAGCGTAGCTGTAGCGGTAGCGGATGCGAATCGTCGTATATGTTGACTATGGTCGTATTTTTGCGAGAACCTTCAAAAATAAAATATGAATGTCATGATGCCATATTTTTGCGCGTATGTTATGGAAAAATCGTGTTATTTCATCACAAATCTATAGGAGATGATAGTCCTACATTAGTGGTCAGACCTGGTTTTGAAAGAGATCCTCCTTAGGAGGAGGCAACTAAATATTGAAGGGATTTCTATGAACAAGAGTGAATATCTTTGAGAAATAGAGAAGGCGATTCTTCTTCAAGAGATCCATGTGCCTTCAGAGGAGTATATTTGCGAGAGGGGACTTTTGAAAGGTTATGTATTATTTTTAATATGATATCACTGAAATTTTGCTGAAGGCTTCTGATCTTGTAAGGTGAGAGGCTCATTTGTGGATATTAAATCTCGTGTGATGGGTAGAGAGGTATTTTAGGCCAGTTTTTCTATCACTAATGAGAATATATCTTTATGTTTCACCTCATCACCTTTAGATCTATCAATGGACATTTATTGGTTAAGAATAAGTAATTGAATATTACGGGAATTCAATTGAATTTCATTCAATATGTTAGTAACTAAACTTATAATTTTCTTTATTTTCAAACGTACAATAATAACGTCATTTTTCGATTGAGAGGATCATCGAAAAGTTCTATTTCTCCGCCTAGACGGAGAAGTGTTGCTATGCAACACTTTTCCTGCCGCCGGCAGGAAAAGTGTTTCTACGCAAAAGATGAGTTGGTTACCATTAAGATTCTCTAATTCAAACGTCATTTTTATTCGTTAAAGTTACATTGAATGTACAATAATAATTGGTCAATGTCGCGTTTTGAAAATTGAAACCATGTAATAATGAAATGGTAGGATTCTGTCTCGGATTCTGTTCCAAAGCTGATGCCTCATTAGAGTCTTTCAAGTTGTTAGTTCCAGGGAATTCGTTAAAGCTCAATATCCTACCAGCAATCTCATTCTTATTTCGCAGCGAATCCTCGATTTACCCTTCTGCTAACTACTTGGCTTCTTGGAACATTTCCTATACTATGTATTCCCATCACAGCTCTGTAGTATTTTCCAGATTGATATTTCAAAGAAAATCTATTTTCAACGAAATCGTCTTAACGCAGTGTATCTCCGATAAATATTCGGATTATTCTCCCTAATAACTGTGAATGTTCGAACTTTTCTCGTTTTACTATCAGGAATATTGACTATTATCATATTTCCCTTGTCCTCGATATCTGTAGCTTTCATTTTCATCATTTCGTCACATCTGCAGGCACCAGCTATTCCGAATAATAGAACAATCTGAAACAACCACGTGATCAAAATACAAAATTATAATTACTTGAAATATGATAGTTACCTTTAATCCTAAATATGAGTCATCCGGTGCTTCGAATAGAAAACTCTTGAATTTTTTGCAAGATACTCTTCATCAGATTTTTTCAAAAATGCGCGCAACTTCAGATATTTACCAATATGTATTTCATGTTTGATCGCTAGTTGCGACTTTATCATTGAATATCGGGCCCTCAAAGTAGAGGATTTCCATTTTTTTCTGTAGCAGTTAAGTTGAAATAAGCTAGAAGCACATTCTCTTGGTAAACTGTCACGTTTTTCGAATTGCACCAATTCACGAAGGGATCATAAGCTGCGAAATATTTTTTAATAGACTTCGATGGTCCAAGGGAAGAGACTGCTTCATTCGCCAAAACCTCAATTTCAAGACATTTTCACTTTCAACCACTTCTCACCAGCTTGCAAATGATAACTAATAATTATTTTACTTTATATCTGTCAGAATGAATTTTACGTGGCAACCGTAGCTAGGCAAATGTTTCATAATTCATTCAATTATAAAACGATCGTAAATGGATAGAATTATTTATGTAAATCAATCCATAAGTGGATATTCAGATTTTTATGAATTTCAAAACGTTTGAAAATAAAATAACATATTTCATTCGGAGTAGAAGTGACTTTTCATGGCTCGCTTTCAATTATTTCCAACTCAAACTCCAGCTCGCCATGAAAAGTGACACTTCTCCTCCTTATGAAATAATATACTATTACTTTGATTATTTAAATATGACATTAACTCCAGTAATATTTTTCAAGAATAATTATGTATTCTTCTCTTAAAGAAGAATTGAAGGTAGACAATAATGTGTTAATTTTTTCATCATTGCTTTTTATCCTGACTTCACGAAAAAAAAATTGGTTCAAGCACTGACGTGAAGTCAGGAGCTTTTGCGCGTATGTTCTATTGTCCATTCTTCTGTATTGGACACTTTTAATCGAATTTACCATGGTGATTTCTATTGTCTATTCTCCTGTATTGGACACTCTTAATCGAATTCACCATGGTAAATTCGATTAAGAGTGTCTAATACAGGAGAACAGACAATAGAAGTCACCATGGTAAATTCGATTAAGAGTGTTCAATACAGGAGAATGGACAATAGAACATATAAGCAAAAGCTCCTGAATTCACGAAAAAAAATTGGTTCAAGCACTGACGTGAAGTCAGGAGCTTTTGCGCGTATGTTCTATTGTCCATTCTCCTGTATTGAACACTGTTAATCGAATTTAACATGGTGAATTCTATTGTCTGTTCTCCTGTATTAGACACTCTTAATCGAATTTACCATGGTGAATTCGATTAAGAATGTCCAATACAGGAGAATAGACAATAGAATTCACCATGGTAAATTCGATTAAAAGTGTCCAATACAGGAGAATGGACAATAGAACATACGCGCAAAAGCTCCTGACTTCACGTCAGTGCTTGAACCAATTTTTCAAATTTGAATTATCTCAGACAATTTTTGAGATATTGGTGAAAAACCAAACCCCCTTTTTTTTCACTTAATTGTTTATAACTGTTGCAATTTTTGCGAGCAGCCTTTGCATTCTCTCAAAAACACTAGATGCCATTCCGAATAGAATGACACCTCAATCATAATTTTCGGAGAATACGCAACAATTTTGACCTTAAAAGCACTTGTTGACTAGACTTATAGGGGCTCGAAAAAATATACATTTTAAATGTAGCAAGCTCAAACTTGAAACACTTTGTGATTAACAGTATTGATGAGAAAGAAATAATTGAAACAAGAAAAGAAATAACCAAAAAGGAACACATAATGAACGGCTTTAATTATTCTTCGCCGTAGCTCAGATACATTTTCGATAGGTCTTGAGTAAACTTTTTCTTTCACCGCTTTCCAGTAAAAAAAATCTAATGGACTTAAATCAGGTGAACGGGCTGGCCATGAGATAGTGTCAGAACGCCCTATACATCTCCCGGGTATACTTCATTAAGATGTTCTCGAACGGAGCGGAAATACTGCGTGGGGCAGCCATCTTGCTACATATTATATCTACGTATATCTACGTTGAACTGGTGGAGGTGGTTGATCTTGTGGATGATGGGATCTTGGACTTGCTGAATTGCTTGTATATGGCTGTATAGGTGAATTTGGAAAAGGAATAGATGGAATTGAATCTTCAGTGGGGCGATCAGATATGGGAAACCTAAATCTTGATGGAGGAGGCTGTGGAATCTGCAAAAATACTTGCTTTTTTGGTACATGGGACGATTTGAGTTGAATAATGTGTCGTTTCAGAGAGCGCCCTGAATCTAATTCAACCATGTAATGGTATTGACCCAATTTCCTGGTCACAATGCCAAACTGCCAGATGTCTTGATTTTCACGGTGAATCTTCACCTGGACTCTCTCTCCCACTTAAAGAGAACGAACACAAGACGTGCTGCGGCTGCTGAGAACCCGTGCCTTTGAATTTGGAAGCAATGCATCAAGGCAAATTCGAATCCGTCGTTTCAAGTATAATTCTGCTGGCGATAATCCCGAGGCTAATGGCGTAACGTGATATCTAAATAAAATACTTCTCAGTTTGATTGAGATAGGAGCTGGATCATCCGCAGAGGCTTTTAAACGTCTCTTTAGTGTTTGAATGCTGCGTTCTGCGAGTCCGTTGGTGGCAGGGTGATTCGGAGCACTGAATTTTTGAAAAATTCCTCGTTCCTTGCATGCGTCAGAAATTCTTAATTAAACGTGAACAAGAGTCATTTATTGGACACAACATCGAACATGCTAGAACAGTCATTCATAAGCATAAAAAGTTGACTTTCAGAACCTCTTACCCGAGTAATATGTTAAGCGAGTGGGCTTGTGGTGAACATTGGTCTGCAGTGGTAATTGGGGAATCAATCTGCCATGAATGTAATTCTTCTTTGCGTTTTGAAAATAATTATTACTCTGCATGATTTAATTACTTCCTAGTGTATCTGAAAATTAACGAAATATAAATTACTGGTTATACACTGTTCCGTTTCTACTGAAAAATATTAAATTGTTTAAATTATTTTCATTCATACATACAGGGTGAGTCTTTAAGATGTGCATTAATTTTAACCAGATATTCCTCTCATCAAATAAAACACTTTTTTCATTTACCATTTTTCCAGATTCGGCTCAGGTAAAAAGTTATAAGCGTTTAAAGACTTTACAATGGGCTGATACTCCCCTGAATTTTCTCTGTACGTTGAGCACAGATTACTTTTAATGTAACTCGTATTGTATATTGACCAAATCTGTATCATCTGATGCTTGAAATTCACTTAATTTGTTTGCAAAAACTTAATGCAACATTTTCAGCAAAAAATTGCTTCAATTCTTGAATATTAAAACATTGAATTTTAACTTGATACCTATACGATACTTCATTACCTAATTGTTTCCACTATAATAATATACACAATTTCATGATCTTCTATTAAGAAAAATCCTTAAATATCCTAACTATCTTCAATAATAATTCCAACCTCAATATATATCACAGTCACAGAACACTAATAATCTATGATCGAACTCCATAGCAATGATCTAGTAATAAGTAGAAGAAGAGCTTAGAGAGAGAGATAGAGGCATTTACATAATGGCGATTTCCATTGACACGCGCGGAGCACTCGAAATCGATCTCATCTGTCATGCATCTGTCCAATTGAACACAAAATATCTGTCAAATATGACTCCGAGTGATCCGAGCGTGTCAATGGAAATCGGCATTAGAGAGTCATAGATAACATTGATGATTAGAGTGAGGTGCAATGATAGAAATCAGCTGATGTAGGGCAACACATTGTGTTTTGCAATGCCGTTAGTCTTACTAAATCATCATATTTTATTCGTTTTTTCCATGTTCATTTAATTGTTTTTGACTTATTTAAAATTTTATGAAGATTAATAGATTATATCTAACAATGAAGATGGTCTATTTGGCGTCCGTTTGTACGAATATCATAAAAATAAATCATTAAATTTCAAAGGTGAGCTATCTGAATCTCAGGAAATAATAATTTATACACATTCTAAAATATGAGAGACGTTAGTAGGTATTTGAAATGGAATCAGGGATTACTAAGAGCTGATATCAATTCTGCAGAATGGATCTTATTTTTATTTGTGTAGATAGGTACATCCTGACTGGAATATAAATTTCACATACATATTATTCATAAGTAAAATATTTGATTGCTTTCAAAGGATTGTTCAAAACAGGAAGTCTTTAGGCTTTGCATTATTCTTTGTCTAAAAGAGAATCAAGAACTTGCGAACAAACGCAAGTTATTACATACATGTTTATTAATAGAACTCAATCCTTTGACACCTATTAAATGTTTTATGAAAATTTCAATCAAAATAATAATCTATGAATCCATTCGGAATATCCATGTCAAAGATAAAATAAAGCTGATTTTTTTTCGAAATTTCAACAGCCTGTATCTCTTTACCACAGACGAATTAGGAAAAATGGTAAATGAAAAAAGTGTTGCATTTGACGAGAGGAATCTTTGGTTAAAATTAATGCACAACTTAAAGACTCGCCCTGTATTTCGACATGAAATTTGAAAATAGATATCCACTTTGCAAGAACATTCATCCGTATAAAATCGGTTATCAGAATCCCTTGCCCGAGTAAGATCTCAAGTCAGTTGGCTTGGTCGGTAATACTTGAGGTATCAATCAGATCTGAATGATACGATACAAACTGTTGCAGATTAAATCGCTTTGCTCGCTCAAAATACTCCGAGCAAAAGGATCGCTCTCGGATGTTTTCGATTTACTTTGCCTACATCTGGATCATAGATTAAAGAGAATAAATATAGGAAACGAAGTGACAACTTGTGGCGAGCGCCATCTCTTGCCTCACTAGTATACTCATCTGGTTAGAATGTTGGAATTCTGGCATTTTATAAATAGAAAAACTATATTTATGAAAATAGCCGAGATCTTAACCTAGAACCTAGAGAATTATAAACGTGGGAAAGCCCTGTGGACAGGAGCTTTGGCGTTCTTGTTCAAACTTTGACAAATCCTATCTCCAAAAGTGGTTTCTCAGAGTTGGGAATTATATCGATGGATTCTTGTGATAGAACTGCATCAAAAAATAAGATAAATTAAATAAAAATTCATTGATATCATTCCCAACTCTGAAAACCCAATACTTTCAGAGTTATGATTTGTCAAAGTTTGAACAAGAGTGCCAAAGCTCCTCTCCACAGGGCTTTCCCACTTTTTCAATTTGGCTTCTGTGTATCAGTTTTCAAGAATTTCCGTAATTAAATTCAAAACGTAGGTCTATGATCATCTCATGTTTGTAATGTAAAAAAAAATCTTTTTTTTGTTACTCCGAAACCACCTGGCTGATTTTGCCCAATAACGAAATGAACCGAATACTTATCTCCCAAACCTACTCTGAAAATTTCAACTGTCTAGTTCATTCCTTTCGAGAGTTAACGTGTTAGCGGCCGGCCGGATGGACGCCCGGACAGAATCGATTTTGGCCATGGATTCTTGATTAGTGAGTGGAATCAAATCGTTTAAGACCATTTTCAGCCAACAATTCGAAAATTACAGACATTTGGGAAAATTGATAAGCACTCTGTTCCGAGGAAGGAGAGCGTCAAAAATAGTTTGACTTTTGACTGTTCTCCGAATTGCCACAAGACCGAGGATTTCCAGGATGAATAATTCATTGTTCATTGTATACATTACACGTTACTTGGCCCAGAAATTTAAAAAATTTTTTCTTCTTGACTTGGAATCCATTTTCCACTACGATTTCATTATCATAAGTTGCAGAAATTTTCATTATTGTATTCATTTATTTTTTCATTATATTTTTTATTTACTTAGTGTTATATTCATTATTATTAGGTAATGTATCATCATATTTGTAATCATCAGTGATAAAAGATATTGAAACTTTACAAATTTGAAAAAGTTTTACTATCATATTCCTCAAATACAAAGAACGCTATATTCATGAATGAAAACATAATTTATTTCAATTGGGTTTTCTGTCCAGTGGGATGTTATCCGAAGTTAGGTAGAATTCAGATAATTGTTGGATTCGAGCAGACTTGGGTGAGTTCCGATCATAGACATAATATCAGTCTGATTATATAAATATAGTCTAAGGTTACGATATTTCAAAAGGAATTTAAATCTAATACTCAGTTGATTAAATACGGCAAGGGAATTTATGAAGTATTTTTTTTATATTATTAGATATTTAATGAATTTCCATTCCGATAGAATACATATGTATAACGTTTTGAAATCTCCTGAAAAGGGCTGCAACACTTCATGCATGACTGAAGTATGTAATGTGGGTTTGCCTACAACATTTTCAACGTATGCGGATCGGCGATTATTTAAAAATAAAAACATATATGTTCCATGTGTTGGTAAGAATCGCAAATGATTCTTCATTCTAAAATCCACGAAAGAAAACTCGAGAAGCTTGTTTGATAGTGTTATATTTGAATACATTTTCCGTCGAAAATTCCACATTAGTGTGGATCCAAAATATTCACTATATTATCCTTAATATATCGCTGATTTGGTAGTAGGAGCAGCGTATATTTATTACCCTTCACGTCATATTACACCACAGAGTGATCATTCAGATTGTGCTGGATTCTTTTAAGATCTGGGATAAAATATATAAGACTGGTGACAGGTTTGAAAACCTTGGAATTTTCATTTGGTTTCGAGATTTTTGGTATGTAGGAAACCTTCTTTTAACATCGACATTAGAGACTCTATTTTGTCCTTCTCGACATAGTCGTCGACATCACAGCGGCTGCGCTAAATGATTCATTTAATGTTCAATCAAAATATTAGGTTTACTGAATTGTTTATTTTTCTATTTGAACTGAATATCCAAAATAATTGGTAATAAGATAATTTTCTTATTGTTGAAAGGATACAATAATTTAATCCTTTAAATTGAAATTTTGAATATATTACTTTTATATACAGAGTGTGTTATCCTGGGCTTGATCAAGCATAGGGTGAATTTAGTTGTACATTCTCATAATACTCATGAAACGTTCTTGTTATTGAATTGAATGATTAATAGAACTTGACGTCGAAGTATATTGATATATTTTTTTTCCTTTATATACTTCTTTTCTCCAGATCATTATTTACAGTGAGTTTTTGGTAACCGTTTTTTGGCGCTCTTGTTCCTCGGAACAGACTGCTTATCAATTTGCCCAAATGTCTGCAATTTTCGAATTTTTCGATAAAAATGGTCTTAAACGATTCGGTTCGACTCACTGATCAAGAATCCGTGGTCGAAATTCATTCTGTCCGGCCGGCCGTAGGCATGATAACTCTCGAACGGAATGACTAGACAGTTGAAATTTTCAGATTAGGTTTGGGAGATAAATATCTCGGCTAAGTTCATTCTTGGGTATCTTGGGACGAATGGTTTCAGAGTAACAAAAAAAATTTTTTTTTTTACATAACAAATTTCAAATTAAATTTGTTTCAATATGCAGTTTTACCATAAGAATCCATTGATATCATTTTCAACTCTAACAAGCCAATAATTTCGGAGATATGATTTTCAAAATTTCAATAATAAATGGTATTTCTACTTTTTCACAGAATGATATAATTATTCTATGTATAAATTGATATAATGTCAACTTATTTTCCTGAGACATGACAGTGTCTAATTCATTTCAACAATCGTAGAATTATGAGAATTATAATATGATATCATACTTTTTGTTGGTTGATATTTTCATGCCGATGGTCAATCCATATGAGGATGGGAATGGTAATGGTAAGTTAATAATATTGTGTTCAGAATATCTCCTGTAAAAACAAAACTGGAATATTGGTGTATTGGAGTATTGGAGTGGATTTGAGGAAAGAATATATATTATCGTTCATCATAGAATTGAGGAATGAATATCTCGGATGAGTTCGTTGTTGGGTAGAATTTGTCTATTGGTTTTGGATTGATAAGTTTTGGCACTCTTGTTGAATTTAAATTCTTCTATGATGTTTGAATTCAATTTATGCTAAGATGAAGTTCTTTCATAAGAATCAATTGATACGAGTATAATTCCCAACTCTGAGAAACCAATACTTTCGGAGATATAATTTGTCTGTTTGAACAAGAGCGCCAGAAAGCTCCTGTTTTTATTAATAACTTGCTAGGCATTTACGTGTTTTGGCCGACACAGGTTAATTGATAATTATGTTTTTTTCTTCCTTTTTTATTACCTAGGTAGGTATTTCGTTTATAGTTAGAGTAGCTAGAATAAATACGTTGGCGCTCCTTTCAATTCCATCTTACTAAACCCACGCCATCTCTGCTGATAGCGAACCGAGGTCAATCTAGCACTCTTTCTTTTTCTTATGTTTTGACTTTGACTAAAGTACTACGATTATTTGTCTCCGATTATTATTCCGAAAAGGGAGCGTTACATATTTCAGAATTAAACATTCTTTGATATTAGACGATTCTCTATTTACTCAAGTCCTTTTAATGGTACGAAATGTATTCATATCCTATAAAAGCTGAGAAAACGGTCTCTATCGATGGTAAATTCGATTAAGAGTATCCAATAGAGGTGAATGGACAATAGAAGATGCGCGCAAAAGCTCGTGACACGTCAGTGCTTGAACCAAATAAAAACGTAGGACTGGATTAGCTGGAATAATAAAGAAAGGATAAGGACTAACTCAAATCAAACTCACTGTTTAGTTTAGTTTTCTTCTCACTTGACAGTTGAAGTCTGCGATGTTTCTACGCTCCTTCGGGGTCCCTCTGCCTCTGCACCTAGCTACTTGAATGCCTTTCAACTCTGCTATGTTTCTACTCTCCTTCAGGGTACCTCTTCACCTAGGGCCGGTTTCTCAATTGCGAGTTAACTCGAGGTTGCGGGTAACCCGAGTGTTGCGCATTCATCAATATCGCTAAATACATGCGTCAACTCGCAACCTCGAGTTAACTCGCAATTGAGAAACCGGCCCCTAGCCTCGCAGCGTTTGTTGTATGTAAGCAGTCACTAATAGCCACCTGTTACAACAACTTGTATACATATATGCATATATGCACTTGACTTGTCCGATTCGTCGTACTTAAATTTCTTTCTCTACGTATCCTGTATTTCTTGCTATGTGGTTTAGTTTGCCACAACTTTCTATTCTTCTTAACTTCAATTTTGCACAGAATTTGACAATTTTCTACTTTTCGTAACTTGAACCTTCAATTCGACCTTCCTCCTTCTTAGTACAATTATCGGCCGATGGACCAGATGTTGGGCATTATTCTAGATTAATGGACTGTATATTTTAAATTGGTGGGACAACCAAACAAGTTTATAAACAGGTTACGTTTATTTTGGTGTACCTTTGAGATCGATTATTAACTAAAATTAGTATATTCTATTTTGACTTCACTGGGGATTCATTATGAACACTACAAAAGCAATACCGTGTTAACCATAAGGGTACACGGGGCTCGTGCCCAGGGCCCCAATCACCAGGGGGGCCCCGAAGGACAGACAATTTCTCTCACATTTATTCTCAAAACTCTTTTGTCTGGCACAGTAACAGTGAGCACCCGGCTCGAAAATAAAAATTACTTTTGTCTTCTTCTACGTCAAAATGATATCTATTTTATTCAACCAAATTGAGACAAAACCAAATCAAACTTTGTCTTTGTGGCGCTCTTGTTCCTCGGAACAAGACAACTGGTGGTTTCGGAGTAACGAAAAAAAATAATTTTACACATTACAAATTTCAAATTCAATTTTTTCCATTGATATCATTCTTAACTCTAACAAACTACTACTTTCGGAGATATGATTTTTTTAAATTTCAATAATTAATTGTAATTTTATGATTTCATAGAATGCTCTAATTTTAATTTGCTGACGTATGTAAATCCAACATATGAGGTGATTCATAGACCTATGTTTTGAACTTATTTATGATGCAGTTCTATCATAAGAATCCATTGATATAATTCCAAACTCTGAGAAACCAATACTTTCGGAGATATGATTTGTCAAAGTTTGAACAAGAGCGCCAAACCTACTGTCCTTTCCTCTTTTTTCTTTTAGTATAAAATTTTCTTAATATTTGACTTATTTAGCTCAGTTAGTATCGATTTAAGACAAAAATCTAAAATGTTATTCTAAACTTGGCTTAATTTTGGCTTAGTTTAAGTCAATATGGAAAGGCTCTGTGGACAGGGGCTTTGGCGCTCTTGTCGAACTACTAGCAAGTAATTATTCTTACTTTGACAAATCATTTTTCCAAAGGTATTGGTTTCTCAGAGTTGGGAATGATATCAATCAAAACGTAGGTGACCTCATATGTTGGATTTACATACATCAGCAAATTATAATTAGAGCATTCTATGAAATCATAAAATTACGATTAATTATTGAAATTTTGAAACATAATATCCCCGAAAGTATTAGTTTGTTAGAGTTGAGAATGATATCAATGGATTCTTATGATGAAACGGCATTTTAAAAAAAATTAATTTGAAATTTGTAAGACAAAAACAAATATTTGGTTAACCCATAATAAATAGAAGGTTATAGTAGAAAAATGTATAACTCGCTTTCTTTACGTTCCAAAAGGGCTCCCAATTCATATGTGCCCAAGGGCCCCAAAATAGTTTGAGATGTCCTTGTACAAAAGTAACTACACTCTTGTCCACTACAGTTTTTGTCGTCTGACTTATGTTTCGGAAACAAAGTTTCCATCTACAAAGACGAAGCGTTACTAACTAGAATTAGTGTTCTGGGACTAGGTTTTTGAAACAATTTTGAGAATTGATTCATTGTGAATACTGGGAGTAGCTGAATAATCTAATCTGAATTGTTTTGAATTGATAGGATTCATTTTTGGCGCTCTTGTTACTCAGAACAGAGTGCTTATTAATTTGCCCAAATGTCTGTAATTTTAGAATTTTTGGATGAAAATGGTCTGAAAGTATTTGGTTCGACTCACTGATCAAGAATTCGTGGTCAGAATCGATTCTGTCCAGCCGTTAACACGATAATTCTCGAACGGAATGAGCTAGAGAGTTGAAATTTTCAGAGTAGGTTTGGGATATATATCTCGATTGAGTTCGTTATTGGGCAAAATTGGTCAGATGGTATCGTAGTATCAAATAAAAATGTGTCTACATTACAAATTTACATTTTTTTTAAGATGCATGTTCACCATAAAAATCCATTGATATCATTTTCAACTCTAACAAGCTAATACTTTCGGAGATATGATTTTTCATAATATCAATAATACATTGAACTTCTTTTCACAGAATGCGAATTCTATCTTTCTCTGTTCAGTGTGTTATATATGTGTTCACTGTTCATCTATATCATCTTATCTACCAGACATATCAAATTCATTCCTGTTCTAGAAGATAAAGTATGATTGAATGCAAAATGTCCAGGGGCGGCTGGTGAGGGAGGGCTGCGGGGCGCCACTCTCCCTAGAAAAATGATGTACATATATAAACAATCAATTTGTATATTTCATATTCGTGTTATTGTCTTCTAACTGGATTCAAGATTCAATTAAAATTAATACATTTTTGCCTAGCCACCATCTATATTTCACAATAATAACAATTGCTTTAAGCCTGCGCATAGACAAGGTATACTATGAGCGATAATCGTCCACACTCCGCACTATGATAGGGGCGGAATATCGGAAGCCCAAAGCGTAAACGCTGGTGGAAACCATAGAAACGTCAAACGTGACCAATCAGAGATCAGGATAGCTGCTAGTTTCAAGCGGTTTCCGTTACGATTTGGGCGCGGAAATAGGAGCCCAGAGAGGAATAAACCGAATAAATAATAGTGCCAATTGTTACGTGTTATGAAGTTGCGTTGAGGATTTAAGAACTGACAATGAGGGTGTGTGATCTAACGAAATTAAACTTTAGTTCTTCGAGTTTGATGGACAAGGTAAATATTAAAAACAATGAATGACCTATGCCCGTATTGAATAAAAGCCCAAGTGCAGCCCGGCTATAAGAATCGAACGGGGTTTACACGGGAGTTTGATACAAATGTTTACGTAAATCCTTTATGGATGTGCGGATGTGAAGAAAAAAAATGCGTTTTTTGTTTCGTTTGCTTACTGTTTGGTTACTGTCTGGGCAAAAGAAGGTGTACGTGATTTGAAACATCACTGTTCACGACTCACTGATCAAGAATCCGTGGTCAAAATCGATTCTGTCCGGCCGCCGGCCGGTCTGCCCTCCGATAACAGGATAACTCCCGAACCAAATTTGCTAGACATTTGAAATTTCCAGAGGAGGTTTAGGAGATAGATATCTTGGTTAAGTATTTTTTTTTACATTACAAATTTCAAATTTATTTTTTTTTAAGATGCAATTTCATAAGAATACATTTATATCATTTTCAACTCTCACAAATTAATACTTTCGGAGATATGATTTTTCAAAATTTCGATGATAAATTGTACTTCTATATTTTAACAGAACGCTGTACTTAATTATTTCATTTTTTGTTTCTTATACTTGATATAAAATACCTCTCCTCTTCTAGAAAACAAATAATACCTAAGTTGAATGCAAAATGACCAATGAAATAACCTCAACTATCGTAGAATTATCAGGGTGATATGATATTATACTTTTAAGGTGACTAATCCATATGATGATGGAAATAATATACATATATAGTTTGGTAAGTTACATAACTAGTTTTCAAAACCACGGATCAGTCATACCAGGAACATTACAAACATATTTAGATTTGAAACGCTGAAAACGATCTATGGAATTCAATCGGGGACTGTCAGATATCTAATGATTAGATTTGTTTCTATAATTCATATTGTGTCATAAATGATAAAACTATCAGATATTTCACATCAAATTTATATCTAATACTATAGTATTAGATATATATAGTTATGTACTTATTATTTCTTTTGGATTTTATTTTTGTATTCTAATATCTGTCAATAAAGGCATGGATTATAATCCATGCTTTTATTGACAGATATTAGAATACAAAAATAAAATCCAAAAGAAATAATAAGTACATAACCAAACAGTACGTACCCCAATTCATCAAACAACAGAGTAAGCTCATGTTGTAAATACTGTGCTTTCTTCCCCTCGACCTCAAAAAAAAGAAAAACGAAGATAATTCGCATAATAAACATCCTTCATATAATATACAGGGTCTTTCACGAGGAACCTCACCCATATTTATACGGGAAACTACTGAACGTATTTTCATGAAATTCAGCACTTATAAGTACTTCACGATGCTGATGAAATCTAAAATATTTTCAAGGCATGAGCACCTCCGGTTTTTCCGGAAATGACGTCAACTTCCGTTTTTCAAATTAGAACACCATTTATTCATTGCAGAAATAGATTCCTTAGAAAATTTCAAGTTATTTTGATGTAACATTTTTCAGTTTTGGTTGGAAAATTCTCTCTGAGCGGGAAAATTCGAAAAAAAAATCGAAAATAGAGCTCCGCTGAAACAAGAATAACTTCGAGGTTTTTGGATGGAAAATTTTCATTTTTGGGATTTTTCAAGATGTAAGATTGATCTATCCACTTTAAAAATCGAAACCGCGATTCATGATACAGGGGGTGAAAAAATCGCTTTCAAAGTTAGGGATGACAAAATCGTGAAAAATCAATTTTTTAAAAATTAGACCCCCATTTTTTTATGGCAGATATTGAATCTACGTTAAAAAATAATGTGAGTGTATGCATCACACCCTTGCCCTAAAGTGGATATTTTCTGAGTTATTCACAAAAAACTGTTTTTCGTCTTGAATTTTCAGCTATTTCTTTTCCCCTCACGCCAAAAAGATGAAATTTTCAGGAACTGTTACTTAAACCATGTTTTAGATTTTACTACCCTAATATGCAAGAGAAAAAAGTTACAGGTTGTTCCTAAATAGATGGCGAATTTTGATTCGAATTTGTATCGGAAACCTCTTTATTTCAACTAATCGGCCATCGGTTTTCTCTCCAGTGATAAATAAATAATTCCTTATGAACCATATGCAAAAACTTACCATGTTTTACATTCTTTTTTTTTAATGATAGATATCATTAATTACATCTGCCAAATTCCTCTTTATTCAGTAGCATTTTGTGTTTACTATTAATTTGGTGATAATTCGTATTAAGTTATAAAATCGATCACTATGCCTAATTTTACCAATGAAGATTATTTAAATCTCATTCTACTTCATGGAGAATGTAATAAAGTTGTAGATAGAACGATTCGACTGTTCATTGAGAGGTTTCCTGACCGACCCAGACCAACGAGAGATACCATTAACAGAACCATGACAAACTTGAGAAATGTCGGATCTTTCGTTAAGAAAACTATACACAGAGAAAAAAGTGTAGTAGAAGATGAGAACAACGAAATTACAGTTCTTGCATATTTTCGTGTGAATCCTCAAAATTCTCTCAAAGATGCCGAGATTGATCTGGGATTATCTCAATCGAGTGTTTGGAGAATATTGAAAAAACATAAAATGCACCCATATATATAAATTCAATAGGGTACAGCATTTGAAGGAAACTGATTTCGTCAGGAGAACAGAGTTTTGCGAAGCTATGATGATTCGATTTCAAGAGAATGAAAACTTTTTGGACTGTATATTTTGGACAGATGAATCTAAATTCACAAAGAATGGTTCTTTCAATAGGCATAACAGTCATTATTGGGATGAAGAGAACAACCACCACTTCAGGCAATGGAACTTTCAAGAGACCTGGAGTTTCAATGTTTTTTGCGCCATCAAAAATAATGCAATTCTCGATGTTCACATTTATGATGGGACTTTAACTGGTAAGATAGAACACTACACATGTTTGCATTATTTAAAGAATGTTCTCCCTTAGGAGATAGATATTCTGACATATTGACTCAAATAATTGAGCCGCTAGTACAGAACCATAATGACTTATGGTATCAACAAGATGGCGCGCCTCCACACAATTCACTCAATGTGTCAAATATCCTCTACAGGCTATTTGAAGATCGATAGTTGGCGAACAATGGTCCACATCTTTGGCCACCACGTTCTCCCGATATAACTCCTTTAGACTATTATGTTTGGGGTAGGATAAAAAATATTGTCTACTCAACTCCCCTGACTGATAAAGAGGACTGCATAGAACGAGTCAGAAATGCGTTCAGGTTTGTTTAGATTTTTAGATTCATAGTTTTGAAACTCAATTTGGTTATTAAACACTTTTGCAGATCTCTTCCTCCCGATGAAATAAGAAGAGCAACGCACGAAGCATTCCTGAGACGTATAAATAAATGTCTAGAAATTAACGGTCAAAACTTTGAGCATCTTCTCTAGTTATAACTGCGAGAGTTTGCCATGGTTCTCCTAATAGTAACTTGAAGTCGGTTTCAAGAAGGGGTGAAAAATCTACAGCATGGTTCAAATAACAGTTCCTGAAAATTTCATCTTTTTGGCGTGAAGGGAAAAGAAATAGCTGAAAATTCAAGACGAAAAACAGTTTTTTGTGAATAACTCAGAAAATATCCACTTTAGGGCAAGGGTGTGATGCATACACTCACATTATTTTTTAACGTAGATTCAATATCTGCCATAAAAAAATGGGGTTCTAATTTGAAAAAATTGATATTTCACGATTTTGTCATCCCTAACTTTGAAAGCGATTTTTTCACCCCCTGTATCATGAATCGCGATTTCAATTTTTAAAGTGGATACATCAATCTTACATCTTGAAAAATCCCAAAAATGAAAATTTTCCATCCAAAAACCTCGAAGTTATTCTTGTTTCAGCGGAGCTCTATTTTCGATTTTTTTTTCGAATTTTCCCGCTCAGAGAGAATTTTCCAACCAAAACTGAAAAATGTTACATCAAAATAACTTGAAATTTTCTAAGGAATCTATTTCTGCAATAAAAAAATTGTGTTCTAATTTGAAAAACGGAAGTTGACGTCATTTCCGGAAAAACCGGAGGTGCTCATGCCTTGAAAATATTTTAGATTTCATCAGCATCGTGAAATACTTATAAGTGCTGAATTTCATGAAAATACGTTCAGTAGTTTCCCGTATAATTATGGGTGAGGTTCCTCGTGAAACCCCCTGTATATATCAGGTTAACAGAACTATTGGGCTTACATTACAAACCATTCGTAAAAAGCAATTTCCCGATCTTGCGCTTGAAGTAAGAACATGTTGACGTCATATGTTTATTATGACGTATCCAATACAACACAATTCCAATACAACACATTATAATGTCATAAATATATTTCAATTTATTGTCTTAAGTTCGAAAAGTCCACATCTGAGATGTAATAAACATTTTCAGTAAAGATTATATTTTCGACATCTCAAATAAACGAACGGTCCAGAGAAAACGTTAGGTTAGGTTGAAACATCATGAATGTCATCATGATGAATATGTGTTCTGTGGTTTACAAAAGACGTATAAAGTAAGTCAAAACGGAGAATGATTATGATATTACTATACAGAATTTCAGTGATCAGCAGTTTAAGATGCATTTTCGACTTTCAACGACATGTTATGAAGTATTGTATCATTATTAGCCAATATTTATTTCGAACTTATTAATTTCTAATAGCGTTACACTCACTGTTCTGAATATTAGTCATGTTCATAATTTTGCTCGTATCTTCTGGGGAACATCGCGGGTTAACATTTTGCCCAAATGTCTGTAATTTTCGATTTTTTGCCAAAAAGGTCTCAAACGATTGGGTTCGACTCCCTGATGAAGAATTCAGAGTCAAATTTGATTATTTCCCACCGGCCGTTGCCACGATAACTTGAGAACGGAAGGAGATAGCCACTTGAGACGCTACATTTAAACCGGAAATTTTCAATTCACAACACCTCTCCAGACTATTCACTCACCTCACACTATTCGCAATGAATCAGTAATGTCAATTGTTGAAAAGGCATAGTCTTAAAACGCTATTTTTCTCTTATAATTCAATTTAACCATACACAAACAAAACAGGTAGGTACGATTATATTTGTGAATATTGTTAATTAATTTTTTACGTCTATTTATTGATTGATTCAGATGCGAAATTTATATAAGCAGATGGTTCGCCTACGAACCTTTCAAGTTTCTGGAGGGCAGGGATGAGCCAAGAAAAATAATAATGACAGTAAGTGAATATTGATATATTTAAATATATGTATACTGCCTTACTCAAGCGATAATTGAAATTTCTCTGAGGAGTTCCTTTGGCAAAACTCCCAAGGTAGGGCTTCATGAGATATTAGCAAAGAGCAAATGCACTATCATCTGCCATAAAATAGGGTATTGGCATAGAACAACCCGGTAATTCTTCTGGTAATGGGAGACCCAATGCTTTTCCTGTAATTATATTATGTAATTTGCTCTCTTGAAAAACGCCTTCGTCCGATTTCCATCCTTGACATCCCACATAAGTAAATATGAAGTTGTAATCACCATCCACTAATGCAAGAAGCACAATACTGAAGAAGGATTTGTAGTTGAAGAACTATGTACCGGAGTTTACTGGGGCAAGCAAAGCAACATGCTTGCCACTTAGGGCACCAATACAGTGAGGCAGGTTCCAACGTGTTTCAAATATCTTACTTATTTCTTTCCAAGCCGCAGGTTTCCTGGGTAGCTGAAACAAAAATTAATTACCAGACTATTGGTTGCAATAAAACATCATTTTAATCAACTTCAAATTCACAGGAGACGGATGATATACTCGGGAATGAAGAAGACATTGAGAACAACCGACATCGCCAGTATCTACTCAGAGGCCTACTGAACGAGCCAAAAGAGCTGTTGATAACAATGCATCAATGGTGAACAGTGCATTCAACATGTTCAGTGAAGCTGCTAAAAAGACAGGAGGTTCTCGAAGTTAGTTGGAGACATTCTAGTAAAATTTTTATAATTACCCGCCCTATGGTTTCGGAGTTATACCTACTGAAATATTATTTTCTCGATAACTAAAAAAATGCAGATCCGATTGAATTGAAACTTAGTTACTAGTTGTTGTGTACCGATAGAAAGACCTATGTGAAATTTTATGAGGATCGTATCACTAGAAAATAAAAAAAAATGTATCTAACGATAACTTGAGAACGGAAAGAGATAGCGACTTGCAATTTTCAGGTTAGGTGCACATCTGATTGCATATAAGTTCATTAATAGGCATAATCGGAAAAATGTTTTTTTAGTTATACACATCTGAATTTTTGTTGTTATTCCTTCTTTAACTCAATAAAATGCGAATCCGATCAAATTCAAACTCCGCAATTACTTCTAGAATACCGACGCGCAAATTTTCACCGAATTCCGTAAATATCGTATTCCGAAATTACTTGAGAATTAAGTTTATGTATATCATTATTCAAAGAATTTCATTTCAGATAGATTATAATATCAGAATTAAAAATTCTGTGATCATAGACGATTCGCTCATTACTCAAGTCTTTCATTAAAATGGTTCGATTCATACCTTATAAAAGTTGAGAAAAAAAAGAATAAGAGTGTCCAATAGAGGAGAACAAAGGCTTGCCTGTGTGTGTATCACTGGAGTTATGGGAACCTGTCCTGCCAGGCACTTGAAGCCATTCTCAGAATATCTATGGAAGGATCAGATAATGAGAGTACTAAAAATCAGAAAGTCTGCTCCTCTCTTACCAGGTACATTTCATCTTCCTAGTGACAAAGTGATTATGAAAGCAATCATCGAAAAGAACTTCACTGCGATGGTAGGTAGAAGGACTGGGACACGAAATCCACCACCCAAGTTCTTACAAAAATAACCTTAAATGTTACAGATGGTTCAAAAACCAATATAGGAGCTGGCGCTGCAGTTTATAGGGCAGGCACCAAATGCTCACTATCGCTAGGCTCCTATCTGAGCGTCTTTCAGGCAGAAATACAAAAAGATGCGTGGAAATTAACCTAGAAAGAAACTATCAGAGGTGGTGAAAGGAGATATGGGAGTGTCGCAGAAAATTTAAAGAAGTAGGCAAGAACAACAGGTTCTCTTTGGTCCGAGTTTCTGATCACTCGGGAATTAAGGGAAATGAGGAGGCCAACACACATGCCAAGAAAGAAGCACAAACCCCTTTTATTGACTCGGAACCCTACTATGGAGTCACCAACAAAAGTGAATTTCGGATGAAAGAAGAAACTGCAAGAGGTATATTCTGGAGATCTCTGCCACGAATGTATTACTCCAAAAAGATCCTCTGGAACTTTGACACTGTCAGATCCAAGAAGTATATCGATCTCAGTAAATCTCAGTAAATCAGAATCTGGAAAGGCTTCAAGGAGGCTACGTCTTCGCTCCTGCAGATTTCTTCAGACCAGGAGGTTCGTCCTACTCCCCACAGAATCTGGACTCGTTAGTTTCTGCTATCCCTAATCTCATCATATGCTTGGCATGGATCAGTTTTTGAGAGAAATTTTTCTTTTGTCGCCCAAATCTCTTAGTAACAGGTGATTTCAACTGCCCTGAAGTTGAATGGTTGGTGACTGGTCTTCCACCAATTGGCTCACCATCCTCCTTTACTGACCTAATACTGAACTTTGGCCTTCAGCAGGCAGTTCTCCAGCCAACGAGATATAGACATGATCAAACGTCTTCCATCTTAGATCTCTTCATCACCTCTGATTCTGACCTACTGTCTGATATGCGATATCTGCTCCCTCTCGGTAAGTCTGACCATGTGTTGATGAAACAGCTACAATTCTATGAAGGTTATCCCCCAACTACGAACAAGTTCCTACAGATGTGCTGTCTATGGATTGGCCTGACTTTTTTGAGAATTGTGGTGAGATGGGTGGTCTTTGGGATCAGTTGGTGAGACTTTTTCTATCTTGGAAGGAGAAGTATTGAGTGGTGTCTCCGGCTTGGCCCAATACTTATACACTGCTAATCTTCCCAATCTCATTTGGTCCAGTATTATATGCCGATGGTACAAAAATATACAGAGTCCCATTATCGATCATAATCAGCTGCAACTTGATCTGGACACAGTTATCCATTGGATAGAAGACTGGTTGCTGCCTCTAAATATCACCAAGTGTTGTGTCTTATACATGGGTAAGACTAATCCCCGAATACCATACACACTAGCTGGAGGTACCCTTGTCGGGGTTGAAGTATAGAAGTATTTGGGTTTGATCGTTACTTCTAACCTGGACTGGTCTGAGCATATCTCCTCTGTGTCAGAGCCAAGAGAACCACTCATCCAGAAATCATTCAGTAACTGCAGTGTTCGGACCATGAAATGGAGTACGCTGGACCTGCATGATGGATTGCCCTGCAAGGCGATTTAAAATGCTAGATCTGTCCAGAGGTGGTGCACCAAGATTCCTTTTTTCGTTCAAAATCGACCAGAATACGAGACCAGGTTCAGAATTTTTTACTGTCATCTTTCGAGGAACGTCGTACCAGAGGCGATTTAATTGTTGAATTTCGGGCCTTGAATGATTATTTTGGTATTAATCTGTGTCATCTTTCCACATTTAATAGGAACAATCTTCGAGGACTTACTTGCAAGCTTAGAAAGGAACCTGCACCAATATATGTAAATATTTCTTGTCAAATAGGATCTTTGATCGGTGGAATATTTTGCCTGGGATCTGTGGTTGAATCTACCAGTGTCAATGCGTTCAAGAATAGTTACGACCAATGGAGATTCGAAGGAGGTGCTTTGTGAAGTAGCAACTCATATTTTTGACATTCTGGACTTTATTATATGCGTTTTTTTGTTAACTGACCGAGTTTATAGGTTTTTTACCTCAACTCTGTGATTTTTTTAACAATAATAATGAGCCAGCAGATCTACCTAGCAATAGATCCACATTTTTCTGGTAGATCAACATTTTTCCGATAGATCTACATTTTTCCGGTAGATCTACATTTTTCCGGTAGATCTACATTTTTCCGGTAGATCTACATTTTTCCGGTAGATCTACATTTTTCTGGTAGATCTAAATTTTTCCAGTAGATCTGCATTTTTCCAGTAGATCAAAATTTTTTTAGTAGATCAATATAATCGGTAGATTAATTGAACCGGTTCTTCAATGCCGAACCTAACAGGTTCTGTTGTGATTCTGAGAATGATTCACACGTTTTTGAGTTACTAAAAACCAAATATAGCACCACCTACCGAATTGTAAACCTAAGGCCTTCCGAAACACAATCACAAAGATTCATAAAAATCGGTATAGCCATTTTTGAGTTCCTGTAAACCGATCGTAGTACCACCACCTACCGGGGAATATTGTGGATCTGAAACCTACTCAGATACACACACAAAGTTTCATCGAAATCAGTCCAGTCATTCTTGAGTTGTTATAAACCGAATGCAGTGCCACCTAACGGGTTTCTATTGTGACCCTTAGAGCCACTCAAACACGCACACAATATGTTTCATCAAAATCGGTCGAGGCACTTCTGAGTTCTTACAGACGGATTGCAGCGCCACCTACCGGGGTATATTGCGGACCTGACACAACCTCAGATACACACACAAAAAGTTTCATCGAAATCGGTTCAGCCGTTC
Organism: Halyzia sedecimguttata; assembly: GCA_937662695.2. Classification (NCBI taxonomy): domain Eukaryota; kingdom Metazoa; phylum Arthropoda; class Insecta; order Coleoptera; family Coccinellidae; genus Halyzia; species Halyzia sedecimguttata. The sequence goes on from OW569415.2 coordinate 16,340,041, forward strand.
TTGAGTTTCTTTAAACCGAATACAGCGCCATCTAACGGTTACCTATTGTGACCCCGAGACACACTCAAACACGCACACAATGTTCTATCAAAATCGGTCGAGCCATTTCTGAGTTCATATAGAGCATTATCAGCGCCACCTACCGGATGCTATTGTGAAGCAAGGACACACCGAAACACACACACACAAAGTTTCATCAAAATCGGTCAAGGCGTTTCGGAGTTGACATTTTTTTTAAACACCCCGTATAGCAGCGGTTATCTTTTCGTAGCGGTTTTACAGTGTTGAGAATTCTCTTTACGATACATCTCTAGGGATGACATTTTACTTGAAACACCCTGTATAGTTAATTTTCTGCTTAATATTTGAATATATGGAGTAATTTTAATGCAAAAATCCGTCCGATCGAACGGATATTCATTATAGATTTCGTAACTTAACGAAAATATCCAAATCCCAAGATACGTTTACTGGAGTACGCTCCTTTAAGTTTTTCAATCGGTAAAAATGAAAAAAAAAACCAAGAAAAACCTATTCCGGCCGCTCGGAGATTCGATCCCGCCGCTCCGCGAGGCTCGGGAGATCTAAATCCAAGCCTTAGTCCGCTCGGCCATGCCAGCTTCGTGAATCGGTTCCGATTATCTGGCATATAAAGATTTGATAGTACTGGGACGATTTCCGTCTTTTGATTTTCACAATATCGTCAATCTTGTCAAGCGATCGATCGAAATCGGTTACTCGTTCATATTTCTCACGGTTTTTCTAGACGATTCCAAGATTTTCGAGTAATTCCGTTCGAAATTCAAATGCGATTTGACATTTATCGTGGCTCGTTCGGACCGAAAACGTCGACCTTGCAGGAGCCGCGTTAAAATTCGCCACAGAAATACGTGAAACGTCAGAATTTTGTCGATTTTCGCGAAAAAGTCACATTTTCCTATCGTTCTTCCGGGAAAACGAAAGAGAGAATCGAAAAAAGGGCCGTGTTACGTACTAATTTCGAATCTCGTCTTCGCGTTCCCGCAAATACCTTCGTTCCGAATGCCACCGTTTCTCCGGATGGCTCCACACAATTTTGCACCTTTTGCCAAAATCGGCGTTTTTGCGATTTTTTTTAAAATACACCCCCGTCTTTTCGCTCCGAAAACGTGAAACCCTACGAAACTTCCGTCTTTTTCCTCGATGAAACCCCTCGAAAATTTCCCCCCTCCCCCCTCCTAACGTCCAAAAAATCGTCACGTTTATAGTAACATTTTCAAAAAAGTTTTTTTGTTCCTTTTCTATGAAACCCATCTTCATTTTAGTATTGGGACTAGTGGCCCGCAGTCTATTGTTGGAGGCTTCGATTAGTCAGTAGTTTTCATTCATAGATATAATTTAATAAAAAAAAAATAAAAAAAAAATGGAGAAAAATATTTAAAAAAAAATGAAAAAAAAAATTATAAAAAAAAATATTGAAAATTTCAAAATTGAAGAAAAAAAAAATATTAAAAAAATTTAAATTATAAATAAAATGGAATTATAAAAAAGAGAAACACCCTGTATACACATTTCTGCAAAATATATTATGAGAATACATCCAAGGTTCCTATTCAGATAACGCTTTGTTTGTGGCAAAAATCAAATCAATCGCGTAATATTGTGCCGGTAGAAAAAGAACAGCCTGTATAGCAATGGTTTATTTTCAACGATGTAGGTCCCGAAAATATATCATTTATCACAATTGAATACAATAGTACGATTTGTCGTGAAAAGCAGCAAGTTGCGATTGAATTTAAAAGAATAACACCCCGTATGGAGTTTTCTGAAAAATATATTATAAGAATCCATCCAAGGTTCCTATCTGAATAACACTTTGAGTGTGGCAAAAATCAAATCAATCGCGTAATATTGTGCCGATAGAAAAAGAACACCCTGTATAGTAATGGTTTATTTTCAACGATGTAGGACCCGAAAGTTTATCTTTTATCATAATTGAATACAATAGTACGATTTGTCGTGAAAAGCAGCAAGTTGCGATTGACGTTAAAAGAAAAACACCCTGTATAGAGATTTCTCAAAAATACATGATAAGAATCCATCCAAGATTCCTATTTAGATAACGGTTTGTTTGTGGCACGAATCAATTAAATCGGTAAAATTGTGCCGTGAAAAAAAGAACACCCGGTATTACTATACCGGGTATATGGTTTATTTTCAACGATATACACAACACAAAGTTTCATCGAAATTGGTCGAGCCATTTTTGAGTAACCATAAATCGATCGGGGTGCCCCCTACAGTATGCTATTGTGAATCAGAAACGCGCCGAATCAAAAACACAAAGTTTCATCAAAATCGGTTCAGCCATTTCTCAGTTTCTGTTGACCGTATATTGTGGACCTGAGACCTACACAGACAAAAATTCATTGAAATCGGTTGAGCCGTTTTCAAGTTCCCATAAATCGATTGGTCGCCCCCTTCCTGATGCTATTTTGAACCAGAGACCCACCGAAACACATACACAAAGTTACATCAACATTTTTCCAGCCGTTTACGTGTTCCTACAAATTGATTACAGCGCCACGTACTGCATCCTATAGTGAACCTCAGGCCCACTAAATCTCATTCTAAAAGTTTTGTTAAAATCGGTCCATCCGTTTTTGAGTTCCAATAGACCGATAGATGTGCCACCTACCGGATCGTATCGTGAACCCCAGGCCACAGAAACACTTCATCAAAATTGGTATCACAGATTAATCTGTATCGGTATAGCCGTGTCTGAGTTCCTGTAAATCGATTGTAACGCCACCTACCGGATCCAATTGTGAATATTAACCTCTTCGAGATATATCGAAACACACACACACACAAAGTTCCATCACAATCGTTCATGTCGTTTCGGTGTTGACATTTTCCGAAAAACAACCCTCGAGATTCCCGCCAAATCCCTCTCCTAACATCCAAAAAAACACACGAACGACATATTCAAAATGTTTCCCTTAATCCTCTTCGATGACTCCAATTCTTCACGTGAGTATTATTTAGTATTGAAACAGCAGAACTTCTATAGCTATAGATCAATATTTTTGCAGTGTAGATCAATCGAAAAAAATTGAATGACTCTTCCGGGATTCAACCTGGGGTTTCTGACTCAGAAAGCTAGCCTCTTGACCCGCAGATTTACCTAGCCAGTAGATCTACATTTTTCCGGCAGATCTACATTTTTCCGTTAGATCTACATTTTTCCAGTAGATTTACATTTTTCCAGTAGATTTACATTTTTCGAACTTGAAAGTTCGAAATCGTTCGAGCCATATCTGAATTTCTATAGACCTACTGCAACCTGACACATACTCACATATACACACCAAGTTTAATCGAAATCGGTGCAGCCGTTCTTGAGTTTCTATAAACCGAATACATCGCCACCTACCGGTCACCTATTGTGACCCTGAGACACACTCACACACGCACACAATGTTTCATTAAAATCGGCCAAGCCATTTCTGAGTTTCTATAGACCGATTGCAGCGCCACCTGCCGGGGTATATAGCAGACCTGATACACCTACTCAGATACACACACAAACTTTCATCAAAAGCGGTCGAGCCATTTCACCTACCGGATGCTTTTGTGAAGCCGTTTCGGAAAACAGCCTGTATAACAGCGGTTATCCTTTCGCAACAATTTTACAATGTTGAAAATACTGTTCATGTTAAATTGTTATCTTGAGGTGGCAACTGGGCAATTTGCCTATCAGAGAATTATGGAACTCTCCCCACGATTGCAGGATTTTTGACCAATTCCGTTGGAAGCTCGAATTCTATTTGACAATTCGACCCTCATTCGGACTGAAAACCATGAAGATGAAGGAATCGCGAAAAGATTTCGTACAGAAATACGATACGATTTCTACAACGATAACATTCGAAAATACTCACGTTTCGTAAAAGATTCCAAAATTCGACAGAAAGATTAAATTCAGTCGATATCCCATCATACTTCATACAACCAACTGTCAACAACTAAAAAATGTTTCCTTAGAATACATTCGATAGGATTTCGAATTCGTATATAAATGCCTGCAAGTGAAAAATCGGTAATATCGTCGAAAGTATAGATCGATAATTACCTTATTTTACGTTCTCCACTTTCGGACCGTTTCATCAAAAATCTTTCCTCGAAGATAGGTATCTACCAGTCATTTCAACTTAGAATTTGATAGAATACATTATTTCTCAAATATCAAAAATTCTGCCATGCGATCGGTCGAAATCGGAGACTCTATCATATTTCTTCTGATTTCTGGCAATGTATCTTCACGATTCAAGATTTTTGACAAATTCCGTTCGAAATTCTAATTAGATTTGACATTTATCGCAACTCATTCGCAAAGAAAACGTCGATAAATTCAAACTGACAGTTTCTTTCATCTGTGATCGAAGTAAAACATCCACGTTTTATCTTCTATAGCAGGACCCGAAGTCGGTCGAGCGAAGCCGAACCGGTCAAAACGTCACATTTCACCGAGGTTTTCAAAATATGTCAAAGTTTGCGATCTTTTTACGGAAAAAGAGAACGTTTTATCAAAAATCGAGATCCGTTACGGACTACCTACGAATCTCGTCTTTCGGACCCCGACGAAATACCTTTTCGAGCGTCGCGTCCTTGCCAGATCTCTCCCATACCGATTCGCACATTTAGCCGAAAAGGGCGTTTTAGCCCGAATTTACGATTTATTTAAAAATACTCCCCACGTTTTCTCTCGTCGAAGACGGATACCCGGAGAAAATTTCGTCTTTTCTCGTTCCCTTTTCCACCTCGAATCCCCCCTCGCCCCTCGAATAACCGACGAAAAAATCGAAAATATCGACCTCCTCGAGGAAAAAATCTTTTTTGACTTCTCTCTGTGCTCCCGAGATCTTGGCGTTAGTAATGTATTGTAACTAGTGGCCCGCAGTCTATTGTTGGAGGCTTCGATTAGCCAGTAGTTTTTATTCATAGGTAAAATTTGATGAAAAAAAATTTAAAAAAAAAATTAAAAAAAAATTGAGAAAAATATTGAAAAAAAGTGAAAAAAAAATTATAAAAAAAAAATTTTTTTAAATTTCAAAATTGAAAAAAAAATCATTAAAAAAATTTTAACTATAAAAAAAATTTAAATTATAAATAAAACGGAATTATAAAATACCCTGTATACGCATTTCTGAAAAATATATTATGAGAATCCATCTAAGGTTCCTATTCAGATATTGCTTTGTTTGTGGAACAAATCAAATCAATCGCGTGATATTGTGCCGATAGAAAAAGAACATCCTGTATAGTAATGGTTTATTTTCAACGATGTAGGTCCCGAAAGTATATAATTTATTACAATCGCACGATTTATCGTGAAAAGCGGCAAGTTGCGATTGACGTTAAAAGAAAAACACCCTGTATATAGATTTCTGAAAAATACATTATGAGAATCCATCCAAGGTTCCTATTCAGATAACGCTCCGTTTGTGCAACAAATCAAATCAATCGCGTAATATTGTGCCGAAAGAAAAAGAACACCCTGTATAATAATGGATTATTTTCAACGATGTAGGTCCCAAAAGTATATATTTTAACACAATTGATTACAATCGCACGATTTGTCGTGAAAAGCAGCAAGTTGCGATTGACGTTAAAAGAAAAACACCCTGTATAGAGATATCTGAAAAATACATTATAAGAATCCATCCAAGATTCCTATTTAGATAAAGGTTTGTTTGTGGCAAAAATCAAATCAATAGCGTAATATTTTGCCAATAGAAAAAGAACACCCTGTATAGTAAAGGTTTATTTTCAACGATGTAGGTCCCGAAAGTATATCTTTTATCACACTTGAATACAATAGTACGATTTTTCGTGAAAAGCAGCAAGTTGTGATTGACGTTAATAGAAATACACCCTGTATGGAGATTTCTGCAAAATATATTATGAGAATCCATCCAAGGTTCCTATTTGAATGACGCTTTGTTTGTGGCACAAATCAAATCAATCGCGTAATATTGTGCCGATAGAAAAAGAACACTCTGTATAGTATTGGTTTATTTTCAACGATGTAGGTCCCGAAAGTATATCATTAATCACAATCGAATACAATAGTACGATTTGTCGTGAAAAGCAGCAAGTTGCGATTGACGTTGAAAGAAAAACACCCTGTATAGAGATTTCTAAAAAATACATTATAAGAATCCATCCAAGATTCCTATTTAGATAACGGTTTGTTTGCGGCAAAAATCAAATCAATCGCGTAATATTGTGCCGATAGAAAAAGAACATCCTGTATAGTAATGGTTTATTTTCAACGATGTAAGTCCCGAAAGTATATCTTTTATCACAATTGAATACAATAGTACGATTTTTCGTGAAAAGGAGCAAGTTTTGATTGACGTTAAAAGAAAAACACCCTGTATGGAGTTTTCTGAAAAATATATTATAAGAATCCATCCAAGGTTCCTATTTGAATAACGCTTTGAGTGTGGCAAAATTCAAATCAATCGCGTAATATTGTGCCGATAGAAAAAGAACACCCCATATAGTAACGGTTTATTTTCAACGATGTAGGTCCCGAAAGCATTTCTTTTATCACAATTGAATACAATAGTACGATTCTTCGTGAAAAGCAGCAAGTTGTGATTGATTGATTAAAAGAAAAACACCCTGTATAGAGGTTTCTGAAAAATATATTATAAGAATCCATCCAAGGTTCCTATTTGAATAACGCTTTGTTTGTGGCACAAATCAAATCAATCGCGTAATATTGTGCCGATAGAAAAAGAACACCCTGTATAGTAATGGTTTATTTTCAACGATGTAGGTCCCGAAAGTTTATCTTTTATCATAATTGAATACAATAGTACGATTTGTCGTGAAAAGCAGCAAGTTGCGATTGACGTTAAAAGAAAAACACCCTGTATAGAGATTTCTCAAAAATACATTATAAGAATCCATCCAAGATTCCTATTTAGATAACGGTTTCTTTGTGGCACGAATCAATTCAATCGTGTAAAATTGTGCCGTGAAAAAAGAACACCCCGTATTGTAATGGTTTATTTTCAACGATATACACAACACAACACAAAGTTTCATCGAAATTGGTCGAGCTGTTTTTGAGTAACCATAAATCCATCGGGGTGCCCCCTACAGTATGCTATTGTGAATCAGAGACGCGCCGAATCAAAAACACGAAGCATCGCAATATGTTAGAAGCTTTTGAGTTACTAAAAACCGAATATAGCGTCACGTAGCGAATCGTATTGAGAACCAAAGGCCATCCGAAACACAATCACAAAGATTCATCAAAATCGGTATAGCCATTTTTGGGTTCCTGTGAACCGATTATAGTGCCACCTACCGGGGAATATTGTGGATTGAAACCTACTCTCAGATACACACACAAAGTTTCATCGAAATCGTTCCAGTCGTTTTTGAGTTGTTATAAACCGAATTCAGCGCCACCTAACGGGTGCACACAAAGTTTCATCAAAATGGGTAAAGCCGTTTCGGAGTTGACATTCATTTAAAAACACCCTGTATTACAGCGGTTATCTTTTCGTAACGGTTTTACAATGATGAGAATTCTCTTCACGATAAATCTCTTGCGGTGATATCTCACTTAAGACCCTGTGTAGCAATGGTTTTTCATTTTCGACCGTTAATTTTCTACTTGAATGGTTGAATATTTTGTGTAATTTCAATGCAAAACATTCAAAATTATACGTTTATTTTTGGATCAAAATAATCAAGGCTGTGTATGTGGTTGCGTAAGGTACCTATTCATATACATACATTCACGGTTGGATAAAAAATAAACAATGCATTGAACGCGGTGGCGTAGGTTCATATTCAAATACAATCATTCACAATTGGATCAAAAATATTCAATGCTGTGTCTTTGGTTAAGTAAGGTCCTTGTTCAAATACATACACTCACAGTTGGATCAAAAATAAACAATGCACTGAACGCGGTGGCGTAGGTTCCTAATCAAATACATACAAAAATCCGTCTGATGGAACCATTGATTATAGATATCGTAACTTGACGAAAAGATCCAAATCCCATTTTCGACAGTTAATTATCTGCTTAAAGTTTGAATATTTCGATTAATTTAAAAGAAGAATTTTCAAACAAACGGAAATTCAATATAGATTTCGTAATTTGACGAAAAGATCAATAGCCCATGATGAGTTTACACGGGAATAACACACTAAGTTTTCATTCCGTAAAAATGAAAAATATTATATCTTCAACGATTGCCGGCCACTCCGAGAATCGATCCCGCCGCCCCGCGATGCTGACCTTTAAGCCCGCGACGCTTCCGTCCCGGCCACTTTCGCTATAGATAAAAGTAGGAATTATGCTCTATACAGGGTGGTCCGCGAGTAACTGTACAACGTTTAATGGTGAATAGCTGGTACCTTGGGGAGCCAGAAAACAACAATCAAATATGGGCTAAGTCTTTTCGTTTCTGAGATACAGGGTGATTTATTGATTTTGGCAAAACATTCAGATAGCTATAACTCCTGAACCGTTCTACGTATTCGCTTCAAATTTGGCACGTGTTGTCATCTCAGGCCATCAAATTGTTCATATACACCGCACCGAAATTGTACAGACCATGACTAGGAAATTTTGATTTTTACTTCCAGGTCAAATAAAACACCCTGTACATGGAATGCCAAATTTTCGGATTCACCATCGGATTCTGCATAGATTTTCCTGCCAAATTCCATTTTTCGCGTGAACGGCACACCTCCCGTTCATTTTTTTTTCTCGAAAATAAGATCACACCTCCGAATATTAAGTGGTGTTACGGACCTGCATTTTGCAATAGGAAGCTCATGACATTGAATTCGGTTATAAAAACATTTTTTATATAGAGAATCGAACTGAACATAAATAATAAAACAAAAATTAAAGAAAAAAAAGAAATTCAAAACACATTTGAATAACTTTCGAAGCAAAACTTTGATTAAAGTTGATTTTCAAAGATTCCCCCGTTTTCATCAATACATTTTCTTGCTCTAAGTCTAAGTTGATTGACAGCTTTTCTAATAGTGTTAGGCTGGTTCCGTATCTCGCTACAACTTAATTCTATTCTTTCAATAAGATGTTCCCTGCTACGTATTTCCTCAGCATATACTTTCTGCTTCAAGCAACCCCAAACGAAATAGTCTAAGCAAGTCAGATCTGGCGATCGAGGAGGCCAATTATAGGGTCCTCTCCTGCCAAACCAATGCAGCGGGTATGCATTATTAAGATGCTGAATAACGCTATTAGTTGAGTGTGCTGGAGCGCCATCTTGCTGAAAGTACATTCCTCTAATATTTATGCTGGCATCGTTCAGTTTAATAAATATTTTGTTTCGAGAGATAGACAGGTACTCAAATGAATATTGAATTTCTTCATTTTCTTCATAATTTGTGGTTTGTTATTCATTTTCAGTTCGATTCTCAACATAAAAAATGTTTTTATAACCGAATTCAATGTCATGAGCTTCCTATTGCAATAGAATTAAGTTGTAGCGAGATACGGAACCAGCCTAATACTATTAGAAAAGCTGTCAATCAACTTAGACTTAGAGCAAGAAAATGTATTGATGAAAACGGGGGAATCTTTGAAAATCAACTTTAATCAAAGTTTTGCTTCGAAAGTTATTCAAATGTGTTTTGAATTTCTTTTTTTTTCTTTAATTTTTGTTTTATTATTTATGTTCAGTTCGATTCTCAATATAAAAAATGTTTTTATAACCGAATTTAATGTCATGAGCTTCCTATTGCAAAATGCAGGTCCGTAACACCACTTAATATTCGGAGGTGTGATCTTATTTTCGAGAAAAAAAAATGAACGGGAGGTGTGCCGTTCACGCGGAAAACGGAATTTGGCAGGAAAATCTATGCAGAATCCGATGGTGAATCCGAAAATGTGGCATTCCATGTACAGGGTGTTTTATTTGACCTGGAAGTAAAAATCAAAATTTCCTAGTCCTGGTCTGTACAATTTCGGTGCGGTGTATATAAACAATTTGATGGCCTGAGATGACAACACGTGCCAAATTTGAAGCGAATACGTAGAACGGTTCAGGAGTTATAGCTATCTGAATGTTTAGCCAAAATCAATAAATCACCCTGTATCTCAGAAACGAAAAGACTTAGCCCATATTTGATTGTTGTTTTCTGGCTCCCCAAGGTACCAGCTATTCACCATTAAACGTTGTACAGTTACTCGCGGACCACCCTGTATAAAGGTTTTATAGCACTGGGATGATTTCCGTCCTTCGATTTCCAGAATATCGTCAATTCTGTCAAGCGATCGATCGAAATCGGTTACTCGTTCATATTTCTCGCAATTTTTCTTGACGATTTCGAGATTTTCGACTGATTCCGTTCGAAATTCAAATTCGATTTGACATTTCGCGCCGCTCGTTCGGACCAAAACAGTCGACCTTGCAGGAACCGCGCTAAAATTCAGCACAGAAATACGTGAAACGTCAGAATGATTTCAATTTTCGCAAAAAGTCACATTTTCTTATCGTTCTTACGGGAAAACGAATGAAAAGATCGAAAGCAGATATAGCCTATCCGGTAATTTCGAATCTCTTCTTCGCTTTCCCGCTGACTCGTCGTTTCTAACATCGCCGTTCGTTCGATCTCGTTTCCTTCATTTTGCACCTTTGCCAAAATTTGCGTTTTTTCGCATTTTCGTGAATTTTTTAAAAATACACCCCCATCCTTTCGCTTCAAAAACGCGAAACTCTACGAAACTTCCGTGTTTTCTCTCGCTAAACCCCCTCAAGATTCCCCCCCAATCCCCCTCCTAACGACCAAAAAAACACCACGTTTACAACGACCTTCTCAAAAAGTTTCCCTTGATCTACTTCGATGGTCCGAGTCTTCACTTTAGTATATGTATTGACTAGTAGCCAGCAGTCCATATTTTGGGATTCAGATGAGCCAGCAGATCTACCTAGCAATAGATCCACATTTTTCTGGTAGATCTACCTTTTGCCGATAGATCTACATTTTTCCGGTAGATCTACATTTTTCCGGTAGATCTACATTTTTCCGATAGATCTACATTTTTTCGGTATATATAATACTGATAATATATATATCGGTAGATGAATTGAATCGGTAGATCAATTGAACCGGTAGTTCAATGCCATCTAACGGATCCTGTTGTGATTCTGAGAATCATTTACACACGAAAGTCCCATCGGAATATGTTAGGAGTTTTTGTGTTACTAAAAACCGAATATAGCGCCACCTACCGAATCGTATTGTGAACCTAAGGCCTTCCTAAACACAATCACAAAGATTCATCAAAATCGGTATAGCCAATTTTGGGTTCCTGTTAACCGATTGTAGCGCCACCTACCGGGGAATATTGTGGATCCGAAACCTACTCAGATACACACACACACACAAAGTTCCATGGATCCGAAACCTACTCAGATACACACACACACAAAGTTCCATCGAAATCGGTCCAATCGTTCTTGAGTTGTTATAAACCGAATGCAGCGCCACCTAACGGGTTCCTATTGTGACCCTTAGAGCCACTCAAACACGCACACAATGTTTCATCAAAATCGTTAGAGCCATTTCTAAGTTTCTATAGACCGATTGCAGCGCCAACCTTCCGGGATATATTGCGGACCTGTCACATACTCAGATACACACACAAAGCTTTATCGAAATCGGTTCAGCCGTTCTTGAGTTTCTATAAACCGAATACAGCGCCACCTACCGGTTATCTATTGTGACCCTGAGACACACTCAAACACGCATACAATGTTTTGTCAAAATCGGTCGAGCCATTTCTGAGTTCCTATTGAGCATCATCAGCGCCACCTTCCGGATGCTATTGTGAAGCAATGACCCACGGAAACATACAAACAAAATTTCATCAAAATCGGTCAAGCCGTTTCGGAGTTGACATTTTTTTTAAAAACACCCTGTATAGTAGCGGTTATCCTTATCCTTATCCATTCGCAATGGTTTAACGATGTTGAGAATTCTCTTCACGATAGACATCTCGAGGTGACATTTAACTTAAAACGCTTACATTAGAAAATAATCGATGTCGTGAGAAAAGGAACACCATGTATAGTAATGGTTTATTTTCAACGACGTATGCCTCGAAAGTATATTTTCTAACACAAACGAATGAAGAATAAAGTTTCATCAAAATCGGTAGGTACTGCAATCTTTGAGTTTCTGTGAACCGATTGTTCCGCCACCAACTGGGTCCAATTGTGAATGTGAATCACTTTGAGATCGGCCGAAATACCCACACACAAAGTTTCATCATAATCGGTCAAGCCTTTTCGGAGTTGACATTTTTCGAAAAACACCCTGTAGAGAAGCGGCGATCCTTTCGCAACGGTTTTACTATGTTGAGAATATCTTGGGGTGTCATTTTACTTGAAACACCCTATATAGCAGTGGTTTTTCATTTTCGACCGTTAATTTTCTGCTTAATGTGTGAATATTTTGAGTAATTTTAATGCAAAAATTCATTATAGATTTCGTGACTTAACGAAAAGATCCAAATCCCAAAATACGTTCACTGGAGAACGCTCCTTTAAGTTTTTCATTGGGTAAAAAAAAAATGAAAAAATCTTATGATGAATCTATTTCGGACGCTCCGAGATTCGATCCCGCCGCCCTGCGAGGCTCGGGAGCTATAAATGCGGTGCCTTAGTCCGCTCGGCCACGTTGTGTACGTGAGTCGACCCCGATTATGTACGATATAAAGATTTAAATTACTCGGATGATTTCCGTCTTTCGATTTTCAGAATATCGTCAATCCTGTCGAGCGATCGATCGAAATCGGTTACTCGTTCATTTTTCTCGCGGTTTTTCTAGACTATTCGAAGGTTTTCGACCGATTCGGTTCGAAATTCAAATACGATTTGACATTTCTAATCGCTCGTTCGGACCGAAAACGTCGACCGTGAAGGAGCCGCGTTAAAATTCGCCACAGAAATACGTGAAACGTCAGAATTTCGTCGATTCTCGCAAAAAGTCACATTTTCCTATCGTTCTTCCGGGAAAACGAAAGAGTGAATCGAAAAAAGGGCTCAGCTACGGACTAATTTCGAATCTCGTCTTCGCGTTCCCGCAAATACCGTCGTTCCGAACGCCACCCGTCCTCCGATCTCGTTTCCTTCATTTCGCACCTTTCGCCAAAATCGGCGTTTTTTCGCCTTTTCGCGATTTTTTTAAAAATACACTCCCTTCTTTTCGCTCCGAAAACGCGAAACCCTACGAAACTTCCGTCTTTTTCCTCGCGAAACCCCTCGGAAATTTCCCCCCTACCCCCCTCCTAACGTCCAAAAAATCGTCACGTTTATAGTAACATTTTCAAAAAAGTTTTTTTGTTCCTTTTCTATAGAACCCATCTTCATTTTAGTAATAGTGACCAGTAGATCTACATTTTTCCGGCAGATCTACATTTTTCCGGTAGATCTACATTTTTCCAGTAGATTTACACTTTTCGAACTCGAAAGTTCAAAATCGTTCGAGCCATATCTGAATTTCTATAGACCTACTGCAACCTGACACATACTCACATATACACATCAAGTTTCATCGAAATCGGTGCAGCCGTTCTCGAGTTTCTATAAACCGAATACAGCGCCACCTACCGGTCACCTATTGTGACCCTGAGACACACTCAAACACGCACACAATGTTTTATTAAAATCGGCCAAGCCATTTCTGAGTTTCTATAGACCGATTGCAGCGCCACCTGCCGGGGTATATAGCAGACCTGACACACCTACTCAGATACACACACAAACTTTCATCAAAATCGGTCTAGCCATTTCACCTACCGGATGCTATTGTGAAGCCGTTTCGGAAAACAGCCTGTATAACAGCGGTTATCCTTTCGCAACAATTTTACAATGTTGAAAATACTGTTCATGTTAAATTGTTATATTGAGGTGGCAACTGGGCCAATTTGCCTATCAGAGAATTATGGAACTCTCCCCACGCTTCCGTTGGAAGCTCGAATTCTATTTGACAATTTGACCCTCATTCGGACTGAAAACCATGACGTTGAAGGAATCGCGAAAATATTTCGTACAGAAATACGATACGATTTCTACAACGATAACATTCGAAAATACTCACGTTTCGTAAAAGATTCCAAAATTCGACAGAAAGATTAAATTCAGTCGATATCCCATCATACTTCATACAACCAACTGTCAACAACTAAAAAATGTTTCCTTAGAATACATTCGATAGGATTTCGAATTCGTATATAAATGCCTGCAAGTGAAAATCGTTAATATCGTCGAAAGTATAGATCGATAATTACCTTATTTTACGTTCTCCAACTCCGGCCCGTTTCATCAAAAATCTTTCCTGGAAGATAGGTATCTACCAGTCATTTCAACTTAGAATTTGATAGAATACATTATTTCTCAAATATCAAAAATTCTGCCATGCGATCGCTCGAAATCGGCGACTCTATCATAATATTTCTTCTTATTTCTAGCAATGTATCTTCACGATACATGATTTTCGACAAATTCCGTTCGATATTCTAATTCTATTTGACATTTATCCCAACTCATTCGCAAAGAAAACGTCGTTAAATTCAAACTGACAGTTTCTTTCATCTGTGATCGAAGTAAAACATCCACGTTTTATCTTCTATAGCAGGACCCGAAGTCGGTCGAGCGAAGCCGAACCGGTCTAAACGTCAAATTTCACCGAGGTTTTCAAAATATGTCAAAGTTTGCGATCTTTTTACGGAAAAAGAGTAGGTTTTATCGAAAATCGGGCTGCGTTACAAACTACCTACGAATCTCGTCTTCCGGCCCCCGACGAAATAACTTTTCGAGCGTCGCCTGCTCGCGAGATTTCTATCGTTACCGATTTGGACGTTTAGCGGAAAACGGAGATTTCACCCGATTTCACGATTTTTTTTTAAATACTCACCACGTTTTCTCTCGTCAAAGACGGATACCCGGAGAAAATTTCGTCTTTTCTCTTTCCCGTTTACACCTCGAATCCCCCCACGCCCCTCGAATAACCGACGAAAAAATCGAAAATATCGACCTCCTAGAGGAAAAAACTTTTTTGACATCTCTCTGTGATCCCGAGATCTTTACATTAGTAGAATAAACTAGTTGGCCCGCAGATCTACCTAGCCAGTAGATCTACATTTTTCCAGTAGATCTACATTTTCCGGTAGATTTACATTTTTCCAGTAGATTTACATTTTTCCAGTAGATTTACATTTTTCGAACTTGAAAGTTCGAAATCGTTCGAGCCATATCTGTAGACCTACTGCATACTGACACATACTCACATATACACACCAAGTTTAATCGAAATCGGTGCAGCCGTTCTTGAGTTTCTATAAACCGAATACAGCGCCACCTACCGGTCACCTATTGTGACCCTGAGACACACTCACACACGCACACAATGTTTCATTAAAATCGGCCAAGCCATTTCTGAGTTTCTATAGACCGATTGCAGCGCCACCTGCCGGGGTATATAGCAGACCTGACACACCTACTCAGATACACACACAAACTTTCATCAAAAGCGGTCGAGCCATTTCACCTACCGGATGCTTTTGTGAAGCCGTTTCGGAAAACAGCCTGTATAACAGCGGTTATCCTTTCGCAACAATTTTACAATGTTGAAAATACTGTTCATGTTAAATTGTTATCTTGAGGTGGCAACTGGGCCAATTTGCCTATCAGAGAATTATGGAACTATCCCCACGATTGCAGGATTTTTGACCAATTCCGTTGGAAGCTCGAATTCTATTTGACAATTCGACCCTCATTCGGACTGAAAACCATGAAGATGAAGGAATCGCGAAAAGATTTCGTACAGAAATACGATACGATTTCTACAACGATAACATTCGAAAATACTCACGTTTCGTAAAAGATTCCAAAATTCGACAGAAAGATTAAATTCAGTCGATATCCCATCATACTTCATACAACCAACTGTCAACAACTAAAAAATGTTTCCTTAGAATACATTCGAATTCGTATATAAATGCCTGCAAGTGAAAAATCGGTAATATCGTCGAAAGTATAGATCGATAATTACCTTATTTTACGTTCTCCACTTTCGGACCGTTTCATCAAAAATCTTTCCTCGAAGATAGGTATCTACCAGTCATTTCAACTTAGAATTTGATAGAATACATTATTTCTGCCATGCGATCGGTCGAAATCGGAGACTCTATCATATTTCTTCTGATTTCTGGCAATGTATCTTCACGATTCAAGATTTTCGACATTATTCCGTTCGAAATTCTAATTAGATTTGACATTTATCGCAACTCATGCGCAAAGAAAACGTCGATAAATTCAAACTGACAGTTTCTTTCATCTGTGATCGAAGTAAAACATCCACGTTTTATCTTCTATAGCAGGACCCGAAGTCGGTCGAGCGAAGCCGAACCGGTCTAAACGTCACATTTCCCCGAGGTTTTCAAAATATGTCAAAGTTTGCGATCTTTATACGGAAAAAGAGAAGGTTTTATCAAAAATCGAGATCCGTTACGGACTACCTACGAATCTCGTCTTTTGGACCCCGACGAAATACCTTTTCGAGCGTCGCGTCCTCGCCAGATCTCTCCCATACCGATTCGCACCTTTAACCGAGAAGGCCGTTATCGCCCGAATTTACGATTTATTTAAAAATACTCCCCACGTTTTCTCTCGTCAAAGACGGATACCCGGAGAAAATTTCGTCTTTTCTCTTTCCCTTTTCCACCTCGAATCCCCCCTCGCCCCTCGAATAACCGACGAAAAAATCGAAAATATCGACCTCCTCGAGGAAAAAATCTTTTTTGACTTCTCTCTGTGATCCCGAGATCTTGGCGTTAGTAATATATTGTAAATAATAAATAGTATATTATTTCATAAGGAGGAGAAGTGTCACTTTTCATGGCGAGCTGGAGTTTACCCGCCTCACTCCGTTCGGCGGGTAAACTCCAGCTCGCCATGAAAAGTCACTTCTACTCCGAATGAAATATGTTATTTTATTTTCAAACGTTTTGAAATTCATAAAAATCTGAATATCCACTTTTGGATTGATTTACATAAATAATTCTATCCATTTACGATCGTTTTATAATTGAATGAATTATGAAACATTTGCCTAGCTACGGTTGCCACGTAAAATTCATTCTGACAGATATAAAGTAAAATAATTATTAGTTATCATTTGCAAGCTGGTGAGAAGTGGTTGAAAGTGAAAATGTCTTGAAATTGAGGTTTTGGCGAATGAAGCAGTCTCTTCCCTTGGACCATCGAAGTCTATTAAAAAATATT
Source organism: Halyzia sedecimguttata (assembly GCA_937662695.2). Lineage (NCBI taxonomy): Eukaryota > Metazoa > Arthropoda > Insecta > Coleoptera > Coccinellidae > Halyzia > Halyzia sedecimguttata. The sequence goes on from OW569415.2 coordinate 16,357,380, forward strand.
CCGCAGCTTATGATCCCTTCGTGAATTGGTGCAATTCGAAAAACGTGACAGTTTACCAAGAGAATGTGCTTCTAGCTTATTTCAACTTAACTGCTACAGAAAAAAATGGAAATCCTCTACTTTGAGGGCCCGATATTCAATGATAAAGTCGCAACTAGCGATCAAACATGAAATACATATTGGTAAATATCTGAAGTTGCGCGCATTTTTGAAAAAATCTGATGAAGAGTATCTTGCAAAAAATTCAAGAGTTTTTTCTAAGGAAGAGTTCGAACGTTTTCTATTCGAAGCACCGGATGACTCATATTTAGGATTAAAGGTAACTATCATATTTCAAGTAATTATAATTTTGTATTTTGATCACGTGGTTGTTTCAGATTGTTCTATTATTCGGAGTAGCTGGTGCCTGCAGATGTGACGAAATGATGAAAATGAAAGCTACAGATATCGAGGACAAGGGAAATATGATAATAGTCAATATTCCTGATAGTAAAACAAGAAAAGTTCGAACATTCACAGTTATTAGGGAGAATAATCCAAATATTTATCGGAGATACACTGCGTTAAGACGATTTCGTTGAAAATAGATTTTCTTTGAAATATCAATCTGGAAAATGCTACAGAGCTGTGATGGGAATACATAGTATAGGAAGTGTTCCAAGAAGTCAAGTAGTTAGCAGAAGGGTAAATCGAGGATTCGCTGCGAAATAAGAATGAGATTGCTGGTAGGATATTGAGCTTTAACGAATTCCCTAGAACTAACAACTTGAAAGACTCTAATGAGGCATCAGCTTTGGAACATAATCCGAGACAGAATCCTACCATTTCATTATTACATCGTTTCAATTTTCAAAACGCGACATTGACCAATTATTATTGTACATTCAATGTAACTTTAACGAATAAAAATGACGTTTGAATTAGAGAATCTTCATGGTAACCAACTCATCTTTTGCATAGAAACTTTTTTCCTGTCGGCGGCAGAAAAAGTGTTGCATAGCAACACTTCTCCGCCTAGGCGGAGAAATAGAACTTTTCGATGATCCTCTCAATCGAAAAATGACGTTATTATTGTACGTTTGAAAATAAACATTATTATTTTCAAATGTACAATAATAACGTCATTTTTCGATTGAGAGGATCATCGAAAAGTTCTATTTCTCCGCCTAGGCGGAGAAGTGTTGCTATGCAAAAAATGAGTTGGTTACCATGAAGATTCTCTAATTCAAACGTCATTTTTATTCGTTAAAGTTACATTGAATGTACAATAATAATTGGTCAATGTCGCGTTTTGAAAATTGAAACCATGTAATAATGAAATGGTAGGATTCTGTCTCGGATTCTGTTCCAAAGCTGATGCCTCATTAGAGTCTTTCAAGTTGTTAGTTCCAGGGAATTCGTTAAAGCTCAATATCCTACCAGCCATCTCATTCTTATTTCGCAGCGAATCCTCGATTTACCCTTCTGCTAACTACTTGACTTCTTGGAACACTTCCTATACTATGTATTCCCATCACAGCTCTGTAGCATTTTCCAGATTGATATTTCAAAGAAAATCTATTTTCAACGAAATCGTCTTAACGCAGTGTATCTCCGATGAATATTTGGCTTATTCTCCCTAATAACTGTGAATGTTCGAACTTTTCTCGTTTTACTATCAGGAATATTGACTATTATCATATTTCCCTTGTCCTCGATATCTGTAGCTTTCATTTTCATCATTTCGTCACATCTGCAGGCACCAGCTACTCCGAATAATAGAACAATCTGAAACAACCACGTGATCAAAATACAAAATTATAATTACTTGAAATATGATAGTTACCTTCAATCCTAAATATGAGTCATCCGGTGCTTCGAATAGAAAACGTTCGAACTCTTCCTTAGAAAAAACTCTTGAATTTTTTGCAAGATATTCTTCATCAGATTTTTTCAAAAATGCGCGCAACTTCAGATATTTACCAATATGTATTTCATGTTTGATCGCTAGTTGCGACTTTATCATTGAATATCGGGCCCTCAAAGTAGAGGATTTCCATTTTTTTCTGTAGCAGTTAAGTTGAAATAAGCTAGAAGCACATTCTCTTGGTAAACTGTCACGTTTTTCGAATTGCACCAATTCACGAAGGGATCATAAGCTGCGGAATATTTTTTAATAGACTTCGATGGTCCAAGGGAAGAGACTGCTTCATTCGCCAAAACCTCAATTTCAAGACATTTTCACTTTCAACCACTTCTCACCAGCTTGCAAATGATAACTAATAATTATTTTACTTTATATCTGTCAGAATGAATTTTACGTGGCAACCGTAGCTAGGCAAATGTTTCATAATTCATTCAATTATAAAACGATCGTAAATGGATAGAATTATTTATGTAAATCAATCCAAAAGTGGATATTCAGATTTTTATGAATTTCAAAACGTTTGAAAATAAAATAACATATTTCATTCGGAGTAGAAGTGACTTTTCATGGCTCGCTTTCAATTACCCGCCTCACTCCGTTCGGCGGGTAAACTCCAGCTCGCCATGAAAAGTGACACTTCTCCTCCTTATGAAATAATATACTATTAACAGTAAGTTTGTCTGTTTAAGGTAATATTTAAATTTTTTTCAGCAATCTTGAAAAAGTTTAATTTCAGAAACTATGCTTGATCGACCCGACGTATGAGGCGTGAATAGACAATGAAACATACGAGCAAAAGCTCCTGACTTCACGTCAGTGCTTCAACCAATTTTCATAGCCTCTGGCAGTTCAGATACGCCAGTGAGTACGTTCTAAAATACACGTCCACACACGAACTATGAATTCCTTCGTTTATCGGATTTTTCTGCCAATACGGTTCTCCGCTCGCCAGGTGTTTCCTAGCCTTTGTAATTTGAAATTTAATGTTTCTGTGATTTATTTATGTATTTTTTTATAAATATGTACTTGTCCCACTATTAGTCTGTGAATATTTCTATTTTGAAAATGGCCGGTTCATCCGTCGATTCGCTTTTCGAAGCGATAGCGGAAGACCGCGCTGCCCTCGTTATGATCTTCATGAAAATTGCCGAAAAGTTAGGTGTCCCCATCAATCCCAATCAGTTCAAACAAACTGAGAAAAGAAAAAGAGCCAGAGTGCAATGGGTAGACTCTGACTCTCACTCCCCTGTCAGAACATCTAACAGATTTGATGTTCTGCAAAAAGAATCCGCGGATGATGAAATGCTTATGTCAATAGAGCCCGCGAAAGAAACTATCGACCCCCTCACGACCGTGACTAATAATGCTACGTCAAACGCTACCCCCAAAAAATCAAACACAGAGATTGAGTTTCCCCCCCCTTCAAATCAGCAAATCAGCTGAAAACATCAAAAAGATTTCGGTGAATAGAATTCCACCGATAAAGATATTGAATAAAAATTATTTCCTCGCCGTAGCCCAACTGGCTAAGAAAGAAAATATAAAAATTAAATACGCTACGGAAAATAGCAACGCGCTTCATATACACGTAGAGACGGAAGATGATCACCGTAATTTAACGAAAGGACTAGAAAAGCACGGACAACAATTCTGTACCTATACTCGCGACGACGACAAAGTCATGAGGGTCGTCCTTCGGGGAATTCCGTCGCATGAATCGGAAGACAGCGTAAGAACGCAATTATTTGACTTGGGTTTCGACGTACTCCAAGTCACCCAATTGTACAAACGGGAAGCGGGTAATAAATCGAGGCAAGTAAAGAGATCTTCAAATTACAATTCTTAGGGTATTTTAGAATTAGAGTCGAACCACAAAGATCGACAAAAAGACATCTTCACGTGTTGTCACCGATGCCAAAATATCGGTCACACTCAATCAACATGTCGTATCAACCCACGATGTGTCAAATGCGGTGAAGGACACTGGTCCACCGACTGTAAAAAGCCAACCACTACCCCAGCAGTTTGCGCAAACTGCAACCTACCTCATCCGGCTAGCTATCGCGGATGTAAATATTACCCGGCTAATTTTCCGAAATAGACCGATAGAAATCAAAGTCAATCGAAAAGGCCAGTCCGCGATAATAAAGTTGTTGAAGGTAAATCATACCTATCAGCAACAAAACAATCCGTGAAACCGGCGCCGGAAAAGAATGCCAGGACAAGCCCAAGGCAAGTCGCAGAAATGCTAGCACAAATGACCGTGCTGATGAACAAGATCGCCAGTAGTCTTCAATAGAATAAAACCGCGATCATTAAAGATACTTGCGTGGAACGCGAATTCCATCAGGCACAAAATTCTAGAGCTCGGTGATTATTTATCCGAAGAAAACTTCGACGTGGCTCTACTGAGCGAAACAAAGCTCACACCCCAAGTTCATTTAGCTTTACCGAATTTCGCGATATACAGAAGTGATAAATCAGAATATAGCGGGGGTGTGGTCATACTCATTAAAAATTCAATAAAGCACCAGCGAATTAATAATTTTAATACCGTAAATCTAGAGAACGCCACGATTAACGTATATATGGCTGGCAATAGGACAATAACTGTCATAGCGGCATATAACTCGCCGTCAAACACTTTTTTAGCATCCGACTTGGACGAAATATTCCCTTCGACCAATGAAATCATTTTAGGCGGTGACTTGAACGCGAAACACAGTATCTGGAACTCCAGAATAACGACCGCGCGCTGAAGAATGCTAGCAGCACACGCGGAAACAAATAATTACACGGTAATCGGTCCGGACCAACCGACGTCGTTCGGTTCAGCAGGAAGACCCGACGTACTGGACGTATTCATTACGAACAATATCAATCAACCCACCACCATAGACACCGAGACGGTACTGAGCTCCAACCATAATCCAATCATCCTCACACTGGATAACTGGGATTCAGTACCACACCAACAAGAAGAAAGAAGAATCGACTGGAGAAAATTCAGTGAATTACTGAAGAACACCGAAAGAATTCCACCGGACCTACGAACTCCCAACGACATCGAAATCGAAGTAAACGAAATAACCAAGGATATCCAAACTTCGCTGGAAAAAGCCACGAGGATAACCAAGAAGAATTCCAAAGACGTCAACAAATTACCCCCTGAAATAAAAGCTCTGATCAGAAATAAAAATAGAGCACGAAGAATAGCACAACGTACCCTATATCCCGAAGACAAAAGAGAGGCCAACAGACTTGCAAACTTAGTCAAAGAAGAAATACAGTGTACAGGAACGAAAAATGGCAAGAGCTGCTAGAAAGCATTAACGAAGACTGTGACGAGCAAGACGCCCACTACAAACCAATGTGGCGTCTGAATAAAATTCTGAAGAACAAGAGCAACAGATCACGGCCTTTACACGGAGTAAATGGTATAGTATACGCGGACGAAGATAAAGCGAATACCTTCGCTGAGACGCTGGAACTACAATTCTCACCGCATCGATCACCAGACGACGATATCGACTTTGAAGAAAGAGTGGAAAGAGCAGCAGCACGAATAATGCGAACGGATACAGAAGAAGAAATAAGACCTACAACAACTGACGAGTTGAAACAAGAGATTAAACACGTTAAAAAGAAGAGTGCACCAGGCGAAGACGGAATTTCCAACACTCAACTTCGACACCTTCCGATTGAATACCTGGAATTCATCGCGAACCTTTCCAATGGCATCCTACGACAATTATACTTCCCTAAAGCATGGAAGAATGCCACAGTGATCATGATCCTGAAACTTGGAGAAAACACACTATTCCCACAAAATCACCGACCAATAAGTCTACTGTGTACACTAGGAGAACTGGTAGAAAGACTAATTCTACGAAGACTAGAAGAGGAACTGGAAGAGAAGAAAGTAATCCCACCAGAACAATTTGGATTCAGAGCTGGACATTCAACAGAACTACAGACCCTAAGACTGACAGAAAATATAATCCACAACGTAAACAGGAAACACGTAAACGTGGCAGCCTTCTTGGATGTCTCGAAGGCATTTGACAAGATGTGGCATGAAGATCTACTATACAAGATGAAGAAAGCTGATATAAGCCTACCGCTCATAAAGATCATTGGAAACTATCTGAGGAAAAGATCCTTTCAAGTAAAAATAGGTAGACATAGATCCCGCAAAACTCCCATAACAGGCGGAGTTCCACAAGGAGGAGTATTATAATCCAAGCTGTATAATTTATACATTGCGGACATACCGAGCGACCTCCCCAACGATACGAAAGTGTTCACATACGCAGATGACACGGCAATCCTAGCACATTCAAGAAACGTGAACCTAGGAAAACGATACGCACAGACTGCCATAGACACCATCCTGGAATGGATGAGCAAATGGAAAATCAAAGTGAATTCAAGAAAGACGCAGGCGATTGTATTCAGCAAGAAAAGCACATTACCCTCAGAAGAAATAGAGATAGACGAAGAGAAGATTCCGTGGAAAGAGAAGATCAAATACTTGGGGGTAATATTTGATAGAAAAATTACGTGGAAAGACCACATTGAATACATACAGCAGAAAATTGCCTTAAGGAAAATAGAACTACATCCACTAATCGCTAGAAAGAGTAAGCTCAGCATTAGTAACAAACTGCGATTGTACAAATCCATCATCATTCCACGCATGTTGTACTGTTCAACTGCATGGGGAGAGACAGCCAAAAGCCACATGAAGAAACTGGAAATTGCCCAGAATAGACTGCTGCGACAAATAACCGATGCGCCTTGGTTCATCAGGAATAAGAGCATCCGGCAAGACTTAGGGATGAGCACGATGGAAGACCAAATACGACAAAGGAACAAGAGGATCCTGGAAAACACCGAACGACACACGAACACAACACTCAGAGAGGCTCTGAACTATGACCCAGAAGACCCATCAAAGATCAAACGGCCGAAAATGGCACTAATTACTGTCGGAGTACAATGAAGAAACCGACATCAAATGAAGTGAAGAAGTCCCACTTACCAATTAATTAAAAAGAAGTTCTCAAAAGAGAGACAACATGAGTAAAAGTATGAATACTAACTCAAAACACCAACGACGCACCTGATAGATAGGAGACAGGAGTTTTAGTGGGTAAACATGTTCAGGAGAAGATGGAGTCCCACACTGTTCCAATGGTTCGTCCGTAAAGGATTTCTCCTGTATAAAAAAAAATGTTTCTGTCGGGTATTCACTGGTCGAGCCAAGCCTACTACAGATCTTGCAGATCTTACCAACGATAAATAGCCTTGCGCAAGTAGAAATTCCGACAATTGTTGGATAGTGACGAAACGTACATAGCTGGCTCGTCGCGAACCATTCACAGCTGGCTCGTCACGAACGACACACAGTTGGCTCGCAGTTAGGATACGCCAGTGAGTACGTTCCAAAATTATAATACACCTCCACGGACGAACTATCAATTCCTTTGTATATCGGCTCTTTTTGCCAGGGCAGTTTGCGACGTGAGTACCAGCCATTAGATTGCAATAAGTATACTACGTGGCTTCGCCTCGGATAGCAATCTGAAGGCTCGACTATAATAGACAGTTTTTCGTCATTGGTACATAAATAACTATTCCGAAACATAATGTCAGACGACAAAACTTGTGGTTCACAAGAAATTATAGTTATTCGTGCGGCGCTTATGATCAGTCAACTAGATAACTCAAACGAAAATATTATATTTTCACTATCGGCAACACGCATGCATATAAACGTCATGATTCTACAATTAGTGCTAAATTTCAGAAAGAACAAGTGATCGGTTTCGGAAATATTCAAAAAAAAATATTTTAACAAAAAATGACCATAACTCCGAAAACGCTTGGTGGATTTTGCCCTTTAACGAACTTGTACGAGATATTTAAGCTCCAAAACTACCCTGCAAATTTCAATCCTCTAACTCCTTTCGTTCTAGAGTTATCGTGCTAACAGACAGACATAATTGGATTTGACCTCGGACTTTATTCATCAGTGAGTCAAAACCAATCCTTTGAGACCATTTTCGGAAAAGTATAGACATTTTGGCGAAATGATAACACGCCCTTCCTTGCGGAAAACGCGCCCAACAAAAATGAATAAAATAGGTTCTGCGATTTTTACGGATGACAATGCAAAACAGGGCTCCATTTTTGGCGCTCTTGTTCCTCGGAACAGAGTGCTTATCAATTTGCCCAAATGTCTGTAATTTTCGAATTTTTGGCAGAAAATGGTCTCAAACGATTTGGTTCGACTCACTGAACAAGAATCCGTGGTCGAAATCGATTCTGTCCGGCCGGCCGGCCGTCCTCTCGAACGGAAGGAATTAGAGGATTGAAATTTGCAGGGTGGGTTTGGAGCGTAAATATCTCAGACGAGTTCGTTAACGGGCGAAATCCACCAAGTGGTTTCGGAGTTATGGCCGTTTTGAGTAAAGACATTTTTTATGAATATTGTTGAAACCGATTACTCGATCTATCTGAAATTCAGCATCAGATTGTAGAATAGTGATTTTTATACGCATGCAAAGTTTTGTATTGACCGGATTGCCGTAAAGTGTGAAAAATAAAATTTAATTTTGTTTCTACAATATCTCTCAAACAGAATGAGCTAGGCGGTTGTAATTCTCAGCGTAGGTTTTGGAGATAAATATCTCGGTTTAGTTCGTTATTGGGCTAAATAGGCCAGATGGTGTCGGAGTAACGAAAAAAAAATTTTGTGTTAACTTACAAATTTCAAATTCATTTTTTATAAGATGCAATTTCAGCATAGAAATCCATTGATATAATTTTCAACTCTAACAAGCTGATACTTTCGGAGATATGATTTTTCGAAATTTCAATAATGAATCGTACTTCTATGTTTCCACAGAATGCTATAATTATTCTATCTATGAATTATTATATGACCTGTGTTCATACTCGTACATATACTGTTCTACAAGAGAGTCAAATTCATTTCAGCTATTTTAATTTGATTTCTTCCATGGTGCAGTTCTCATTCTCAGATTGCTCATTATATCTTGATAAATAAACTATTATTTGAATTGAATTTCCTTTATAATGCAGTTCTATCATAAGAATACATTGATATAATTTCCAACTCTGAGAAACCAATATTTTCGGAGATATGATGTGTGAAAGTTTGAACAAGAGCGCCGAAGCTCCTGTACACAGGACTTGAATCAATTTTATATATAACCTTTAATTTTTAGCCTCTAAAGGAATCGATCCGGATACATTTCTCGTAGAATCGTTCCGGGGTGTCATTCAATTTTGTCCGTTAGTAGTTTAAAAGGAAATGCCTGAATGGACAGATAATTTTTTTCACATAAATCCACGCGTGAACTCTGAAACTTGCAGGTGGAACTTACAACTATATATGGTAATGTATATGAGGCAATGTTGTATGAAATATCAATATTGACCAGACTACATCCAGTGAATATCGAACAAAAATCATTTAAAATCTATCATCAAAAGAACCAGGTAATCGAAGCCGCCTAAGAGCAGAAGGAGTAATGCGTAGAGAATGGATTTATCCGTTACTTATGGACCTCGCGATATATACCCCATTGTCTCCACAGTATGACATGTTACGATACCGGCAGCATATTATCCACCCGGTAGATTGCAGCGAAATGAGAAAGTGTCGGAAAGTTTTGAACGGGAGAAAGGTTTTTATTATTTATTCACATACTCTTGGGGATACAGTTATATCAGACTCCGTAATTCGTGGTCACATTCAATTTCTTGTAGTTTGATTATGTGTTGTACGTGATTTTCATCAAGTGTTTCATTGCCCGATTGCGACTCGTTAAGTTGTGGTATTAAAACAGAAGATTATTCAAATCAGAATGAGTAAAGTAAGTGTTTTTAATATTTTTGGAATATTGTCACAATATACGTCAACGTTTGAAAAATATGGGAAATTCATATTCCGCCAAATATTTGGAATTCGACAATGGTTAAAATCCTCAAGTTGTTCAGAACTTTCTCTACACCGCGGAAATAATTGCGTTGAATGCAGCATTAACCACTAGCCTCCTCTCAACAATAGCTTGAGGCTGCATTAGATAAGGCTGCATCCGAGAATGACACTTCCCGTTCGACCGAAATTAGACTTATTTATTATTGGTACTTTTAGAAAGACTCACATTTTGGGATTCATACTGTCGGTGGCACAATTGAATTCAAGTTTTCAGACAAATCACATTCCTCAAATAGGAGTGGAAAGTACATACAAAATTCAACTTAATTTCTCTAACAACCTGAGTGGAATGGGATGTACATTTATTATTATTTTCAATATATCGATGTAATATACTGCTTCCGAAATTAATGCTAATGGCTCTCATTTAAATAAATAAGTGTATCTCTTTATACACAGAATATGTATAAAAATTGGTTCAAGCACTGAGGTGACTTGTCCGGACCTTTTGTGCGCATGTTCTATTGTCTACTCACCTATATTGGACAGTCTACTACGAATTTAGCATCGATATATACCGAGCTATACATGAAAACATTTAATATCATTTGAATGACTTCAGTAGAGACTCGTCTGTGATAACAGATTTTTGTTCTGGGGAATATCGCGTTATCATTTTGCCCAAATGTCTGTTATTTTCGAATTTTTTGCCGAAAATGTTCTCAAACCATTAGAACTCACTGATGAAGAATTTGAAGTCAAAGTTGATTCTGACCGGCCGGCCGTTGCCTCGATAACTTGAGAACGGAAAGAGATAGGGACTTGAAATTTTCAGGGTAGGTGGCGCATCCCAATACGACACACAAGTTCGTTGATAGGCATAATGGTTTCCGAGTAATAATTTTGTTTCAACCAATACAAATCCGATCGAATTGAAACGTGGTGAGTGCATTTAGAATACAAAACTAATGATGCTTGCGAAATTTTTTGAGAATCGTATCACTAGAAATTTTTAAAAAAATTATAAAAAAATATTATTTATGTCAGAATAACCTAAGAACGGAAAGAGACAGCGACTTGAAATTTTCAGGTTAGGTTGTGCATCTGAATTCGACATATGAGTTTGTTTATAGGCGTCATCGGCCAAACGGTTTCGGCTTTATACCCATCTGAAAAAAAATCTATATATCAGAAACTATTAGTCCGACACCGCTGAAATTTTGCGGGATCATTCAGAACGTAACTCTACTGCCAGGTTACAAGTTTGAACACGATTTAATGTATATTGTTGGAGATCCGAGTAGACTTGTGTGAGTTCAGTAGCTGGATGTGTAATCGTTGCCTTGATAACTTTCGAACTAAAGGAGATAGGGACTTGCAATTTTCAGGGTAATATCTGCATCCGAATGGAAGGGATGTGTTTGTTTTTGGGCTTAATCGATACAACGGTTTTGGACTTATACCCACATGGAATATTTTTTCCTCGATAACTCAGAAAATATAGAATCGATGCAATTGAAGCTTGATAACTAGTTGTAGAATGTCGACATAAACAGGTGTGTAAAATTTTGTGAGAACCGTACCCCTAGAAAATTTTAAAAAAATTAAAAAAAAAATCAACAAGCACTGACGTGAAATCATGCGCTTTTGCGGGTATGTTCCATTGTCCATGCTCCTGCATTGGACACCCTTAATCAAATTCACCATAAACATACCCGCAAAAGCTCCTGACTTCACGTCAGTGATTGAACCAATTTTTTATTCTTACATATGTATTCTATTGGAATTGAAATACGAAAAATCTTATGCCCCAAGTAACTCCAGGATACGATATTCTCGTAATTCGGCGAAAATTATTGGGTCGGCATTCTACAAGTAATCACAGAGTTTAAATTGGATCAGATTTCTATATTTTGAGTTATAGAGAAAATAACAACAAAATTTCAGACGAGTACAATTCCAAAACAGTTCGGCCGATTATGCCAATTGACTAACTTAAATGTTGAATTCGGATGCGCAACTAACCCTGAAAATTGTAAGTCGCGATCTCTTCCCTTTCTCAAGTTTTCGCGAGATACATAATGAATTTTCGTAATATTTGAAAATTTTCTAGATATCCGGTACAAAATTTCACACACGTCTACACGTTGATGTTCTACAACTAGTTACTAAGCTTCAATTTGATCGGGTCTGTATTTTTTGGGTTATTGAGAAAATAATATTTCAGATGGGTATAGCTCCGGAACCGTTCAGCCAATTATGCCCAACAACGAACTTAACTCTCCCAATTGGATGCGCATCCTGCCATGAAAATTGCAAGTCCCTATCTCTTTTAGTTCGAAAATTATCGAGCCAATGGTCACCCCTGCTCGGATCTCCAACAATATAGATCCTATCGTGTTCAAACTTGGAACTTGGCAGTAGTTTCTGATAGAGAGAATTTTTTTCAATGATTTTCACTGATTTTTTCAAATTTTCTGGTGATATGATACGAAATTCTGCTCGAATGTTCGCGTCGGCATTCTTGAATTAATATCCATGTTTGAACTGGATCGGTATCGTATTTTACGAGTTATTGAGGAAATAACATTCAAATTGCAGATGAGTATAACTTCAAAACTGTTTGGCTGATGATGCCTATTAACAAAACCAAATGTCGCATTCGGACGAACAGTAAAATTTTATATATTGAGATAAGCGCACGAAAGTGTTTTCGATGATTTTGAAAAGTCTTTCAAGGAAGTTTAGGTGAAAAAGTTATAATATTGATCAGCAACTGCAGTGAAAATAATTTTGGTGAATCTCACTTAGTGCTTTTTTTATTACACCAAAATTTGTCTCGGCTATAATTATATACAAATTATTTTCTTCAGTGGAATGGTTGAAGTCCTTAGGATTCGAAATCATCATCTTCTGACCTCGAGATATCATTACTGACTTTAAAAGTAACTGGAGAAATAGATTTCATCGCTGAATATTCATCTCCAGTTTTATAATATGAGACACCGAATTTCGCCAAACGTCACTGCAAATTATTAAAAAACCTCTCTCATTTTTTCATTACTGTAGTATTCTTCAGCGGTGATGGATTATATTTTGTTAAAAGGCTATCAATTAATATCCAAACCAGTTCTATTAGATTGAAAATACAATAATGAGGTGGAAGTCCAAATAGTAAAAAACTAGTATGCCACTAACCCACCAAACCATGAATCTACCTAGCCATTAATCCGCCAAGCCTTCAATCTACCTAGCCATTAATCCGTCTAGCCATTAATGTACCTAGCTATTAATCCGCCAAGCCAATAATGCAGTGCCATCTGCTGGGTACTATTGTGATTCTGAGACTCAGCCAAGCACACAGAAAAATTCATTGAAATCGGTCTGGTCATTTTCGGGTTCCGATAAACCGATTGAATTGCCACCTAGTACAGTTGTGAACCTGAGACCCACCGAAAAACTCACACAAAGTTTCATCAAAATCAGTGAAGCCATTTTGAGTTTCTATTAGGCGATCGCAGCGCCAATTGTGAATATATACCTCCCCGAGACCAACTAAAACACACAAAATTTCATATAGATCAGTCAAGCCGTTTTTCAGTTAATATTTTTCGAAAAACATCCCGTATAGCAGCAGTTTCTTTGCAGCATGATTGTTTAAACTGTTGAGAATCCTCCACCCTGCGGATTGGTGATAAAAATAATAATTATCAATATTTCGGCGTGTTTCATGATGCTACAACAGTCTGATCTACGGTTACGGAGTAACGTTCCTTGAAGTTATTTTTTTCGGTCAATATGAAAAAAGACACAAAAATTGGTTCAAGCCCTGTGGACAGGAGCTTTCTGGTGCTCTTGTTCAAACAGACAAATTATATCTCCGAAAGTATTGGTTTCTCAGAGTTGAGAATTATATCAATGTATTCTTATGATAGAACTGCATTATAAAGGAAATTCAATTCAAATAATAGTTTATTCATCAAGATTAAATGAGCAATCTGAGAATGAGAGCTGCACCATGGAAGAAATCAAATTAAAATAGCTAAAATGAATTTGACTCTCTCATATAGAACAGGATGACATGTACGAGTATGAACACAGATCATATAATAAATCATAGATAGAATAATCATAGCATTCTGTGAAAACATAGAAGTACGATTCATTATCGAAATTTCGAAAAATCATACCTCCGAAAGTATTAGCTTGTTGGAGTTGAAAATGATATCAATGGATTTCTATGGTGAAACTGCATCTTAAAAAAAAATATTTTGAAATTTGTAAGTTAAAAAAAAAAATTTTTTCGTTAGGTACTCCAAAACCATCTGGCCGCCTATTTTGCCCAATAGCGAATTCAACCGAGATATTCATCACCCTAACCTACTTTGTAAATTTCAACTGCCTAGCTCATTCCGTTCGAGAGTTATTGTAGAAACAAAATTTAAAAATTTTCAAATTTTTTTTTGACAGTTTACGGTAACCCTATCAATACGAAACACATGCGTCTAAAGGTCATGATTCTACAATTTGATGCTGAATTTCAGATAGATCGAGTGATCGGTTTCGGAAATATTCAAAAAAAAATGTTTTTACTAAAAACGGCCATAACCCCGAAACCGCTCGATGGATTTTGCTGGTTAGCGAGCTCGTCTGAGATATTTACGCTCCAAACCTACCCTGCAAATTTCAATCCTTTAACTCCTTTCGTTCAAGAGTTATCGTTTTAACGGACGGACGGCCGGACAGAATCGATCTCGACCACGGATTCTTGATCAGTGAGTCGAACCAAATCGTTTGATATCATTTTCAGCCAAAAATTCGAAAATTACAGACATTTAGGTACATTGATAAGCACTCTGTTCCGAGTAACAAGAGCGCCAAAAACAAGATCAGCTGCGGGAACCAAAGCCATCAAACCCGGGAGTATGATGAAGTGCAGCCGGATCCCTATCAATTAAGGCATGTACTCAACGTCGAAGATCAGGTTGTAATAGAAGGAATTATTACATTTGAAAAACTGTGTAGTTGTTAAAATTTCTGTTTTTGTTTAAATCGCCAATTAGCGTTCGTATTTACCAATTACAGACGTGTTTCAAGATATTTCTACCGGAATTCCCTTGGTTTTCCATGAATTTGGAAATTTTGAAGTATTTCGAGGAATCCTGAAGCATAATGAGTATCTCGGAAATGCAGAGTGCTTTGATTGGTCGAAAATATCGAGAAATATCTGGAAAAATTAATGATTTTCTGTACGTTTTATAAAATATAATGTTCAGATACAGGATTCTTTTTTTATTTTTGTCAGTAAAAGGCAATGCTTCTGGACAAACTCACAGCATGTAAAATATTTTCTCTTTCACCCCTCTCTCTACAGCTTCAATGACCATCTGTCATCCAAGATTCCAAGCTCAAATTGTACTTATTACGCATTATTGTATTGTACGGAACGAGTGCAGTAAAAGCAATTGACATGAACCCAACAAGTTGAACAGAAAACTAGTTTTGATTGAAAATTTGATCATTACCGATCGTAGGCGTACGTTGGAAGTTGTAACTCGATATAGTTCTAAATATAGAGAGTGTGAGTGGAACAACTTCGAATTATAGAATATTTTTATTGCGCGCGTGTTCCGCAAGGAACAGCGTGCTATCATTTCGTCACAATGTCTGTATTTTTCGATTTTTTTTTCGAAAATGGTCTCAAACGATTGGGTTCGACTCCCTGATGAAGAATTCGAGGTCAAATTCAATTCTGTCCGTCCGGTCCGGCCGGCCGGTCCGGCCGTTAGCACGATAACTCTCGAACGGAACGACTCAGAGCGTTGAAATTTGCAGGGTAGTTTCGTAGCGTAAATATCTCGGACAAGTTCGTTAACGGGCGAAATCGACCGAGCGGTTTCGGAGTTAAGGCCGTTTTTAATAAAAACGTTTTTTATGAATATTTCCGGAACCGATCACTCGATCTTTTTGAAATTTGGCATCAGATTGTAGAATCATGACCTTTATATGCCTGCGAAGTTTTGTGTTGAACCGACGGCCCTAAAGTGGCAAAAAAAATTTTTGAAAATTTAAAAATTTTGATTTCACGATAACTCGAAAAATACTGATCTGATTAAATTGAAACTCAGTATTTAGATGCAAAAGACCAAAGCAAACACTTTTGCAAAATTTCGTGAAGATCACGTGACATGAAAAAAATAAAAAAATTACTACTATTTTGCGGAATACTTTGCTTTTAATGCCGAAACATATGTTTTTGAGGTTCATGCTGCGTTTTCCGGGCATTTTCCGTATTGCGCATGCGCAGATGAGAAGTCCTTTAACTGCTGTAGTTTTCGTCAGAGAGGATTGGGGTTTTGGGGTGGCGGATGCTATTCCTCCATAGAATTCAGATCCCTGATGAGGGTCTGCGCATGCGTAGATTAAAGATGCGATATCTTCCGAACCACTAGTGTTGGAGAATCGGTGTTTTTTGTAAGGTGTGTTATTTTGAGAGGACTTTTAGCCGCCAGTAGATTGCGCATGCGCAGAAGAGAAGTGACTATTTTTGGGTTGGATGGGTTATGTTGGGAGTGCTGAGTCGATATTATGAGGTTTTGAAAGAATATTCATAGCAATTCAGTGCAAGGACAAGTCAGTTTGGGGGATGTAGCGTTGTTTCCGAGTTAAAGTGTCCGTACCGTGGCCCTGGGGCTAATTTTGAAATTGATGTTACCCCTTACAGGCATTTTTCGTTATGCGCATGAGCAGACCATCAGTGATTTAACTGGTGGTGTTTTCATCAGAGAGGATTAGGGTTTTGGGGTGGCGGATGCTATTCCTCTATAGAATCCCTCGTTGAGGGTCTGCGCATGCGTGGATTAAAGATGTGATATCTCCTGAACCACTAGTGTTGGAGAATCGGAGTTTTTTGTATGGTGTGTTATTTTGAGAGGACTTTTAGCCGCGAGTAGATTGCGCATGCGCAGAAGAGAAGTGACTGTTTTTGGTTTGGATGGGTTATGTTGGGAGGGCTGAGTCGATATTATGAGGTTTTAAAAGAATATTCATAGCAACTCAGTGCAAGGACAAGTCAGTTTGGGGGATGTAGCGTTGTTTCCGAGTTAAAGTGTCCGTACCGTGGCCCTGGGGCTAATTTATAAATTGATGTTACCGCTTACAGGCATTTTTCGTTACGCGCATGAGCAGATCATCAGAGATTTAACTGGTGGTGTTTTCATCTGAGAGGATTAGGGTTTTGGGGTGGCGGATGCTATTCCTCCATAGAATCCCCTGTTGAGGGTCTGCGCATGCGTGGATTGAAGATGTGATATCTCCTGAACCACTAGTGTTGGAGAATCGGAGTTTTTTGTAAGGTGTGTTATTTTGAGAGGACTTTTAGCCGCGAGTAGATTGCGCATGCGCAGAAGAGAAGTGACTGTTTTTGGGTTGGATGGGTTATGTTGGGAGTGCTGAGACGATATTATGAGGTTTTAAAAGAATATTCATAGCAATTCAGTGCAAGGACAAGTCAGTTTGGGGGCTGTAGCGTTGTTTCAGAGTTAAAGTGTCCGTACCGTGGCCCTGGGGCTAATTTCGAAATGGATGTAACCCATTACGGGCATTTTTCGTTATGCGCATGAGCAGACCATCAGTGATTTAACTGGTGGTGCTTTCGTCAGAGAGGATTGGGGTTTTGGGGTGGCGGGTGCTTTTCCGCTATAGAATCCCCTGGTGAGGGTCTGCGCATGCGTGGATTCAAGAAGCGATATCTCCTGAACCACTAGTGTTGGAGAATCGGAGTTTTTTGTGAGGTGTGTAATTTTGGGAGGACTTGCAGCCACGAGTATACTGCGCTTGCGCAGACGAGAAGTGAATGGTTTTGGGTTGTTTGGGTTATGTTGGGAGTAATGAGCCGATATTGTGAGGTTTTAAAAGAATATTCATGTCAATTAGTGCACGGACACAAGTCAGTTTGGGGGAAATAGCGTTGTTTCCGATTTGAATGGTCTGTATGGTGGCCCTGAGGCGAATTTATAAATAACTATATTCGGTAGATCTATATTAAAATGCGTTCGGATTTGGAGAAGATGCAATTTCGTCCCTAACGGTGGACCCACAACCGAATTTTTTTCTGATCTACGGTAAAACTAACAGCCAAACTGTATTGATAGCTACATTTGTTAAAGGAACTTGAAAAAAAAAAAAGCACTGACGTGAAGTCAGTACTCTTTGGCGCGCGTGTTCACGGTGGCTAATTTGAATTGAATGATTCAAAAATTAACAGCGCTGTATCTAGGCTACCATCAGGATAGAGTAACAAAGTTGGAAAAGAACACAAGTGACTCTTCTTAGTCGCACAAGCTCCTAGAAGATTTGGGAGGGTCAGTATAATCCTAATCATGTTTATAGCACGCGCGCAAAAGCAGATTGACTTAACAATGAAAGAAAAAGTGTAAAAAGTCAATCTGCTTTGGCGCGCCTGCTATAAACATGATTAGGATTATACTGACCCTCCCAAATCTTCTAGGAGCTTGTGCGACTAAGGAGAGTCACTTGTGTTCTTTTCCAACTTTGTTACTCTATCCTGATGGCAGCTTAGATACAGCACTGTTAATTTTTGAATCATTCAATTCAAATTAGCCACCGTGAACACGCGCGCCAAAGAGTACTGACTTCACGTCAGTGCTTTTTTTTTTATCAGAGATTCGTTCCTTGGAATTACTGAGTGTGTTTAAAGGTACTGTAATATTTCGATTCAGTGAAAGTTTTTCAAGGGACCCGACAATTTCTTTGAATTAAGAGAGGTTCAAATCATCGAAAGTCGAATATTCAAGAGCTGGCTGTATTATGTACGTATTTTTTATCGTAGAGACGTGGTTGATCATTCTGTTAAACAAAAATGTATCGATCAGAATCATAAACAAGTTGGAAAAACACTATTTCTAAGAATATAAATCCGACTGTTAAAACAAACGTCAAAAAAAAAACTGGTCCACTGTTTGGCTGAGAATGGTATCGAACGATTAGTTTCGACTCAACTACATACCATTCACTGTTGGTTACTCACTATCCTTCTCGGGTGATCTTCGCTTCAAACTACCTGCCCAATGAGTTCATGGACCTACGTCTGCTAAGGTCTGAAGGGGGGAATGTTATTCTCCCTGTTTCTGATAACGGGAATTTATCTGTCATGAGAGAACGTTGATAGGATACCGGGAATTAGAAAATTTTGAGTCGGGTCCATGAATCCATTCCTACAAATGTGTAGATATCCAAGCTCTGAGTCATGCGATGACAAACCCGGTTCGACCCAGGCACTATGTCGAATCGTCTTGTCACCACATACCCCAGTGATAACTTTACGTTGAGAGATTAAACAATTTATATTTTTACATTATGCTATGAACAGTATGAAAGCGCTATACATGTTTGGAATATATCAATACATACTATTGAAGCTCATTCAAATCCGACTAACTATCTATCCGGGAAACGGTTCTTACAAAATTTTAAACACGTCTTTATGATGATTTTCTACTACTAGTTACCAAGCTTCAATTCGATCGAATATTTATTTTTTGAGTTATCAAGGAAATAATATTCCAGGTGGGTATAACTCGGAAACCGTTTGACCGATTATGCCCAAAAACGAACCCAACCCTCCCTTTCGGATACGCAACATACCCTGGAAATTGCAAGTCCTTATCTCCTTTGTTTCGAAAGTTATCGAGGTAACGGTCACCCATCTACTGAACTCACACAAGAATGCTCGAATCTCCAACAATATTCAACCGATCGTGTTAAAACTTGAAACTTGGCAGTAGAGTTAGGTTACGAAGGATCTTGCAAAATTTCAGCAATTTCAAGCGAATAGTTACTGATATATAGATATTTTTTTTTTTCAATTTTCAATGATTTTTTTTAAATTTTTTACATATACTATCCTCACGAAATTTTGCAAGAATTTTCGCGTTGGCATTCTACAACTAATAACCATGTTTGAATTCAATCGGTTTAGTATTTTTCGAGTTAATGAGGAACAAAAAACAACGAAATTTCAGATGGCTATAACTCTAAAACCGTTTGGCCGATTATGCTCATAAATGAACTGAAATGTCGCGTTGTGGTGCACATCCTAACCTGAAAACTTCAAGCCGCTATCTCTTTTCGTTCTCAAGTTATCGTCCATTATTCTGTATTGGACACCCTTAATCGAATTTACCATGGTAAATTATGTTGTCCATTCTCCTGTATTGGACATTCTTAATTCGAATTTACCATGGTAAATTCGAATTAAGTGTCTAATACAGGAGAACAACATAATTTACCATGGTAAATTCGATTAAGGGTGTCCAATACAGAAGAATGGACAATAGAACATACGCGCAAAGGCTTCTGACTTCACGTCAGTGCTTGAACCAATCTTTTTTTCGTGATTTCTTTGAAATTTTCTAGGGGTGCGGTTCTTAAAATTTTTTTTTTCGTCAATTTTTTCAAATTTTCTAGGGGTACGGTTCTTACAAAATTTTAAACACGTCTTTATGATGATTTTCTACTACTAGTTACCAAGCTTCAATTCGATCGAATATTTAATTTTTGAGTTATCAAGGAAATAATATTCCAGGTGGGTATAACTCGGAAACCGTTTGACCGATTATGCCCGAAAACGAACCCAACTCTCCCTTTCGGATACGCAACATACCTTGGAAATTGCAAGTCCTTATCTCCTTTGGTTCGAAAGTTATCGAGGTAACGGTCACCCATCTACTGAACTCACACAAGAATGCTCGAATCTCCAACAATATTCAACCGATCGTGTTAAAACTTGAAACTTGGCAGTAGAGTTAGGTTATGAAGGATCTTGCAAAATTTCAGCAATTTCAAGCGAATAGTTACTGATATATAGAATTTTTTTTTTCAATTTTCAATGATTTTTTTAAATTTAATTTACTATCCTCACGAAATGTTGCAAGAATTTTTGCGTTGGCATTCTACAACTAATTACCATGTTTGAATTCAATTGGTTTAGTATTTTTCGAGTTAATGAGGAACAAAAAACAACGAAATTTCAGATGGCTATAACTCTAAAACCGTTTGGCTGATTATGCTCATAAACGAACTGAAATGTCGCGTTGTGGTGCACATCCTAACCTGAAAACTTCAAGCCGCTATCTCTTTTCGTTCTCAAGTTATCGTGACACAAAAATATTTTTTAATAATTTTTCAAAAATTTTTTAGCCATACGATTCGCACAAAAATTTAACAAACGAGCTTAAGTTCATATTCTACAACTACTCACCACGTTTCAATTCGATCGGATTTATATTGGTTGAAAACTAAATTATTACTCGGAAACCACTGGGCCGATTATGCCCATTAACGAACATGTCCGTCGTATTGGGATGCGCCACCCACCCTGAAAATTTCAAGTCGCTAGCTCTTTTCGTTCTCAAGTTATCGTGGCAACGTCTGGACGGCCGGACGGACAGAATCAAATTTGACCTCGAATTCTTCATTGGGGAGTCGAACTAAATCGTTTGAGACCATTTTCGTCAAAAAATTCGAAAGTTACAGACATTTGGGCAAAACTATAACGTGATGTTCCCCAGAACATACGCGCAGAAATCTCGTCTCGCTCTCACCAATTACCAAAAAATTAAGTCTAATTGAACAATTTGGTATAGTTCTCGAAGAATACCTTCGCAGTGGATAGATCATTGAGAGTGTCCTTGGCGTATTCCTCATAACACTTTTCGAAACATTGAATAGCTTCATTTCTTTACCAGTTTTATTATACGTAGTTCCACAGATGTATACAATAATTATTCACATTTTCACTACAAGGAGCACAAGAGAATAAATTTCTCCAGATGTTCAGGTAGAGACGAAATTTTCAAAGCATTGGGATTTAGGGGCAATAAATGTTGTCCGTTAATTATTGAATTCATAATGGCAACCATTTTTATGGTTGTGAATTCTATTTTTTCTTGAAAAATAATCTCAATTATCGCAAGGTCATAACGAATTAATAATCTTCTAAAAAATCGTGTATTTCTAGAACGATCGATGCATAATATAGACAAATTATATTGGTAATTATAGTGAAAACTCTTCATATTCAATTGTTTTCTGTGGGTGTTGAAAAAAGTCGAGTCGTATATAAAACTTGATACAAAAAATTTAACGAGACCAAAAACGAGACTCTCGTGTTGCGCTGTATGTGGTCTCGGTATCGCCTATAATATTTTTGAAAACGTCTCGTCTCGTCTCGTCTCGCTTTTACGAGACGAGTACGAGACGAGACGAGAAAAATCTCGCTCTCGCGTGAAAACCTAGTTCACTGCATCCGTGCTCGCTGTACGTGGCGGCGATTCTTTGCATATTTCGCGTATGCGATCAGCCATTTCGACGATAGCTGTAGCACTAGTCTCAGTAGAAACGGCCAAAACTCGCTGAAAGTCTGTCGCTAAACGACTTTTCGATTGCGGGAGAATAAAGTAGTAAGGTATTGTCGCTGAGCTTCCTCAGGTCTCTGAAAAACTGAGAGGGCGTTTGGTCGCCGATTTCCTCGCTCCTGATCAACTTTTTTACCAGTGAACTGTCTGATTCGGTCAGTCTCTTCATCAGTTACTTTTTTAGGCCTGATTTCACCAAAAACAGATTAATCTGAGATTCACTGAACTCCAGTTAAACTTACTCGCTATTTTAACTGAGGTTGAAGGATTTCCGATTTCACCATGTTAAACGCAGGCGTGCTAACTAATCGAAGTTAACGACTACAAACAACATGGGAACTCTACGATTGATAATATTTCTATGAGTACACCACAGAACATCAGAAATTAACCTATATTATAAAATGCTTCTCGTACATAACTCACTGTTAGTTGAACAAAAGGTGTACATTTCATTATTTTAGAATAATGAGAAACAAAATTACTTCAAATGTTCAAAATTTGTGGTGGAAGTTTGAGGTGATTCTTCTAAATCGATTGCAATATTTTGTTTAACAGTTTCGTTCGTTGCAGTCCGCGGTCTTCCAGGTTTCAGTAATTTTTTTAGCATCCCAGTTGTATTAAAACGTTGTAATGTTCTAGTTACTGTTGAGCGTGATATAGGATTTCTCTCTGGATGCAAATTATAAAAAATATGACACACTTCTTTATGAGTTCTAACACGATCACCATAACCGATCATCATTAAAATTTCAATACGCTCTTTTTAACTTAATAGAACCATTCTAAATTGTAAAATTCATTTCCGCCAATTAGAATTTGACTCTTGGAGAACAAAAGACGTACTAAACAGTACTCGTTCAGTATGCATACAAACAACATCAATTAGTTCATCTAAATAGTTTTTTGCCATAATGCAAAAAACTCAAAGGAGGTTGATTCAAGTGCTATATTCCTCGTTTTCACATGTTTTTTTTACACTAAACTCAGTATGTATGAATTCAAAATAACAATCTCTTTCAAAATCTGTAAAAATATATAGGGTGTCGCATTTATATTCAAGAAGTTGATGGTATTTCCGGTGAAGCCGGAAGTATATTATTAACAAAAAAAGGTACATCAAATGCATTTTGTTCCATTGCTCTTACCTGCAAATTTTCATAAATATCGTTTTTTCGTTTAAATCAATAAGCAGTTTTACCATAAGAATCCATTCATATTATTTTTAACTCTAACAAGCTAATACTTTCGGAGATATGATTTTTAAAAATTTCAATGTATATCGTATTTCTACGTTTGTAACGTTTCTTTTTAACCCAGGCAGGGGTTTGTTTATGTTTTGTTTACGATAAGGTTGTCGTTTGTGTTGACGTCGAATTTGGAAGGAAGCGTAGGTTAAAACGTATTTTCGGAACTCTAGTAGAATTATTGGAATCTTCTTAATTGGATATAGTTTCGAAAATCGGATTAAGAGTGAGAGTTATATTGGTTTGATTGGGAAGGATAACAGATAACCATCACTTGTCTCGAAAGAGGATATAAAAGCCTTTTGCAAATCTGAGTTGAACACGTGAACGATCTTGGCGGCTTGGTCAGGTATGTGTTGGATGTTTTATTCTCGTCATTTCTAGTGGAAACAATTCAGGTCGTAATTATATTTCTTTATCCAGAACATCGCTGTGTGCTCCGAACATCAGGGTATGTACGAATTCTATAACTATTGCATAACAACGAATAAATGTTCTGATTAATATTCTGATAACCGAAATTATTATGTGTTGGGAAAATTCATTTGTTTCTTATCCGAGAGAAGTCACTGATGGTTTCTTTTCTGTCATCAGGGTTTTTGTGGCAGCACGAGTTTTTGTGGCAGCCCGAATTTTTGTGCCAGCACGATTTTTTGTGTCAGGAAGAGAGGGATCTTTATGTCAGGAGGAGTAGCACTGAGGCATTCGAGTATATACAAGGTGGTCCATAAGTAACGCTGTGAGACAGCCAACGCAGGGTTGCAGATCCCGAGTATATACAAGGTGGTCAGTAAGCAACGCTGTGGGACAGTTAATCGAGGGTTGCAGACTACGAGTACAGAGAGAAGGAGAACAGTATTGCGAGACCATCGAAGCAATACTATGTTCAGGCATAAGGAATAGCACGCAAGTTATAGAAAACATCGAAACATCTTATACCTGCTATATATATATATAACTTGAACATATATTGTCATCAATTGTGAAAATTATTGTTGTTGTAAAGCGGAAATTGGGGAAAGATTTGCGTAAATCATACAAGATCATAGATAAGAAACGTGGATGCGCCTGAGCTCAAGCGACGCGTATTTGAATTAGAGAGAAATATCTACGTACAATTTCCGTCACCCTCATTCAGGGTTTCACAGTAGTTATATTTTGTTGAATCTAGAGACCTGGGTTGTAAGCTACTGGAATAAATCGTTTGTTTTTAGCGTGAATATTCTTTTGGTGGATTTAGGAATTATTACATTACGCTGGGGTATCTGGGAGACTTAAATTTACCTGGAGCCCATTTACTAGGTTCCCTTTTTAGGAATCCACTCCCATCTCCACTGGAGCTAGACCGCGGATCCCTGAGTTCTAGTAGCTCCGATCTTAACCACTGCGACTTGGGAACAGTCGCATGTCGTTATAAATTGGCGCCCAACGTGGGGCCATATCCAACGTGGGGCTAGATAACGTGGGGCGTATCTCCGTATCTCCAGATCCAATGAGGGGCCCAGCCCGATGTAACGTAGGTCTGAGTCAGTTGTATAGATGATGTTGTTTTTTTTTTATATTTGACCCGATTTTTTTTAGGGGACTTGCTTTCTCGTGCTTAATTATTTCTAGTCATTTTGCTTCTTGGCCTATATCTGTCTTGTCTCGTCCTAATTTATTGAGAATTATTTTTATACAATTTTTTTTTATCTCTGGCGATGGTCGGTCAGAGTCGAATTGGGAAGTGTATTTGAGAAGAACTTTGAATTGTGGTAGTTGTCTGGTGCTCAAATATTTTATTTTTGTGTAGATTGTGTTGAGTAATGTACCATGTTGGAGAACTTACCCCGGGTTAGATAGGACCAATTAGAATTGACAATAGAATTTCGCCGTGGACATATGAAGTACATGATCGGAGAATGCATGAAGATTGAAGGTAATTGCTGGATGGATGGAGTAATGAGAGTAGAAGAGTTCCGGGACGACTGTGATGGATGATAGGGCGTTGGATGAGGTATGATTCTGGGTAATGATTGGATGAGAAGGGTGTGCTTGTTGTGATTGAGGACGTAGGAATGATTGGGTATGAGTGGATTGCTTCTTCCTTCAGGGATACCTGATTTTAGTGAGCTCCGATTGGTGGAAACATTTTGATATCTATCCACTTTCATTTATGAGTTATCTAGTCAATTTATATTATTTTTTTTAGATCCTATATATTTTAATCCCTAAGTAAAATTTACTAGGTAAATTTTTTCAAGTGAGGGGGGATTTTGTAACGTTTCTTTTTAACCCAGGCAGGGGTTTGTTTATGTTTTGTTTACGATAAGGTTGTCGTTTGTGTTGACGTCGAATTTGAGGTTGGATCTCAGTGGTACCAATCGACGCTAAATACTTATTGTATTCGAAGGGCCGAATGACTGTTGGCAATATTGTTGCATTATGACAGTCGGAAATTTAGTGAGTGCGTCGGTCGGGTGAAGTCGTCCATTTTGTGAACAGTCAACGAAGGAAGCGTAGGTTAAAACGTATTTTCGGAACTCTAGTAGAATTATTGGAATCTTCTTAATTGGATATAGTTTCGAAAATCGGATTGAGAGTGAGAGTTATATTGGTTTGATTGGGAAGGATAACAGATAACCATCACTTGTCTCGAAAGAGGATATAAAAGCCTTTTGCAAATCTGAGTTGAACACGTGAACGATCTTGGCGGCTTGGTCAGGTATGTGTTGGATGTTTTATTCTCGTCATTTCTAGTGGAAACAATTCAGGTCGTAATTATATTTCTTTATCCAGAACATCGCTGTGTGCTTGCAGAATTATTTGGTGGAGGCACGGCCAGATTTGGTATTCGAAGCAAACGTGTGCAAGACAACCCCGAACATCAGGGTATGTACGAATTCTATAACTATTGCATAACAACGAATAAATGTTCTGATTAATATTCTGATAACCGAAATTATTATGTGTTGGGAAAATTCATTTGTTTCTTATCCGAGAGAAGTCACTGATGGTTTCTTTTCTGTCATCAGGGTTTTTGTGGCAGCACGAGTTTTTGTGGCAGCCCGAATTTTTGTGCCAGCACGATTTTTTGTGTCAGGAAGAGAGGGATCTTTATGTCAGGAGGAGTAGCACTGAGGCATTCGAGTATATACAAGGTGGTCCATAAGTAACGCTGTGAGACAGCCAACGCAGGGTTGCAGATCCCGAGTATATACAAGGTGGTCAGTAAGCAACGCTGTGGGACAGTTAATCGAGGGTTGCAGACTACGAGTACAGAGAGAAGGAGAACAGTATTGCGAGACCATCGAAGCAATACTACGTTCAGGCATAAGGAATAGCACGCAAGTTATAGAAAACATCGAAACATCTTATACCTGCTATATATATATATAACTTGAACATATATTGTCATCAATTGTGTAAATTATTGTTGTTGTAAAGCGGAAATTGGGGAAATATTTGCGTAAATCATACAAGATCATAGATAAGAAACGTGGATGCGCCTGAGCTCAAGCGACGCGTATTTGAATCAGAGAGAAATATCTAGGTACAATTTCCGTCACCCTCATTCAGGGTTTCACAGTAGTTATATTTTGTTGAATCTAGAGACCTGGGTTGTAAGCTACTGGAATAAATCGTTTGTTTTTAGCGTGAATATTCTTTTGGTGGATTTAGGAATTATTACATTACGCTGTGGTATCTGGGAGACTTAAATTTACCTGGCGCCCATTTACGAGGTTCCCTTTTTAGGAATCCACTCCCATCTCCACTGGAGCTAGACCGCGGATCCCTGAGTTCTAGTAGCTCCGATCTTAACCACTGCGACTTGGGAACAGTCGCATGTCGTTATACGTTTTCACACAATGATAGAATTATTCATTGTCATTCATTCCAGCAATCCTATAAATATGAGAATTCTAATTTAATATCATACTTTTTGTTGGTTGATATTTTCATGCCGATGGTCAATCCATATGATGATGGGAATGGTAATGGTAAGTTAATAATATATGAGTTCAGAATATCTCCACTAAAAACAAAACTGGAATATTGGTGTATTGGTGTAGATTTGAGGAAAGATATATTATCGTTCATCATAGAATTGAGGAATGTATATCTCGGATGAGTTCGTTGTTGGGTAGAATTCGTCTATTGGTTTTGGATTGATAATTTTTGGCACTCTTGTTAAATTTGAATTCTTCTATGATGTTTGAATTCAATTTCTGCTAAGATGAAGTTCTAAATTTCAATAATGAATCATACTTCGATGTTTTCACAGAATACTATAATTATTCTATCTAAGCTTTATTATATGATCTGTGTTCGTACTCGTACTTTTCATCCTGTTCTATAAGAGAGAGTCAAATTCATTTCAGCTATTTTAATTTGGTTTCTTCCATGGTGCAGTTCTCATTCTCAGATTGCTCATTTAATCTTGATAAATAAACTATTATTTGAATTGAATTTCCTTTATGATGCAGTTCTATCATAAGAATACATTGATATAATTCTCAACTCTGAGAAACCAATACTTTTGGAGATATAATTTGTCTGTTTGAACTATAGCGCCAGAAAGCTCCTGTCCACAGGGCTTGAACCCATTTTTGGCGCTCTAGTTCCCCGGAACTGAGTGCTTATAAATTTGCACAAATGTCTGTAATTTTCGATGGAAATGGTCTTAAACGATTTGGTTCGGCTCACTGATCAAGAATCCGTGGTCGAAATTCATTCTGTCCGGCCGGCCGGTCCGGCCGTCTGGCCGTAGGCACATAACTCTCGAACGGAATGAGCTAGAGAGTTGAAATTTTCAGAGTAGGTTTGGGGGATAAATATCTCGGCTAAGTTCGTTATTGGACAAAATTGGACAGACGGTTTCGGAAAACAAAAAAAAATTTTTTTTTACGAAACATATTCCAAATAAAATTTTTTCTTAATAAGCAGTTTTTTCATAACAATCCATTCATATCATTTTTAACTCTAACAAGCGAATACTTTCGAAGATATGATTTTTCAAAATTTCAATGTAAATCGTATTTCACAGATTGATATAATTATTCTATGTATGAATTGTCATAATGTCAACTTATGACATGACATGACATTATCTAATCAATCGAAGAATTATGAGAATAAAGTGTATTCCGAAATGTGAGCGAAGTGAGAAAAATCTCAGTTGTTTGCTCCGAAATTAGTTTTTCTCAGAAAAGTCTTAAATTTCGAAACGGAACATGAGGTAAGAGATCTGAGAGTATAGTGAGACTGCTTTTCATCCATAGACGAATGCTCAGTTCTCTCAATTTATGACAGAAGGGAATATTGTAACTTCTAAAATATTGGGGTTGAAATACTCGTATTTTAGCGATGCAACGGGGACCTCACCCGTAAATGTTTGAAAATATTACGTAAATATTATATATATATATATATCCGCTCTACAGCGTTCTACGCCTTGCGGTAAATATTGAAAGCATAATTCTGTAGTTCGAGAGAGGAGAAAATTTGGTGAACGTAGATCAGGAAATTTTTGATCGATTGCAAGGTAATTTTTTATTATTACTTATCTTCTTTCATACATGTTTTATGGAATACCTACTATTTGTAGGTACTTTAAACCTGTTTTGGGCAATTGTCATACGAAACTTGTTTTTTTGGCGCTCTAGTTCCTCGGAACAGAGTGCTTATCAATTTGCCCAAGTGTCTGTAATTTTGGAATTTTTGGCTGAAAATGGTCTCAAACGATTTGGTTCGACTCACTGATCAAGAATCCGAGTGCGAAATCGAGTCTGTCCGGCCGGCCGACCAGCCGTAGGCACGATAACTCTCGAACGAAAGGAGTTAGCGGATTGAAAATTGCAAGGTGGTTTTGGAGCGTAAATATCTCGGATAAGTTCGTTAATGGGCGAAATCTATCAAGGAGTTTCGGAGTTATGGCCGATTTTAGTAAAAATATTTTTTATGAATATTTCCGAAACCGATCACTCGATCTATCTGAAATTTAGCATCAAATTGTAG
The DNA here is from genome assembly GCA_937662695.2 of Halyzia sedecimguttata. Classification (NCBI taxonomy): domain Eukaryota; kingdom Metazoa; phylum Arthropoda; class Insecta; order Coleoptera; family Coccinellidae; genus Halyzia; species Halyzia sedecimguttata. The sequence continues at coordinate 16,386,939 of OW569415.2, forward strand.
AATCATGACCTTTATACGCATGTGAAGTTTTGTATTGACCAGATTACCGCAAAGTGTAAAAAAAAAATTTGAAAATGTGGTGCAGTTCTCATTCTCATGATTACTCATTTAATCTTGATAAATAAACTTTTATTTGAATTGAATTTCCTTTATGATGCAGTTCTATCATATGAATACATTGATATAATTCCCAACTCTGAGAAACCAATACCAGATATAATTTGTCTGTTTGAACTAGAGCGCCAGAAGGCTCCTGTCCACAGGGCTTGAATCCATTTTTTTTGTTGTGTTTGTTATTATCAGGAGAAGGTTCTTATGACAGAAAAAATTTCAAAAATTGCGCTGAAAATTATAAAATTTAAGAATCGTTATTTAAGAAAACAACCATATTAGTTATTTACGATACGAGTTGGATACAGATATCATTAAAGCACGAATGTCAAAATTGAACAACGAGGCCGTAGGCCGAGTTGTTTAATTTAACATGAGTGCTTTAATGATATAGTATCCTACGAGTTACGTACAAAATTTTATCTACAACTGCTTGTTTTCATCCTTACGAGAAATATTGTGAAATGATCAATTAATTCGTACTCTCAATTAAATATTCAACATGAAGCCATAGATAAAACGTTCAGTTTGTCTATGCATGGAGCAAGTCGCGTTGTGCGTTGCTATGGCTACACACATGTAACAATAACAACAGATATAAATGCCGCTTCTTCAAATTTTCATTTTATCTGAATTATATATTAAGTTTCAAAATGAGTTCAAGTGATGAACTTCCTTCTGATATAGAAAACGAAGCGCATAATCATAACGGGTCTGGTGCCATCTACATCAAAAAAGAAATATGAAGATGCATTTGATCGATATGAAAAATGTTGTAGTGAGAAGAATGTCAAACATATAACAAGCGAAAAGGTTTTGTTGGTTTATTTCAAGGAAATGAGCGAAACACAAAAGCCCACATCACTTTGGTGTTATTATTCAATGTTGAGGACAATAATATCGATAAAAAATGGGTTCAAGCCCTGTGGACAGGAGCTTTCTGGCGCTCTAGTTCAAACAGACAAATTATATCTGGTATTGGTTTCTCAGAGTTGGGAATAATATCAATGTATTAATATGATAGAACTGCATCAAAAAGGAAATTCAATTCAAATAATAGTTTATTTATGAAGATTAAATGAGCAATCATGAGAATGAGAACTGCACCACATTTTCAATTTTTTTTTTGACATTTTGCGGTAATCTGGTCAATACAAAACTTCACATGCGTATAAAGGTCATGATTCTACTGTCTTCTACAGTCTGGTGCTAAATTTCAGATAGATCGAGTGATCGGTTTCGGAAATATTCATAAAAAATATTTTTACTAAAATCGGCCATAACTCCGAAACCCCTTGATGGTTAACGCCCATTAACGATCTTGTCCGAGATATTTACGCTCCAAAACCACCTTGCAATTTTCAATCCGCTAACTCCTTTCGTTCGAGAGTTATCGTGCCTACGGCCGGTCGGCCGGCCGGACAGAATCGATTTCGCACTCGGATTCTTGATCAGTGAGTCGAACCAAATCATTTGAGACCATTTTCAGCCAAAAATTCCAAAATTACAGACACTTGGGCAAATTGATAAGCAATCTGTTCCGAGGAACTAGAGCGCCAAAAAAACAAGTTTCGTATGACAATTGCCCAAAACAGGTTTAAAGTACCTACAAATAGTAGGTATTCCATAAAACATGTATAAAATAATAAATTACCTTGTAATCGATCAAAAATTTCCTGATCTACGTTCACAAAATTTTCTCCTCTCTCGAACTTTGGAATTATGCTTTCAAATTTACGTAATATTTTCAAACATTTTCGGGTGAGGTCCCCGTTGCATCGCTAAAATACGAGTATTTCAACCCCAATATTCTTGACGTTTCAATATTCCCTTCTGTCAAGTTGACTTTATGGCAATTCATACAAGACATAGAATATACATAGAATAATTATACCAACCTGTGAAATATGATTTACATTGAAATTTTGAAAAATCATATCTCCGAAAGTATTAGCTTGTTAGAGTTAAGAATGATATGAATGGATTCTTATGATAAAACTGCTCATTAAAAAAAATTTTTATTTGGAATTTGTTTTGTAAAAAAAAATTTTTTTTTTTATTACTCCGAAACCTTCTGTCCGATTTTACCCAGTAACGAACTCAGCCGAGATATTCATCCCCCAAACCTACTCTGAACATTTCAACTCTCTAGCTCATTCGGTTCGAGAGTTATCGTGCCTACGGCCGGACAGAATGAATTTCGACCACGGATTCTTGATCAGTGAGTCAAACCAAATCGTTTAAGACCATTTTCATCGAAATATTCGAAAATTACAGACATTTGGGCAAATTGATAAGCACTCAGTTCCGAGGAACTAGAGCGCCAAAAAGAATGTCGATATCAAGAAATATTTCGATTTAATTGCATTCTTAAAACGAAAATCAGAAGGGTACAAGCCTAGAAAATCCAGGGTATTTATCAAGGAGGAAATAGCAAGATTTTTATTGGAGGCTCCTGACGAGAGATTTCTATGCTTGAAGGTAACTTATCGACATTCTTCCGAGAAAAGAATTATATAATAATATAATTATTTCAGGTCATTTTGATTATTGGTCTGGCAGGGGCGTGTCGGCGGGCCGAAATCAGAAACTTACTTGTAGAAAATGTAAAAGGCGAAGGATCATGTTTTCATATCATCATCCCAACTTGCAAGACAAAGACGAGAAGAGAGTTTTTTGTAACGTCAGGGAACAATGAAGGGTTGAATCACGTGGAAACTATCCGAAAATATATCAAATTGAGACCAGAAAATTGCGATCATGAACGATTTTTCATTTTTTATAAAGCAGGAAAATGCACGAAGCAGCCCGTTGGTGTGAATACCATAGGTAGTGTTCCAAGCCTAATCGCACAATTTCTGCAATTGCCTAATTCAAAGGAATATACTGGGCATTGCTTTCGGAGGTCTTCAAGTTCTCTCTTGGCTGATACAGGAGCTGATCTTTTAACAGTGAAACGACACGGTGGATGGAAATCAAATACTGTCGCTGAAGGGTATATTGAAACTTCTGAAGCAAACAAAAAACGTACCGCAACGGCAATTCTAGGTCTTAACAAGAAAGTCTTTCTCGAACCAAAGAATATTGCCTCTACTTCTAAGGACATAAGTCCAGCGACATGCACAGATGATGTTTATACTCAAAATATTTCTAGTGGAGTGTTAGGCCAGTCATCGTTCCCTATTTCGATTTCAAATTGCAAAGATTTTGTTATTAATGTGTATAATAATAATGATAATAAGTAATTCCAATAATCGTAACCTGGATAATTTTCGTTTTGCAATTCTGATATACTTTGATAGGATTGTTATTTCTGTGGTTCTCATTACAGTACAAGAGTTGTAATGAATTCATTACAGCACTAGTGTGTTAATGAAGAATGTTATGACATTTTTATGAGTGTCAAATCACAGTCATTATCTGACAGTTGTAGATAAAATATTATTTCTAATCTAACCTCAGCGCTTTGAACCACAAACAGAGCATTAACTAATTAGGTACCTTGGATGGGTTCTCATAATGTATTTGTCCGAAATTTTCATACAGGATGTTTTTCTTTTAACGTCAATTGTAACTTGCTGTTTTTCACGCCAATCGTACAATTTCATTCAATTGTGTTGAAAAATATACTTTCGAGGCATACGTCATTGAAAATAAACCATTACTATACAGAGTGTTCTTCATATCACTGCACAATTGTACGCGATTGAAGTGATTTGTGCCACACACAAAGCATCAACTAAATAGGTACCTTGGATGGATTCTCATAATGTATTTGTCCGAAATTTTCATTCAGGGTATTGTTCTTTTGACGTCAATTGCAACTTGCTATATTTCACGACAATCGTACAATTTCATTGAATTGAATTAAAAAATATACTTTCGAAGCATACATCAATGAAAATAAACCATTACTATACAGGTAATTCTATACAGGTGTTCTTTTTCTCACGGCACATTTGTACGCGATTGTAGTGGTTTGTGCCATAAACAAAGCATTAACTAAATATGCACCTTGGATGGATTCTTATAATGTATTTGTCTGAAATTGTCATACGGGGTGTTTTTCTTTTAACGTCAATTGGAACTTGCTGTTTTTCACGCCAATCGTACAATAGCATTCAATTCTGTTAAAAATTATACTTTCGAGGCATACATCATTGAAAATAAACCATAACTATACAGGGTGTTCTTTATATCACGGCACAATTGTACGCGATTGAATTGATTTGTGCCACAAACAAAGCATTAACTTAATAGGTACCTTGAATGGATTCTCATAATGTATTTGTCCGAAATTTCCATACAGAGTGTTTTTCTTTTAACGCCAATTGCAACTTGCTGTTTTTTACGCCAATCTTACAATTTCATTCAATTTTGTTAAAATATATACTTTCGAGGCATTGAAAATATCCCATTACTATACAGGATGTTCTTTATATCATGGCACAATTGTACACAATTGAAGTGATTTGTAACACAAACAAATCATTAACTAAATAGGTACCTTGGATGGATTCTCATAATGTAACAATTTTGTTTTTCCTTTGATGTATAGACATGGCGCATGGACAATTATACGTTGCGTGTTCGCGCGTCGGAAAACCATCATCTTTGTTCATTTACGCACCACAAAACAAAAAATATAGTTTATCAGAAAGCTTTAAATTGATTAAGATACTGTATCATAACTGTGTGTGTCTGTCAAAAACAAATTGAAACCTTATAAATATCCAGTATTTCAGAAAAACTCTGTTTCGTAAGTAAGCAACATAATGTGCAATTAATCGAAAATAATAATAAAACTACATTCATACCGAGCATTTTTTTTTGTATTAACTTAGGCGGTGCGAAGTTCGCCGGGCCATCTAGTAATAGTATATTATTCACTGGGCGTATTATGAGTTATGACTGTCATTAGTGTCATTCACTAGGGTGATATCAACCAGACAGGCCGAAGGCGAGTTTCGTAAAGCACCCGAGTGAATAATAACAGTCATAAGTAGCGAATTGAATATCCTGCTTTGTCAACGACGATATTTTTTCTTGAATAATTTCAAATGTTGAAATCCAATACATTCATATTTTCATATAGATATCATTTCATATGGATAGTGGGGATATGGGTTACTACAGAATAATTTTTCATTGGTGTTTAATTAATGCCATCATACTTGAGTAAACACGTATACGTATAATGTGCACATGATACAACAGTCTTGGACAAACATCATTACCATCCAAATTGTCTACACACAGGATATTAAACGGACTGTATATTGTTATCTCATAGGAAATTCAAAATAATTTACAAAAAGTATAAATTTAACAGGGATCAATTGGTATAATGGTACAAATTTAATTTTCAGTTGGTGGTATACATCCTGGACAAAATTGTATGGTTGCTAATTTTCACCATAATCACTACGCAGTCACTTCAGATAGCTGGCATTATACCTCAACCAAAGGGTTTAGGACAACTAAATTATCAGGAACAAAATCACTATGATTTTCAGTTAGCAGTTGTTGATAACGAAGTTCGAGGAAAGAGACAAACGGATGCTACAGAACAACGGTCTCAATTTATAGACAGCCTTTTCAACGTAAGTACTTCATTATTGAATAAAATATTTCCAAGATACTTATAGTACTTACTACGTGAAACTATTCGAAAGGAAACGCAATGTAGTTCAGGCAAAGTACCTACAACTAAAGTGACGAGTTTAAGTTGTTCCCCTGTTTCCATTCGTACATTAGTTTCACATCTAATTACCTTGAAAGCGGTCCATAGCTAGGTAGCCATGGGCGTAGTTTATTTGGAAGACCAATATGTGGAATCAAGCAATTTGGAACACTAGTATAGAATGTTTTATTGTCGGTATCGCTTCACCCGTTACCTACTGCACCGGGGCTCTATTCTCGACATCATTCGCAACAACATGCATATACATACGCATGGCTGCGAATGGTCGATTTGCGCATACGTTCGAAACAGGCCCGCCGTAAGCGGCAAATCGAGCGACTCATCACGTAATTCAAGTCATTGTCTTAATACCCGCCCCACCTCAAGGTTCTTGTGTATAGGAAATGTCATCGCATGGAGAAAAACCGACCGAATCACGTTAACAACGCCATCTATTGGAATCCGTTAAAACTAAGATGCAAATCCAAAAGTCGTCTGTCATTCTATGAAAAGCAGGACAAGCGAAGTTAGGGGAATCCCCTCTGAGCTTTCTTCTCAGTTAGGAGGCGTAGGTAAGGTACCCACGGGGGATGATTATCCCCCCAATGTTGAACGGAGTTGGCAAATTTTCAACACAATTGGAAAATTTTCGAAGGAGTTGGAAAAAATTTCGAAGAAGTTGGAAAAACTTCAATGGAGTAGGAATATTTCCTGGTACCAATTTGAGCTGTTTGACACTGTCGGGCAGCATTTTAAAAAGCTTTAATTTCTATTGAATTTAGCAACGTAAATATGTGAGTACGCAGTTTGCTCCTTTTTTGGCGCTCTTGTTCCTTTGAACAAGGTGCCAATTTGCCTAAATCTCTGTAATATTCGAATTACAGGTCCGGCAGGCCCTCTGTTAAGACGATAACTCTCGAACAGAATGAGGTAAACAGATGAAATTTTCAGAGTAATCTCGGTTAATTTCGTTATAGGACAAAATCGGCGTAACTGTTTCGGAGTAACGAAAATAATTTTTTTTTTTTACATTACAAATTTCAAATTCAATTTTTTTTAAAATGCAATTTTGCCGTAAGAATCCAAAGATATCATTTTCAACTCTAATAAGCTGATACTTTCGGAGATATGATTTTGCAAAATTTCAATAATAAATCGTACCTACTTCAATGTTTCCAACTTAGACCTTATTAAGTATATGGTTTCCACAGAATGCTGTACTTAATTATTGTATCTATTAATAATTATATGATTTGTGTTCCGGAATTGCAATTTTTTTTGGAATCCTTCGTGCACAGTTGTAAAATTTTCAATGCTTTTCACCCCCAAAAATTTGGCTTCAGCCCGTCCCTGACAAACTCAAATTTCGCATTCAGATGCTCAACCTACCCTAAAAATTGCTATTAGTCGCTATCTCTTTCCGTTCTCAGGTTATCGTGAAATAAATATTATTTTTTAATAATTTTTGAAAAAATTTCTAGTGCAACGAATTTTGAATAGAACAAGAAATAAATATGACATGTCTCTTATCGATTTTGACCACGGATTCTTGATCTTCATTCCACCATAATGAAAAATTTCCATTTCCACCATAATGAAAAAACATTAATTATCCTTTTTTGACGAAACTCAGAGTAAGTAGTCGTAGGGCGGCATAATCGGTATTGCACGCGGGCGATCAAACAGCTAGCAGCGGGCCTGGTTCGAAAAATGGTATTCTTGACAACCCTTCGCAATCCCATGCGAACGGTATCGTTCGCAGCTTCAAATATACCTGCAAATAATGAGAATGGTAGTTCAAAAGGGTCTTAAATTCAACAGTTGGTAGTCTTAGCGCGAGTTTTGAATGTTATTATGGTGAAAATTTTCCAACAATTTCACTTTGAAGGATGCTCAAAGACTCTGGTGTGAAATAACCAACATGCTGAATAGTTGTGGAGGTGATCGACTTCGTGTAGCAATAGTGCTACAAAGGCAAAATTTCCAAAGTCACCAAGAAAAACACTAATCAATATACAGCAGAGACATGTAGAATAAGTATTCATTAAAGGATACTGTGGGAGGTATACTCATTATTGAAAGGTTTTTTTGTGACAATTCCTGAATTTCACAAAATAACTATCAACAAAATAATTCTAAAGATTTTCATTAAGCGTCTGACGAAGGAGTCTGATATAGACTCCGAAACGTTACGATATAGTTGTTTCTACGTTGATGTTGTTTCGTTGTTGTTTGTTAGGCAACATTGTTCAATTGATTGCTTCTGCAAATATCTTGTGATTCTTATGCAGAAGCAAATCACAAAATAATTAATTTTTATTTTATAGATATTTTTCAGTGTTTGGGAGAGAAAATCCAGAAAAAAACCTTTCAATACATATAGAATAACTTTACAGCAGAAAAACAGTTGAAGGCTGATTACTATCGGAACAAACTTGAAATGCTTGAGATGATGGCAACAGCCAAGAAGAGATCTGCAGCTGTGAAGGAAAAGGCAGCTTCAGCTCTCGAGCAGATAGCAAAGCATAAAACATTTCCTATTAGGTACTGAAAAGATCTGCTTAATAATAATGAGAGTTGAATAAAGTTTTTGCAAAATGAAAAAAAAAAAGACAATTTATATTATTAGAAAGTTAGCAGAAACACAAGAAAGTTTTTTCAAAAAAGTTAATTTAATAATTTTACAAATACTAATATTTATTTTCTTCCATCCGTCCTCTGATATAGCCCTGGCCTTGAGTCATCATCATAATTATTATACTGATTAAATTTTCATATCCTCTCACACATCAAGAAATTTGATAAAATCAATGGGCAGGGATAGAAATAAGACATTTAATTGTTTTGAGATTTATTTCATATTAGAATATTTTGAGATGCATGAGATCTTAGCAATCCGGGCTAGTTAACTGACTTAACTAAAAATGGCCGTAACTCTGAAACGGCTCGATGGATTTTGCCCATAAACGAACTCGTCTGAGATATTTACGCTCCAAACATGCCCTGCAAATTTCAACGCTCTAACTCGCTCCGTTCGAGAGTTATCTTGCAAACCCGGACGGACCGGACGGACAGAATTGAATTTGACCTCGAATTCTTCATCAGGGAGTCGAACCCAATCGTTTGAGACCATTTTCACAAAAAAATTCGAAAAATTATTGTGACGTAATGATAGCACGCTGTTCCTTGCGGAACACGCGCGCAAAAATGTAATACTTTCGGAGATATGATTTTTCGAAATTTCAATAGCAATTCCTTACTCTATGATGTCAAACGAAGTATGTTTGAATGCAAAATGAAAAATGGGTTCAAGCCCTGTGAACAGGAGCTTTGTGGCGCTCTAGTTCAAACAGACAAATTATATCTCCGAAAGTATTGGTTTCTCAGAGTTGGGAATTATATCAATGTATTCTTATGATAGAACTGCATCATAAAGGAAATTCAATTCAAATAATAGTTTATTTATCAAGATTAAATGAGCAATCTGAGAATGAGAACTGCACCATGGCAGAAACCAAATTAAAATAGCTGAAATGAATTTGACTCTCTCTTATAGAACAGGATGAAAAGTACGAGTACGAACACAGATCATATAATAAAGCTTAGATAGAATAATTATAGCATTCTGTGAAAACATCGAAGTATGATTCATTATTGAAATTTAGAACTTCATCTTAGCAGAAATTGAATTCAAACATCATAGAAGAATTCAAATTTAACAAGAGTGCCAAAAAGTATCAATCCAAAACCAATAGACGAATTCTACCCAACAACGAACTCATCCGAGATATACATTCCTCAATTCTATGATGAACGATAATATATCTTTCCTCAAATCTACTCCAATACACCAATATTCCAGTTTTGTTTTTAGTGGAGATATTCTGAACTCAATATTATTAACTTACCATTCCCATCATCATATGGATTGACCATCGGCATGAAAATATCAACCAACAAAAAGTATGATATTATATTATAATTCTCATATTTATACGATTGCTGGAATGAATGACAATGTTTTTAACTTAACATTACCATTCCCATCATCATATGGATTGACCATCGGCATGAAAATATCAACCAACAAAAAGTATGATATTATATGAGGAGTAACTTTTCAAAACGCATTATGTCCAATTTGGGCGAAATTGAGTTTGAAGCGGATTCAGAAATGTTTTTTGTTGCTCTATAGCCCTATGTAAACAAAATCTTCCAAATGGCATTATGTCCCTCTGTAATTCAAATCCAAAGTATGTAAGCCGCATCGCAATGAATTATGTTTACGTTTGCAGTTTTAAAAGAAATAAAATATAACCAAAAACATGTTTTATCGATTTGCTCATATTAATTAGGTTACAGGCCAACACTTACTGTGCAGACTGTTTTCTCTAAATGTATAAAAATTCGCAACAAACAGCATTATTTTCAATTTCAACCACATCAAAACGCATTATATACAATGAGATGAATCAAAACGCATTAAGTCCAAACGTTTTTTACATTTTCTGTGTATATCTGATCAATATTGATTTAAATGAGATTAGTTATTACCTTTAGATGTAAATTTCTATCAAACAAACTCGACATACTCAAATTATAAGCCAGGGAGGAAGAAAAAATCGTTTTTCGTTGATTCCCAATAAAATGGTTTTTGGACTTAATGCGTTTTGATAAGTTGCTCCTCATATTATGATTCTCATATTGATACCATTACTGGAATGAATGACAATGAGACAACGTCAAAGTTGACATTATAACAATTCATAGAATAGCCACAGAATAATTCTATCATTGAAATTTTGAAAAATCATATCTCCGAAAGTATTAGCTTGTTAGAGTTTAAAATGATATGAATGGATTCTTATGGTAAAACTGCTTATTGAAAAAAATTTAATTTGGAATTTGTTCTGTAAAAAAAAAATTTTTTTTTTGTTACTCCGAAACCATCTGTCAGATTTTGCCCAATAACGAACTTAGCCGAGATATTTATCCACCAAACCTACTCTGAAAATTTCAACTGTCTAGCTCATTCCGTTCGAGAGTTATCGTGCCTACGGCCGGACCGGCCAGACGGCCGGACCGGCCGGACAGAATGAATTTCGACCACGAATTCTTGATCAGTGAGTCGAACCAAATCGTTTAAGACCATTTTCATCGAAAAATTCGAAAATTACAGACATTTGGGCAAATTGATAAGCACTCAGTTCCGAGGAACTAGAGCGCCAAAAATGAAATAACCTCAGCTATCAGATAATGCATTTGATGATGGAAATATATACTTTGGTAAGTTAATCGAATTAATCAGAATATCTCCAGTGAAAAAACTGGAATATTGGCTAAGTTTTAATTGATATAATATAATTATTTTCATAGTAGATTGGAGGAACGAATATCTCCGATAAGTTCGTTATTGGGTAGAATCGATCTGGTGCTATCGGATTAATAATTTTTGGTACACTTGTTGAACTTAATTTTTGCGCGCGTGTTCCGCAAGGAACAGCGTGCTATCATTTCGTCACAATGTCTGTATTTTTCGATTTTTTTTTCGAAAATGGTCTCAAACGATTGGGTTCGACTCCCTGATGAAGAATTCGAGGTCAAATTCAATTCTGTCCGTCCGGTCCGGCCGTTGGCACGATAACTCTCGAACGGAACGACTTAGAGCGTTGAAATTTGCAGGGTAGTTTTGTAGCGTAAATATCTCGGACAAGTTCGTTAACGGGCGAAATCCACCGAGCAATTTCGGAGTTAAGGCCGTTTTTAGTCAAAACGTTTTTTATGAATATTTCCGGAACCGATCACTCGATCTTTCTGAAATTTGGCATCAAATTGTAGAATCATGACCTTTATACGCCTGCGAAGTTGTTATGACCGGACGGCCCTAAAGTGGCAAAAAAAAATTTCAAAAATTTTAAAATTTTGTTTTCACGATAACTCGAAAAATACTTATCTGATTAAATTGAAACACAGTAGTTAGATGCAAAAGACCAATGCAAACACTTTTGCAAAATTTCGTGAAGATCACGTGACAAGAAAAAATCAAAAAATTACTTCTATTTTGCGGAATACTTTGCTTAAAATGCCGAAACCTATTTTTTTGAGGTTCATGCTGCGTTTTCTGGGCATTTTTCGTTGTGCGCATGCGCAGATGAGAAGTCATTTAACTGCTGTAGTTTTCGTCAGAGAGGATTGGGGTTTTGGGGTGGCGGGTGCTATTCCTCCATAGAATCCAGATGAGGGTCTGCGCATGCGTAGATTAAAGATGCGATATCTCCCGAACCACTAGTGTTGGAGAATCGGAGTTTTTTGTAAGGTGCGTTATTTTGAGAGGACATTTAGCCGCGAGTAGATTGCGCATGCGCAGAAGAGAAGTGAAAGTTTTTTAATTGGATAGGTTATGTTGGGAGTGCTGAGTCGATATTGTGAGGTTTTAAAAGAATATTCATAGTAATTCAGTTCAAGGACAAGTCAGTTTGGGGGATGTAGCGTTGTTTCTGTGTTAAAGTGTTCGTACCGTGGCCTGGGGCTAATTTTGAAATTGGTGTTACCCCTTACAGGCATTTTTCGTTATGCGCATGAGCAGACCATCAGTGATTTAACTGGTGGTGTTTTCGTCAGAGAGGATTGGGGTTTTGGGGTGGCGGATGCTATTCCTCCATAGAATCCCCTGTTGATGGCCTGCGCATGCGTGGATTAAAGATGTGATATCACCTGAACCACTAGGGTTGGAGAATGGGAGTTTTTTGTAAGGTGTGTGATTTTGAGAGGACTTTTAGCCGCAAGTAGATTGCGCATGCGCAGAAGAGAAGTGACTGTTTTTGGGTTGTATGGGTTATGTTGGGAGTGCTGAGCCGATATTGTGAGGTTTCAAAACAATATTCATGGCAATTCAGTGCAAGGACAAGTCAGTTTGGGGGATGTAGCGTTGTTTCCGAGTCAAAGTGTCCGTACCGTGGCCAAGGGGATAATTTCGAAATTGATGTTACCTCTTACGGGCATTTTTCGTTATGCGCATGAGCAGACCATCAGTGATTTAACTGCTGGTGCTTTCGTCAGAGAGGATTGGGATTTTGGGGTGGCGGATGCTATTCCTCTATAGAATCCCCTGGAGAGGGTCTGCGCATGCGTGGATTCAAGAAGCGATATCTCCTGAACCACTAGTGTTGGAGAATTGGAGTTTTTTGTGAGGTGTGTAATTTTGGGAGGACTTGCAGCCACGAGTATATCGCGCATGCGCAGACGAGAAGTGAATGGTTTTGGGTTGTTTGGGTTATGTTGGGAGTAATGAGCCGATATTGTGAGGTTTCAAAAGGATATTCATGTCAATTCAGTGCACGGACACAAGTCAGTTTGGGGGAAATAGCGTTGTTTCCGAGTTGAAATGTCTGTATGGTAGCCCTGAGGCGAATTTATAAATAACTATATTCGGTAGATCTATATTAAAATACGTTCGGATTTGGAGAAGAGGCAATTGCTTAACTAACGGAGGTCCCACAAACGCAATTTTTTTCGATCTACGGTAAAGCTAACAGCCAAACTGTATTGATAGCTATATTTGTTAAAGGAACTTGAAAAAAACAAAAGCACTGACGTGAAGTCAGTACTCTTTGGCGCGCGTGTTCACGGTGGCTAATTTGAATTGAATGATGAGTACTTCAAGCTCAGTGGATAGAGCGAGCCGAAGATCTACCCAAATGATAGTGGACACCATTCACTGTCGGTTAAAAAATTAACAGTGCTGTATCTAAGCTGCCATCAGGATAGAGTAACAAAGTTGGAAAAGAACACAACTGACTCTCCTTAGTCGCACAAGCTCCTAGAAGATTTGGGAGGGTCAGTATAATCCTAATCATGTTTATAGCACGCGCGCAAAAGCAGAGTGACTTAACAATGAAAGAAAAAGTGTAAAAAGTCAATCGGCTTTGGCGTGCGTGCTATAAACATGATTAGGATTATACTGACCCTCCCAAATCTTCTAGGAGCTTGTGCGACTAAGGAGAATCAGTTGTGTTCTTTTCCAACTTTGTTACTCTATCCTGATGGCAGCTTAGATACAGCACTGTTAATTTTTGAACCGACAGTGAATGGTGTCCACTATCATTTGGGTAGATCTTCGGCTCGCTCTATCCACTGAGCTCGAAGTACTCATCATTGAATTCAAATTAGCCACCGTGAACACGCGCGCCAAAGAGTACTGACTTCACGTCAGTGCTTTTTGGGCGCATGTTCTAGGGGAACATCGTCCTATCATTTCGTCCAAATGTCTGTAATTTTCGAATTTCGAGCTGAAAATTGGCTAATAGACTAATTCGGACTCCCTGATCACGAATCCGGTGTCAGATTTTTGGGTGCCGTATGGCCGGCCGGCCGGCCGGCCGGCCGGCTGGCCGTACTTCCGGCCGTAGGCACGATAACAGGAGCACCGAAGGTCCTATCAACTTCAAACTTTCAGGGTAGGTTTCTGATCAAAATGCGACGGTTAAGTTCGTTAACGGGCAAAATCGGCGAGACGGTTTAGGAGTTATAGACATTTAAAATTTTGAGGTTATTTCCCTGATATTTCAGGAACTAAAGAAGATGTTGAATCGAAACTTGGTAGTCAGTTCGAGGATATAAACGCGCAACTTTTGGCAAAATTCTGTTATGATCGAAATGTTGGTAATTTTTAAAAAAATATTTATTTTAATTTTTTCGAAAAAAAAAATTTTTTTTCGTGAACTATTCATCAGATTGCAACAAGAACTTGTACTAACGTCAATTGTAGTATTTTGCAACATTGTGAAAAATTTTGGCTCTATACGATTTCAATTTCTGGAGATATAAGACAAAATGTGTCAAATTTCCTGGGTCTCTCTCAGTATTTTCATCGATTATTCTATGAACTCTTTGAATTCCACCGAAAACAAATTCAAAGACATAAACATAAAGAATCAAGTCATAGTTTAGACGTCGAAAGAAGGACGATGTTGATCGACTTGAAAAGGTACCTATTTCAAGAAATGCAATAATGAAATGCTTAATTTATGGATATAATATTATCTAAGTATTGTTGGGATCGGGCAGTTGGAAAATTTTTTAATAAAAAAATTTGTACCGACGTTAAATCAAGCATTCTACACGAGTGTGCAAAATTTCAGTTCGATACGATCTCAATTCCAGAAGATATTGCTTAAAATTCACATTCCAGCGTGTTTTGACGTTCTATGGTCACAGAAAATCGTCACAAAAATCTATTTACCTCATTTGACGGCTGTTTGTCAAATCAATTAATTCCAATAATTGATGTCAGATTTCCTACATACCAAGTTCAAACACATTTTATTATATGGAAAACACTTATTATGATCATGTTCTACAGGAATTGATACTAAATAGAAGCTAGATGAAGATTATTGTAATGGAAAATTTGTGTTCCAGAATAATATTAAGGTATTCAACATGATACTGCTTTTTTTCTTTTTTTATTATGCATTTCTATCATAATAATCCATTGATATCATACCCAACTCTGAGAAACTTTCGGAGATGTGATTTGTCAAAGTTCGAACAAGAGCGCCAAAGCTCCTATCCACCGGGCTTTCCCACTTTATTATCCATGGGTCAATGGTGCTCTCTACCGTCTTTCCTAGGCACGGGATTGAAAACGGTTCCGAGTAAAACACTCTATCCACTAAGCTATCCAAAGAATACTGTCTTCACGTCAGTGCTTCTTGGCGCTCTTGTTCCTCGGAACAGAGAGCTTATCAATTTGCGCAAATGTCTGTAATTTTCGATTTTTTTTATGAGAATGGTCTTAAATGATTTGGTTCGACTCACCGATCAAGTATCCATGGTCGGAGTAAATTCTGTCCGGTCGGCCGTAGGCACGTAGGCACGATAACTTTCGAACGAAAGGAGCTAGATGATTGAACTGTGCAGGGTAGGTTTGGAGCATCGATATCTCGGACGAGTTCGTTAACGTGCGAAATCCACCGGGCGGTTTCGGAGTTATGGCCATTTTTAGTAAAAACATTTTTTATAAATATTTCCAGAACCGATCACTCGATCTATCTGAAATTTTGCATCAAATTGTAGAGTCATGACCGTTATATGCATGCGAAGTGTTGTCGGATTGCCGTAAAGAAGGCATGATAGCTTTCGAACGGAATGAGCTACACTGTTGAAATTTTCAGAGTAGTTTTGGAGATGAGTATCTCGGTTGAGCTAAATTGGGCTAAATCGGCCAAATGATTTCAGAAAAACGAAAAAAAAAATTTTTACATTTTTACAATTTTACAAATTTCAAATTCAATTTTTTTTTAAATGCAGTTTCATCATAGAATTCCATTGATATCATATTCATCTCTAAGCTAATAATTTCGGAGATATGATTTATTCAGCTCCTGTATGAGACTCAAAGCATCGACACGAATTTCCATAAGTTGCATAACGGAAGTGTAACACATGCAGCGTTATAAACTTACACAATACTCAGTACTCCGCTACAAATTTCAATAAGAGCAGAACGGGAGACGTGAGAGTTACGTGAGAGTTTCGTAGGCATCCCATCACTCATCAGTAAAGCGGCGCATTAACTAGGCGCGGGCCAAACCCTCGAACACTGATATGCGAAATGCGAGTAATTTTTGAATGAAAATGGTCTTAAACGGATTGGTTCGACTCACCGATCAAGAATCCGTGGTCGAAATCAATTCTGGCCGGCTCTTGGCACAATAAGTTTTGAACGGAATGAGCTACAGAGTTGAAATTTTCACAGAAGGTTTGGGAGAAAAATATCTCGGTTAAGTTCGTAATTGGGCTAAATCTGCCAGATGGTTTCGGAGTAACGATAAAAAAAAAATTCGATGATTCTTTCCTTAGGTATTTCGAGTTGTGAAAACTATGCACCAAGTGTAAGTTGCAACAACCCATTCCACGAGATTAAATCATTGCAGATTGCTCAAGTAATCTTGATAAATAAACTATCATTTGAATGTAATGCAGGTATTGTGCAGTTATATTATATGAATCCATTGATATCATTCCCAACTCTGAGAAACCAATACTTTGGGAGATATGGTTCGTCAAAAATTGAACAAGAGCCAAAGCTCCTGTCCACAGGACTTTCCCACTTTTTTTTATATTTTATTCAATTGAGAAAGTGTTTAAGTATGGAGTGGACGGAAGAATATACGATAGGGTCCATTGAAAATGATCGGAATGGAGAGATTATGTGCGATACAAAGCACCGAAATTATTATAGCGAAATGAAAATTATAGAATTGGTTCAATCACTGACGTGAAACCAGCAGCTTTTGCGCGCATGTTCTATTGTCTATTCACCTCTATTGAGCTATTGGGCAGTCTTAATCGAATTTACAGTCGATATAGACCGTTTTCTCAGCTTTTATAAGATATGAATACATTTCGTATCATTTTAATCACTTGAGTAATGAGAGAATCATTTTTTAGTTCTTATGCATATAAAGGGTCATCCAAAAAACGCGCCTAAATGTTTCTTTGAAATACAACACAAACTATTTGCAATTTTTTCAAGCTGTTTTTTTTTATTAAAAGTATGATCCATTACAATTATAAGTGGAATAGAATATCATTCTTTCATTTTTTCACTGCGTCTGCAGGCATCAATCCGAATATCGAAATTTTCAATGACTTTACGACATGTTGCTGGTGTTATTTCACGATTTGCAACTTGAATGTTGTTCTTTAGATCATTAATTGTTTGTGGCTTGTTAGCATACACTCGACTTTTCAAAAAACCCCACAAAAAAAATCTAATGGTGTTAGCTCACATGACCTTGGAGGCCAATTGAAATCTGCATTTCGTGAAATTACACGTTGAGGAAATTTTGATCGCAAAAACGTAATATTTTCTCGAGTTGTGTGACATGTAGCACCGTCTTGCTGGAAATAGACGTCAGACACATCAATATGACTCAACTGTGTCCATAAAAAGTCTCTCAACATTGATTGGTATCGCTCAGCATTCACAGTAACAGCATTTCCAGCATCATCTTCGAAGAAAAATGGCCCAATGATTCCATTTGCCCAAAATGCCCCCCCATCAGTAACTTTTTGTGGATGTCGAGATTTTTCATGAATAACACGAGGATTTTCATCATCCCAGATACGACAATTTTGCTTATTGACGAATTCATCCATTGTGAAATGAGCTTCGTCACTAAACAAAATTTTGCTTGAAAACAATGGATCTGTCGTTCGTTGTTCAATAATCCAACTAGCGAAATTACGACGTTGTAAATGGTCTCTTTCTTTCAATTTCTGGGTTAATTGAATTTTATAAGCGTGTAAATGCAAATCTTTATGCAAAATCCTCCATAAGGAGCCATAAGATATGCCCAATTCTTGCGAGCGACGCGAAATTGATGTTGTCGGTTCATTTTCAACACTTTCACTAACAGCAGCAATATTTTCATTTGTGCGTACAGTTTTTGGTCTTCCACTTTTTGGTTTATCAGTAACACAACCAGTTTCTTCGAATTTTTTCACTAATATTTGAATTGAAGTTTGATTTGGCCGATTATTTACACCAAAAAAATCACGAATTTTGCGATGGGTATTTTTCAAAGAACGCCCATTTTCATAATAACTTTGAATGATATAAACGCGTTGTTGCAATGTGTACCTGTCCATGGTTAAAACTGTACTACCTTCTAATAAAACAAAATGGCTTCTGTCATTTGAAAAGATGTCACGTGTAAAAATTATATAGTGCTGACATCTAGGCGTCACATTTGGATGACCCTTTATGTATATCAGAGTTGAAATTCGTTAAATATCCCATAATATACGAAAAAACTCTCAAGTAATTTTATTGAACGACTTAAATTCAGTAGATTAAATTCATCACAGTTATGATTTCGATCGAAATGAAAAAAAACGAAAAACGTACCTGAATATGTTCACAATCTTCTAATTTCAGGATACGATAATTCCGCAAAAATTAGCGCGTCGGTATTCTATGTATAATTTCAAGTTGTAATATGATCGGATTTGTATATTTCGAATTATAGAGGAAATAACAACCAAATTTCAGATTTTTATAAAGTCGAAACCGTTTGGCCGATTATGCCTATTAACGAACTTGATTGTTGCATTCGGATGCGCAAATTACCCTGAAAATTGCAAGTCGCTATCTCTTTGTGTTCTTAAGTTATCTTGAGATAAAAATAATATTTTTTCATAATTTTATTAAAAATTTTCTAGTGTTACGATCATCACACTTGTTACCAATTTTCAATTCGACCGGATCTGTATTTATTGAGTTATAGAGAAAACAATAATCCAGATATGTATACCTCTGAAACCGTTTGGCTGATTATGACCAACAACGAACTTAACTATCCCATTTCCATGCGCAATCTATCCTGAATATTGAAAGTCGCTATCTCTTTCCGTTCGAATGTTATCGTGGCAACAAGCACCCATCCAGCTACGAATATCCCAAAAGGCTGTTCAGATATGCAGCAATATAGATCTGATCGTGTTCAAATTTGGAACTTGGCTGTAAAGTTAGGCTTTGGCGGCTTTAGCAAAATTTCAGCGATATCGGACGGATAGTTTCTGAGATATAAAATATTTTTCAATGATTTTTTTGGAATTTTCTAGTCATACGATCCTCACAAAATTTCGCGAAAATTTGCTTGTCGGCATTATACAACTAACTATCATGCTTGAATTGGATCGGATTCGTATTTTTCAAGATATTGAAAAAATAACAAGAAAATAGGTAGATAGGTATAACTCCAAAACCATTTGGCTGATTATGCCTACTAACAAACTAAAATGTCTGAAAATTTACAGGCACAACCCATCATGAAATTGGCAAGTCACTATCTTTCCATTCTCAAGTTATCATGAGATGAATAATTTCTTTAATAAAATTTAAATTTTTGATGCTCTTGTTTTTAATAAAATTTTCTAATAATTCTACCCTGAGAGAATTTCACATACGTTTTATTGGTTGAAAACGAAATTAGAACTCGGAAAACGTTAGTTCGGTTGTGTTCATTAACAAACTTATCCGTCGCATTTGGACGTGCCATCTACCGTGAAAATTTCAAGATAGAAAGTTATCGTGGCAACGGCTGACCTGACAGAATCAAATTTGACTTCGGATCAGTCAGTCGAACCTATTCGTTTGAGACCATTTTTAGCCAAAAATTCGCATATATTACAAACATTTGGGCAAAATGATAGCACGATGTTCCACATAACAAGCAAAAAACGGATCAGGGCAATTTTTTGGCAACGGGAATCATTCCCGATACCTTCAGCTTATGAGACCGACCGAAATAACCTGTGCGCTACAATCGATGTGTA
Organism: Halyzia sedecimguttata; assembly: GCA_937662695.2. Lineage (NCBI taxonomy): Eukaryota > Metazoa > Arthropoda > Insecta > Coleoptera > Coccinellidae > Halyzia > Halyzia sedecimguttata. The sequence goes on from OW569415.2 coordinate 16,407,079, forward strand.
TAAATTCCCTGTTGAAAGGTGAATATGAACGAATTTAATTAATTTTCATCTTTTTTCAGCTTTCTAATTCAACTCTTTGGGTCTAGGTGGTACACTATACGTACCACCTATTTCGACGCTGTTGGGCGGCGGTGGTACGTTTAATGTACCACCTATTTCAAATACACTGAACAGAATCCTACATCGATACCTATCATTAGCCTGTGCTGCAAAGATCTGTGAGGCAATATCTTAAAGTATTGACACTCGGGCGACTGATTTACCGCAATCATTTTTACGGACACCATGTTTGATGGTGGATTTCTAGTTTCGACAAGTTGCTTTGTTTTCTGTGGTGTATAATTAATGCAAATTTGGTTCTGTAGCAGCTATTTTCAAAATAACTGCGTAATTATACCTTCTGTTAACCTATTCTTTTGAAATATTCATTGAAATACTTGCGAAAATTATAAAAGAGTCGGAAATGGGGTGGTACATTATTAGTACCACCGCGCCTCTTGCATTTTTCAAGAATTATCTATTTTACAGAAAAATGTCGGATAATCGTATATCAGTATCAACCGTTTCGTTTGGTAGGATTGACAATGGCTGAATTAGAGACAGAGGTTGAAAATATAGGTCATTTTGAGTCTGTACCGTCTGATTCTGAAGTCGACAGAATGACGTGGATGTACAGGAGGATGAAGTTGCTTAAAATTTGAACGAAAGTCCAAACATAACAGATATTCCCGCTTGCGAAACAGATGAAGAACTAACTGAAAGTGATTTATCGCTTTCAAGAATCAGAGATACGATTATGTCACACGCGCCGCAAGCTCCACCTATCCAAAAAATTGCCATGGACTACAGTGCGCCAACATGGTTTCAGTTGAATCCCAAACCTCCACCTCCCCCAAATGTTTACATTCTTCTGGTGTTCCGGATTTTATAAAGTATAAAAAAGATTCTCTGATGCCATACACAATTCCAGGAATTCTTTATTGACGAATTCTTAGATCCTCTGGTATTGTCTGCAGTAGAGCATCAGCCTGAGAGGAGCACGAGAAGAAGATGTGCATTTTGCAGTACGAAGGCCATTCAAGTTCGCACTTAATAGACCTGTTCTGTGTGCCACATATCATTATACTTATCAAGTATAAATAATGTTTTCAAGCATATCATAGGTCAAATAGTATTAATATAAAGTAGAGGGTAGAACAATTAGTCACTTGCACATAAGTGTAGCGGTGGTACTTATAAGATACCACCCTGTTTAAGCGAAAATATAAGAAAATGTTAGAAAATATTATTGCTGACTTATCATTTATGTATTTTGGATGAGTTTGAGATGAATTTTGTTCAAATTGAAAATATTTTTTTTTGCTCCACTTGGGTTTTATTTTTGTTGATATCTTTGCCGCTCAAAGAGTTAAGGAAAACATAAGCATCTTACATATTATTCAACGGTTTTCATCCCTGATCTTCACTTTTTGACTAATCTCCCGTTCGAATACGGTCCGTATCGGCCTATTTTGCGTGAAAAATATTGAACCTCGTCCGTTCTAATCCAACCTGACAGAATTCTAAACTTCCTTTGCCAGATAATGAACTCGCCCAACACTGCTCGGGTTCCAATATTTCTTCAATAACTCCTACAATATATATATTCGATCTTGTGCCAATTTGACACTTGGCTTTATAATTAGGATTTGAAGGCATAATTTCAGCATTGTCAGACGGATAGTTTAGGAGATACATAATATTTTTGCGTACATTTTTGACTATTTTTTTTTCTGTTTTCTGGTGATACGATCCTCACGAAATTTCGCATATGTGGTTGTGTCGGCATTCTGCAACTAATTACCAAGTTCCAATTCGAGAACAATATTTGTACCTGTCCGTCGCATTTAGATGTGCAACCTATCCTGAAAATTTCAAGTGGCTATCTCTTCCCGTTCCCAAGTTATCGTGTTAATATAACGCCGTCCCTCAGAATATGCGCGCAAAACGGGAATATCATATAAATATATTATACTGCATACATAATAAGATTCCAACCATCCATACAGCTCAATTATAAATAATTTCATTTATTTTTTTCAGATACCCATCTCAACTTTAACTGCTTTGAATAACCTTGTACAACATTCGAGACCAGCTATAAGAAAATTGAGAGAATACGCCATAAAGAGATTTGAAGGAACGACTCAATCACCATCTATTTCCTTACATGCAGCCACAAAAAATATTTCTCCGATATTTTCAAAATCCAAAGGGGAAAATTCTGTAAATACAAGTAAAAGTTGAGGATTCAATGACTGAGTTTAATAAGACTTACCATATTATTTAGTTATATAATGTTATTTTGTTTATTTGTAGGTATTATGTGATAAATGTTTTAATTTTGGAACTATTGTATTAATAATGATGAGAATGTACGTCAACATGATATTTTTGTTTTATTAAAATATGGAAGATTGGCTGTTAATCAATTATTGTAATTGAACCTATCTGATTTTCCAATAAAACTGAATTATCTTTTACTAGGCAGGTTCTTTAATTGAAAAAACTCTTCGAATGTCTACTCTTTTTATTCACATTAATTTAATGGAATATGTAGTCTTACGCTGATCAACACCAAACCCAGAGAAATAGTCCTTCTATTCCCACATAAACTAGCGACCATGTTTTACCCTGTGGTTCAGAAACGACGGTAAAGGTCATAAAAAATATTAACTTGGCCATATGACCGTGGGCAAAATATTATCCTCATAGATTAGACTGTTAAAAAAATATACATTCATTAAACAAACAAAAATCTGTTATTGAATATCCAAAAAAAAAGCTTCAACTATTCATATCTTTTATCACGTGATTTGAAATTTAGTTTAGTGTTTTGTTGTGAATTTCGACATTTTTCGTTATTTAATATGGATCCACTTGGAGATTTTGTTATTTTTTTCATTACGCCTTTGTTAGAATACCTGGTTATGGACAGTAATTTTGTAAAAGCAGATAGCAACAACTTACTAAAAGTCGATGCTATTATGATTGGACTTTATTTAAAAAAAAAAACACAATTTCAACGCTGCTGAGCTTAGAAATTTTATAACAGTAATGTAAGACATTTGAGCATCTTTGAATAATGATGAGTTCATTTGATATTATTTTGGTTGTCATTTATTGTTTTATAGTTAGGTTATAATAAAAATATTTTTGCTTTACATATCTGCAAGCGAATCTTATGAAGATGATGCCATTGGCTATGTGCAAGTACCTACGACGTGAATCTGGCATTTGTACTCTCGAATAGAAAATATGACCTGAACATAAAATAAGATCTAATTTTCACAATGGAACAATGGCCGTAGATGATAACAGTAGTGAAGTTGTTAGCTGTACATGTTTAGACTGTGCTGCTTCTGCAGGTGGGTGTAAATATTCCGTAGCGTTTTTAATGTGGACTCATCGGCGTAGCCTAAGAGACTTTCTATATGGAGATAGAATGCTACTGGGAAAAACTCAGTCTCTCCAAAGTTGGAACATCAATGAAATTTGTTACCATGAAATAATTGTGCAAACAATTAAAACAAATAATACAGATATTTGGAGTAAATGATAGCACGCTGTTCCCCAGAGCATGTGCTTAAAAAAGAGGACACAGAAGACTCTTGATCACTCAACGGAATTATCTTCAAAGAAGACCCCAGGATCACTCTATGGACACTACAACTTGGGAACTATTTACCCGAAATTGCCATTAATTTTCTTTTTCAACACCTCACAACATCGCCTCTGCACCAGACCTTTGACCTCTAGAAGTAAACCACTCCCAACGTAACCCATACAACGCTGAAAAAGCCACTTCTCCTACACGTATTCGCAATCCACTCGTGGCTGAAAGTCCTCCCAAAATCACGCACCTCACATAAAACTCCAACACCAGTGGTTCAGGAGATATCACATCTTCAATCCACGCATTAGCGAACCCTCCCAATGGGATTTTAAGGAGAAAAAGCATTCTCCACCTCAAAACCCTAATATTTTCAGATGAAAACTCCAGTAGTTAAATCAGTTCTTGTCTGATCATGCGCATAACGAAAATTAACCGAAAGGGGCAGAATGAATATCCAAAATTGGCCCAAGGAACACGTTATGGACACTCCACCTCGGAGACACTACGATATTTCCACGAAACTGGCTTGCGCAATCACATAATTGACATGGGGTATTAATATGACCCTCCAGTTCCACCCCAGTCGGTCAACTTTCAGACAAATTTTGAAATACAATTCAAAATTCCACGCATCGTTCACCCATTTATTCAATTGCCACCGTACATACACATCAATATTTAAATTAGTTGCCCTTGTACATATGCTAGCGATCGCAATAATTAGATAAAATACGACGTGTAGGAATCGAAGTCGAAATTAAACAGATGGGATTCACGTGCATAACAAATGAAATAATTTTCTCAGTTTCGGAAGTTCTAAATTATTAATTTTTGTGTGTGGCTCATAGGGGTCTATTTTCAATGAAATTCCGCATGCCCCAAGCGGCATGATTGGTTACAGAAATGCCAATATTAGACTCAATCCGATATTTGGTTTCGGAATTTCGAGCAAATTATTCCGCAAAATAGTTGAACATTATTCCATGCTATCCTCGCGAATTTTGCACAAGTGTCTGCATCGGTCTTTTTAATATAATTGAATAGTTTCAATTCAATCAGATTATTCTTTTTCGAGTTATTGTGAAAACAACATTTTCAAATTTTATTATTTTTTTTCAGTTCGTAGCTATCCGATCAATACAAAACTTCGCATGCATATAAAGGTCATGATTCCACAATTTGATGCTAAATTTCAGACAGTTCGAGTGATCAGTTTGGAAAATATTCATATAAAATGCCTTAATTGAAAATGGCCATAAATCAGAAACCGCTCTTTGGATTTCGCCCAACTCGTTTCGTTCGAGAGTTATCGCGCTTACGGACGGCCGTAATGACGAACAGAATTAGATTTGACCCAGGATTATTCATCAGGGAGTCGAACCCAACCGTTTGAGAAAAAAATTCCAAAAATACCGACATTTGGGCAAATTTATAGCACGCTGTTCCTGGCGGAACAAGCGCGCAAAAAGTCATACATCATTATTTAGATTTAAGTGACCTGAATTCGTAACTGGTTGAATTGTTTAATAAGAGAGTACTTTATGCTAATAAGGGCACTTGCTGGTCAAGTACCAAGTAAATGGAGAAGGGCAAAAGTAACCTTCATACCAAAAATAGGGAAGAAGGACAGGACTGATCCCCGATCTTTCAGACCTATTTGTCTGACATCGTTTCTACTTAAAACGATGTAGAAGGTAGTAGACAACTACATAGGAACGGAGAATCTGGAGAGCTTTCCACTTCAGAAAAGTCAGCCTGCTTACAGAGCGGGCCGATCGACAGATACTGCTCTGTATCAGCGTCCAGAGAACTCTGGACCATAAAGAAATCACAATGTGTGCATTCCTGGATATATCTGGGTCCTTTGACAACACAACACATGTGTCTGTCAAATATGCACTTGAAAGGCGAGGAGTGAATAACACTATTATAAAATGGATTTATGAGTTGTTGTACGAGGATAGACGAGGCACAGGTGGGCAATAAGACCACTTCTGTCAAAGCCACTCGCGGAATACCTCAAGGGGGAGTAACGTCTCCCCTTCTGTGGAGCCTAATAATGAACGAGCTCCTCTACAGGCTAACGAAGCTCAGCTTCGGGTGTATAGGCCATGCTGATGACATAGTCCTAATGGTCAGAGGTAAATTCGAGGGAACTTTGTGTAACTTACTACAGGAGAGTTATCGAGCAGTGGTGCTTGTCAGTGGGGCTAAGCATAAACCCGAACAAGACCACAGTGATTCTGTTTACTCGGAGAAGGAAACTTAAAGCTGTGAGATCCCTCTTTTTGAACGGAGATATTATAAAATGGAAGTCTGAAGTTAAATTTATCTGGGGCCAACACTGGATAGTAAACTTCTGTGTAAAGCAACAACAAAAGCTTTAATGGCGTGCAGGAATCTAGCCGGTAAGACTTGGGGCTGCAACCCTAAGATACTGCGATGGATATACGTCATGATTGTGAGACCCATAATTACGTATGGGGCAGTAGTTTGGTACTCAAAATCAAGCCAGAATAGTACGAGGAAAACCCTCGACAAAGTACAAAGGCTGGGCTCTGTGTTTATCACTGGAGCTATGGGAACCTGTCCTACTAGGACAGGGTAATGAGAGTATTAAAAACCAGAAAGCCTGGTCCTCTCTTACCAGGTACATTTCATCAGCCAATCTTCCTAGTGACGAAATGATCAAGAAAATGAGCATCGAAAAGAGCTTCACTACGATGCTTGGTGGGAAAAAAAGACTTGGACAGGTAATCCACCACCCAAGTTCTTAAATGAAATGCCATTAACACAGACGGTTCAAAAACCACTACAGGAGCTGGCGCTGGAGTATATAGGCCAGTCACCAAATGCTCACTATCGCTAGGCTCCTATCCGAGCGTCTTTCAGGCAGAAGTACTTGCAATAGGAAATGAACATAGAAAGAAACTATCAGAGATGTGATATAGCAATCCACTCTGACAGTCAAGCTGCTATTAAAGCTCTGAGCTCCCATGTTATCGAATTCAAGCTAATATGGGAGTGCCGAAGAAAACTCAATGAAGTAAGCAACAACAACAGGGTCTCCTTGGTTTGGGTTCCTGGTCACAAGGGAATCATAGGAAATGACAAGGCCAACACACTTGCCAAGAAAGGAGCACAAACCCCCTTTATTGGCCCGGAACCTTATTGTGGGGTTGGTAGACACACCTGCAAAAGTGAATTCCGGACGAAAGAAGAAACCGAGAGGGGTATTTTCTGGAGATCTCTCTCCGGAATGTATCACTCCGAGAAATTCCTCCAGAACTTTGATACTGTCAGATCCAAGAAATACTTGGACCTCAATAAGAATAAGCAGCACCTCCTCACTGGCTTCCTCACAGGGCAGGAGGATGAAACTCCTGAACACCTGATAACGGAATGCCTCGCCATCTCAAACCAACGCAAGGAATCCTTTGGGCAAGAAATCTGCAGGAGCGAAAACGTAGCCTCCTTGAAGCCATCCCAGATACTGGAGTTCATCAGAACTCTGGAACTGGAAGGCGAGCTGTAGATGGTAATGACATCGACAGCTCTGAAGGGGGGACACAATAGACCTTAAGGTCACAGTGCAACGTTACCCCCTACAACAATATACAAGGGCACTTGCTATAAAAATTGTATCATTCGATATTCTTTAAAAAAAAAGTATTTATTACAACGTGCGGCTTCAACATGCGGAATTCTCTTAAGGATTCCACAAAAGGACGCGGCCGTGTTGGCGATCAGAGAGCGGTAGAGACCGCGATCAAAACAAACACATGGATATACATGTGGGTGCACAAACTGGCGCGGCCTGAGACGCGGCCTATGCAGTGTTCAGTCCGCGATCAATGCGCGGCTTTGGTAGGATTTGACTTGCTGTATCTGACCGCGGCAGTTGCCATTCTTTTTGTGAAGTGTGAAATTCGAACTTTTAATAAAGGATGATGGATGTTGAGACATTTGTCGTAACGACTAGGTTGGACTGAATAATTCGGTGTTAAGATCGGATGATCTGCCGTGAACACGATAACTTCCGAATGAAGAAACATAGAGACCTGAAATTTTCAGGTTGGGTTCTGGGCCCAAATGTCTTGACTAATATCGTTAAAAGGCAAAAATCTTTTGAATGGTTTTTGAATTATTGACGATTAAAATTTTAATTCTTTTTGGCGCTCGTATTCCTCGGAACAAAGTGATTATCAATTTGCTCAAATGTCTGTTATTTTCGGATTTTTGGCTGAAAATGGTCTTAAACGATTTGGTTCGACTAACTGATCAAGAATCCGTGGTCAAAATCGATTCTGTCCAACCGGTCTGTTCGGCCAGCTGGTCCGGTCGTAGACACAATTACTCTCGAACGGAATGGGCTAGACAGTTGAAATTTCCAGAGTAGGGAACATAATATCTCGGTTAAGTTCGTTATTGCTCAAAACCGGTGGTTTCGGAGTAACGAAAAATAATATTTTTTTTACATCCCAAATTTCAAATATTTTTTTTAATATGCAGTTTCCTTATAAGAATCCATTGATGTCATCTTCAACTCTAGCAAGCTTATATTTCCGGAGATATGATTTTTCAAATTTTCAATAATATATCGTAGGTACTTCTATGTTTTCACAGAAATATGTCATCGAAATTTAACGTCTGTGATTGTCATCTCATATACAGAGACATGTCAAACTAAGTATGATATCATATTGATTTCTAATTCTATTCAAAATCAAAAACAAAGTTTGATTCAATGCAAAATGACCAATGAAACAACCTCAGCTATCATGGATAGCTCTTGGATAATCCATATTATGATTATGGAAATATATACATTGGTAATTCGATAAAATTGGGTTCAGAATATCTCCAGTAAAAACAAATCTGGAATATTGGCTAAGTTTCAATTGATATAATATCTATAATTATCAGAGTAGATTTGAGGAATGAATATCTCGGATAAGTTCGTTATTGGGGAGAAACGGTTTGAGGTTTCGGATTAATAATTTTTGGAACGCCACCTATGAGACAAAACAAGGAACTCAGCCTTTCCCCACCAGTGAAAATTTGAAGCGTGAAATCATATTCCACCATTCGCTCGATTTTAATCGAGAAACGAGTCCCGCAGAGCTCAGACAGTATCTTCCCATGGCCATGAACGCTGGATGCTAGAAGCTACAGAGTACTGATGAAGGCCAAGAAGCCAGAAACGCGTCTGCTCTTATCTCTCGGCAAATCAATGAAATCCCCTGGGGTTTATTTGACTTGTGAAATATATGCATAAGTATATTAATTATACGAAGCCATTGGTAGAAACGCTCTGGACTTGTTGATTTATTAACAACGGTATCGCCATTTTTGTGCGCGTGTTCCGCTGTCATTTCGTCACAATGTCTGTATTTATCGATTTTTTTTTCGAAAATGGTTTCAAACGATTGGGTTCGACTCCCTGATGAAGAATTCGAGGTCAAATTCAATTATGTCCGTCCGGTCCGGCCGGCCGGCTGTCCGTTAGCACAATAACACTCGAACGGAACGACCTAAAGCGTTGAAATTTTCAGGGTAGTTTTGAAGCGTAAATATCTCGGACAAGTTCGTTAACGGGCGAAATCCACCAAGCCATTTCGGAGTTAAGGCCGTTTTTAGTCAAAACGTTTTTTATGAATATTTCCGGAACCGATCTTTCGATCTTTCTGAAATTTGGCATCAAATTGTAGAATCATGACCTTTATATTCCTGCGAAGTTCTGTTTTGACCGGACGGCCCTAAAGTGGCAAAAAAAAATTTCAAAAATTTTAAAATTTTGTTTTCACGATAACTCGAAAAATACTGATCTGATTGAATTGAATCTCAGTAGTTAGATGCAAAAGACCAAAGCAAACACTATTGCAAAATTTCGTGAAGATCACGTGACTTGAAAAAAATCAAAAAATTACTACTATTTTGCGGAATACTTTGCTTGAAATGCCGAAACCTATTTTTTGAGGTTCATGCTGCCCTTTCCGGGCATTTTACGTTATGCGCATGCGCAGATAAGAAGTCATTTAACTGCTGTAGTTTTCGTCAGAGAGGATTGGGTTTTAGGGATGGCGGATGCTATTCCTCCATAGAATCCAGATCCCTGATGAGGGTCTGCGCATGCGTTGATTGAAGATGCGTATCTACCGAACCACAAGTGTTGGAGAATCGCAGTTTTTTGTAAGGTGTGTGATTTTGAGAGGACTTTTAGCCACGAGTAGATTGCGCATGCGCAGAAGAGAAGTGACTGTTTTTGGGTTGCGAAATCGATTCTGTCCGGCCGGCCGACCGGCCGTAGGCACGATAACTCTCGAACGAAAGGAGTTAGCGGATTGAAAATTGCAAGGTGGTTTTGGAGCGTAAACATCTCGGACAAGTTCGTTCGATCTATCTGAAATTTAGCATCAAATTGGAGAATCATGACCTTTATACGCATGTGAAGTTTTGTATTGACCAGATTACCGCAAAGTGTAAAAAAAAAATTTGAAAATTTAAAAAAAGTTTTTCCACAATAACTCTCGAACGGAATGAGCTAGGTAGTTGAAATTTTCAGAGTAGGTTAGGGAGATTAATATCTCGGTTAAGTTCGTTATTGGGCAAAATTGGCCAGATTTAATTCGATTTCTTCCATGGTGCAGCTCTCATTCTCATGATTGCTCATTTAATCTTGATAAATAAACTATTATTTGAATTGAATTTCCTTTATGATGCAGCTCTATCATATGTATACATTGATATAATTCCCAACTCAGAGAAACCAATACTTTCGGAGATATAATTTGTCTGTTTGAACTAGAGCGCCAGAAAGCTCCTGTCCACAGGGCTTGAACCCATTTTTGTTCTGAGCACATTATGTCCACATGTCTTTTTTCGCACTTTGAGCATTTCACCTTTTTCCTACAATGCCTCTTTAAATGTCCGCCTTGCAAGCAACAGAAACAAACTCGTTTTGTTTTTGCCGCCTCTTGCCTTTCGGATAGTGACATTTTTCACGCTTTGAAGCACCGCTCACTGTTGTGGTTTGTTTTTTCACAAAAGACGCACGGGTCCTTTTTCACTACCGAAACAAGCAGATCCCTCGCACTCGGCCAGTTCTTTTCTACTTTTCGCTCACGTTCCGCCCTACCTCCTATGTCGAATCCCTTTACGGCCATTGATATTCTTAGTTCGTTTTGAACCTCGGATTCCAAAAAACGGATAAGTCCATCGAGTCGCGTTTTTGAAATATCCGACACTTTTCTCACGTTACCATTTTCAGCCGCATTATTAGACCGCTGCCACACGCGCAATAAGTCTTCTGGTAACGAGGATTCACCTAACGGATACAGCATCGCCTCACACTTATCCGTCGTGACGCCGACAGTTTCTAACGCCCGAATATACGACTCAATTCGGTCATAGAGCGAAGAGAGCACCACTTTTTTCTTCACTACGGCGTTTTCTAACACTAACTGTAGCAGTTCCCTCACATACACCTCGATTTGTAGGTCCTCGCGCCCGAAACGTTTTTTCAGACCTTCGATGGCCTTTTGATAATTTTCGCCGACCGGAGGGTAACTACTCACTAGCTCTGTTGCTCTGGATCCTGACACCATTGACTGCATCAAATACTGGAATTTATCTTCATCACGCAGTCCATCGTCCTCGTGAATCTTGCTGAAGAGGCTCCACAATTTCAGCCATTCCCGAATGTCCCCGCTGAATTTGGTAGTTCCACTTTAGGGCGATTGCACCTCGCACTGGACGTCGAATTTCCACTGCTAATGATGCTTTGAGCCTTTTCTACATTCGAGGCCATCCTATCTTCGTACGTGCATTTCGCAATCAAGAATTGGCCCTTATACCTGTCGTTGTCCTCGGCGTTCTTCATTAGGTCGTCATCATCAACGTCTTTGTCAGTGAACATGTTCTCCAATATCATCGTGGAAACTTCTTCCAATTCTTGGTATTTTTCCACCAATACTTCAAAGGCTGCTCTGATCTCCACAGTACTTGAACTTTCTAGGGCCATCACGGTGTTGAAAGATTTGAGTGCCTTCGTGAAGAACATGCGTCGGACCGTCCTCTTTCTGATATTGAGATCCATTTTACGATTATTTCACCCAACACGAAATAAATTACCTCTGAATTCCGATACTAAGTCCTGTCACGGTCGCCAGATGTTGAATTTAGAAGTAAGGACTTATCGAAATTTTCGTTTTCGGAGGTAAAATTAAACGGGTTAGCGAAATAAGAGAAGCACACACAAACACAGTCTAGATTTTTATTCAAACACCAATATTGTGAGGTTTTAAAAGAATATTAATCGCAATTCAATGATGCACGAACAAGTCAGTTTGGCGGATGTAGCGTTGTTTCCGAATTGAAGTGTTCGTTCCGTGGCCCTGGGGCTAATTTTGAAATCGATGTTACCCGTTACGGGCATTTTTCGTTATGCGCATGAGCAGACCATAAGTGATTCAACAGCTGGTGATTTCGTCAGAGAGGATTGGGATTTTAAGGCGGCAGATGCTATTCCTCCATAGAATTCCCTGGTGAGGGTCTGCGCATGCGTGGATTCAAGATGCAATATCTCCTTAACCACTAGTGTTGGAGAATCGGATTTTTTTGTAAGGAGTGTGATTATGGGAGGACTTGCAGCCGCGAGTAGATTGCGCACGCGCAGAAGAGGAGTAACTGTTTTTGGGTTGTATGGGTTATGTTGGGAGTGCTGAGCCGATATTGTGAGGTTTCAAAAGAATATTCATGGCAATTCAGTGAAAGGACAAGTCAGTTTGGGGGATGTAGTGTTGTTTCCGAGTTGAAGTGTCCGTACCGTGGCCCTGGGGCTAATTTTGAAATTGATGTAAACCTGTACGTGCATTTTTCGTTATGCGCATGAGCAGACCATCAGTGATTTAACTGGTGGTGTTTTAGTCAGAGAGGAATGGGGTTTTGGGGTGGCGGATGCTATTTCTCCATAGAATCCCCTGGTGACGGTCTGCGCATGCGTGGATTCAAGATGCGATATCTCCTGAACCACTAGTGTTGGAGAATCGGAGTTTTTTGTGAGGTGTGTTATTTTGGGAGGACTTGCAGCCGCGAGTAGATTGCGCATGCGCAGAATAAAAGATACTTTTTTTGGGTTGTATGTTGTATGTTGGTAGTAATGGGCCGATATTGTGAGGTTTTAAAAGAATATACATGTTAATTCAGTGCACGGACCCAAGTCAGTTTGGGGGAAATAGCGTTGTTTCCGAGTTGAAGTGTGCATACCGTGGCCCTGGGGCTAATTTTGAAATGGATGTTACCCGTTACGGGCATTTTTCGTTATACGCATGAGCATAAGTGAGTTAACTGTCGGAGTTTTCGTCTGAGAGGATTTGGGATTTGAGGTGCAGAATGCTCTTCCTCCATAGAATCCCCTTGGAAGTGTCTGCGCATGCGTGGATTGGAGCAGTGATATCCCCTGAACCAATGGTGTTGAAGAATCAGCATGCTTTTCAGGTGGAACTCAGTTGAGAGCCCTAGTTGTGAATGCGGGGAAGCAGAGGAAACCATAGATCATTTAGTTAATAATTGTCGCATATATAGATTCAAAGATGGTTTTAGGGCTATTCATAATGTTTCTGAATCTTTTTTAGAATGGGTAACGAGTTTCAAATCTATTTAATAAAATATAGAATATTCCATTTTTAATTTGTTCGTTTTCTCCCTTTGCCTTTTCCTTTTCCAGATTGGGTTTCGGGTACCTTGAAGAGACTTCTCTGCTTGTTGAAGGAAGAAGCGATAATCAAGAAAAAGATGCCCTTCAATATTTAATATTTCAGCATATTTTGTTAACAATTTCAATTTTCATAAATCACAACACTAACGGGGAGATAGGGTTTTTTTGCTGAGGTTTTTTCCCTAAGCTCTAGTATCATATATCAAATTATATGGTACCCCGTTACACTAACCTCTGCTAACACTTTTTTCATACACATGCTTTATTGTTAGATGAAAAACCAATTGTAATGCTCAAGTTCAAAAGAATATTATACATGGGACTTTAAGCCACGAGTAGATTGCGTATGCGCAGATGAGACGTTTGGATTGTATGGCTCATGTTGGGAGCGGTTTGCGTCTAGCGGTGATCGATTTCGTGCTGAGCCGTCATTTTAAGGTTTTAAAAGAAATTTCATGGCAATTCTGTGCACGGATTTGGAGAAGAGGCAATTGCGTTCCTAAAGGAGGTCCCATAATGCAATTTTTTCGATCTACGGTAAAGCTAACAGCCAAACTGTATTGATAGCCGTATATGCTAAAGGAACTTGAAAAAAAAAGCACTGTAGTGAAGTCAGTACTCTTTGGTGCGCGTGTTCACGGTGGCTAATTTGAATTGAGTGATGAGTACTTCAAGCTCAGTGAATTGAGTGAGCCGGAGATCTACCCAAGGGATAGTGGACACCATTCACTTTCGATTCAAAAATGAACAGTGCTGTATCTAAGCTTCCGTAAGGATAGAGTACCACTGTTGAAAAGGAACACAACTGACTCTCCTTAGTCGCACAAGCTTCTAGAAGATTCTGAGGGATCTCCTTGGGAAAGACTTGGCAGGGTCAGTATAATCATAATCATGTATATAGCACGCGCGCCAAATGCAGATAGACTTAACAATGAAAGAAAAAGTGTAAAAAAGCATTGACGTGGGGTCAATCTGCTTTGGCGACTAAGGAGAGTCAGTTGTGTTCTTTTTCAACAGTATTACTCTATCCTTACGGATGCTTAGATATAGCAGTGTTAATTTTCGAATCGAAAGTGAATGGTGTCCACTATCCCTTGGGTAGATCTCCGGCTCTCTCAATTCACTGAGCTTGAAGTACTCATCACTCAATTCAAATTAGCCACCGTGAACACGCGCACCAAAGAGTACTGACTTCACGTCAGTGCTTTTTTTTCATTATTATTTTTTGAAACGCTAGACAGCGTTCATGGCCATGAGAAGATACTGTCTGAGCTCTGCGGGAGTCGTTTCTCGATCAAAATCGAGCGAATGGTGGCATATGATTTCACGCTTCAACTTTTCACTGGTGGGGAAAGGCTGAATTCCTTGTTTTGTTTCATAGGTGGCGTGGGCGATTATGTATAATCGACCAGGCCGGCTGTGGGAGGCTTAACAGGGTTCAGTTTAGTTGTATTTGTTGAGAAGCTATAGAGTACTGATGAAGGCCAAAAGGCCAGAAATGCGTCTGCTCTTGCTTCTCGGCCAATCAATGAAATCCCCTGGCGTTTATTTGACTTGTGAAATATGTGCATAAGTATATTAATTATACGAAGCCATTATGAAGACCCTATTGACAAGAACGCTCTGGACTGGTTGATTTATTGACAACGATATCATTTTTCATAAATACTAATAATCTGTTCAAATTGATATAATATTACTTGCATGTAACGTAATTATGGGCATATTCTTGCAAAATTTCGTGTGGATCGTATAATCAGAACATTCTCAAAAATATATTGACGTTTGCTCTTTTTCCTATGGGTGATTTCGAAAATTGTTAATCGATCAAATTGATATTTAGTTAATAATTATTCGATCGAATTATTTTGATGAAGATTTTCAAAAGAATAGTTTGTGAGCATTTCTGTAAACTGGATGTGTGACCTCATGCGAATGAATTAATTCAACATGTAGGCGGATGAACAATCACGCAAGAGTCTCTTGCTTTTCTCGAAATTTTCGTGTATTCTCCCAGCAGCGAATTGGGTATAGAAAATTGGTTCAAGCCGTGGACAGGAGCTTTTTGGCGCCCATGTTCAAACAGACAAATTATATCTCTGAATGTATTGGTTTCTCAGAGTTGGGAATCATATCAATGGATTCCCATGATTGAACTACATCATGAAAGAAATTAAATTTAAGAAAGTGTCGTTTAAATAAATTCTTCAAAAATTATCTTTTAAAAAAAGGAGAAATGCTTTAATGCTTCAAAAATTGTCATTACATTCATTTATCAAGATTAAATGAGCAATCTACAATGATTCAACCCCGTGGAATGGGTTGATGCAACTTATGCTCGGTGCATAGTTTTCACAACTCGAAATACCTAAGGAAAGTATCATCGAAATGTCTAGAGCAAGGCTGGAGACAATCATAGCAGATTGTCCATTTATTTCTGATATTTGAGTAGGTAGAGGATAACGAACAAATAATTTTAATAGTTCAAAATATATTAATAAAATACTATCCTCTTTTCATAATTTAAAATTTAATAGTTCATACCACTTACACATTATTTTCTGTATTATGAACCTTAACTCAAGAAAAAATGTTTGATACACAAATGTAGATCCATATTTCAGTATTTTTCTGCTAGCAACATTATGAAAATACTGTATATAGGAACATGTCTCAATACTTAAGGAAGTAAAAGGTAATATTAACCTCAGTGGTCAACGAACAGTAATTTCTTTCCTATTGCCTTCATAAACTACATCATACAAATGATCCAATTCTCAATCTTCTGAAACATCATCCCCAATATTTATACATAAATTATTCAATATGTAATCAGTCAATATTATTTTCGGTTTCGAAACAGTCTTGTATATATTCATAAATCTAAGAATCGGATACTTGTTTTCCAAGTTTTCCATTTTCAGATTGCGAATTGACAATCTCTAATAGCTAGAAAAGATGACATTTATGAACAGTGAACACAGACAGATTCTGTGTTCTCATTCTGTCAATACAAAGAACTTACGATGTATTATTGAAATTTTGAAATATCATATCTCCAAACGTATTAGCTTGTTAGAGTTGAAAATAATAACAATGGATTCTTGTGATGAAACTGCATCTTGAAAAGATTTAATTCAAAAGTTGTAATGTAAAAAAAAATATTTTTTTTCGTTACTCCGAAACTATTAGACCGATTTCGCCCAATAACGAACTTAACCGAGATATTTATCCCTCAAACCTACTCTGAAAATTTCAACTGTCTAGCTCATTCCATTCGATAGTCATCGTGTTAACGGCCAGAAGGACGGCCGGACAGAATCGATTTCGACCAAGGATTCTTTATCAGTCAGCCGCCGAGAACACGCGCGCCAAACAGTACTGACTTCACGTCAGTGCTTTTTTTTTCAAGTTCCTTCAGCATATTTGGCTATCAATACAGTTTGGCTGTTAGATTCACGGTAGATCGAAAAAAAATGCGGTTAGGGGACCTCCTTTAGGAACGCAATTGCCTCTTCTCTAAATCCGAACGTAATTCAATATAATGTTGGATTTCACGAAGCTTCGATTAGCTTAATCGTGGATTTAATTCGATGGTTGTATGAAAAATGAACTGAAAATCAACATAGAATCGCACTAATTCGGCAATTAAGAGCTGTCAAAGCTTTGTGAAACCCAATATAGATCTACCAAATATAGTTATTTATAAATTCGTCCCAGGGTCACGATACGTACATTTCAACTCGGAAACAACGCTATTTCCCCGAAACTGACTTGTCCGTGCACATAATTGCCATGAAATTTCTCCTAAAACCTTAAAATGACGGCTCAGCACCAAATCGATCACCGCTAGACGCAAACCACTCCCAACATGAGCCATACAATCCAAACGTCTCCTCTGCGCATACGCAATCTACTCGTGGCTTAAAGTCCCCTGAAAATAATACTCCACTCAAAATTGTGATTCTTCAACACCATTGGTTCAGGGGACATCACTGCTCCAATCCACGCATGCGCAGACACTTCCAAGGGGATTCTATGGAGGAAGAGCATTCTGCACCTCAAATCCCAAATCCTCTCAGAAGAAAACTCGAGCAGTTAACTCACTTATTCTCATGCGAATAACGAAAAATGCCCGTAAGGGGTAACATCAATTTCAAAATTAGCCCCAGGGCCACGGTATGCACACTTCAACTCAGAAACAATGCTATTTCCCCCAAAACTGCCTTGTGTCCATGCACTGAATTGACATGAATTTTATTTTAAAACCTCCCAATATCAGCTCATTACTCCCAACATAACCCATACAACCCAAAAACCGTAACTTCTATTCTGCGCATGCGCAATCTACTCGCGGCTGCAAGTCCTCCCAAAATCACACCTTACAAAAAACTCCGATTCTCAAACACTATTGGTTCAGGAGATATCGTATCATGAATCCACGCATGCGCAGACCCTCACCAGGGGATTCTATGGAGGAATGGCATCCACTACCCCAAAACCCCAATCCTCTCTGACGAGAACACCACCAGTTAAATCACTGATGGTCTGCTCATGCGCATAACGAAAAATGCCCGTAAGGGGTAACATCAATTTCAAAATTAGCCCCAGGGCCACGGTACGGACACTTCAACTCGGAAACAACGCTACATCCCCCAAACTGACTTGTCCTTGCACTGAATTGCCATGAATATTCTTTTAAAACCCTACAATATCGGCTCAGCATTCGCAACATCACCCATACAACCTAACAACATTTACTTCTCTTCTGCGCGTGCGCAATCTACTCGCGGCTGCAAGTCCTCCCAAAATCACACCCCTCACAAAAAACTCCGATTCTCCAACACTAGTGGTTCAGGAGATATTGCATCTTGAATCCACGCATGCGCAGACCCTCACCAGGGTATTCTATGGAGGAATAGCATCCTTATAAATTAGGTATATGCTCTACATTCATACAAGATTCAAATTGAAACCAAGATATAAAATAGATCTACACCTTACTCACTTACTTACGCACTTTCTGCATATAAATTTACGTGAAAAATGTGATATTTGTACGTTTTTTAGTTCGCCCTTGCTACTGCAGCTCATGAACTTGCAATAATTTGGCATTTTATTACTAAAAATTAATGTTCATGGAACAAATAAAGATAGCAAAATATTCACTTCACTTCATAAACAGCAATTCAATTGATATAACACTCACAAATATCGAAAAATCCAGGAAAATAAGAGCAAAACAAACAATAACAGTACTAATTCCTGCTTTGTTGGTCCTCCAATGTCGTGTCAACTGTCAGAACTGCACGTAACCCATATTGGCTCAGCACTCCCGACATAACCCGTACAATCCAAAAACAGTCATCTCTTCTGCGCATGCGCCAGCTACGTGCGGCTGAAAGTCCTCCCAAAATCACACACGTCACTAAAAACTCCGATTCTCCAACACTAGTGGTTCAGGAGATATCGCATCTTGAATCCACGCATGCGCAGACCCTCACTAGGGGATTCTATAGAGGAATAGTATCAGCCACCCCAAAACGCCAATCCTCTCTGAAGAAAACTAGAGCAGTTTAATGACTTCTCATCTGCGTATGCGCATAACGTAAAATGCCCGGAAAGGGCAGCATGAACCTCAGAAAAATAGGTTTCGGCATTTCAAGCAAAGTATTCCGCAAAATAGTAGTAATTTTTTGTTTTTTTTCATGTCACGTGATATTCACGAAATTTCGCAAAAGTGTTTGCTTTGGTCCTTTGCATCTAACTACTGAGTTTCAATTTAATCAGATCAGTATTTTTCGAGTTATCGTGAAAACAAAATTTTAAAATTTTTCAATTTTTTTTGCCACTTTAGGGCCGTCCGATCAAAACAAAACTTCACAGGCATATAAAGGTCATGATTCTACAATTTGATGCCAAATTTCAGAAAGATCGAGAGATCGGTTCCGGAAATATTCATAAAAAACATTTTGACTAAAAACGGCCTTAACTCCGAAACCGCTTAGTGGATTTCGCCCGTTAACGAACTTGTCCGAGATATTTACTCTACAAAAATACCCTGCAAATTTCAACGCTCTAAGTCATTCCGTTCGAGAGTTATCGTGCTAACGGCTGGCCGGACCGGACGGACAGAATTCAATTCGACCTCGAATTCTTCATCAGGGAGTCGAACCCAATCGTTTGAGACCATTTTCGAAAAAAAAAAAGCACTGACGTGAAGTCAGTACTCTTTGGCGCGCGTGTTCACGGGGCTAATTTGAATTGAATAATGAGTACTTCAAGCTCAGTGGATAGAGCGAGCCGAAGATCTACCCAAAGGATAGTGGAAACCATTCACTGTCGGTTCAAAAATTAACATCTAAGCATTATCTAAGCTGCCATCAGGATAGAGTAACAAAGTTGGAAAAGAACACAACTGACTCTCCTTAGTCGCACAAGCTCCTAGAAGATTTGGGAGGGTCAGTATAATCCTAATCATGTTCCTAGCACGCGCGCCAAAGCAGATTGACTTTTTAAACTTTTTTTTTCATTGTTAAGTCAATCTGCTTTTGCGCGCGTGCTATAAACATGATTAGGATTATACTGACCCTCCCAAATCTTCTAGGAGCTTGTGCGACTAAGGAGAGTCAGTTGTGTTCTTTTCCAACTTTGTTACTCTATCCTGATGGCAGCTTAGATACAGCACTGTTAATTTTTGAACCGACAGTGAATGGTGTCCACTATCCTTTGGGTAGATCTTCGGCTCGCTCTATCCACTGAGCTTGAAAAACTCATCATTCAATTCAAATTAGCCAAAGTGAACACGCGCGCCAAAGAGTACGGACTTCACGTCAGTGCTTTTTTTTTTTCAAGTTCCTTTAACAAATATAGCTATCAATACAGTTTGGCTGTTAGCTTTACCGTAGATCGGAAAAAAATGCGGTTGTGGGTCCTCCGTTAGGGACGCAATTGCATCTTCTCCAAATCCGAACGTATTTTAATATAGATCTACCGAATATAGTTATTTATAAATTCGCCTCAGGGCCACCATACAGACATTTCAAATCGGAAACAACGCTATTTCCCCCAAACTGTCCGTTCACTGAATTGACATGAATATTCTTTTAAAACCTCACAATATCGGCTCATTACTCCCAACATAACCCAAACAACCCAAAACCATTCACTTCTCGTCTGCGCAAGCGCAGTATACTCGTGGCTGCAAGTCCTCCCAAAATTACACACCTCACAAAAAACTCCGATTCTCCAACACTAGTGGTTCAGGAGATATCGCTTCTTGAATCCACGCATGCGCAGACCCTCACCAGGGGATGCTATAGCGGAATAGCATCCGCCACCCCAAAACCCCAATCATCTCTGACGAAAGCACCAGCAGTTAAATCACTGATGGTCTGCTCATGCGCATAACGAAAAATGCCCGTAAGGGGTTACATCAATTTCGAAATTAGCCCCAGGGCCACGGTACGGACACTTTAACTCTGAAACAACGCTACATCCCCCAAACTGACTTGTCCATACACTGAATTGCTATGAATATTCATTTAAAACCTCATAATATCGACTCAGCCCTCCCAACATAACCCATCCAACCCGAAAACAGTCACTTCTCTTCTGCGCATGCGCAATCTACTCGCGGCTAAAAGTCCTTTCAAATTAACACACCTTACAAAAAACTCCGATTCTCCAACACTAGTGGTTCAGGAGATATCACATCTTTAATCCACGCATGCGCAGACCCTCAACAGGGGATTCTATAGAGAAATAGCATCCGCCACCCCAAAACCCTAATCCTCTCTGACGAAAACACCACCAGTTAAATCACTGATGGTCTGCTCATGCGCATAACGAAAAATGCCTGTAAGGGGTAACATCAATTTCAAAATTAGCCCCAGGGCCACGGTACGGACAATTTAACTCGGAAACAACGCTACATCCCCCAAACTGACTTGTCCATACACTGAATTGCTATGAATATTCTTTTAAAACCTCATAATATCGACTCAGCACTCCCAACATAACCCATCCAACCCGAAAACAGTCACTTCTCTTCTGCGCATGCGCAATCTACTCGCGGCTAAAAGTCCTTTCAAATTAACACACCTTACAAAAAACTCCGATTCTCCAACACAAGTGGTTCAGGAGATATCACATCTTTAATCCACGCATGCGCAGACCCTCAACAGGGGATTCTATGGAGGAATAGCATCCACTACCCCAAAAGCCTAATCTTCTCTGACGAAAACACCACCAGTTAAATCACTGATGGTCTGCTCAAGCGCATAACGAAAAATGCCTGTAAGCGGTTACATCAATTTCAAAATGAGCCCCAGGGCCAAGGTACGGACACTTCAACTCGGAAACAACGCTACATACCCAAACTGACTTGTCCTTGCACTGAATTGCTATGAATATTCTTTTAAAACCTCATTATATCGACTCAGCACTCCCAACATAACCCATCCAACCCAAAAACAGTCACTTCTCTTCTGCGCATGCGCAATCTACTCGCGGCTAAAAGTCCTCTCAAAATAACATACCTTACAAAAAACTCCGATTCTCCAACACTAGTGGTTCAGGAGATATCAAATCTTTAATCCACGCATGCGCAGACCCTCAACAGGGGATTCTATAGAGGAATAGCATCCGCCACCCCAAAACCCTAATCCTCTCTGACGAAAACACCACCAGTTAAATCACTGATGGTCTGCTCATGCGCATAACGAAAAATGCCTGTAAGGGGTAACATCAATTTCAAAATTAGCCCCAGGGCCACGGTACGGACAATTTAACTCGGAAACAACGCTACATCCCCCAAACTGACTTGTCCATACACTGAATTGCTATGAATATTCTTTTAAAACCTCATAATATCGACTCAGCACTCCCAACATAACCCATCCAACCCGAAAACAGTCACTTCTCTTCTGCGCATGCGCAATCTACTCGCGGCTAAAAGTCCTTTCAAATTAACACACCTTACAAAAAACTCCGATTCTCCAACACAAGTGGTTCAGGAGATATCACATCTTTAATCCACGCATGCGCAGACCCTCAACAGGGGATTCTATGGAGGAATAGCATCCACTACCCCAAAAGCCTAATCTTCTCTGACGAAAACACCACCAGTTAAATCACTGATGGTCTGCTCAAGCGCATAACGAAAAATGCCTGTAAGCGGTTACATCAATTTCAAAATGAGCCCCAGGGCCAAGGTACGGACACTTCAACTCGGAAACAACGCTACATACCCAAACTGACTTGTCCTTGCACTGAATTGCTATGAATATTCTTTTAAAACCTCATTATATCGACTCAGCACTCCCAACATAACCCATCCAACCCAAAAACAGTCACTTCTCTTCTGCGCATGCGCAATCTACTCGCGGCTAAAAGTCCTCTCAAAATAACATACCTTACAAAAAACTCCGATTCTCCAACACTAGTGGTTCAGGAGATATCACATCTTTAATCCACGCATGCGCAGACCCTCAACAGGGGATTCTATAGAGGAATAGCATCCGCCACCCCAAAACCCTAATCCTCTCTGACGAAAACACCACCAGTTAAATCACTGATGTTCTGCTCATGCGCATAACGAAAAATGCCTGTAAGGGGTAACATCAATTTCAAAATCAGCCCCAGGGCTACGGTACGGACACTTTAACTCGGAAACAACGCTACATCCCCCAAACTGACTTGTCCTTGCACTGAATTGCTATGAATATTCTTTTAAAACCTCATAATATCGACTCATCACTCCCAACATAACCCATCCAACCCAAAAACAGTCACTTCTCTTCTGCGCATGCGCAATCTACTGGCGGCTAAAAGTCCTCTCAAAATAACACACCTTACAAAAAACTCCGATTCTCCAACACTAGTGGTTCGGAAGATATCGCATCTTTAATCTACGCATGCGCAGACCCTCATCAGGGTTCTGAATTCTATGGAGGAATAGCATCCGCCACCCCAAAACCCCAATCCTCTCTGACGAAAACTACAGCAGTTAAAGGACTTCTCATCTGCGCATGCGCAATATGGAAAATGCCCGGAAAGGGTAGCATGAACCTCAAAAACATATGTTTCGGCATTAAAAGTAAAGTATTCCGCAAAATAATAGTAATTTTTTAATTTTTTTCATGTCACGTGATCTTCACGAAATTTTACAAAAGTGTTTGCTTTGGTCTTTTGCATCTAACTACTGAGTTTCAATTTAATCAGATCAGTATTTTCAGAGTTATCGTGAAAACAAAATTTTCAAATTTTCAAATTTTTTTTTGCCACTTTAGGGCCGTCCGTTCAACACAAAACTTCGCAGGCATATAAAGGTCATGATTCTACAATCTGATGCCAAATTTCAAAAAGATCGAGTGATCGGTTCCAGAAATATTCATAAAAAACGTTTTTACTAAAAACGGCCTTAACTCCGAAACCGCTAGGTCGATTTCGCCCGTTAACGAACTTGTTCGAGATATTTACGCTACGAAACTACCCTGCAAATTCCAACGCTCTAAGTCGTTCCGTTCGAGAGTTATCGTGCTAACGGCCGGACCGGACGGACAGAATTGAATTTGACCTCGAATTCTTCATCAGGGAGTCGAACCCAATCGTTTGAGACCATTTACGAAAAAAAATTCGAAAAATACAGACATTGTGACGAAATGATAGCACGCTGTTCCTTGCGGAACACGCGCGCAAAAATCGAAAAATACAGACATTGTGACGAAATGATAGCACGCTGTTGCTTGCGGAACACGCGCGCAAATAGTGAAGATATGTACAAAAAAATTTCACATCAATGAAAGTCAATATGATATTCTTTAGAATAAATACATACAAAATAAAAATGAAGAAATAATCATGAAATAGCATCAAAATATATACAAAAACATATTGTAATAATAGTCATATTGAAGTTATATATTTAATACGTTCAATTGGATGCGTGCGTTGAATTTAAAGATGCAATGAGATCTTCCCCCAACACATCCACAGCTCCAACTGATGTTGTCAACCATTTTGCTGACTAACCCACAGACCCTGCAATCTAGTTGCCAATGTCGGGCTCTAGTATGCATACTAGGGTGAAGATAGCGGTTGTAGACCAGGTTGCAAACATTATTTCAGTTGGGGTTTCCGTCGATTGAACTAGTTGATTCAGTCGGAAGAATAATTTTAAAATGGAGGAAGATCATTTATTATACAAAAACATATTATATACAATAATAAACGAGTAATGCGACGATGAGGTGCAGCACACTTCTAAAAGGAGGATAGTTTGGACAAAGGAGTAGTACCAAAATCGGGCTCAGTTTTCCCATACCAGTTTAATGAAAGAACTACATATCAGTGCACCTGATGATTTCAAAAATTTCCTGAGAATGGATGGCAAAACATTTGATGAATAGTTAGAAAAAGTGCGACCTTATATTGAAAAGCAGGACACAGTTATGAGAACAGCAATAACTGCCAATGAACGACTGTCTGGTACCCTGTGATTTTAAGCAGGTGGACAGACTTTCGAGGATTTGAAATTCCTTACTGCTTACTGCATGGTTTACAACATTGTTGATAACATGGTTGTCAACTAAGTCGCTCGTCTGTATAGGTCGATTCCTATTATTCGTTCCGCTCGGCTCAGCTCAGCCACGCCAAAATTTCTTTCAATTTTGATTTTGATTTGATAGTATATTACGTAACAAGATTTGTAAGTAGAGGTGAAAAAGTTTAGGCAAGATGCCGCGAAGCGGCTAGTCCGTAAATGCGGTGTACGGGGTAGGCACATGAGACGTTAATTCCCAGTGAATTACGATGTAAGGTCCCCATTTGGCCCTCAAATAGAATTCTATTGATGGCTTTCTTTGCAGACAACTGTTGTTGTGGATCCATTTTTCTGAGCTCGACTGTCCTAGCTGCAGCAAGTTTGTCGCTGTCATATTGTGTTTATTGAAGTCGTTTGGACGCCCATTTCACCAATTCCTCAGTGGGATCTGAAGCCTTAATTTTCTTGTTTTTTTGACGAGGTTCATCATCTGCCTGGAAAAAATGGGTTCAAGCCCTGTGGACAGGAGCTTTCTGGCGCTCTAATTCAAACAGACAAATTATATCTCCGATAGTATTGGTTTCTTAGAGTTGAGAATTATATCAATGTATTCTTATGATAGAACTGCATAAAGGAAATTCAATTCAAATAATAGTTTATTTATCAAGATTAAATGAGCAATCTGAGAATGAGAACTGCACCATGAGAGAAACCAAATTAAAATGGCTGAAATGAATTTGACTCTCTCTTATAGAAAAGGATGAAATGTACGAGTATGAACACAGATCATATAATAAAGTTAAGATAGAATAATTATAGCATTCTGTGAAAACATAGAAGTACGATTCATTATTGAAATTTAGAACTTCATCTTAGCAGAAATTGAATTCGAACATCATAGAAGAATTTAAATTCAACAAGAAAGCCAAAAATTATCAATCCAAAACCAATAGACGAATTCTACCCAACAACGAACTCATCCGAGATATTCATTCCTCAATTCTATGATGAACGATAATATATATCTTTCCTCAAATCTACTCCAATACACCAATATTCCAGTTTTGTTTTTAGTGGAGATATTCTGAACTCAATATTATTAACTTACCATTACCATTCCCATCATCATATAGATTGACCATCGGCATCAAAATATCAACCAACAAAAAGTATGATATTATATTATAATTCTCATATTTATACGATTGCAGGAATGAATGACAATGTTATTAACTTACCATTACCATTCCCATCATCATATGGATTGACCATCGGCATGAAAATATCAACCAACAAAAAGTATGATATTATATTATAATTCTCATATTGATACCATTACTGGAATGAATGACAATGAGACAACGTCAAAGTTGACATTATAACAATTCATAGAATAGCCACAGAATAATTCTATCATTGAAATTTTGAAAAATCATATCTCCGAAAGTATCAGTTTGTCAGAGTTAAAAATGATATGAATGGATTCTTATGGTAAAAGTGCTTGTTGAAAAAAAATTAATTTGGAATTTGTTCTGTAAAAAAAAATTTTTTTTTTGTTACTCCGAAACCATCTGTCCGATTTTGCCCAATAACGAACTCAGCCGAGATATTTATCCCCCAAACCTACTCTGAAAATTTCAACTGTCTAGCTCATTCCGTTCGAGAGTTATCGAGCCTACGGCCGGACGGCCAGACCAGCCGGACAGAATGAATTTCGACCACGGATTCTTGATCAGTGAGTCAAACCAAATCGTTTAAGACCATTTTCATCGAAAAATTCGAAAATTACAGACATTTGGGCAAATTGATAATCACTCAGTTCCGAGGAACTAGAGCGCTAAAAAACAACAAAATGAAGTCATGGAGAATAACTAGGAATTTTCTGCTGCTTTAATGAGGTCATTTTGTTGCAGGTACTAACTATAAAACAAGAACGGAAACAAATCGCAGAAGATTTCTACGATCAGTGGAATTTCCTAAATTGCCTCGGTGCAATAGATGGCAAACATGTCGCGATAAAGAAACCTATCAATTCTGGATCCGTTTACTTCAACTATAAAAAAAATTTCAGCATTGTGATGATGGCAGTGGCAAATGCCAACTATGAGTTCATGATGGTTGATGTAGGGTAAATGGGCGAATATCAAATGGTGGTGTAATCAGTTACACAAAATTTGGAAAAGCGCTTGCCGGTAATACATTGAGAATTCCGGAATCAACTGCCGAATAGTCAGAAAATATTGCCTGTGATGTTCTACATCCTAATAATTTATAAATAATGACCAATTACGCAATTGAATGTATGCTATCATGAGTTCGGTAACCATGACATACTTGACTTCACATGCCATTGGTATTTCTGACAGATGGTGCCTTCGCGGTGACAGAAAACTTGATAAAACCCGAGGAGGAAACCGCTAACAAGAATTTGAACACCAGAATTCCAATTCAACCGGAATTCCATTGGAATTCTATAGAAATTCAATAGGAATTCAATATGAATTCTATTGGAATTCTATTGAAGTTCTATTGGAATTCTATTGGAATTCTATTATTATTAATAATAATATAATAATAATAATAATTATTATGTTGGAATTCTATTGGAATTCTATTGGAATTATTTTGGAATCTAACGAAAACGAATGGATTTGCAAAAAAATCAACACTTTAGACTGACTGATGAACATTTGTTTCCGAAAGGATCGAATCAAAAAGCATCCACTTCTAACTGCTAAAATCCGGTTCAAATCAACAATTTGGAGTTGTTTACATCATTGTCCGATAGATGTCGCATCTAAAATTAATAGGCATTCTTTATAAATCAATGGGGATTCTTTATAATTCAATAGGGATTCTTTATAATTCAATAAGAATTCTTTATAATTCAATAGGAATTCTGCAGAATTCAATAGTAATTCTACGGAATTCAATGGAATTCAATAGGTTCCTCAGAATTCAATAGGAATTCCTCGGAATTCCAATTCCTATTCCAATGAAATTCTAAGAATTCCATTGGAATTCTACATTCTTGTACACCAGAATTCACAGCAGTTTACCCCTCGATAAAACCCTACCCCCAAGCAGCATTATTAAATAATGTGGAGAGGAGAATTTTAAATTATCGATTGAGTCGTGCTCGTCGTGTGATCGAAAATACATTTGGGATTTTGGTCAGCCGATTTGCAGCCGTATTCACAAAGTATTCAATCTCCGTTAAGTCCTAACTGAGGTCCTAAGTTAAGGATAAATATGGATTGTAACCTCAGTTAAAGTATTTAACGGTGATGAAACAGGCCTGTTTCACGTTAACTCACGTTGGGATTCTTATTTATCCTTAACTGAGTAACTCAGTTAGGACTTAACGGAGATTTAAGACTTTGTGAATACGGCGGTTGGTCTATTACTTCAGCCAAACAGTACCTGCAGAAACGCAGCAAATAGTGCTAAGACAGTAAGAGATAACTATTCTAATTTCTTTAATAATGAAGGCCAGGTTTCATGGCAACGGAAAAGTATAGGCGCAACTGGCTCAACCAATAATTGAAATGGGTAGGTAATACCTAGAAATAATGATAATATTTTATTCACAAACAATAAAATAATTATGTTAAAAAATAGTTATGTATATTTTGTACGATAAATCTGTTGAAAAAATTACTGAAATATACAACTTATTCTGCGGCCGCAGGATTATTATTTGCTTCGCAGCAATTATCATCGTCGACTACATCAATAACATCCTGAGATATGTCCATCGTGCTAATTGAAGCAGTAGGTGTATCTTGATTTTGTAAAAACCTCATTTCTTCGAAATACCCCAGCGAAGATTCGACATCCTCCTCACCTGCACCACTTCTTTCTGAATCGCGAATACGTTTTAATTCTTTCCGGAAGTTTGTACGCAAAGAATTTATCTTTCTTACAACATCTTGTTTCTCAGCACCCGGGTACTTGTCGCGGCATTTGCCTAGCAACACATCGTACTGCTCACCCTTTTTGGCACGATTACTATAATCTTTGCATTTGACGTCCCACAGAGCCGGAAGACCACGATATACCTCAATAAATTGTTTTTCGGCGTTCTTGTCACCCATGATGATGCGTACTTGACAGATTGGGTAGAAATTGTCACATGTAATAGAGTGGATATTGTTAACAAAACAACAGACGGGATATTGCGCAATGTTGCCAACAGATTGCACAATCACGCACAATATATTGCAAAACGCCCACACACGAACAATTATATTGCTCAAACTAAAATATTGTACAATATTATTGAGCGTGTATGGGTCGCATTAGAGGCGATCCACGCTTTGACATTTGTCACCAAGTCATCCAAATCGTCGTAAATCTTAAGGTAGAAACAGACTATGCCCACGTACGCCACGTACGCGACGCAACGCGATATCTGGACCCTTGAATTTATTTGCCAAGAAACACACTACACCGACGCTATCATACGCAACGCTATCCCACGCGGCCCACGCAACGCGATATCCGCCGATCCAGATCGACGGGGGAAGGTGTAGGGGATTGTAGATGCCAAGGTGGCGTAGATTAGTGTGTTTCTATAGAAATATACATTCGAAACACGTCAGTTAGATTTTGAGAAAAGATGGCAGATGAACAATTCATCGATTTAATTAAGAATTACGAGGTAATTTACAATATTAAATCCGCGGAATATCGCGATGCTACATTGACAAATGCAGCATGGGAAGAAATAGCCCAGAAAATTGGCAAACCTGGCAAGTACCTACCTGTTACTATAATTTTCTAAAACATATTTGTACTGTAAGAATTGGCTACAATATAGGCACGTTTTATACTGAATAATTGAATATGTGTGGGTATTTCTGTAGCAAGTACCTACATGCTACTAAATTCGTACTGTATGAATTCGAATTGGGTAGGTTATGTAAGTATATATACACAGTATAGGTACGTTTAATACTGAATAAATGAATATGTGGGGTATTTCTGTATAATTTACTTTAAAAAAAGGAGGTAAAAATACGACCCGTATATATTTATATAGATCTAATAGTCCTTCTATATAAATATGATTGTATTACAATTTCATAACGTAGGTAGGTGGTACCTATACTTGTGTATGATATTTTTGCACGTATTTCTCAATTACCTATTGGATTTTCATATTCCTTTTTTGTTTGCTTATTTATTTATGATATTAATGATTGGTAAAAGTTTATCAAAATGCATTCATTACTTTTTTAGCAAATCACCAAAATAAATGATGCGAATTTAGCCTGTTGTCCTTTAACTCGAAATGACATGAGTATTTATTTGTAGTCAGAGTTGTAGTCTCTCTAAAGTCATTAGGTACATACTTGCTTCTTATGTACTAGTTGATGTTTCATAAGTCATACACATAATGTTAATAAAAAAACATTTCATTTATTTATTAATACATTTTATTTTTATAGTAGAAATAATCCATGAACTAATCATTTTCGTTGGGTGGATTTTGTAATCCTCTTCTCACCATATTTAATTGCCATGGCACTGAACCCTCGCTTGAGATGAAATATTGTTTGAATTTTTCTCTGATATTATATGCATATTTCGTGTGATTCCTTCTAAGACCATCCAATGTATTTAATGATTGTTGTGGTGTAGGTTCTGTTCCTCTTTCATCCTGCAGCTCAAAAGTGGTGCCCAAATAGTTATGGAGGCAGCATGCTGCTAGAACTATTTTGTCCACCATTTCTGGTTGTACCTGAACAGGCCCTTGAAATACCCGTCACCTTGCTCTCAATATCCCAAATGCGTTTTCCACGATTCTTCTGGCCCTAGACAATCGATAAGTGAAAATTTTATTCGATTCATTATTGAGCAAAGCATTTTTGCTGTAAGGTCTCAGTAAATATTGTTTAAGGGGAAATGCTTCATCGCCGACTATAATATACGGCAATCAAGGGCGTAGCCAGGGGGGGGGGTTTGGGGGTTCAAACCCCCCCCGAAATGCTATTTTTTCTCTTAAAAAAAAAATTTTTGCTGCAGAAAGTGACCCTTACACCCCCAAAACCCCCCCCGAAATTAATTCCTTTTTCAAAACCCCCCCCGAAATTAATTCCTGGCTACGCCCTTGACGGCAATGGTTCTGATCCTGGCATTAGAGGTCGATCTTCTGGTATGTTCAATTTCTTTTGATCCAATAGTTTACCCAGTGTTGATTTTTCGAAAATTCCCCCGTCACTATTTCTTCCGTAGGAGCCCACGTCTATCACTACAAATTTGTAATGGGCATCTACCAAAGCAAGAAGAACTATGGAATTTTGACCTTTGTAGTTCCAATAATCTGTGCCGCCTTTAATTGGACACTTTATGTTCACGTGTTTACCATCTAGAGCTCCTATGCAGTTTGGAAAATTCCAAAAGCGGGTGAAATCATTTGCTATTCGTTTCCACATTTCCGCTGTGGGTTGCGGCATCACGATAGGTCCAAGATGTTTCCAAATCGCTTCACAAACCTCCTGCACAATTATACGTATAGTAGAAAAACCCATGCGATAACTGAATCCAATGCTCCGAAATGAATTACCCGTAGCTAGGAATCTGTAAAATAAATAATACAATTTTTTAAAAATTAGGTATGTTTAGGGCTAGATGATGCTGTGTGAATAGTAAATAA
This sequence comes from Halyzia sedecimguttata, assembly GCA_937662695.2. Lineage (NCBI taxonomy): Eukaryota > Metazoa > Arthropoda > Insecta > Coleoptera > Coccinellidae > Halyzia > Halyzia sedecimguttata. Next base: position 16,438,658 of record OW569415.2, read on the forward strand.
CACAGTGAATATTCCCATATGGGAATATAGGGCTTCTTTTGGTTTGCAATTGAGACGGTCCAAGAACCGTTCAAAGTAGTCACACAGTCGTTTATTGTAATTGGACCTGGGTGAAACCTTTCATACGCTGCGTTTGTCCCACTATTTGGAACCCATTCGGTACCTACTGTCCTTACTACGAACCAAAACTTAGGCCTACAGTCACTATAATTTCAGCATTATCGACTTTGTATGAGGCTCGAATAGACAATGGTACATGTGCGCAAAAGCTACTGACTTTTTAAGAATTTTTATTATTATTGTTGCAGTTGAAATGTGTAGAGAAAATTGGGCTAAGTTGCGAAATTGCTTCAACAATGCTATGAAACGACGCAAGAAAAAAAGTGGACAAGCTGGGAAAATTATTGCGCCTTGGCGGTTTGAGGAACAGATGTCGTTTTTGAAGCCATATTTAGAAGGCCGTCATACTACCGGAAACCTGGATGCTGCTGTATCTAATGCAAATTCCCCTCTTCCTTCTCCAGAGAGCGTTCCCCTTGAAGAAATTCATTTATTTTCCCCTGATAGCACTCCATCCCACACCAACACTCCCACATCCAATCCATCAAGCAAAAGAAAGGCCAGTTCTAGTAGGGACAATAACTTGGCCGATTTGGTGGAAATTATGAAAAACTCGCACGCAAGAAGAAGTAAAAAACAGGAAATGGATGATTTAGACACATTCTTTTTAAGTATGAGTAAAACGGTAAAGAAGCTCTCAAAGCAGGATCAAATTCCAATTAAAATGAATTTGCTTAAAGCTGTAAGTGAAGCAGAGCTCAAACAAGCAGAGTTGCAACAAAATATCTTGAGAGCACCAGTTACTATTGAGGATCAGATAATCAGCCAAAACCAAGAAAATATAAATTCTTCTTCTGGAAGTTTTTCACAAGCCTACACATCATATTCTTCCCCATCATATTTAGTTGAAATGCCTAAGACTCAAATTTCCGATGATACTAATCAATTCAACTTTATTACGAAAATATACATTTTGAATAAAATTATCCTAAACAATTTCAATATTTATTGTTTATAATATATTTCATGAGCAGACGAAACATGCAGGCTCTGTGGATCGAAAAAGTAAACTGCCGAACATATAGTTTGCGGAGGCCCAAAGACGGCCAACCTAAGAATTTTACAAATGGGTGAGCCATTTCTGAATATTCACGAAGTGATAACCAAGCTCCTAGTACGCATCAACATTAACACCATTTGGGCAAAACTATAACGCGATGTTCCCAGAACATACGCGCAAAATGATAATTTATACTTACCTTAGACAAACTGCTACTCTTTCTCTGGTACTTATCGGCTTCCGAAGATGTGTATTTTCTTTTTGTATATCGGATTCGATCATACCATGAATCTCCTCAAACTGTACTTTAGACATGCGGAAGTACATAAAAAATCGGTCTTCGTCAGATTCTAGTCTCCGCATCAATGTATGATATTCTCCATGTTTCTCTCTGTCTTTATTTATATTGTGTATCCAACATCTTCTCTTCTTAATTCTTTTTTTTTTCTTGAGGCACGGACATATTCATGTACAAACGACAAACTCAATGAATCTTCCTCAAATTCACTATCTGAATCAGAAAACATCGTACTACTGACAAATGAAAACGACTGATGTCAGTATGCGTTGCGTACGTGGGTCAAGTGTGCACGCTAGCTTTCCCACGTTGCGTCGCGTACGTGGCGTACGTGGGCATAGTCTGTTTCTACCTTTATTCATTTGCCACTCACACCACATAGCCTTATTACAGTGGACATGTTTTGGTATTCCTTTGGGTGGAACACCTGGAGAAACACAAACCTTCTTTCTTTTGACGTTTGTGAACAGAAGCCATGTCTCATCCCCAGTGACAAAATTCTTCAAAAATGGTGTTTGTTCGTTTCGCTGCAGTAACTCGGTGAAAATTCGAACGCGATCTGCTCCGTTGTTGTGGGAGAGCTCGTCGGTGACCCAACCAGCGATTTTCCATGCTTTGTAGGCGACGAACGACCGTGGATTGATTGGCATTGAAGACTTCATCCAGCATTCGTCTTGTTAGTCTCTCGTCTTCTTCCACAGCTGCCAGAAGATCCTGATCGTCGATTCGTCGAAATCTGACGGCCGACCTCTTCCTGGCTTATCCTCGAAGCTGATATCACCTGATTTGAATCGGGCAAATCACACGCTACACTGACTTTCGCTGATTGATCCTTGCCCAAAACGTTCGTTGAGATCGCGAAATGACTGTGCTGTTTTCCATCCTTTCTCGATGTGGTAGAGCATACTATGGCGAATATGGCTATGGTTTACGACACGCATTTTTTGAAACAAAGAGAAGATTATTTTCATACAAAAATAATGAACAAAACGCTACTTTTCACTGATGAATAACTCGCGGATATATACTCCGGATAATTATGCTGCGCATCACCCTAATAATATTGCACTTTTGTATAATATTTGCAGCGCTTTCCAAAGATTCCACCATTTACTCTCCTTCACAACATCATATATGTTTCTAGATACAAATATTCAAGCTCCGTTCGCAATGAGATACCAAGTATATTTGTAAAGTGAGCTCATTGCCTCCTGATCAGTATTTACATAATATAGTAATAATATACTTTTATGGAACGAATCTAATGGAATACATTAGTACCTGTATGCAAAAATACTTATGTATTAACACAAATATAATCGAATTACTTAGATAATTATGACGTTCTTGAGCTACGCATTAAATATTCAGAAATAGTTGAAATTTATCATATCCAGTATAACAATGCAGTCAATATTGTTTATTTTTTGTGTTGTGGTCATTTCAATGGTGAGTTTATGGGTTTTTCAATTGAAGCCTATATTATCCAAAACTTAATTCCATTCCAACACTTCATCTCACCTATCTTTTCAATTTTGGAGTGCCATCGGATAATAATTATTGTTAGAACAGACAGTTCTGGGATCCTTCGTGCTAAAGATTTTCCCATATTTGAGGAACATATTATTTTTAATTTAATGGTTCAGTATACCTACTCGATATTTTTTATACCGACTATCACTCCTGGAACATATTATTAGAAATTTGCTTTCAGAGGATATTTTTGTGAAACACCGGAAAATGATACCCTTATTATACTGCGGTGGCGGAAGAATTTGATAACTTGAACGGTTAGTTGGAAAATAATTATCACTAAATGGTTCCTTTCTGAGGTTTTCTGGAATTTTTGTCAGAAGTGATGTATAGAACAATTTGATCTAACAAACAGTAACGAAACAACATCAATGATAAAACAACTATTTTCTAAGGTTTCGTAGACTAAATCAGTTTCCTTCTTCAGACACCAAGCGAAAAATTTCTGAATTAATTTTTTGTTGGCAGTTATTCTGAAATTCGAAATTTGTCACAGTGACAGTCTTTGAAAACACATAACAAAGGGGTTTCGTTTACATAAAAGTTTCCAAGTCCAACTCCTTCTTCAACAAATTCAACCAAATGTTGCTCAATTCCGATTGAGCAATTTGCAAAATTGCATTCTCTATTCAACGAAATACAAGTTGATTCCTTAAGTATCCTTTTTCATGACATAAGATATGTATAAGTACCCATTGGTCAGTTGTTTCATTAGAACGTAACAATGGTAAGGTTGCAGAGTGGGTTCAAATAATTACTCATAATTATGATAACAACCGATGTGCTTAAAAGGTCTACTGAATTATGCGGAGACCAACATGAACAGTATACAGGGTATTGCACCAGTGGCCCATATCTCTATTTAGTAGTCTAGTCATCAAGTGCTTTTTAGGTCGAAATTTTTGAGTATTATCCGAAAATTATGATTGAGGTGTTATTCGATCCGAAATGGCATGTAGATAGTTTTGAGAAAATACTAAGGCCGCTCTCAAAAATTGCAATAGTTATAAACCCCTTCGGACTCTTAATGAATAAATAGTATTTAAACTTATTGAATATGGAAATATAAAATTGAACAAATTCTGGCGCCTACAGGATAGATCATTGAACAATAATCCGTGGTCCAAAATGCAAGTGCGATAATTGTTAAATTATTAATCTGAGAATGTTTTCCTTTCGTCGAGCCATTTTTCAAAGGTCTTAGAATAGATTACTGTTGGAAAAATTCTTAATTTTCATTTTGTTATTAGCAATTTACTTAAGTGAAAATTAATAAAGCTTCATTAAATATTGAAAAATCTCGGAACAGAGTGCTTATCAATTTGCCCAAATGTCTGTAATTTTCGAATTTTTGGCTGAAAATGGTCTTAAACGATTCGGTTCGACTCACTGATCAAGAATCCATGGTCAAAATCGACCATATATTATCAGATCAGTGAACAATAATCCATAGTCCAAAAATGTTTATCCTGGTTTTTCAATTAGTAATCCATTATTTAAGTAAGAATTTTTTGTAGCACGAACATTAACATTGCAAGTGCGATAATTGTTAAACTATTAATCTGAGAATTTTTTCGTTTCGTGGAGCTATTTTTCAAAGTCTTTAAATAGATTCCTGTACGAAAAATTTAAAAATTGTTAATCTTCGTTTTGTTATTAACAATTTACTTAACTGAAAAATTATAAAACATTGAATAAACTTTTCCTTATAATCATACTACTGATACGTTTTCTTATGATCAGAAGCTACTCAAAAATGATTTTTGATAATTTTTATCTCCTATTGTTTAAAAAATTGTTGTAAACAAATGTGTTTTTTATGAGCTAATTAAAAACAAATTTTGATAACATAATCCTTGATAATAATTATGATAAAAAAAAACCATTTCTTAAAACAAAATTTTTATTGCTGGAAAACGAATTGTTAAATGACAATTTCTTTTACCACTTGTTACGAAAATTAAGGAATCATTTTTTCTAAACCTTTATTTACCTTGGTTCTTGATATAAAAAAAATCGATCATTATTCAAATTTTCTTTCTTTATTTAATGAACAATTTGTTATTACAAATGCATTATCTCTTTGTATTTTTTTTCTATTTAAAAAAAAACATAAACAACCATGCATTATTTGAAAGAAAAAAAAAGTATTGAATTGAAAGTTGAATAAAAATATAAATAAATTTTTTTCCAAATAATAAATGGTTGTTTTCATTTTTTAAATATAAAAAGAAAAAAAATACAAAGATATGATTCATTTGTTTATAACAAATTGTTTATTAAATAAACAATGAAAATTTAAATAATAATTGATTTTTTTTTAATATCAAAGACCAAGATAAATGGAGAAAAAAAATGGTTCCTTAATTTTCGCAAACAGTGGTAAAAAAATATTTTATTTAGCAAATGTATTTTCAAGAAATAATTTTTTTTCTCAAGGAACGGTTTTTTTTATCATAATTATCATCAAGTATTATGCAATCAAAATAAATTTTTAAATTATCTCATAAACAACACACTTGTTTATAACAATTTTTTAAACAATAGGAGACAAAAATTATTAAAAATCATTTTTAAGTAGCTTCTGATCATAAGAAAATGGATTAATAGTAATATTATAAAAAAAAAGATTTTTTTCAATATTTAATGAAGCTTTTTTATTTTTCACTTAAGTAAATTGTGGATAACAAAACGAAAATTAAATTTTTTTTAATTTTTCCAACAGTAATATATTCTAAGACCTTTGCAAAATAGCTCGACGTAAGGAAAAATTTCTCAGATTGATCATTTAAGAATTATTGCACTAGCATTTTGGACCACAGATTATTGTTCACTGATCTATCCTGCAGGCGCCAGAATGTTTTCAATTTTATATTTCCATATTTAAGAAGTTTAAATACTATTTATTCATTAAGGGTCCGAAGGGGGCTAGGGTTGCGCGAGCTGGAGTACCCGTTTTCGGGCGTATTTCCAACCCTCTGGGAAAATTATAAATATTGATCCTACAGTTCTGGGAGAGGGGAATTTTTTAGGAAATTTCCTCCTCTTTTTGAAACTCCTTTTTGGCGCTCTAGTTCCTCGGAACTGAGTGCTTATCAATTTGCCCAAATGTCTGTAATTTTCGAATTTTTCGATGAAAATGGTCTTAAACGATTTGGTTCGACTCACTGATCAAGAATCCGTGGTCGAAATTCATTCTATCCGGCCGGTCCGGCCGTCTGGCCGTCCGGCCGGTCCGGCCGTCCGGCCGTAGGCACGATAACTCTCGAACGGAATGAGCTAGACAGTTGAAATTTTCAGAGTAGGTTTGGGGGATAAATATCTCGGCTAAGTTCGTTATTGGGCAAAATCGGACAGATGGTTTCGGAGTAACAAAAAAAAAATTTTTTTTTACAGAAAAAATTCCAAATTAAATTTTTTTTCAATAAGGAGTTTTACCATAAGAATCCATTCATATCATTTTTAACTCTAACAAACTAATACTTTCGGAGATATGATTTTTCAAAATTTCAATGATAGAATTATTCTGTGGCTATTCTATGAATTGTTATAACGTCAACTTTGACGTTGTCTCATTGTCATTCATTCCAGTAATTTGTTGGTTGATATTTTCATGCCGATGGTCAATCCATATGATGATGGGAATATGGTAATGGTAAGTTAATAACATTGTCATTCATTCCAGCAAACGTATAAATATGAGAATTATAATATATAATATCATAGTTTTTGTTGGTTGATATTTTCATGCCGATGGTCAATCCATATGATGATGGGAACGGTAATGGTAAGTTAATAATATTGAGTTAAGAATATCTCCACTAAAAACAAAACTGGAATTGAGGAATGAATATCTCGGATGAGTTCATTGTTGGGTAGAATTCGTCTATTGGTTTTGGATTGATAATTTTTGGCACTCTTGTTGAATTTAAATTCTTCTATGATGTTTGAATTCAATTTCTGCTAAGATGAAGTTCTAAATTTCAATAATGAAACGTACTTCTATGTTTTCATAGAATGCTATAATTATTCTATCTAAGCTTTATTATATGATCTGTGTTTATACTCGTACATTTCATCCTGTTCTATAAGAGAGAGTCAAATTCATTTCAGCTATTTTAATTTGGTTTCTTCCATGGTGCAGTTCTCAGTCTCAGATTGCTCATTTAATCTTGATAAAAAAACTATTACTTGAATTGAATTTCCTTTAGGATGCAGTTCTATTATATGAATACATTGATATAATTCCCAACTCTGAGAAACCAATACTTTCGGAGATATAATTTGTTTCTATAAGATAATTTTTTAAGCATTTATTTTAAACGACACTTTTTTTAAATTTGATTTCTTTCATGATGCATTTCTATCATAGGAATCCATTGATATAATTCCCAGCTCTGAGAAACCAATACTTTCGGAGATATAATTTGTCTGTTTGAACAAGAGCGCCAAAAAGCTCCTGTCCACAGGGCTTGAACCAATTTTTTAATTTGAATTATCTGGCGCAAAACGAAACCTCTATCTTTCTTTCACTTAATTGTTTATATTTATTGCAATTTTTGCTATTGGTCTTAGCATTTTCTCAAAAATTATCTACATACCATTCCAAATCGAATGACACCTCAATCATAATTTTCGGAGAACACGCAAAAATGTTGACCTGAAAGGCACTTGTTGACTAGACTATTAGGAAACAGATAGGAATCTATTTTAGCACAATAATACCTTATTGCTCCAGCTCGACAAAATAAAAATATTGTCGGTCGCATAGAGTGTTCAATTTTTCATCTGGGTGGGTCCCAACTTTCTGTTTTCAAATGGCAAACTATATTTTTTATTAATTTCTTGGTTTCCGAATAAAAATTAAAGTATTGGTTTCTCAGAGTTGGGAATGAAATCAATGGATTCTAATGATAGAACTGCATCATAAAAAATTAAGTTCAAAACGTAGGTCTATAAAACTCACCTCATATGTTCGATTTACATACATCAGTAAATTATAATTAGAGCATTCTATGAAATCATAAAATTACGATAAATTATTGAAAATATGAAAAATCATATCTCTGAAAGTATTAGTTTGTTAGAGTTGAGATTGATATCAATAGATTCCTATGATGTAATTGCATGTTGAAAAAAATTGAATTTGAAATTTGTAATGTAAAAATATTTTTTTTCGTTACTCCGAAACCACCCAGCTGATTTTGCCCAATAAGGAACTCAGTCAAAATATTTATTACCCCAACCTACTCTGAAAATTTCAACCGTCTAGCTCATTCCATTCGAGAGTTATCGTGTTAACGAATGGACGGCAGGCCGGACAGAATCGATTTTGACCAAGGATTCTTGATCAGTCAGTTGAACCAAAACGTTTAAGACCATTTTCAGCCAAAAATTCGAAACTTACAGACATTTTGGCAAATTGTTAAGCATTCTGCTCCGAGGAACAAGATCGCCAAAAAAAGCATGCCACATAGGTATTGTGAATAGAAACTTGCACATTCCTCCTTATTTCAAATAAAATACGCTGTACATTATCGATCCATAAGAAGCTCCAACAAAGGTTCTACAAAATTTCATCAAGTATTTCCTATGGTTAAGTTCACTAGTTTTTCTTGAAACATCTCTTTTTTTCGTTAAATTGCAAATATTCATTTTTTTTTTAGCGAAATCCATTTGAGACGACTGCGATATAATACCAAATACGATAAGAGCATTCTGCTTTGGCGCGCTTGCTAATTACATTATTATGGATATATGATTATACTGACCCTCATAGATCCTTCTCAAGGATATCTCTAAGACGCCCCTCGAACCTTGTACGAGTTAGGAAAATCAGTGTTCTGGTCACTGTCTCCCTAGGCCACCTGAAACTCAGCATTGTTAATGTTCGACCCAACAGTGAATGGTGGCTACTACCGTCCGAATATAAAATGTCTTTTTGCGCGTATGTTCTGGGGAACATCGCGTTATCACTTTGTCCAAATGTCTGTAATTTTCGAATTTTTCGCCGAAAATGGTCTCAAACGATTGGGTTCGACTCCCTGATCAAGAATTCGAGGTCAAATTCGATTCTGTCCAGCCGGTCGTTGCCACGATAACTTGAGAACGGAAAGAGATAGCGACTTGAAATTTTCGGGGTAGGTGGCGCATCCAAACAGGACGGACAAGTTCGTAATGGGCATAATCGGCCCAATAGCTTCCGAGTAATAATTTTGTCTACAACCAAAACTAATCCGATCGAATTGAAACTTGGTGAGTAGTTGTAGGATATAAACCGTTAAGCACGTTTGTCAAATTTTGTGAACATCGTATCGCTCAAAAATTTTTAAAAAATTATTAAAAAATAATATTTACGTCGCGATAACCAAAGAACGGAAAGAGATAGCGAATTGAAATTTTCAGGTTAGGTTGATAATCTGAATGCACCATTCGAGTTTATTTATAGGCATAATCGGCGAAACGGTTTTGGAGTTATACCTATCTGAAATTTTGTTGTTATTTCCTCAATAACTCGAAAAATATGAAACCGATCCAATTCAAACATGGGTATTACTTGTAGAATAGCAATGCAAAAATTCTTGCGAAATTTTGTGAGGATCTTATAACGAGAAATTTTTAAAAAAATCATAGAAAATTATTGAAAAAAATTCTATATATCAGAAATTATTAGTCCGATATCGCTGAAACTTTGCGAGAGCCTTCAGAACCTAACTGTACTATCAATTTCCAAGTTTGAACATGGTCGGATCTATATTGTTGGAGATCCGAGCAGCTTAGTGTGAGTTCAGTAGCTGGATAGGTGATCGTTGCCTCGACAACTCTCGAACGAAAGGAGATAGGGACTTGTAATTTCCAGGATAGGTTGCACATCTAAATGGGAGAATTAAGTTCGCTGGTGGCCATAATCAGCCGAACGGTTTCGGAGTTATACCAATCAGGAATATTATTTCCTCGATAACTAAAAAAATATATACTCGATCGAATTGAAGCTTGGTAACTAGTTGTAGAATATCGACGTGAAGACGTGTGTCTTCACGTGTGAGGATTGTACCACTAGAAAATTTCTTAAAAATTACGAAAAAATATTATGTATCTCATGATTCCTTGAGAACGGAAAGAAATAGGGACTTGCAGTTTTCAGGGTAGATTGCGCATCTGAATACGACATGTAAGTTCGTTAACTAGTATAATCGACAAAATGGTTTTGGAGTTATATCAATCTGAAATTTGGTTGTTATTTCCTCAATAACTCAAAAAATAGAAATCCGATACAATTCAAAAATGGTTATTAGTGGTAGAATGCCAACGCGAAAATTCCTGCAAAATTTCGTGAGGATCGTACCACCAGAGAATTTTTGAATAATCGTAGAAAAAAAATTGGTTCAAGCACTGACGTGAAGTCAGAAGCTTTTGCGCGTATGTTCTCTTGTCCATTCTCCTTCATTGGACACTCTTAATCGAATTTACCATGGTGAATTCTATTTTCTGTTCTCCTGTACTGGACACTTCGAATTTACCATGGTAAATTCGATTAAGAGTGTACAATACAGGAGAACAGACAATAGAATTCACCATGGTAAATTCGATTAAGAGTGTCCAATAAAGAAGAAGGGACAATAGAACATACGCGCAAAAGCTCCTGACTTCACTAAAAAAATTTACTTCAAGCACTGACGTGAAGTCAGGAGCTTTTGCGCGTATGTTCTATTGTCCCTTTTTCTTTATTGGACACTCTTAATCGAATTTACCATGGTGAATTCTATCGTCTGTTCTCCTGTATTGGACACTCTTAATCGAATTTACCATGGTAAATTCGAAGTGCCCAGTACAGGAGAACAGAAAATAGAATTCACCATGGCGAATTCGATTAAGTGTGTCCAATAAAGGAGAATGGTCAAGAGAACATACGCGCGAAAGCTTCTGACTTCACGTCAGTGCTTGAACCAATTTTTGGCCACGGGAATGAGCTCAGGACCACGGTTCCGAGTCAAACGCTGTGCATCTACAAATCTAGAAGCACTCAACTTCAAATTCAAATTAATCAACGTGAACAAGCTCGCCAAAGAGTTTTTTATATTACTTATACCTAAAAATTATTCTTCTTGAATATAACAAAGTATAATACGGAAAATTTAAACGATATTAGGTATTTCGTACTGTGAATGTAATCATAGCAATCAAGAGGAAAATTCATTGAGAATTTTCAGAAACTAGCTGCCAAAATTCAAAATCCAACACCATTATATTTATACATCAATAAGCAACAACTAAAAATCACACGTTCCGCCATAACTACTCTTGTTCATTTACTCCTTTAATCACCACGAACATACATAAAATCTCATTCAGTTCGATTACCCAAAATGTTCGTTCTGTGCAAGTGCAACAAACCTACCGTCAAAAGGACCTTCTACAGGCTCTACGACTTAAGAATCTGTGATACTCGAATTCTTACGGTTTGTGACATCACGATTTCACTGACGTGAAGTCAGTAGTTTTTGCGCGCATGTTCTGTGGTCAATTCTCCTGTATTGGACACACTTAATTTACCATGGTAAATTCGATTGTATTCACTGTATTGTATTCGACTCTTTTGAACACCCTCAATTGAATTTACCATGGTAAATTCGATTAAGTTTGTTCAATACAGGAGAATGGTCCATAGTACATGTGCGCAAAATCTCCTGACTTCACGTCAGTGCTAGAACCAATTTTTTTTTCGTAATTTTTTCAACATTTTTTAGGGGTACAGTTCTCACCAAATTTTACACACGTCTTTATTTCGATATTCTACAAATAGTTACCAAGCTTCAATTCGATCTAGTCTATATTTTTTGAGTTATTAAATAATATTCCAGGTAGGTATAACTCGGAAACCGTTCGACCGATTATGCCCTAAAACGAATTTAACTCACCCATTAGGATGCGCAACCTACCCTCAAAATTGAAGTCCCTATCTCCTTTCGTTCGAAAGTTATCCAGGCTGGGTCACCCCCATCCAGTTAATGAGCTCACACAAGGCTGCTCGGATCTATAACAATATAGATCCGATCGTGTTCAAACTTGAAACTTGGAAGTAGAGTTAGGTTCTGAAGGCTCTCGCAAAATTTCAACGATGTCGGACGAATAGTTTCTGACATATAGAATTTTTTTCAATGATTTTTTAAAACTTTTCTGGTGATACGATAATCATGAAATTTCGCAAGAATTTTTGCATTGGCATTCTACAACTGATAATCATGTTTGAATTAGATTGGTTTAGTATTTTTCGAGTTACACAGTAAATATCAATCAAATTTCAGAAGGGTATAACTCCAAAACCGTTTGGCTGATTATGGCAATACACAAACTCAAATATTGCATTCAGAAACCTATCCTGAAAATTTAAAATTGCTATCTTTTTCCGTTCTCAGGTTGTCAAGATAACCTGAGAACGAAATAATATGTTTGAATAATTTTTTTTTTATTTTCTATTGATGCGATTCTCACAAAATTTCACGAGTGTCCTAATGTTTGCATTCTACAACTACTCACCAAGTTTTAGTTCGATCGGATTCGTATTGGTTGAAAGCAAAATTATTACTCGGAAACCATTGGGCCGACTATGCCCATTAACGAACATTTCCGTCGTATTGGGACTCGTCACCTACCCTGAAAGTCGCTATCTCTTTCTGTTCTCAAGTTATCGTGGCAACGGACGGCCGGACAGAATCAAATTTGCCTTCGAATTCTTCTTCAGATAGTCGAACTCAATCGTTTGAGACCATTTTCGGCAAAAAATTCGAGATTTATAGACATTTCGGCAAAATGATGTCCCCCAGAACATGCGCGGAAAAATGGCCAAAAGTGGCAATATTCATCTTAAATATGTGGACATCCCAAAAACACACAATTTCCACTAAAACAATAGCCCCTGTATATACGCTAATTCCATATTCAGTTCGACTAAGTAGCCAAAGCTTGACGGTAATATCTAAATTTGGCTAGACGAAACCACCCATAACGTCATGGACGATTTCTTTATGCTGGACGCCTTTTCTCCAAATGTAATTTAATACCAGCACCCACAGACCGGTAGACATAATCCACTCCTAATCTAACACATACAAATTCAAAACAGCAACTTCTCCTATGTGCATGCGCAGTCTAACCGTGGCCAAAACCCTCTCAACATCACACACCTCACACCAAACTTCCACCGGCGGTTCAGGAGATACTACCTCCTATCACAGCATGCGCGGCTTCTCTCAAGGGGATTCTATGAGGAGATATTCCGAATCCAAACCTTGCTTCTCTCAGGTAAAAACTTCAGCACTCATATAACTTTTCGTCTGCCCATGCTCAGATCGGAAAATGCTCAGAAGGGCAGCCTTCATCTTAAATTTGGTCCTTGACTCAAATTTGTCCAGCGTTAGTCCACTTATCCAATCACCGCTCTACCTACTCAAATTCCATTCAATTCGAATGCTGTAGCCACTTAATCGAATCTTGACGATAACAACCGAACAATGCCGGATGGAGCCAAATGTATAAAATAAAATTGAGAAAAACCACTGCCGCTGAGGATATCGAACCGGTACGGTTTGTACGTGAAGGACCAAGGTATGGCTACTCCACCTCAGTAACAACGTTATTTCCCCGAAATATAATATTTAATTTTATTTTAATTTTATCCTTTCAATTTCTTTGAGAGTAACAGGAGGTAATTTTTTCTTTCAAGGCCGCAAGTGCAACGAGTGTTCCACCACCTCCACCACCTGCTCCTCCTATTGCAGGGCCAAAGCTTCCACCACCCCCACCACCTGAACCTTCTATTGCTGGGCCGAAGCTACCTCCAGCCCCACCATCTCCACCTCATCCTCCTCTATCACACATTATAGGTGCGGTTGCCCCACCACCTACAGTTGGCCGGCCTCAACCTCCACCCATAGGATCTCCACCACCCAGTGAAAGCTTACCATCAATTCGTCCAGAACCATCACCACCGCCACCGCCACAAGCTCGGCAAGCAGCACAACAGGCAACACAATTTTCTGGTTTTGGAAGCTCACGTGTACCAACTTTGGCATCTAATCAGCCGATTGGACTTTCGTAAATCCAATACGAAATGATCCATACCTGAATATGTTTATGTTAATGATGACTTATGATTAATAATATATTATATTTGAGAACAAGTGTATTTATTTAAACAAAATCCTGCTTCTATTTTTGAGATTTCTGACATTTGAAAACCATGTGCTTTGCTGTTTCCTTTGCCGATCCACAGACCCTGCATATATTGTCTGCTGAATTCCTCATGCGGTACAAGCAGTATTTGTACCGGCAGTGCCCTCTCAGCAGTTCCACCATTAACCGAAACTCAGCTCGTGGCAGCTGCAGGAGTTTTCTCCTATAAGATTGTAAGAAATGCACGAACCTTTTTGCCTGTGCAAGTCCTAGAGTATTTCTTCAAAGAGCTTGTGGAAATGGCCTTCAAGATAACTCATGCTGGACTAGTACCCTTCCTACCACTATAGTGTAGCGGTTCAAGAAAGGGAGCTAAATAGCCTCTAGCTAGTTGCTTTGTGGTATTCTGGCATTCCTAGTACAGTACGGAACCCTGAATGTGTGATTCCAGATGCCCCAGAGTGGCCTAGATATCCGTTTTAATGTAGATTTACGCCTCCTTGACGTTCCTTTTCAGCTAGTGTATCTGCCTGTAAGATGCACTAACGGGGAGTCAAGCGCTAGTTAGCGCTGCTCTACAGTCGGATACTATATTATTATATCCTCTTTATCCGGTAGTGGCATTCCGTTATGCATTCCTTTATGGCGAAGGTTTCAGGCGGAATACCGAGAGACAGGAGCTAGGTATGGCTAATTGGATTGAGGGACCATATACACCGGTCCCGACCCGTCCATCCTCGGATTCGAGCCAACGAAACACCGCAGACCCTATACGGAAAACGTCAACCCATTTATCGCGACTAGGAAAAGTCGCGTTGGAGTTTTTCTGAAAGGCATGTCTCAGAACGCGAAGATGCCCTGTGTAGTCACCAGGTTTCAGCTTTCGCTCTCTCGCCATCAATGAATTATAAAGTAATGAATATGTCCCGATTTATTCCAAGTTTTCATTTCACTTTAAACTTGCAAACTACTGATCGTAAAACATTGTGATTAATTTGATTCAAATACCTTGACAACTTTCCGAGATATGTGCAAGCGCTAGCTGAGGTTTTAAAAATAATTTATGACAATTCTATCCCCTTCATGCACATGAGCAGACGAGAAGTGATTTAACTGCAGGAGTTTTCGTCAGAGAGGATTGGGGTTTTGAACCAATGGTGTTGCAGTATCAGATTTTTGTGTGAGGTATGTGATTTTGAGAGGAATTTCAGCAAAGAGTAGATTACGCATGCACAGAGGAGAAGTGGCTCTTTTCGAGTTGTATGGCTTATGCTATAATTGGTTTACGTCTAGTGGTCATGCATTTGGTGCTGAGCCGATATTGTGAGGTTTTAAAACAAAATTTATGGAAATTTTGTGCAGATTGGCCAATTTATAGATAACTATATTCGGAAGATCTATTTTAAATTAAATTCGAATTTGAAGAATAGGCGTAAGCACTTGCGTTCCCAACGGGGTCCCAAAACTAATAGCCAGAATGTATTAATAGCCAGAATTGTCAAAGAAACTTGAAAAAAATATAAAAAGTTTTGACGTGAAGTCAGTACTCTTTGGCGCGTCTGTTCACATTGGCTTATTTGAATTTAATTATGAGTGTTTCAAGCTCAGTGGATAGACTGAGCCGGAGATCTACTCAGAGTGTAGTGGACATCATTAAATGTCGGGTCAAAAATTAACAGTGCTGTGTTAAGGCTGGCGCAAGGATAGAATAACAAATTCGACAAAGAACACAACTGACTTTCCTGAGTCGCACAAGCTCCTAGGAGGATCTATCCTAAGAGATCTCCTCAGGTCAGTATAATTATAATCATATCATAGCATGCGCGCAAATGCATATTGAATTCAGTATTTATTTATTTATTTTATTTATTTATTTATTTCAAGTTTGAGATACCAACAGGTGAAACCCATACAAGCATCCACTAATAACAACAATAATTATAGATATTTCGGTAATCTAAGAGGTACAGGAGTAAACTAAATTGTATTAATTATAACATTATGAATTGAAGATATGTCTTACAGCTATTTTGAAAGAATTGAATGTCATGGAGAATATATCCAAATTATTACAATATTTTTGGAAGAGTAACACATTCTGGTGATAGGAGAATTTTTTCCCAAATTCGTGTTGTTACTAGGACTAGTCAGTAATTGTCTATTTCTAGTATATCTTCGAGGAACATGATAAAAAATCATAGACACTAAATTAGCAGAATCGTAACAATTTTTTATGATCTTGTACACAAAGAGTAAATCCGCAATTATCCGTCGTTGTTCGAGAAGCTGTATATTATAAAGAGAACGAATTTCACTGACGCCAAAAGTTACATAAACCTTTGTAATTTTGGAGTGGAGAAACCGTATAAATCCATTCTGAAGTATTTCTAAACGTAATTTATAAACATTATAATGTGGGTTCCATACTACACTGGCGAAATTTAGTTTGTTGTGAACAAAAGCATAATAAAAAGATTTGTTGGCTGCCTCACTATGAAAGTCCTTGCATGTTCTACAAAAAAATCCCAAAGCTCTATTGCAAGCATTAATTAGGTACTCAAAATGTGGGTTGAAGGTCATTTTTGTATCGAAGTAGACACCAGGATCCCTGATTCGATCCGTTCTTTTGACTGTACTATCGTCCAGTAAATATTGGATATCTATAGGGACAATGTTTTTACTGAAAGATATACTCGCACATTTACTGACGTTGAGTTTCATTTTGTTACGGTTACAAAATTCAGTGAACCTATTTAGATCTTCCTGAATCTTTGAGCAGTCCCTAACTGTCAACACTTTTCTGAATGTCTTCAAGTCGTCGGCATATAACAATATCTGTGTATGTTTGAAACAGCTGTCTAGATCATTAATAAACACTGAAAACAACAAAGGACCCAGGTGTGAACCCTGAGGGACTCCTGAGGTTACCACGAAAGAGGCAGACCTATACCCATGTATGTTCACAAGTTGACTACGATTATTAAGTTGACTACGATTATTAAGATATGACGAGAGCCATCTGAGGAGATTTCCCTGTACACCAATTCCAGAAAGTTTCGACATAAGGAGGTTGTGATTGACTTTATCGAACGCCTTGCTGAAATCAGCATACAGTGAATCAACCTGCGCTCGATCGTCTAAGGCATTCGAGATGTATTCAGAATATATAACCAAGTTTGTTTCAATCCCTCGTTTGGAGAAAAATCTGTGTTGGCATTCTAAGATCGATGATTTAAGACTATGAAACATAATATCATAAATGATGCTTTCAAATACTTCGCCTAATATGGATAGTTTGGAGATACCGCGATAATTATTCACTGAGTTTCTAGAGCCGGAATTTTTGTATACTGGAACCAAAAGAGCAGCTTTCCAGGCATCTGGAAAGGTACCAACCAGACTGCATGGATTTATTGAAAATAACACAGAGTGGGTAACACAAACTGGGAGCACAGTATTTAACAAAATATGAGGAATAGCCATCTATTCCGTCTCCCTTGTTTACATCTAAAGAGCTCATTTTAGCAAGTATCATTTCTGGAGTGAATTTTATTGAGTTCAATAGATTAATTGTGCTGGATTGTGGAGAAAAATGATGATGGGGCTCATATACGCTTCGAAAATAGATAGCAAATAAATCACATATTTGTTTGCCGTTTTCAGCGGATGTGTCATTGTAAGATATTTTATTAGGAATACTAACTTCATTTTTGCAACAATTTATATATCTCCAGAATCTTTTAGGATATGTTTTAATTTCATTTTGAATATTGTTTGTGTACATTTTGTAGTCATTAGATATAAGATTTTTAATTCTACGTCTCAGAAGTTTGAATTCTTCATAATAATATTGAATATCATATTTTTTCCACTTTTTGTGCATCTGATTTTTTGTTTATAAATTTTATTGTATCGATAAAAAAGTATACAGGAAATTTTTTATTTTTTATGGTTACATTTGGGACATGCAGAATGGTACCTTCCTGTAAAATTCTGTAAAATACAGAAATTCCTTGATCAACTGATAAATTAGAGAGCCGCTCGTCCCAGTTATAATTTAGAAAAAAACTGCTGAGCTCGTTATAGTTACCTTTTCTTAAATTATAAAAATTTAGATCTGTTTTGTCAAGAACTTTGACACTGAGACAACTAATGTAAAACTCAATGGGTGGATGATACGAATCAGGATATACTAAGGGAATGTCACTCCTTTCTAATTTCGATAAGTGAATTTTAGTGCAAAAACCTAAATCTGATATTCTATCATCTACGTTTTTGGCGCTCTAGTTCCTCGGAACTGAGTGCTTATCAATTTGCCCAAATGTCTGTAATTTTGGAATATTTCGATGAAAATGGTCTTAAACGATTTGGTTCGACTCACTGATCAAGAATCCGTGGTCGGAATTCATTCTGTCCGGCCGGTCCGGCCGGCCGGCTGGCCGGCCGGCTTTCCGTAAGCACGATAACTCTCGAACGGAATGAGCTAGAGAGTTGAAATTTTCAGAGTAGGTTTGGGGGATGAATATCTCGGCTAAGTTCGTTATTGGGCAAAATCGGACAGATGGTTTCGGAGTAACAAAAAAAAAATTTATTTTTACGAAACAAATTCCAAATCAAATTTTTTTTAATAAGCAGTTTCATCATAAGAATCCATTCATATCATTTTCAACTCTAACAAGCTAATACTTTCGGAGATATGATTTTTTTAAATTTCAATGTAAATCGTATTTCACAGATTGATATAATTATTATTCTATGTATGAATTCTCATAATGTCAACATGACAGAAAGGAATATTGTAACTTCAAAAATATTGGGGTTGAAATACTCGTATTTTAGCGATGCAACGGGGACCTCACCCGAAAATGTTTGAAAATATTACGTAAATATTGAAAGCATAATTCTGTAGTTTGGTGAACGTAGATCAGGAAATTTTGATCGATTACAAGGTGATTTATAATTACTTATCTAATAAACTATTATTTGAATTGAATTTCCTTTATGATGCAGTGATATCATATGAATACATTGATATAATTCCCAACTCTGAGAAACCAATACCAGATATAATTTGTCTGTTTGAACTAGAGCGCCAGAAAGCTCCTGTCCACAGGGCTTGAACCCATTTCTTATATCATTGTGCTGTGAAAATTCACCAAACGGTAAGAGATCGATCAATGATGAGTTAGAGTAATCAGTGTTTGTTGGAACAAAAAAAGTTTCACATTCACTGGAAATCCAACTAATGTATGGAAAGTTGAAATCACCAAGTATGAAAGAAAAAGGCTAATAAAGCATTGACGTGGGGTCAATAGGCTTTCGTGCGAGTGCTATATACATGATTATGATTATACTGACCCTCCTAGGTCTTTCCCAAGGAGATCCATTAGCTAAGAACCTCCTAGGAGCTTATACGACAGAGGAGAGTCAGTTGTGTTCTTTGTCGACTTTGATATTCTATACTTACGCCAGCCTTGACACAGCATTGTTAATTTTTGACCCGAAATTGAATGATGTCCACTACCCTCTGAGTAGATCTTCGGCTCGTCCTATCCACTGAGATTGAAACAACAGAGTGCCAATCAATTCTTCCAAATATCTGTAATTTTCGAATATTTGGCCGAGAATGGTCTTAAACGATTAGTTTCGACTCACTGATCAAGAATCCGAGGTCAGAATTGATTCTGTCCGGCCGGCCGTCAGCACGATTACACTCGAATGCAATGGGGTAGAGAGTTGAAATTTTCAGGGTAGCTTTGTAGTCCAAATGTCCAGCAAATTCGGCAAAATCCACCAAGTGGTTTCAGAATTATAGCCATTTGAAATTTTGTTTTACAATACCTCGAAAAAAACTAATCCGATCGTATCAAGGCGCGGTAATTAGTTGAATAATACTGACGCGAAGACTTATGCAAAATTTTGTGAGGATCGCATGGCTGCAAAATTTAAAAAAAATATTTAAAAAAAATTCTGTATCTCAGAAACTATTCGTCACATATCGTTGAAATTCTACGGGAGCCTTCAAAACTTTATTATACAGTAGAGTTCTATATTTGAGCTCGATCGGATCTATATTGGTGAAGATATTTCCAAAATTTCGATATATTACAAAGATCGGAGTGAACTGGTCCACTGGTTTTATATTCAACCAAACAAATTATTAACAGTTTTTGATGTTTGAAAGAACATAAGTAATCATGACGTGTTTGCGTAGATGATTATTCTTAGTGTTCTGTGTTGTCATATTTCATAGCGTTCTATGTTCGAGTTCATGTAATTCTCTGAAATGATAGGGACAGGTTGTCAGGCACTCAGATTCACCAGTTTGAAAATGATGAGAAATAAATAAGACTTGGTAATAGGATTAGGAACCAGTTTCCCAAGTTCCACACAAAGATTGCAAAATGGTTAGATATTCAAAAACATTTTTCCCATGCGAAAGAAGAAATATGTATATCAAAGTGAAAATATCCGAAGGAAACTTCAACGATTTGATGAATGCAAGTATTTGCTCGGAAGGAGGTCATTTAAGCAGGTTTTTTACTTTAATTGGTATCTTTTCAAGGGTTTCACAAGGCTTTGATAGCACTTAACTGCCAAATCAGCGTTATTCCGATTCCCAGTTCATTATGTGATCTGATGAGTTTTGTGAGATTTTCCGTATCATTATAGATATTTTTCAGAGTTTGGGGGAGAAAACCCAGAAATGAACCATTTAATAATGAATATATCTCCCAAAGTATCCTTTAATAATATACCACAGTGATTCCGTTCACTTGGAGAAGGAAACTTCCAACTGTGAGATCACTCTTTCTGAACAGAGATATGCAGACCTAATATTCTGTTTGCGCATAGCAATATTGCTAAGAAAAAGATATTGCTTCCACGGCAAGATTCGAAATAAAGCTATTCTGATCATCGATTTTGAGCAATATGATCTGTCATTTTTAGAAACATGCTATCTCAGCAACTTCATAATAGTACTCTATAAGAAGATAACAAGATTTTGAATATGGCAGCGAAACACTTTTTTCTTCCAAGAATTCTAAAATATTGAAAATAGGTACCTACGTCCTTCAATAAATATGGGTATACATAATCGTTTATATTTGTTAAAGGTACTTTAAAATACTTAACTTTAAAGAAATTTCCAAGACTTAGTACTGACACTAACAATCCCTTCTATTTGTAAACAGAAAAGTTCACAAACTATTCAGCCTTAATGATAATATACAGCCTTAATGATATATATATATATATATATAATTAATTCTCCAGGTAATTGGGGTTTTTCAGAGTTCAAACAAAGGTCCTCAGTTCAGTGTACCATTTATTAAATTGTTGAGCTTTCGCAGAATATCACCTGCATCATCAGAACATCTACAAAATACAAAAGTCACTAACATTCAAACATGGCCGCCAACGACACAACAGAAAAAATGTCTTTATTATCCAAACTATGAAGCTACACATTACAAATCCAAAAATAAAACAACCATCTGTACCTACTCAAATACAGATTCATTGGTTGATCTTTCACTGAGCTGTCCACTCAAGAAAACAAAATTACACACATTTTTTCCACATATACTCACATCAATGTTGGTTTGTCAAAAAAAAAGTTGTAAAAAAGGGTCAAATAACGGTTTCCCACGGAATCCTCTCATCGATGTTGAATAGACTCAAGACTGGAATCCCTCCAAGAGAAATATCTACACGTTTATATTTCCTACAGTCTTATTTTCCACGATTTTATCTAGATTATTCTGTACTGCCAATAAATGTCGGCATTCTTGTATTAAATTCTCTGTCAACGACCCGATCATGGGGTGGAAACTCTCTCACTAAAGTCTGGGCAGAGTAATATAGTTCGCGTGGTGCCCGTGAAATTTTGTAGATGTCTCTTCCTCCGCGTTTTGTGGGTCACGTGATGGTTTTTAACAGCTGTTCTGTTCGCTGCCGACTTGTTTCAATTTTCATTTTCAATTCATTTTCAATTTGGAGATTGCTTGTTGTTGAAAGTATAAAGTGTTTTGTTTTGCGTAGTTTTGGTTTTGTTTTTAAAGATGGTTAGCTGTATAGTGAAAGACAGGAAAGACTGTTTGAACAGGAGTAGGTTGCACAGGCTTCCTAAAGATGATGAGGTAAGTTCGTTTTTATGTATTTTTAATACTTTATTGCGTACAGCATGAAAACTGTTTCAAACGACTCAAGGACTTACAAGACACTTTGAATGTGTTTCATCAAAAAGATAGTTACCAAAGGGCCAGAAAATACCCACTAAAAGCACTTATACAAACACTAACAGAACAAAATACGAATAGAAAATGGAACATCCATATTTAATCTCTTTTGTTTCCTTGCATATGATTGTTTAAGGCTGAAGGATCTTATTTGTATACATGTATGAGCAATGAAGTACTTAATTGTGATTAATTTATTGATACTTTGATATATCCAAAAAACTTTTATGTCATCATTTTCAGGTTTGGAAAATATGGCTGGAAAGAATAGGACGCCTTGATGCTGACTAGGGCTGCAATTTTAGTGTACGGACATCATCGAATTTGTTTCAGTCATTTTGATCCATCCAACATTGTAATAAATATTAAGAAGCAATTCATTGTACGACCTGTTGCCTTTCCTACTCGAGGCTTGACGATGGATGTTGAAGTACAAGGTAAATGAATTTTTTCCATTTTATTGTTCATATCTTGAATGATTATAGTTGCAGGAGCTTGCACACTACCTCATTAGAATGTGTAGATTCAAAAACTTGTTTTCTCGACCTATCTGAAATACTTACTAACCATGCTTTCTTGTAAAATTAAAGCAATTCATTGATATTTGAATTTCTTTTAATAGATCCAGATTATATTATCGGAAATGGTTCCACACCAGTGCAAGCAGGACCTTCATGTTCATGTAAGATTTCCATTTATTGATACTATTTCATTTAAAGTTATAAATTTCAATGTGATATGTTAATATTATGCATGATATAAAATGCTTGATGATTTTTCTTATTTGAATATCTATTCCTAGATGTCCAAGATGTGCTTGAGGTAGAATATGAGTCTGAAGTTGAACCTGTAATTCCTGCTACCCCAAATAACTTATTTTATTTACTAATCTTAAATGATTTTTGATTATATAAAATTGAATTGTTATAATTTTCTCTTCAGGAAAAACCAGAAGGACACGATTCTCTAAGGTATCGCCAGACGCTAGGGAATACTACAAAATTGCCACTGATCTGCACGTAAAGTGGGAAGGATTGCTGAAAAGAATAAAGGCCTGAAATTTGTAGTGAAAGAGCTACAGAATGCTTGCCATTCTCATGAACCGCTCAGCCACTCGATGAACACACCAACCTTTAATTTTCTCTTGTCTCAAATAAGGTGTGAAAACCTGAAACCCAGAGGAAGGTGCTGTACTTTAGATGAGAAAATTCTCTTTTTGACATCATTTAAAAATAGCCCTAAGGGATACAAACTACTCAGCAACATTTTTGCGGTTCCATCCAGCAAAACTTTGTCAAAATTATTGCATTCAGTAAATTTCAGTACAGGTATCAATTCTAATATTATGGATTCAATACATAATATTAGAGTTGATTCAATATCTATATCTACTATATTTCATATTTGATTTTTTCCCAGAGGCTATGAAAATGTATAAATTTGTGACTGCATTTTCATGTACGAAATGTTTTCCACATTACTTTGTGTATAATGATATCCATTTTTCATATTATAATTCACATTTGGTTTTGTCCTTCTAAATGTATATTGGAAATATTGTGATAATTCATTAGCTCCTTTATATTCAAAGATAATGGATTATTTTAATGTATAATATATTTCCACATTTCGTTGTACTTGCGTAATGATATCCATTTTTGGCGCTCTTGTTTATACTTTATTTCACATTTGATTTTGTCCTTGTAAATGCATACTAAAAATTTTGCAATCATTTATTTGATAGCTTTTTCATATTCAAAGCTATAGATTAGAGAAGATTTCATGAAGAGAATATCTTCCACATTGCGTTGTACATAATATACTTACTGCTATCCATTTTTTATATTATATTTCACATTTAATTTTCTCTTTTCTTCTAAATGATTCGAGATGTATTTTTAATTTTTATATATATTATTTAATAATTCTTCTAATAATTAGTTCACATCAAATGAACAACTTCAATTCATGAATCTGAATAAATACTTTTATTAAAGAGTTTTGGGATTTCATTTATTTCCTTTCCATTAGAACTAAAACCATTGTTCCAAAAACATTGTCAAAAGCCAGGTGTTAGACGAATTATCGTCTATTTGGTGTTTGGCAGTGTTTTGGAACAATATGTTAAAATAGAATATAGGATATATAATGCGAGGTACATTTGAATTTCCCGCTCGGATGTATTTCTTGAGGTGCCCGCGACGTACCGCTAGTGTTCCACGAACCAAAATAAGGCGAGAGTGGCCCATCTATATATATCTCTTGTCTATGGACCCGATCTACCAGTCATAGCGGAAGTGATAATTAGAACCTTCCTTGATAGTTTGACAGATCATATAGGTTATGTCGCACCTCTGTGTTCCATTAAACGAGATCACAGAACGGCGACATTTCCCCCGTCAGTCACGGCCGACCGTGCCAAAGTCACAGAAACGGCCTCATGAATTCGAGCTGGGTGACCCGCTCCCACCTAACATAACACAAACATGAAAAATCCCATTCGTTCGACCTCACCACTAAGTTTCCGTTACTTCCATATTGTTGAAAAAAGCAAGAGTATTGATGTCATGATCAGTTTTGATGAGGTATGAATAGATGTTGCTCAAGTGGTTGATGTCTGACCTTCTGTTGACCGTCGTAGAATATTGTGAAATTCTTATCATCTCCAATATGAGTCTTGATCTCTCTCTATCACACTTGTCCAATATCGCCACATTCTCCAAGTTCCAGTCCATCTCGTGGCCTGTATCCATCACATGTTGGGAGAGAGCACATCTTGGCTTCCTCAACTTACAGTCACTTCTATGAGATGTTAGACGTCCTTTTAGATTTCTCCCTGTCTGTCCTATGTAGCACATGTTGCAATCTTTGCAATCCACCTTGTACACCACTCCTGTAGTCAGTTGTTTAGGAATTTTGTCCTTCAACCTCGAGAAGTTGCACGATGTCGATTTGATGGATTTCTGTACGATCTTTATGTTGTCTATACCTCTTAATATTACTGATAGTCTCTCGGTAAGATGGTCAATTTTTGGCAGGACTGCCCAGATCCAGTTCGGTCGTTCAGGTGTCATCTCCGCAGGCACCCGGGGAATCTCAAACGGTGTATTATACAGCAATCTACTTAGCAGCCTCCTGGGGTAAGAGTTCTTGGAAAGCATGTCAAATAGCCTCCTCACATTGTGATGGTACAGTGTCGGGTGACATATCCTTCGTACTCTGTCCTTCATCCCTAGTATGAAGTTTAATTTCACTTTATATTTATGGTTGGAGTGGAAATTCATGTACCTGCCCGAGCTGGACTCCTTCACATACCAGTCAAGCAACAACCTATTGTCTGTGTTTCTCATCACCAGGGTATCCAAAAAAGGCACCGCTCTCCTGCTTATATCCTCAACCTCCATTGTAAACTGTATGTGTTTGTTGGCATCATAGTTGTTGAACACCATCAATAATTCCTCCTTTTTATCCTTGGGAACACTACATACAATGTCATCAACAAACTTTTTAAGGAATGTTGGCTGAAAGGACAATCTCACCAGACTCTCAGTCACCAGATCATCCATGATGTACTGGGCTATGATTGGTGACACTGTGGATCCCATCGGTGTGCCAAACGTCTGCCTGTAGAACCTTCCACCATATGAAAAATAAGTGTTCTCAAATACAAACTTCAGCAGTTTCAGGAACTCTCCCAGGGATAGTGGGCAAAAGCTACATATGGAGCCCCAGTGACGGTTGACCGTGTCTACGGCCATTTGACACGAAATATTACTGAACAGGGAAACTGCATCTAAGCTCACCAATTCCTCCTCCGGTCGCAACTGCAAGTCATTGGCAAAGGAAGCAAACTCAAATGAATCCCTGATGTAAAATGGATTCTCTTTGATATATGCCTCTGTCAGGATGTTCGTGAGCCACTGTGCTATCTTGCCTGTAGGTGCACCAGTGGACGAAATAATTGGTCTGAGTGCCAGGGTTGGCTTATGCACTTTGGGTAATCCATAAAATGTAGGAAATACCGAATTGTATTGCATAAGTTTCCTCTTCATGTCTTCATCTATGGTGTTATCCTTACGCAGCTTCGTCACCATTTGGTTAGCCTTATGTTCTATGGTAGAGGTGGGATCTCCTGGAATTTCAATGTAGTATGTGTCATCCTGAAGTACATCATCCGCAAGTCGCTGGTACTCCTGCCTCTCCATTACCACACTAACATTTCCCTTGTCAGATCTCAACAGTAACAAGTTATCATTGTTTTTGAAGAAGGTCTTAGTTCTATCATATATCCCCCTCCCAGGTGGCCCCATCTGTTTCTGTTTGTGGACGTAGTTAGTGATTGCATTCGTTAATTGTGCTCTCAGGATATCCTGTTGCTCTGCTCTCTCCACTGACACTATCGCCTCGCAATCAGACAGCAACCTAGCAATCGAGAAATCAGGCCGTCAGAAATGAGGCCGTTTCTGTGACTTTGGCACGGTCGGCCGTGACTGACGGGGGAAATGTCGCCGTTCTGTGATCTCGTTTAATGGAACACAGAGGTGCGACATAACCTATATGATCTGTCAAACTATCAAGGAAGGTTCTAATTATCACTTCCGCTATGACTGGTAGATCGGGTCGTTGACAGAGAATTTAATACAAGAATGCCGACATTTATTGGCAGTACAGAATAATCTAGATAAAATCGTGGAAAATAAGACTGTAGGAAATATAAACGTGTAGATATTTCTCTTGGAGGGATTCCAGTCTTGAGTCTATTCAACATCGATGAGAGGATTCCGTGGGAAACCGTTATTTGACCCTTTTTTACAACTTTTTTTTTGACAAACCAACATTGATGTGAGTATATGTGGAAAAAATGTGTGTAATTTTGTTTTCTTGAGTGGACAGCTCAGTGAAAGATCAACCAATGAATCTGTATTTGAGTAGGTACAGATGGTTGTTTTATTTTTGGATTTGTAATGTGTAGCTTCATAGTTTGGATAATAAAGACATTTTGGTAATTGTTTAGAACTAAAAGAACTGTACTGGAGAAGTGAAAAAAATTGTACTTACCAAGTTTGGGCCCCAGATTACGAAAATGATAGCGAGAAGTCTGCAATTCCTTTAGTTTTTTCAAAAAAAAATTCCAAAGTTTCATTCAGGTAGGTGAGGTTATTCATAATTCTAGCCAGTTTTCCTCTATTTTCTCAATCAATAATCGTTGGAAATGATTTTATTATCAATTTCAGAGCGTTTCCTGCAAAATAAAGCCTTCATTTCGTCGAAATCGACGATTTTATACATTGTTTATTTTCGCTACGACAGCCATTTTAATTCAACTTACGGTAGGCAACCGTCGCGACTGGTGCAACGTTGCCAATATCTCAAATCGAATGGCCAGTAACTTACAAATAGTTAGTGGATGGGATTGGGAGAACCCATTTTCGTTTACTTTTCCAACTGTGGTAGATGACCAATCCATTTCTGATGCTAAATCTTCCTGCTTTGTCTCAATAAGCCAATATGCAACAAACCTACATATTTCCGCAATTGACTTTGGAGTGCCAGAAAAAAATTAATTATTTTTTATGTATTTAACGAAGCCACATTTCTGCCGTTTCCGTCGATTCGGAACGGCGATAGTATTATTGCACATAAATTTGGAAAATGCAGGATAATATGTGCAAGGTGTGTTGCATTTTGGGCAATTCATTTCATTCATACAATCAATCACACCATGCTCTTTCAAAAAATCTTTCAAACGATCTTCATCTCTCAACACATAAATAAAATCTGTATGAGAGAGAAGACACCCCGTGCACACCAATTTAATTTAATATTAAAACAACTCACCTGTTCTAAACACTGTTCTAAATGAAATGAAAATGAAGTATGGCAAGTGTAAGCTAGAGTTTATATAGCAAATTCATTCTTGCCATGTGTTTCTCCAAAAAAGGGGCGCGAAATGATGATACCCTTAATACGTCATTATCTCGAAACAATATTCGAACTAATCAACGTAAATTTAACTACAAGTATGAGACATTGGCAACGTTGCACCAGTCGCGAAGGTTGCCTACCGTAAGTTGAATTAAAATGGCTGCCGTAACGAAAATAAACAATGTATAAAATCGTCGATTTCGACGAAATGAAGGCTTTATTTTGCAGGAAACGCTCAGAAATTGATAATAAAATCATTTCCAACGATTATTGATTGAGAAAATAGAGGAAAACTGGCTAGAATTATGAATAACCTCACCTACCTGAATGAAACTTTGGAATTTTTTTTTGAAAAAACTAAAGGAATTGCAGACTTCTCGCTATCATTTTCGTAATCTGGGGCCCAAACTTGGTAAGTACAATTTTTTTCACTTCTCCACTACGGTTCTTTTAGTTCTAAACAATTACCGACATTTTTTCTGTTGTGTCGTTGGCGGCCATGTTTGAATGTTAGTGACTTTTGTATTTTGTAGATGTTCTGATGATGCAGGTGATATTCTGCGAAAGCTCAACAATTTAATAAATGGTACACTGAACTGAGGACCTTTGTTTGAACTCTGAAAAACCCCAATTACCTGGAGAATTAATTATCAACTGATCAGAGATGACTTCCACTCAACTTAGTATATATATATATATATATATATATATTTGATTCAGGGTATTTGACTCACTTAGCTTTGGATTTATTTTATTAGAGCATTAGTAAAGAGACTCTTTGTTCTATGCCAAGCTTTCGCAATGGATTTATTGCTTCTTCAGGGCTTCTACAATACAACACATAAAGTTAAAAACACGTATACATCTAATTTATAAAACTAGTCCTTACCGAAATTGAGGTTACTACTATAAATGGTATCAGAACAAAAAAGGTCTAACATTCATCTTATTTCAAATATGTGGAAATCTTAAGGTCTAAATTATCTAAATTTTCAATTATTTTAAGCTGTAACACAATGACAGTCAACGAAGTTTGAAGGTTAAGTTTTAGTTTTTCTTCTTTTTCCCTGGGGACGTCTCTCATTATTGGTCCACCGGTCCGTCGTAGGTCAGTTCGGTACTTTTTTTGATTTTCTCTATCAGGTTTGAATAAATGTTGCTTAATCCTTGTGTATCTGTTTTCTTATTTATTTCTGCTTCATGTCTCTTTATTTGTATCATTTCTTGAATTGTTCTCTTCTCATAGTTTTTTTCTTTTTTTATACACAAGAGTGATATTAAAACGGGAAAGGACAGATGTGCATTAGCTAGCCATGCAAATACACTAAATCATACAATAGACTTTGAAAACGTGGAAATACTAAAAAAAGAAAAAAACTATGAGAAGAGAACAATTCAAGAAATGATACAAATAAAGAGACATGAAGCAGAAATAAATAAGAAAACAGATACACAAGGATTAAGCAACATTTATTCAAACCTGATAGAGAAAATCAAAAAAAGTACCGAACTGACCTACGACGGACCGGTGGACCAATAATGAGAGACGTCCCCAGGGAAAAAGAAGAAAAACTAAAACTTAACCTTCAAACTTCGTTGACTGTCATTGTGTTACAGCTTAAAATAATTGAAAATTTAGATAATTTAGACCTTAAGATTTCCACATATTTGAAATAAGATGAATGTTAGACCTTTTTTGTTCTGATACCATTTATAGTAGTAACCTCAATTTCGGTAAGGACTAGTTTTATAAATTAGATGTATACGTGTTTTTAACTTTATGTGTTGTATTGTAGAAGCCCTGAAGAAGCAATAAATCCATTGCGAAAGCTTGGCATAGAACAAAGAGTCTCTTTACTAATGCTCTAATAAAATAAATCCAAAGCTAAGTGAGTCAAATACCCTGAATCAAATATATATAAAAATATTCTGACTCTGACCCAAGAAAACACTATATATATATATATATATATAAATATCTATTTAAGGTAACAGTCGTACTATGAATATGTGAATTGGATAAGGGAATTCGACTGATGACTAGGATATTAATTTTGCTCTTTATTCCATACCAAGCTTTCGGAATTTTTTAATTCCTTCTTCAGGGTCACTACAATTTACACAATTATAAGACCCATAAAATTTTACAAAACAAAATAATTGATGTGCACTGGCCGTGCACTCAATAGAAGAGGGCCACAGAATTGATTTTGATAGTGCAGAAGTACTATGCACACAAAGAAAATATAACAAGAGGCTGATACTGGAAATGATAAATATAAAAAGTCAAACTAATCCAATAAATAAAAAAACCGACATACAAAATCTAAGCAATGTATACACTTATTTGTTAACGTATCCAAACCGTGAAAGAGTGGAATTCTACGATGGGCCACTGGATGAGTGAAAGAAAGAGGGAACAAACCCAGATCAACACCATTCTGTGATGGTGACATACTGCGATAGCACCATTCTGTGGTATGATATAAAAAAGAAATTCTAAATAATTTAGGTTAAATGCATGCGGACTTTTTCAAAGAGACGATTTTGATTAACATCATTCTATTTTATTTGCGACAAATTACTTGATGATTTACTTTGGTCAATGTGGAACATCATATTAGGAAAATAACCTCAAATTCTGTGAGTAATTATTTTGTTTTGTAAAATTTTATGTGTCTTATAATTGTGTAAATTGTAGTGACCCTGAAGAAGGAATTAAAAAATTCCGAAAGCTTGGTATGGAATAAAGAGCAAAATTAATATCCTAGTCATCAGTCAAATTCCCCTATCCAATTCACATATATATATATATATATATATATATATATATATATATATATATATATATATATATATATATATATATATATATATATATATATATATATATATATATATATATATATATATATATTTATAGCCCTCCTGTAATTCTGCGTCCATACATTATGTTTTTTACATGTAATTCTGCGTCCACCGCATTGCTGCGTCTGTATACGGACGCAGAAATGCAAGTCAATGCTAAACGCTTTATTATAACGTCCTCGTTCGTTTCATTGTAATACGGCGATGACGTCCCAATGGCGGTATCGTGTACTTTTTTTGAATACCGTAGTTCGTGTTGTCTCCACTCGTGGCGCTGCAGTCGGGAAGTGTATATTCGAAATGTATATTACTATTACACCATCCCGACATTCATGCGGCAATAAAACCGGCAACACTGTTCCGTATATCGATAACCATCAAACCGATATTTCTGCGTCCTTCAATGATTTCCAGATGTGAGTTGTTTACGTTTTTCATGTTGAAGCAGTATTCGAAGCTTCAAGGTCACAAAAATTCGACTTCCTACGATTCAGGTACCTTAGCATTTATAATGGAGCCTAATGATAATTTCAAATTCTCACATAACGTAGCTTCAGTACACTTTAAGATCGAATAATTATTTTCAGATTCATCATGTTATATTCTGAATCATCAAACAACATTTATTATGTTGAGGATTTTTATAAATAAGTTAGCTTAATTGTGAAAAATTCACGGGAATACTTGTTTCAACATGACTGAATAAATTAAAACCAAGCAAAATTGATAATCATGAATTGCCATCTACACGCTTTGTAGTTGCAGGATCTTGTTCTTCAAAATTGCCAAGGCGATTTCGGGAAAAATTGAAATAACAAGTTCTCAGTTTTAAAATCTTTATCAAATCAGGTTTAAACAAGAAATTGAAAATAGATATAATTTTTATAGAATAATCTTCTGCTGTGTAGAAAGATGGTTAAGCACCTAAACTGTATACGCTTTTGAAGTGTGGAAAGATGAATCGTCTTTCGAAAAATATTTTGCCGGATAGAAGACATCGTGTTTTTGTTGATGATGATAATAATTATAACTTTAGAATTTCGAATAATGAACCCCATCCCTCAAGGATCTGTTTTAGCACTCCTTCATTTCATACTCTTATGTGAATAACTCTTAGTTATTCTTCCGTTCCGGTACTTTACTAGAACCTCTTTCAACTCAATACTAACACTCCACTGAATCAGAATTTATATTTCCACTAATATGCAGTTTTTCATACATAAATAATGTGTGGTTAGAAACGAGGGCATTTTCATAAGTAGCTCGATTCGAACATAAAATAAATATTAGGAATAATGAATTTCATTTCAACGAAATTTAAATTATGGCTATGCATTATAGACACTTTGAAATCAACCGTTTTTTAACTAATTGAAAAAGTTGCATAACTAAGAGTGATGTTTGAAAGTGAAACTAATTGTAAATTCCATTTTTGGCATTCATAAAATATAGGGTGCCATTTAAAAAAAATCATATCTGTTATTGAAATAGTATAACCTTAAGTTAAAAAGTTAAAGTCGAATTAAAAGTCACCAACTGCTAAACAGAAAATTTTTATGCAATCTTATTCAAATAATTAGTCATTCTGCTGATTCGGTCTTTTGCTAGAGAATAATAATATTACGAATAATAAGCAATGCATTATATTATTATTGATTATTGCTATTCATTATCAACTCTCTGCAATCAAGTACTTCTCAGAACAACAGAATAATCCATCTAAAATTAGTCCAAGGAAACTAAGTATCTTAACACAAAGGGAAGACGTTACATTTAATTATTGTGCTATCACAAGATTAAAATATCATATTACAATTTGTTCAACCAAATTTTTTTTTAGGTCACATCTTATTCTATTAATTCATCTATTCGATATAATTAAGGCAACGAACACGCAGAAGAAATTCCTATCGAAAATTCCCGTACTCAATATGTTTTCTTCCTTATCAAGAGGGGCGAAAATCCGTTGAATGTAACATCTGTGTGGGTCAGGTCTGCGTTCACATCGAATGGAATGTCAAGGCCAATCAGTCTATTCCTTCATAAAAAAAACCCTCATACATTTGGCAACACAGCCTGTGCAGCAATGTCCGAATGGTTGACGTGTATATAAAACGAATGACGCAGAAATGATCGAAATATCGGCAAATAAATATACGGACGCAGAAACTACGGTATTTTTTAAGGACGCAAGGTTCATTGTACCGTTGACAAGAAAATTTTCTCCCCCAGTTTTCAAGTATATTGAGATCTGAGACTCGCAAAATGATCGTGAGGTGTATACGGAGATAGTCTACCAAACATACGTCGATATACACTTCGATTTCAAGGGGACGCAAAGATGTCAGTATCATGTAATGACGCTGAAATGATGTCGGGATATATATATATATATATATATATATATATATATATATATATGTATGTCTATGCGGAAGTGCCTGGACAAAATCTTTCAGGATTATTAATATACGAAACAGAGAGTACCTGGACAGTTTTTCAGGAGACACTGGTATGTCTATACGGAAGTACCTGGACAAAATCTTTCATGATTTTTAATATACCAAACAGAGAGTAGCTGGACAGTATTCCATGAGATACTGTATCTGGTCTTCATGTTTTCTGGAGCAGTATAAGAAAAGAGTTATTGTATTGTACATTCCTGGAGAAACTCCCAGTTCATTCGCCAATTAATAATAATAGTCAAATTTAAGCGAAACACCAAAACAGAGTGGTTAAGATCAATCCCTTTGTATCATAATATATCAGCTAAAATTGAAAAATTGGTCTTCACCATTCTATTTTGGTTACTCGCTTAAATATGACTAAAGTAAAACAAATGTTTCACGATTTACAGGAATTACAGGTTATATTTGTGTTTGAGTCCTCATGCTGCGGTTTCAACCAATAATTTAGAGTTCTTAAAACTAAAATTGATACCATAGTAACATTGATAAATAGATGGTGTCAGATAGTTTACA
This sequence comes from Halyzia sedecimguttata, assembly GCA_937662695.2. Taxonomy (NCBI): domain Eukaryota; kingdom Metazoa; phylum Arthropoda; class Insecta; order Coleoptera; family Coccinellidae; genus Halyzia; species Halyzia sedecimguttata. The sequence goes on from OW569415.2 coordinate 16,472,798, forward strand.
GACAATTTACCATAAATACATAACAGATATCTATTACATATTTATAAAGTGGTTTCCATCGCAAAGTTATGAAAAATTTTAAATTCGCTATCCGGCATTGACACAACAATCGTTGAAAACCTTAGACTATAGAAAAACATGTTGACATTTCACAATGAAGCACCAATATTGGTTATCAATATCGGCCCAATATAGTTTCTGTGTATTGACCCAATATAGTTTCTCTACATTGGCCCAATAACAACATGTTGACATTTTACAATGAAGCACCAATATTGGTTATCAATATCGGCCCAATATAGTTTCTATGTATTAGCCCAATATAGTTTTTCTACATTGGCCCAATAACAACATGTTGACATTTTACAATGAAGCACCAATATTGGTTATCAATATCGGCCCAATATAGTTTCTGTGTATTGGCCCAATATAGTTTCTCTACATTGGCCCAATAATAACATGTTGACATTTTACAATGAAACACCAATAATGGTTATCAATATCGGCCCAATATATTTTATATGTATTGACCCAATATATTTTATCTACATTGGGCCAATAACAACATGTTGACATTTTACAATGAAGCACCAATATTGTATATTGATATTGGCCCAATATAGTTTCTCTACATTGGGCCCATAACAAAATGTTGACATTTTACTATGAAACACTAATAATGGTTATCAATATCAGCCCAATATATTTTATATGTATTGACCCAATATATTTTATCTACATTGAGCCAATAACAACATGTTGACATTTTACAATGAAGCACCAATATTGTATATTGATATTGGCCCAATATAGTTTCTCTACATTGGGCCCATAACAAAATGTTGACATTTTACAATGAGGCACCAATATTGGTTATCAATATCGGCCCAATATGGCTTCTATATATTGACATAATATAGCTTCTCTGCATTGGGCCAATAACAACATGTTGACATTTTACAATGAAGCACCAATATTGGATATAAATATTGGCCCAAAATAGTTTCTATATATTGACCAAATATAGTTTCGCTATATTGGACCAATAACAAAATGTTGACATTTTACAATGAAGTGCCAATATTTGATATCAATATCAGCAACATTTTGTTATTGGGCCAATGTAGAGGAACTATATTGGACCAATACATGAAACCTATATTGGGCTGATATTGATATCCAATATTGATGTTTCATTGTAAAATATCAACAATTTTTTATTGGCCCAATATAGAGAAACTATATTTGGCCAATATATAGAAACGTTATTGGGCCAATATTGATATCCAATATTGGTGCTTCATTGTAAAATGTCAACATGTTGTGATTGGCCCAATGTAGAGAAACAATATCGGACCAATACATGTACCATATTGGCCCAATATTGGACCACTATCGGTGTGCTACCTGGGAGGTTACTTGGGATGTGCTATCATTTCTTTCCATTTTAGTACAGTTTTGAAGTATAGTAATAAAACACTGAACTAAAACAATGACAAATATCCTGTGTTTCTTACGCAGAAGCAAATCACAAAATAATTAATTTTTATTTTATAGATATTTTCAGAGTTTGGGAGAGAAAACCCAGAAAAAAACCGTTGGATAATGAGTATACCTCCCACAGTATCCTTTAATGATTACTTAAAACAATGACATGGAAGAGCAGATGTAGCTGTGTGAATCATCCCGTTTCTTGTTATGTATATGACGAATACACTTGTAAAGAAAGCAGAAAACTGTTTCTGACCTTGTGAAGAGAGGTTATCTTGGACATATATTTTGGCATTAATTTTGGAAATCAGGATAAATCTTGGGTTCGTCAATATTAAAGGCATACATAGAAACACAATACACACAATTGGGCGAACCCTGATCTAGATTCTACAAGAAGACCGTACGGCATTCTTCCTGAACTCCTCAAAGATGATACAGGAACGTCGTCTGATGAAGTTCAAAGATCTGAATGAGCCAGTAAATTTGAAGCAGATATAACAACTCCACAGTTTTTCAATAAAAAAATCGAGAAAAGCTCTGACGTGAAGTCAGGAGCTTTTGCGCGTATGTTCTATAATCTACTCAAGTCTCACACAACCTCTAGAAATACTGGATGAATTTGAATGTGAATGAAGGCAGCCTTGAATACACATCATACACACCCCCCTAACAGAGAAAATATAAGCCAAGAAGCAATTTCAGTTTTATCATGATCTACAAGGGCGTATTAAGAATAGAAAATGAAGCCTGCGATAAACCGCTTCATTCAAGAATTGATCTTGATATATATCTTAAAGATCCCTTCAGCATTAATTGGCCCGTTTATGAAGATCTTCTCTCACAAGCATTGTAAAAGACAATAGACCTGATCTTCATCTTCTGAAAGAACATTTTAAAACAGTTACTAAGACCAATTTGAGGTCTTCGCAACGTTCTTAAAACCTTGTGAAACCAAATTTCAAGAGAATCATAAAACCTTCAGTTTTATTGAACCTTTCTGATAAAGATAAAGTAAGACCACACAATCTTGAGGAATATCTTCTGAAGAATGAATTCGCATTATATGATCCTAAATATTTCTTGAATAAGAAATAATAATATTAAATATGTATATGTATGAAGTTATAATATAACCTTTAATTTCATTAGTGTTTCAATCTGAGAACTAATTCTCATTCCATCAGTCATATTAAAATGTGGAACTACTTATGTATCGACTGATACATCTTGAAATAAAGCTGTCTTCAAATATTTCAATCAATTAAAATTTAATAAATAATTCAGAAAAAAACCTGAATGCAAAATGTCGTTAATGACAAGATTTCGTTTCAATTAAATTACAAAGTAAAATGAAAATCAAGCTGTTCCATAAATGAAAATATCCCTATAATATTCCAAAAATCAAATGTTTGTGTTGACCGCTCATAAGATGTCCGAGATGCGTTTTCATTGAAGATATGGCATATTGCGATAAAACATATCATACTAATTTAAAATCTTCATAAAGGAAATTGGTTTCCATGTATCATTTTAAATAACTCTCAGCTTTTCTTGAGAACAAAAGCTCCTAGGAAAAGCAATTTGCATAACACTACTGTATTGATTTTAAATAATGTAATGGGAATTCAATGATAATTCAGGAAAACTGTGTGATCAAATAGATCCATTGGAGATGGATCAATTTATCAGCATCTTCAGATCTTTTGTTTACTGTTTACTTTTGAAGGTTGACAAGTAGTACATTCATCTTTCGCTGTTTGAGGGTTATAAAATTTGGTTTGGTTATCTTGCTAATTATCTTCTGATTCTTACGATACAGTGGAAAGGGATGTGGCAAATTTATCAGTATTAGTATTTATGGAGGACATTCATAGAATTCACCACATCTAGCCATCAATTCTTGAAAGTAATACATTTTTTCAACATCTTAATTATGCTGGATGAACATTTCAGAATTGGCATTAGATTATGACTGGATTCAGAAATATACATGTGAACTATGATTTGTATAAGCTGTTTCGATTCTGATGAACTATTTTTCCGGAAAGTTTATCACGGACTGATATTCTGTTGTGTGATTAACCTCGTTTTTATGGATAAATTCCAAGAAAAATGCATGTTTTAAATCTCCCGCTCGATACCTTATTTGCTGATTCTATGGCATAGAAATTAGATAATATTCTCACAGATACTATTTATTAATTTTCTACTTGAATATTCGCCCCCTTGTAGTAGATTATTGTTGAGTTCCAAAACTTCTGGTCAGTACTGGGTACAAGGGCGTAGCCAGGGGGGAGGGAGTTGGGGGTTCAACCCCCCCACCACCCTGAAATGTTATTTTTTCTCTTAAAAAAAAATTTTTGATGCAGAAAGTGACCCTTACCCCCCCAAACCCCCCCCCCCCCCCCCCGAAACTAATTCCTATTTGCACGCTGGCATTCTACTGGTTATATCACAACTTGAATTAAATCGGATTAGTACTTTTTGAGTAGGGTAAATAACGAAAAATTTTAGATGGTTATAACTCCGAAACCGCTGGACTGATTATGCCGAACTGAATTGTCAGCTTCAGATGAGCAACCCTCCCCTGAAAATTGTCGCTGAAAAAGACGCCGCCACTAACCATTTGGAAGATCTCGTGGTACTGGTCATGCATACAAATGTTGAACTCGTCCAATATATCTACAACTAGATCCGGTCATGTTCAAACTTGAAACCTCACTATAAATTAGATTCTGAAGCCTCGTGCAGAATTTCTGTAATATTCGTCGAATAGTTTCTGAGATACATAAGTTTTATCAAATTTTTACACGCTAGTTCCGCGAGGAACAGCGTGCCATCATTTCGCCACAAGGTCTGTATTTTTGGAATTTTTTACGAAAATGGTCTTAAACGATTGGGCTCGACTCACTGATGAATAATCCGGGGTCAAACTCGATTCTGTCCGTTAGTAAGCACGATAACTCTCGAATGGATCGAGTTGAAATTATCAGGGCAGGTTTGGAGTTAAATATCTCAGTTGAGTTTGTTAATGGGCAACATCCAGCAAGTGGTTGGGGAATTATGGCCCTTTTTTCTTAAATCGTTTTTAATGAATGGAACTGATCGCTTAATCTATCTGAAATTTGGCAGCAAATTGCAGAATTACGGCCTTTATTCGCTGATTGATCAGATTGAAAATTTTTTTTTCGCTATAACTCGAAAAATACTGATTTGGCTGTATCGAAACTCGGTAGTTTAACGCCGACGCAAACACTTTTTCGGAATTTCGTGAGGACCGAACGACTAAAATAATTTAAAAAATGGAATTTTTTTGGGGAATAGTGTTCAAAACGTGTTCCTTGGGCTATTTTGAAAAGAATGCCATTTTCATTATGCGCATGAGCAGACGAGAAGTGATAACTACCGGATTTATCGTCTGAGAGGAATGGGGTTTTGAGGTGGAGGATTCTATTCATCCATAGAATCACCTTGTGAATGTCTGCGCATGCGTGGATTGAAGATCCGATATCTTCTTTACCACTGGTGTTGGAGAATCGGTGTTTTGTGTAAAGTATGTGATTCTGGAAGGAATGTTAGCCACGAGCGGATTGCGCATGCACAGAAGAGTACTGTTTTTGGGTTGTATGGGTTATGTTGGCAGTGGGGATGAATATACTCGTTCAAAATTTACTGATATTGATTTCAACCATTACAAATCGGATCGAATTGTAGCTTGGTGAGTAGTTGAGGAATACAGGTAAGAGAGGTATGTGCAATTTTGTGAAGAACTTATCACCAAAAAATTCTGAAAAATTGAGAAAAGCACTGACGTGATGTCAGATGCTTTTACGCGTATATTTTATTGTCTATTCACCTCTTAGGAACTTCTGAGAGATCTCCTTGGGTAAAGCCTAGGAAGGTCAGTAAAATCATAATGATGTCTATAGCTAGCGTGCCAAAGCAGATTGACCTCATTTTAATGTGACTTCACTTCTTTCATGGTGAAGTCAATCTGCATTAGTGCGCTAGCTATAGATATGATTATGATTTTACTGACCCTCTCATGTCTTTCCCAAGGAGATCTCCCAGAAGTTCCTAGGAGCTTGTGCGACTAAGTAGGTAGAGTCAGTTATGTTCTGTGTTGTCTTTGGTACTGTATCCTTACGACAGCTCCACCCGCTTAGCATGAAGCACAACAATTCGAATTTGTCAACGGGAACTAGCGCGCAACAGAGTTCTGACTTCACGTCAGTGCTTTTTTAAATTTTTCATCTGTACGATTGACGCCAAATTTGTACATCGGCGCTTTGAAACTAGTAACCAAGTTTCAATTTGATCGGACCAACAGTTTTCGAGTTATTGAAAAAACAAAATTTCACATTTGCATATCTCTGAAATCGATTATCGTTGAGCCGATTATGCCTGTTAACGAACTTGTCCGTCATATTCGGATTCGCAACCTACCCTGAAAATGTCAAGTATTACCTTCGTCCGTTCGAATGTTATCGTGGCAACGGCCTGCCCGACGGCCGGCCAGACAGAATCAAATTTGACATCAGATTCTTCATCAGGAAGTCGTTTGAAACCATTTTAAGCAAAAAATTAGAAAATTACAGACATTTGGGCAAAATGATTATGCGATGTTCCCCAGAACATAAGAGCAATAATATGAACCAAGTATCAAACAAAAGGGACTATACCCATGTCTAATTTCTTTATATAATTATTCAATGAACATAACTCAGTCATTGACACATTTTCAGGTACATTGTTACCGGATAAATTGCCTAGTTGTACAAGTTGCCTAGTTATGCAAGATTTTCAACAAGCATTACATAATTATCTGTATGTTCTTACAATGGGAGGCATAATATTATGAAGTCTTATACATCTCGGATGAAATTTACTGTTAAATTGGAGACACTGTGCGAGACATGTTCCCAAAAAAAATTAAATGTCTTGGGAAAATTTATCATACATTCAGTACGAAATTCCTATATACAAAGGCATATAAAATGATGAATGAGTTAGATGCCTAGATATCAACTAAATATTTACTTTAACAGAAATACCAAATAGGGAAGTTTCCAAATATCAACAGTTTTGATAATGTCCATTAGATCAAAGCAAGAAGAAAACTATTCCGAAATCAACCGATGCTCTGTGATCCGATTCTGTGTTTACGCGCTTTCCCGCTTTCTATTCTAATTTAACGAGTAACGGCTTCTGTTTCGGAGTAAAGGAATCCCCGGTAGATTAGAAGCTTGAACTGCTTCACTGCTTGTTACAGTTGTAAGTTGAAACTTTTGTGAATTGTGAGTGTCCACAGCCAGATTTTGCAAATGATGTTCTACCTGGTGAAATACCTCGAAGATGGGATTCTTCAAGTGGTACCGAAAGTCCTACAACGAGGGTCCACAACGCGAGCGAAGTATTATGGAAAATATTATGATGCTCAAATCATCGCAAAAAATACCTCCTGTCATGTGTTGCAAAATATACTTCTAAATATTGAGTTACATCTACCAATAGTGATTCTTGAAAGAATGGATTATATGACTAATGCACATTATGAAGATAAAGGTAAGAAACATTTTTCATCTTTTTCACATAGCCCCTTAATTTGGGGTGTATTTGGATCTATCCAGTTACAAGGGCCTACTAGGAACCATCTGGCCTCATAAGTTCTCTAACTAGTTCGGCTCAATTTTTGTGTCAGGTCTCCTCGGTAGACCTAGGAGGATCAGTTGTCAGTACGATCATATCAATTTCAAAATTTTCATAAATGCATAAATCAACTTCTTCATTCAATTTTAGATCCCGAGTCCCAGATTTGTGACTTTACTGGAATTCTCACAGAACCTATGACTCTACCAAAATATGAGAAATTTTATATAAACGATAACTCAGGAATTGAGATACTTCAAGATACAGTATACGATAAGACGTTGACTATGTATAATGAAGAAAAAGGTAAGGACCAAATGAATGACCAATATTGAGGTGATTTAGAGTTTAACCATATGTATAAGTACATGCTTAACATCGTCTTCCATATCGACCCTTGATGTGGGGTGTATTTGGATCCATCCAGTCACAAGGGCCTACTAGAAACCAACTGGCCTCATAAGTTCTCTAACTAGTTCAGCTCAATTTTTGTGTCAGGTCTCCTCGGTAGACCTAGGAGTATCAGTTGCCAGTACGATCATATCAATTTCAATATTTTTATAAATGCATAAATCAAGTTTTTCATTCAATTTTAGATCCGGAGCCCCAGATTTGTGATTCTACTGGAATTCTCACAGAACCTATGAATCTACCAAAATATGAGAAATTTTATATAAAAAATAACTCAGGAATTGAGATACTTCAAGATACAGTATACGATAAGAAGTTGACTATGTATAATGAAGAAAAAGGTAGGGACCAAATGAATGACCAATATTGAGGTAATTTAGAGTTTAACCATATGTATAAGTACATGCTTAACATCGTCTTTCCCATCGACCCTTGATTTGGGGTGTATTTGGATCTATCCAGTTAGAAGGGCCTACTGGGAACCATCTGGCCTCATAAGTTCTCTAACTAATTCAGCTCAATTTTTGTGTCAGGTCTCCTCGGTAGACCTAGGAGGATCAGTTGTCAGTATGATCATATCAATTTCAAAATTTTCATAAATGCATAAATCAACTTCTTCATTCAATTTTAGATCCCGAGTCCCAGATTTGTGACTTTACTGGAATTCTCACAGAACCTATGAATCTACCAAAATATGAGAAATTTTATATAAATGATAACTCAGGAATTGAGATACTTCCAGATACAGTATATGATAAGAAGTTAACGATGTATAATGAAGAAAAAGGTAAGGACCAAATGAATGACCAATATTGAGGTGATTTAGAGTTTAACCATATGTATAAGTACATGCTTAACATCGTCTTCCCAATCGACCCTTGATTTGGGGTGTATATAGATCTATCAAGATCTGTGATACAAGGGATATGCCATTGTATGGCACACCATCAGGTTTAAAAGGATCTCTAACCAGTCAATCTGTAAATTTTCATCTCAGAAAACTCCACCTATTTCCCATTAGCAAATATTTTTTCAACTCTATATACATTCATTCATTTTGATATAATTGAGGTATTTTAATTCTATACTAGTTTTATTTTATATCAGAAAATGGACATATTTAAATGACCTCATAACCTATCACGATCAAAGGATTATGTATGCAGATTTGTTTCATTTGCAGATCCTGAATTCAATATGAGTGTTTCTCCAGGTATCCTGGTAGAAGCTTTGACTCATCCTATAATTATACAAGAAGATGGGAAAATCAACATGTTTTATCATTCAGGAAGTGAGATATCTCAAGATACAATGTACGAGTCAACAGGTAATCCACTAAATGTATATTTACAGAGATTCCAAACCAAACCAATTTGAGTAGCTTTTCTGCTTCATTTAAAATTGCATTTTGAGTTGCTCATTATAGCATTCTATTGATAATTAATATTGAGCTTTTCCATACTCGACCAGGGTCGATAATTTTTGAAACCGAATTAAATTATAGTAGAATGAAACCCATTGTAAAAGGAAGAGAATATAACAAAAATTAGAGGAAAAATAATTTACGGGCGATCTGAGGTCGGGAAGGGGAAGAGGGCGAGTTTTTAAGGGTAAAAAAGGGTTTATCTCGATTTCCGGCAAAACTACAAGTCCTATGGGGAAAAGTTGAATGGCAAAGTTGTAGGTAATAAAAAGATCTACAACTTTTGTTTTCACACTTTTTTCACATAACCTCAAAATTTATGTGAAAAATTCAAATAACCACGTTTTGGTTTTTAATTTTTATCTTTTACAAAAAAAAATATTTTTTCACCAAATTTAGTAAAAACTTACCTTTTCATGTCCCAAATACACTGTAATTTTTTGGATTTGAAATATTTCTGTTTTCACCTTAATTTGACTCAATATCGAAAAAGTATCCTAATTTTCAATTAAAAATTCTCACGTCATAATATCTGCTTTTTTAAAAAAGTAGGTGGCCTTTCTATTCGTTAAAATCTCTACTTTCTGATGTTCTAAAAAAAAATGTACATTATCATGGTAAATTCTCCCAGAAAATGCTACGAAGTACCAGGCAGTAAGGCGCAGACCCTCATAGCCCCTTCCTCACTTCTCTATGAAATAACTTTTGATGGGCTAAAATTTTCCGTAGGTCACTCAGGTATACAAGTTATCTCAAAAGACCAATAAATAGGCATCTACACATATAATTTAGAGACAACTTTCTCAAAATATTGTGGATATGTTATTAAATATTAACTTTATTAACTTAGCATTTTCCAAGAAAATTTACCATAGTAATGTATATTTTTTTACACCATCAGAAAGTAGAGACTCCAATGAACAAAAAACCCACGTACTTTTTTAAAAAAGCAGATATTTTGACGTGAGAATTTTTGATTGAAAATTTGGGTGCTTTTTCGATATTAAGTCAAATTAAGGTGAAAACAAAAATATTTCAAATCCAAAAAATTATAGTGTATTTGGGACATGAAAAAGTAAGTTTTCACCGGTGAAAAAATATTTTTTTTTTTTAAAGATAAAAATTAAAAACCAAAAACGTGGTTATTTGAATTTTTCACATAAATTTTGAGGTTATGTGAAAAAAGTGTGCAAACAAAAGTTGTAGATCTTTTTGTTGCCTACAACTTTGCCATTCAACTTTTCCCCATAGGACTTGTAGTTTTGCCGGAAATTGAGATAAACCGTTTTTTACCCTTAAAAACTCGTCCTCTTCCCCTTCCCGACCTCAGATCACCCGTAAATTATTTTTCCTATAATTTTTGTTATATTCTCTTCCTTTTCCAAAGGGTTTCAATCTATTATAATTTTTGTTCACTTTTTATCATTTTTAAAGGCTTCGACCCTGGTCTATACTAGATGCCTCTAATTTAAAACAGGGTTTTTATAATTTCCTTTGCCTGATTTTCTGCACCTAGTCATACAATGAAGTAGAGATGTTTTTTCATCGATCAAATTCAATATTTCAATACAAAAACTAAAGAAATAAATTTTCAAAAAAATAATGAAAATACAGGTACTTGTTGCTTAGAAATATTATAGATAGGAAATATAAATTGAAATTATTTCACAATTCCGTATTCAGGTACTCATGTGAAAAATAATGAACTCATCTATACAGTAGGAAGCAGCCCATCTATTATCATTCAAAGCAATGAAATATTAGTGGCCAAAAATACACCAAATCTTCAAATAACTTGTGAAGGTGTGCAGGAATCTTCCCAGCTGGTTTCAAAAAGTATGATTTCACCTTTTATGGAAAATGAGTCTAAATGTGGAATTCTGAATGATAGAGATACCATTCAGAATAATAAAAGTGATGATGTGAGTATAGCCGAATTTTGAAAATATATTCGATCTGACATCACAATTTCAATGTTTGCCGAAGTGAATATTGTGAAGTGAAATAACCCCTTTTCCGATTTTGACAGTTTTCAATGGTAGCTATCAATTTATTCTGCGTTTCTGTGATTCGAAGTATACCAGATCTTGCTTTCGAGCCGGCTCCGGTGGTGCAGTGGGGATAAAGACCTGCTGTGGTGCCGGGGTCGCGGGTTCGAATCCCGCTCAGGGCATAGATGACGTGTTGGGTTGTGTGAATGTCCAAAAAATAATATGAAAGAGTTTGCGAGATAAGGATTATAACTGTGTAGATGGCCTACAGTTGCCTAGCACATAAAAAGAAAAAAAAAATCTTGCTTTCAATATTTACGGAGTATATTTTCAAAACATTTCGTGTGTGACGTCACCGTTTCAACGCTAAAATAGGAATAGGAAAATAAAACATATAGTAAATATTTTCGAAAAACGGTGACGCCAAATTTCGGCTCATTTTTTCTTTGAATATATGAATAGAAAATAATGGATTTTTGAACAAATGATTATATTGAACTGATATTAATTTGATTTCTATATTTTTGATAGGAACAAAATAACAAGAAGACTACTCAAAAAAAACACTGCTGTTTTTACTGCCAGAAGGTGCTTTTTAAAATATATCGCCATTATACTACAGTTCACAAAACTGAGAAAGAAGTAAGGGATATTCTTGTCCTTCCTGTAAAATCTGGCCATCGAAAACTCTTACTGGATAATCTACGTAAAAAGGGGGACTACTTTTTCAATACCACATTGAAAAATGAGGATCAGTGTGAAATATTATGTAGAGACACATTACAAAATGGTCGAGAAACAATGAGAACTAAAAATGTGCCATGTCCACGATGTCTAGGATATTATAGTAAGCTAAGCATAAGGCATCACGTAAAAAAATGTTTTCCAACAAGGACCTGTAAAAAAAGATTGAATATACAAGCTGAATGCAGAAAACTTCTGAATAATATTCACGAAAAGGCTTCAGAGGATTTGAAAACAAGAATATTTCCATTTTTCAATGACGACGAGGTGAGCAACATTTTGAGATACGATGAAGCTATAATCACTTATGGCAACTATATGTGCAGAAAGCATACTACTGAACACCATGCACCTCAGATAAGATCAAATCTTCGATCATTTGGTCGTTTACTTCTGGCTATCAGAGAATTCAACCCAAATATAAAAGAACTCTCAGAAGTTCTTGACCCCATATACGTTGAATTGATTATAAATGCTATAGATAAAGTTGCCATGTTGGATGAAAATTCTCACTTATACAAATCACCAGCAACAGCTTTGCTGTTAGCTACAGAACTCAAGAGACTTTGCAAACTCTTGATAATGGAATATGCTCGTAAAAGGGATAAGGAGGGGCAAAAACGAATGGAGGATTTGTTGTTGACTTTTAACCTTGAATTTCAAATAACAGTTAACAAAAGGGGTCTCGATACCCAAAAAATCAATAGTAGGAGAAAAAAAAATATCCTTCCCACGACAGAGCATATTGCAGAATTCAGAATCTATCTAGAGGGTAGAATGAGATATTTCATCAACAAACTAGAGAGGTGCTACAGTCAGAAAGACTGGATGAACCTGGCTGAGTATACATTAGTACACTTAGCCGTATTTAACAGGAAAAGACCTGGAGAAACTCAACGAATCTTAATAGATGATTATAAAAATTTTGAGACCCTGAATGAAAATGATATATCAGTTAACACTGACGCTCTTTCTAATGAACAAATAAAAAAATGGGCACGGATTCGTTTAACAGGGAAACTGGGGAAAAATACAGCGCTCTTGGTTCACAGGGAGCTCGGTTTCAGAGCGATAAATCTCATTTTGAAATACAGGGAAAAAGCTGGAGTTGATCCAGTAAATAGATATTTATTTGGAGTGCCATCTAATACTCTCACCCAGAATACATTCCAGGCTTGTCAACTCATACGGAAATTTTCTTATGAATCTGAAATTGAAAATCCCGAACTTCTCAGAACAAGACTCCTCAGGCAGCATTTAGCAACTAAAACTGCAGAATCACATGTTGATCAGAGACTGGAAGGAAGAGTTTCTGATTTTATGTCTCATAAAAGGCATATTCATGAAGATTACTATGTAATGACTCAAAAAACTGATGACATAACTAAAGTTTCTAAATTGTTAGAAAACTTTTCATCAGTTCATAATAATACACATGATGGCCAAAAATCTAGAACCTCTTCTCAACTGCAAGATCCCGACAGAGCATCCTCCAACGAGGAATATATTCCAGATGAAAACAACAACAATAAGAGGAGCAGAAAGTCTCTGAGTCACGAAAGATGCCTGAAAGATGAATCCGATGAAGAATATGTTCCAGATGTAAATAATTCTTCTGTTACTCAAGCAGAACTTGACTCTATATTGGGTAAGTATTTTTTTGTTTTGGATGAGGAATATGTAGGCTGTCCTTGATTTAAGCAGAGAAAAAGAGATACATTTGAACAAAATCTATTCAGTCTGCCCTACCATATATTTTCATTTCAATTAGGTACTTGGTTCCAATACAAATTGTACCCATGATATTATGCCAAAAATGTAAACTGATAACTGTAACATGTAAAAATGATAACTGAAAAGGAAAATGCTGTGATATCATAGTGTTGGTATTTTATCACTTGCTATATCTTCACAAACATAAGCTTATGCATTTTTTGCAGGAAAGAGACAAACCCGTCGGAGCTGGAACTCTTTCGAGAAATCTCTAGCTAGAGAGTTTTTTGATGATGAAATAATCAACGGAACAATTATTGAAAGAGCAAAAGTTAATGAATTTTTTGAATTAAATAAGGAATTGTACAAAAACCGAACACCACATTTAATAATGCAGTGGGTAAAATGTCAGAGAAATGCAGTTCTGGCAGAAAAAGCAGGAAAAAAAGGTAACTGGCAATTTGTGGAAGTTTTATATATCTGATTTTCTTAGATAGACAGACTGACTACTCATACAATTTGCCTGTTGATTCAATGTCTGATAATCTACTAAACACCCATTTACCAAGTTTTTAATGAACATTCTTGTTTACTTGTTATGTATTAGGATGAGCAAAACTATCTATCTAAACAACATATCTGCCTGCTGGCTAGTGATCAAGATATTTCTTCATATACACTTCAAAAATTATGAATTTAATTTTTTTTTGTTTCATAGTTTGCAGGTGCATTATTAAAATGTTTTGAGCCAATTTATTTCTAAACACTTCTATTCTGACTCTTGATTTCTGAAAATTAGACTAAAATAGATTACAAATCTAATGTAATATGGTATCAAAAAAATTGAGAAAAGCACTGACGTGAGGTCGGGAGCTTTTGCGCGTATGTTTTATCGCCTATTCACGTCTCATGTAATAAACAATGGAACACGCGCGTGAAAGCTCCTGACTTCATCTTGATGCTTTTTAAAAAAAAATGTATTTCTTTCAATATTTTTTTAATATTCTGGAAATACAATCCTCATTAATCCTTTCACAAGTCTTGAAAATGCTATTCTTCAACTAGCTATCAAGTTTCAATTCGATTGGATCTGTATTGTTTGAGATATGGGAAAAAAATTTCGATGTGATTCTTGTAAATTATTTTTGTCAAAATATTTCAATTATGCGATGCCTGCAAAGCTCCACATACATTTCAGGGTTGATATTCTACATCTACAACAAAGTTTGAATTGGATTGGATTTGTACTTTTTGAGATATTGAGAGGATATAGGAGAAAATTTTTAACGAGCATATTTACCAAACCGCTAGGCTAGGCCGATTAACGAAATGAGCTATCGTCGTAACGGTCACCCTTCCAGATGCCGAACGTGCGACATTTCCAATATTTGCAAATATCTCCAACAGTATAGATCGGTTACTTGGTTTTTGAATTAGGTACTGAATAGTCTCGGTCAGAATAAAATTCGACATCGGAATCTTCATCAGGAAGTCGAACTTGGTCGTTTGAGAGCAATTTCGGCAAAAAATTCGAACATTGTAGACATTTGGGAATATTATTACGCGATGTTCCCCAGAACATAAAGAAATATCATATTGGCGAGTAGATTTGGCATTACATAGGAACGCGTTTGATAATTTGTATCCATGTTCATCAATACCTGTACAGCTCATAATGGATTTCTTCAGTAATCCCCAAAGAAATAAATTAGTCGGATATAAGTGCAATGGCCATATAATCGTATAATCACGATATAAATCGACTGGGAAATTATTTTCGAGCCTTGTCTTAAATGTTCAATATGTATATTTGTATGAATATTTATTTTCAGGTAAACGTATTAGATGGAGTACCCCTGAGAAGGAAGTTTTACGTAACAGCACTGAAAGGCATTCATCAGAGGGTACGAATCCAACTCTACCAGAATGTGAACTGATCTTGGAACAGAATAAACAAATTTTAAAATATAGAAATCCAAGATCCATAAAATCTTTTATTTGTACTGAACTAACTAAAAGGGAAATGGATTAGAAAGGTGCATGTAACAGTAATTTAGCTCATGAAACCACCTATTGTTCTAATAAATATGTATCCACTATTATATTTTCTTTACCTTGAAGTTCTGAGAATTTATGTTGTTTGGTACGTTCCCACACAAGCAAATATTTGGCTCAATTCAGATATTAATATTTACTAAGGGTGAAAACTTATAATTATTACTTATTACTTATATTCGTTGAGCACGAATTTAAAGAAAATTATAGAATAACAGCAATTCCTTATGAAATTAGTTTAGGAGTTAAATCCCCAGTTATCCTTGGTAATGATGGGAGGCACCCCTGTGGGTAACTGAAAGTCTAATGCTGATTTATCTTCTGCGCGTATGTTCTTTGAGAAAATCCCTTAATCATTTCTTCCAAATGTCAATATTTTGAGCCGAAAATGGTCTCGAACGACGAATCCGGATTCGGAAAAAATCTGCGTTCCATAGGCACAATTACGGGCGTACGGAGAATCTTATCGACTTCTAACGTTCAGGGTAGGTTCATTTCAAAATGGGACGGATAAGTTCGTTAACGGGCTAAATCGGCCTAACGATTTCGGAGTTGAAGCGGATAAACACAATAAAATAAGAATGAACCAAGCAATCCAGCATATCTTTTATGTCCAGCTGCGAATGGATGGGCCCATTCATATTTTATTTTAATGTGTTTTATCTGTTCTATAATCCCGCCTTTATAGTAATTTGAAGTTTTGAGGTTATTTCCCTGATATTTCAGGAATTGCCCTAGAGCTAGAGATTGAATTGAAACTTGGTAGTCAGTCCCAACACAAGAACGCACAGAATTTTGTTGAAATCGAACTGTAAGTAAATTATGAAAAGAACATTATATTTTTCGAAAGGTTCCGGGCGAACGGCGAGTCCGTGAGAGATTCTGACTTGGGAAAGTGGAAATTGTAAAATGAAGCTATTTTGGCTATCCCGGAATGGACGGTATATTTTTAAAAAAATCCCGAAATATGTTTCCTAATGAAATGTTTATTACTCCATGAACTTATTGTTACAAAATCAAATTGTACAATAAAGGTTGAATTCGTCAGATTAATTTATTTCTTGAAACAATCAAAAAATGCTGTGAAGAATATTATATTAATTATTTCTTAATAATTCAAAAGTCGAAAAATTCTGTGAAACAATATAGCTCACATTGAACAAGCGTTTTATACGAAGCCTTCTTGAATATTTTCTGATTTGAAGTTAGTTTTACATGGCGAAGAATAAATTCATGAATTTCTTCGCGAAGTTCTTCATGAAGTTACTTCATGAAGACATTGTCCGTGTAAAACACAAACTTCACGTGAAGTTTCTTCACGTAAAACTTCATGAAGTTCCTCAAGAAGTTAGAACTTGTTCTATTTTATCGAAAAGTTTCGCGTGAAGTCAGGGGTACCAACATCTGGATCATCACATAGATGATCGGAAAAACCTGGTTAAGTTCTTTAAACATAAACCATTGATTGTTGGGGTTGTTTTTGGAAGTTCTAGCTAAGACGGAAATACTCAGTAAGTTAATCTTTGGCTCTAATACAATAACATCTGAAAAAGTAACCATTATACATGCATATCATAGATCTAATCTAATCTATGATGCATATTAATATGAGAACAGCTGATTTTGTTTACAGTTTACAGTTGGTTTCACGGTTATTTGGCATTTCCTCTTCTTCTTCGTTTATATGTGCCTGGTATCTAAGACCATCTACACAGTGCAGTGGATTGTTTCCTTTTGTAGGAGGTTTGCTCGAGAGCGGATTTCGGATTAATATGCTTCTTGGTTATTCAGAATTGGAGCACGTCATAACAGACTTCCAAGGTTATTATGATGATGGGCAAGAAAAACAATTTAAATAGGAGTTAGACGTCACTAGGGACATTAGTATGAACACATTTGACTCATTAAACTCCACGAAAACACCAACACATCAACTCAACTGGAAGATCATAGTAATATTTACTACAATCTTATGCCTGATATTGTTAAAAAATTTACCAGTACTTTAATAACCGTCACGTCGTTGAAAAATATGACTTCCCACAAAGGAAGTCAAGGGGAACGATAACTTGTTTCGCAATAGCAGCGCCAAATCTGAATATAATCCATTACTATTCTCTCTATTGTTAGTACCGTCCAGAAAAATATGGACAATATCTCCTCTCTCTCCACAATCGCAATTAGGTGATTCCATCACTTTTGTTTTAAAAAGGATGGACAGGGCTCGCTACAACAGTGGGATGACCTTAACCTGCATATGGTTGTAATATATTTTCTCGGTAAATCTATATTGTTAAACCATGGTTTATTGTAGGGAAGTTTTTTATTCGTCATCTCTACATACATTAAGTAAGCCAACTTTCACCCATTGATCTTTCCACTTCTCCCATATAATTCTTCTAAAACTGGGCCAAAACTCTCTACTATCACCTTTGATGTGTCGTATTGAACGAAAAGATTACGCCGAAGAATAAGGTCATGAAGAAATTGGTGAATTTCTTCATGAAGAACTTCGCGAAGAAATTCATGAATTTCTTCGCCGTGTAAAACTAACTTTAGCGAACATTCAGAATTCAGTTCTATTTCAGGATATTTTTACTTGTGAAAAGTCTTCCTAAAGTTAGTTTTTCACGGTGAAGAAATTCATGAATTTCTTCGCGAAGTTGACCTTGAATTTATTCACGAATTTCTTCATGAAGTTTTTTTTCTATCCTTTCTTGTACGCCAGGCAACTGAGATCATCACATAAATGATCGGAAAAGCGAGGTTAAGTTCTTTAAACATAAACCATTGATCGTTGAGGTTGTTTTTTGGAAGTTCTAGCTAAGACGTAAAGACTCAGTAAGTTGATCTTTGGTTCTAGTACAAGGGCGTAGCCAGGAATTAATTTCGGAAGGGGGGGTTTTGAAATAGGAATTTATTTCGGGGAGAGGGGGTTTTGAAATTTTGGCAATTGACTTTATAAGGGCGGGGTCGCTTTCAGTAGCAAGTGTTTATTTGTTTTTAAGAAAAAAACAACATTTCGGAGGGGGTTTGAACCCCCAAACCCCCTCCCCTGGATACGCCCTTGTTCTAGTACAATAACATCTGAAAAAGTATCCATTACATGCATATTGATATGAGAATAGCTGATTTTGTTTACAGTTGGTATCACGGATATTTGACATTTAACTTCATGAATTTCTTGGGCCGTGTAAAACGACACACTACATCAAGGCCGGCCCAGGTGGTCTAGCGGTTGAAGAACTAGCTAGGGTGCCGGAGGTCGCGGGTTCGAGTCCCGCTCAGGGCATGGATGTGGTGTTGGGTTGTGTGAATGTCCAAAAATAGATATGAAAGAGTTTGCGATATAAGGTTATAACTGTGTGGATGATCTCAGTTGCCTGGCGTACAAGAAAGGATAGAAAAAAAAACTTCATGAAGAAATTCGTGAATAAATTCAAGGTCAACTTCGCGAAGAAATTCATGAATTTCTTCACCGTGAAAAACTAACTTTAGGAAGACTTTTCACAAGTAAAAATATCCTGAAATAGAACTGAATTCTGAATGTTCGCTAAAGTTAGTTTTACACGGCGAAGAAATTCATGAATTTCTTCGCGAAGTTCTTCATGAAGAAATTCACCAATTTCTTCATGACCTTATTCTTCGGCGTAATCTTTTCGTTCAATACGACACATCAAAGGTGATAGTAGAGAGTTTTGGCCCAGTTTTAGAAGAATTATATGGGAGAAGTGGAAAGATCAATGGGTGAAAGTTGGCTTACTTAATGTATGTAGAGATGACGAATAAAAAACTTCCCTACAATAAACCATGGTTTAACAATATAGATTTACCGAGAAAATATATTACAACCATATGCAGGTTAAGGTCATCCCACTGTTGTAGCGAGCCCTGTCCATCTTTTTAAAACAAAAGTGATAGAATAACCTAATTGCGATTGTGGAGAGAGAGGAGATATTGTCCATATTTTTCTGGACGGTACTAACAATAGAGAGAATAGTAATGGATTATATTCAGATTTGGCGCTGCTATTGCGAAACAAGTTATCGTTCCCCTTGACTTCCTTTGTGGGAAGTCATATTTTTCAACGACGTGACGGTTATTAAAGTACTGGTAAATTTTTTAACAATATCAGGCATAAGATTGTAGTAAATATTACTATGATCTTCCAGTTGAGTTGATGTGTTGGTGTTTTCGTGGAGTCTAATGTGTCATATGTGTTTATACTAATGTCCCTAGTGACGTCTAACTCCTATTTTAATTGTTTTTCTTGCCCATCATCATAATAACCTTAGAAGTCTGTTATGACGTGCTCCAATTCTGAATAACCAAGAAGCATATTAATCCGAAATCCGCTCTCGAGCAAACCTCCTACAAAAGGAAACAATCCACTGCACTGTGTAGATGGTCTTAGATACCAGGCACATATAAACGTAGAAGAAGAGGAAATGCCAAATAACCGTGAAACCAACTCAACTGTAAACAAAATCAGCTGTTCTCATATTAATATGCATCATAGATTAGATTAGATCTATGGATATGCATGTATAATGGTTACTTTTTCAGATGTTATTGTATTAGAGCCAAAGATTAACTTACTGAGTATTTCCGTCTTAGCTAGAACTTCCAAAAACAACCTCAACAATCAATGGTTTATGTTTAAAGAACTTAACCAGGTTTTTCCGATCATTTATGTGATGATCCAGATGTTGGTACCCCTGACTTCACGCGAAACTTTTCGATAAAATAGAACAAGTTCTAACTTCTTGAAGAACTTCATGAAGTTTTACGTGAAGAAACTTCACGTGAAGTTTGTGTTTTACACGGACAATGTCTTCATGAAGTAACTTCATGAAGAACTTCGCGAAGAAATTCATGAATATATTCTTCGCCATGTAAAACTAACTTCAAATCAGAAAATATTCAAGAAGGCTTGGTATAAAACGCTTGTTCAATGTGAGCTATATTGTTTCACAGAATTTTTAGACTTTTGAATTATTAAGAAATAATTAATATAATATTCTTCACAGATATATAATATAAATCTGACGAACGAACCTTTATTGTACAATTTGATTTTGTAACAATAAGTTCATGGAGTAATAAACATTTCATTAGGAAACATATTTCGGGATTTTTTTAAAAATATACCGTCCATTCCGGGATAGCCAAAATAGCTTCATTTTACAATTTCCACTTTCCCAAGTCAGAATCTCTCACGGACTCGCCGTTCGCCCGGAACCTTTCGAAAAATATAATGTTCTTTTCATAATTTACTTACAGTTCGATTTCAACAAAATTCTGCGCGTTCTTGTGTTGGGACTGAGTACCAAGTTTCAATTCAATCTCTAGCTCTAGGGCAATTCCTGAAATATCAGGGAAATAACCTCAAAACTTCAAATTACTATAAAGGCGGGATTATAGAACAGATAAAACACATTAAAATAAAATTTGAATGGGCCCATCCATTCGCAGCTGGACATAAAAGATATGTTGGATTGGTTGGTTCATTCTTATTTTATTGTGTTTATCCGCTTCAACTCCGAAATCGTTAGGCCGATTTAGCCCATAAACGAACTTATCCGTCCCATTTTGAAATGAACCTACCCTGAATGTTAGAAGTCGATAAGATTCTCCGTACGCCCGTAATTGTGCCTATGGAACGCAGATTTTTTCCGAAACCGGATTCATCGTTCGAGACCATTTTCGGCTCAAAATATTGACATTTGGAAGAAATGATTAAGGGATTTTCTCAAAGAACCTACGCGCAGAAGATTAATCAGCATTAGACTTTCAGTTACCCACAGGGGTGCCTCCCATCATTACCAAGGATAACTGGGGATTTAACTCCCAAACTAATTTCATAAGGAATTAATGTTATTCTATAATTTTCTTTAAATTCGTGCTCAACGAATAAAAGTAATAATTATAAGTTTTCACCCTTAGTAAATATTAATATCTGAATTGAGCCAAATATTTGCTTGTGTGGAAACGTACCAAACAACATAAATTCTCAGAACTTCAAGGTAAAGAAAATATAATAGTGGATACATATTTATTAGAACAATAGGTGGTTTCATGAGCTAAATTACTGTTACATGCACCTTTCTAATCCATTTCCCTTTTAGTTAGTTCAGTACAAATAAAAGATTTTATGGATCTTGGATTACTATATTTTAAAATTTGTTTATTCTGTTCCAAGATCAGTTCACATTCTGGTAGAGTTGGATTCGTACCCTCTGATGAATGCCTTTCAGTGCTGTTACGTAAAACTTCCTTCTCAGGGGTACTCCATCTAATACGTTCACCTGAAAATAAATATTCATACAAATATACATATTGAACATTTAAGACAAGGCTCGAAAATAATTTCCCAGTCGATTTATATCGTGATTATACGATTATATGGCCATTGCACTTATATCCGACTAATTTATTTCTTTGGGGAATACTGAAGAAATCCATTATGAGCTGTACAGGTCTTGATGAACATGGATACAAATTATCAAACGTGTTCCTATGTAATGCCAAATCTACTCGCCAATATGATATTTCTTTATGTTCTGGGGAACATCGCGTAATAATATTCTCAAATGTCTACAATGTTCGAATTTTTTGCCGAAATTGCTCTCAATCGACCAAGTTCGATCTCCTGATGAAGATTCCGATGTCGAATTTTATTCTGACCGAGACTATTCAGTACCTAACTCAAAAACCAAGTAACCGATCTATACTGTTGGAGATATTTGCAAATATTGGAAATGTCGCACGTTCGGCATCTGGAAGGGTGACCGTTACCACGATAGCTCATTTCGTTAATCGGCCTAGCCTAGCGGTTTGGTAAATATGCTCGTTAAAAATTTTCTCCTATATCCTCTCAATATCTCAAAAAGTACAAATCCAATCCAATTCAAACTTTGTTGTAGTTGTAGAATATCAACCCTGAAATGTATGTGGAGCTTTGCAGGCATCGCATAATTGAAATATTTTGGCAAAAATAATTTACAAGAATCACATCGAAATTTTTTTCCCATATCTCAAACAATACAGATCCAATCGAATTGAAACTTGATAGCTAGTTGAAGAATAGCATTTTCAAGACTTGTGAAAGGATTAATGAGGATTGTATTTCCAGAATATTAAAAAAATATTGAAAGAAATAAATTTTTTTTAAACAGCATCAAGTTGAAGTCAGGAGCTTTCACGCGCGTGTTCCATTGTTTATTACATGAGACGTGAATAGGCGATAAAACATACGCGCAAAAGCTCCCGACCTCACGTCAGTGCTTTTCTCAATTTTTTTGATACCATATTACATTAGATTTGTAATCTATTTTAGTCTAATTTTCAGAAATCAAGAGTCAGAATAGAAGTGTTTAGAAATAAATTGGCTCAAAACATTTTAATAATGCACCTGCAAACTATGAAACAAAAAAAAATTAAATTCATAATTTTTGAAGTGTATATGAAGAAATATCTTGATCACTAGCCAGCAGGCAGATATGTTGTTTAGATAGACAGTTTTGCTCATCCTAATACATAACAAGTAAACAAGAATGTTCATTAAAAACTTGGTAAATGGGTGTTTAGTAGATTACCAGACATTGAATCAACAGGCAAATTGTATGAGTAGTCAGTCTGTCTATCTAAGAAAATCAGATATATAAAACTTCCACAAATTGCCAGTTACCTTTTTTTCCTGCTTTTTCTGCCAGAACTGCATTTCTCTGACATTTTACCCACTGCATTATTAAATGTGGTGTTTGGTTTTTGTACAATTCCTTATTTAATTCAAAAAATTCATTAACTTTTGCTCTTTGAATAATTGTTCCGTTGATTATTTCATCATCAAAAAACTCTCTAGCTAGAGATTTCTCGAAAGAGTTCCAGCTCCGACGGGTTTGTCTCTTTCCTGCAAAAAATGCATAAGCTTATGTTTGTGAAGATATAGCAAGTGATAAAATACCAACACTATGATATCACAGCATTTTCCTTTTCAGTTATCATTTTTACATGTTACAGTTATCAGTTTACATTTTTGGCATAATATCATGGGTACAATTTGTATTGGAACCAAGTACCTAATTGAAATGAAAATATATGGTAGGGCAGACTGAATAGATTTTGTTCAAATGTATCTCTTTTTCCCTGCTAAAATCAAGGACAGCCTACATATTCCTCATCCAAAACAAAAAAAATACTTACCCAATATAGAGTCAAGTTCTGCTTGAGTAACAGAAGAATTATTTACATCTGGAACATATTCTTCATCGGATTCATCTTTCAGGCATCTTTCGTGACTCAGAGACTTTCTGCTCCTCTTATTGTTGTTGTTTTCATCTGGAATATATTCCTCGTTGGAGGATGCTCTGTCGGGATCTTGCAGTTGAGAAGAGGTTCTAGATTTTTGGCTATCATGTGTATTATTATGAACTGATGAAAAGTTTTCTAACAATTTAGAAACTTTAGTTATGTCATCAGTTTTTTGAGTCATTACATAGTAATCTTCATGAATATGCCTTTTATGAGACATAAAATCAGAAACTCTTCCTTCCAGTCTCTGATCAATATGTGATTCTGCAGTTTTAGTTGCTAAATGCTGCCTGAGGAGTCTTGTTCTGAGAAGTTCGGGATTTTCAATTTCAGATTCATAAGAAAATTTTCGTATGAGTTGACAAGCCTGGAATGTATTCTGGGTGAGAGTATTAGATGGCACTCCAAATAAATATCTATTGCGATATATTTTAAAAAGCACCTTCTGGCAGTAAAAACAGCAGTGTTTTTTTTGAGTAGTCTTCTTGTTATTTTGTTCCTATCAAAAATATAGAAATCAAATTAATATCAGTTCAATATAATCATTTGTTCAAAAATCCATTATTTTCTATTCATATATTCAAAGAAAAAATGAGCCGAAATTTGGCGTCACCGTTTTTCGAAAATATTTACTATATGTGTACTATATATTTTCCTATTCCTATTTTTGCGTTGAAACGGTGACGTCACACACGAAATGTTTTGAAAATATACTCCGTAAATATTGAAAGCAAGATTTTTTTTTTCTATCTTTTTATGTGCTAGGCAACTGTAGGCCATCTACACAGTTATAATCCTTATCTCGCAAACTCTTTCATATTATTTTTTGGACATTCACACAACCCAACACGTCATCTATGCCCTGAGCGGGATTCGAACCCGCGACCCCGGCACCACAGCAGGTCTTTATCCCCACTGCACCACCGGAGCCGGCTCGAAAGCAAGATCTGGTATACTTCGAATCACAGAAACGCAGAATAAATTGATAGCTACCATTGAAAACTGTCAAAATCGGAAAAGGGGTTATTTCACTTCACAATATTCACTTCGGCAAACATTGAAATTGTGATGTCAGATCGAATATATTTTCAAAATTCGGCTATACTCACATCATCACTTTTATTATTCTGAATGGTATCTCTATCATTCAGAATTCCACATTTAGACTCATTTTCCATAAAAGGTGAAATCATACTTTTTGAAACCAGCTGGGAAGATTCCTGCACACCTTCACAAGTTATTTGAAGATTTGGTGTATTTTTGGCCACTAATATTTCATTGCTTTGAATGATAATAGATGGGCTGCTTCCTACTGTATAAATGAGTTCATTATTTTTCACATGAGTACCTGAATACGGAATTGTGAAATAATTTCAATTTATATTTCCTATCTATAATATTTCTAAGCAACAAGTACCTCTATTTTCATTATTTTTTGAAAATTTATTTCTTTAGTTTTTGTATTGAAATATTGAATTTGATCGATGAAATTAAACATCTCTACTTTATTGTATGACTAGGTGCAGAAAATCAGGCAAAGGAAATCATAAAAACCCTGTTTTAAATTAGAGGCATCTAGTATAGACCAGGGTCGAAGCCTTTAAAAATGATAAAAAGTGAACAAAAATTATAATAGATTGAAACCCTTTGGAAAAGGAAGAGAATATAACAAAAATTATAGGAAAAATAATTTACGGGCGATCTGAGGTCGGGAAGGGGAAGAGGGCGAGTTTTTAAGGGTAAAAAACGGTTTATCTCGATTTCCGGCAAAACTACAAGTCCTATGGGGAAAAGTTGAATGGCAAAGTTGTAGGCAACAAAAAGATCTACAACTTTTGTTTGCACACTTTTTTCACATAACCTCAAAATTTATGTGAAAAATTCAAATAACCACGTTTTTGGTTTTTAATTTTTATCTTTTACAAAAAAAAATATTTTTTCACCAAATTTGGTAAAAACTTACTTTTTCATGTCCCAAATACACTATAATTTTTTGGATTTGAAATATTTTTGTTTTCACCTTAATTTGACTTAATATCGAAAAAGCACCCAAATTTCTCACGTCAAAATATCTGCTTTTTTAAAAAAGTACGTGGGTTTTTTGTTCATTGGAGTCTCTACTTTCTGATGGTGTAAAAAAATATACATTACTATGGTAAATTTTCTTGGAAAATGCTAAGTTAATAAAGTTAATATTTAATAACATATCCACAATATTTTGAGAAAGTTGTCTCTGAATTATATGTGTAGATGCCTATTTATTGGTCTTTTGAGATAACTTGTACACCTGAGTGACCTACGGATAATTTTAGCCCATCAAAAGTTATTTCATAGAGAAGTGAGGAAGGGGCTATGAGGGTCTGCGCCTTACTGCCTGTTACTTCGTAGCATTTTCTGGGAGAATTTACCATAGTAATGTACATTTTTTTTAGAACATCAGAAAGTAGAGATTTTAACCAATAGAAAGGCCACCTACTTTTTTCAAAAAGCAGATATTATGACGTGAAAATTTTTAATTGAAAATTAGGATGCTTTTTCGATATTGAGTCAAATTAAGGTGAAAACAGAAATATTTCAAATCCAAAAAATTTCAGTGTATTTGGGACATGAAAAGGTAAGTTTTTACTAAATTTGGTGAAAAAAAAGTTTTTTTTGTAAAAGATAAAAATTAAAAACCAAAAACGTGGTTATTTGAATTTTTCACATAAATTTTGAGGTTATGTGAAAAAAGTGTGAAAACAAAAGTTGTAGATATTTTTATTACCTACAACTTTGCCATTCATCTTTTCCCCATAGGACTTGTAGTTTTGCCGGAAATCGAGATAAACCCTTTTTTACCCTTAAAAACTCGCCCTCTTCCCCTTCCCGACCTCAGATCACCCGTAAATTATTTTTCCTATAATTTTTGTTATATTCTCTTCCTTTTACAATGGGTTTCATTCTACTCTAATTTATTTCGGTTTTAAAAATTATCGACCCTGGTCTAGTATGGAAAAGCTCAATATTAATTATCAATAGAATGCTATAATGAGCAACTCGAAATGCAATTTTAAATGAAGCAGAAAAGCTACTTGAGTAGCTTGGTTTGGTTTGGAATCTCTGTAAATATACATTTAGTTATATATATTACCTGTTGACTCGTACATTGTATCTTGAGATATCTCACTTCCTGAATGATAAAACATGTTGATTTTCCCATCTTCTGGTATAATTATAGGATGAGTCAAAGCTTCTACCAGGATACCTGGAGAAACACTCATATTGAACTCAGGATCTGCAAATGAAACAAATCTGCATACATAATCCTTTGATCGTGATAGGTTATGAGGTCATTTAAATATGTCCATTTTCTGATATAAAATAAAACTAGTATAGAATTAAAATACCTCAATTATATCAAAATGAATGAATGTATATAGAGTTGAAAAAATATTTGCTAATGGGAAATAGGTGGAGTTTTCTGAGATGAAAATTTACAGATTGACTGGTTAGAGATCCTTTTAAACCTGATGGTGTGCCATACAATGGCATATCCCTTGTATCACAGATCTTGATAGATCTATATACACCCCAAATCAAGGGTCGATTGGGAAGACGATGTTAAGCATGTACTTATACATATGGTTAAACTCTAAATCACCTCAATATTGGTCATTCATTTGGTCCTTACCTTTTTCTTCATTATACATCGTTAACTTCTTATCATATACTGTATCTGGAAGTATGTCAATTCCTGAGTTATCATTTATATAAAATTTCTCATATTTTGGTAGATTCATAGGTTCTGTGAGAATTCCAGTAAAGTCACAAATCTGGGACTCGGGATCTAAAATTGAATGAAGAAGTTGATTTATGCATTTATGAAAATTTTGAAATTGATATGATCATACTGACAACTGATCCTCCTAGGTCTACCGAGGAGACCTGACACAAAAATTGAGCTGAACTAGTTAGAGAACTTATGAGGCCAGATGGTTCCTAGTAGGCCCTTGTAACTGGATAGATCCAAATACACCCCAAATTAAGGGGCTATGTGAAAAAGATGAAAAATGTTTCTTACCTTTATCTTCATAATGTGCATTAGTCATATAATCCATTCTTTCAAGAATCACTATTGGTAGATGTAACTCAATATTTATAAGTATATTTGGTATACCGTATATTTATATTTTGCAACACATGACAGGAGGTATTTTTTGCGATGATTTGAGCATCATAATATTTTCCATAATACTTCGCTCGCGTTGTGGACCCTCGTTGTAGGACTTTCGGTACCACTTGAAGAATCCCATCTTCGAGGTATTTCACCAGGTAGAACATCATTTGCAAAATCTGGCTGTGGACACTCACAATTCACAAAAGTTTCAACTTGCAACTAACAACTGTAACAAGCAGTGAAGCAGTTCAAGCTTCTAATCTACCGGGGATTCCTTTAATCTTAATCCGAAACAGAAGCCGTTACTCGTTAAATTAGAATAGAAAGCAGAGAGCGGGAAAGCGCGTAAACACAGAATCGGATCACAGAGCATCGGTTGATTTCGGAATAGTTTTCTTCTTGCTTTGATCTAATGGACATTATCAAAACTGTTGATATTTGGAAACTTCCCTATTTGGTATTTCTGTTAAAGTAAATATTTAGTTGATATCTAGGCATCTAACCCATTCATCATTTTATATGCCTTTGTATATAGGAATTTCGTACTGAATGTATGATAAATTTTCCCAAGACATTTAATTTTTTTTGGGAACATGTCTCGCACAGTGTCTCCAATTTAACAGTAAATTTCATCCGAGATGTATAAGACTTCATAATATTATGCTTCCCATTGTAAGAACATACAGATAATTATGTAATGCTTGTTGAAAATCTTGCATAACTAGACAACTTGTACAACTAGGCAATTTATCCGGTAACAATGTACCTGAAAATGTGTCAATGACTGAGTTATGTTCATTGAATAATTATATAAAGAAATTAGGCATGGGTATAGTCCCTTTTGTTTGATACTCGGTTCATATTATTGCTCTTATGTTCTGAGGAACATCGCATAATCATTTTGCCCAAATGTCTGTAATTTTCTAATTTTTTGCTTAAAATGGTTTCAAACGACTTCCTGATGAAGAATCCGATGTCAAATTTGATTCTGTCCGGCCAGCCGTCGGGCAGGCCGTTGCCACGATAACATTCGAACGGACGAAGGTAATACTTGACATTTTCAGGGTAGGTTGCGAATCCGAATATGACGGACAAGTTCGTTAACAGGCATAATCGGCCCAACGATAATCGATTTCAGAGATATGCAAATGTAAAATTTTGTTTTTCAATAACTCGAAAACTGTTGGTCCGATCAAATTGAAACTTGGTTACTAGTTTCAAAGCGCCGATGTACAAATTTGGCGTCAATCGTACAGATGAAAAATTTAAAAAAGCACTGACGTGAAGTCAGAACTCTGTTGCGCGCTAGTTCCCGTTGACAAATTCGAATTGTTGTGCTTCATGCCAAGCGGGTGGAGCTGTCGTAAGGATATAGTACCAAAGACAGCACAGAACATAACTGACTCTACCTACTTAGTCGCACAAGCTCCTAGGAACTTCTGGGAGATCTCCTTGGGAAAGACATGAGAGGGTCAGTAAAATCATAATCATATCTATAGCTAGCGCACTAATGCAGATTGACTTCACCATGAAAGAAGTGAAGTCACATTAAAATGAGGTCAATCTGCTTTGGCACGCTAGCTATAGACATCATTATGATTTTACTGACCTTCCTAGGCTTTACCCAAGGAGATCTCTCAGAAGTTCCTAAGAGGTGAATAGACAATAGAATATACGCGTAAAAGCATCTGACATCACGTCAGTGCTTTTCTCAATTTTTCAGAATTTTTTGGTGATAAGTTCTTCACAAAATTGCACATACCTCTCTTACCTGTATTCCTCAACTACTCGCCAAGCTACAATTCGATCCGATTTGTAATGGTTGAAATCAATATCAGTAAATTTTGAACGAGTATATTCATCCCCACTGCCAACATAACCCATACAACCCAAAAACAGTACTCTTCTGTGCATGCGCAATCCGCTCGTGGCTAACATTCCTTCCAGAATCACATACTTTACACAAAACACCGATTCTCCAACACCAGTGGTAAAGAAGATATCGGATCTTCAATCCACGCATGCGCAGACATTCACGAGGTGATTCTATGGATGAATAGAATCCTCCACCTCAAAACCCCATTCCTCTCAGACGATAAATCCGGTAGTTATCACTTCTCGTCTGCTCATGCGCATAATGAAAATGGCATTCTTTTCAAAATAGCCCAAGGAACACGTTTTGAACACTATTCCCCAAAAAAATTCCATTTTTTAAATTATTTTAGTCGTTCGGTCCTCACGAAATTCCGAAAAAGTGTTTGCGTCGGCGTTAAACTACCGAGTTTCGATACAGCCAAATCAGTATTTTTCGAGTTATAGCGAAAAAAAAATTTTCAATCTGATCAATCAGCGAATAAAGGCCGTAATTCTGCAATTTGCTGCCAAATTTCAGATAGATTAAGCGATCAGTTCCATTCATTAAAAACGATTTAAGAAAAAAGGGCCATAATTCCCCAACCACTTGCTGGATGTTGCCCATTAACAAACTCAACTGAGATATTTAACTCCAAACCTGCCCTGATAATTTCAACTCGATCCATTCGAGAGTTATCGTGCTTACTAACGGACAGAATCGAGTTTGACCCCGGATTATTCATCAGTGAGTCGAGCCCAATCGTTTAAGACCATTTTCGTAAAAAATTCCAAAAATACAGACCTTGTGGCGAAATGATGGCACGCTGTTCCTCGCGGAACTAGCGTGTAAAAATTTGATAAAACTTATGTATCTCAGAAACTATTCGACGAATATTACAGAAATTCTGCACGAGGCTTCAGAATCTAATTTATAGTGAGGTTTCAAGTTTGAACATGACCGGATCTAGTTGTAGATATATTGGACGAGTTCAACATTAGTATGCATGACCAGTACCACGAGATCTTCCAAATGGTTAGTGGCAGCGTCTTTTTCAGCGACAATTTTCAGGGAAGGTTGCTCATCTGAAGCTGACAATTCAGTTCGGCATAATCAGTCCAGCGGTTTCAGAGATATAACCATCTAAATTTTTCGTTATTTACCCTACTCAAAAAGTACTAATCCGATTTAATTCAAGTTGTGATATAACCAGTAGAATGCCAGCGTGCAAATAGGAATTAATTTCGTTGGGGGGGGGGGGGGTTGGGGGTGTAAGGGTCACTTTCTGCAGCAAAAATTTTTTTATTAAGAGAAAAAATAACATTTCAGGGTGGTGGGGGGGTTGAACCCCCAACTCCCTCCCCCCTGGCTACGCCCTTGTACCCTGTACTGACCAGAAGTTTTGGAACTCAACAATAATCTACTACAAGGAGGCGAATATTCAAGTAGAAAATTAATAAATAGTATCTGTGAGAATATTATCTAATTTCTATGCCATAGAATCAGCAAATAAGGTATCGAGCGGAAGATTTAAAACATGCATTTTTCTTGGAATTTATCCATAAAAACGAGGTTAATCACACAACAGAATATCAGTCCGTGATAAACTTTCCGGAAAAATAGTTAATCAGAATCGAAACAGCTTATACAAATCATAGTTCACATGTATATTTCTGAATCCAGTCATAATCTAATGCCAATTCTGAAATGTTCATCCAGCATAATTTAGATGTTGAAAAAATGTATTACTTTCAAGAATTGATGGCTAGATGTGGTGAATTCTATGAATGTCCTCCATAAATACTAATACTGATAAATTTGCCACATCCCTTTCCACTGTATCGTACCACGTAAGAATCACGTGATCGTAAGAATCAGAAGATAATTAGCAAGATAACCAAACCAAATTTTATAACCCTCAAACAGCGAAGGATAAATGTACTACTTGTCAACCTTCAAAGGTAAACAGTAAACAAAAGATCTGAAGATGCTGATAAATTGATCCATCTCCAATGGATCTATTTGATCACACAGTTTTCCTGAATTATCATTGAATTCCCATTACATTATTTAAAATCCATACAGTAGTGTTATGCAAATTGCTTTCCTAGGAGCTTTTGTTCTCAAGAAAAGCTGAGAGTTATTTAAAATGATACATGGAAACCAATTTCCTTTATGAAGATTTTAAATTAGTATGATATGTTTTATCGCAATATGCCATATCTTCAATGAAAACGCATCTCGGACATCTTATGAGCGGTCAACACAAACATTTGATTTTTGGAATATTATAGGGATATTTTCATTTATGGAACAGCTTGATTTTCATTTTACTTTGTAATTTAATTGAACCGAAATCTTGTCATTAATGACATTTTGCATTCAGGTTTTTTTCTGAATTATTTATTAAATTTTAATTGATTGAAATATTTGAAGACAGCTTTATTTCAAGATGTATCAGTCGATATATAAGTAGTTCTACATTTTAATATGACTGATGGAATGAGAATTAGTTCTCAGATTGAAACACTAATGAAATTAAAGGTTATATTATAACTTCATACATATACATATTTAATATTATTATTTCTTATTCAAGAAATATTTAGGATCATATAATGCGAATTCATTCTTCAGTAGATATTCCTCAAGATTGTGTGGTCTTACTTTATCTTTATCAGAAAGGTTCAATAAAACTGAAGGTTTTATGATTCTCTTGAAATTTGGTTTCACAAGGTTTTAAGAACGTTGCGAAGACCTCGAATTGGTCTTAGTAACTGTTTTAAAATATTCTTTCAGAAGATGAAGATCAGGTCTATTGTCTTTTACAATGCTTGTGAGAGAAGATCTTCATAAACGGGCCAATTAATGCTGAAGGGATCTTTAAGATATATTTCAAGATCAATTCTTGAATGAAGCGGTTTATCGCAGGCTTCATTTTCTATTCTTAATACGCCCTTGTAGATCATGATAAAACTGAAATTGCTTCTTGGCTTATATTTTCTTTGTTAGGGGGGTGTGAATGATGTGTATTCAAGGCTGCCTTCATTCACATTCAAATTCATCCAGTATTTCTAGAGGTTTTGTGAGACTTGAGTAGATTATAGAACATACGCACAAAAGCTCCTGACTTCACGTCAGAGCTTTTCTCGATTTTTTTATTGAAAAACTGTGGAGTTGTTATATCTGCTTCAAATTTACTGGCTCATTCAGATCTTTGAACTTCATCAGACGACGTTCCTGTATCATCTTTGAGGAGTTCAGGAAGAATGCCGTACGGTCTTCTTGTAGAATCTAGATCAGGGTTCGCCCAATTGTGTCTATTGTGTTTCTATGGATGCCTTTAATATTGACGAACCCAAGATTTATCCTGATTTCCAAAATTAATGCCAAAATATATGTCCAAGATAACCTCTCTTCACAAGGTCAGAAACAGTTTTCTGCTTTCTTTACAAGTGTATTCGTCACATACATAACAAGATAGATGCATAGAATACATGGTGAAGACACTCTTTGACATATTTTCGGCCGATTTGCGGTCCAAATACTGTCAAAATACAAGGATTTTGTTTTACTTCAATTTTCGCCGATAGATGCCGGCAGTAGAAATTTTATGGACAAAATTACCGACATGTCAAATTAAATTTGAATCTTTGCTTATTCCAGTTTCTTGTGGAAAGTCGTTTGCCGCGCCGAAAGTAAGTCAAATGTTTGCTGTGTGAACTCTGAACGAGTATCCAGAACCATTTTAACCAAATACTATTTTCATTTCGAAAATACTTCGTTTTTATGCGAATATATTTTTTTAACAATTGTATATTCTTACCGGATCAGGGGCAGATTTCTAGTATCAAGATAGTTATTAATTTTAATATTAATAATATTGAAAGATCGCTGATACCGTTAATTGTTAATAAATCAACATAGGAGAACGTAAGACTTGTTAATTTACTATAATCTTGCCGGTTGATGAACATAAACTGTTTTAACATTTGAAATTAAGATATAACTCTATTGATTAATAATTATATTCATTATACAATTCAGTTATATATTGAGAAGGAATGAAATGCCATGTTATGAAAACTAACAATATTATTTGTGAACGATGAAAGGACTAGCAGAGAACAAAGTTCAGAGCAAGCACACAGTGTGATTTCATCAATTTGAATAGCTTTCCTAAGGCGTCATTCTTTTTGGCGCTCTTATACTATAATATTATTTGTTTCAAGGATATTGTTAAACGACAAGAATGGCAACTGGCTTGTGCTAGAGGTAGGGTATAGAAAATTAGAACATTTGTTTGTTCAAAATATTTTTCTAGCGAATATATGTATATTGAATAAAAGATTGAAACGTAGTACACTACCCTCTATTTGGTTAGTTTATCAATTTAATGAATCATTTTTCGATATTTCATCAGTATATACTTAGTTCTGAATAATAGCTATCGAATTAAATATCTATATTCAGCAATCTAATTGCTGAGAACATGAAAAGTTGTCAAGGGGTATTGGGTGACTGAAAAAATGCTGTATACATGAGAATGTTTTGATGAAATTTCAAATTATACATATAATATAATAAGTAAAATGCTCAATTTAAAAGAGCCTTACATGATAAAGGAATTACTACATTTGAATAATAATATGATATCGAAAGATATTGTATGTAGAGGTATTACAGAAAATTCTGTATCATTCAATGTATTTCAAAATACATAAATTAAAAGCTTGTACTCTAATGACGTTGGATGTGATCTTTCGTAATGGAAAAATAATGATTTCACAGATTTCTTCATTTACAGTTCCATTCAAAATGTTCCAAAGAAACTCCTTTACTGATAAATCCCTTATTTGACCTCATTATGTCTTGGCAAGATGATATTTCTGTTCCAAACCAATGTGGTTTACATATTATCTCCAAACAGATATCTGATTAATCAAAAAATGGATTGATTTTTCAATAAACTGCTTCATTATATTCTTTTAATTTGAATTTACGAACTAGCAACGGTGAAAAGTGAACTTTGTCGCTTGTCAGTTTTCATTTATTCGCTTGTCAGAATCTTCGAAATCGACCCTAGCGGCACCATCGTTAATAAAGTGAAGTAGTACATAAAGTACGTGATTTGACAGTTCTTGGTCCGTTTTTCGGCCGAAAATTTTAGCAGGAATTAGTAGGGAGTGTCCACACCTTGTTATTCTATGCATCTTGATAACAAGAAACGGGATGATTCACACAGCTACATCTGCTCTTCTATGTCATTGTTTTAAGTAATCATTAAAGGATACTGTGGGAGGTATACTCATTATTCAACGGTTTTTTCTGGGTTTTCTCTCCCAAACTCTGAAAATATCTATAAAATAAAAATTAATTATTTTGTGATTTGCTTCTGCGTAAGAAACACAGGATATTTGTCATTGTTTTAGTTCAGTGTTTTATTACTATACTTCAAAACTGTACTTAAATGGAAACAAATGATAGCACATCCCAAGTAACCTCCCAGGTAGCACACCGATAGTGGTCCAATATTGGGCCAATATGGTACATGTATTGGTCCGATATTGTTTCTCTACATTGGGCCAATCACAACATGTTGACATTTTACAATGAAGCACCAATATTGGATATCAATATTGGCCCAATATAGTTTCTATATATTGGCCAAATATAGTTTCTCTATATTGGGCCAATAAAAAATTGTTGATATTTTACAATGAAACATCAATATTGGATATCAATATCAGCCCAATATAGGTTTTATGTATTGGTCCAATATAGTTCCTCTACATTGGCCCAATAACAAAATGTTGCTGATATTGATATCCAATATTGGCACTTCAATGTAAAATGTCAACATTTTGTTATTGGTCCAATATAGCGAAACTATATTTGGTCAATATATAGAAACTATTTTGGGCCAATATATAGAAACTATATTGAGCCAATATTTATATCCAATATTGGTGCTTCAAAGTAAAATGTCAACATGTTGTTATTGGCCTAATGCAGAGAAGCTATATTATGTCAATATATAGAAGCCATATTGGGCCGATATTGATAACCAATATTGGTGCCTCATTGTAAAATGTCAACATTTTGTTATGGGCCCAATGTAGAGAAACTATATTGGGCCAATATCAATATACAATATTGGTGCTTCATAGTAAAATGTCAACATGTTGTTATTGGCCCAATGTAGATAAAATATATTGGGTCAATACATATAAAATATATTGGGCTGATATTGATAACCATTATTAGTGTTTCATAGTAAAATGTCAACATTTTGTTATGGGCCCAATGTAGAGAAACTATATTGGGCCAATATCAATATACAATATTGGTGCTTCATTGTAAAATGTCAACATGTTGTTATTGGCCCAATGTAGATAAAATATATTGGGTCAATACATATAAAATATATTGGGCCGATATTGATAACCATTATTGGTGTTTCATTGTAAAATGTCAACATGTTATTATTGGGCCAATGTAGAGAAACTATATTGGGCCAATACTCAGAAACTATATTGGGCCGATATTGATAACCAATATTGGTGCTTCATTGTAAAATGTCAACATGTTGTTATTGGGCCAATGTAGAAAAACTATATTGGGCTAATACATAGAAACTATATTGGGCCGATATTGATAACCAATATTGGTGCTTCATTGTAAAATGTCAACATGTTGTTATTGGGCCAATGTAGAGAAACTATATTGGGTCAATACACAGAAACTATAGTGGGCCGATATTGATAACCAATATTGGTGCTTCATTGTGAAATGTCAACATGTTGTTATTGGGCCAATGTAGAGAAACTATATTGGGCCAATACACAGAAACTATATTGGGCCGATATTGATAACCAATATTGGTGCTTCATTGTGAAATGTCAACATTTTGTTATTGGCCCAATGTAGAGAAACTATATTGGGCCGATATTGATATTAAATATTGATGTGCTTCATTGTAAAATGTCAATATGTTGTTATTGGGCCAATGTAGAAAAACTATATTGGGCCAATACATAGAAACTATATTGGGCCGATATTGATAAACAATATTGGTGCTTCATTGTAAAATGTCAACATGTTGTTATTGGCCCAATGTAGAAAAACTATATTGGGCCAATACATAGAAACTATATTGGACCGATATTGATACAAAATATTGGTGCTCCATTGTAAAATGTCAACATTTTGTTATTGTCCCAATGTAGAGAAACTATATTGGACCATTATATAGAAACTATATCGGGCTGATATTGATATCCAATATTGGGCCAATATCAAAATGTTGACATTTTACAATGAAGCACCAATATTGGTTATCAATATCGACCCAATATAGTTTCTATGTATTGGCCCAATATAGTTTCTCGACATTGGGCAAATAACGAAATGTTGACATTTTACAATGAAACACCCATATTGGTTAGCAATATCGACCCAATATAGTTTTTATGTATTGATCCAATATAGTTTCTCTACATTGGGTCAATTAAAAATTTTTGACATTTTACAATATTGGATATCAATTCAGCCCAATATAGTTTTTATATATTGTCCAAATATAGTTTCTATGTATCGGACCAATATGGTTTCTATATATTGGCCCTATTAAAAAATGTTGACATTTTGCAATATTGCTAGGTTCCTAATATCATTAACATCATCTTCAGCATTAATTCATATTATTGGCCCGATATAGAAATCCCAATATTGGGGTAATATTGGCGGCAGTACCCACATTCAATATTGGCCAATATGGTTTTGCCGATTTGGTGCCAATATTGGCAATAACAACAAGTTACAATATTGGCTAGATATTGAAACTCTAATTTTGGGCCAATATAGGAGGCAATTCTAATTCGCAATATTGGCCCAATATGAAAATCGTAATATTCGACCAATATTGGATGCAGCATTAATTCATAATATTGGTCAGATATAGAAATGCCAATTTTGGGGTAATATTGGAGGCAGCACTCACATTCAATATTGGCCAATATAGTTCTGCCAATTCGATGCCAATATTGGCGGTAACAACAAGTTATAATATTGGCTTGATTATGAAACTGTAATATTGGGCCAATGTTGGAGGCAATAATAATTCACAATATTGGCCCAATATTGAAATCTCAATATTCGACCAATATTGGATGCAGCATTAATTCATAATATTTGCTAGATATATTCAATATTGGTATATATATTGGCCAATTTAGTTTTGCCAATTCGGGGCCCATATTGGAGGTAACAGCATGTTACAATATTGGCTAGATTATGAAACTGTAATATTGGGCCAATATTGGAGGCAATCATTTTGGAACTCCTAACCTAGACTTTCCAGCGAGTTCTCTGAGATAACTGCATTTGTGAAAACTGAATAATATTCTAAATCGAGTACAACCGGGAACGATGTTCCTGACTTCAAAGTTAGTGGGACTGAACATAAACAAAACATTGAAATTTCAATGAAATTGTTAATTATTTTGTGGAATGTTAAATTATGAAGTGCGACCATGGAAATTATTTGTGCTTTAATTCATGAAGAAAAATGAGAAGTTTGAAAACAAATTTCGAAAAATTTTCAAAACAATTTTGGAAAGTAATTCGAAGAAAAATTTATTGGAGAAAATAATATTTTTGAAAAGAAAAGTGGAATCCAACCTAAACTAACAGTAGCCTAATCTAACACAACATAATATATTTTATTTCCACTTCTCTGGGAAAATAATCATTTGCCTGGGATGGAATTTAATATGAATATTAATATTAATAAGCTACCAAAGGCTAGAGTTCCAATAAAGTACAGCATGGGTATGTTTGCTGATGACACCCACTATATGCTAGTCCCCTTCTATTGCAACAGCTATAGAAGACTCGAAGAAAGTACTGAAGTCTGTAGGCGACTGTGTAACTGTGTAACCACAATCTTATTTTGAATATTGATAAGACACAATGTTTATTCTTTTATTGTGAAAGATCCAAACTGCAATTTCCTTTGTTAATCAACTTTTTAGGTAATGGTGTAGTGGTTAAAGAAAGTGTCACTTTTTTGGGAATTGTAGTCGATAGACACCTGAAATGGGGACCCCATATTGAACATCTCAGGGGAGACTAAATTCTGTATGCTTATGCTACATGCTCTTTATGTTGAGAAAGCAAGAAGATTTTGATCTGCTTAAAATTGTATATTTTTCCAGCTTTCAGTCTATTCTGTCATATGGAATAATTTGTGGGGAAATTCTATTTATGTGGGTGATTTGTTTGTCATTCAAAAACAAGCATTTAGAAAAATGTTACTTTTAGGATATACGGAATCATGCAGAGGTTTCTTTAGAGGCAATAATATTCTCACCATTTATGGTTTATATTTTTCTTTATAGATTATTATTTTTTTTCTGTAAAACAAGCATTATTTTGAGCCTTACAAAAATTTGAATACTACCAGAAGAGTTTTCCCTTATTCTGTTCCAGCTCATAAGACCACTTTAACAGAAAAAAATGTGGAATATTTGGCAATAGGTCTATTCAACCTTCAAAATATTCAACCTTCTAAAATAAGGAATATTTCTGACCCTTGGAGATTTAAGAAAGCGCTATATCCAGTGATTTTAAATTGTGAGCCCTATATTATAGGAGATTTTAAGGAATTCTGCAAGGGGTAGTTGTATGATTTGTACCAGTTGTTTTCTGACCGATTCCATTTTTACTTTGTATGATAGTATATGTAATCTTATGGGATCAATACATATTATTATTATTATTATTATGTAGTAGTATGACAAAGTCATATGCTTGTGGGGCAAACTCAGGTGATTGAATATCAAATTTCTGAGCATTCCGCATTGAAATTTACTTCTAACCTCAATTTCATTAATGATCAGAGGAAACGATCAGTCAAGAGGGGAATAATAAATGATGAGTCCACCGTTTTTTTCTCCCACGAACTGTCTCTATTGAGTTGGGATGATATTTTTACAAATTGAGATCCAAATCAACTTTGTATATTTCATAATCGATTTTCTCAGACATTTAAAATGTCTATCAATATCAATGTCCTGAAAAAGTAGTCCAGCTTATAACCCCCTCCTGAAAATAAAGTCCACCTAATACCATGTGCTGAAAACTGTTGTCCAGGTGCTTCCGTATAGACACGAAAATAATACCTGGACGTCCAGCTAATGGACAGTTTGTCCAGCTATCATCCAAATGCACCGAAAAACGTCCAACTAGGAACGCAGTGACATATATATATATATATATATATATATATATATATATATATATATATATATATATATATATATATATATATATATATATATATATATATATATATATATATATGTATGAAATGCGTCGAGTTTGAGGTCGTTTTCGGTGGCTTTCTGTCAAGTTTGGAGACACTTGTCAAGTTTGGGGTCTGGCCTCAAACTTTTCTTATGACAAATGGTTAGTTTAGGGTCGTGACCCCAAACTTTTTCAGGATTTTGCTCATTGAATAGTTTGAGGTCATTTTTCAAAAAATTTTATATTCTGGTAAATTCAACAATTTTCATCATGAAATAACAATTATTACTTCTGTGTCATCATTTTTATACGCAAATTCATGGACTTTAGTATGAATTCACATACATTTCTACCAAATTAATTTCTACAAAATTCTACGCAAATGTTTCATATTTGCGATCCAATTCTGAGGAAACGGAATACTTTCTTGGAAAGTAAAGGTGTTTGAAGCCCAATATTCTCTTTTTCGAACCTCATAAAGATTTTATGAGATTGATCATTCAACTGTGAACTATTTGAAACAATTGGATTTGGGGCGTCTATTATTCACGAGGCTATTACTCACATTTTCAGACCATCCCTTCCCCTCAATGATATAATTGTGAGGTTCTATGTTACCCCTCTGCACTACGTAATATCAATACAGGAGAATGGACAATAGAACATACGCACAAAAGCTCTTGACTTCACGTCAGTGCTTGAACCGTTTTTTTTTGTAATTTTTTAAAAATTTTCTAGTGGTACGGTCCTCACAAAATTTTACACACGTTTTCCTGTCGATCTTCTTCTACTAGTTACCATGCTTCAATTCGATCGAGTCTATTTTTTTTTGAGTAATCGAGGATATAATACGCAAAAAAAAATTTCGCGTTGGCATTCTACAACTAATAACCTTGTTTGAATTGGATCGGTTTTGAATGTTTCGAGACATTGAGGAAAAAACAACCAAATTTCAGATGGGTATAACTCTAGAACTGTTTGGCCAATTATCCCTATAAACAAACTCAAATGTCACATTCAAATGCACAACCTAACCTGAAAATTTGAAGTCACTATCTCTTTCCGTTCTCAGGTTATCGTGACGTAAATAATATTTTTTAACAAGTTTTTTAAGATTTTTTAGCGATACGATTCTCACAAAATTTCACAAAATTCCTTAGATTTGTATTCTACAATTACTCACCAAGTTTCAATTCGATTAGATCAGTGATGGTTGAAAACAAAATTATTACTCGGAAACCGTTGGGCCGATTATGCCCATTAACGAACTTGTCGCTCGTATTGGGATGCGCCACCTACGCTGAAAATTTCAAGTCGCTATCTTTTTCCTTTCTCAAGTTATCCTGGCAACAGACGGCCGGACAGAATAGAATTTTATCTCAAATTCTTCATCAGTAAGTTGAACCTAGTCGTTTGAGACAATCCTCGGCAAAAAAATTGAAAATTACAGACATTTGGGCAAAATGATAACGCGATGTTCCCCAGAACATACGCACAAAAACAATTCAATGTTATGAAAGCACTGACGCCGAGAAAGCAGCTTAATGGCACTAGTAATCTTATATTCATAAAAGAAAGTCGTGTTAGTTAATCCACTTATAACTCAAGAACGGCTATACCGATTTGGCTGAAAATTGGTGGGGAGGTAGCTTAGAACCAGGA
The DNA here is from genome assembly GCA_937662695.2 of Halyzia sedecimguttata. Lineage (NCBI taxonomy): Eukaryota > Metazoa > Arthropoda > Insecta > Coleoptera > Coccinellidae > Halyzia > Halyzia sedecimguttata. The sequence goes on from OW569415.2 coordinate 16,514,569, forward strand.
GACGGACATAGGATACTTTTTTGTGTTATACAGGGTGTTTTTCTTTTAACGTCAATTACTACTTGCTGTTTTTCCTGCCATAATCGTACAATTTTAGTCATGTGTGTTTAAAAATAAACTTTTGAGGCATACATCATTAAAAATAAACCATTACTATACAGGGTGTCTTTTTTCTCATGGCACAATTGTACGTGATTGAAGTGATTTGTGTCACAAACAAAGCATTAACTAAATAGGTACCTTGGATGGATTCTCAAAATGTATTTGTCCGAAATCTCCATACAGGGTGTTCTTCTTTTAACGTCAATTGCAACTTGCTGTTTTCCATGCCACAATCGTACAATTTCATTCATTTGTGTTAAAAAATAAACTTTAGAGGGATACATCATTGGAAATAAATAATTAGTATACAGGGTGTTCTTTTTATCATTGCACAATTGTACGCGATTGAAGTGATTTTTGTCACAAACAGAGCATTAACTAAATAGGTACCTTGGATGGATTCTCATAATGTATTTGTTCAAAATCTTCATACAGGGTGTTTTTCTAACGTCAATTTCAACGTGCTATTTTTCACGTCATCATCGTACAATTTCATTCATTTGTGTTAAAGAATATATTTTCGAGACGTACATCGTTGAAAATAAACCATTACTGTACAGGGAGCAGTACACCATGCATTTAAGGAACAGGGTTCGCTGGGTCAGCTAGTGATCAATATATTTGACCTATATAGAACACCATAAACTACTGAAATTTCTGGTTATAAGAGATTCGTTACATCAAGGAAACAATATTCAAGAGCCATTGATTATTCGAGAACCGTCCATTTTTATGTTTAATTTGTACCATAGTTGACAAGAATGTAAAATGAAACAGAAAAACTCTCTTAAATTAAGCATGATACATATGTACATGTTCCGGATATTATGTCCTATTAAATCTCAAATAGAATGATTCTCTTAACATACGTTATTAACTTCATTATAACCCCATTCTTTCTTGAAGTATGCCTAATGTTTAATTATTTCCACTATAACTCAAAAAATATAAACTCGATCGAATTGAAGCTTGGTAACTAGTCGTAGAATATCAACATGAAGACAAGTGTGAAATTTTGTGAGCACCCTGCACCTAAAAAATTCTTAAAAAATAACGAAAAACAAAATTGGTTCAAACACTGACGTGAAGTCAGGAGCTTGTTCTGTTGTCCATTCTCCTGTATTGGACACTCTTAATGGAATTTACCATGGTAAACTCAATTAAGAGTGACCAATACAGAACAATGGACAATATAACAAACGTGCAAAAACCCCTAGACTTCACGTCAGTGCCCGAATCAATTTTTATGGTTAACTTGTAACATATTTGAAAAGAATGTAAAATGAATCGGAAAAATTCTCTTAGATTAAGCATGATACATACGTTTTCTAGACCTAACATTTGTTACTAACTTCATTGTAACATCATGCTGAGCAAAATCTTTCCTGAAATACGCATAATGACTACATATAAATTTCCTGAGGTTTGTCTGCATATAATATGTCCCGATAACTATCAATTGAAAATTTTCTGATAGGGTTCGTGAAATGTCAGATGTACTCTGCGATTCATTGAATTCTAGATAAAATTCCACGTTTCTCTATATTTTCCAAAAAAAAAATTATGTAATCCGTAATGTTTAGGGTCGTTTTCAGTGACGTAATGTCAAGTTTGGAGACACTTGTCAACTTTGAGGTCCGTCCTCAAACTTTTTCTGGAGTTGGCTTAATGAATAGTTTGAGGACATTGTTCAAAAATTCCTATATTCTATTGTAAAATCAACAATTTTCATCATGAAATGGCAATTGTTACTTCAAAGTGTCATTATTTGTATACGCAATTTATGGACTTTAGTATGAGTATACACACATTTCTACCAAATTAATTTCTATAAAATTCTACGCAAATGTTTCATATTTGCGATCCATTTCTGAGAAAACGAAATATCTTCTTAAAATTGAAGGTGCTTGAAGCCTAATATTCTCTTATTAAGATCTCATAAGATTTATCATTCAACAGTGAATTATTTGAAAGGCGGTAGGAATTCTGGTGTACAAGAAAGTAGAATCCCATTGAATTCCAATGGAATTCTTATTGAATTTCTGGAATTCCTATTGAATTCCGTGGAATTGCTATTGAATACCGTGGAATTTCTATTGAATTCCGCAGAATTCCTATTGAATTCCGCAGAATTCCTATCGAATTATAAAGAATTCCTATTGATGTTAGAGTGCGATACCTATCGGACAATCATGTAAACAACTCCAAATAGACAGTTTTAACCGAATTTTAGCAGTTAGAAGTGGATGGTTTTCCCTTTGTTTTTCCTAACCCACAAAAATATACTTGGCAGTACAGACAAATTTATGTATTATTGAATACGGTGAGTATATTACAATATTCTTCAATTCTTGCAGTTTTAAATATTTCATATCTGATAAAGATCCAGTAAAAAGCTTTCAATAGATATTCTGGTGAATTTTTCATTCTGTGTGAGTCTGTCTCTATGTTGGTTGGATGGTGATAATTCTCTCATTTGTATGATTTAATATATTTTAATACATCCCTGCAGATGCTATTGATACCTCAAGAGCTTGAGCGAGTTAGGAGAATCAGTTGTTTTTTGTGTAGGCTTCGTTGCTGTGTCCTGGTGTCACCTTAGGCACAGCACTGTTAATTTTCAACCCAACAGTGAATGGTGGCCTAGAAAATTATCCAGAAAGTTATCCAGCCCCGGGATTGATCTCGGGACCTCCGTTTTAACCACTGAGCCAATCAGGCTGCAATTGGTGCAGCCTATGTTAGGTCTCAAACAAAGGTACATCAGGACAAAGATTCTTCGACCGAAAGTTTTCTACGGAGCTTTATTAAATATCCTAAGGTGAAGTGTTTTAACTTCACTTTTTCGAGTGTTTTTCCGTTCAGTTTTAAAAAAATTTAAATACTGTCATGAGGCCAGTCTTCATTGGGGCGGTTGTTCATGTTGACCGATTCGAGTAGAATGTGAACAAGTGCGCTGGAGCAGACTGAATTCACATCAGTTCTTCTTTGATTTTTTCTCATTTAATAGCCATTGCATAATTATATACCAAATATCAATATATCAAACAAGCATTGCCAAGGACAGAAGGAAAATAACATGGGCTTTACTATTAGAATTTTTTTCTGCGTTTTAAGATCTCATCGCTACGACATTCTGATGGTATTACAAGGGTATCTATCATTTCACACCTACAAGTAAAATTTCAAGGACAGTCGAAGTGAATTCTCGAAAATAAAAAAAAAATATAATTTTATTCGAAATTTCACTAGTCATTCGATAATTTCGAAATCAAATGTGTCAAATATTCATCAGTCAGTCTTAAGTAATGGGTTTTTGTGCAATTCCGTTGGTTTTCCTTAGATTCCAAAAGAATTCCAATAGAAACACAATAGAATTCCTATAGAATTCCAGTGGAATTCTGCTTGAATTGGAATTCTGGTGTACAATGTTTTGTGAGCGGTTTCCCCCTCGCAATCGACTAAGCATTCGCGTTCGCACCTACAGAGGACTTTCAATGTGTCTGGCAAGATGTAAAAACCATTATAACTGTCCAGCTATTGAGTTAACAATATTTTATATCTCAAGTAACATATAATGCATATGGATTTCAATTTAGAATCAGAAAAACTCCCTCAGTGGTTATATGCGTATGGATTTCAATATACAACCAGAAATTTATTTTACATATTTCAGATAACTCATTTTATCTTTGCCCTCTATGTGCATACAAATAGCGAATTCTGGTTTTTGATGTAGTGATTTTTTTTTTAAAGAAAATTTTTCCGCTTCTCGTGATACGTTGCTCATGAAATTTCGCATTGGCCTTGAATTCGTGATTTCAAACCTTGATAAAGCTATTGCGACCTTATAATTTCATATTATTACTTCTCAGAAACCATAAGACGAATTATGCCTATGCACGCAGTGGACCGGCGATTTCGACATGTAACCTGCCCTGCGAAATTCGAATTACTTCTGTCAAGAAGTTTCGACATTAAAATCTTTCAATTTCACATTCGATTCACGTCCGAGAATCCCAAGAATACAAATCTTGCTGCAAATTGCCAATTTATAGCTAGATTTTTGATTGAAATAGAATTTTGCCATAAATATCCATCGTTAGTTCAATTTCAACGCCAGTTAATTATTTTCTATGATTACAGATTTGTGAAAATTCTAACAAATGTCGAAAAACTAAGTTTGTACAAAATTTTCTATACTTTCCATGCTGCCACTAATATTGTCTAGTCCTCTAAAGAAATTCCGTTCTAAACTAAACTTTCAAAAGAGTTATCAGGAAAAAAAATATTTTTTTACGTTTTCCGACCCGAATTTTGCAAATCGATCCAAATTTTAATTTCAAACAAGTTTACTTAGATCGTTTCATACAAAAAAGTTCAAATTTTCCAAGATATTAGACATTTTTTTTTTAAAATGGCGATTTCCACTCAGTTTTTTTAATTATTTCATTTCGGATTTTATCTGATTATGTGTTTGTTAGTAGATGGACATGATAATATTTCGCTACAACGATGGTAACTTCAGGTTCGAATCCTGCACGAGCGGTGTATGCTAAAATTGATTTATCATGACCTAAGTTGGGTGATAGAAATGAATCGCTCATTTTGGCAAAGCCCACATTTCATCCGAATATCAATATCTTTATAAAGATATTGGTAATAAACGCTATTCGGCAGAAATGTCTTCTTTGTAGTTCGAATTTTGTTAATGGTTATTGATGGTCCAACCAATTATACTAAAGACTGGAATGTTGTTAAAGACATTCGATAATCGGAATTAATCTTTTCACATGGTTCTTCAAATACCCTGAAACTTAGAAATAATAATAAAATTTGAATACGATCTTATGTATATTGTTGGAGATACTGGAAGCCGAGCAGCCTTGTTCAGTAGCTGGATGGGTGACAGTTGCGACGATAACTTTCTAACGGGAATAGATAACGACTTGAAATTTCCAGGGAAGATTGCGCATCAGAAAGCGACAGATAAGTTCTTTAATGAGCTTAATCGACTTAATGGTTTCGGAGTCATATCCATCTGAAATTTTGTTGTTATTTCCTGGATAACTCAAAAAATACAAATTCGATCCAATTTGAACTTGATGGTTGGTTGTTAAATGCAGACGCGCTAGATTCTGCGAAATTTCGCGAGGATCTTATCACTAGAAAGGAAATAACTATAATGTTTTCTTAAAAATTTTTATATTTCACGAACTATCCGTCAGAATCCGCTGAAATTCTGCACATACCTTCGAGCCTCCATTTTACAATCGAATACTGAATTTCGGCAGGGGCGGATCTACGTATGGGCATTATGGGCTCCGGCCCAGGGCCTCGTGGATACAAAGGGCCCACCAGCCACATTGAAATTAATAGAAATCAAATTTTAAAGAATATATTTAAAATTAAAAATAAAATGTTCACAAGGTTGGCAAATCTGAAATATATTAAACAGTGTGCGCGTCTATCAAACAGAACAAGGAATTCCCCGTTGCTTGTTTTCTTGTCTATGGTCTATTACTACCTATAGGGAGACTTCTTATCGCCAAACTAACACGCTGCCAGCGTCATTGTTATCATTTTACCCAAATGTCTTTAATTTTCGATATTTTTGCCGAAAATGATCTCAAATGATTGAGTTCAACTCCCTAATGAAGAATTCGAGATCAAATTTGATTCTGTCCGGCCGGCCGACTGTTGACACGATAACTTGAGAACGGAAAGCGATAGCGACTTGAATTTTTCAGGGTAGGTCCCAATATGTACGACGGACAAGTTCGTTAATGGGCATAATCGGCCCAATGCGTAATGAGTAATAATCTTGTTTTTTACCAATACAGATCCGATCGAATTGATTCTTAATGTGTAGTTGTAGAATACAAACTCAAAGATGCATGTGCAATTTTGTAAGAATCGTAAAAAGTCAGGACGGATGGTCTTCTCACTATGATGCCGTCAAATCGATAAAAAATAATTATGATGACATTTTCAGCGAAAATGAGAAAGTGCATTTCTAATTATTTTTCGGGAAGATATTTTTAGAGATTTAATTTAGTAAATGAATTTCAAACAAGCACTGACGTGAAGTCAGGAGCTTTTGCGCGTATGTTCTATTGTCCATTCTCCTGTATTGGACACTCTTAATCGAATTTACCATGGTGAATTCTATTGTCCATTCTCCTGTATTGGCCACTCTTAATCGAATTTACCATGATGAATTCTATTGTCCAGTCTCCTGTATTGGATAATGTTAATGGAATTCACCATGGTAAATTCGATTAAGAGTGTCTAGTACAGGAGAATGGACAAAAGAAAATACGCTCAAAAGCTCCTGACTTCACGTCAGTGCTTTATGATTAACTCGTAACATATTTGAAAAGAATGTAAAATGAATCAGAAAAATTCTCTTAGATTAACCATTATACATGGAGTTTCTGGACATTCGTTAGCAAAATCTTTCTTTAAATATGCAAAATGACTACCTATCCATTTCCTGAGGTTTGTCTGTATATGCTATGTTCCGATAACTATCAATTGAATATTTTCTGATAGGGTTCGTGAAATATCAGAAGAACTCCGCGATTCTTCGAATTCTAGATAAAATTCCACGTTTCTCTATATTTTCCAGACGAAAATTATGTAATCCGTAATGTTTACGGGCGTTTTCAGTGACTTAATGTCAAGTTTGGAGACACTTGTCAACTTTGGGGTCCGTCCTCAAACTTTTTCTGGAGTTGGCTTAATGAATAGTTTGAGGACATTTTTCAAAAATTCCTGTATTCTATAGTAAAATCAACAATTTTCATCATGAAATGGCAATTGTTACTTCAAAGTGTCATAATTTGTATACGCAATTTATGGACTTTAGTATGAGTTCACACACATTTCTACCAAATTAATTTCTACAAAATTCTACGCAAATGTTTCACATTTGCGATCCAATTCTGAGGAAACGGAATACTTTCTTGGAAAGTGAAGCTGTTTGAAGCTCAATATTCTCTTTTCGAACCTCATAAAGATTTTATGAGATTGATCATTCAACTGTGAATTATTTGAAACAATTGTATTTGGGGGCGTCTATTATTCATGAGGTTATTAGCTCACATTTTCAGACCACCCCTTCCCCTCAATGATATAATTGTGAGGTTCTATGTTACCCCTCTGAAAACGTAATATCAGTACAGGAGAATGGACAATAGAACATGCGCGCAAAAGGTCCTGACTTCACGTCAGTGCTTGAACCGTTTCATATTAGCGATACATTTCTGAGAAAACGGAATATCTCCTTTGAAGGTGAAGGTGCTTGAAGCCCAAATTTCTCTTTTTTAGATCTCATAAGGATTTTATAACATTTATCATTCAACAGTGAAATATATAATATTCCAGGGGGTATAACTAGACTCGACTCAAAAACAAACTTAACCTCCCCATTCGGATGTGCAGCCTACTCTGAAAATCCTTATCTCCTTTCGTTCAAAAGTTATCAAGGCAACGGTCACCCATCCAGCTAGTGAACTCACACAAGGCTGCTCGGATCTCCAACAATATAGATCCGATTGTGTTCAAACTTGAAACTCGGTAGTACAATTAGGTTCTGAAGGCTCTCGCAAAATGTCAGCGATGTCGGACGAATAGTTTCTCATATATAGAATTTGCTTCATTGATTTTTCAAAAATTTTCTAGTGATACGATCCTCACTACATTTTGCAAGAATTTTCGCATTGTCATTCTACAACTAATAACAATGTTTGAATTGTATCAATCCTGTATTTTTTAATTTTCTAGTGATACGTTTCGCTCGAAATTTCACAACCGTCCTTGGGTTTGCATTCTGCAACTCTCCAAGTTTCAATTCGATCGGATTTGTATTGGTTGAAAACAAAATTATCACTCGGAAACCGTTCGGCCAATTATGCCCATTAACGAACTGGTCCGTCGTATTAATTGGGATGTGGCACTAACCCAGAAAATTTGAATTCGCCAGCTGGCTGGCTGGACAGAATCAAAATTTCACCTCGAATTCTTCATCGGGGAGTCGAGTCCAAACGTTCGAGATCATTTTGGGCAAAAAATTCGAAAATTACATTTGGGCAAAATGATGACGCGATGTTCCCCAGAACATACGCGCAAAAAATTGGCCAAAGTAACTAAAAACAAGTGATAGATTCGCGTAAGTTTTAGCTCCATAATAAATGCATGGGAAATTCGTTCGTGCTCGGATCCATGAACGGATCGTAATTCAAAGTTCCCGCTTAATCTAACTAATTTGGTCTATTGGCCCTTTATGTGACGATCATTTCGAGATTTGTTTGGTCCACTAAGAATTGCCGATAATATTGTCGAGAAATTATTGAAATAGGCTTACTGGATTTGAACCGTTTCTATAGGATTGATCAGGATTTACTTAACTTTATTAGCATATAAGATACAAAATCTGAAAATATTGTACAAAGAATCGATCTAGTCTCAAAGGACGACGTATTGCGGCATTTTATAGTTTAAAGGAACTTGAGGCTTTAGCGTGATTTGAAAAGTAGTTTAGAGGTCAAAATAGGCCTATCGAGTTTATGATGAATGGGCAAAATCGGCCCAATTATTTCGGAGATTTTGTTTTACCAATATTTCGAAATCTAAACATCGGACGTTGAAATTTGATATCTCTAAAAATAACGTCTCCAAGTTCCGAAGAAAGAAGCGAAAAAAATTTTGATCTCTCGTAAGATTATCGCTAGAGTTTGCTGAAATTTCTTATATACCTAAAGGGCAACAATAAGATGAGTTAAGTATACGATATATCAGATTCATAATTTTTCCATTATCGCAAAAAATAAGATCTTCCTAGAAGCTACGTAATCCAATGATTGTTTAGGAGTACCTATACGATTTATTCGTTGCTATGATTTTGATTCACTTTTCATCTCATTTCGAGACACTGAAGAATATCAACAGACGACCTTACCTGATTCACTAAACCGGATCTAAAATCTACAGATTTTTATCGAAAAATTATGTTCTTCAAAATGTTTTTGCTTATTTATTCCAATGAATATTTTGAACAATTTCCTCCATATACCCAATACGGATTTTGTTTTCTCGATAAAACGGATATGTAATATTCAAAGATGAAAGATGTGAAATTGGCCCACTTTTGAGAACCATATGGATTAAGAAAACTTTTCAGCAGCACACATTTTTTTTTCCGAAAATCGAAAGGTGTAGGGCCAATTTTACACACAATATTGAGAACGCTATAAAAACTTCTTTACGTTCGAATAATCTCACCTTGAAAAGACATGGAAATAAATTGGCTTAGGACCTCAAATTTGTAATATTAGATTTTCAGGTAATCTTTAATATGAAAATATATACTAGAACACCGTAGTAATAAGGGCCATTATGAAATGACCCAATATGCGTAGGCAATACAGAATACGAGTGAGTTCAAATTGATCCCATATGTGCGATTTAATCCATTAAATGATGATATCAAAGGTGCCGCCCTATAACTTATTTCGACTAAGGCATGCCAGTATGCCACCTGACATCGGTGATTCCTCGCTTTTTAACCGACATTCACAACTACTATGAGATAAGTTATAAAGTGCGGGAATTATATCTCAACAGGACGATGCCAAATATTGTGTAGTACGGGAGCACATTTTCCAATATGATAATTTCTGATATAATATGCAATTAGATTAGAAATTCTCGCAGGCAGTAGTAGTAGCAGGCAAATTTTTTCGAGGCATTATGATTCCCCGACACCTTAAAGAGGATTGTGTGAAATGAAATTTCGAATATTAATAGGAAAATTCACGAGGGTCGTATCGTAAGAATCTTAAGAAAATATTATTTGCCTGAAATATCGCAATCGAAATATATCGAGAAAAAAAAATTATAAGCACTATTTGAGTAGTTAATGTGAAATAACGAATTCAATTTCTGAAAATTATAAATCTGAATAACATTATGTACATAAGTAAATTAGTATCTCAAGAACAATCAACTAAATTCAGTTGAAAATTTAAGTTCACGTGCAAAGTATCGATTAAATATTCGTAGGTTGGTTTCAACTTTCACCGAAAGAATAATTGATCTGTGTATTTCTGTTTATGTTCTAGGAAACAGCATGCTATCATTTTGCACGAATGACTGAAATTCTCGAATTTAGTACCGAAAATGAACCGAAAATGAGTAGGGTCGACTCACTGATGAAGAATTCGAGGTCAAATTCAATTATCTCCGGCCGGCTGTTACAACGTTAGCTTTCGAACGGGAAGAGTGAAAACAAAATTTTCAGGGTAGGTTGCTTATCCGAATGCGACGGTTTAGTTCGTTCAAGGGCATAATCGGCCAAACCGTGGCGGAGTTAAAATAACTCAAACAATATAAACATTTTTTTATATTTTTCTAGAGGCTCGATATTCACGAAATTTGCAGAAAATGAGCGCGCCGGCGTTAAACAATTAATTACTAAGTTTTAAATGAATTATTATTATTATTATTATTATTATTATTATTATTATTATACTGATCCTCCTGGGTCTTCCACAAGGAGACCCCTCATAAGCTCTAAGAGCTTGCCCTGAGTTAGGAGAACCAGTTGTGTTCTGTGTAGGCTTTGTTACTGTGTCCTTACGTCACCTTAGGCACAATATATATATATATACATATTTTGGGTTATAGAGGAAATAACAAAATTCAAGATGGGTGTAACTCCGAAAGCGATAGGCCGACTTTGCCTATTTTCGAACTAACATCACTTGGAAGCGCAACGCGCTGAAAATTGCAAATCACTATCTCCTTCCGTTCTCAAGTTATCGTGAGATACATAATATTTTTCTTTAATTTTTTAGTGATACGATCCTCACGAAATTTTGTGTTTATGTCGGCATTCTGCACCTAATTACGTGGTTTCTATCCGATCGGATCTGATCTGTTTGTAACCAAAACTAGTACTCGGAAACCATTTGGCCGATTATGCCCATTAACGAACTTGTCCTTCGCATTTGAATGCGAAACCTATCCTGAACATATCAAGTCGCTATATCTTTCTGTTCGAAAGTTATTGTGGCAACGGCCGGCCGAACGGCCAGAGAGAATCAAATTAGACCTCGAATTCATCATGGTTGGAGACCATTTTTGGCAAAAATTTCGAAAATTGCAGACATTTGGCAAAATGATAGCACGCTGTCCCCACGTGCAAAAAATTATTGAATATTATTCTATATCTCAGAAACTATCCGTTTTGCAGCCAGGTTTCAAATTTGAACCTGATCGGAGATATAGGGTTGGAGATATTGAAAAATTATTGGAAACTGAGCAGCGTTGGACGAGTTCTGTATCTGTTGAGACCGCTAGTATACTACATATATATTGGTAATGATATAGTTAACTAACGTATTCACTAAAATTGATGTCCAAATTCTGAATACGAGTATGTAAACAATGCCCAAAAACAATAGCAATACTATGTATTCCTATTCCACTGAGAGAAATCTCTCTTTCTATACATGGCATTGTCTAGATTCCAGATTATAATAATTGTAGGAACTTGATCGAAAACGAAATTAAACAAAACGAATGAATGAATAACTTTTGTATTTCACAGTTGTTCTGATTTTTTTTAAATCTGGGCAGCATAGATTCCCCAGAAAAGACTCCGTCAGAGAAAAGAATATAGATAACTTCTAGTCTAGGACATGCACGGTGTGTTATAAAGGGCAGCGGTGTGGAATCAAATCATTACATAGGACTAATGTTATTAGAATTCCTGTGAATAATCTGCAGGATATTTGTATAATAATCTATTTTCGAAAGAAATATTAGTGGTAGTATTTATATGTTATGGGGAGGTTGCTTGTGGAATATACTATCCAATGTTTTGCCGAATGATATTTTTACTTCATTATTGTCGTATTGATCGAATTTCTCTAATTTTGAAATATCCGGCATGTTTCTGGCGCTCTTGTTATTATAACCATGACATTAAAGTAGTCTCAATATTCCTTTGAAATATTCCCAGAAAATAAATATTGTGTGTTTCGACAGAAATATTTATTATCAATTCGCTAGTATATTACTTATTTTTTTCAATGATATAGTTAACCAACGCTCACTTTCATAGCAGAGCGCATAGCGTAGCATCGCGCTTAGCATATAGCATCGCATCGCATAGTTCACCGGCTCGGGAGTTTCAAATGCAAAGTTAATCACGAAATTTAGAGAATAAATTGATGAAGATGAAAAATTCGTGATTCTTAGGACTCTTTATACGAATATATACCGAAGAACGGAAGATTGAACGAGTAAAATAGAAAATGAAAATGTCCCCAAACTTGATCGATGTGAGTTTTTTAGAATTTTCGTGGTTTTTTCACTTTTATTTGCTAATGTATACCTATGTATGCAGGAAAAATCGAAGTTTGAAAATGACCCCAAACTTGACGGATTACAAACATATATATATATATATATATATATTGAATTAATTGAAGTGCTGAGAGAATTTTATTTATTTATTTATTTGTTCATGAGCAAACTAGGAAAGATACTGCTTCGTTTAAGTTATAGATATGCATTCGAAGACTGACTGGATGAAAAAAAACTATTTTGTCAGCCTCAATACATATATGACTTCTTTTGATTTAATTTAAGAACTGAGAGAATTTGTTCAGGAGAAAACTAGAGATATTCACTAAGAGAACAGTTTATTTATAACTAAAGAAATTTCTTCATATTAAATGAACCCCTTATTCATATATGGCATTATTGGTCCACCGGTCCGTCGTAGGTCAGTTCGGTACTTTTTTTGATTTTCTCTATCAGGTTTGAATAAATGTTGCTTAATCCTTGTGTATCTGTTTTCTTATTTATTTCTGCTTCATGTCTCTTTATTTGTATCATTTCTTGAATTGTTCTCTTCTCATAGTTTTTTTCTTTTTTTATACACAAGAGTGATATTAAAACGGGAAAGGACAGATGTGCATTAGCTAGCCATGCAAATACACTAAATCATACAATAGACTTTGAAAACGTGGAAATACTAAAAAAAGAAAAAAACTATGAGAAGAGAACAATTCAAGAAATGATACAAATAAAGAGACATGAAGCAGAAATAAATAAGAAAACAGATACACAAGGATTAAGCAACATTTATTCAAACCTGATAGAGAAAATCAAAAAAAGTACCGAACTGACCTACGACGGACCGGTGGACCAATAATGAGAGACGTCCCCAGGGAAAAAGAAGAAAAACTAAAACTTAACCTTCAAACTTCGTTGACTGTCATTGTGTTACAGCTTAAAATAATTGAAAATTTAGATAATTTAGACCTTAAGATTTCCACATATTTGAAATAAGATGAATGTTAGACCTTTTTTGTTCTGATACCATTTATAGTAGTAACCTCAATTTCGGTAAGGACTAGTTTTATAAATTAGATGTATACGTGTTTTTAACTTTATGTGTTGTATTGTAGAAGCCCTGAAGAAGCAATAAATCCATTGCGAAAGCTTGGCATAGAACAAAGAGTCTCTTTACTAATGCTCTAATAAAATAAATCCAAAGCTAAGTGAGTCAAATACCCTGAATCAAATATATATAAAAATATTCTGACTCTGACCCAAGAAAACACTATATATATATATATATATATAAATATCTATTTAAGGTAACAGTCGTACTATGAATATGTGAATTGGATAAGGGAATTCGACTGATGACTAGGATATTAATTTTGCTCTTTATTCCATACCAAGCTTTCGGAATTTTTTAATTCCTTCTTCAGGGTCACTACAATTTACACAATTATAAGACCCATAAAATTTTACAAAACAAAATAATTGATGTGCACTGGCCGTGCACTCAATAGAAGAGGGCCACAGAATTGATTTTGATAGTGCAGAAGTACTATGCACACAAAGAAAATATAACAAGAGGCTGATACTGGAAATGATAAATATAAAAAGTCAAACTAATCCAATAAATAAAAAAACCGACATACAAAATCTAAGCAATGTATACACTTATTTGTTAACGTATCCAAACCGTGAAAGAGTGGAATTCTACGATGGGCCACTGGATGAGTGAAAGAAAGAGGGAACAAACCCAGATCAACACCATTCTGTGATGGTGACATACTGCGATAGCACCATTCTGTGGTATGATATAAAAAAGAAATTCTAAATAATTTAGGTTAAATGCATGCGGACTTTTTCAAAGAGACGATTTTGATTAACATCATTCTATTTTATTTGCGACAAATTACTTGATGATTTACTTTGGTCAATGTGGAACATCATATTAGGAAAATAACCTCAAATTCTGTGAGTAATTATTTTGTTTTGTAAAATTTTATGTGTCTTATAATTGTGTAAATTGTAGTGACCCTGAAGAAGGAATTAAAAAATTCCGAAAGCTTGGTATGGAATAAAGAGCAAAATTAATATCCTAGTCATCAGTCAAATTCCCCTATCCAATTCACATATATATATATATATATATATATATATATATATATATATATATATATATATATATATATATATATATATATATATATATATATATATATATATATATATATATATATATATTGAATTAATTGAAGTGCTGAGAGAATTTTATTTATTTATTTATTTGTTCATGAGCAAACTAGGAAAGATACTGCTTCGTTTAAGTTATAGATATGCATTCGAAGACTGACTGGATGAAAAAAAACTATTTTGTCAGCCTCAATACATATATGACTTCTTTTGATTTAATTTAAGAACTGAGAGAATTTGTTCAGGAGAAAACTAGAGATATTCACTAAGAGAACAGTTTATTTATAACTAAAGAAATTTCTTCATATTAAATGAACCCCTTATTCATATATGGCGCAATAAATATTTATTTTTCCTAAATAATGAATTTATTTGAGTTTTAAATATAAAGACATATTGGTGATAACTATATATTAATTATTAATATACGATTTATTCATAGATAATGAAGTTTATCACTGCATCGAAAGGGTTCATTTTCATTCAATAACGAATTATTTATAACAAATAAATGTTATTTATGAGAAAAAAAATTTCTTTTCAATGAATATCAATATTCTCATAATAAACAAAGATATATTTATATATATAGATTTATTTCAGAAATTAATATTTACTGTCAATAAAGAAAAATTCACTATAAAAAAATTTTATGTTTTTATTAAATAATTAGTTATGTACAGTAAATGATTGATTTTTTCGAGAAATAAATTATATTTCAAATAAATATGATTAGTTGAATGTAAACTGAGGTATGCATATATTGCAAATAATTACTTTCTAAAATTTATATATTAACAATTCCCATATGATATTTTGTGGTAGTTTTCTATGTAGTCTTCTTTATTGATCTCTATGGGTGCAGAATTGAGCCAAAATCTCGATGGTGTGTAACTACAGGAGCCAGTTCGAAGAATTGCGAAGAGAGTTTCTAGGGTGCCTCATGTTGTCACTATCACCATAGGGGTGGTGCATTTACTGGAAAATAATAGGAAAAAAAACATTTTACCTTCAAAAATGTTTCCAAGTTTCAATATGAATAAATAATAACGAAACTGTTTTTCTGATTCATATCATATTCATATTCGTATTCAGGTTTTTTGAGATTTCAACATGAAAAACTAATAGCATTGAAATAACGAACTGATTTTACGGAAATTATAAATAACAAAAATAAATTTCACCACATTTTCGAGAATGATATCAAATGGATTTATTTTTTTGGCGCTCTAGTTCCTCGGAACTGAGTGCTTATCAATTTGCCCAAATGTCTGTAATTTTCGAATTTTTCGATGAAAATGGTCTTAAACGATTTGGTTCAGCTCACTGGTCAAGAATCCGTGGTCGAAATTCATTCTGTCCGGCCGGTCCGGCCGTCCGGCCGTAGGCACGATAACTCTCGAACGGAATGAGCTAGAGAGTTGAAATTTTCAGAATAGGTTTGGCAGATGAATATCTCGGCTAAGTTCGTTATTGGGCAAAATCGGACAGATGGTTTCGGAGTAACAAAAAAAAATTTTTTTTACGAAACAAATTCCAAATTAATTATTCTATGTATGAATTGTCATAATTTCAACTTATTTTCCTGAGATATGACAGTCTCTTGCTAACAGTTGGTTCGAGAAACGTCAAAATCGACTTAGAGAGACAAGGGTAAAAAACCGTCAAATAAACCCCCATGTGGCGATTTTATGTCGAAAAGTGAAAATTAAGAATATATCAGTTCATATCGGGCAGCCAACGTGTTCACATCATTTGGAGAAATATTATAGGAAACCTAAGTGAATACTGTGTAATTAGTAATCAGCCACCGACTCCAGGTGTAAAAACCTGGATTGATCGAGCTATTGCTACATTGCTAATCCAAACAATAAAAGAATATTCGCGCAAATTGATTTAAATATTCTCCATTAGAAATATTCTAAAGTCATAATGAACATTTCAAGTGACGGTGAATATAGTGAAATGGAGATAATGGACAGTGGCGAATGGAGAAATGTTCGTTACAAACGAAAAAGAACCAGTGATCCAACCTCTCCCACACAACTAGGCCCTAACAAAAAAACATCGGCATTCAATAAAGAAAATAATCTAACGTTAATACGATGTGATTACCGTACACAGCTGGACACAACAAAAACATCGGCTGGGAATTCCCAGATAAGCAATCAAGGGATTTCCTCACACACACTACCCAACACAAATGTTTCCACTGATAAAGATCAATCTACATACACTACAATCAAAAGAAATTATTCTGCGAAAATGAGAGAGATTACAAACAAACATTACAACTTGCTCTACTATATCCAAACAACTGATAACTTATTACGTAAAGATCTTTCTGACATTTGGAACAAGGAGCATCCAGATAGCGATGATACTATTCTATCTACAAAGCAAGGTTTCCTACTGAAAACTAATACAAGCAAAACAATCATGAAAAAGACACTCAACAAACTTGTGCAAGAGAAGAAAATTGTAAGCTACAAAGAAACTCAGCCATCGCACTCACTACCGTCATTAGGTGTAACAGACTACAGACCCGCATAAAGTGTGGTAATTGGATCAGTGGAACACGAAATTCCCGAAGATGACATAAGTCAACATCTAAAACACATCCAAGTGGAACATCGCAATTGCAAGCGCATAATATCCAGAGCAATGAACCAGCCAACCCGAATGATCAGAATAATAACGTCTTGCCTACAATCATCTGAGAAATTACTGAACGAAGGACTGTTTTATAAACATAGATATTACCTAGTTTATCCAAGTAATCCGCCAGCACCAATTCCTCAACCATGTGTCCGCTGTCACTCATTTATCCAAATTCCAGCATTGAACAAACTCTCTTCAACAAGGCCTCCTTGTACAAGTATGTTCTCATCGTTGGAGATCTGAATATCAATTGCAGAAAAACCAGACAAGTGAAGGACTTCCTGAACAACGCTCCTTTCGAAATGGCAACCACACCTCCAACATTTAGAATGCCTAATAATCCTGACACAACTCCAGATCGTGTATTATACACAAATAATATAAAAAATAACATAACTACAATACATACTCATCCTGATCTTGGCACAGAACACGACGCGATTGAATTAATCATCGAATTGGACAGGCCAGCTATTGAAGTAGTACCAATCAAAAAAGACCTGAGGAGATGTGACATTCAGAAACTAAACATTCAGTTGGAAGCATATATAAACTCAGTAGCAAGTGAACCGTGCGCTGCAGAACGAGTCTCCCAATTTAATTCCACATTGGCATCACTGGTACTAGAAAACAGTCCAGATAAAAATTCAAAATTCTATATTCACGAACTACCCGCATACATTATCAAGATGATCAAGAAAAAGAGGAAAATGCACAGAGACTATCTGAGAAATCCTAGTTCATTAGGCAAAAGAGAGTTGAATGATTACAACAAAAATATCCAGGAATTAATACGGCAATACAAGGAGCACAAGTGGATTGAGGTTTGTAATGAGATAAATGACAGCAAGGGCAAAAATTACTGGCAGCAAATTAGAAAATTATCAGGCTATAAAGAAAAACCGCTTCCTGAAACAATCGAAGAAAACAACATCATATATTCAACAGACGAAGAAAAAGCAGAACTTTTTGCATCATACTATCAGAAAACATACAGTGAAGATCTGAATCCACAATTCCACCAACAAAAATACGATTATGTATGCAACTGGTATGATAGGTATTTTCAAGAAGAACCAAATGATTATGAAATTAAAATTGACGAAAATATCTATAATGACATGTTAAATAAAGGCAAGAGCACAGCACCCGGACACGATAATGTTTCTAGAGACATCCTACGCAATTTAAGTGACAAATGTCATAAATACTTTATCCAGATATATGAATACTGCTTAAACCGACACTATTTTCCTGCTGAGTGGAAGCACGGGATTGTCGTTACCATACCAAAGTCCAAAACTGAAAAACAGAATGTCACGAACTATCGTCCCATTAGCTTGCTGTCTGTGGTAGGAAAACAATTCGAGAATATAATAAAAAGCATTCTAGAACAAGAGATTGGCCAGAAAATACCAAACTATCAGTTTGGGTTCAAGGAAAAACATTCTACTATTCATCCGGTTTTGATATTATCCTCAAATGTTCAAGCCAATAACTTAATGGGAAAACACAGTGCCGCACTATTCCTTGACATAAGAAAAGCCTTTGACAGCATCTGGCACAGAGGACTGCTATACAAATTGAATATATTGAAGTGCCCTGTCCATCTGATATGGTTGCTGAGAGACTTCTTGATGGATCGCACTTTCCAGGTCAGGGTAGGAAACCACTTGTCCCACTGCTTCAAGAACGAACAAGGTGTACCACAAGGATCTCCACTGGCTCCACTGTTGTGCAAAGTATATTGCTATGACATTTATGAGCAGAATACACAACCAGAACGGACACTGTACTTGCTACAATTTGCAGATGACACGGCCCTCATCAGTCACAACAACACCCTTGCAAAAACAGTACAAAATATTCAATGGTTACTGGACAGAACCGTATCTTGGTTTAATATGTGGAGACTGCAACTAAACCCAGCCAAGTATCAGTTCATCATCTTCAATCACCGGATCACAGGAAACTCGCCCAAACTGGTTATGGGAAGTACATATATAGAGTGTAAAGAAAGTGTGAAATACCTGGGTGTAGAGATAGACCATAAAACTAATTTTAAAATACACGCCATCACCATCAAGAAGAAATGTATAAATAGGAGTAGGCACTTCAGGAAACTAACCTACAAAAACTCAGGAATCAGCAGAAAAACCGCAGCTCACATATACAAGACGATATGTCGTCCACCTTTGGAATATTGTCACCCAATATATCTCTCGGTGAATAGAAGTACTACAAAGATCCTCCAAACAGCTGAAACCACCTCGTTGAGAGCAATAACCAAAATGAGAAACCCCAGAAACCCACTCCATAATCCCCCCAACAGTCTGCTATATGAAGTAACAGGTATCACACCCATTAACCTTCGATTGGGAGAGCTTTCCAAGAAATTTGCACAAAAGATTCCTAATAAGGAGACTTTGGGTGAGTTTTGTGTGAACAGAGATCTGAATAAAAGGCCAAGCAGAAAACTTCCAACCAACACTATATGGGAAGAATTACAGAAACTGTGAAATATACAAATGTTTTTTTTTTTTTGCATAATATTAGAGTCACCGCTACTTGTTTGTTAAATTGATGTAGATACCCCATAACATGTTGTTAGTACAGGCTGAAGGACTTCGGTCGTTGGCTTTTCCAGAGGAATAAAGTACAGTTATTATTTTTTTTTTTTAAGAATATATATCCCAGGTAAGTACCGACGCTGTCGGGTTTTCGAGAGAAGGCGGGACTTTTTGGCGCTCTAGTTCCTCGGAACTGAGTGCTTATCAATTTGCCCAAATGTCTGTAATTTTTATTTAAGATGCAGTTTCATCATTAAAATCCATCGATATCATTTTCAACTCCAACAAGCTAATACTTTCGGAAATATGATTTTTCTAAATTTCAATAATGAATCGTACGTACTTCTATGTTTTCACAGAATGCTATAATTATTCTATATAAGCTTTATTATATGATCTGTGTTCATACTCGTACATT
Organism: Halyzia sedecimguttata; assembly: GCA_937662695.2. Taxonomy (NCBI): domain Eukaryota; kingdom Metazoa; phylum Arthropoda; class Insecta; order Coleoptera; family Coccinellidae; genus Halyzia; species Halyzia sedecimguttata. The sequence goes on from OW569415.2 coordinate 16,534,870, forward strand.
TCATCCTGTTCTATAAGAAGGAGTCAAATTCATTTCAGCTATTTTAATTTGATTTCTTCCATGGTGCAGTTCTCATTCTCAGATTGCTCATTTAATCTTGATAAATAAACTGTTATTTGAATTTAATTTCCTTTATGATGCAGTTCTTTCATAAGAATACATTGATTTAATTCCCAACTCTGAGAAACCAATACTTTCGGAGATATAATTTGTCTGTTTGAACTAGAGCGCCAGAAAGCTCCTGTCCACAGGGCTTGAACCAATTATATATATATATATAGATGAAAACAGCTAAACTTAAGTTTCACACAATACAAATAAGGCTTTTTTTCTAATAAACACATATTAACAACTTTGATTAATCGTAAAGAAACATTTACATTCACGAGTGAATTTGACTGAAAACTCCAGCAAATAGAAATCCATTATCAAGAATTCCTTATTATAAATCACCTGAATTTGTCGCAGCAGGTGTTTCATTTGCTTGTATTTGAAGTTTTCTTAAGAACAACTTGATATATATATGATATTTTTGAAAATAAAATATATTTACGTAGTATTTATATCATGCAGTATCATTGAGCAAAATATTTTGAGAATCAGTGTCAGTGGTTAAGCTAATATAAATTAAAAATTAAATATGAAAACTTTGCCTTACCTTCGAATGCACTTATTGAATTACTCAAACCATTTTGAAACAAATATGTCTGGAAATCAACCATTCTGTCCTCTCACCTATATATCACGCACTATCCAAACAACCAACAGACGAATTAAAGACAACTTTAATGTGACTGATCGTTGTATTTTGTATTACAAAGTTTTCAGATTCGCATTTCGTTATAATGGCCAATAGGGTGGGGTACGTCGAACTACACGGTCAGGATGCGAGCTATAGTAAACACTTATTCAAGTATAATGAAGATTTATTATTAATCAATAAATCTTGCTTCAATCATAATTCAATAAATCTTTGTTTGACAGAAATAAGGACAATTTTCACTTCAAATAAGATTTGTTTGGTGGAAATGAATTATTTGTTTATAGTTAATAATTTTGTTGAATATGACATTTCTGGATTACATTTATTTACTTTTATTATTTATTATTTTATTTTATTATTTATTATTTTATTTTAATAAACCAGTTTGATTACTAATAAATCTTGCCCACATAAATGGAATATTTCTGAGAAATAAGGATTATATCAAGTTGTTCTAACTATTAATAATATTTATTAATAATTGATAAAATTTATTTATGAAAAATAAAACTGTCCCAAATAAAGAATTATTAATTATTAACCCTAACATTTCTCTCAGTGTATGTTATAATATTTAAGAAACTAACAAGATGGAGTTATTGATCAATTTTCAGGAAAGAGTAGCACACCGAATATGGATAACTGCTGCCATGAACGAAAAATTGAAGACTTGCAAACACCTAAACCAATATTAAATGTAATTTGTTTCCTTTCGTCAGTCAGACTTCGAATTAACACTTCTAAATGAAACGGATCAGTATAGTTAGTTCTTCACCATCGTGATAATTTATATATTTTCTTAGGAATTACGAATAACCAGGGAAGTATACGGACGAAATGTTTATCAAATAAGGTTAAATTCTTTTTCTATTTCTTATAAAAGTCATGAAATACAGTGTTAGCTCTCAAATCAATGAATTTTGAACTTCTTGTTAGCAATTTTGCTGAGAAAATTGATAACCAACATTGCTATTACAGTCCGAACAGAATACTTAATATCATAGCCATATTGTTAAAAATTAGGAGGATAACAATATGAACTGAATAGCAATGTTTATAGCAATACGCAAACAGAATAGGTCTGATTATAAAATGGAAGTCTGAATTTGAATATCTAGGAGTAACACCATATAGTAAACTTTTGTGGAATAAGTGCATGTTTAAATCACTGCTAATAAAGGAATAAAGGCTTCAATGTAGTGCAGAATTCTGGCTGGTAAGACTTATGAACTTATGATTGTGAGAACCATAGTCACGTATGGAGCAGTAGTCTGGTATACAAAAATAAGTCCGAATAGTCCGAGGAAAACCCTCGAAAAAATACAAAGGCTTGCATAAGTGTGTCAGACGGAGCTAAGGGAACCTGTCCTGCCAGGGCACTTGAGATTATCACAAACCTCACCCTTCACCTTGTGATAGACAAAATGGCCCATGAAGCCATTCTCAGAATTCTCAGAAAGTATTAAAAACCAGAAAGCCTGGTCCTCTCTTACAAGGTACATTTCATTACGATCCTATCCTATCGTCTTTCAAGCAGAAATAGTAGCAATTGAAAGAAATTGGAAATTAAACTAGAAAGAAACTATCAGATATGTTATACAGCAATCCACTCTAACAGTCAAGCCTCCTATTAAAGCTCTGAGCTCCCACGTTATCCAGTGTAAGCTAATATGGGAGTTCCAAAGAAAACTTAATGAAGTAGGCAAGAACAACAGGGCCTCCTTGGTCTAGGTTCCTGGTCACTCGGTAATGAAAGCAAATAAGGAGCCAACAGATTGGAGTTCATTAGAACTCTAGAACTGGAAGGCAAGCTGTAGATGGTGATGACATCCACATCTCTGGTGGGTGGGGGACACAATAGACCTTAAGGTCGTAGTGCAACTTTACCCCTTACAACAATAGATAGATAGATACATAGACATACATAGATAGGTTATTCAATTCCAAGTACAGAGATTTGTACAGGAAAAAATGTCAACAATAGTTACATTAAAGAAAACAAGTTCTTTCAGCTTTACACAATTAAAAATATTCTTGTACGTTATAAGGCTCACATTTTACTATGAAAGAATTAATTCTCCTATGTAGTAATCAATGCAATGCATTCATTAGCTTCATGCACATATTATACATAGCATTATTCTGTGTCACAGTCAACGTCAATATTGACTGTGTCATGTAATGCATGTACTCGAATGGGTTCTTATGCTACTACAAACGCAGCACTGTTTGTTTTTGACCCAACAGTTAAATTATGTATTTGAATAGACACTATACGCCACACAGCACTGTTCATTTTCGAAACAATGAATGTTTATGAATGGGACCTTGTACTGGGTTGCCGGTATGAAATAATTAATTTCGTCCTTTTCCACTAAGCTTATATTTCGGTTAAAAAATACCACAGTTTGCCAGTTGATTGTGAAAACTAAATCAATCTACAACAAAATAAACGAACTATAACTTAGAGAAAAACAGAAATATTAATTATAATTTTTTCTTACCTACACCAAGAAACACAAGTTTTTCAAAATTAACGAAAACTTTGCTATATTCTAATATGGCTGTAGTGACGAGTACGACATTCCCGCGGAACCATCCTGAAGCAATATACACTGCTCAACACATTTACTCGCTGGGAACAATCAACGTTCTGCTACAACTTGCCCCCTCCCAGTATTGATCGAAAAATTGAGATCATATACTTAAAGCCTTCAATGAAAAAACTAAATCAAAAAAATAGAACTACCAAATGATATAAATTCACGAAATAAATCTTCTACTCCATGGGAGGAAAATATTCCTTGAGATGGCTAATATGAAATATCCCCCTTTCTTTCTGGGCCTGCACACTCACCAGAAGATAGGAACAAGTGCCAATTTTCTTCTTGACCTTATACGGTCCTTCAAAAAGTAAGAGAAACTTTTTTGTTTCTCTCTTTAGCAAAGATGAGATTGGATTTGCCCGAAGCAACACCAGGTCCCCTATTTCGAACCCTTTATGCGGATTGATAGTCATTTTATGCAGTATGACTCTGCGTGCCGCCTTGCTTTCCAGACTCGCTTTGGCTAGAATAAATTTTCCCTTCAAACTCAAATTTCCCCTGGACTTATCACGGTGGCATTCATCCGGTAATAGTTTCAAAGATTCTTCCCCAAATTGCAGTTCTCGCGGGCTGAATCCGGTACTCTCATGAACCAAAGAGTTGAAAAACTCCATGAACAACTTTACTTCACAAGCCCATTTTGACTGATGCTCCCAACAATATGTTCGCACCAATCGACCGATTTCTCGCATAACCCTTTCAGAGGGGTTTGCTTGTGGATGACGAATTGAAGAACGAACATGCCTTATTCCCAGATGTTCCAGAGTATTCCTCCATTTCCTCGAGGTAAATTGTGTGCCATGGTCAGTTAAAATATTTTCCACCTGACCCATGGTTGGAAAATAATCGTCTGTAAGGCGCTTAAGTATCGCCGTAGAAGTTGCCTTTTTCAACGGGTATAACGTGACATACTTGGTAAAAACATCCAGCATGACGCAGATATACTCCCGTATAACAAATCGTTATCGGCCGAATATTTCGTTATCCGATCGTAACGACTGAATAACTTTCTAATGTTAAAGCAAAACTCTATCGATTCTATATCCAAACTTTAAAGATAATCTGTATACATTATAGCGATCCCTAATATATAAATTCGACAAAGACTAGGTAAAGATCTTGCAAACAATATCTGTATCGATAATCGATATCTAATCGCTACGCATTCAGTAAGAAAATCGCTAACGGTTATCTTTAATCCCTCTGTAAAGAATATATAACGATATTCGAAGATATTCCTATATCAAAAAACTTTATAGGTTCTATACTATCCCGTGATTAAATTCTTTATCGAAAATTCACGATGAATCGATAGACAATAGATACAGTTTTCAGAGGAAAATAATATACTTCTACCAGATATATACTCTGCGTCTACTCTACTGTACTCTCTGCTTTCCTTTCAGTAATGAAATGTAAATCTCACATGCCAAACGCATACAACGCGTTGTCGCGTTGAAATTCAATGATATTACAATATTTAATACTTTTTAATTTAATACACACTACACAGGAACAGATCATTCTTGAAATCGGGATTGTCCTACTGTTCATAGGTTTTCTATATATGTAGTGTAATTTTGGCACTCATTACACTTAGTTCATTTTTAATTCCACAACAAGGACATATTTTGTTTTTTTTCCGTCCATTGGGTCGAAAATGGTCAGGCAAGTTAATTCGAATAAAGCTCATGATAATATAAATATAGATCACTAACAATAGGTATTATATAATCAGTAATCATCAGCTAATCACTTACAGGTAATGTGTGAACTCTTATGTATCACAGCTTAGTACTGTGATCACTGGAGGGAAAGTTATTGTTTATGTTTATGCCTTCAATAACTGTGGTAACAAATCAAAAGAAATTATAATACGTAGTATTGATTATAGCGTTTGAGTAAAAAATGTAGAATAAAGTGAAGTTCTTACACTGATATTCCTTCATCGTATCATTATTAAGGTCATTTGCATTATTTATTATTTCTACGTATTTTATTATGCGGAGCTTCCATTTTCTTATTTTTTAAGATGTAATCGTGAATATTCAGTCTCCGATCGTCAGTTATATCGCATTATTTTAGTATGTGTATCCATTGCACCCATCAGACGTTAAAATGCTCGCACTTGCGATATCCTACAACAAGGTTAGTGGATGGATGAATTGGTAAGGTGGTGGTCAGATCGAAAATTGGAGGTAAGGTATGCAGGTTCGAATCCAAATGAGGAACGAAAATTTAATTTAATACATTAATTCAATACAATGGTAATAGGGGTTAAATGAGAGGATGATTGAGTTATCCGAACGATGAAACGCAGAAAATATAAGAAAAACATTCAAAATTATGTTTTTCCACCGTAATTCTTATTAATTCTTGCTCCCAAAATAGGTATCAGTACGATAAAGAATTTCTGTATTAAAACTTTACCGTTTGGATGATAGTTTTTCGTTATTTGATCTGTATCAAAGGAGTAGAGGTTTTTGATAACGTTTTGTTGCTGGTTCAGATAACGATTTTTCGTTAGCGTACCGGACATTCAGATATTCTACCTGTAACGAATCGATAACGAATTGTTATACGGGCTCACTGCCACCACGACTTCTTGGTAGTGGTCCATACAAATCTAACGCAACTAAGTTATTCTTGGAAGATGGGACGATTGCCCTCAATTCGGCTGTGTGCATCTTAGAACATTTTGTTCTTTGACAGATGTCACAATGTTTGATGACCTTTTTAATGTCACGAGCCATATTGTTCCACCAGACTTCCTTTTTCAGTACTCTCCAAGTTTTGTAACTTCCAAAATGGCCGATAGTATTATGGAAAACCTGTACGAATTCCTGAACCATTAATCGAGGAACACATAACCTATAAAAATTATCATTTTCGTTTCGAATGTACAAAATATCTTCACGAATGAGAAATCTTTTCTTTAATTTTTTATCAACATCCAGCATTTGCGAATATCCCCCAGTTTAGGATCTGACTTCTGTTTTTCGGGTAAATCCTTCAAGTAATTTAAAAACTTATGCGGCAACTTGAGAAGACTCAAAACTCGAAACATTTTGTCTGTAGGAGTAGGGGGACGTACAGCGGCATATCTCGAGAGTGCGTCAGCAACTATATTCATTTTTCCTGGTATGTGTAGTATATCGAAATCATACTCTTGAATAGCTAACGCATACCTAGCTATACGAGACGACAACAACCTACAAGTTTTGAGGTATGAGACAGATCTATTGTCGGTATATATGGTGAAATGTTTTCCTAACAAATAAATTCTGAATTTATTCAACGCCCACACCACACTTAGTGCTTCTCTCTCATTAATACTATACCTCCTCTCCCTATCCAACAATTGCCGACTAGCCCATGCCACCGTATGGTGAGTACCATCAACCACTTGGAACAACTCAGCTCCAATTCCAACATCAGAACTATCTGTTGTGAGAGCAAATGGAAGGTCTTCCCTTGGGTGATAAAGAAAGGTATGTCGAATTAGCGATTCTTTCACCTTCTTGAAAGATTCATTTTCTAAATCTGTCCATTTTTTCCGCAACAGCATCGTTAATGGACTGATCAATTCCGCCAAATTTGGAGAAAATGAACGGTCGAAATTTATGAGTCCCAAGAAAACCTGTAATTCCTTTTGGTTTCTTGGGGTTTGATAGTCCACAATGGCCTGTGTTCTATTTGGATCTGGGTGATAACCAGTGGATTCCAAAACATAGCCTAGAAACTGAATATTTTTTCGAAAAAATGCACATTTTTTCAACTTCATGGTGAAACCACACTCCTTCAATCTCGAAAAAACAGCATCAAGGTGATCACAGTGCTGTTCAAAACTTTGGGAGGTTATCAGTAAATCATCCACGTATTGTTTAAGAAATTCATCGAAAGCATCTCACGAAAGCGCTAACCCTCGTGGATAGGCCAAAAGGTAGAACACAAAAACAATAAGTCCTTCCATTAAATTTGAATCCCGTAAACTTTTGCGATTCCTCTGAAAGCGGAATCTGCCAATAGGAATGAGTAAGATCTAACGAAGACATATACTCTGCTCCACACATGGAGTGCATCAACTCTTCTACCGGCATTGGAGTTTCATATTCCTTTTCCATTACTTGATTTAGATGCCGTGCATCCAAACAAATACGTACACTATTATCACGCTTTAAGGTCGTCATAATAGGAGATACGTAAGGAGTAGCCATTCTTTTGATAACACCCCAAAATTCCATTAGGTCAAGTTGTTTCTGCACCGCATCTCTATGACTTATCGGTACAGGGTATTGTCTTATACAAAATTCCTTGGAATCCCTTAGCCTAATTTGATGCGTGTATTTATCAGTTCTCCCTGGAACTTCCGAAAATATATCTTTATGTTTCCTCAACAATTCACCGAAAATCTGTTTTCGCTCCAAATTAAGGTCACAATCATCAACAATCCTATTTATTTCCCCATCAACTTCGAAAAATTCCCTGTTGGCACTATTTTGCACCTGAGGAACTGGCGCACCCTGTATACATCTAACTGATGGAGAGTCATCCGAACCAATTTGGTGTTCGAAATGCACCTCCCCTACCGAAAGCCAATTTCCATTATGAGAAAAAATTATTTTTCCAAGACCTAAATCTATTTTAGCATTAATTAACCCTAATAAATCAGAACCGATTATTATCGGGTACACGAGATCGGGAATAAGTAAAAATTCGTGTACCATCTCGATATTATTGATTACAAAAGGAAGCAGAGATTGATGTGTTACTCGCCTTTGCTTGCTTTTAAAAGCACCAGTAACCCTCACTCCCGTACAATTGAAAAAAACTATGTCACCATGAAAAGGTGTCAATTGGGACCACACATCCTGATTGATTGCGCAAACTTCACTCCCTGTGACAATCAAGGCCGGGAATTCAAAATTAAACACCCTAATTAATATGACCGGAGACCTGGTATCGGCCACCGAGTGCTCGAGCTCACAATCCTCAGTTAGTAAATCTTCCCGAGGGTTGTTATAGGCAGAGGAGGTCCTCTTTAGTATTGCCTCTACATTCGGACCTAAACGAGAGGCAATTCTTCGTTCCCCGAATTATTTGATTCCTCCACAGCCTCAGTCGTTATGAATGAGATTTTCTTGTTTTAAGGATCATAATTATCCCTTCGAAAAAATGACCTGTTACCTCCCTGAACACCGTAAGAATTATTGTTGTTAGACCTATTTGTATTAGGCGTATTCCCATTCATGCTCGAGACGCGGTCCATATAATAATCCGCTTGTCTCAATCTTTCCATAGCTTCTGCCAAACATCGTGTACCCATTAGAGTAGAAGTTATTCGGCGGAAAGTGCCTAGCAATTGTCTTAATGAGCAGTAATTCACTATACGGAGGGACTAAATATTTAGCCATCCCCACATTTTTCATAAAATAGTTTACTAATGAACCCTGATATTCTTTATAACATCCTGACTGAAGATCAAGTTTTATTTGCAATTGTTTCGTTTCGGACCAAAATTGATCTTTGAACCCCGACTTGAAAGATTCAAAATCGGCGAAACTATGAAGAAATGCCTGTGACCACAAAGCTGCGGTTCCCTTAAATTGATCTTTGATAATAAAATTAAAATTTTCGAAAGGTATGTTTTCTGAGATCACAAAATATTCTACTAATTCCAAAAATTCCATAGGATGGAGAGTTTCTGTGTTATCAAAAACTGGCAGTTTTTTGCTTGCTTCAAAATAGTTTACATTATTGCGTAAAATATTATCTCTATCTTGTTGATTATTCCTATTTCTATTTATACTCAAATTGATTTGATTCATATTAGATACAACCTGCGTTAACAACTGTTCTAAACTGTCATTATTGTGAACCTGATTTTCGTTTTTATTTTCGTTATCTAATGATTGAACATGTAATTTCTTTTTCAGTCTATTCATTTTATCATGATTATTATGCATTGAATCATCCAATGACCGGCCCTTTGATGATACCTTGGGCATATTATAAAGAGTGTAATTAAACATTCTATCATGACTATCTCCGATGTTATTGTGTCGAATAAAATTTTCGTCAGATATCGATTTATCTCTCGCAGAATATGTGGAAATTCTTTCCTGAAATTTAAAACTATCTAATTTATCTTGCGTCTTCAGCGGTTTTTGTTTATGTAGATTATTTTCACTCGCATCACACACATATGCGAGAGATAAATCCGTATCACATATTATCTTATCATCATCTAATAATGCATTCATTTCTTCGTCTTGTGAAAATGTACTAATATTAGACAAAACCTGCATGTCTCTTCTCTGTCTTGCACATGTAGAAATGCCTTTCTCTTGTTCCATTGCGTTTTCTGGGTTTCCGATGCTGGATGAAACCACCCTTGTTTTCTTCACTGCCCCTGTCTTCTTTTCTTCCAAAATGTTGTTGAAACTTTTCGAACGATTCCTCAAATAATATCCCTTCTTTTCATTCTCCTGTTTTTGGGGGGAATGTTGAAGTGGCATTTTTTCTTTTATAAGCTTAGCCCCTAGTTGAGCGCCAAGTTGTACTGGGTTGCCGGGATGAAATAATTAATTTCGTTCTTTTCCACTAAGCTTTTATTTCGGTTAAAAAATACCACAGTTTGCCAGTTGATTGTGAAAACTAAATCAATCTACAACAAAATAAACGAACTATAACTTAGAGAAAAACAGAAATATTAATTATAATTTTTTCTTACCTACACCAAGAAACACAAGTTTTTCAAAAGTAACGAAAACTTTGCTATATTCTAATATGGCTGTAGTGACTCAGAAATTGACAACCAGCGACAAAGATCTCTCAAGAATGAATGTGCGCGAGTACGACATTCCCGCGGAACCATCCTGAAGCAATATACACTGCTCAACACATTTACTCGCTGGGAACAATCAACGTTCTGCTACAACCTTATACCACCGCAAACACAGCACCATTCATTTTCGAACCAACAGTGAATGTATGTATGTGAGTTGAAACTAATCGTTCGATACTATTCTCGGCCAAAAAGTGTACCTGTTTTTTTGAATGCTTGTTTTTACTGTCGGATTTAAATCCTTGGAAATATTATTTTTTTTGCCTGGAGCTAAGCCGTTTTGGATGAGTTCAGTACCTGGATGGGTGACAGCTCTGCCTATAAATTTGGACAGCGCGCCAAAGCTCCTGTCTACAGGGCTATGCTCCTTTTTTCATATGTTTGGTTTTGTTTTCCATGAAATTTTATGCACTTCTAGTGGTCATTATTGGTCGCCTAAATGCCAAATCTAAACTCAATAAGATATGTCGTTTCGGAATTTCAAGCAAAATATTCCGCAAACACATTTTTTTAATTTTTTCTAGTCATGCGATTGAAAAAGTCTTTATGTCGGTATTTTTCAACTGACCAAGTTTCCATTCAACAAGGCAGTGGGCATGTTACTTGAGTCCCATGTGATATCGGCGGTGCAAGACGGTGTCGGTTAAGTAAACATAAGCTGCAGAGCAGGCTAGCAACCCGAGCTGAGACAGCTAATAGGAGACCGACTGAGGTGCAATAAGCCTCTCTAACTACAGCACGGGCTACTCGCTCGCTCGATTGGTATCGGTCTAACACAAGGAAACAAGTTTCCATTACTCGATTAAATATTTTGGGTTATTAGGAAAACAAAATTTACAATTTTTTTTATTTTTTGTTCTGTACGCAGTCATCCGATCAATACCAAACTTTGGATGCATATAAAGGTCGTAATTCTACAATCTGGTACTAAATTTAGACATATCAAAAGAGTAGTTTCGAGAATATGTAGAAGAAAACGTTAAGCTCAAAATGATCATTATTCCGAAACCACACGAGGTATTTACGCTCCAAACCTACCCTACAAATTTCAACTATCTAACTCATTTCGTTCGAGAGTTACAACCGTAAGGCTTGTTTCACATGCATACGGTTCCATTCGGTTCGTTTTTTTTTCGGTTTCGCTGGCGACAAGTGTGAAACGGTGCTCCGGTTTAGATTCTGTACCGAATAGAAACCGTACAGCACCGAATACTCCCTCGACCCGAATAGGTTTCTATCAGGTTTGGATTCGTGTGTAGGGAATACAGATCAACCGGGGCGTTCACACAAATACGGTTTAGTTTCGGTTTTAACCATAAAGTAATAAATATTTACATATGTTTTCTGTCTCGTTCTGTGGTTTTAACTTCAAATCGAGCAGATATCTTTCAATATTTCCCGAATTGTTCAAATATAGAAATATAAACATACATATTTTCGGGATATTGTTGCTATCTCAGTATTCATGAGAAAATGATGGTTTACCAAATGTGGATCGACTGATTTCTGCTGTAAATCTAAGCCAGTACTGCCGGACAAAACTTCCGAAAAATATAAAGATCAATTAAGGAGGTAGGATGCATTCAAAGATGTATGTGTTCAATTTCGAATGGCTTTGATGAATCTGACGTCGCGGAAAAATTGGAATTGTGAGCCTGTGTCGGAAGATAACAGAAAACCTGTGAAAGGGCTTCATTCGTTTTCGGTTGAAACCGAAAACAAACCGAACCGAATGGAACCGTATGCATGTGAAACAAGCCTTACACATGCAGCTAATCGGTCAGTCCGTAGCCATCCGCACTCACGCTTTTCGCATTGACGCATTTCATATGAAGAGGACCATTAGTATCAATGGAAAGAAGTGACCGTACGGACTGACCATACGGTGCATTTGTAACAGGTGTTATCGTGCTTACGGATTGGACGGAGGGACTGAATGGGATTTGAGATCGGATTATTCATCAGTGAGTCGAACCAAATTGTTTGAGAGCATTTTCGGCAAACAATTCCAAAATTAAAGACATCTGCACAAAATGGTAGCACTGGTTAATCCAAATTTTCCCTGCTTTTTGCTCGCGAACAACTAATCGTAAAATATTGCGGTTAAATTTAAATTCAATATTTATTAATACCTAAATTTCTTGTGATAAGGGATGGTTCCTAAAATACACTATTCCTCGATAACTCATAATGATCAGAGCTGGGTTGCTTTCGAATATTAACTCCATAGAGTATTTGGTATGTATTTACTAAATTGCGTTCGAAAACCGAAAAGTTGTGCATATTTGACTCTAAGACTGTCGTTCGAAACTATCCTATACAGGGTCTTTCACGAGGAACCTCACCCATATTTATACGGGAAACTACTGAACGTATTTTCATGAAATTCAGCACTTATAAGTATTTCACGATGCTGATGAAATCTAAAATATTTTCAAGGCATGAGCACCTCCGGTTTTTCCGGAAATGACGTCAACTTCCGTTTTTCAAATTAGAACACCATTTTTTTATTGCAGAAATAGATTCCTTAGAAAATTTCAAGTTATTTTGATGTAACATTTTTCAGTTTTGGTTCTCTCTGAGCGGGAAAATTCGAAAAAAAAATTGAAAATAGAGCTCCGCTGAAACAAGAATAACTTCGAGGTTTTTGAATGGAAAATTTTCATTTTTGGTATTTTTCAAGATGTAAGATTGATGTATCCACTTTGAAAATCGAAATCGCGATTCATGATACAGGGGGTGAAAAAATCGCTTTCAAAGTTAGGGATGACAAAATCGTGAAAATTCAATTTTTTCAAATTAGAACCCCATTTTTTTATGGCAGATATTGAATTTACGTTAAAAAATAATGTGAGTGTATGCATCACACCCTTGCCCTAAAATGGATATTTTCTGAGTTATTCACAAAAAACTGTTTTTCGTCTTGAATTTTCAGCTATTTCTTTTCCCTTCACGCCAAAAAGATGAAATTTTCAGGAACTGTTATTTGAACCATGCTGTAGATTTTTCACCCTTTCTTGAAACCGACTTCAAGTTACTATTAGGAGAACCATGGCAAACTCTCGCAGTTATAACTAGAGAAGATGCTCATAGTTTTGACCGTTAATTTCTAGACATTTATTTATACGTTTCAGGAATGCTTCGTGCTTTGCTCTTCTTATTTCATCGGGAGGAAGAGATCTGCAAAAGTGTTTAAAAACCAAATTGAGTTTCAAAACTATGAATCTAAAAATCTAAACAAACCTGAACGCATTTCTGACTCGTTCTATGCAGGTGTCCGTGAAGTTAGCACCCACTTTTTCGAAAATGAAGAATTTTTTTTTTGCGTTCGTTAGTAACTCGTTAGTAACTATTTGTAACACAAAAATTTTCGTTTGTACCTCAACGATACTGGTAGAAAACATCGCATTCCGCAAGGGTGCCAACTTCACGGGCACCCACTCTTTGATTTTTCTCGGAAAAAAATATTCAGTTAGGAAGTCCATCGTTAGTAACTATTTGTAACACAAAAATTTTCGTTTGTAACCTAACCTATAATGGAAAAATGACACCCCCAAAATGCGAAGTTGGCACCCACTTTTTCGAAAATGATGATTTTTACTTTTGCATTCGTTAGTAACTCGTTAGTAACTATTTGTAACACAAAAATTTTCGTTTGTACCTCAGAAAACTGGTAGAAAAAAATTGTTATCCACAAGAGTTTCAACTTCACGCACACCCACTTTTAGATTTTTCTCGGAAAAAAATATTCAGTTAAGAAGTCCATCGTTAGTAACTATTTGTAACTCAAAAATTTTCGTTTTAACCTAACCTATAAAGGAAAAATGACACCCCCAAAATGCGAAGTTGGCACCCACTTTTTCGAAAATGATAATTTTTGGCGCTCTAGTTCCTCGGAACTGAGTGTTCAATTTGCCCAAAATGTCTGTAATTTTCGAACTTTTCGATGAAAATGGTCTTAAACGATTTGGTTCGACTCACTGATCAAGAATCCGTGGTCAAAATTCATTCTGTCCGGCCGGCCGGTCCGGCCGTCCGGCCGTAGGCACGATAACTCTCGAACGGAATGAGCTAGACAGTTGAAATTTTCAGAGTAGGTTTGGGGGATAAATATCTCGGCTAAGTTCGTTACTGGGCAAAATCTGACAGATGGTTTCGGAGTAACAAAAAAAAAATTTTTTTTTGACAGAACAAATTCCAAATTAAAATTTTTTTCAATAAGCAGTTTTACCATAAGAATCCATTCATATCATTTTAAACTCTAACAAGCTAATACTTTCGGAGATATGATTCTTCAAAATTTCAATGATAGAATTATTCTGTGGCTATTCTATGAATTGTTATAATGTCAACTTTGACGTTGTCTCATTGTCATTCATTCCAGTAATGGTATTATGAGAATCATAATATGAGGAGCAACTTATCAAAACGCATTAAGTCCAAAAACCATTTTATTGGGAATCAACGAAAAACGATTTTTTCTTCCTCCCTGGCTTATAATTTGAGTAGGTATGTCGAGTTTGTTTGATAGAAATTTACATCTAAAGGTAATAACTGATCTCATTTAAATCAATATTGATCAGATATACACAGAAAATGTGAAAAACGTTTGGACTTAATGCGTTTTGATTCATCTCATTGTATATAATGCGTTTTGATGTGGTTGAAATTGAAAATAATGCTGTTTGTTGCGATTTTTTATACATTTAGAGAAAACAGTCTGCACAGTAAGTGTTGGCCTGTAACCTAATTAACATGAGCAAATCGATAAAACATGTTTTTGGTTATATTTTATTTCTTTTAAAAATGCAAACGTAAACATAATTCATTGCGATGCGGCTTACATACTTTGGATTTGAATTACAGAGGGACATAATGCCATTTGGAAGATTTTGTTTACATAGGGCTATAGAGCAACAGAAAACATTTCTGAATCCGCTTCAAACTCAATTTCGCCCAAATTGGACATAATGCGTTTTGAAAAGTTACTCCTCATATAATATCATACTTTTTGTTGGTTGATATTTTCATGCCGATGGTCAATCCATATGATGATGGGAATGGTAAGTTAATAATATTGAGTTCAGAATATCTCCACTAAAAACAAAACTGGAATATTGTTGTATTGGAGTAGATTTGAGGAAAGATATATATTATCGTTCATCATAGAATTGAGGAATGAATATCTCGGATGAGTTCGTTGTTGGGTAGAATTCGTCTATTGGTTTTGGATTGATAATTTTTGGCACTCTTGTTGAATTTGAATTCTTCTATGATGTTTGAATTCAATTTCTGCTAAGATGAAGTTCTAAATTTCAATAATGAATCATACTTCTATGTTTTCACAGAATGCTATAATTATTCTATCTAAGCTTTATTATATGATCTGTGTTCGTACTCGTACTTTTCATCCTGTTCTATAAGAGAGAGTCAAATTCATTTCAGCTATTTTAATTTGGTTTCTGCCATGGTGCAGTTCTCATTCTCAGATTGCTCATTTAATCTTGATAAATAAACTATTATTTGAATTGAATTTCCTTTATGATGCAGTTCTATCATAAGAATACATTGATATAATTCCCAACTCTGAGAAACCAATACTTTCGGAGATATAATTTGTCTGTTTGAACTAGAGCGCCAGAAAGCTCCTGTCCACAGGGCTTGTTATTTTTGCATTCGTTAGTAACTCGTTAGTAACTATTTGTAACACCAAAATTTTCGTTTGTAACCTAACCTATGATGGAAAAATGACACCCTCAAAATGCGAAGTTAGCACCCACATTTTCGAAAATGAAGAAATTTTTTTTCGCATTCGTTAGTAAATCGTTAGTACATGTTTGTAACACCAAAATTTTCGTTTGTAACCTAACCTATGATAGAATAATGACACCCCCAAAATGCGAAGTTAGCACCCACATTTTCGAAAATAAAGAAATATTTTTTTGCATTGGTTAATAACTCATTATTAACTATTTGTGACACAAAAAAGAATCGTCTGTAACAGAATCCAGAAAGACAAAATTGCACCCCTATAATGCGAAGCTAGCACGCACATCTATAAAAATTTTCTATTTTTTTCCCAATATTACCTATTATATTATATTATACTTTCTTTTGAAACACCTCTAAAATGCGAAGTGATCACCCACACTGTCCAAATTTCTATGTGTCGTTTATTTCTGATAATACATATTTCATTTGTAACTATTTCTTAGACTAAAAATTCCGTATATAAAGTGAAGATACCGCCGACATTTTCAAAAATTTTATATTTATTTTTTGCTTCGGACAGTGCTTCATTATAAATAGCATTCTACTCTTTGAAAGTTATCTCAATTACATTACTTCTAAAAGTATTTACATAACTGTGAGACATTTGTTACACGTAACGTAAAAGTCAACCTTCACTTCAGAGTTTCAATTGATGAAAAATCTCACATACTCAGATGTTTACCGCCATTTTCAGTGTGAATTAGTAAATCTATTCGATCTAAATTAATGTTCAACTCAAATCCAAACATAAATGGATTAGATATTATACGTTTTAGTGATCACTATTAACATACAATAAATTCTTAATGTTTTTCATGAATCTCATTACATGTATAGTATTAATTCCCCTTTATTTTCATCAGATTCAAAACTCATATAATACGTTCCATATTTCAAAGTTTCTCATTGAACTGAAGGCTTTTCCAATGCGCATGATAAATCGTTGTTAAATTAAGCTGTCCGAACTTTTACGAGACCGGCGTACTTCAAATTCAGAAGCCATTTTGTCATGCGCAGTTGATCTGTCTATATCACAATTGGTAAATGAACTCTTAACAAGCACTACGCAGGCCCTGCTTTATGGCATCGAGTATTAGAAGAAATGAGATGGTAACACATGAGAGATGAGAACACAAGAGGAACAGCTGATAGTTTTCTAACTGCGTAAACATAACCTGAAAATATACGTAACAAATAGTGCCGAAGCGAAAATAATATCTTTCACCGAGTTAATATTACTATTCGTTCATCAAAACCGAAGGTAAGTTAGTATTATTAGCTTTATTCGATCTTACTGGATTCGAATTCAATTTTAGATGCCACGAAGTGCTGCAATTGATCCTGAAGAATTACTCAAAATTTTGCAAGAACATAAGACAGAAATTCAACAGTCTCTAGGTAAAACGACAGCAAATATTTGGAAACGTTTGAGTAAATTGAGTGGCGATAAAATTTCCCCTAGAGCAATCTATACTGTTGTCAAATGTAATAGATACAATTGCCGAGATCTCATAGAAATTAAGGAACAAGTTGTTGAATCTGAAGATCGGAAATCTCTTGAACACGATAATGTTCTCGTAGATGATGAGTACCTATATGAAAATTATTTTTCAGTACCTGCCAATTTATGGCAACAATGTTTTGATGAGATCCGATTGTCTCTCAGACCTGTATGGACTGACATATTTTTTGAACTGATAACCAAAAACCTGGACACTGAATGTATATGGATGTTCAAAAAACACAAATTTGGTAGCGAGAATATTTTTTTTAAATTCGAAGCTTATTGTGCGGAGTGTAAAGGTTCATTTAAGGGTTGGTGTGTCGATCCCTCAAATAAAACCAATGAACTAGAACTGAAATTTTTTTATGAAATGAGTAATGTAAAACTCATCCAACATAACTATCAAATAAAAAGACCATTGAAGGGCACTAGAAGAAATGAAATCGGTAAAACTTTGAGCGAAGGAAAATTCGCGATAAATTGGAGAAGGGAACAAGCTATCAATGGAAATGCTAAGCGGAATAGAACATTATACTCCTTAAATGTCTTGCGGAAGACTAGAGAACAGTTCAAGAAAAAAAATGAGTTCTCTAATATTTTTCGAGAAGCTGTAAGTATTCCTGAATCTTTTCAATATTTGAAATATGAAAACACATTAAATTCAGCAATTCGTAAGATAGGTTTGGATGATTTTTTCGTCATGTATTGGACACCTTCTCAAACAATCACCTTCAATAATTATGTAAAAAAAAGAAGTACAGTTTATATAGACGCTACCGGTTCATTGGTGAAAAAGATTCCGAAGCCTCACGGACAAACATCGGGTAATTTATTTCTATATCAGTGTGTTATACACATGGGAACGGAAGGTGGACAAATTCCTGTTTGCCAGATGCTATCTGAGTGCCACAATACTAACCATATTAGCTACTGGTTGACAGAATGGATGACGGAGTGTAAAACTCCATTCTGTGTGATATCTGATCATTCTTTGGCCTTATTAGGTGCAATCGCTAGAAGTATTGCCAAAGAGGCTAGTCTTTCTGACTATATCAACAAATCTTTCCAAATTATTACAATTTCACAACTGTCTCACCAAAAACCAGAGCTAGGAACTTATATACGCGTCGATTATGCTCACTTGATGAAGTTCGTCAGTAGATGGGACTGTTTTAAGAATAAAACTCCTCAGTTTAAACGCTTCTATTTGAAACTTTTGGCTCGACTGGTTAAATGCCGCAATTTCAGTGATGCAAATAGGATTATTTCGAATATTTTCATTGTATCAAATAGTTTTTACGAGGGTTCCGACTCAAATAACTCTCCATTGAAGAGCGAAATTGCCAAAATTTATCTTAAAAATCTAATAGCAGATATAAATGTAGACCTTGCGGATGAAGAAGAAAAAATAGAATCAAATGATTGTGAGACCAATAATACGGACTGTAAACTTGTCGAAACATGGATTCGGGACATCTTCAATGGAGCAAAAGAGTCTTTCATCGATAATGTTATTGAGCCTGAGTCTTCAAGTGTTCGGGAGAATTTCCATTACTCTTTAGAATTCTCTAATTCTTTCAGAAAGCTCCTAAAGACATATACCTTGTGGTCAGCCATATTAACCCATCATTTCGGCGTATGTGAAGCTACTGCTAGTTCAGCGCCAGTAGAAAGTTATTTTAATGACCTGAAAAATCGAACCTTTCACGGTTGTTTACCGTTGAATGCGGATAAATTTGTTGTCAGACATATAAAAGAAATTGAGTCTATGATAGTATTGGCAAATGAGAGATCTGAAAGACCATCTGCTGAACACTCCGATACCCAAACTGCTGAATTGTACAACAAAAACACTGATGCTGAGAAAAATGTATACGAGACTAATATTGTAAGTATTACTGCTGAAAGCCCTCCTAATGAGGATGATAGTTATGCATTATCTGCTGATTCATGCCAAGGTGCTGAGATAGATGAGGAAGACGTAGAAGAAGCTCTTATCGTAGAAAACTGGAAAGGACTAGGAAACCCAAAAAAGGAAAAAACAAGATCATCATTTTACGCTGCGCCTTGTCCAGAAATTTTAGTTCTCGAAGACCATAGAAGGATGGAGCTTCCACTTATAAAAAACGGGAATATTGTCAATAAGACGACAACAACAAAAGTATCTGATGGGGTCTCCATTCTTCTAGGAAATACTTGTCCATTTGATACAATTTTGCAATGTATTTTATCAGCTTATTGTGATAGTATTGGTTTTCAACAAAAAATCAATGAGAATAAGGAAGATGTGAAAATATTCAACCTACTCAGTACAGTAGCTACCAAAGGGGCAGGCAGTCAATTTCGTAAAGAAAGAGCTGTTTTTCTTAATGAAATCTACAAACAACAAAAACTAGCGATCAACAGTAAAATTTTAAGAGTAGACTGTCAAGATAATGTAATATCTGCTCTTCAGAAAACTGAATAGTCTTACAGAAATACATAAATGCATGAAGTGCTCTTACGAAAAGAGGATTTCAAGGATTTACAAAACCATTCAAATCACGGATTATAGCAATGAAAACTTTGAGTCTACGTTTCTGAGATCGCTGCAAGGAAAGTTCAAATGCCAGATGTGTTCAAATAAGGTGATAGTGGAAACTATATTCAGCACTCATTTGTTTATAGACACTAGTGAAGCTGAAAATATTAATATTGAAAAACTCCCTGTGACTTTGAAATGCGGTGGACAACAGTTGATATTAAGAGGTTTGGTTGCTTACCAGAAGTCTCTTACCAGACAAAGTCTAGGACACTACATTTCCATCTGTCGAAGAAATGATGGAGCTCTAGAATTGTACGATGATATGGCCAAAAAAGTAAAGATTGTAGAAAAAACATTAGAGCTTAACATCCACTTACTACTGTATAGTATTTAAATGAAATTTTGAATTAACTATGTTGAAGTTCATTTCAATAAATAATTTTATAATACATTTGAGACTACTGCATTAATGAAATCTACCTCACAAAAAACAGTGACAGATTTATCACGTATAGGGAAATTCATCTATTACATTATTCAGTATACAATATCGGAAACTCAAAAGTGCACCTCTCTTGGAGCGATTCTCTCATAGGTTAGGTAACAAATGAAAATTTTGGTGTTACAAACATGTACTAACGATTTACTAACGAATGCAAAAAAAAATCATCATTTTCGAAAAAGTGAGTGCTAACTTCGCATTTTGGGGGTGTCATTTTTCCATCATAGGTTCGGTTACAAACGAAAATTTTTGTGTTATAAATAGTTACTAACGATGGACTTCTTAACTGAATATTTTTTTCCGAGAAAAATCTAAAAGTGGGTGTCCGTGAAGTTGGAACTCTTGTGGATAACAATTTTTTTCTACCAGTTTTCTTGAGGTACAAACGAAAATTTTGGTGTTACAAATAGTTACTAACGAATGCAAAAAAAAAATTCATCATTTTCGAAAAAGTGGGTGCTAACTTCGCATTTTGGGGGTGTCATTTTTTCACCATAGGTTAGGTTACAAACGAAAATTTTGGTGTTACAAATAGTTACTAACGAGTTACTAACGAATGCAAAAAAAAAATTCATCATTTTCGAAAAAGTGGGTGCTAACTTCGCATTTTGGGGGTGTCATTTTTCCATCATAGGTTAGGTTACAAACGAAAATTTTTGTGTTATAAATAGTTACTAACGAATAGTTACTAACGATGGACTTCTTAACTGAATATTTTTTTCCGAGAAAAATCTAAAAGTGGGTGTGCGTGAAGTTGAAACTCTTGTGGATAACAATTTTTTTCTACCAGTTTTCTTGAGGTACAAACGAAAATTAATGTGTTACAAATAGTTACTAACGAGTTACTAACGAATGCAAAAGTAAAAATCATCATTTTCGAAAAAGTGGGTGCCAACTTCGCATTTTGGGGGTGTCATTTTTCCATTATAGGTTAGGTTACAAACGAAAATTTTTGTGTTACAAATAGTTACTAACGATGGACTTCCTAACTGAATATTTTTTTCCGAGAAAAATCAAAGAGTGGGTGCCCGTGAAGTTGGCACCCTTGCGGAATGCGATGTGTTCTACCAGTATCGTTGAGGTACAAACGAAAATTTTTGTGTTACAAATAGTTACTAACGAGTTACTAACGAACGCAAAAAAAAAATTCTTCATTTTCGAAAAAGTGGGTGCTAACTTCACGGACACTCTATGCAGTCCTCTTTATCAGTCAGGGGAGTTGAGTAGACAATATTTTTTATCCTACCCCAAACATAATAGTCTAAAGGAGTTAAATCGGGAGAACGTGGTGGCCAAAGATGTGGACCATTGTTCGCCAACCATCGATCTTCAAAT
The DNA here is from genome assembly GCA_937662695.2 of Halyzia sedecimguttata. Taxonomy (NCBI): domain Eukaryota; kingdom Metazoa; phylum Arthropoda; class Insecta; order Coleoptera; family Coccinellidae; genus Halyzia; species Halyzia sedecimguttata. Next base: position 16,556,723 of record OW569415.2, read on the forward strand.
AGCCTGTAGAGGATATTTGACACATTGAGTGAATTGTGTGGAGGCGCGCCATCTTGTTGATACCATAAGTCATTATGGTTCTGTACTAGCGGCTCAATTATTTGAGTCAATATGTCAGAATATCTATCTCCTAAGGGAGAACATTCTTTATATAATGCAAACATGTGTAGTGTTCTATCTTACCAGTTAAAGTCCCATCATAAATGTTAACATCGAGAATTGCATTATTTTTGATGGCGCAAAAAACATTGAAACTCCAGGTCTCTTGAAAGTTCCATTGTCTGAAGTGGTGGTTGTTCTCTTCATCCCAATAATGACTGTTATGCCTATTGAAAGAACCATTCTTTGTAAATTTAGATTCATCTGTCCAAATTATACAGTCCAAAAAGTTTTCATTCTCTTGAAATCGAATCATCATAGCTTCGCAAAACTCTGTTCTCCTGACGAAATCAGTTTCCTTCAAATGCTGTACCCTATTGAATTTATATGGGTGCATTATATGTTTTTTTAATATTCTCCAAACACTCGATTGAGATAATCCCAGATCAATCTCGGCATCTTTGAGAGAATTTTGAGGACTCACGCGAAAATATGCAAGAACTGTAATTTCGTTGTTCTCATCTTCTACTACACTTTTTTCTCTGTGTATAGTTTTCTTAACGAAAGATCCGACATTTCTCAAGTTTGTCATGGTTCTGTTAATGGTATCTCTCGTTGGTCTGGGTCGGTCAGGAAACGTCTCAATGAACAGTCGAATCGTTCTATCTACAACTTTATTACATTCTCCATGAAGTAGAATGAGATTTAAATAATCTTCATTGGTAAAATTAGGCATAGTGATCGATTTTATAACTTAATACGAATTATCACCAAATTAATAGTAAACACAAAATGCTACTGAATAAAGAGGAATTTGGCAGATGTAATTAATGATATCTATCATTAAAAAAAAAGAATGTAAAACATGGTAAGTTTTTGCATATGGTTCATATGGAATTATTTATTTATCACTGGAGAGAAAACCGATGGCCGATTAGTTGAAATAAAGAGGTTTCCGATACAAATTCGAATCAAAATTCGCCATCTATTTAGGAACAACCTGTGACTTTTTTCTCTTGCATATTAGGGTAGTAAAATCTAAAACATGGTTTAAGTAACAGTTCCTGAAAATTTCATCTTTTTGGCTTGAAGGGAAAAGAAATAGCTGAAAATTCAAGACGAAAAACAGTTTTTTGTGAATATCTCAGAAAATATCCATTTTAGGGCAAGGGTGTGATGCATACACTCACATTATTTTTTAACGTAGATTCAATATCTGTCATAAAAAAATTGGTTCAAGCCCTGTGGACAGGAGCTATTGGGCGCATGTTCATCTTCCTTGTGGCCCGTACTGACCAGTAAAGAAAAAAAGCAGTATCATGTTGAATACCTTAATATTATTCTGGAACACAAATTTTCCATTACAATAATCTTCATCTAGCTTCTATTTAGTATCAATTCCTGTAGAACATGATCATAATAAGTGTTTTCCATATAATAAAATGTGTTTGAACTTGGTATGTAGGAAATCTGACATCAATTATTGGAATTAATTGATTTGACAAACAGCCGTCAAATGAGGTAAATAGATTTTTGTGACGATTTTCTGTGACCATAGAACGTCAAAACACGCTGGAATGTGAATTTTAAGCAATATCTTCTGGAATTGAGATCGTATCGAACTGAAATTTTGCACACTCGTGTAGAATGCTTGTTTTAACATCGGTACAAATTTTTTTATTAAAAAATTTTCCAACTGCCCGATCCCAACAATACTTAGATAATATTATATCCATAAATTAAGCATTTCATTATTGCATTTCTTGAAATAGGTACCTTTTCAAGTCGATCAACATCGTCCTTCTTTCGACGTCTAAACTATGACTTGATTCTTTATGTTTATGTCTTTGAATTTGTTTTCGGTGGAATTCAAAGAGTTCATAGAATAATCGATGAAAATACTGAGAGAGACCCAGGAAATTTGACACATTTTGTCTTATATCTCCAGAAATTGAAATCGTATAGAGCCAAAATTTTGCACAATGTTGCAAAATACTACAATTGACGTTAGTACAAGTTTTTGTTGCAATCTGATGAATAGTTCACGAAAAAAAAATTTTTTTTTCGAAAAAATTAAAAGAAATATTTTTTTAAAAATTAAAAATTACCAACATTTCGATCATAACAGAATTTTGCCAAAAGTTGCGCGTTTATATCCTCGAACTGACTACCAAGTTTCGATTCAACATCTTCTTTAGTTCCTGAAATATCAGGGAAATAACCTCAAAATTTTAAATGTCTATAACTCCTAAACCGTCCGGCCGATTTTGCCCGTTAACGAACTTAACCGTCGCATTTTGATCAGAAACCTACCCTGAAAGTTTGAAGTTGATAGGACCTTCGGTGCTCCTGTTATCGTGCCTACGGCCGGAAGTACGGCCGGCCGGCCGGACGGCACCCAAAAATCTGACACCGGATTCGTGATCAGGGAGTCCGAATTAGTCTATTAGCCAATTTTCAGCTCGAAATTCGAAAATTACAGACATTTGGACGAAATGATAGGACGATGTTCCCCTAGAACATGCGCCCAAAAATGGGGTTCTAATTTGAAAAAATTGATTTTTCACGATTTTGTCATCCCTAACTTTGAAAGCGATTTTTTCACCCCCTGTATCATGAATCGCGATTTCGATTTTTAAAGTGGATACATCAATCTTACATCTTGAAAAATCCCAAAAATGAAAATTTTCCATCCAAAAACCTCGAAGTTATTCTTGTTTCAGCGGAGCTCTATTTTCGATCCCGCTCAGAGAGAATTTCCCAACCAAAACTGAAAAATGTTACATCAAAATAACTTGAAATTTTCTAAGGAATCTATTTCTGCAATGAAAAAATGGTGTTCTAATTTGAAAAACGGAGGTTGACGTCATTTCCGGAAAAACCGGAGGTGCTCATGCCTTGAAAATATTTTAGATTTCATCAGCATCGTGAAGTACTTATAAGTGCTGAATTTCATGAAAATACGTTCAGTAGTTTCCCGTATAAATATGGGTGAGGTTCCTCGTGAAAGACCCTGTATAGTATTTGACTACGAGTTAACTATCGTAACTCTACAAAATAGCTGGGTTACTTCAACTCCACAACATTGACATAACTCATGAGTCCGAAAATCTCTTATTTTGTCTCACTGTTTTATTTAAGTACTATATTTTATGTTCTGTGAGTACTCAAGTTGAAGTAATGTAATAGTATTGATACTGTTCACAATACTATTTGTCACAAGAGTTGTAAATATGTGAAGAAAACAATAATAATAATATTGTATACAGGGTTAGTCTTAGAGTTTTACATTCATTTCAACCATGGATTCCTCTCATTAAATTAAATATCTTTTTGCGCCCGTGTTCCGCAAGAAACAGCGTGCTATCATTTCGTCACAATATCTGTATTTTTCGAATTTTTTTGCGAAAATGGTATCAAACGATAATCGCTAGAAATTTATTAAAAAATTTTAAAAAATATGTTTGTTGTCACGATAACCTGAGAACGGAAAAAGATAGCGGCTTGAAGATTCCAGGTTAGGTTGTGCATCTGAATGCGACATTTGAGTTTGTTTATGAGCATAATCGGCCAAACGGTTTTAGAGTTATAGCCATCTGAAATTTGGTTGTTTTTTGTTCCTCATCAACTCGAAAAATACTGAACCGATTGAATTCAAACATGGTTATTAGTTGTAGAATGCCAACGCGAAAATTCTTGCAAAATTTCGTGAGGATAGTATTTGTAGAATATTTTTAAAAAATCATTGAAAATTGAAAAAAAAAATCTATATATCAGTAACTGTTCGTTTGAAATTGCTGAAATTTTGCAAGAGCCTTCATAACCTAACTCTACTGCCAAGTTTCAAGTTTTAACACGATCGGTTAAATATTGTTGGAGATTCGAGCATTCTTGTGTGAGTTCAGTAGATGGGTGACCGTTGCCTCGATAACTTTTGAAGGAAAGGAGATAGGGACTTTCAATTTTGAGGGTAGGTTGCGTATTCGAAAGGGAGAGTTGAGCTCGTTTTTGGGCGTAATCGGTTAAACGGTTTCCGAGTTATACCCACCTGGAATATTATTTCCTTGATAACTCAAAAAATAAATGTTCGATCGAATTGAAGCTTGGTAACTAGTAGTAGAAAATCATCATAAAGACGTGTTTAAAGGTTTGTAATTTTTGGACAATAGAACATACGCGCAAAAGCTTCTGACGTCACGTCAGTGCTTGAACCTATTTTTTTGAAGTTCATGCTGCCCTTTCCGGGCATTTTTCGTTATGCGCATGTGCAGATGAGAAGTCATTTAACTGCTGTAGTTTTCGTCAGAGACGATTGGGATTCTGGGGTGGCGGATGCTATTACTCCATAGAATCCCCTCGTGAGGGTCTGCGCATGCGTGGATTAAAGATGTGATATCTTCTGAACCACTTTTGTTGGAGAATCGGAGTTTTTTGTAACGTGTGTGATTTTGAGAGGACTTTCAGCCGCGAGTAGATTGCGCAAGCGCAGAGGAGAAGTGACTGTTTTTGGGTTGTGTGGGTTATGTTGGGAGTGCTGAACGATATTGTGAGGTTTTAAAAGAATATTTATGGCAATCAGTGCAAGGACAAGTCAGTTTGGGGATGTAGCGTTGTCTCCGAGTTGAAATGTCCGTACCGTGGCCCTGGGGCTAATTTTGAAATTGATGTTACCCATTACGGGCATTTTTCGTTATGCGCATGAGCAGACCATCAGCGATTTAACTGCTGGTGTTTTCGTCAGAGAGGATTGGGGTTTCGGGTGGGCGGATGCTATTCCTCCATAGAATTCCCTGGTGAGGGTCTGCGCATGCGTGGATTAAAGATGCGATATCTCCTGAACCACTAGTGTTGGAGAATCGGAGTTTTGTGTAAGCTGTGTGATTTTGGGAGGACTTTCAGCCGCGAGTAGATTGTGCATGTGCAGAAGAGAAGTGACTGTTTTTGGGTTGTATGGGTTATGGTGGTAGTACTGAGCCGATATTTTGAGGTTTTAAAAGAATATTCATGTCAATTCAGTGCACGGACACAAGTCCGTTTGGGGAAATAGCGTTGTTTCCGAGTTGAAGTGTGCGTACCGTGGCCCTGGGGCTAATTTTGAAATTGATGTTTCCCCTGGCGGTCATTTTTCGTTATGCGCATGAGCAGACGATAAGTGAATTAACTGCTGGAGTTTTCGTCTGAGAGCATTGGGGATTTGAGGTGCAGGATGCTATTATTTAACAGAATCCCCTCGGGAGCATCTGCGCATGCGTGGATTGAAGGTGCGATCTCTCCTGAACCAATGGTTTTGAAGAATCAGAGTTTTGTGTGCGGTGTGTGATTTTGAGAGGACCTTCAGACACGAGTAGATTGCGCATGCGCAGAGGTGACGTGGCTCTTTTTGGGTTGTATGGCTTATGTTGGGTGCGGTTTACGTCTAGCGGTCATGGAGTTTGTGGTGAGCCAATATTGTGAGGTTTTAAAAGAAAATTCAAGACAATTCTTTGAACGAACAAGTCAGTTTCGAGGAAATAGCGTTGTTTTCGAGTTGATATGTCTGTGTCGTGGCCCTGGGGCAAATTCATAAATAACTATATTTGGATGATCAATTTTAAATTTCTTTCGGATTTGAAGAATAGGCGAAGAAATTGCCTTCCTAATTTGAAATTCATGTAACCCCTTTCGGAGATTTTTCGTTTCACGCATGAGCAGACAGGAAGTGATTTAACTGCTGGAGTTTTCGTCTGAGAGGATTGGAGTTTTCAAGTGCTTGATGCTATTCCTCCATTAAATCACCCTGGAATTGTCTGCGCATGCGTGGATTGGAGCAGTGATATCTCCTGAACCAATGGTATTGAAGAATCAGAATTTTGTGTGAAGTGTTATTTTCAGGGAACTTTAAGCCACGAGTAGATTGCGTATGCGCAGAGGAGACGTTTGGATTGTATGGCTCATGTTGGGAGTGGTTTGCGTCTAACGGTGATGGATTTGGTGCTGAGCCGTTATTTTAAGGTTTTAAGAGAAAGTTCAAGGCAATTCTGTGCATGGATAAGTCAGTTTCGTGGAAATGGCGTTGCTTCCGAGTTGAAATGACTGTATCGTGGACCTAGGGCGAATTTATAAATAACTATATTCGATAGATCTACATTAAATTACGTTCGGATTTGGCGAAGAGGCAATTGCGTTCCTAACGGAGGTCCTATAACGTAATTTTTTTCGATCTACAGTGACGCTAACAGCCAAACTGTATTGATAGCCATATTCGTTGAAGGAACTTGAAAAAATAAAGAAAAGCACTGACGTGAAGTCAGTACTCTTTGGCGCGCGTGTTCACGGTGGCTAATTTGATTTGAATGATGAGTACTTCAAGCTCAGTGGATAAAGCGAGCCGGAGATCTACCCAAAGGATAGTGGACACCATTCACTGTCGGTTCAAAAATTAGCAGTGCTGTATCTAAGCCGCCATAAGGATAGAGTAACAAAGTTGAAAGAGAACACAACTGACTCTCCATAGTCGCACAAGCTCCTAGAATATTCTGAGGGATCTCCTTGGGAAAGACTTGGAAGGGTCAGCATAATCATAATCATGTTTATAGCACGCGCGCTAAATGCAGATTGACTTAACACAGAAAGAAAAAGTGTAAAAAAGCATTGACGTGGGGTCAATCTGCTTTGGCGCGCGTGCTATAAACATGATTATGATTATACTGACCCTTCCAAGTCTTTCACAAGGAGATCCCTCAGAATCTTCTAGGAGCTTGTTCGACTAAGGAGAGTCAGTTGTGTTCTTTTTCAACTTTGTTACTCTATCCTTATGGCAGCTAATATACAGCACAGTTAATTTTTGAACCGACAGTGAATGGTGTCCACTATCCTTTGGGTAGATCTCCGGCTCGCTCTATCCACTGAGCTTGAAGTACTCGTCATTCAAATCAAATTAGCCACCGTGAACACGCGCGCCAAAGAGTACTGACTTCACGTCAGTGCTTTTTTTTTGCTCTTATTCCTCGGAACAGAGTGCTCAACAATTTGCCCAAACGTCTGTAATTTTCGAATTTTTTTTATGAAAATGGTCTTAAACGATTTGGTTCGACTTACTGATCATCCGTGGTCGAAATTGATTCTGTCCGGCCGGCCGTAGGCACGATAACTCTCTAACGGAATGAGCTAGGCAGTTGAAATTTTCAAAGTAGGTTTGGGAGATAAATATCTTAGCTGAGTTCGTTATTGGGCAAAAATGGCCAGATGGTTTCAGAGTAACAAAAAAATTCTTTTTTACATTACAAATTTCAAATTAATTTTTTGCAGTTTTACCATAAGAATCCATTGATATCATTTTTAACTCTAACAAGCTACTTTTATGTTTTTTTCAGAATGCTATAATTATTCTATCCATGAATTATTATATGATCTGTTTTCATACATGTCAACTTATTTTCCTATAATCCTGGGTAATATTTTATTGCCTATGGTTAATCCTTATGATAATGGGAATGGTAATTAATTAATTAATAAGTCGTAATTTGTCCGGCGCATTTTTTCATTCTTTTATACAATATAAAGTAAAATATATATCTATGGGAGATGATAGCCCTTCTTAAGGGCCCTGTAGCGGGCTTCGAACATCTGAAGTTCTGAATAATCATCGCTTGGACTTGGACCGGTCAGACCTGGTTTTGAAAGAGACCCTCCTGGCCTTACGAGCAACATTTTCATTTTTGAATTCAAATATTGAAGGGAGTGAATATCTTCGAAAACTAGCGGAGGCGATTCTTCTCCACAAGATCCCATTCGCCTACAGAGAAGTATTTATGTGAGAGGAGACTTTTGAAAGGTTATGTAATATTTTTAATTTGTTTGTTTCCTCCTCTTGTCTTTTCATTTTTCAGGTAGAGTTTCGGGTACCTTGGAGAAACCTATCCGTTTTTTGACGAGGGAATCCACATTGAAGGAATTTATCCCCATCAATATTTTTAAATTTCAGCAAATTTTGTGAACAATAGTTACAAATCACAACACTCACGGGGAGAAAGGGTTTTTTGCTGAGGTTTTTCCCTAAGCTCTTGTATCATACGTCGAATTGTATGGTACCCCGTTACACCAACCTCTGCTAACACATATACAGCTCTCAGTCAAAAGAATATATATATATGGGAATGGTAATGGTAAGTTAATGATATTCTGTTCAGAATATCTCCAGTAGAAACAAAACTGAAATATTGGCTAAGTTTCAATTGATATAATATAATTTCAGAGTGGTAGAATTGGTAGGATGGTTTTGGATTGATAATTTTTGGCACTCTTGATCAATTTAAATTCTTTTATGATGTTTGAATTTTATTTCTGTTATGATGAAGCTCTATCATAAGAATCCATTGATATAATTCCCAAGTCTTACCAATACTTCAGGAGATATGATTTGTCAAAGTTTGAACAAGAGTGCCAAAGTCCCTGTTCACAGGACTTTCCCACTTTTTTATTTACCATTTTTCCAGACTCGGTTCAGTTATAAGCGTTTAAAGATTTTACAATGTGCAAATCGATCCATGAACTGTATTCAAGTGTTAAACACAGAAAAACTTATTAGATTCAATATCGCATAATTATCTGAAAGTTTTACCATCTGATGATCTGATGTGTATTAAAACACTGACTCCAACTTGATTTTCATTGAATATCCACAGTATCTTCATCGCCTATTCGGACATTCATTAAAGATTTTAATTCGCATCATATAAATGACTTTATAAACCAGTTTACTACTTTATAATAACAACAATTATTATAACCTCTATAAGTCTATGACCCATAGATAGCGTAGAACCTAGATTAATTATGATCACGAAGATACATTCAGTTCACCATTAACCAATTTTTTTTTATTTATCAAGTTAACAAGCAGAATTTGGGTTTCATAAAGTTTTTCTATTATATCCAAACCCGAAATTCTTAGATAAGAAAACCTTCGATGTCTCGAAACAATCAGACAAGTGACAACATACACAAGTAGTATAATAATATTTTTTATACTGTGAGAGAAGCAGGCAGAGAAATGTTAGCCACAGAATATAACATTCGGTGGAGAGGTGAGGTTGGCGTGTGTTCTGTAAATTCAGATTAACAAATTTGTTTGGGATGGATGTCTGGAATCAGGGGCGGATCTACGTATGGGCATTATGGCCTCCAGCTCAGGGCCCCGTGGATACAAAGGGCCCACCGGCCACAATGAAAATATCAGACGATATTGTGAAGAATATATCTAATATAATATATACAGTGTGGAAAAGCCAAATTGAATAAATACATTATCTTGTTCATTACTGTACGTATTTATGGAAAATCCCGAAATACATCAAATTTAAATTTTAAATTGTCATTCTTCTTCGTAAAAATACGGACCCTACCTTCAACCCCCTTCGAAAGACACGTACAACCCAAAATATTTCAAATAGGAATAGGGCTTGTTTTACATCGTTTGAAAGGTCTCGTCATGCTCTATTCAGAAATGTTATCACTTTCATGTTTATTGCTAGAATTAAATTAGAAAAAAATAAAATCTAAACTTCTTGGCATCCTAATCTCAAATTAAAATTTCTTCCAACCTTACTTAATATCTTAGGAGTGATCGACCTAATCGCAAGAGTTATTCGAACTTTTAGGTCATTCAAATAAAGGGGTTTAGTTCTGTATACAATGCTCTTTACATATGCCCATAAAAAGAAATTTAATGGGTTAAGATCAGGGGATCGCGCTCACCATTCGATCGTTCCTCGCCTTCCTATCCACCGATTTGGAAATATTGCGTCGAGGTACTGCCGGACCTTGCGTTGGTAATATGGAGGTGCTCCATCAAATTTCCCTCAATGAAAAAGAGGCCTATGATATGGTTTCGAACATTTCCTGCCCAAATATTAACCTTTTGAGGACATTGACTGTATTCCTCTCTCATCCAGTGAATTCTCATTGAAAATGATGAGAAAGTGCATTGCCGAAAAGAGGCAATAAGCAAACAAATAAGCTTGCGAAACTCGATACTGCACTAGTCACTAAATTAATTGTGTCATTAAAAGAGCTCGTGAACAATATACGACACCAATCCGATCAGAAGCTATAAATGAAAAAGAAGAGAAAGCTAAAAAAGTAAGTACTGGTATGGGAACAGATTAAAGTGACATAAACAAAGACGCATAACTTTAAAATTTTCAGATAAGTCCACAGATAAAATATCATTAGTTACCTACATGGCGCAGCTAAAATTAAAAGAGACACGCTGAACATTGCGTTAGATCAGTTGATTATAGATTTAAATGCCTAGTCTAATAATGTCTAACGTATAGAGAACAAATGTTGGATAACAATGTCGAACGATCGACTGAATTATTTTACAGTTCTTTCCTTTAAATTGTGATTTAACAAAGGAATTATAATGCGATGAGCAGATTAAGGAATTTGCGGCACAAAAATGCAGAAAGGTCGTTTTATAATTTACGTGATATAGCTACACATAACATTTTAATTTCTTTTGTAATATAGTTGATGTTTGCGTACACAAGTCGTACTTATTAAATGAAATATTTTATTGTGCTATTCTTTTCCTATACGGTACACCTATATCACTAAAGAATATATATTTTTGAGGGCCCCTAAGTAGTATTAGCCCAGGGCCCCACAAATTCACGATTCGCCCCTGTGTGGAATAATACTTGTAATTGATGTTTATAATTTTTAACACTATGAAGAAGAATGATAGAGAAAAATTAAATGATTAATACAGATCGTGGGAGGCCTATTCGTCAATTTCCCAAAAGATAACTACAACAGAACACTAATATATAAGAAGTGAAAGCTAAGTACTAATCCGAGGCAACAAAGATGGCATCAAAGCCGCCATCTTTTTGGGTTGTGAGATAATTCAAACGGCGGGAACTTTGAATATATGCATGTCCCCAAAATACCTTACACCATAAAATTGCACTTTCTGGGGCATTGTATTTATTCATCATCAATGTAAATTCAGAACTCTGTTTCATAATATCTGATCAACTCAGTATCCATGATCCACTTCATATCCATGAATAATTGTAAGAAAATTACAGTGATGATACATAAACTGAATAGTTGAATTAGAGGTATAAAAATGCAACAATAAATTTCAAGAATGTATTTATTTATTTTCTAATTCAATAATAATCATTCTCATTCATATATAGAGTATATATCGACGGCTAAAATGCAGGACCTCCTATCATTATTTTGAGCAAATATGCAGGAGAGACTAAAAACAAGTAAAAAAAAGTACGCACGTGCAATTTTTCCGAATTCACTATCTCAGTCAATATACCTGTATACAATTTATTGAAATACAGGTAGTGAATTTGAAAAAAATGTACCTACATACTTGATTGTACTTGTTTTTTGTCACTCCTGCATATTTGCTCGAAATAATGATACGAGGTCCTGCACTTTAGCCGTCGATATACATATAACAATAAGGCTTACAAAACAAAAAAAAATATAGGTAATATCACAGTGTTTGTTGCAATCAGGAATTGTCCAGTCCCATTCTCATCGAAAGAGTTCTTGAAAAAAAGCAGTATCAGAATTCATAAAAAGCAAATCATTGGAATGTGTTAACAATTCTACGTTAGGAATGGCATACTTTATCTCGGTCATATCATCTCCATCATCAGAGCTGTGCCAAGCACCGAAGAAAAGTGCTTCAAGCCCTAAGCACTGAGCACTCAATAAAAACTTGCGTACCTCATATGCGTCATTGACGGAAAGGAAATGGAGTGCAGCGAAACAAATTTCTATAAAACTAACGAACTCAAAATTCGTTCTATTCCCAGACAGTTTGAAGAGGTATTAATTATTTTAGGAAATTATGATACAATTAATGGATACATGAATTCCATAAGCGTCCCAGTTTTTTCTGCACATGGCAAATGTATTTCCCAATTTCAAAATGGGATAATACTCGGAACATACACCTATGACAACAACATAGTATTATATTTTGATACTTATGCCAAGTGTTTTATTTCCCTTAATATTTAAAAAAGCACTAACGTGAATTCAGTGGTCTTTGGGGCAGTTTTCCATTAAAACATAATTTAATTCGAGTTGATCAATATGACGTACCTAAATGCTTTTTGAATTTTTTCAAAATGTCAAAAATATAATCTGCAGAAATCGGATAGTGTTATTTTCTATTATGATTGTAATCATAAGCAATTTAGCGTTGTAAATCGGATGAAAATTTAATTGAAAACATCGAATAAATCTGTGAAATCACATGAACATTTTCGAAAAAATTCACTTATATCTTCTTGATAGACGATCCACTTAATAATGCTCTGATACAGAATAATTTTCAGGAGTTGGTAATAATAACATATCCACTTCCCATTACATGAAGCAATAACCAACAACTGATAATTACTTATTCATGAATTTGAGGATACATTTCTCGAAATTCATAATAAGTGGGCATGTGTTATTCAATTCATTTCGGAAAATATAGCTCAATATGAAAGTTTACCTGAAAACCAATGTGAAACTCATTCCGCTGAAATAATTGCCAATATAATTATAACATGCACTACAGATACACTTTTGAAAAATTACTGCGGAAAGACAAATGACCGTCATGTTAAAACTTCCAATAAGAGAAAATTGTAAACCTTTGAACGTAAATGATCCTTCAGATAATTTCAATTCTCATTCAAGAATACATCGAGCCAAATTTCCTCCTGGAAAACATCATTACGATATTCTCTAATTTTAATATTGATATAATTTTTCGTTTCCAAATTATAAATGAGTAAAATCAATTGGGATTTTCATCGTATGTTATTTCAATCGCTTTCTTCATTCATACAATATTGATAAATCTGTTCCATTGATAAGAAATACTTTCTGCTCTGAAACTAATAAAACGGATGGGATGCAATGAAAGGCCCAGATGATGACTGGCATCTTCTTAAAACCGAAAACCATATTGAAGTCACGTTTTCATTCAGTTATAATGTGAAACAATCGGGAAATCTGCACCGATCGCTCACGCTCCGTTTAGTGAGATGCACTCCTGTTGCTTACGTCACGCGGCAGCGCTGAGGCCTTGTATTCTAGGAGGTATTGGTCTACCCCAAGAAGACCCCTCATAGGCTCTTGAGAGCTTGAGCGAGTAAGGATAATTAGTTGTGTTCTGTGTAGGCTTTGTTACTATCTCCTTACGCCATCTTAGGCACAACGGTCCGTTGGACTGATAGTCCGGCCTCAAGTGAGAACTACTGAGAGAAGAAACCACATATTTGCAGGGGGTGTTTGAGGCATGAACAAAATCCGCTTAAATTCGAGGTTTCTGATTTCGATGTACATATTTCTATGAGTAATAGTTCACATATGTTCAAGTTTAAAACTGACCCAAAAATAAATTCAAAGGCTTGCATTTTCGATTTACAAAGTCATCGCTTTCCACACTGTAGACGAACTTGACCAACTCGACCTATCCATTTGTTCGGTTAAGTTTCGTTTAAAAATGCTCCCAGTTGTGAAGGCCGGCAACCTCATGCTAGATCCATATACCGGGTGGCCCACCACAGACGCGAAGCCTCGCGCAGAGCTCATTGTGAGATCACCTTATACCTTAGAAGCACTATTTACGAGAAAATGGCAAAAATGGCAGAAAATATGGAGTTCTCGGGCGCATGTTCTAGGGAATGGCGTGTTATCGTAGCGGCAAATTTCCGCTAAGGCAGTCCAACGCAGGAAACTTCGTCTGAACTGAGAACTTCCCACCTTCATGCATTTTTTCAAGAAACATTAAATTAAGTCAACTCCTATAACAATTTAAACATAAGAAATCATTATATCAAGCTCTTATTACTATAGGAAACCATCAATCATTAATAACTTACCAGACGATCCCAGAAAATAGAACAGAGGGAAGAGAAAATGAGAGAGTTGCTCATTATATCAAAGTATATATTTCTAATTAATGGAAAAACTGGACAGGAGCTTTCTGGCGCACAAAATAAACAGCAATATTCAATTATCGTGAAAATAAATCAAAAGTATTTTCATATCATTTCCTTTTGAAATGAATTAATAACTTCAAACAAAACTCAAACTAAAAATAAAAATTTGCATACCTAATACCACAATAGATTTATTGTAATCTTACTTTGTGCTATTTTAAGGCAGAGGAAATCACTTGCTTTAATATTATTCCTCAAACCCAACCAGGAACAACTCATTGCAAACACATTGGTCATTATTCTTTTCACCTTATCCTTAGGATATGTGCCACCAATGGTCTGAAGGTATTTTATCTAAGAGAGATGAAAATAATCATCAGTTTGAATATAGAATTTCCTGATAAATCAGAATGCACATAAACTGTAAGACGGAAGTTACACGGTGAGTCTGGTATCAGTCTCGCATCACATCAATCATGGATTGATGGGAGATTGACGGAAATTGGTTCTATGACGGAAGATTCACGGTCAGTCTGGTATCAGTCTCGCATCACATCAACCATGGATTGATCTCAGATTGACGGAAATTGTTTCTATATGCGTAGATTGATAGACTGATGATCTAGATTGATGGTAATACTGATGCGAGACTGATACCAGACTAACCGTGTGATCTCGGTCTAAGCTAAGTTAACTTACGAAATTATTTTAATTCCTCCTTCACTATACATATCCGTTAAGTCTTTCAATATGTTCTATTGAATCATAAGGAAGATTTTCCAAAAAATTTCCATATTTGTTGGCTGCTGCAGTACTTCAATATTTCTGAGTTTTTTTTTCATTGTTTCCATCATCAAAGACATAAAATTTGCTGAGGTCAACAGTATATCTGCATCTGCAATATAATGTTTTTCTTATTGTACAGTCTATTCTGTTGGAGGATGTACCATTTACCGATTTTTTCCTCAAGTTTCTTTTCCAAATTTTCCATAATAGAGAATTTAATATTTGGTCTATATCTATATCAATCACATTAATGAATATATATTACCAATTTCTGTCCGCGTGCTGACCTTGGTGACTCTAGGTTTCCTTGAACTCTGATTAACTGAAAGCAGAAATAATAAATGAATAAGAAAAATCTTTCAGATTCAGGCAGTAAAGTCTTACCTAGTGAAACAGCCTATTCATCACAGGACACAAATAATGTGTTCATTAGCTAATATAGGTAATTGTCTCAGGTGATCTTACTGAAACATGAGAAATGTTAGTTATATTTCACCTCAGTAAAACATGATCGCCAATAATCCAATATACAGGATCATTAATTGATTCGCTAAGGAAAACATTCACATGAAAAATCCTAACGAATGATCTGGTTTTCAAAACCAATTGATTGTTATCAAACATTTATGTACATGTAGAATGCTATTCGACTAACTAGTAGCTGAAGTAAATATCCACTTACCTCTCAGCCTTCTCCCAATTTCTCTAAATGAAAAGTTTTCAGAAATAAATATGACATGAAACGTAAAACCGGGAAAAACTGCCAAAATAAAAATAAACCGTTCGTTAATAAAGGTTATGAGATAGATTTGTGGTTCAGTTACATGGCCCTCACATTCCGGAATTTTCGCCAGACAGATGATATTTTTGATTTGTTTTTATATAACATATACGAACGTAAATATTATCATTTATATATTGAAAATATTACGTACATGAAATTTAAATATAACGCATACTTGTATAGATCTGAATGATATAACATATATATGATATATTTACATAACATACACGTACATTAATAATATGATGGATATATTGTGAATGTTACATATATGATATGTAACTATAACACGTACTTGTATGTATCTGATTAATATAGCTTTTAGGGATGCTTGGACATATAACATGTATGTAACTATAGTGATATAACAATGTTACGTATATGTTATATGAATAATTCAGATAATCTCATAGATATATGAAATATTATTTATCAGATACATTGGTCCTGAGACGTATCAGCTATGTACATGATTTCTTAATGATGTTATGTAACGGGAAGGCGCATATTACACTGTGGTTTGCTGGGTTAGTGCTTAGTAATCCTCGGAAGTGCTCGGGATTACTAAGCACTAAGCCTTTTCCTGAAGTGCTTGAATTACTAAGCACTAAGCCTTTTCCTGAAGTGCTTGAATTACTAAGCACTAATCACTGGTTTTAAAAAGTGCTCGCGAGCACAGTACTCGGTAGCACAAAAAGGCTTCAAGCACTTTCACAAGCACTAAGCACAATGCTTTGGCCCAGCTCATCAATGATTTCAGGAAAACAAGTGAAATCTTCAGCTACGATGTTGTTATTAGTGATTGCCAATTTTTGAATAAAATACCCTAAATTACCCAAATCTTGACAGAAATGGTATCAACATTTATATGATTTTAAAATAGGAGAGGTGAATTTATTTATAACAATAAAGAGCTGTTTGTTGAACATGTTTACCATGGTAAATTCGATATTAAAAGTGTCCAATACAGGAGAACAGACAATAGAATTTACCATGGTGAATAAGATTAAGAGTGTCCAATACAGGAGAATGGATAGGAGAAAATACGCTCAAAAGCTTCTGACTTCACGTCAGTGCTTGAACCAATTTTTTTTTCTGTGATTTTTTAAAAAATTTCTAGTGCTACGATCCTCACGAAATTTTGCAAGAATTTTTGCGTTAGCATTCTACAACTAAAAACCATATTTGAATTGGATCGGATTTGTATTTTTTGAGTTATTGAGGAAATAACAACCAAATTTCAGATTGATATAACTCCAAAACCATTCGGCCGATTATGCTAGTTAACGCACTTAAATGTCGTATTCAGATGCGCAATCTACCCTGAAAACAGCAAGTCGCTATTTCTTTCCGTTCTCAAGGAATCATGACATACATAATATTTTTTTGTAATTTTTTAAAAATTTTTTAGTTGTACGGTCCTCACAGAATTATACACACGTCTTCATGTCGATATTCTATAACTAGTTACCAAGCTTCAATTCGATCGAGTCTATATTTTTCAAGTTACCGAGGAAATAATATTCCTGATGGGTATAACTCCGAAACCGTTGGGCCGATTATGGCCAACAGCGAACTTAACTCTCCCATTCAGATGTGCAACCTATCCTCTAAATTGCAGGTCCCTATCTCCTTTCGCTCAAGAGTTGTCCAGTTACTGAACTCACACAAGGCTGCTCGGATCTCCAATAGTATAGATCCGATCATGTTCAAACTTGGAACTTGGTAGTAGAGTTAGGTTTTGAAGGCTCTCGCAAAATTTCAGCGATGTCGGACCAATAGTTTTTGATATATAGAATTTATTTCGATGATTTTCTATGATTTGTTTTAAATTTTCTAGTGATACGATCCTCACGAAATTTTGCAAGAATATTTGCGCTGCCATTTCATAACTAACAATCATGTTTTAATTGGATCATTTCTGTATTTTTCGAGTTATTGAGGAATTGAGAACCAAATTTCAGATGGTTATAACTTCAAAACCGTTTTGCCGATTATGGCAATGGACGAACTCATGTGGCGTATTCAGATTAGTGATGTTCCGGATATCCATTTCGTATCCGTATTCGCGGATATCCGGAGAAAAAAACAGATCTGTATCCGTATCTGTATCCGCCATTTTTTTGGCGGATCTCGAACGGATCTGATTAAGTTTTATATGTTATTAGACTTTCGAAATTGTCAGTGAGGGTGAATATCTAGCAACGAAATACTATTCAAAATATGTTTTATTTTCAAAGAATACTTACTTATATTTTGCACATTTCAATTGTAAAAATCAAATAAAGAAACAATCTTTGTACTTACTCTGGCAGTCATGAGAATATGATTACTTTGAAGTCTTACTAATCAGATCAAAACTCAAAGCTATCTCTGATATCATGAATAATAAGAAAATAGTTTATTCTAAAATAAGTTGCAGAATCGGCTCCTATTCAAACACGAATGCGAAATTCGAAAACGAGCGACGAAGGAGCGAGTGTTGGAATTGCCTTCTGCGACGTGTATTAGGCGATATTTTCTCTATTTCAGACAAGTTTTGTGAAATACTGTTGAAATTTGATAAAAAATTGGGATTATACATCCTAGTGACTTTTGTATCTTGGCAGTTGGTGTGCCTAACTGTTACGAAAGTTGACAGATTACGGAATTTGAAGTTGAATCGTAGGTAGGGCATGATGATCATTCTTAAAACAGTTTCCTAATAGCATGAATGATTCAAAATTAGCAAGAAGGAAATCTCTAGTACCTACCTTATTATTTTAATGAAAATAAAAATTTTCCTCTCAACAATTATTTCGCTATAAACAGATTATATTATATATATTGACAATTGACGTGTGTTAAAATTAGATAGGATCGAATGTCAGTGCTGACTACCACAAAACGAAAAATATAACTAGAAACAATGCGGGAATGAGTTCATTCCAGCACTGTTTTTAGTGCTGAAATGGACTCATTACGATACTGAAATAGAGAATTTAAATTCTCAAACTTAACAGCATTCATTCTCCATAGTAAGTTATCGTTATATGGAAAAAATATCACACCTAACTACAGTAACTCTAAAATATTATAAACAGTAATCCAAATTGAACAGTCGTAAATTAAACCTTAAAAACAGAGATCGAATGCGTGAGGGAGTCTAGATCCGTATCCGTATTCGTATTCGCGGATCTAGAAACTGGTGTTCCGTATCCGTATCCGCATCCGCGGATTTCAACAATTTTTTTTAAATTTTCTAGCGATACAATTCTCACAATATTTCACAAACGTCCTCAGGTGTATATTCTTCAACCATTCACCAAGTTTCAATTCGATACGATTAGTATTGGTTGTAGACAAAATTATTACTCGGAAACCATTAGGCCGATTATGCCCATTAACGAACTTGTCCGTCATATTGGGATGCGCCACCTACCCTGATAATTTCAAATCGCTATCTCTTTCCGTTCTCAAGTTATCGTGGCAACGGGCGGACAGAATCAAGTTTGAGCTCGAATTCTTGATCAGGGACTCGAACCCAATCGTTAGAGACCATTTTCGGCGAATAATTCGAAAATTACAGACATTTAGGCAAAATGATAACGCGATGTTGCCCAGAACATACGCGCAAAAACAATAATGGTTGTACTCAACCAATTACACGAAATAATAGAAATAGGATACCTTATCCTTATCTAGTGGACTCTCATGGTACCTTGAAAGTGAACTGTAAATTATTTTTATAATTAAAAATAAATTTTTCACTAATTAAAAAGAAGTACTTAAAATGGCAAGGCATAACATAAGAATCAAATGAATAGAATATACTTATATTAACAAACCCACCTTCAGATTTTGTATGATTCCATATTTTTTCTCGAAAACACCCAAAAATATGCTATTTGTAAAATGGCTGAACCGCTGAATATCTATGGGTTTACTGTTTACCTCGATAACAGTTGAACCGGGTTCAATCGGATATCTTCGGTTTATGCCGAAGCCGTCATCTTATTGGGTTGGTAAGGACCACAGAAGGCGAAGTTTGACCCCCACGATAACTACCCTGCGATTCAAGTTGTTTGAGAAATGATTGCCTTTTTCTATGGTTATTATTAAAACCATAGAAATAGCTGTTTCAAGTTATTGGAATTGCAGGTGAATTTTCTGTAGGGGTGGATACTTTCACAACGGATAACACGGTTTATATAAAGTATATTTCAACACACAAGATGGCTAATGGCCGCTTGAAGCTACTAACAGTGAGAATAGCCTTTATCTATTCGCATCCCCGACAGAACTGGCTTCTACACCATTAGTAGCCATCTTGTACCTAACCTAGTTGCGCTTGCGCATTAGGCCGAACATAATATTAGTTGTCAGCAGGTTGTTTTATAGAAGTGGACTGGTCCCAAATCTACTTTGGCCAGCAGTTCTTACTTCACCATTTTCTCAATTCTCAAATAAGGTGAAATTTTGAACTAATCATTCATCAACAAATTGAAAACTAGATATTCTTGAGTTATATCTGATTGATACCGTTTAAGATGGTGAAATATTAAATCTTGAGGGGCATCTTTTTCTTTACTATCGATTCTTCCTTCAACAAGCAGAGAAGTTTCTCCAAGATACCCGAAACTCAATCTGGAAAAGAAAAAAAATGGGTTCAAGCCCTGTGGACAGGAGCTTTCTGGCGCTCTAGTTCAAACAGACAAATTATATCTCCGAAAGTATTGGTTTCTCAGAGTTGGGAATTATATCAATGTATTCTTATGATAGGACTGCATCATAAAGGATGTTCAATTCAAATGATAGTTTATTTATCAAGATTAAATGAGCAATCATGAGAATGACAACTGCACTATGGAAGAAATCAAATTAAATCTGGCCAATTTTGCCTAATAACGAACTTAACCGAGATATTCATCTCCCTAACCTACTCTGAAAATTTCAACTACCTAGCTCATTCCGTTCGAGAGTTATATCTATGTCTTTGGATGAAAAGCAGTATCACTACTCTCAGATCTCTTATTTCATGTTCCGTTCCGAAATGTAAGACTTTTCTGAGAAAAACTAATTTCGGAGCAAACAACTGAGATTTTTCTCACTTCGCTATATGACATGACTCAGGACAATAATTTGACATTATGACAATTCATACATAGAATAATTATATCATTGTGTGACAACGTTGAAATACGATTTATTATTGAAATTTTGAAAAATCATATCTCCGAAAGTATTAGCTTGTTAGAGTTAAAAATGATATCATTGGATTCTTATGGTAAAACTGCTTATTGAAAAAAATTTAATTTTGAATTTGTTCTGTAAAAAAACATTTTTTTTTGTTACTCTTAAACCATCTGTCCGATTTGCCCAATAACGAACTTAGCCGAGATATTTATCTCCCAAACCTACTCTGAAAATTTCAACTGTCTAGCTCATTCCGTTCGAGAGTTATCGTGCCTACGGCCGGCCGGACCGGGCAGACAGAATGATTTTCGACCACGGATTCTTGATCAGTGAGTCGAACCAAAGACCATTTTCATCGAAAAATTCGAAAATTACAGACATTTGGGCAAATTGATAAGCACTCAGTTCCGAGGAACTAGAGCGCCAAAAAGAGGGAAAGCCTTGTGGCAGGAGCATTAGCGCCCTTGTTCAATTTTAGACAAACCATATCTCCGAAAGTATTGGTTTCTCAGAGTTGGGAATTATATCAATGGATTCTTATGAAGGAACTGCACCATAAATTCAAATAATAGTTTATTTATCAAGATTAAATCAGTAATCTGCAATAATTTAACCTCGTGGAATGGGTTGTTCCAACTTCACTCGGTGCATAGTTTTCACAACTCGAAATACCGAAGGAAAGTATCATCGAAATGTCTAGCTAGAGCAAGGCTGGAGGCAATAATAGCAGATTGTCCATTTATTCCTGATATTTGAATAGGTGAAGAACAAATTATTTTAATGGTTCAAAATATATCAATAAAATACAATCCTCTTTTCATAAGTTAATAGTTCATACAACTAACCCATTCATTCTGTATTATGAACCTAAACTCCGAAAAAAATATGTGATACACAAATGTAGATCCATATTTCAGCATGTTTTTGCTAGCAACAATATGAAAATACTGTTTATAGGAACATGTCTCACTACTTAAGGAAGTAAAAGGTTATATTAACTTCGGTGGTCAACGAACAGTAATTTCTTTTGATGATTCCAACTACATCATTAAAATGATCCAATCCAAAATATTCTGAAACATCATCCCCAATATTTGCACATAAATTATTCAATATGCAAATAGCCAATATTATTTTTGTTATCCAAACAATCTTGTAAATATTCACAAATTCAAGATGCGAAACCTTGTTTTCCAACGCAAAATATTTTCAAAGTACGAATCATTTGAACAAACTAGAACAGAAACAAAAGCGCCAATAAATATGACTTCTCTATACCTAGAGACTATCTTATCTACCGATGAGATGACATAATTGAACAGTGAACACAGACAGATAGAATTCGCATTCTGTGAAAACATAGAAGTACGATGTATTATTGTAATTTAGAAAAATCATATCTCCGAAAGTATTAGCTTGTAAGAGTTGAAAATTACGTCAATGAATTCTCACGATAGAACTGCATCTTAAAAAAATGAATCTAAAAGTTGCAATGTAAAAATAATTTTTTTTTTTTCGTTACTCCGAAACCATGACGACGATTTTGCCCAAAAACGAACTTAACCGAAATAATTATCTCCCAAACCTAATCTGAAAATTTCAACTGTCTAGCTCATTCCGTTCAAGAGATATTGTGTCTGACCAAGGATTATTGATCAGTGAGTCGAACCAAATCCTTTAAGACCATTTTCAGCCAAAAATTCGAAAATTACAGAAATTTGGGCAAATTGATATGCACTGTGTTCCGAAGAACAAAAGCGCCAAAACACAAAAGGAAAAAACGAACTAATTAAAATAGAAATATTCCATGTTTTATTAAATATATTTGAAATTCGCTATCTATTCTAAAAAAGATTCAGAAACTTTATGAATAGCCCTAAAACCTTCCTGTAATCTATATATGGAACAATTATTAACTAAATTATGGTAGAAACTATGGTTTCCTCTGCTTGCCCGCATGCAGAACTAGGGTTTTCGACTGAGTTCCATCTGAAAAACATGCTGTTGGAACGACCATGACCGGTTCTTAAACGATTCAGAATAGGCCAAATTTTCCGTAGAAGATCAAACCCCGGCACTCTATTTGAAGGATCAGTAATTAAATCTTTGTTGGAAAAATCGCAAGTAATCCATTCAGAACGCCAAACTTCCTTGTCACTTTTATTCAAATTGAGAACGCAGTTGGACCATAAAGAGTAACGTGACTTCAATCTGGGAATCATATTGCCTGGAATATAGGAGAGAATCGGAAATGAATTCGGAAAAGAATGACATTTATTCCAAGAATTTGAATCATCAATCTGGCCGCGAATGTGAGGCGGGACAATGTTTGAAAGAACTAGCAACCACTGAATACGCGTAGATCTAAGGCCGCTCGTACACCAGCGCGACGAGACCGCGACGATACTTTTTAACGAGGGATTTGCGTCGCATCGCCGTATCTTTGGTGTGGGCGCTTCTATCAATAACCACCTACCGCGACTTCTAAGCGACACGAAGTCGCGGTCGCGTTGCGGTCTCGTCGTGCTGGTGTACGAGCGGCCTAATAGTTCCAGTGATGATCCTCATAAATAAATTCAGCTGTGCGTGAATTTTTTGCGTATGACATTATGAGTGAGCAGCTTGACATTATGAGTGGCGAGGTCTTGACCATCAATGGCCGATGAAATATCTCTACAGATTTTGCACTGCTCTAGCACTTCAATATTGCATTGATAATGCTCATCTAAGCTAGATAGGTAATGTCTTAGTACGTTGTTTGTCACTGCTTCTGTCGTTAATCCGCCAAAAAGTGAGTGCAATCGATGGGAAGCGGTATCTATTAATTAACAAACCGTGCGTCTAAATCTATTTTATCCTCTTACTGTCACGTCTTTATAAGAAGACTATATCGATTTTCATCAGCTGTTACAGTACATAGAAGAAGACCAGAAGTAGTAGAGTAACGCTGGTACAGATAGCTTGTTATGAGAGTTAGTATTCTGTATAATCAACTCCCAGAAGTTCCCTAATGTAGAACTCCGTCAACAGATCCTTGCAACCAAACCAGTCCTCCAAAGTTGTAACTACCATAGGATACATAGCTCCAGTAGCTGGATAGCCATTAAGAACTTCCTCAGCAGGCGACTTTTCAATCATGTACTGAGTTAAGTACCCAAGTTTATCAACATCATATATCGTCCCATTTTCAACAGATTTAGGAAAATGAGACCAAAAGGGCAACCACTCTTTCAATTCCCCACCAAAATTCCTTAATTGTAACACAGGCTCCTTATACTTGTTACCCTAGCAACCACTATCTACATCCAATCTATCTTCAACATTAGGATATTGTGCCATGTTCTCAACAGCCACTTTATATTTATAATAATTCAGAAGATATTCGTCCACTCTCTTTACGTCTTGCCCTATTCTGTGAACCACCCAACGACTATGTATCAAACAATCCTGATTTAATTAATGAAAAAACTGGGGGAAAGCTCTATGGACAGGAGCTTTGGCGTTCTTGTTTAAACTTTGGCAAATCATATCTCCGAAATTATTGGTTTCTCAGAGTTGAGAATGATGTCAAAGGATTCTTATGATAGAAATTCATCATAAAAGGAATTCAAACATCATGAAAGAATTTAAATTCAACAAGAGGCCAAAAATTATTAACCCAAAACCAGCAGATACATTCTTCCTAATAACGAACTTATCCGAGATATTCATTCTTCAAATCTACTATGAAAATTATATTATATCTATTGAAACTTAGCCAATATTTCAGTTTTGTTTTCACTGGAGATATTCCGAAGCGAATTTGATTATCTTGACAAAGTATATATTTCCATCATCATATGGATTATACAAGAGCTATCTACGATAGCTGAGGTTATTCCATATTAGTCATCTTGCATTCAATCATACTTTGATTGACATGCATCTTGCCTGTAGATGAGATGACAATGATGAAATGTATGAACACAGATGAAATTCGTAGTTACGGACATTAATTTTCGTGTTCGCATTCTGTGAAATCATAGAGTTACGATTTGATATTGAAATTTTGAAAAATCATATCTGCGAAAGTATCAATTTGTTTGAGTTGAAAATGATACCAATGGATTCTTATGATATATATACCGGGTGTTCCAGTATACATGTCCCATTGTACTTTCAATTTTTGTTTTTCTCAATTGAAGGTTCCCTGAACGAATTGAAAATCATTAAATTTTCAAATTTGTATCTTTTGAAATGGCTGAGATTATTACCTCTACGACTGTTCCCAAGTCGCAGCGGTTAAACTCGGAGCTACTAGAAATCGGGGATCCGCGGTCTAGCTTCAGTGGAGATGGGAGTGGATTCCAAAAGGGAACCTAGTAAATGGGCGCCAGGCAAATTTAATTCTCCCAGATACCCCAGGGCCCAGCGTAATGTAATAATTCCTAAATTTACCATAAGAATATTCACGCTAAAAACAAACAATTTATTCCAGTAGCTTACAACCCAGATATTTAGATTCAACAAAATAAACCACTATGAAATTCCGAATAGGGTGTGGCGGAAATTGTACGTAGATATTCTCCCTTGATCCAAATTTGTATCTATGATCATAAACGACTAACACAAATCTTTCCCCAATTTCCGCTTTACAACAACAATAATTTATATATTCTGAGGATATTATGTACAGGTTGTATATAGCATATATAATATATAGTTTGAGATCTATTTCCAATAACTTGCGTGCTGACTATTCCTACTCCGTCAATCTACTCAGGTATCCTAATGTCCTCCTCTATACTTATTTCTGAACGTAGTATTTCGTCGATGGTCTCGCAATAGTGTCCTCTTTCCCTCGGTGCTCGTAGTCTGCAAGCCTGGATTGGACGTCCCACAACGTTGCTTAGTGACCACCTGGTATATACTCGGGATCTGCAACCCTGCGTTGGCTGTCTCGCAGCGTTACTTATGGACCACCTTGTATATAATCCAAAGCCTCAGTTTCGGTTATCAGAATATCAAGCAGACAAGTTATTCGTTGTTATTCAATATTCATATACTTCGTACATACCCTGATAGTCGGGGTTGTGCTGTAAGTAAGTTTGCTTCAAAACTAAATCTGGCCGTGCCTCCACCAACTAATTCTTCAAATACACAGCAATGTTCTGGATACAGAAAAATAATTACAACCTGAATTGTTTCTACTAGAAATGACGAGAATAGAACATTTAACACATACCTGTCAAAGTCGCCAAGATCATTCACGTGGTCAACTTGGATTTGCAAAAGATCTTTAAATCCTCTTTCGAGATAAGCGAAGGTTACCAAAACCAAACCAATATAACCCTCACTAACTTAATTCGATTTTCGAAACTATATCCAACTAAGAAGATTCCAATAATTCTTACAAAGTTTCGAAAATGCGCATAACCAATTGCTTCCTTCGTTGAACCTCCACAAAATTGACGATCTTATCTCATCGACGCCGACTCTGACAAAATTTCATAACATCAAAACGAAACAATATTGCCAATTCATCCGGTTCCTTGAATACAATTCCTTAAGCGTCGATTGGTACTATTGAGACCCAACCTCAAATGTGTCAATACAAACGACAAACTTATCGCAAGCAAAACATAAACAAACCTCTGCCTGTATCAAAAGGGAACGTTACAAGATATTCCATTAGAACATGTATACACCCTGTATATATATTCTTTTGAACTTTGAGCATTGCAGTTTGTTTTTTATCTAACAATAAGGCATGTGTATGAAAAAAGTGTTAGCAGGGGTTAGTGTAACGGGGTACCATAGAATTCGATATATGATACTAGAGCTTAGGGAAAAAACCTCAGTCATTAGTGCTGTAATTTATGAAAATCAAAATATGCTGAAATATTAAATATTGAAGGGCATCTTTTTCCTTACTTTCGCTTCTAACCTCAACAAGCAGATAAGATTCTCCAAGGTACCCGAAACTCAATCTGGAAA
Organism: Halyzia sedecimguttata; assembly: GCA_937662695.2. Taxonomy (NCBI): domain Eukaryota; kingdom Metazoa; phylum Arthropoda; class Insecta; order Coleoptera; family Coccinellidae; genus Halyzia; species Halyzia sedecimguttata. The sequence goes on from OW569415.2 coordinate 16,583,501, forward strand.
AGGAAATTACAAAAGGAGAAAACAATCAAATTAAAAATGGAATATTCTACATTTCATTAAATATATTTGAAATTCGCTACCCATTCAAAAAAAGATTCAGAAACATTATGAATACCCCTAGAACCATCCTTGAATCTATACCAAGTGGCCCACCACAGTCGCGGAGCTCGTTTTGGGGGAGTAAATGAAGATATTTTGAGAATATTATTTCGTGATGTGTGTAGGGTGTTCAAAAGCACAATTTAAAATTATTTTCATATATGCAGAGTGTTCGAAAACAAAGATTTAGACCAAAGTTACATTTTTTATGGTACACCCTGTATTTGACCTCAAAAATGGAATGCCAAGCTCAAATTTGATGAGTTTCTTCAGATCACTTTATATCTCAGAAGTACCATTTACGAGAAAATGGCGAAAAATTGAAAATATGGAGTTTTTTTAAATAGCAATTAATGAAGAAACCAGTTACGCCAGCGATACATACAGTATTTTTTTGAGTAGACATACAGTAGACCTATACAGAAAACAAAAATTAACTCTGGAATATACAGAGTGATCATAATTAATTTTCAAACATCAACTACAAATAATGGTCAAAAACTTTCTTATTTCAAATGGCACACCTAGTATTTTTATATCTCGTTGAACGTAAATAGTATATTCTAAAACAAGTTGCAGAATGGGCTCCTATTAAAACACGAATGCGAAATTCGAAAACGAGCGACGAAGGAGCGAGTTTTGGAACGCATGAGTGTTGGAATTGCCTTCTGCAACGAGTATTAGACGATATTTTCTCTATTTCAGGCAAGTTTTGTAAAATACTGTTGAAATTTAATGAAAAACTCGGATTATACATCCTAGTGACTTTTGTATTGTATCTTGGCAGTTGGTGTGACTGTTACGAAACTTGACAGCTCACGGAATTTGAATTTGATTCGTACGTAGGGCATGGAAATCAGATTTAAAACAGTTTCCTAATAGCATGAATGATTCTAAATTAGCAAGAGGGAAATCTCTAGTACCATATTTTTTAATGAAAATAAAACTTTTCCTCCACAATTATTTCAGTATATCCAGATTATATTGTATTGTCAATTGACGTGTGTTGAAATTTGATAGGATCGAATGTCAGTGCCACTGTTTTCAGTGCTGGAATGGACTCATTACAATACTGAAATAGAGAAAATTAATTTCGAAACTATCTTCACAAGGTTTCCCTACACCTAAACCTGATAGTTTTCTCAGCAATCTTCGACCATTATTTGTAGTTGTTTGAATATTAATTATGATCACTCTGTATATTCAAGAGTTAATTAGATTTTTCTGTATTAGAGTAGCTAATATAACTACTCAAAAAAATACTGTCTGTATCGCTGGCGTGGCGTAACTGGTTTCTTCATTCATTGCTATTCAAAAAATAGTAATTTACGTAACAAGTCCGGAAAATAGGGTTTTTTTGGACGAATAGACAAAATTCTAGGACGAGCGTAAGCGAGTCCTAGAAGTCTATGAGTCCAAAAAAACCTTTTTCGGGCGTGTTGCGTACAATATTTTTTCGGCAACCGTGTAGAATAACAAATCAATGAGACGACACATCTCTTTTTTATATATTTTGATTCTAATTCAAATTGAACAGAACAGAAAATATTACATGTTAACAGAAACATTCTAATTTTATATGAACTGTCAGCCGTTTTCTCAGTGCTATGGTAACTTCATTAATCAGAAATATACCTACCAAGATTTTCATATTTACAATGACCAAAACGACGTGATTCTTCCGGCCTAGTCCGGGAAGTACGTACTTCCCGGACTAGGCCGGGAAATGCTTCTTTCTCAAAAAAAAAGCGTCCGGGAAGTGGGCACTTCCCGGACGGTTGCCGAAAAACTCTATTTTTTAAATTTTTCGCCATTTTCTCGCGAATAGTACCTATGAGGTATAAAGTGATCTGAAGAAACTCATCAGAATTTGAACCTGCCATTCGATTTTTCAGGTCAAATACAGGGTGTTACAATTAAAAAAATGTAACTTTGGACTATATCTTTGTTTTCGAACCCTGTATGTATGAAAATAATTTTAAATTGTGCTTTTGAACACCTTACATACATCACAAAAAAATATTCTCAAAATATCTTCATTTACTCCCCCAAAAGTAGCTCCGCGTCTGTGATTGGCCACCCGGTATATGTGACAATTATTAACTAAATGATCTATGGTTTCCCCGTCTTCCCAGCATTCACAACTAGGGCTCTCAACTGAGTTCCGTCTGGAAAGCATGCTGTTGCAACGACCATGACCGATTCTTAAACGATTTTGAATAGACTATATTTTTTTATGGAAGATCAAACCCAGGAACTCTATTTGAAGGATCAGAAACTAAATCTTTGTTGAATAAATCGCAAAAAATCCATTCAGACCGCCAAACTTCCTTGACACTTTTATTCAAATTGAGAAAACACTTGAACCATAAAGGGTTTCTTGACTTCAATCTGGGAATCCTATAGTCTGGAATGTAGGAGAGAATCGGAAATGAATTCGGAAAATAATGAAATTTATTCCAAAAATTTGAATCAGGAGTCTGTCTACGAATGTGAGGCGGGACAATGTTTGAAAGAACTGGCAACCAATGAATAGGTGTAGATCTAATAGTTCCAGTGAAGATCATCATAGATGAATTCAGCTGTGCATCAATTTTTTTTCTTTGAAGGGGGCTATTAAACCCGACGGAGCAACAATATTCAGCGGCAGAATAAACCAAGGCTAAGGCTGTCGTTCGAAGAGTAGCTGCATCAGCATGAAGTATCAGCTAATTTCTGCAGAATATTATTTCTCTTTATCAGTGAGGGTGTAGGTCTTGGAAACCAAAGCCATACTGGAAGTTGCGCGCTGACTGGGCGTATCCCAATCCCTTGCCCATGGGGGCTGTGGCCATAGGTCTTAGGACGGGTAGGCCACATAAATCCCATTCCTTCCTTCCTTCTCTTTATCAACTTCAGACGTAAGTCATCCAAAAGGTCTTTGAAATTCAAAGAGGAATCTAGTTTCCCTCCTAGGTATTTAGGATTGATAATTATAATAGTTTATTTCTTAATAACGACATAACCGATTCCGTTCGAATATTGCATGAAGAAGTAGTCAACTCCAGAGCATATTCATCAAACATTCCTAAACTCTACTCTGCTCGGTGTTGTTTTCGAACGCAACCTTGAAGGGATTTCCGAACTCGCCTGACATAAGGTCATGAAACGTGATTTTATCGATGCTTACAGTTCAACAAGCAGGCTATTGACGAGTACAGGATTGAAATGCCTAACTTACCATACTTAGCGAATGAATATTTCGCCATTTCATCACTCACGGAATACGAATTGTCAAACATTGCTGTAAAGAAAGTTGGGTTCAGCATGCCGATGCACAGAAATATTTCTAATTTAAATCTCTAAAGCCCTATTCTCCATGAACACCCACTGCCGGCGACTGGCGAAGGACGCCTAACCAAAGTCGACTACATGGGAAGTCTGGAACATGATAAAATGGTAACACCATTATGAGTCGTACGCCAGACGATTCAGTCTGTTTCAGGTTTGTTATTGTAAATGGACGATCACTTCTTATTCTGAAATTAACTAGTATTGTTTTTCGCGGCTATTTCGTGGTATTTTTGTGTATAACGGTGTGAATTATGATATATGCTCGGATATTTATGTTCTGTGATTAAACCGTGTGTAAATAGTGAAATTTTCTTTGGATTATTTCTACTTGGAGATGAGTATATTTCCGTAGAGACAACAATATGAACTTGAAATATGAGTGAAATAGAAGCTTTCATTTCTTTCGATTTTATAAAAGATTTTGATGACCTTTCTAATAATTTTTCAACAAAAATTGATACATCTAGATGGTAGATCAAGAAGTTCAAGGAATATATTTATTTTAATATATGTTAAAGGCTCGCCACTGATGGCTTGCGAGTAATTTCAGATGATTATTATTATATTGAACAGCTGAACGAGTGACAGTGCAGTTACTTACCCCCAAAGGGCTGAATAGAATAATCTAAACTGGTCTGGTAGCAGGAGGAAGGGGTTCAAATGAGAAGGAAACAGGGTAATAACCTTCCTTCCCGTGTTCGTGTTTATCACCTGATTAACTGGAAAATTACAGGAGGTATTCCACTCAAATATGGTGCGATCACTGCGTTGATTCATCAGAAGATTAATTGATTTTTAAAGGTTTCGAATGGCAAAACGTACATTAGACGGTTGAAAAGTTCGTTATATGTATTGACAGACGATCAAAAATTTGTTAGTCCCTTTCTGGCGCCGCAAGGTGCCACTCTCCATCGGGACGAACATCACCCAATTAAACCCGCAACTACATGTCCACGATTCAACATGTCCATGATTCAACATGCCAACTGCCCTGAAGTCTCCCTTCAGTACGATGACCTGAAAGGAGTGAACAGACGAAAGAAGCCATGAGCAATCTACTGAGTTGGAATAGGACACAATTTGACGACTGGCCGTCCAATAGTCCCAGAAGCAGAAGCAACATAAGCTACACGAGTTCTTGAATCAGCTCCTGGAAAAACAGTTGATATACGGCCGATAGACCACTTTCGAGGAGGAAGAGTGTCATCTTGAATTATGACAACGGTACCTGAAAGGATAGGAGTAGATAGACACAGCCACTTGTGATGTTGCTGCAAGGTCTTCAAGTATTCCATATGCCAACTTTTCCAGAAGTCTTGCTGAAACCGTCCAAGTTGCCAACGAGACAGACGATTTACAGATACGGAACTGACATCACTATCAGGAGGAGCGGTGAGAGAGCGGAAATCCAGAAAATGCCCTGGTCTGAGTGCCTCAAAATCAGAACGGTCTGGCGATTGGAGATACAGAGGACGAGAGTTGTGGATTGCCCCAACTTGGGTGCAGATGGTGAAAAACTCTTCGTAAGTGAGTTTTTTCTCGTCGATAATGCGGGTGAGATTATGCTTAGCAGATTTGACAGCAGATTACCAAATGCCACCAAAGTGAGGGCTGGAAGGAGGTATGAATCGCCAGCCAGTTCCGGAGCAGTTTTGGAGCAGACAATAAGCGGCCAAGGTCACGAAGGTAGTGATGTGCACCCACGAAGTTATCCCGTAATCCGAAAATATAACGGAAGGATGACCTCGGCGTACAACGAATCGACGATAAGCAGCAATGAAAGCTGGGGTGGATAGCTCAAACGCCAAATCTAGGTGAACCACTTTAGTGGTAAAGCAGATGAATACAACTAGATATGCCTTAGTGCTCATGGCTTCGCGTAGTCGTGCACTTGTAACATAGAATGGACCAGTGTACTCAACAGAGGATAGAAAACCTGAGCGAGGGAAAGATGGACCACGAGAATTCAGTGTGAAACGTCAACAAAAAGCAGTCACTCGCTTGAGTCGAGTATATGAAGACAAACGGTCTTTGACATGCGCTTTGAGGGTGAGTGCTGAGGGTTGCTTGACTGAGTAACCCTTCGTACCTTACCTCGAGGGCCGACTTTGAATATGCTCCTAAGTGAGTTGCTCAACAGATTACTGTAATAACCGAACGTACCCTTTATATATTGACAGGTGACAGCTATACTGTCCTGTAGTCATGGTGTAGTGTAGGTCATTGATAACATATGTGTATGTGTAACGATGTAGGGTGTAGTGCCTTGTACGTAGACTCCAGCTGACCAATAAAAAAAAATGGGTTCTCATTTGAAAAAAAGATTTATGAGGTTTTTGTAGTAGTAGTAGTACTAGTAGTAGTAGTAGTAGTAGTAGTAGTAGTAGTAGTAGCATTTATTAGCAACTTTCTGCTATACATAGTTAAAACAAAAAATTTACATTATTAAACTACAACAAATACATAAAAGCAAAATCAAAAATTATCCTTAACATATTTGGATATAGGTATTTCTTCTAAATTCCCTGTAGTTTTCCATAGCACGAATGTGTAGGGGCAGTTTGTGGTAACTGATTCAATTGAATTTTTAGTTAACGAAGGAGAAGCATTGTCTTCTGATAGAATCTAAAAAATTGGGAATTTTCATGCAAAAATCTACAAGTTATTAACATTGGAATGAAGCCCAATTTGAGAAAATTTTGAGGGTTTTTTCAGATTTCACACGAATTTTCTGAGAATAAGTAAATGACACATTAAAACAATGTAGAATTCAATGGGTAATCTTATTATAAATGAATTAAAATTGGTTCAAGCACTGACGTGAAGTCAGGAGCTTTTGCGCGTATGTTCTATTGTCCATTCTTCTATAATGACCACTCTTCTTAATAGAACATACGCGCAAAAGCTCCTGACTTCACGTCAGTGCTTGAACCAATTTTTTTTCGATTAAGAGGGTCCAATACAGGAGAATAGACAATAGAACATATTCGCAAAAGCTCCTGACTTCACGTCAGTGCTTGAACCAATTTTTTTTTCCAATTGAAATAATCGATCAATCGTAAATGAATCGGTCTGTTTTTAACAAGTGAAAATCAATGAATTTCATGAAGGAAGGAATTTAAGCGAATAACCGGAACAGATTGGTTAAGACCAATCTCTTGTTATACATAACCGATTGATTTTGATAACCACTCTGTTTCATTTTCGACAGAATTTAATCGATATATTAAAGCCAACCTTAAGCCGAATTCATAATGATTCTTTATTAGGATTCCTGTGTTATTAGGATAGCTTTATTAGCTATAGGTAATATTGAATCTATTTCCTTAGTTTTCTTAAAATAGATTCAAAATTAGCCTCATCAATAAGCAAGCAGTTGTAGTTTTAAGAGATTTGGTTTACAATCTATTACTTACTTGCAATGAAATAGACTTAACACTAACCATAATTTTATCTTATTCACTTTTGTAAAGTTATAACACAATATTTTAATAATCTAACACACAGGAATTTGAGAATTCCAGAAACAACTGGTTGCTCAAAACCTTCTTTGATTATATTAGCTATTGTATGTGAACAAGATGCATTGAAAACATATTTGGTATTCTATGTATCTATGATTTGAACCACAGAACACTAATTATACATTATTAGAGGCGCGTTCCACTAAGGTCCCACAACGATCACGCGCACGACCACAGAATTACTGCCGTTATAGAGGTAAACAACAAACGATAACAGCTTCTGTTTGAAATGAAATGTCAGCTTTTAAGTATTGTGAATAATTATTTTGTTTTTTAAATTGAGTTATTTTAAAAGTATCCGTCCAATGATTATTGAGTATAATATTTGGTATCCATCCTTACAAAAGAAATGGCAAATTTTTGAGGTTTCCCTTGCCGATATATTGGGATATATCGATAATAGAAGTCGACCACTCAAGGAAGGTGAAGCAGTTTACAAGGCAGAACACGTTTTATTATGTGGTATGGAGAAAGAATTCACAAATATAAAAAGCTTCTGTATGCAGACATCTAGCCTGACTTCTCCACCAATGGAAAAATTCATTCGTCTCAACGAAAATGTTAAAAATTAGAAGTATACCTACCTATTTTATTCTGTAAAGTCTATAATTCAAGAAACATTGTTGTTTTTTTTTTATTCATAATATCATTTAAATGAATATTGTAGGACGTTACTTTGAAACTTTAGCTATACTGACTTACAGCAAAAATATTATAAAGAAAGGAAGCAATTGGATAGTCAAACTATCATTTTAATAAAATGATGCATTTTTATTGTTCAAATATAGTTATTTTTGTATCTAGTGCGTGAAATGCTACCTTGGTGATCGAGAACTGATTTTTTTTAACGAGGCGCAGCCGAGTTAAAAAAAATAGTCCAATAGACCAAAGTATTTCGCGCATGAGATGCAAACAAAATTTTTTCTACAAACTTCAAAAATATTGTTCTAAAATAAGTAACATGCTTAGCTTAATATGAAAAATAGTATGGAACTGGCTTAAACTGTTTTTCCAAATCAAGTAATTACTGTAACTATGGAAATAAAATGGCATTTGTTGACCATTATTTCAAAGTGACAGTTCTTGATAATTATTTTGGAGTGACTTTTTATTCGCGTCAATTTCGTGCGTGATATTTATAACTGTGAAATAATGGAAATTTCGAGCGACGATGATGTAAGCAGTACCTCACCTAACTCGGCAGATGCGGCCAATTCTGTAATTTTAAATCTTTCACCGGAGAAATCGAGGAACATAGAGGTTAAAATATAAAAATTCCATATAGTTTACATGCAGTGTGCGAAGTAGGTATTTCGCACACTGCTTCGCGCACGGTGGCATGGTAACGAAGGAAAATGAAAAAAGGGTCACTTCGCATATTGTTGTCAATGCGCGAACCTTGTCATTTTTTGACGTTTGTAGAAAAAAGATATTTTGTCAACTTACAAGAATTTCTTCATTCAATGGTATTTCAAAGAACTAATTACAGTTTTAAATATTTAATAAAAAAATGGAATAAATTTCATATACATATATAGATCCTATCGTATTCAAACTTGGAACTTGGTTGTAGAATTATGTTCTGAAGGCTCTCGCAAAATGTCAGCCATGTCGGATGAATAGTTTCTGATATCTAGAATTTTTTTTCAATGATTTCTTGAAAATTTTCTAGTGATACGATCCTCACAAAATTTTGCAAGAACTTTCGCGTTGGCATTCTACAACTAATAACTAAGTTTGAATTGGATTGGTTCTATATTTTTCGAGTTATTGAGAAAATAACAATCAAATTTCAGATGAATATAACTCCAAAACCGTTTGACCGATAATGCTCATGAACAAACTCAAATGTCGCATTCAGATGCACAACCTAACCTGAAAATTTCAAATCGCTATCTCTTTCCTTTCTCAGGTTATCGTGACATAAAAAAATATTTTTTTTAATTTTCTAGCGATACGGTTCTCACAAAATTCTACACACGTCTTCAAGTCGATATTCTACAACTAATTGGCAAGCTTCAATTCGATCGAATCTATATTTTTTGAGTTATCGAGGAAATAATATTCCAGGTGGGTATAACTCGGAAACCCTTAGACCGATTATGCCCAAAACCGAAATCAATTCTCCCTTTCGGATACGCAACCTACCCTGAAAATTTCAAGTCCCTTTCTCCTTTCGTTCGAAAGTTATCGAGGCAACGGTCACCCATCTACTGAACTCGCACAAGAATGCTCGAATCTCCAACAATATTTAACCGATCGTATTAAAACTTGAAACTTGGGAGTAGAGTTAGGTTATGAAGACAAAATTTCAGCAATTTCAAACGAATAGTTACTGATATATAGATTTTTTTTTTATTTTCAATGATTTATTAAAAATTTTCTACAGATGCTATGCTCACCAAATTTTGCAAACATTTTCGCGTTGGCATTCTACAACTAATAACCATGTTTGAATTCAATCGGTTCAGTATTTTTTGAGTTAATGAGGAACAAAAAACCACCAAATATCAGAAAATTTCAGATGGCTATAACTCTAAAACCGTTCGGCCGATTATGCTCATAAACAAACTGAAACGTCGCGTTCTGGCGCACATCCTAACCTGAAAATTTCAAGCCACTATCTCATTCCGTTCTCAAGTTATCGTGACAAGAAAAATATTTTTTAATAATTTTTTTAAAATTTTCTAGCCCTACGATTCGCACAAAATTTCAAGAACGTGTTTAGGTTCATATTCTACAACTACCCACCAAGTTTCAATTCGATCGGATTTATATTGGTTGAAAACAAAATTATTACTCGGAAACCACTGGCCCGATTATGCCCATTAACGAACTTGTCCGTCGTATTGGGATGCGCCACCTACCCTGAAAATTTCAAGTCGCTAGCTCTTTTCGTTCTCAAGTTATCGTGGCAACGGCCGGACGGACAGAATCAAATTTGACCTCGAATTCTTCATTGGGGAGTCGAACTTAATCGTTTGAGACCATTTTCGTCAAAAAATTCGAAAGTTACAGACATTTGGCAAAAATATAACGCGATGTTCCCCAGAACATACGCGCAAAAATCTAGGTATTACATTAAAAAAAGAAAGTTGGTATCATTTCCGACCAGAAGTAAAACGAAACTGAAATTTTTTCCAAGAATTCATCTAACAAAGTTTAACTATAAGATTTCAAGTATTTACCTCAAGTCTTTCTTAGAAATATTCTAACGAACGGTCTTCGTGAATCACCCTATATATACATATCTCTATATTTTGTTTTCGTTCTTCATTCATTTATTTAGAAGAAAATACGAATTGTTTTTTATTTTATGTTGTGTTTCAATAAACTGGATATGTATTATAATTATTTTATATTCATATACGTTCATTGAGTGTATATTGATTGAATAATTTCTGTGAATTTGGACAGAAATTGGACATATTTCTATTATTGTTCATGAGACACTGTCCAAAAGATTGAATCAAGTGTACGTTGGCTGGACTAAGATCGGCCATCTATAAGGTTGTACATTGTATGTCCAATGGACATTAATTGTATGCGATCAGATATTCAATGGACATCCTCAATGTACGTCCATAGGACATCCTTGATGAACGTCCATAGGACGTCCTTGATGAGCCTCCATAGGACGTCCTTGATGAACGTCCATAGGATGTCCTTAATGTACGTCCATAGGATGTTATATCCAGTGTATCTGGACCTAGGCTGTACGTTGATAGGACATCAATGGCTATAACCGGACATACAATGTACGTCCATAAGGTCCACTATGTACGTCTATTGTACATACATTGAATGTTCATGTGCTGTATGGGTAATTTGAATACAAAATATGAGATCAAGTAGTTATATCTATGCACCTAAATTTAACACCTTATATGATATTATAATTGTATAAAGACTACCTAGTCTATACTAATTCAATAGGTACTGATATTAGTATAACCTCATAATGAAGTGAAGAATAATTTTGTAATCTTGTTGATTAAATGTTTTGTTCAGATTAATGCTAAAACTAGTGAAGTAGTGAAGATTTATATAATAATAATAATAAGGACCCTCAAACCAAATTCACCTTTATCATAATAGCAGCGACTGAATAGGAACCGCATCGAACCGAATGGAACAAGCTCCTTGTTTCATATGCCCGATAGATACGAGTATCAGTTTCATGTTGTGTTAACTATAATAATCAGTGTGTAACCACTTTCAAACCGGGGAACATTGCAGTGTAAATTTTATGATTTTGTTCCTGTTTTATATTACTAAAATATAGATCCTCATACTAATTATGTGAGCTCCTTATCAGCTAACCGGGAATATTTATGGATCCCAAAAAAAATTCTCTAGTGTTATCAGGTAGTCGCTATTCTTTTTAGCTCGTCTTGGCGGGAGCATTACCGTGCCCCCAGATGAATGTTTATTCATTAAGAAATAATTCAGCAATATCTTAATCGATTTTATTTAGTTTATTTATTATTATTACATGCATTCTCATACAATTCAATTCAATGGTGGCAACAAATTCGGATAAAATGACAGTTCATGTTCAAGATGTTTAAGATTAAAAAGTTCTAAGCGGGTGAAGATATTTTCCTGAAAATATGTTGTAGGGTGTCCTTTCCTGTTTCCATGAGATGCTGATAAGCTGCACGAATTTTATTCAAACACTCCGCCAACACTTTGAGGAATTCATCCAGTGTGCGGCCTATGTCTCCAAGTGCCTGGAAAATTAGATTTCACATAGAAATATAAAAGAATTATAAAAGCACTGACATCAGGAGCATCAGCGCCCTTGAACAGTAGTATTTGAATAAATTTCACAGATGGGCAATACCTGAAGTCGAAGCTGAATCAACCAACAATTCATGCAAAACATATTGAACATTTTTTACCGTGGGGGTATATAGAGGGTATCCAACAAGGAAATCCTGGAATGTTGTATATAGTCAACTGTCATAATCAAAAATGTATATACAGCGTGCCAAAAAGTAACGTAACTCGTCAATAATTCTGGTACGAAGAATTCTAAACCCGTCGATTTTTAATTTCAAAGGCAATTTATCGTATGCTTTTTTGAATTTGATATTTCTCACCCCCTACGCCCCGCACGCCTCTACTTTATTTTTTCAAATGGGAATATATGGATTGTGATACATCAAATGAAAGGTAATTTGATTACCTACTCAACGGTGCAAATAAAAGGAAAATTAGTTGTGCCGTGTTTTTATTAAACATTAGAAAATAATCAATTGGGTATGGTTACTCGTTTTTTGAAATCGACGAGTTTCCTATTCAAGGATGGAAAATAATTATAAAGTATTAAATGTTCGAATTGAGCACCGTTGACTGCTTGACAATGTGCAAGCCGTTCTTCGAAACTCCTCAATGAATTATTCAACGCAACAACAGGTATTCTTCCGACTTCTCTCTGAATTTTAAGTAACAGGCCTTCCAAATTATATGGCTGATTTTGGTAAACAGTATTCTTCAAATGGCCCCACAGATAATAGTCGAGATGGTTCAAATCTGGAGATACATTTCTCAGGAAATGTGCCATCAAGATACCTCCTCACTTCAATTCCATAATGCGGAGGCGCACCATATTGTTGGAACCAAATATTGTCAGTTACTTGTCGACCATTCACACCGGGAAAGAGATCAATGACTGCAGGTAATATTTGATGCATCAGTAACTCTAGGTAAGAGTCACTAGTCAAATTTCCTTCTATAAAAAAGGTCCAATAATATGATGGCCAATTGTGCCCAACCACAAATTTAATTTTTCGGGATGTTGGGTGAGAACTGTCTGTACCCAATTAGTCTAGTCAATAAGTGCTTTTTATGTAAAAATTTTCGCTTATTCTCCGAAAATTATGATTGAGGTGTCATTGGATGCGAAATGGCATGTGGATAGTTTTTGAGAAAATGCTGAGGCCGCTCGCAAAAATTGCAATAGTTATAAACAATTAAGTGAAAAAAAAGAAGGGGCGTTGGTTTCTTGCCAATATCTCAAAAACAATCTGAGATAATTCAAATTTGAGAAAAGATTCAAGATGAGAAGGAAATTTCCTAGAAAATATCCCGGAACTAGGACCAATATTTATAAGCATAAACATTAACATTGCAAGTGCGATAATTGTTAAACTGTTAATCTGAGAATTTTTTCCTCTCGTGGAGCTATTTTTCAAAGGTCATGGAATAGATTCACGTTGGAAAATTTGAGTAATTGTTAATTTTCGTTTTGTTATTAACTATTTACTTGAGTGAAAAATTACAGAGCTTCAATTATGTTTCAAGAGAAAATTTTGAATTATCTCATAAACAACTCATTGGTTTATAACAATTTTAAAAACAATACGAGATAATAATTATTAAAAATCATTTTTGAGTAGTTTCTGATCATAAGAAAACGGATCAATAGTAACATTATAAATTGAAACTTCATATTTCTTCACTTAAGTAAATTGCTCATAACAAAACGAAAATTAACAATTTTTAAAATTTTTCAATAATTTATCTGGTAAAAGAAAAATGAAAAAAGTGTTTCACCTGATGAGAGGAATCCTTGGTTAAAACCAATGCAGTGGTCAAAGACTCACCCTGTATATACATTATAGCAACAACATTACCACAAATTCCACAAAAAATTCACTTTTGAATTAAACAAATGAACCACTAAGGCTAAAAAGCCAGCGCGTGGTTGTAAAGTGTTTTTTACATAATAAAATTTAATAATTATTTTAATAATGTCTACTGCTTAAATGAGACAATAGGATGATAATGATATTAATACCCTGTGAACATCTCATCAAAATTCTGGGATAATGTCATTAGTGTGCTGTTTTCTTGATTTTCAATGATTGGTGGTACTATATGGAATTTTATTCGCGTCTATGAGATTATGTATCATTTCTCTATCTGTTTCATGAAGGTACTGTTTTGTATGATTTTTGAATGATAGTACTGATGTTGAGTCTTTGATTTTCCTAGGGATATTGTTAAATATTCGTGCGCTAAGATAAGTATATCCTCTCTGCCCAATAGTATTGGATGAATATTCAGTGCGCACCATGTTTTCTTTCTTTGTCCTGGTACTGTAGTTGTGGTCAATATTCCTTAGGCCACTTTTGTTTTTGTATTGATCTACCGCTACACGTAGGAAGTAGATCTGTCTGAGGTCTAATATTTTACTCTCAGAATAAAGCAAGGTCGATGAATACGTTCGAGATTTATTAAAACAAATCCTCAGGAATTTTTTCTGTAAAATATCCAGATAAGCTAAGTAACTGCTGGCAACACCTCCCCAACCCAGGATCCCATACGACAATCTAGACTCGACCAATGCATGGTACAGGATTTTCATTTGGTGAGTACTCAATATATTTTTAAAATATAGAAATTTAAAAATGATTATTCTCAAAGTACCTATAGTTTTTTGCATGTGGACATCCCATCTAATGTGTCTGTCAATGTGAACACCTAGATACTTGACAAATTCTGAGGGCCCCAGTTGAATAATATCATCAGCATTTTTTATTTCAAGGTGATTGAAATCGGGGAGATGAGTAACAAGAGAAAGGTAAAAACGAAGTTTTTTCAAAGTTTAGTGTTAATTTTTTTTGATTGAAACAATCTATAATTTCACTCATATCACATTCGATTTTCTTTTTCTGGTTTTCCCAGGATGTGTCTTCATAGAATATTACCGTACATCCGCAAACTAATGATTTCTCCGGTGGTCTGTGAGGTGAGTATTTTATTCATGTAAATTACAAATAATACCGGTCCCAATACTGTCCCTTGTGGCACCCCATATTGTACTGTTTTTTCTTCACTAAGGACATTTTCGATAGCTACACGTTGCTTTCTGTTACCCAGGTAGTTTTCAAATAATTTAAGTACGTTTCCCCTGAATCCTAGATCCCGCAAATCCTCCAAAAGCTGTACATGGTCAACAGTGTCGAAGGCCTTTGCGAGATCCAAAAAAACAGCCAGAGAATGTTTCTATCCAGACTTTTATATATTTTCGATGTCAGTGAACAAATCGCGTCATTCGTGGATTTTTCTTCAATGAATCTAAATTGTTTTTCAGATAGAAGTTTATTTTTATGGATGTTACTGACTATTCTGGCCTGTTAAAGTTTTTCAAATACTTTTGCAATGTTACTGATTAGAGTAATGGGTCGGTAGTTGAGGATTTCGTCATTTTTTCCTCTTTTGAATAGTGGCTTTATTATACCAATTTTGAGTGTTTCAGGCCAGTCTCCACACTCAAATATTTTATTAATCAAAAACGTGAGGGGTTGTGAAATTTCGTTTCTGATCTCTTTTAGTAACTCTGCCCTTATTCCATCAAATCCGGGAGCTTTTTTGTCTTTTAAATTATTTATAGTAGAGATTAATTCATTTTCTGTTACAGGTGAAAGAAATATTGATGATTGTGTCCGAACTCCTCTCAGTGGTGGAATTGCAGGTGCCTTAATTTTATCAGCAAATTTCTTCCCAAGCAATGTATAATGTTCATTGAATAAGTTAGCTATTTCAACTCTATCAGTGATTGTTCTATTTTCGTATTGTATTTGGTTTAGGTACAGTATTTTGTTTTTTGGCAGCTGATAATTCCTTCACAGTATTCCAAATTATTTTACTATCACCTTTACTAAGGTCAATTTGTTTTTTATAATATGAGGTTTTAGGATTTTTTATCAATGTATTAACTGTATTTCGGTATCTCAAATATTCGTTTTTTAGGATGTCATCATTTTTGTTCATTTTATACTGTTGGAAAAGCTCGTTTCTGTGATTTATACTCTTGATTAAACCTTTTGTTATCCAGTTTTTTCTTTTAATTTCGTTATGTTTTATTTTAAATGATTTACAGCAGTTTTGAGTTGTATTTTTTAAAAGTGATAAGATATAATCTGTCCATGCCTCGACATCCTGTAATGAATAATATTGGGTCCAATCATGATTTTTCAACTCATTTCTCAATTTATCATATTGGACAATAGTCTTTGTATTAATTGAATTTGTTTGGGTACTCATATGTTTCAGTGGCAACTATATCAGTGTAGAAGAGTGGTCTGTCACATCAATCTCCAGCACCGCAGACGACACAGCAATCTCATTTTTCGAGCTTTTATAAAATATATGGTCCAAGCATGTGTTACTCTGTAATCTAGTAGGGCAATTTATCAATGAATGAAAATTTGATTCGTATATTGTATTCAGATAGTCGAAAACAATTTCATCCTCATCTAATATGTTTAAATTTAAATCACCTGCAATGATATGATGGTTCGCATTATATTTTTGAGCTGTTTTCAAATATTCCTTCAATCCTATAATAAACTGCCTCGAATCAGAACTAGGAGACCTGTATACAGCAGTTATACACAGATAATCATTATCTACTTTAAATTTTACCTCTATTGCTTTGAATTTATCTATACGAACTATTTCAAAGTTACATCGTAGGCTAGTCGATGTGTACATCAATACACCATCACATATGTTTACATCTCCTTCACTGTATGTTATGTTGTATCCTTCTATATGAAATAAATCAACATTGGGAATTTGCCGTGTTTCTGTCAAAATTAGTATCGAAAATTCATTAATAGTTTCTGATAAATATGCCTTGAGAGTATCTAAATTTTTTGATATACTTCTTATGTTCTGATGTAGGATTCTGAAATTATGTTTATCATGTGAAATATGTTCATTGTATTCTTCCATCGTTTCAAACTTCAAAGCGTTATGATGTTTATACTCGTAATCCCTTATATACTGATTCATTATTCAATTTGCAATAGTGATCGAGAAGCCAACAACATGAAAAGTAATTTTGTTGCAAACGAGTTGGTGAAGTTATTTTCTGCTTGTTGAGCGAAGTCGCAGTCTTTCTGTGGATGCTTGTCCTGGAGTTGGATTCGGTTTTAGTGGTTTTTTAGGTAAATTTTGGTTTTTTGAGGGTTGCACTTATTCTATTTGCTGATGGATGCCTGTTTTTTTTGTTTGTGTTTTAATTTGTGTGTCTCCGTCTCGATTTCACTGTCAGATTCTATATTTAGGGTCCTGGTGTTTGGTTCTCAACAGTTTCTTGTTCTTTCTCTTCTCTCAATGTTTCTGCAGTGTATGCGGTCCCATCTACGAATAATTTGTTTCCTTTTATGTAGCTTGTTATCCCAGCATTTTCTCTAGCATTCTTCAAGTGATATCTCAACAGTTTATTATCTTCCCTCTGTTCAAAAGTCAGATCGTGCGCGATACTTATCTGGGTACCCCTCAGTTTCTTGTAGTTTCTGAAAATTTCTTGCTTCTTTAGGTTGGATACTAAGTCGAGTTTTATCGGGTTGTTTCGTGCTTTCCTAATCCAAATAAAATTGTTGACGTCCGACTTTGATATAGTAACACCGAGTAATCTATAAATTTCCTCGAAAACAAGTTCCAAGGATATCCCTTCTTCTTCTTTTGGCTTCATTCCAAATATGACAATGCCATTTTCTTTCGATTTTCTCTCTAACTTTTCAACCTTATTTCAACTCTTTATTTTCTTTTTCCAAATATCTGATTTTCTCCTTCAATGACTCGATTATCAATAATACCCTTGCCTCACTGGCTTCTATTACATTTCTCAGTTCTGTTCTATTGTTAACTATTTCGTTCAGAAGTTTATCGAATTGTTCATTTTCATTCATCTTATCACGTTCTTTTCAGTGGAGGTGTATGGTCACGTTTAATTCGTGTGGAGCGTTCCGCAAAAAGTGGTCGGAATGCTTCTCAAGGACGGATATGTGATATGTATTTCCCAGTCTTAGTTTTCCTTCTAACTTTTTTTGTGAGTGTAGAATACCATTAACTTATTATTGAAATGTCTGCTTGTAGTGTTATTTCATACGTGTTCGACTTTCAGAATTATATGTGAACTGTTACATACCAAAATATAATGATTTCTAAGCACAATGTTCAGATGATGTTCACACTCTTAAGCAGCACACACCCAATCTATTCTAAGGCCTTTGACATATAGCTTCACGAAAGCAAAACATTCTCAGATCAATAGTTTAACAATTAGAGTACTTGCAATGTTAATGTTCGTGCTACAAAAAATAGTTGATTAACTAATGGATAACTAATTGAAGAATCGCGATAAACCTTTTTGGACCACGGATTATTGTTCATTGATCTATCTTGCAGGCGCCTGAATTTTTTCAATTTTTTATTTCCATATTTAATAAGTTTGAATTATATTTATTCATCAAAGGTACGAAGGGGGCGAGGCTTGCGCAAGCTGGAGTACGCGTTTTCGGGCGTATTTTCAACCCTCTATTTTAAATATTGGTCCTACAGTTGCGGCAGTCAGCACATTTTTTTTAGGAAATTTCCTCCTCTATTTGAATCTTTTTTCAACTTTGAATTATCTCGAATAGTTGTTGAGATATTGGCGGAAACCTAAACCTCCCCCTTTTTTTCACGTAATTATTTATAACTCAATTTTTGCTAGCGGCCTTAGCATTTTCTCAAAAACTATCTGCATGCCATTTCGAATCGCATGACACCTGGTTCATAATTTTCGGAGAATACGCAAAAATTTTGACCTAAAAAGCATCTGTTGACTAGACTAAATGAGGTTTTGGACCAGAAGCGACAATTATGTCGATGGACAAGTAAAACGTAGCTCCATCCGTAAAAAGAATTCTCGATGAAAAGTTATCATCCTCATTGCATCTCTCCTGCATTAATTTCACAAAACTGCGCTCGCCGGTCGAAATCGTCATCAGATAATTCTTGTGTGCTTTGAATCCTGTATGGGTGGAACTTAGTTTTTCTAAGATGATTACCAACTGACTGCTTACTCACATCGAATTCATCGGCCAGTTTTCGTGTAGATTGTTTCGGATTCTCTTCGATGGAGAGTAATATATCGAGCGCCTTATCGCCACATGTCGTTGTTGAAGGTCTACCAGATTTTGGAGGCTTTTTAACATTTCCAGTTTGTTCGAAAAGTTTAACCACCCGACAAACAGTAGTTTCACTTAAAGGATTTCTGTCTTGATAACGCTAATTGATAATTTCGCACATTTATTCATAGGTCCGCTTGCGATCCCCATGTCCCAGAAATATCACGATTTCTATTCGCTGTTTTTCACTGAATTGATTGATATCGAATGGAAAATTCTCGGGAAATATGATATTAAACGCCTTAGAGAGATCAGTTAGCAACTAAAACGATACCATATATTTCGTCATCTTTAGTTGATCTGCCAGATTGACGAAAGAATATTCTTTCAACAAAAACTAATGTTTTTCTTGACCTCCTCACTTTGTTTCAAGAACACCTTCATGTGTGTGGAAGCGACATCACCATTCTTATCTGTTTATTGTTTTATTTGCTTTTATTTATTTTCTCTTAATCGTAACATTTTTATTGCAAGAATTTTAAGGTAAAATTTTATTTTAGTTCACATAACTAAATTGGTCATCGAATGACCTTTGGTGCGATGTATCACAAGCAATTTTTTCCAATATAAAAAAATTGTTGAGGGTTAAGGGTATAAAGCCCCAACTTCAAAACTGTATGCATTTCTCAAACTTCGAAAATAGAAATCGGCGTGTAGGAGTATATTTCTCAATAATTATTATTTCACGAATAAAAACCTGACACCAATCACAAATTGTTAATTTTGTAATAAACAACAGCTTAACAAACTATTTTTTCAGTCACACCGCTCCATGTGCAATCGAATGTCCTTTCATTTGATATATCACAATCCATATATTCCTATTTGAAAAAAACAGTAGAGGGGTGTGGAGCGTAAATGATGAGAGATTTCAAATTCAAAAAAGCATAGGGAGACCTGTTTTCGAAAATACAAAATGCATGAATTCGTGGATTTTTAGTAAAATAATAATGCGCTGGTTGCAGTACTCTCCAATCACAAATTGTAAATTATATTCCAATATAAAAAACGGTACAAACAATTCTACTTTTAGCCACATCGTTGAATAGGTAGTCAAATTACCTTTCATTTGATGTATCACAATCCATATATTCCTATTTGAAAAAATAAAATAGTAAGGGGTGAAAAATATCAAATTCAAAAAAGCACAGGATAAATTGCTTTTGGAATGAAAAATCAACGGTCGCGAGGATTTTCCTCAATAATCCTTCGTACAGAAATTATTGACGAGCTACGTTACTTTTATGGCACGCTGTATACACTGCTCCACAAAAGTTCAGGAAGTTCAGAAATTTCGAGACTGTTTCAAAAGGTACCATTTTTTTCGCAATTTTTTTAAATATGAGACATCTAAATGTTCACCCACATATCCAACCGATAGTCCTAAACTACCCCAACATAACCCATACAACCCAAAAACAGACACTTCTCCTTAGCGCATGCGCAATCCACTCGTGGCTGAAAGTCCTCCCAAAATCACACAACTCACACATGTCTCCGATTCTCCAACACTAGTGGTTCAGGAGATATCGTATCTTGAATCCACGCATGCGCGGCCTTCACCAGGGGATTCTATGGAGGAATAGCATCCTCCACCTCAAAACCCCAATCCTCTAGGACGAATACCCCAGCAGTTGAATCACTTCTAATCTGCGCATGCGCATAACGAAAAATGCCCGGAAGGGGCAGCATGAACTTCAAAAAATTATTCCACAAAATATCAGAAATTTTTTGGATTTTTTCAATTCATGCGCCCTCACGAAATTTTGCAAAAGTGTTTGCTTAGGTCTTTTTCAACTAACTATTGAGTTTCAATTCAATCAGATCAATATTTTTTCCAGTTATTGTGGAAACAAAATTTTAAAATGTTTAAAATTTTTTTGCCACTTTATAGCCATCCGATCAATGCAAATCATGAGTCATGAATCTAAATGGTGCTAAATTTCAGATAGATTGAGTTTGGTTTCGGAAATATTCCTACAAAATGTTTTAACTAAAAATGGCCATAACTCCGAAAGCGCTTGGTGGATTTCGCCCATTAACGAACTTTGCCGAGATATAGAAATATGGCTAATGCTGAGAAGTATATTCAGACCTTCCTATTTGCCAAGATATTTACGCTCCTAAGCTACCCTGCAAATTTCAATTCTCTTACTCATTTCATTCGGCAGGTATCGTGCTAACGGACGGCCGGCCGCCAGGCTGGCCGGATTATTCATCATTGAGTCTAACCCAATCGTTTGAGATCATTTTCGGCAGATAATTCGAAAGATACAGAGATTGTGACAAAATGGTAGCACGCTGTTCCTTGCGAAACACGCGCACAAAAGCGACATTGTTGACTGAATGAAATGTAAACATTAGGTAGAAAAGCCAAAGAATTAAAATATTAAAATCGAAAAAGTACAAAAATTCTCTATACGAACTTACGTGAAGGAAATAAATACAAGTGATAGGTAAGAAAAGTCAAAATGACAATTCAGAAGTGGAGAAAGGAACCAAGTACTGATACCATGGTAAATTCGAATTAAGTGTCCAATACAGGAGAATGGATAATATAATTTACCATGGCAAATTCTATTAAGAGTGTCCAATACAGGAGAATGGACAATATAACATACGCGCAAAAACACCTGACTTCTCGTCAGTGCTTGAACCAATTTTTGTATTCATAATTTTTTTTAATTTTCTAGGGGTACGGTTCTTATTAAATTTTAAACACGCCTGTAATAGTAGGGGAGCCCACGAGGCTAATTCGGGATTTACTCGAGCGTCATAGAGAGCTAATGGGTTGTCAAGCTTAGATGATAAGAAGAAAAAAATGTTATATAATATATACCTGTTCATCGGTGGGGTGAGCGGATATAAATTTTCAAAAATGTAAAAAAAAAACCGTTACGTGGACATACTCGAGCGCGTCAGATATTGATAGCATCTGTGTCCTACGTATTTTAAAACATGTACATATGTTAATCTGACCGTTTCCATGATGGAGGTGATCATACGTAAGGGTTGAAAATGAAAAAAAAAATTTTTTTATCGAGCTCGTCTGATTTTCTGAGGGGCGTTTAGTGAACCTTAAAAGATGCTCTTGTATAATAATCTGACGATTGCGATGTAACGCAAACTCGTGGTCATTATTAGAATATGCAAAAAAAAATTGCCATTTAGAAATACTCAAGCGCGTCAGATTAAGATATATGTGGTTCATCAATATGGCCTAGACCTGCTGTCTCCTAATCTGACGATTGTCTGGAGGGATTCGCCAAATCTGACAATAAAAATTTTTTATTTTTAGTTTTTTTTAAATCATTGAACTTAATTCATCGAAAAGTTCAGGAAATAGCGTGCAAATGAAAAAGCTTATGTTGTTTTGAGGAGAATATTTATACAAATATTAATTATACAAAATTTTATTTTTTATTTTTTCGTGATTTTCGAAGAATCGGTTAGCTCCGACGATATTCCAAAGTAATGATTCATTTTTGTAAAGTTTCTAATGAAAATTTGATTGTTTTTTGTAAAGTACTTTCACCACAAAATACACAATTCACATTAATATCACTCAATCACTCATAGTAATTATTTATTAACTATAATTCACATAACTTTTATTAAAACGCAAAATAACCTAATACGTTGGAAATCCGTTGTAAACAAGATCATACCGCGAACGAGTCTGCGTGACCAGCTGTCATGGCAACAGAAACCGGAGTGGGACGGAGTGAGAGAGCAATAGATAGAGAAAGAGTGAGAGGAGAATAGAAACACGGGGAGGGGAATATAGGCAAGGCATAGCTGCACGCATTAAACTTTATCAATTAATTTTTATTACTTCGGCTTGTGAAAATCGTCAGATTATATATTTTTCGTAATTCTTGCAATATTCCCTTCAAACTAAAAAAAAAAAATTTACCACGCTCGAGAATGTCAAGATTTCGTTTTTTTTTTACAATTTTGTAACCCTCCCCCTTCTTTACGTCACTCTCAAATTGTCAGATTAATGGAACATACACTTTTTAGCATGTAACTAGCTCACCCTACCTTAATCTGACGCGCTCGAGAATTTCCGATGATCAACTTTTTTTTACTAATCTGATGCTTTATCCTTGACGGGCGGCCATATATATATATGGCTCATGTTTGGTGGAAATACTTAACCAGGTACAAGGTATCCCCCTGCTGCGCTTTAGTAAATCCCAAAATCCCCGCTTGGGCTCCCCTACTATAAGTCGATATTCTACAACTAGATAGCAAGCGTCAATTCGATTTAGTCTATATTTTTTGAGTTGTCGAGGAAATAATATTCCAGGTGGGTATAACTCTGAAACCGTTGGACCCATTATGCCCGTAATCAAACTTAACACTCCCATTCGGATAGGCATCATACCCTGAAAATTGCAAGTCCCTATCTCCTTTCGTTCGAAAGTTATCGAGGAAACGGTCACACATCCATCTACTAAACTCACACAAGGCTGGTCGAATCTACAACAATATACAGGGTGTCCCGTAAAGACCACCTCAAACGAAAACGGAATGTAGATCAGAATGTGCTCTATCTGATGTGAAAAAATCGTTCATATGAAAGTCTCACAGTTTTCGAGATATTTGATGTTTCATGAAAATGTTGAATTTTTACACTTAAAATGCTTTCTCTCTTGCGGAAGCTACAATTGAATACATTTTGAATCAGTTTTTTCCGTAAATATTGTTGAATGATTACTTCAATTCATGCAATGAAAAATAGCACATAATATTATACAGGGATTCTGAAAAAAAAATTTAAATTCATGTTCTGAAGGAAGTGTTTTTTTGTACTGAATTCTATCTGACGTGGTATAAAAAAAGACACTAGTCTTTTTCTGCATATTACGTTGAAAAGTTGCCCATTTTCAGAGGATTCCGAAAAGGTAAAATAAAGGTGATAACCTTCTTCACCAAAAAAGATATTCGAATGTTTATCGAAAATTGAGCATTTCTGTGAAAAACTGATTTTTTCACGTTTTCCATAAATACTTCCATTTTGCACTTCCTGCTGAAAATAATCAATCAACAAATCAATAAAATGTTATTAAGATGCCAATTCACTGACTGAATTTTTTTTATTTCTTTTTCTTTGCCTAAAGAACTCTCTAACATCGATATGATGTGATGCGATTCAATGATTCAAACTTAAGGTACTTAAGGTATCTATGGAAACGTTCATTTTCATCTAGTGGAAGTTAATGCGTATCAGTTTACTGGGTAAAATATCTACAGAAAATGTTTCGAATACTGCAAGCGAATACGCCGACATGCACCTTATTTATGGAGAAGTACGTCTTAATGTTAGAGCAGCATCGATGCTTTATTCAGAGCGGTACCCCAATCGCCGACATCCTAATTACGAAGTTTTTGTCCGGACCCATAATGCAATTGTCGAAGAAAGAGTTCCTGGGAGTCGTAAAAGTAGTGGCCGGCCTTCGATCGTGGAAGATGACACCATTTTGAATGATGTCGAAAATAATCCTTCAGTATCAACCAGAATGATAGAGCTCATGACAGGCATATCAAAATCAAGTGCCCATAGAATCCTGAAGAAACACAAATATCACCCCTACCATATTCAGTGAGTTCAACAACTACTACCAAGAGACTATAAAGCGCGAGTAGAATTTTGTCAACAAATGTTGCTGAAACATACAGAAAATCCCGATTTTTTCAATAATATCCTTTGGGTGATGAGTCTTCCTGTACTCGAAGCGGTTATATCAATCTGCATAATCTTCATAGTTGGAACATCAAGAATCCGCACAATATAAGGCAAGATAGATCCCAATATCGATTTACGGTGAATTTATGGACTGGAATATACGATGGAAAAATATTCGGTCCGACAGAATTGCCGCAATCATTAAACGGCACCAACTTTTTTAATTTTCTAAGGAACAGTGTACCCTTAATCTTAGAAGATATACCACTGGAAATGCGACGTAATCTATGCTTCTAACACGACGGGCTGCCCAGCACACTAAAGTCGTCATGTTAGGGAATATTTACCAAACATATCCTCACCGGTGGATCGGAAGGGGTGGTGAAATTTTGTGGCCTCCCTGTTCACCAGACTTAAATCCTCTGGATTTTTTTTACTGGGTTTTAAAAAAATGAAATTTATTCGAATCCCATAAGAGATGAAGCACAACTAAGGGGTCGCATTCGTATTTCAGCAGCAAAAATAGCGGGGAGAAGTTTGTATGGTTTGAAAAGGTCATTTCTCAATAGATGCACGGCATGGATTAGAGAAGGGGGTGGTCATTTTGAGCATTTGCTCTAATAAGAATCCTGAATTTTTAAAACTGATATTTTTATAAAGTTTCTTCACAATAGATTTGTTGATGTTGAAGGTCCTGTGCGTTATTACATATTATATCATTGCAATTAATGAATAATTTCATTTTATAAGTAATTTAAGGACTAACTGACATTTTACAAGAGTATTATTCAATATGTTACAGCAGAATCTGCAAAATGAAAGGATTTGTGGAAAAGGTGACAAAATCAGTTTTTCACAGAAATGTTCCATTTTCAATAAACATTCGAATATCTTTTTTCGTGAAGAAGGTTATAACCTATATTTAACCTTTTCGGAATCCTCACAAAATGGGCAACTTTTCAACGTAATATGCAGAAAAGGTCTAGTGTCTTTTTTTATACCACGTCAGATAGAATTGAGTACAAAAAAACGCTTCCTTCAGAACATGAATTTAATTTTTGCGCGTATGTTCTGGGGAACATCGCGTTATAGTTTTGCCCAAATGTCTGTAACTTTCGAATTTTTTGACGAAAATGGTCTCAAACGATTAAGTTCGACTCCCCAATGAAGACTTCGAGGTCAAATTTGATTCTGTCCGTCCGGCCGTCCGGCCGTCCGGCTGTCCGGCCGTCCGGCCGTTGCCACGATAACTTGAGAACGAGAAGAGCTAGCAACTTGAAATTTTCAGGGTAGGTGGCGCATCTCAATACGACGGACAAGTTCGTTAATGGGCATAATCGGCCCAGTGGTTTCCGAGTAATAATTTTGTTTTCAACCAATATAAATCCGATCGAATTGAAACTTGGTGGGTAGTTGTAGAATATGATCTTAAGCACGTTTGTGGAATTTTGTGCGAATCGTATGGCTAGAAAATTTTTAAAAAATTATTAAAATATATTTTTGTTGTCACGATAACTTGAGAACGGAATGACATAGCGGCTTGAAATTTTCAGGTTAGGATGAACACCAGAACGCGACATTTCAGTTTGTTTATGAGCATAATCGGCCAAACGGTTTCAGAGTTATAGCCATCTGAAATTTTCTGAAATTTCGTGGTTTTTGTTTCTCATTAACTCAAAAAGTACTGAACCGATTGAATTCACACATGGTTATTAGTTGTAGAATGCCAACGCGGAAATGTTTGCAAAATTTGGTGAGGATAGCATTCGTAGAAAATTTTTAATAAATCATTGAAAATAAAAAAAAAAAATTCTATATATCAGTAACTATTCGTTTGAAATTGCTGAAATTTTGCAAGAGCCTTCATAACCTAACTCTACTGCCAAGTTTCAAGTTTTAATACGATCGGTTAAATATTGTTGGAGATTCGAGCATTCTTGTGCGAGTTCAGTAGATGGGTGACCGTTGCCTCGATAACTTTCGAACGAAAGGAGATAGGGACTTGCAATTTTCAGGGTAGGTTGCGTATCCGAAAGAGAGTGTTGAGTTCGTTTTTGGGCATAATCGGTCTAACGGTTTCCGAGTTATACCCACCTGGAATATTATTTCCTTGATAACTCAAAAAATAAATATTCGATCGAATTGGTGCTTTGTAAATAGTAGTAGAAAATCAACATAAAGACGTGTTTAAAATTTTGTAAGAATCGTATCCCTAGAAAATTTGAAAAAAATGACGAAAAAAAAAATTTCAAGAACCGTACCCTTGGAAAATTTTTAAAAAGTCACGAAAAAAAAATTGGTTCAAGCACTGACGTGAAGTCAGAAGCTTTTGCGCGTATGTTCTATTGTCCATACTTCTGTATTGGACACCCTTAATCGAATTTACCATGGTAAATTATGTTGTCCATTCTCCTGTATTGGACACTTAATTCGAATTTACCATGGTAAATTCGAATTGAGAGTGTCCAATACAGGAGAATGGACAACATAATTTACCATGGTAAATTCGATTAAGGGTGTCCAATACAGAAGTATGGACAATAGAACATACGCGCAAAAGCTTCTGACTTCACGTCAGTGCTTGAACCAATTTTTTTTTTCAGAATCACTGTATAATATTTTGTGCTGTTTTTCATTGCATGGATTGAAGTAATCATTCAACAATATTTACGGACAAAAAACTGATTCGAAAAGTATTTAATTGTAGCTTCCGCAAGAGAGAAAGAATTTTAAGTGAAAAAATTCAACATTTTCATGACACATCAAATATCTCGAAAACTGTGAGACTTTCATATGAACGATTTTTGCGCGTATGTTCTGGGGAACATCGCGTTATAGTTTTGCCCAAATGTCTGTAACTTTCGAATTTTTTGAAAAAAATGGTCTCAAACGATTAAGTTCGACTCCCCAATGAAGAATTCGAGGTCAAATTTGATTCTGTCCGGCCGGCCGTCCGGCCGGCCGACCGGCCGTACGGCCGTTCGGCCGTTGCCACGATAACTTGAGAACGAAAAGAGCTAGCGACTTGAAATTTTCAGGATGGGTGGCGCATCCCAATGCGACGGACAAGTTCGTTAATGGGCATAATCAGCCCAGCGGTTTCCGAGTAATAATTTTGTTTTCAACCAATATGAATCCGATCGAATTGAAACTTGGTCAGTAGTTGTAGAATATGAACCTAAGCACGTTTGTGAAATTTTGTGTGAATCGTATGGCTAGAAAATTTTAAAAAAATTATTAAAATATATTTTTGTTGTCACGATAACTTGAGAACGGAAATTTACTTTTAGGATGTGCACCAGAACGCGACATTTCAGTTTTTTTATGAGCATAATCGGCCAAACGGTTCTAGAGTTATAGCCATCTGAAATTTTCTGAAATTTGGTGGTTTTTTTGTTCCTCATTAACTCGAAAAATACTGAACCGATTGAATTCAAACATGGTTATTAGTTGTAGAATGCCAACGCGAAAATGTTTGCAAAATTCTATATATCAGTAACTATACGTTTGAAATTGCTGAAATTTTGCAAGAGCGTTCATTACCTAACTCTACTGCCAAGTTTCAAGTTTTAACACGATCGGTTGAATATTGTTGGAGATTCGAGCATTCTTGTGTGAGTTCAGTAGATGGGTGACCGTTGCCTCGATAACTTTCGAACCAAAGGAGATAGGGACTTGCAATTTTCAGGGTAGGTTGCGTATCCGAAAGGGAGAGTTGAGTTCGTTTTTGGGCATAATCGGTTTAACGGTTTCCGAGTTATATCCACCTGGAATATTGTTTCCTTGATAACTCAAAAAATAAATATTCGATTGAATTGAAGCTTGGTAACTAGTAGTAGAAAATCAACACAAAGACGTGTTTAAAATTCTGTAAGAACCATACTCCTAGAAAATTTGAAAAAAATGACGAAAAAAAAAAATTTCAAGAACCGCGCCTCTAGAAAATTAAAAAAAAATCACGAAAAAAAAATTGGTTCAAGCACTGACGTGAAGTCAGAAGCTTTTGCGCGTATGTTCTATTGTCCATTCTTCTGTATTGGACACCCTTAATCGAATTTACCATGGTTAATTATGTCGTCCATTCTCCTGTATTGGACCAAATTTACCATGGTAAATTCGAATTAAGTGTCCAATACAGGAGAATGGACGACATAATTAACCACGGTAAATTCGATTAAGGGTGTCCAATACAGAAGAATGGACAATAGAACATACGCGCAAAAGCTTCTGACTTCACGTCAGTGCTTGAACCAATTTTTATGAATATTTCCGGAACCGATCACTCGATCTTTCTGAAATTTGGCATCAAATTGTAGAATCATGACCTTTATATGCCTGCGAAGTTTTGTTTCGACCGGACGGCCCTTAAGTGGCAAAAAAAAATTCAAAAATTTTAAAATTTTGTTTTCACGATAACTCGAAAAATACTGATCTGATTAAATTGAAACTCAGTAGTTAGTTGCAAAAGACCAAAGCAAACACTTTTGCCAAAATTTCGTGAAAATCACGTGATATGAAAAAAATCAAAAAATTACTACTATTTTGCGGAATACTTTGCTTGAAATGCCGAAACCTATTTTTTGCGCGTATGTTCTGGGGAACATCGCGTTATAGTTTTGCCCAAATGTCTGTAACTTTCGAATTTTTTGACGAAATTGGTCTCAAACGATTCAGTTCGACTCCCGAATGAAGAATTCGAGGTTTAATTTGATTCTGTCCGTCCGGCCGTCCGGCCGTCCGTTGCCACGATAATTTGAGAACGAAAAGAGCTAGCGACTTGAAATTTTCAGGGTGGATGGCGCATCGCAATACGACGGACAAGTTCGTTAATGGGCATAATCGACCCAGTGGTTTCCGAGTAATAATTTTGTTTTCAACCAATATAAATCCGATCGAATTGAAACTTGGTGAGTAGTTGTAGAATATGAACCTAAGCACGTTTGAGAAATTTTGGGCGAATCGTGAGGCTAGAAAATTTTAAAAAAATTATTAAAAAATATTTTTGTTGTCACGATAACCTGAGAACGGAAAGAGATAGCGGCTGGAAAATTTCAGGTTAGGTTGTGCATCTGAATGCGACATTTGAGATTGTTTATGAGCATAATCGGCCAAACAGTTTTAGAGTTATAGCCATCTGAAATTTTCTGAAATTTGGTGGTTTTTTTTTCCTCATTAACTCGAAAAATGCTAAACCGATTGAATTCAAACTTGGTTATTAGTTGTAGAATGCCAACGCGAAAATGTTTGCAAAATTTGGTGAGGATAGCATTTCTAGAAAATTTTTAATAAATCATTGAAAATAAAAAAAAATTCTATATATCAGTAACTATCCGTTCGAAATTGCTGAAATTTTGCAAGAGCGTTCATAACCTAACTCTACTGCCAAGTTTCTAGTTTCAACACAATCGGTTGAATATTGTTGGAGATTCGAGCATTCTTGTGTGAGTTCAGTAAATGGGTGACCGTTGCCTCGATAACTTTGGAACGAAAGAAGATAGGGACATGTAATTATCAGGGTAGGTTGCGTATCCGAAAAGGAGAGTTAATTTTGTTTTTGGGCATAATCGGTTTAACGGTTTCCGAGTTATATCCACCTGGAATATTATTTCCTTGATAACTAAAAAAATAAAGATTCGATTGAATTGAAGCTTGGTAACTAGTAGTAGAAAATCAGCATAAAGACGTGTTTAAAATTTTGTAAGAACCGTACCCCTAGAAAATTTGAAAAAAATGACGAAAAAAAAAAATTTAAGAACCGCACCCCTAGAAAATTAAAAAAAAATTGGTTCAAGCACTGACGTGAAGTCAGAAGCTTTTGCGCGTATGTTCTATTTTCCATTCTTCTGTATTGGACACCCTTAATCGAATTTACCATGGTTAATTATGTTGTCCATTCTCCTGTATTGGACTCTTAATTCGAATTTACCATGGTGAATTGGTAGTTTTTCGTCAGAGAGGATTGGGGTTTTGGGGTGGCGGATGCTATTCCTCCATAGAATCCAGATCCCTGATGAGGGTCTGCGCATGCGTGGATTGAAGATGCGATATCTCCTGAACCACTTGTGTTGGAGAATCGGAGTATTTTGTAACGTGTGTGATTTTGAGAGGACTTTTAGCCGCGAGTAGATTGCGCATGCGCAGAAGAGAAGTGACTGTTTTTGGGTTGGATGGATTATGTTGGGAGTGCTGTGTCGATATTGTGAGGTTTTAAAAGAATATTCATGCAATTCAGTGCAAGGACAAGTCAGTTTGGGGGATGTAGCATTGTTTCCGAGTTGAAGTGTCCGTACTGTGGCCCTGGGGCTAATTTTGAAATTGATGTTACCCCTTACAGGCATTTTTTGTTATGCGCATGAGCAGACCATCAGTGATTTAACTGGTGGTGTTTTCGTCAGAGAGGATTGGGGTTTTGGGGTGGCGGATGCTATTCCTCCAAAGAATTCCCAGGGGAGGGTCTGCGCATGCGTGGATTCAAGATGCGATATCTCCTTAACAACTAGTGTTGGAGAATCGGAGTTTTTTGTAAGGTGTGTGATTTTGGGAGGACTTTTAGCCACAAGTAGATTGCGCATGCGCAGAAGAGAAGTTACTGTTTTTGGGTTGTATGGGTTATGTTGGGAGTAATGAGCCAATATTGTGAGGTTTTAAAAGAATATTCATGGCAATTCAGTGCAAGGACAAGTCAGTTTGGGGCATGTAGCATTGTTTCCGAGTTGAAGTGTCAGTACTGTGGCCCTGGGGCTAATTTTGAAATTGATGTTACCCCATACAGGCATTTTTCGTTATGCGCATGAGCCGACCATCAGTGATTTAACTGGTGGTGTTTTCGTCAGAGAGGATTGGGGTTTTGGGGGGGCGGATGCTATTCCTCCAAAGAATTCCCAGGGGAGGGTCTGCGCATGCGTGGATTCAAGATGCGATATCTCCTGAACAACTAGTGTTGGAGAATCGGAGTTTTTTGTAAGGTGTGGGATTTTGGGAGGACTTTTAGCCATAAGTAGATTGCGCATGCGCAGAAGAGAAGTTACTGTTTTTGGGTTGTATGGGTTATGTTGGGAGTAATGAGCTGATATTGTGATGTTTTAAAAGAATATTCATGGCAATTTATTGCAAGGACAAGTCAGTTTGGGGGATGTAGCGTTTTTCCGAGTTGAAGTGTCCGTACCGTGGCCCTGGGGCTACTTTTGAAATTAATGTTACCCCTTACAGGCATTTTTCGTTATGCGCATGAGCAGACCATCAGTGATTTAACTGGTGGTGTTTTCGTCAGAGAGGATTGGGATTTTGGGGTGGCGAATGATATTTCTCCATAGACTCCCCTGGTGAGGGTCTCGGTGCGACTCACTACACGAAAGACTCATTGCACAGAAGCTCTACTGCATCGAACTTTACTGCATCGACGAGGCACCACATCGAAAAACCCCCCACTTTAGAAAGTGGGCGGCACTAACTAGAGTTAATGTTCGTGCTTTCTCCTGATTGGCCGAACGTGAAAACCGTTTTATCGATCGTCTTCGTCGATAGTTTCGCTCGATGAGAGGCAGTGATGCCAGATGTCGAATATAAAATTATGGTACAAGGATGCCAGAATTATGGAATTTTAAGGCAAATTATGGTACACAGATGCCAGAATTATGGAATTTTCGGGAAAATTATGGTACAATTA
This sequence comes from Halyzia sedecimguttata, assembly GCA_937662695.2. Taxonomy (NCBI): domain Eukaryota; kingdom Metazoa; phylum Arthropoda; class Insecta; order Coleoptera; family Coccinellidae; genus Halyzia; species Halyzia sedecimguttata. Next base: position 16,615,790 of record OW569415.2, read on the forward strand.
AGTATGCATATTTATTCAAAGTAATAAGTAGTACTGTGAAAAAAACAACGAATTGGTATACCTACATAGAATTAAAAAACCAATCTGTATTTATAGAAATAAAAAGTTAATTTGAAATTAATCATGTTACGTGCGTTCAAAAAAATTCGTGGTCAAGTAGGCTATGGAATTTTAAACGTCTGAACGTAGTTCAGAAAATTAACCTTTAACATTCCATAGACTACTTGACCACGAATTTTTTTGAACGCACATTATTTGGTTTTGAAAACCGGAAAAAAATCAAGTATGGAAATTAAATTACAAAATATACACTTTACAAAGTAAATTCATGTCTGTACATTTACCCTAAAACTACGTCGGAAAGTAAATTTTTACATCTTCCTCGTCATCAGATTTGTACAAATTTTTGGCTTCCATTGCCTGTACTAAAGAATCTGTTATTTTGAATTTGTAGCATTCTCCATTGGTGCTTTGCGATGCTAAGAGCAATCCATTGATTGAATTTGTCCAAATCCGATTTGGATATTAGTTTTTATTAAATTGACTTTTGAAAAAACCCTTTCGCAAAAAGCATTTGAATGTGGTGTTGCCAAAATATCAAGAACAAATTCGCCCAATTCCCTAAATGAATTTTGACCAGAGTGGTCAGTTAATACCATGATTTTATGCCAGTATTTGTCAATAAGACTTTCATTTTTTATATCTTCATCAAAATCATGGATTAACTGACAATACAGCCTCCACTGATCATCCACCTTTTGTTTCTTTTCAGTATCGTTTTTATTTATAATTCTAGGTAACGAATTCATGACACCCAAAATGGATTGAGGTTTTTCCTTATTATGTTTATTGTCAAATATGGCGATTTGAGATAAAATATTTTCTTTGAAATCAAATCTTTTTTTAATTTCATTACAGGAAACTATTAAAAATTGCCTGCATCTGATAAAAAAATCTATTTTTTCGTCAGGGGTTAATCTGCTCACATTTTCAGCGACTCTGACACCAAGATATATATCATGTGAACTTAGAAACTGTGATACATTATTCGGATCAATATCTGATAAATGAGTTTGATGCACATAATTTGGTTTCAAATATGTGAATAACATGGTTTTAAAAGTTTCAGTCATCTTATTATGGACTGCAGTAATGACAACTCTTTCATTTTGAAAATATTGGTTAAGGTCGACAAATTAGGAAGAATCCATTGCAGGAAATAAAAAAAAAGTTTGGTTTCTGAGTCATTGAGCCTGTTTGCAATTGTTTCAGACGAATTCAACATATGTTCAGTCCATTGCGCCCTTGCTTTCACGAATACTGCCTATTCTAGATACCGGTAGCCGACGGAAGCAATAAATAATGGGTCGGCCATAAATAAATGGTGGAACTCAAATTTCAAAGGCTCCGACGCAAAATGAAAGTTCTTTATCAGTTTATGTATTCTATGCAGATAAAAGAAATAATCCCCTTATAATGGTCACATCTGTTCTCGAGTAAATTCACAGGAAAATTACGGATTACAACAATAAACTATATTCAAGACCAAACAATTAGAAACGGGCGAAAATATTGAATCGATCGAAATTATGGTACAATTATTTATTATGGTACAATTATGGAATGCTCTAAATTCGAGGTCGAAATTATGGTACAATTCCATAATTATGGTACATCTGGCATCGCTGCCTCTCATCGAGCGAAACTATCGACGAAGACGATCGATAAACGGGTTTTCACGTTCGGCCAATCAGGAGAAAGCACGAACATTAACTCTAGTTAGTGCCGCCCACTTTCTAAAGTGGGGGGTTTTTCGATGTGGTGCCTCGTCGATGCAGTAAAGTTCGATGCAGTAGAGCTTCTGTGCAATGAGTCTTTCGTGTGGTGCACCCTACTCGAGGGTCTGCGCATGCGTGGATTCAAGATGCAATATCTCCTGAACCACTAGTGTTGGAGAATCGGAGTTTTTTGTAAGGTGTGTGATTTTGGGAGGACTTGCAGCCACGAGTAGATTGCGCATGCGCAGAAGAGAAGTGACTGTTTTTGGGTTGTATGGGTTATGTTGAGAGTGCTGAGCCGATATTGTGATGTTTTAAAAGAATATTCATGGCAATTCGTTGCAAGGACAAGTCAGTTTGGGGGATGTAGCGTTTTTTCCGAGTTGAAGTGTCCGTACCGTGGCCTTGGGGCTAATTTTGAAATTGATGTTACCCTTTACGAGCATTTTTCGTTATTCGCATGAGCAGACCTTCAGTGATTTAACTGGTGGTGTTTTCGTCAGAGAGGATTGGGGTTTTGGGGTGGTGGATGCTATTCCTCTATAGAATCCCCTGGTGAGGGTCTGCGCATGCGTGGATTCAGGATGCGATATCTCCTGAACCACTAGTGTTGGAGAATCGGAGTTTTTTGTAAGGTGTGTGATTTTGGTAGGACTTGCAGCCGCGAGTAGATTGCGCATGCGCAGAATAGAAGTTACTGTTTTTGGGTTGTATGGGTTATGTTGGGAGTAATGAGCCGATGTTGTGAGGTTTTAAAAGAATATTCATGTCAATTCATTGCACGGACACAGGTCAGTTTGGGGGAAATAAAGTTGTTTCCGAGTTGAAGTGTGCATACTGTGGCCCTGGGGCTAATTTTGAAATTGATGTTACCCATTACGGTCATTTTCCGTTATGCGCATGAGCATAAGTGAGTTAACTGCTGGAGTTTTCGTCTGAGAGGATTTGGGATTTGAGGTGCAGAATGCTGTTCCTCCATAGAATCCCCTTGGAAGTGTCTGCGCATGCGTTGATTGGAGCAGTGATATCCCCTAAACCAATGTTGTTGAAGAATCAGAATTTTGTGTGAAGTGTTATTTTCAGGGGACTTGAAGCCACGAGTAGATTGCGTATGCGCAGAGGAGACGTTTTTTTTTGCGGATTTATTTTATTTATTTTGTAAACAGGAATACAAACAGGTGATTTTCACACCCACAAATGCATTCACAATGACATCTAAACAAAAAAGTGCAAAACTGAAGCAAAAACCATTAATTACAAATATATCTGTGGACTATCATTATCTAAAATTATGAAAATCCAAAACAAAAATTGACACAACAAAAGTGAATACCACCCATACCAAAATATTCAATAAATATCCAACTCACAACTTATCGAAATAAATCCCGAGTAGGCGATTCTTTATGTTCCTCGAACTGTGGAAGAAAAGGTCACAATCATCCTCAAATAAATTAAAAACTCTCAATAACTGATACAGAGGAGAATTCTGAGCAGCAAGTGTATTCGTCCTCGGCAGGTAGAAAGTGCTGTGTTTCCTGAGAGACCCGGTTGGAGCATAAAAGTTGATTCCGTCTAGAAGAGACCCGGGCTCCAATGAATTGATTAGTAATTTGTGCAGTGTCAGCACCCCATTGATCATTCTGCGATATTCCAGACTTACCACGCGAAAATGGCTCTGCCTTATGGTGTAATTGTCAGGGTTACCTCTTTGCGTTACGAGACCTGATTTATACCCGAGAAATCTTAGAAACTTCCTTTGAACATTTCAAGTCGAGTTATATGGACCTTGTAATAAGGACTCCACACACAGGTGGCGTAATTCAATCGGCTGAAAACGAAGGCATAATATACAGCTAATAGGGCATCGGTGTTCCGGAATTCTCTGCACTGTCTTAAAATGTAACTAAGCATTTTGTTGCTATCATTGACCACTGCATCGAAGTGGTAGTGAAATTGGAGTGTGGAATCAAGAGTTACTCCCAAATCTCTGATTCTATCTGTCCTTCGTAAAATGGTGTTATCAAATGAATAGGGATAGGAAACGGAATCTCGATTTCTCGTGAAGGACATAACAGCGCATTTCGACAGGTTCAAAATAAGACCCTTCTCTCGGCAATATTCATTGAAACGGAAAAGTTCATCTTGAATATCAACGCAGTCTTGCCAGCAATATACCATGGCAAAAATTTTAATATCATCGGCAAAAATCAAAATCTTGCATTTTTTAAAACATTTTTTCACGCTTTTAATAAAAATCAAAAAAAAGAAGTGGTCCTCCTGATGTGGCTTCAAACGCATCCGAAGAGTAACCTTGTACTAAAACAAACTGAGTCCAACCGCTCAAATATGACCCGAACCAATGTAACATGGTACCATGCACACCAACCCCAGCAAGTTCATACATAAGATCAGCTATGTCAACTTTATCGAACGCCTTACTAAAATCTGTGTATATCGCGTCAATCTGTTCACCTTTGTCGAGTCCACAGGCCAAAAATTCGACAAAGCCCAGAAGATTGGTTTCAACTGATCTACCCTTGAAAAACCCGCATTGTTTGGATTGTATGGCTCATGTTGGGAGTGGTTTGCGTCTAGCGGTGATCGATTTGGTGCTGAGTCGTCATTTCAAGGTTTTAAGAGAAATTTCATGGCAATTATGTGCACGGACAATTAGCTTCGGGGAAATAGCGTTGTTTCCGAGTTGAAATGTCTGTATCGTGGCCCTGGGGTGAATTTATAAATAACTATATTCGGTAGATCTATATTAAATTACGTTCAGATTTAGAGAAGAGGCAATTACGTTCCTAACGGAGGTCCCATAACAGCCATTTTTTTCGATCTACGGTAAAGCTAACAGCCGTACTTTACTGAAAGCCTTATTTGTTAAAGGAACTTGAAAAAATTTAAAAAAAGCACTGACGTAAAGTCAGTACTCTTTGACGCGCGTGTTCACGGTTGCTAATTTGAATTGAATGATGAATACTTCAAGCTCAGTGGATAGAGCGAGCTACCCAAAGGATAGTGGACACCATTCACTGTCGGTTCAAATATTAACAGTGCTGTATCTAAGCTGCCATAAGGATAGAGTAACAAAGTTGAAAAAGAACACAACAGACTCTTCCTAGTCGCACAAGCTCCTAGAAGATTCTGAGGGATCTCCTTGGGAAAGACTTGGGAGAGTCAGAATAATCATAATCAAAAATTTAATGCTTGTGGCTTTTACTGGTAGAAATTTTGGCATAAGAATAAAGGAACATCATCACAGCTTCAAAAACAACAAAATTAATTCAAATTATATTTATTAGCAGAAGGACATAAGTTTAACCCGGATTTCAAAATTCTACACAATTTGAATAAAGGTGCGCAACTTAATTACTGGGAAATGGTCGAAATAAATAGGGAAAAACATACGGGTAATTTAGTTAATGAACAATTAGATCTAAATTTTTCACCGTTACTCAATCTATTCAAATAGAGAATCAATTTATAAATAAAAGCATTAGGAATGAATTATTGTTAATGTGTACAAAGAAACCAGCAGTGAAATCTCATGTAATTAGTTTTAAATAAGTCTATTATGTAATTTGTTTGAAATAAGTTTCTCCTGTAATTAGTTTTAAATGATTCTGTGTCCATGTCATCTAGGTATACGGAGATAATAACTTGTTAAGGATTTAGTATGATGTAGTCAGATGAAGTCGCTGTGTCGACGAAACGCGTCACAATATTGAATAAATAAGTGTAAATCGTATATAATTTTTCATTGAATCATAATCATGTTTATAGCACGCGCGCCAAATGCAGATTGACTTAACAATGAAAGAAAAAGTATAAAAAAGCATTGACGTGGGGTCAATCTGCTTTGGCGTGCGTGCTATAAACACGATTATGATTATACTGACTCTCCCAAGTCTTTCCCAAGGAGATCCCTGAGAATCTTTTTAGAGCTTGTGCGACTAAGGAGAGTCAGTTGCATTCATTTTCAACTTTGTTACTCTATCCTTATGGCAGCTTAGATACAGCACTGTTAATGTTTTAACCGACAGTGAATGGTGTCCACTATCCTTTGGGTAGCTCGCTCTATCCACTGAGCTTGAAGTATTCATCATTCAATTCAAATTAGCCACCGTGAACACTCGCGCCAAAGAGTACTGACTTCACGTCAGTGCTTTTTTTTATTTAAATATTTTCTAGGAATATGATTCTCACGAGTGTGAGAATTTTCGCGTTGGCATTATACAACTAATAACCATGTTTGATTTCAATCGGTTTTGTATTTTTCGAGTTATTGAGGAAATAACAACCAAATTTCAGATGGTCATAGCTCCAAAACCGTTTGGCTGATTATGCCTATAAACAAACTTAAATGTTGCATTCAGATGCACAACCCAACCTGAAAATTTCAATTCACTTTCTCTTTCCGTTCTCAGGTTGTCGTGACATAAAAATATTGTTTAATAATTTTTTTTTAATCTTCTAGTGATGCGATTCTCACAAAATTTCACAAACGTGCTTAAGTTCATATTCTACAACTATTCACCAAGTTTCGTAATGGGATGCGCCACCACCCTGAAAATTTCAAGTCGCTTTCTCATTCCGTTCTCAAGTTATCGTGGCAACGGGCGGCCGGTCGGTCGGACAGAATCAAATTTGTCCTCGAATTCTTCACCAGGTAGTTGAACTAAATCATTTGAGACCATTTTCGGCAAAAAATTCGAAAACTGCAGACATATGGGCAAAATGATAATGCGATGTTCCCCAGAACATACATGCAAAAACACAACAAACAAGGCGGAAAATAGTGCAGGCGTGCAGAAAACTGCGGATTTAATGAACGGGCCAAGGTTACTGTAAGATTCCAGTCAAAATTAAACTAACATATCACCATTCTCGAAAGGGGGGGCACCATAAGAAAGCAAGGCCGTATAATTCGGCCATACATTCCCAAAAATGCCGAAAGAATTAAAACATATGTCAAACAATTCAACATAAAATTTTTTTTTTAAAGTTAACAACTGCATAAAATCTTTTATTTCCAAGAATAAGGATGATAATATGGGAGTTTAACAGTTAAACTGCTCATGTGGTGATTTTTTGATCGACCGAGCTTTTATTAGTATAGACCACATTAGTTAGGTTAGGCGGGAAATTTGAATTACGATCCATCCGTGGATCCGAGCACTGAATTCCCCATGCATTTCTTATGGACCTAAAATTTACGCGAATTTCTCGCCTGTTTTTAGATACTTTGGCTAATTAATTAAGGTTTTTTTTTGGTTGAAATAGATTCTGTGAACCTTTCTCAACCATCTAGAATCAAGTTTTCATAACAAAATTGTATATTTCCAAAATAATTAATAAATATAAAAGTGTTCACTAAATTCGATTGACGTATGTCTCAGCTCACTCGAAATCAGTCAAAAATAATAACATAACCCTAAATCGGCCTTGTAATGACGCACAACAGAAGTCATCTACGACATACGGAAATCTTTCGAACTAGAATGATTTCAATTTTGATTTAAGAATAAATAGAAGTAGATTTTAATGTGGAAATAACATGAAAACATGCACTAATGATGAAGGTACCCAATACTTGTTGTCTCTGTAGTAACATTCTCTTTTAAATAGGGTGGTTTCATCTCAAAGTTGAAATTCCTTGTTAAAAAATTTGAATATGGATCTCCCGCCAAGCGACTGATTCTAACCTAACTGATGTGGTCTGTAGAAAGATGGATTGACGAATACCTAAGACTCCTTTGAGCTATCAGAACTAACAACCCTAGTAAGTCCACCTTCGCAGTACACGCAAAACCCGACATCCCATCAACTCCTTATAAGAGAAGTTAAGGTGACACTTTAGAAAAATTTCTTATCACAAGAGCTAAATATGATACTTCGAATAAACTTTTAGTTTAGATTTAGATGCATAACCAGATAACGGAATTGCTTGTCTTCCCGCATCTGCTCTGCCTTCTATCTCCACGGTGACTCCATATGTCCCCCCTTTCGATAAGATTGATTTTAATTGGAATCTTAGGCCGCTCGTATACCAGCACCTCGCGACAGTTACGATACTGCGATGTTTTTGCGCGCGTGTTCCGTAAAGAACAGCGTGGTATCATTTTGCCACAATATCTATATTTTTCGAATTTTTAACGAAAATGGTCTCAAACGATTGAGTTCGACTCACTGATGAATGATCCGAGGGCAAATTCGATTCTGTCCGTCCGATCCGACCGACCTTTAGCACGATAACTCTCGAACGAAAGGAGTTAGAGGATTGAAATTTGCAGGGTAGGTTTGGAGCGTAAATATCTCGGACGAGTTTGTTGAATCCACCAAGCGGTTTCGGAGTAAAGACCGTTCTTAGTAAAAATATCGTTTATGAATATTTCCGGAACCGATCACTCGATCTATCTGAAGTTGTAGAATCATGACCTTTATATGCAATGCATGCATAGTTTTGTACTGATCAGATTGCCATAAAGTGGCAAAAAAAATTTCAAAACTTTGAAAATTCTGTTTTCACTATAACTCGGAAAATGCTATTAGCGGAATATTTTGCTTGAAATTCCGAAACCAAATATCGGATTGAGTTCAATTTTGGCACTTCGGTGACAATGATGATCTCTTGGGGTGTGTAAAATTCCACAGAGGACAGACCACTAGGAACCTAAAAAGTTTTCAATATTTTGAACTTCCAAACTGGACAAATTATTTCAATTCGAATTCCTACGTGGAATATACAACATCTGGTAAACATTCGACGTCTTTTTTGCGCGTTTATCTGAATCAATGCAATATGTACGAGGGTAACTGATTGAAATATGGACGAGTAACTACCGTGGCAGTTGAATTAATGCGTAACGCGCCATCTACCCTGAATATTTCAATTCGCCATCTCTTTCCGTTCTCAAGTTATCGTGGCAACGGCCGGATGGCCTGACAGAATCAGGCAACTGATTAAAATATGGACGAGTAACTACCGTGGCAATTGAATTAATGCGTGAACGATATGTGGAATTTTAAATTGGTTTTCAAAATTTGTCGGAACGGTGAACGACTGGGGATGTAACTGGAAGGCCATATTAACAGCTCATGTCAATTCTGTGAGTTTGCGAGACAGTTTCGAGGAAACAGCGTAGTGCCCGAGGTGTAGCGTTCATAACATAATCCTTGAGGCCGATCCAATATTTAAATTTAGGCTGCCTCTTTCGGGAATTTTTCTTTAATCGCATGAGCAGACGAGAACAGATTTAACTGCTGTAGTTTTCGTCTGCGAGGATTGGAGTTTTGAGGTGGAGGACGCTAATCTTCCATAAAATCTACTTATGAGGGTCCGCGCATGCGTGTATTGAAGATACGATATCTTCTGAACCACCGGTGATGGAAAATCGGAATTTTGTGAAAAAATGACTGTTTTGGGGAGGTATAGGTTATGTTGGGAGTGGTTTAGGAATATTTGTCATGGGTCTGGTGCTGAGTCGATATTCTGAGGTTTTAAAAGAAAACTCATGGCAATTATGTACACGGACAAGTCAGTTTGGAGGAAACGGCGTTGTTTACGAGTTGGAGTGTCCGTACCGTGGCCCTGCGGCTAATTTTCATGTTACCCCTTTTGGGCATTTTCCTTATGCACATGAGCAGATGAGGAGTGATTTAACTGCTGGAGTTTTCGACTGAGAGGAATGGGATTTTGGGGTGGAGAATGCTATATAATTTTTTGAAATCTCCTGAAAGGGGCTGCAACACTTCATGCATGATTGAAATATGTAATATGGGTTTGCCTACAACATTTTCAAGGTATGCGGATCGGCGATTATTTGAAAATACAAACATATAAATGTTCCATGTGTTGGTAAGATTCGCTTATTATTCTACATTCCGAAATTCATTAAAGAAAACTCGAGAAGCTTGTTTGATAGTGCTATATTCGAATAAATTTTCCATCGAAAATTCCATATTAGTTTGGTTCAAAAATATTCACAATATTTTACTGAATATATTGCTGATTTGGTAGTAGGAAAAGCGTATATTTATAATTGTTTTGGGGATTAATTAGCAAGTCATCAGCTTCAGTAAGTGTCATTTTCTGTTCGATTTCTAGGGCCTTTCTTTTTCCTTTTTCTTTCTTTTGTTATTTCCTTAGTTCGAATATTCGTCGACATTTCCATCATTGATGATAATTGGAATAACGTAGTTTTGATACTTTGAGAAATATCCCGAACGAGAAAACCTGGTCCAACTTTCACGTCATACTACACACGGAGGAATCATTGGGATTGTGCTGGATTCATTTAAGATCTGGGTATTAAATATAAGACTGGTGACAGGTTTGAAAACCTTGGAATTTTCATTTGGTTTCGAGATTTTTGGTATGTAGGAAACCTTCTTTTAACATCGACATTAGAGACTCCATTTTGTCCTGCTTGACATAGTCGTCGACATCACAGCGGCTGCGTTGAAAGCTTCGTTAAATTCTCAATCAGAATAAAATATTGAATTGTTTATTTTTCTCATTGAATTAAATATCCCGAATAGTTGATAAAATGATAATTTTCTTATTGTTGAAAGGACACAATTTTTAATCCTTTAGATTGAAATTTTGAATATATTACTTTTGTATACAGAGCATGTTAACCTGGGCTTGATCAAGCATAGGGTGAATTTGTTTGTAAATTTTCATAATACTCATGAAACTTTTTTTTATTGAATGATTAATAGAATTTGACGTCGAAGTAAATTGATACATATATATTTTTTCCTTTCTTTATTCCTTTTCTCCAGATCATTATATACAGTGAACTTTTTTTGGTTACTTGATTATTTTGCATTTTTGGCGCTCTAGTTCCTCGGAACTGAGTGCTTATCAATTTGCCCAAATGTCTGTAATTTTCGAATTTTTCGATGAGAATGGTCTTAAACGATTTGGTTCGACTCACTGATTAACAATCCGTGGTCGAAATTCATTCTGTCCGGCCGGTTCGGCCGGCCGGCCGGCCGTAGGCACGATAACTCTCGAACGGAATGAGCTAAACAGTTGAAATTTTCAGAGTAGGTTTGGGGGATAAATATCTCGGCTGAGTTCGTTATTGGGCAAAATCGGAAATATGGTTTCGGAGAAACAAAACAAAATTTTTTTTTAAAGAACAAATTCCAAATTAAATTTTTTTCAATAAGCAGTTTTACCATAAGAATCCATTCATATTATTTTCAACTCTAACAAGCTAATACTTTTGGAGATATGATTTTTCAAAATTTCAATGTAAATCGTATTTCTACGATTTCTTTCTCAGAATGAATTATTCTGTGGGTATTCTATGAATTGTTATAATGTCAAATTATTTTCCTGAGACATGACGTTGTCTCATTGTCATTCATTCCAGCAATCCTATAAGTATGAGAATTATAATATAATATCATACTTTTTGTTGGTTGATATTTTCATACCGATGGTCAATCCATATGATGATGGGAATGGTAATGGTAAGTTAATAATATTGAGTTCAGAATATCTCCACTAAAAACAAAACTGGAATATTGGTGTATTGGAGTAGATTTGAGGAAAGATATATATTATCGTTCATCATAGAACCATTGTATATAGACTACTGTACTGTAGTCTTTATACAATGATAGAACTGAGGAATGAATATCTCGGATGAGTTCGTTGTTGGGTAGAATTCGTCTATTGGTTTTGGATTGATAATTTTTGGCACTCTTGTTGAATTTAAATTCTTCTATGATGTTTGAATTCAATTTCTGCTAAGATGAAGTTCTAAATTTCAATAATGAATCGTACTTCCATGTTTTCACAGAATGCTATAAATATTCTATCTAAGCGTTATTATATGATCTGTGTTCATACTCGTACATTTCATCCTGTTCTATAAGAGAGAGTCAAATTCATTTCAGCTATTTTAATTTGGTTTCTTCCATGGTGCAGTTCTCATTCTCAGATTGCTCATTTAATCTTGATAAATAAACTATTATTTGAATTGAATTTCCTTTATGATGCAGTTCTATCATAAGAATACATTGATATAATTCTCAACTCTGAGAAACCAATACTTTCGGAGATATAATTTGTCTGTTTGAACTAGAGCGCCAGAAAGCTCCTGTCCACAGGGCTTGAACCCATTTTTTTTATTAGTAACTTGCTAGCCATATAGGTACGTGATTTGCCGACACAGGTTAAGTGATATTTTTTTTTCCTTTTTCTATTACCTATTTAGTTTATAGTTAGAGTAGCTAGAACAAATACGTTGGCGCCCCTTTCAACTCCATCTTATTAAACCCACGCCATATCTGCTGATAGCGAACCGTAGTCATTCTAGCACTCTTTCTTTCTTCTACGTTTTTAGTTTGACTAAAGTACTTCGATTATTTGTCCCTTGTTATTAATCCGAAAAGGGAGCGTTACAGCTATTCCTCCATAGAATCTCCTGGGGATGATCTACGCATGCGTGGATTCAAGATGCGATATCTCCCGAACCACTAGCGTTGGAGAATCGGAGTTTTTTGTGAGTTGTGTGATTTTGAGAGAACTTTCAGCCGCGAGTAGATTACGCATGCGTAGAGGAGAAGTGACTATTTTTGGGTTGTATGGGTTATGTTTGGAATGGTTTAGGGTTATCGGTCATGGCTCTAATGCTTAGCCGATATTGTGAAGTTTTGAAAGAATATTCATGGCAACTCTGTGCACGGACAGGTCAGGATGGGGGAAATAGCGTTGTTTCCGAGTTGGAATGTCCGTACCGAGGCCCTGGGGCTAATTACGAAATTCACGTTACTCGTTAGCGGCATTTACGTTATGCGCATGAGCAAACGAGAAGTGATATAACTGCTGCAGTTTTCGTCTGAGAGGATTGGCGTTTGGAGCATACACTAATTCTTGGCAAGCACCGGCCAATCTGGTAGAAGCTGTTTCTTCGCATGTGCACCCGACATTTTGTTTTAACCTCAACCGCGAATCTGGAATCTGAATTCCAATTTTAAAGTAAAAAATACATGTCAATCCACGAATGAGTTGCCTCATAATATAATTAATCAGATAAATCATTACTAACTAAATCCTGTTGAAATCTATTGTATACCATACGTTGAATATAATCGAGACTACCTTGTATTTGATGAGTTTGAAGATTGAAGGAAAATATCTATCTATCCAAATTGCGGAGAACTGTGGGATAGCAATTGTAACCGCAGTAATACCATATCAGGTAAATGTACTTATTCATGATTTATAAATGATATAGGTATTAAGTTATGTTTTATTTAAGGTTTGTCAGCAAATTGTTCTAAAAGAAGATATTATCATCAGATTACAATAATTATTATTGTTGTGAAGCGGAAATTGAGGAAAGATTTGTGTTAATCGTTTATGATCTTAGATAAAAATGTGGATGCGCCTGAGCTCAAGCGACGCGTAGTCGAATCAAGGAAGTATATCTACGTACAATTTCCGCCGCACCCTATTCAGGGTTTCACAGTGGTTTTTTTTTGTTGAATCTAAATATCTAGGTTGTAAGTTACTATAATAAAATGTTTGTTGTTAGCGTGAATATTCTTTTGGTAAATTTAGGAATTATTACATTACGCTGGGGTATCTGGGAGAATTAAATTTGCCTTGCGCCCATTTACTAGGTTCCCTTTTGGAATCCACTCCCATCTCCACTGAAGCTAGTCCACGGATCCCCGAGTTCTAGTAGCTCGGAGTTCAACTGCTGCGACTTAGGGACAGTCGTAGAGGTTATAAAACCCAGTGAGAACCCATTTAATACTAAACATACGAGTCGAAATTTCAAAGTAAATGAAACCTACGTATTGTATGTTAATGTATAGCCATTAGCCATCCTCAATAGTAAGATCTGTCGATTCCAATAATCTATATTTCACGAGAGTTTACAAATAATATTCTCGGTGCTGGCAAAGGCAAAGTCGAAATATGGAGAGCCAGTATATTCAAATGTCGTTGAAGATTTGTAAACACGCGTGGTGCATGCGCAGACGCAGCTTCTTCGGGATTGGAGAGTGCTTGCCAAGAATTAGTGTATCCTGGAGTTTGGAGGTGTAGGATGCTATTCCTCCATAGAATCCCCTCGCGTATGCGAGGATTGAAGCTGCGATATCTCCCGGTGTTGAAGAATCAAAGTTTTGTGTGGGGTGTGTGATTTTGAGAGGACTTTCAGCAACGAGTATATAGCGCATGCACAGAGGTGAAGTGGCTCCTTTTGGGCTTTATGGCTTATGTTGGGAATGATTTGCGACATGGATTTGGGCTGAGCCGGTATTGTGAGGTTTTGAGGGAAATTTCATGCTAATTCTGTGCACCAACAAGTCAGTTTCGAGGAAAAGCTGTATTTCCGAGTTGAATTGTCTGTATCGTAGCCCTGGGGCCAATTTATAAATAGCTATATTTGGAAGATCTATAATAAAATACGTTCGGATTTGGAGAATACGCGTAAGCAATTGCGACTAATGCGATATTCCATCAAGGTTGCGTTAGACGTTTAAAGCTACCATGGAGGGGATATGAAAGAACTGTTGCGTTAAACGTTCAACCCTCCTGGGGAGGGGGAATAGAAAGAGACAGAGCAAGAGTGAATGCGTGGTCCTCGAACACATGCGCGTAGTTGTCTACTCCTTCCTATTTTCATTTCCACATCACGTTGTTCTATTTTAATTTATAATATTCATTATTTCATTTTCTTTTTGAAGTGAATCTTCTTATGCGACCCCCAACAAGGTTGCGTTGAACGTTCAACGCTACCATGGAGGGGGTATGAAAGCACTATTGCGTTAAACATTCAACGCAACTAGAGAGGGGGAATAGAAAGAGACAGAGCAAGAGTGAATGCGTGGCCCTCGAAGACATGCGCGTAGTTTTCTACCCCTTCCTATTTTCATTTCCACATTACGTTGTACTATTTTAATTTATAATATTCATTATTTCATTTACTTGCTTTTGAAGTGAAACTTCTAATGCGACTTCCAACAAGGTTGCGTTAAACGTTCAACGATCCTGGGAAGAGAGAATAGAATGAGACAGAGCGAGAGTGAATGTGTGGCACTCGAACGCATGCGCGTAGTTTTCTACCCCTTCCTTTTTTCATTCCCACATTACGAAGTTTCACTTCTTCCGAGCGGAGGGAGTCCACGCACTATTTTTTTTATTTCGATCTACGGTAAAACTAATAGCCAGACTGTATCGATAGGCAGATTTGTTAAAGAAACTTGAAAAAATACAAGAAAGCACTGACGTGAAGTCAGTGCTCTTTGGCGCGCGTGTTCACGTTGGCTAATTTGATTTGAATGATGAGTGTTTCAAGCTCAGTGGATAGAACGAGCCGGAGATCTACCCAGAGGGTAGTGGACACCATTCACGTTCGAGTCATAAATAAATAGTGCATGTCTAAGCTGGCTTAAGGATAGAGTGACAAAGTTGACAAAGAACACAACTGACTTTCCTTAGTCGCACAAGGAAGCTTCTGAGGTATCTCCTTGAGGAAGACTTGGGAGGATTAGTATAATCATAATCATGTTTATAGCACGCGCACCAATTGCAGATTGACTTCATAATGAAGAAGAAGACTAAAAGAGCATTGACGTGGGATCAATATCCTTTGGCGCGCGTGTTTTAAACATGATATATTGAGGGCATCCCAACTGTCGTGAATGCTCCTTGGGACAAAAGAACTAAACGGCTCTCCTCATAATTGGACAATCATGTACACCAATCCAAGATCCGTTCAGAACAAATTAGATGAAATCTGTGTGACTGTCTATTCACTGAATCCAAAAATTATTTGCATCACTGAAACTTGGCTACATAATGGTAATCATTAAAGGATACTGTGGGAGGTGTACTCATTACTGAAAGTTTTTATTTGGGGTTTTCTCTCCCAAACTCTGAAAAATATCTATAAAATAAAAATTAATCATTTTGTGATTTGCTTCTGCGTATGAAACCCAAGATATTTGTCAGAAGTAATCAATTGAACAATGTTGCCTAACAAACAACAACGAAACAACATCAGCGAAGAAACAACTATATCGTAACGTTTCGGAGTCTATATCAGACTCCTTCGTCAGAGGCTTAATGAAAATTTTTAGAATTATTTTAATGATAGTTATTTTGTGAAATTCAAGAATTGTCATAATGGTATTCCAGACGCTTGCTACGATATCCCTAGGTTCAGATTATATCGATTTGATGGTACTGTATATAGAGGCCATGATGCGGTGTGTATTTATCTTGCTGAGGAAATATTAAGTTCTTTCAAGGTAGAAGTTCAAGTTCACAATTTACCTGGAATCGATAACCTCTTTCTCCAATTAACGGCTCATAATTTTTCTGCAATGATTGGCTGCATCTACCGACCTCGTGCTGCAGCCTCAGATGTCCCCTTCTGTGACCTCCTAACGTCACTATCGCAGATCAATCGCAATCTGGTAATAGCTGGCGACTTTAATTACCCCGACATAACTTGGACGGATGTTAGAAACATCTTCTTTGGAACTACTAATCACCAACGATCGGGACCTTATCTGCGATATACGGTATTATGCACCGATTGGCTGATCCGACCATTGCGTTCTAACTGCTGGGGTACAGTTTTCTTCCATCCCGATTATGAGATCAACAAAAAAAGTACCTACTACACAATGGTTGAGTATGTCCAGCTGAGTGATCATTTGTCGCGTATTGATTGGGATGAGGTACTGGATTGTGGAGACATTGATTCTATGTGGGGTCCATTTGGGAGTCGGCTTGTGAAGGAGGTCAAATTTTGGTCGCGCACTAAACTCAGCAACTCCATCTAAGCCTTGGATCACTGACCACATCATGGAGCACGTCCACAGAAAAAATATGTGGCAGCGTTACTTGAGACATAGAACGCAGGAAAGTTATAACACTTACCGCCAGTACTCCAACTTTGTCAGCATGAGTCTCAGAAACGCTAATATAAATTACGAAGATCGATTGGTCTCCTCAAAAAATCGAAAGAAATTTTTTAAACATGTGCGTTCTGTGCCCAGTTCAAGAGTGTCCATTCCTCTTTTGCGGAAAGCACCTGATTCTGTCTGCTGCAGCGATAATGAGACGGCAACCACTTTGGCTGAGGGCTTTGCTGGGGCATTCACTTTTGAGCCACCAGGTGACGTACCGGATGTTGGAGTTCCGCGATCTGTATCCTTCCTGAACTCTGTTGAGGTGACTGAGGAGGAAGTGAAGGAATTATTATCCAAGTTCGATTGTTCTAGTACTCCTGGGCCGGACAATCTACCTGCTGGTGTACTGAAATCATGTGCCAATCATATCTGTATTACCCTTAGAAAGATTATCCATTCGTCTTTAAGTTCTGCGCAGATACCGAAGGGATGGCGAATGGCAAGGATTACACATATATTATTTTCAAATCAGGGTACAGATATTCTGCGTCTAACTATCGCTCTATCAGCTTGACATCCATTGTTGCAAAGGTTACCGAAAGAATCATCAGCTCACGCATGGTTCCCTTTTCATTGGCGCTCTTGTTCCTCGGAACAGAGTGCTTATCAATTTGCCCAAATGTCTGTAATTTTGGAATGTTTTGCTGAAAATGGTCTTAAACGATTTGGTTCGACTCACTGATCAAGAATCCGTGGTTGGAATCGATTATGTCCGGCCGTTAACACGATAACTCGCGAACGGAATGAGCTAAACAATTCAAATTTTCAGAGTAGTTTTGGGACATAAATATCTCGGTTAAGTTCGTTATTGGGCAATCTGGCCGGACGGTTTCGGAGTAACGAAAAAAATATATTTTTTACGTTACAAATTTCAAATTAATTTTTTTTTAGATGCAGTTTCATCGTAAGAATCCACTGATATTATTCTCAACTCCAACAAGCTAATACTTCCGGAGATATGATTTTTCAAAATTTCCATAATATACATCGTTATCCAGATTGAAAGATAAACGTCATTAATGTCAAACGAAACTGAAGGAAATTTCTGGAGAGTTTAGGTGATGTATGCATGTAGACAATTTGAAATTTGGATTCGCTAAGTTCAAGGCTGAGTTTTTGGGTTAGTGAATCGAAGGATAAAAGGAAGTCGAGCACAATTTACGAGTAATTCTCTAATTATGGAAGATTTAGAACAGGATTTCCAAATAATGTACAGGTAGTAGGTACTTATTACTTAGTAACACTATTTAAGGTTTCCTACATAAGTATATTGGTTTGAGTTCTCTCTGGACTGATTACATTAGATTTGTTTCATAAATTAAACTGGCTATTTCAATTACTCAATTTTTCAGAATTACTCCTGATAGTTCTGAAACACTTGTAGCCAAAATTGGACCGTCATATAAAGATTAGATGCAAAGAGATTTCAATTTCTTTCATGATGAACCAATACTTTTTGGCGCACTTGTTAAGAGAAATATTGTCTATTTTGAATGAGGTGATTATCGAAAACGCTAAATCAATCACTGTGAGGAATTTTATGTGGCATATTTTCATATTATAAGTATGAAGAAATGAGAGAGTATGAGAACGGCGACAACAATGAAAATACAACTAATGTGAACAAACCGCGTGGTAACCGAAGAAGATGAAGGTACATAGGTACTATTATTTCATTTGAATTATTGCAATCACAGCCTGGCTAATAGCTCTCATACAAATATGAATAATGGTTCGTGTTCATCTCTTTCAGTACCTCCTTATAGGAGGAATTCAGCTTGGATTTTACTATTATTGGAAACATACCCATTGTTGCACCATGAGTTGCAAAGTTTTACCCAAAAAAAAAACTGTGGAATAAAGTTTCCTTAAACTATATGTTCAAGGATATATGGTATATGGACCTCAATGTAACTTCAAACTGAGGAGTTTGATTAAACTTAGAAAGCTACAAAAGACCACAATAACAGTCTGGCAATGACTGACGCAACTGGCAATTTTTTCGAGTGAGTAAAAGTAAATTGTCCTTTTGTTATGAAATGTGTAAAACATATATCTGATTTTGTCATGTACTATGTTTCGGTGCAGCCGAATCACAAAATTGCAGATGCGATTCATGCTGGATAATTCCAAATTCACATATCTTGATAAAAAAAAATGCATTACATCACTAAATGGTTTCTTTATGGAAATATAGAACAATGTTGGCTAATGAATAGTAACGATACAACAACTATAACGATAAAACAACTATAACATTTCGGAGCCTAATTTAATCAGACACCAAGCAAAAATCATCAGAATTATTTTGAAATTTGTTGCACTGAAAAACTTGGAAAAACATATAACACAGATTCAATTTACATAGAAATTTCTAAGTACTGACTCATTGTTCAACAAATTCAACCAAATATGGTCAATACCAATTGAGAAATTTGCAAAATTGTTTTCTCAGTTCAACAAAATTACAAGACGATGTTTTTGGTGCTCTTGTTCCTCGGAACAGAGTGCTTATCAATTTGCCCAAATGTCTGTAATTTTCGAATTTCTTGCTGAAAATGGTCTTGAACGATTTGGTTTGACTCACTGATCAAGAATCCGTGGTCGAAATCGATTCGGTCGGGCCGTCCGTCCGGCCGTCCGGTCGTTAACACGATAACTCTCGAACGGAATGAGCTAGACAGTTGACATATTCAGGGTAGGTTTGAGGGATGAATATCTCGGTTGAGTTCGTTATTGGGCAAAATCGGTTCAATAGTTTCGGAGTAACAAAAAAAAATAATAATTACAACTTTTGAATACAAATTATTTTAAGATGTAGCTTCATCATAAGAATCCTTTGTTATCATTTTCAACTCTAACAAGCTCATACCTTCCGAGATATGAAGTTTCAAAGATTCAATAATACATCGTAAGTTCTATGTATTCACAGAATGTGAACACAGAATCTGTCTGTGTTCACTGTTCATAAATGTCAACTTTTCTAGCTATTAGGAATTGTCACTTCGTAGGTTGAAAATACTTCCTCTTGGAAAATAAGTATCCGATTCTTGAATTTGTGAATATATACAAGACCGAAAATAATATTGACTGATTACATATTGAATAATATATGTATAAATATTGGGGATGATGTTTCAGAAGATTTAGAATTGGATCATTTTAATGATGTAGTTTATGGAGGCAAAAGGAAAGAAGAACATAATGGAATCATCAAAAGAAATTATTGTTCGTTGACCACTGAGTTTAATATTACCTTTTACTTCCTTAAGTAGTGGGACATGTTCCTTATATACAGCATTGTCATAATGTTGCTAGCAAAAAAATACTGAAATATGAATCCACATTTGTGTATCAAACATTTTTTTCTTGAGTTAAGGTTCATAATACAGAAAAGAATGTGTTAGTGGTATGAACTATTAAATTTTAAATTATGAAATGAAAAGAGGATAGTATTTTAATAATATATTTTGAACTATTAAGATAATTTGTTCGTAATCCACTACTTACTCAAATATCTAATCTGCTATGATTGTCTCCAGCCTTGCTCTAGACATTTCGATGATACTTTCCATAGATAATTCGAGTTTTGAAAAGTATGCACCGAGTGTAAGTTGCAACAAACCATTCCACGAGGTTGAATCATTGCAGATTGATCATTCAATCTTGATAAATAAATTTAATGACAATTTTTGAAGCATCAAAGCATTGAAGCATTGTAGATTGCTCCATTTTTTGAAGATAATTTTTGAAGCATTTTCTCTAAACGACACTTTTTTTTTAATTTAATTTATTTCATGATGCAGTTCTATCATAGGAATCCATTGATATAATTCCCAACTCTGAGAAACCAATACTTTCAGGGACATAATTTGTCTGTTTGAACAAGACCGCCAAAAATCAACTGTCCACAGGGATTGGACCAATTATCTAACAAAACTATTCCCGATTTTCAGCACGGTTTTGTTCCTGGTCGTTCAGTGATGACGTGCTTGCTTCAGTCTTTGAATCCATGGACCAAGTCCCTTGAGTCTAATTCCCCGGTAGATTTTGTCCATTTAGATTTCTCTAGAGCGTTTGATCGCGTGCCCATAAAGAGACTCCTCAAGAAACTCGACCATTTCGGCATCCGAGGAGAGTTGCTCCAGTGGATAGAGTAATTCCTGAGTAGCCGTGAGTCTTCGATGAGAGTTGGATCATCTCTATCTAGTCCTAGGCAAGTTATTAGTGGCGTGCCACAGGGTTCCGTCCTTGGGCCACTGCTCTTTCTTGTCAACGTTGCGGATCTCTCACGGGTGGTTTCGTCCGCTTACGCTGATGACTTCAAAATATTTGGTGAGGCAATTTCTTCTACAGTTCAGGACGACCTGGACCGTGTGTTAGAGTGGTGTTGTGGTTGGCTCCTTCCGCTGAATTGCGAGAAGTGCAAGATATTCCATTTGGGTAAGAACAATCACGGCGAAGCAATTTTGTGGATGGTGCCTTACTTCATTCAGTGGACCAGCATAGTGACTTCGGAGTGTTTATTACATCGGATTTATCTTAGTCGGCTCGAATAGATGGTGTCGTGGCGAGGGCTCGTAAGATGACGTATTTGATCAGCAGGGCATTTCCGCGGTGCTCGGTAGTGACGGCGAAGACGCTTTTTACCGCTTATGTTTGACCCTTCATGGAGTTCGCCGATCCTGCTTGGGCACCAACGCTAGCTGGTCTTCGTGACCCACTCGAGCAAGTTCAGCGTTATGCGACGCGTATTCTTATGGTGCTGTTCTTCCAAGTTATGATTACAGGTTGCGGGTTTTTGGTCTCCAACCTTTTTCTCAGCGCCGTGAGCGTGGCGATCTTATTGTGACTTACAGGGCGTTACACCGTTTGTTTGGTTGTGATCTTCAGCATCTTTTCACAATTACCACTAACAACCTCTGAAGCCCTCGGCTCAAATTGTATCATGAAAATTATTGGACATCTCATAGACAACACTTCCTCAGTAATAGGATTCTCGACAGGTGGAACTCTTTACCAAGTCATTTTGTTTGCGCTCCGAGTGTGAATTCCTTCAAGAATCAGCTTGATGCACTAAACTAGTGGTTTTTTGGGGCTGTGATTATCATGTACATTGGATGTTAAGATGTAATATTTGTTTTTGAGAGTTTATAGGCCTTAGCCTCCTCTCCTCTCACCTTGTAATGATTATGATTATACTGACCCTCCCAAGTCTCCCTCAAGGAGATACCTCAGAAGCTCCTAGGAGCTTGTGCGACTAAGGAAAGTCAGTTGTCTTCTTTGTCAACTTTGTAACTCTATCCTTATGCCAGCTTAGACAAAGCAGTGAATGGTGTCCACTACCCTCTGGGTAGATCTTCGGCTTGCTCTATTCACTGAGCTTGAAACACTCGTCATTCAATTCAAATTAGCCAACGTGAACACGCGTGCCAAAGAGTACTGACTTCACGTCAGTGCTTTTTTTATATTTAACGACAAGAAGTCACGGTCGCGTTGCGGTCTCATGATGCTGGTATACGAGCAGCCTAAGACTGGAGGTTACACGGTCAATCTGGTATCAGTCTGGTACGAGTCTCGCATCACATCAATCATGGATTGATATCAGATTGACGAGAAACTGATCGATTGATGGTCCGGATTGATGGAATATTAATGTGTTTTGTCAGTCCATCAATCCCCATCAGTCCCATCGTGATCAAGGTCACGGTCTGAACTGATGTGAGATTGGCCGTGTAACCTCTGTCTTACAGTAACCTAGAGCTTGTTCATTTAATCAGCAATTTTCTGCACGCTTGCGCATTTCCAAGTTGGAGTGTCCGTTCTGTCACCCTAGGGCCAATTTTGAACCTCACGCAGCTGCTATCGGGCATTTTTCCTTCTGCGCATGAGCAGACGTTTTGTTCATGATTTTGGGTGCAGGCAGCAATATAGAAAGCACTATCGGTGTAAACTGCACATGCTTGAGTCTCCTAACTCACACAAGTTTTTAAGAGCTTCTATGAGGTGTCCTTGGGGAAGACCAAGGATGGTCATTATAATCATAATAATGTCATTGGCAAGCTCAAGGATGCAGATTGAAGAAGTAAAAAAGCTAAGAAAGCACTGAAGTGAGGGCAATCTGCTTTGGCATTCTTACAAATTATATTATTATATTATATTACTTACCAAGTTTCAATTCAAGCAGATCTATATTTTTTGAGATATCGAGAAAATAATATTCCAGAGGAGTATAAGTCTGGAACTGTTTATACCCAACAATGAACATAACTGTCCCATTCGGATGCGCAAACTACCTTGAAAATTGAAAGCTATCTCTTTCCATTTGAAAGTTATCTAGGCAACGGTCACCCATCCAGCTACTGAAGTCACTCAATGCTGCTCAGAACTTCAACAATATAAATCCAATCATGCTCAAATTTTTGAACTTGGATGTAAAGTTATGTTTTGAAGTTTTCCGGAACATTTATTGAAATGATTTTTTTGAAATTTTCTAGTATTACGATCCTCACGAAATTTTGTAAAAATTTGCATGTCAGCGTTCTACAACTAATTACCATGTTTGATTTAGATTAGTTCCATATTTTTTGAGTTAAGGAGGAAATAAAAACAAAACTTCAGATATGTATAACTCCCTAAATGTTTGACTGATTATGCCTATTAGCAAATTCAAATGATGCATTCGGATGTTCAACCAACCCTAAAAATTGCAAGCTGCTATGTGTTTCCCTTCTCAAGTTATCGTGAGATGAATAATATTCGTTAATAATTCTTTTAAAATTTTGTAGTGATATGATTGTCACAAAGTTGCACATACGTCTTGAAGTAAGTATTGCATCAAGTTTCAGTTCGATCATATTTGTATTGGTTTTAAACAAAATTATCACTCGGAAACCTTTGGGCCGATTATGTTCCTTAACGAAATTGTTCGTCGTATTGGGTAGACCCAATTAATTGAGAAAAAAATTAAGAAAATTATTACTTGGAAATCGTTGGCCGATTATGCCCATTAGCGAACTTGTCCGTCGTATTGGGATACGCCACCTACCCTGAAAATTTCAAGTCGCTATCTGTTTTCGTTCTCAAGTTATCGCGGCTGGCCGGACAGAATCAAAGCAATTTCGGAAATAGTAAAAACAATTTCGGAAAAAGCGAAACCAATTATAGAAAAGTTAAAACCAATTTCGAAACGAGCACGGGTTATCGTGACATAAATAATAATTTTTCATCAATTGTTGATTTATTTATAGTGATACGATTCTCACAAAATTTAACAAACGTCCTTCGGTTTGTATTCTACAACTACCCACCAAGTTTCAATTCGATCGGATCTGTTTTGGTTGAAAAGAAAATTATTACTCGGAAATCGTTGGGCCGATTATGCCCATTAACGAAATTGTCCGTCGTATTGGGATACGCCACCTACCCTGAAAATTTCAAGTCGTTCCGTTCTCAAGTTATCGTCGCAACGGCCCGACAGAATCAAATTTGAACTCGAATTCTTCATCAGGGTGTCGAACCTAATCGTTTCAGACCATTATCGGCAAAAAAATCGAAAATTACAGACATTCAGGCAAAATGATAACGTGATGTTCCCCAAAACATATGCGCAAAAAATATTATTTTGTGAATTGCTTCTGCGTTAGAAATACAAATATTCATCAGAAGCAATGTATAGAACAATGTTGCCTAATACACAATCAACGATAAAACAACTATTTCGTAACGTTTCAGAAACTAGATCAGACTCCTTCGTCAGAGACGAAATCTTCAGAATTATTTGTTTTATCGTTCATGTTGTTTCGTTATTTTTTGTTATGCAACATTATTCTATGCATTGCTTCTGACAAATATCTTGTGTTTCTGACACAGACAAAATTAACAAAATAATAATTTTTTCAATTTATAGATATTTTTCAGAAGGAACCATTTAATGTTGAGAACTATGTCTTTCAAGAATTCCATTTCTTGTGAATTTTTCTTCATCTGTCCAGTTTATATCCTCTTATTAAATTCATCTAATCAAATGCTCACATCAGGGACTTTAAAGCACTCGTTCATTTGCTGATCAAAATATTTCACTGCTTTATAACACCGTAAACTATTGATGTTTATGGTATTAGATATCCGGTATATCAAAAGACAAAAATTCCAAATGAGCATATTAGCCAATTTAATCTCAAAAAGG
Organism: Halyzia sedecimguttata; assembly: GCA_937662695.2. Taxonomy (NCBI): domain Eukaryota; kingdom Metazoa; phylum Arthropoda; class Insecta; order Coleoptera; family Coccinellidae; genus Halyzia; species Halyzia sedecimguttata. The sequence goes on from OW569415.2 coordinate 16,640,717, forward strand.
GAAATACTTTTAATATTCCCATTAAATGCTCGCTGCAGATGGCTTGCCAGAAATTTCAGATGATTATTAATATATTGAACAGCTTGCAGAAGATTACTTGATTTTTAAAGGTTTCGAAAGATGCACAACGTAAGTTGGTTGGTTGAAAAAAGTTCGTTATATGTATTGGTTGACAGACGATCAAAAATTCGCCCAATTAAACTCGAGTTAATATGTTCATTATTCACGGTTAAACACCCATTTTATTGCAACTCGGGGATATCATGTATGGATTCCAGAGAAGCTATTCCCGGGGGTAGGGGGGTATGTACTGAATCGCAAAACTAAGATGATCGGCCGACTTACAAATAGAAATGGGGAAGCAAAGGGGTAAGTGTTAGCAAACTATTGTAAATTGAAAAAAGTCAAAGTTACATTTAATATTTCCCATAAAAAAATAGCTCTTTTTCACATTTTTTTGAAAATTGGCACATATGTTTCGATGAGTATCGGGCCGAATAATATGTTTGAACATATCGAACAATATGTGAAATATGTGAAATCTAAAGTAAATTTAATCCGCAATGAGTCTAATACGATCGTATACGTGTCCGGTGTTCTGCAGGCCAATGAGATAATGAGCATATGGTTTGACGTATCTATAACCAAAATTTACACACCTTGTCGTTTTTCCCAGTAGGGACGATTTGACTATCTCTGGGACTCCATTGCTTGAGGGTTCCTGTTGATTCACAGATGGCTCCGTTACCACCCAAGAAGTGGAAGGAAGGAAGGGATGGGTTTAGAGTGACCTACCCGTCTTACCCGCAACTCACACGCCGAAGGAGACAGAACCCTTCTAGCCCAGCTTGCGGGCTTTCAACGACTCCCAACGGATGGGAGCGGAAGTCAGTGGTTGCACAATTTCTGATGCCGAATCCATCAGCCTGGGTATTGTCGCGACTGTATTTCAAGCGGAAATTTTCGCCATTGATTACCTGCTGCGGGAAGCTCATACTTGAGAAAGGATGGGTTCGCAGATCAGTTGAGATCCTATCGGATAGCCAAGCCGCCTTGAAGGCCTCGACTTCATACAACTGCAAGTTCCTGCTTGTGCAGGACTGTCGGACCACACTTGCGAAACTGGGAGAGCACTGCAGGCTGCAGCTCATCTGGAAGGTAATGAGGTGACGTGTGGGCCTTCCACGGGGCTCATTGAACCTGAACCGGCCTTTGACATCTCTCTCATGGCAGTAGGGTGAGAGAACAACAGATGATTGGACCAAAATTTCAGTAAATCTAGAGCAGCATACCTGGTCACACTGCACACACTTGCTCGCTCAACAATTATTGGTCCATCAGCTGAAAGAGCAAGTGAATGGCTCAAATTCTTGAGATTAAACCTGAGAATTTATTTTAACAGCTGTGTACACGGGTCATTGTGGATTCAGAAAACACAAGTATGTTGATTGAGGACTCTGAGTGCAGACTATACCTGGAGGACGACGAGTCTATCGAGCACATCATATGTGACTGTCCCGCTGGAGACAGTTCAGCTTTGGGAATCCACAAACTGAGACTGGGGGAACTGGAGAAGTTCTCACTTGCGCTTATGGATGAAGTATAGATTTAGGTGTGCCACAATAACTGGTCGCGGGGGCGAATCTAGGTTCATCAGCCCCACACAATACATATACAATACAATACATATTGAACATATTGACTGGTCTATAGTCTTGGAATTGTTCAAAATTGAATTTAGAATGTACCTATACGAGCATATGATACTATTCCGACTTCAAAACTGTGGAAGGTACTCGAACAGTCGAATATAAATCATACAGGCTCTGAAAGAACTATACAGAGACTCCAAATCAAATGTGAAATTGGGCAAATATGTCACTAAGGAGTTCCAAGTCATAAAGGGATTAAGACAGGGATGCTGCATTTCAACAACACTCTTCAAAATATATATATCCAAAGCCGTGAATAGATGGAAGAGATGGGTGTCGAACTAAAGGATAGATGCATTTACAAGCTTCAATTTGCCGACGATCAGGTTGTTATAGCTAACGATATGGAGGACATGGAGTATATGATGAGAAAACTGGCGGGAGAATACATCCTATGAAAAGGCTGGTTTATGCTGGCTGGTAACTTTAACTTATTCCCTAACTTAAAAATTGGAACATGCATTTCTAACGCTATGGTTGATACTCAGACTGAATAATCCGTTTACTTATTATTAATAATAATAATTAATAAGTTAACGGATTATTTAGTCTGATTATAAAGCATAACACTAAAAATAAATGTCTATTATATTATATATATATATATATATATATATATATATATATATATATATATATATATATATATATATATATATATATATATATATATATATATATATATATATATATATATATATTTTTTTTTTTTTTTTTTTTTTTTTTTTTTTTTTTTCACTCTGAAGGCTACCTGAGACCCATATGATCCAAAATGTTTCCAGGAGTATATAGACAAAAAATGGGTAGATTGAAAATATAACTCCTTAGGCATCTTGAGAGGGGAAGGAATTTTTTTCTTTCAAAAAAGTTGTATATTCGTCAAACTTCTCGAATCCCGAATCATTCTGCCGACTTTCTGATCCCACATATACTCCGCAAGTATCTTCAGCCAACGTCTTCGAACCCAGCGCTGTTGCCAGCTCTTCGGGACTAATTGCGCCAATTTCGATATACGAAAGGGCGCGAAAACGAAGCTGGAATCGTTTACATTGATTTAGTTGTGTTATGAAGTGATTTTAATGTCTGCAAGAAGGAAGCTGATGATGAAAAGTGCAACAGGTACGTAAATAAGAGCCATTAGGAGTTCTATAGGTACAGTATTTCATTTGATGTAAAATTACAATCTTTTCCAATTTTAAACATTTGGCTTAAGTTTTACAATATTTATTTATTTATTTATTTTATTTATTTATTCAGAAACAGGGATACACACGGGAAATATTCCCAATAAAGATCCACTAATAATATTATTATTAATTACAAATTTAAATTTAAATGGTGCTCACAAGACAGCAATGAAAGAAAGAAGAAAAAAAAAAAATATACATATATACCTATATAAAGTTTAAATACCTGAGACTTACTGACATCATCCATGCCAGCTTCATCTGAACTGAAAAATATTTCTGATGGTTCTCTTAAAAGAATACAGGTTAGTAATGAAAATATCTATCCCCCCACAATATTTATTGAACGATGCGCATACTCTGGAGACCGGTGAATTCCTGCGGATATTTGTGTTGAATGCTTGTTCCGAAAGCAATGCTCTACTGCGAGTAGTTCTTGAAGGAACATGGAACGGAATCATTGCAACCAACTCCGGTGAGTCGAAGTAATCCCTCATCACCCTGAATGCAAAAATGAGATCATTTTTAATTCTCCGATGTTCAAGCAGCTCAATATGATAATGAGAACGAACTTGGTTGATGCCGAGAGTTGCATATACGTTGGTCACTTTGAAGTGTAGGAATCGAACGAATTTATTTTGGAGTCTTTCTAGTCTTATTTTGTGAATATTATACATTGGGCTCCAAATAACACTCGCGAAATTAAGTTTGCTATGTATGAAAGCGAAATACAATGACTTTATAGCCGCTTCATCATCGAAATTCTTACACATTCTGGTTAAAAAACCCAGTGATCTACTACACGACGCAATCAGATGATCTAAATGTGGTGTGAAGGAAAGTTTTGTGTCAAAAATCACACCCAAGTCTCTAATCCGAGTTACACGACTTATGTTGGTATTGTATAGACGGTATTGGAACTCAATGATATTATTGTTCCTTGTAAACGAGATACACATACATTTATCTATATTTAATTCCAATTTGTTCCGATGGCAGTATTCCGAAAATGCGTCAAGGTCTTCTTGCATTTTCACGCAGTCCCTTATAGTAGAGATTACTCTAAAAATTTTAAAGTCATCTGCATACATGAGTATACGACAATACTTAAAAATTTCCTTCAAGTCATTCACAAATATTATAAACAGTATAGGTCCGAGATGAGATCCCTGCGGCACTCCCGATGTTACGACAAATGGGGAGGATCTGCACCCGTTTACACTAACAAGTTGAGTCCTACTGTAGAGGTATGAGACAAACCATCTCAGCAGATCTCCTCGGATGCCAGCAGCAGAAAGCTTAGAGATTAAGATGTTGTAATCCACTTTGTCGAATGCTTTACTAAAATCTGTGTAGACCGAGTCTACCTGAAATCGATTGTCCAAAGCTCCCGTTATGACTTCCGTGTAAATAACTAAATTTGTTTCAACTGATCGTTTGGGGAAAAAACCGTGTTGATCTTCCAAAATTGTTGATTTCAAATGTTGTAACAATACATTAAGGATGATCTTCTCAAGCAACTTGGCAAATACCGATAACTTACAAACGCCGCGGTAATTTTCAACTGAATTCCTGTCTCCAGAGTTCTTATAAATTGGAACCAAAAGGGAAGACTTCCAAAAGTCTGGAAAAGTACCAGATAGAATGGAATTATTGTATAAAATTGACAGTGGATAATTTAGACTAGAGCTACAGTTCTTAACAAAATAAGATGGATATCCATCAGCTCCCGCTCCCCCACCGCCATCGAGTGATTTGATCACATTCAGAACAGTCTCAGGAGTAACAACAATCGAATTTAATACACTGTTGGAATTGTCACAATTCTCTTCATTGAAATGATGAAGTTGTCGGTAAGGTTGGAAGACACTACGGAAAAATCTAGCAAATAAATTACTTATACCTTCCCCGTTCACAGCCGATTCATCTCTATAGTACATTTCACCTGGTATGTTATTTTCATTCTTACAATTTCTTACATATTTCCAGAAGTTTTTTGGATAAGACTTTACGTCACCCTGAACATCTCTAACATAATTATTGAAATCTGTTTTGATAAAAGCTTTACATTGCCTTCTCAAGATTTTGAATCTTTCGTAATAACAGTTGAACCCAAATCTTTTGTAGCTTTTGTGCATTTTATTTTTCTGTTTGATTAAAATTATCGTTTGTTTGGAAAAGTAACAAGGAAACCGTTTATTTTTTACGATGACCTTAGGAACAAACAACCTGACACCATTCTCCAAAACACCATAAAAAGTCTCAACGTTTTGATTCACGCAAGGATCATTTAGGATCCCAGACCAATCAACATTCAAGAGGTATTCACTCAATCCAGTATAATTTCCCTTTTTAAAGTTATAAAAAGCTGAACTGGAGGCACGCAGTACACTAATCCGCGAATATTCCACATAAAACTCAACAGGAGGATGATATGAATCAGGGTTAACCAAACAATGATCGGACTCCGCCAAATTAGTGAGTCGAATCCCCCTACTGAAAACCAAATCTAGTATTCTGTTATCACAATTTTTAACATTGTTATATTGAGAGAATTCTGCAAATGATAACTGATCAATCAAAGAGGCATTAACATTGTCAAGATTCACAGGGATAAAGAAGTTTCCACATTCACCAAGTGTCCACTCAATAAGAGGAAAGTTGAAATCACCATAAATTATGATGTGATCGCCCGACAACACCTCCATATTTTCTTGAAGTTTCCTAGTGAAACACTCCACCGCACAGCTATTCCTCGGAGGCAAATAAACACAACACACATGTAGCCTGTGGCCATAGTTATCGCCATTGAGAGTGACCCATATATCCTCAGCATCACTCTGAAATTGTTTTTGAATTTTTGCACTGATGGAATTTCGCACAGCGATTAAGACACCACCCCCGGATCTTTTATTACTTGAACATAAAGTGTTCTCTCTATCCCTACGAAAAACATTGTATCCAGAGAGATCGAACACCTCAGAACTCCCAATCTCAGCAAGAAGATTCGTCTCTGTGACAAGGTACAAGTCAGCATCAATATTCTGACTATTGAGTTTGATTTCTGCAGTCTTCGTTCGCAAACCATTAACATTTTGTCCAAAAATAAGCAACTTATCCATGAGAAAAAAACACCAATTGAAATCCAAGACAATTCAATGAACGAAATCACATCCTACCGACGGAATTCGAGTCCCTTATGACAAGAATCCCGGATGAGTCTGTCTTCCTGCAGAAAATTGAGCCGTTCTTCACCCATACGTATTTATATCCCTTGGTCTTGGCGGCAACTCTCACCTCCTTGTAAAGAATTTTATTAGCTAATGTTAGATGTTCATTTATATAAAATTCATTAGAGACACCCTCCAATGACAACTTGGGAGATTTATCTTCTTTACGCTTGTTCTTTACTGCCACCAGAAATCTGTCTCTTTCACACCGGGATGTGAATCTAACAACAATATTTTTAATCGACTCTTTACTTGCCTGGTTTAACTGCACTCTGTGGGTATAGTCAACATTTGGAGAAACGATGGTATGGCCAACGTATTTGCCGATTTTCTCCACCACTTTAAAAAGATTTTCATCATTCTTCTCAGGGACACCCTGAATTTCGACATTGTTGGAGCGTGACACCTGCTCCAACTCGTTGAATTTGTTTTGTAAGTTATTTAATCCAGCCCTCAAAATATCAGTTTCAGAGTATAAGTGATCTGTTTTCTTCATATAATCGTTGAGCTTATTCATCTCGATCTCGAAATCCGAAATCTTATCGCTGCAAAATTGTACTGACTGAAGAAGAACTGTTTGTTGTTCGCGTATCTGCTTCAGTTCCGCATGGATTTCCTCTAGCATGCCCGAAGATGACTCAGCTCGGGATTCACTCTCCTGTCGCAACGTCGGTATCAAAGTCTTATCAATCGATGAACGCGATCGACCTCTACAATCTGTACACATCCACGAAATTCCGTCAACACTCAGGGATTCCATATAATATAATACCATATTGTTGACATAAATATATGTTTCCGGCTTATCCCATGTTCAAGACTGAACAATGTCAAGAACATAGTATTATATATTGTGAAACCCAAGCCAAGTTTTTTCTTTACCTCAATAACTTGTCAAAATGTTTCTCCAAGTGATCAGCGAGAATTCATTATCTACAATAATTTTTACTAACACATATTTTTTTTTCAGAATGTCAGAGCATATACAGGGTCTTCCTTAAAGACATGCTAATATTTAAGGTGGCGATTCTTCAACTCATTTTAAGAAAAAACTTCTTATGAACGTATGTCCTAAAAGTCTTAACCTTTGAGATACAGGATGATGAAATTTTGTGCTGCGATATGAAGTAATTTTAATTTAATTATTTTAATCAAGAACAGAGCATATGACAAGAAAACTTATTTTTTGGATTCTCATTCATTTTGGAACAAATCTGATCTCTCAATTTGCTTTCAGTCGATGCACAAATATTTCACACCGCCTCAGATTTTTGAGGAATTGATCTTTATTTGTATTTTTTTAGGTGGAAACCGTGTATCGGTCAAAGAAAACCCATGGGATCAAATTTGCTCAAAAATGAATGAGGATCTTAAAAGTAATTGTTATTCGAATAGAAAGCAGTGGCCTAGTATTTAGTAGAGAAAATGAAAATTTTTGTACATCACAGAATCCACCTTGATGCACATAAACATGTACCAAATTTTATGAAGATGTCTGCAATATTATCTCAGTTATTATTTAAAAACTGATTTTTTTTCAACATTTTATCACCACGTATCTCAAAAGTTAAAACTTTCAGGACATACGTTCATAGGAAATTTTTTCTTAAAATAAGTCAAAAAATCACCACCTTAAATATTAGCATGTCTTTAAGGAACACCCTGTAACTGCGAAGGTACTATTGCTGCTTGATGAGGGGAAAGAGTCTTGTCCAGAATGAAGTTACGGAATATTAGTTAGAATTGGAACAAGTAGAAGAGAAGAAAAGAGGAAAAAAGTGTATATTTGAAGTGACGAGAAAAGTATCAATAAGGGAGACAAATGAGAGTAGATGCAATAAAAATTAAATGGATCCGAATGAATGCTACATATGAAGGCTCTACGAAACCGAAGAATATAAGGGACGATGAAAGAGATGATATGTCTTCAACAAAATGTCTATTATTCCAGATTAATTTCTTTTGTTGACATTTTAGAAGCAATATTATTTTATCCAAAAAACGGCGTATGTTGATTGATTCTTTCAACGCTGAACAAGATTGGCCTTTTATTCAGTCAACATTATCCACCTATACATTTCTGTACACCGTTTGCGTAAAATAGTTGAAAATTTCCCCAAATTTAGAAGTGGATTAAATGGTTCTTTTTTGGATTCTGAAAAATATCCATAAAATAAACAATGTTTTTTTTTTAATTTACTTCGGCGTTAGAAAGATTAGATATTTGCCAGAAGCCATATATAGAACAATATTGCCTAATGAACAGTAGCATAACTAACAACATATGAAACAACTTTTCTGTAACGTTTCGGAGACTAAAGCAGATTCCTTTCCCAGACACCAAGCGAAGATCTTAAGAATTATATTTGATTACACTAATACTGAAATTTGTCAAGCCGACAGCCGATAGTCTTTGGAAAAATATTGTAACACAGTTCCACTTTACATAGAAACTTCCAAGTTCGAATTCTTTATTCAACCTATTCAACCAAATATGGTCTATTCATCTTGAGCAATTTGTAAAATTGTTTTCTTTGATCAACAAAATACAGAGCGACTCCTTTAAGTTATCTTTTAATGTCATCAGACTCTGTAATTGCAATCGAATTACAAATATCTACATATGTTTCTAACTAACGCAGAAACAATTTCAAAATAAAGAAATTTTTTATTTCATAGATATTTTTCAGAGTTTAAGAGAGAAAACCCAGAAAGTAACCATTCAGTGATGAATTCACCTCCCTTCTTGAAATGATAGTATGGGCTTTTTGCAATCGTCCTCCTCTGAAATTACAGTCGCACTTGCATGTGCAGATGCAGAGAAAATGGAATAAAAATTACAAAATTCCTAAGAATTAAATTGCCTTTAGAAAGTGATGGTTGCCAAAAAATTGAGAACAAATGTGGACATGCTTTCATCAGAGAATGATTAAGTTTTCTTAGACAAAATAAGATGATACTACAGCGAGATATAATAAGCTTTGAAGAAGATTTTTTTCAAATTTGTCAAAAAATGATTCGGATCAAATCTTTTATTGAATTGATATTTAACTATAAATGTGGGACAGCTCTGTGGACAGGGACTTTGGCGCTTTCATCAATCTACTAGCGAGTTATTATTCAAACTTTGACAAATCATATCTCCAAATATTGGTTTCTCAGAGTTGGATATCAATGCATTCTTAAGATAGAATTGCATGTTACAAAAAGTGGGAAAGCCCTGTGGCAGGAGCTTTTGCGCACTTGTTCAAACTTCGACAAATCATATCTCCGAAAGTAGGTATTGGTTTCTTAGAGCTGGGAATTATTTCAATGGATTCTTATGATACAACTGCATCATGAAAGAAATTAAATTAAAAAAAGTGTCATTTGATAAAAAAAGAGTGCCAAAAATTATTCCGAAACCACGAACTTATCCGAGATATTCATTCCTCAAATCCACTCTGAAAATTATATTATATCAATTGAAACCTAGCCAATAGTCCGGTTTTATTTTTACTGGAGATATTCTGAACCCCATTCGATTAATTTACCTAAGTATATATTTCAATCATCATAATATGGATTATCCACGGGCATTAAAAAATAATATCATATTATAACACTGAGAATTCTACGATCGAGTAATTATAGCATTCTGTGAAAACATAGAAGTAAGATTTATTATTGAAATTTTGAAAAATCATATATCCAAAAGTAGTAGTTAAAGTTTTAAATAATATCAGTGGATTCTTGTGGGAAAACTGCATATAAAAAAAACAATTTTAAATTTGTGATATAAAAAAAATATTTTCATTTTTTTTAACCGAGATATCTCCCAAATCTAATCTGAAATTTTCAATAGTCTAGCTCTTGAAGTCTAGCGATTTTGATCACGGATTCTTGATCAGTGAATCGAACCAAAACGTCTGAGACCATTTTCAGCCAATAATTCGAAAATTACAGACATTTGGGCAAACTGATAACAAAAGCACCAAAAACATAGTAACACAGTGTCAGTTAAGATAGAAATTTCCATGTTCTAACTATTTCTCCAGCAAATTCAACTACCAAATATGGACAATTCCAATTGAGTAATTTGGATAATTGTTTTGTCTGTTCAACAAAATACAAGTCGACTCCTTATGTTTCCTTTTCATGTGAGTGGTATTCCGTCATCAGAATCTTTGTTTTAGTCTAATCCATTATGTCGATCTCTATAGATTGTACATACATATTCTGCTATTTGTGGTGCTTTTGTTGTTCGGAACAGAGCGCTTATCAATTGGCCCAAATGTCGATAATTTTCGAATTGGCCGAACATGGTCTCACGATATGAGATGTGTAAAAAACATTTTGTATTTAATTATTTTATGATGCAGTTTTATCACAAGAATCCATTGTTATAATTCCCAACTCTTACGATGGGTTTCACAAAGCTTTGACAGCTGTTAATTGCCAAATCAGGTAGACAGCCTTGCAGTCCCTGACCCTCTTATGACAAAAGCGTGAACATCACTGAACATCGCTTATGGTTTCCGCATCACAGAGGGTCAGAGTTCCTAAGGATTTCCCTAGATGCAGCTGATGAGATTTTCTTCCTACCTGTTCACAACAACTGGGATTATGTTTCCTAGAACTTCTTCAGCTGTCATTCAGTGTGGCTATGTTATGCTGACGATTGTTAATAACCATGAAACTGATTTGTTTTTTGCCCCTGAATGACGCTTTCCTCATTAGGGGAATACTGAGCGATGAGGGGACCAGCCCGTATCCACGAAATATTTGTTGATAATTAAAATCAATGAATATTTATCCGTGTGTCCTTCAGCTATTACTGTAATTTGCAGTGTAACAAATTTCATAATAAGTGTCAACAAACAATAATTGGTAAAGTTTTCGCTTTGTGTCTGATGAAGGAGTCTGATTTAGTCTCCGAAATATTACAGAATGGTTTCGTTACTGTTTATTATGTTCATTTTTTCCAAAATGATCCATGAAGAAATGATATTTGTCCTCAACACTCCTTCAGAATTATTATTGAGAATTCGAAATAAACAGGTCCCATAACGACGACTCCATATACCAGGCTTGTATAAGCGTTCATAAGTGTGGTTTTTAGGTTCGTATATCAAAAGGAAGAAGTATCTGAATTTGAAGTTTTATTTGAACAATCCACAATTAACAATTCTCATGACGTTGACTACCTATACCGGGCTCGTATAAGTTTTCGTATGTATTGGTTTTGGGTTTGTATATCGATAGGATGAAATATATTATTTTCAAACTCTCGCTCTACAGCGTTGCCGGATGTAAGGTCTCAAGACGTTGATCAACTATACGAATTATATACAGCGAGCTAATGTGAGCAGAAGCGCCCTCGCACTGGCCAAACTCTGAAGCTTTTCTGTATATAATATGATGTATCACCGCTTTTTCAGACCCATCTGAAAATTTACCCCTGGCATCCCCTAACGTCCCTGAGTACAATTCTATAGGTAAACGTTACCAGACCCGGAGTCGGGTCTGAAAACGTCACTTTTGGACTGTATAATCGGTAAAGTATGTCGATTTGGGTCTGTATGTGCGGTCGAACAAATATATATATATATATATATATATATATATATATATATATATATATAAAAAAATAGGATAACGCGGATAATTTTATTAAAATAGAAAAGTATAACGGGTAATTCCGCAAAAGGAGCAGAGATAATCATTCTGCTGGTACCTGCCGACACGTGTTTCTGCTAGTTGGCTTCTTCAGGACAGGGCAACCAAGAAACCAAGAAAAAGGTGGAAAGATAACTGAAAACAGGCGACTCCACAACAGGAGCGAGCAACCAATTTGTGACTTCAGCTCTAGGACCTCCAATTCGGAGGTAAACTATGGCATCGGCACGCAGGATGCATAAGCTACCTGTGCGATGCGACCTAAACCCGAGGATATGTATAAAAAAATAGGATAACGCGGATAATTTTATTAAAATAGAAAAGTATAACGGGTAATTCCGCAAAAGGAGCAGAGATAATCATTCTGCTGGTACCTGCCGACACGTGTTTCTGCTAGTTGGCTTCTTCAGGACAGGGCAACCAAGAAACCAAGAAAAAGGTGGAAAGATAACTGAAAACAGGCGACTCCACAACAGGAGCGAGCAACCAATTTGTGACTTCAGCTCTAGGACCTCCAATTCGGAGGTAAACTATGGCATCGGCACGCAGGATGCATAAGCTACCTGTGCGATGCGACCTAAACCCGAGGATATGTATAAAAAAATAGGATAACGCGGATAATTTTATTAAAATAGAAAAGTATAACGGGTAATTCCGCAAAAGGAGCAGAGATAATCATTCTGCTGGTACCTGCCGACACGTGTTTCTGCTAGTTGGCTTCTTCAGGACAGGGCAACCAAGAAACCAAGAAAAAGGTGGAAAGATAACTGAAAACAGGCGACTCCACAACAGGAGCGAGCAACCAATTTGTGACTTCAGCTCTAGGACCTCCAATTCGGAGGTAAACTATGGCATCGGCACGCAGGATGCATAAGCTACCTGTGCGATGCGACCTAAACCCGAGGATATGTATAAAAAAATAGGATAACGCGGATAATTTTATTAAAATAGAAAAGTATAACGGGTAATTCCGCAAAAGGAGCAGAGATAATCATTCTGCTGGTACCTGCCGACACGTGTTTCTGCTAGTTGGCTTCTTCAGGACAGGGCAACCAAGAAACCAAGAAAAAGGTGGAAAGATAACTGAAAACAGGCGACTCCACAACAGGAGCGAGCAACCAATTTGTGACTTCAGCTCTAGGACCTCCAATTCGGAGGTAAACTATGGCATCGGCACGCAGGATGCATAAGCTACCTGTGCGATGCGACCTAAACCCGAGGATATGTATAAAAAAAATAGGATAACGCGGATAATTTTATTAAAATAGAAAAGTATAACGGGTAATTCCGCAAAAGGAGCAGAGATAATCATTCTGCTGGTACCTGCCGACACGTGTTTCTGCTAGTTGGCTTCTTCAGGACAGGGCAACCAAGAAACCAAGAAAAAGGTGGAAAGATAACTGAAAACAGGCGACTCCACAACAGGAGCGAACTAGCAGAAACACGTGTCGGCAGGTACCAGCAGAATGATTATCTCTGCTCCTTTTGCGGAATTACCCGTTATACTTTTCTATTTTAATAAAATTATCCGCGTTATCCTATTTTTTTATACATATCCTCGGGTTTAGGTCGCATCGCACAGGTAGCTTATGCATCCTGCGTGCCGATGCCATAGTTTACCTCCGAATTGGAGGTCCTAGAGCTGAAGTCACAAATTGGTTGCTCGCTCCTGTTGTGGAGTCGCCTGTTTTCAGTTATCTTTCCACCTTTTTCTTGGTTTCTTGGTTGCCCTGTCCTGAAGAAGCCAACTAGCAGAAACACGTGTCGGCAGGTACCAGCAGAATGATTATCTCTGCTCCTTTTGCGGAATTACCCGTTATACTTTTCTATTTTAATAAAATTATCCGCGTTATCCTATTTTTTTATACATATCCTCGGGTTTAGGTCGCATCGCACAGGTAGCTTATGCATCCTGCGTGCCGATGCCATAGTTTACCTCCGAATTGGAGGTCCTAGAGCTGAAGTCACAAATTGGTTGCTCGCTCCTGTTGTGGAGTCGCCTGTTTTCAGTTATCTTTCCACCTTTTTCTTGGTTTCTTGGTTGCCCTGTCCTGAAGAAGCCAACTAGCAGAAACACGTGTCGGCAGGTACCAGCAGAATGATTATCTCTGCTCCTTTTGCGGAATTACCCGTTATACTTTTCTATTTTATATATATATATATATATATATATATATATATATATATATATATATATATATATATATATATATATATATATATATATATATATATATATATATATATATATATATATATATATATATATATATATATATATATATATATATATATATATATATATATATATATATATATATATATATAGATTTGTTCGACCGCACATACAGACCCAAATCGACATACTTTACCGATTATACAGTCCAAAAGTGACGTTTTCAGACCCGACTCCGGGTCTGGTAACGTTTACCTATAGAATTGTACTCAGGGACGTTAGGGGATGCCAGGGGTAAATTTTCAGATGGGTCTGAAAAAGCGGTGATACATCATATTATATACAGAAAAGCTTCAGAGTTTGGCCAGTGCGAGGGCGCTTCTGCTCACATTAGCTCGCTGTATATAATTCGTATAGTTGATCAACGTCTTGAGTCCTTACATCCGGCAACGCTGTAGATCGAGAGTTTGAAAATAATAGATTTCGTCCTCTCGATATACAAACCCAAAACCAACACATACGAAAACTTATACGAGCCCGGTATAGGTAGTCATCGTCATGAGAATTGTTAATTGTGGATTGTTCAAATAAAACTTCAAAATCAGATACTTCTTCCTTTTGATATACAAACCTAAAAACCACACACATGAACGCTTATACAAGCCTGGTATATGGAATCGTCGTCATAGGAGCTGTTTATTTCGAATTCTCAATCATAATTCTGAAGGAGTGTTGAGGACAAATATAATTTCTTCATGGATCATTTTGCAAAAAATTAACATAATAAACAGTAACGAAACCATTCTGTAATATTTCAGAGACTAAATCGGACTCCTTCATCAGATACAAAGCGAAAACTTGACCAATTATTTTTTGATGACACTTATTCTGAAATTTGTTACACTGCAAATTACAGTATTAGCTGAAAGACACATGGAGAAATATTCATTGATTTTAACTATCAACAAATATTTCGTGGATACGGGCTGGTCCCCTCATCGCTCAGTGTTCCCCTAATGAGGAAAGCGTCATACAGGGGCAAATACGAACCAGTTTCATGGCTATTACCGATCGTCAGCATGACATTGCCACACTGAATGACAGCTGAAGGAGTTCTAGGAAACATAATCCCAGTTGTTGCGAACAGGTAGGAAGAAAATCTCATCAGCTGCATCTAGGGAAATCCTTAGGAACTCTGACCCTCTGTGAT
Organism: Halyzia sedecimguttata; assembly: GCA_937662695.2. Lineage (NCBI taxonomy): Eukaryota > Metazoa > Arthropoda > Insecta > Coleoptera > Coccinellidae > Halyzia > Halyzia sedecimguttata. The sequence goes on from OW569415.2 coordinate 16,655,890, forward strand.
GCGGAAACCATAAGCGATGTTCATTGTTCAGTGATGTTCATGCTTTTGCCATAAGAGGGTCAAGGACTGCAAGGCTGTCTACCTGATTTGGCAATTAAGAGCTGTCAAAGCTTTGTGCAACCCATCGTAAGAGTTGGGAATGATATCAATGGATTCTTGTGATAAGACTGCATCATAAAATAATTAAATACAAAATGTTTTTGACACATCTCTTAATTAGAGCATTCTATGAAATTGTAAGACCATTTTTCTGCCAATTCGAAAAATACCGACATTTGGGCCAATTGATAAGCACTTTGTTTCGAACAACAAAAGCAACACAAATAGCAGAATATGTATGTACAATCTATAGAGATCGACATAATGGATTATATTAAAACAACGATTCTGATGACGGAATACCACTCACATGAAAAGGAAACATACGGAGTCTTTTGTATTTTGTTGAACATACAAAACAATTTCCCAAAATACACAATTGGAATTGGCCATATTTGGTAGTTGAATTTGTTGGAGAAATAGTTAGAACTTCGAAATTTCTATCTGAAGTGACACTGTGATACTATGTTTTTGACGCTTTTGTTATCAATTCGCCCAAATGTCTGTAATTTTCGAATTATTGAATTATTGGCTGAAAATGGTCTCCGACGTTTTGGTTCGCGACTCACTGATCAAGAATCCGTGATCAAAATCGCCGTACGGCCATCCGCTAACAAGATAACTCTCAAACAGAATGAGCAAGATAGTTCCAATCTTCACAGTAGGTGAATATAAAAAGATTTTTCTTATATCACAATATTTAAAATTGTTTTTTTTTTATATGCAGTTTTTTCATAATAATCCACTGATATTATTTAAAACTCTAACAACTACTTTTGGAGATATGATTTTTCAAAATTTCAATAATAAATCTTACTTATGTTTTCACAGAATGCTATAATTACTCGATCGTAGAATTCTAAGGATTATAATATGATATTATTTTTTTTGAGTGATATTTTAATGCCCGTGGATAATCCATATGATGATGGAAATATATACTTTGGTAAGTTAATCGAATTGGGTTCAGAATATCTCCAGTAAAAATAAAACCGGACTATTGGCCAGGTTTCAATTGATATAATATAATTTTCAGAGTGGATTTAAGGAATGAACATCTCGGATAAGTTCATGGTTTCGGACTAATTTTTGGCACTCTTTTTGGCGCTCTAGTTCCTCGGAACTGAGTGCTTATCAATTTGCCCAAATGTCTGTAATTTTGGAATATTTCGATGAAAATGGTCTTAAACGATTTGGTTCGACTCACTGATCAAGAATCCGTGGTCGAAATTCATTCTGTCCGGCCGGCCGGTCCGTCCGTAAGCACGATAACTCTCGAACGGAATGAGCTAGAGAGTTGAAATTTTCAGAGTAGGTTTGGGGGATGAATATCTCGGCTAAGTTCGTTATTGGGCAAAATCGGACAGATGGTTTCGGAGTAACAAAAAAAAATTTTTTTTTCACGAAACAAATTCCAAATAAAATTTTGTATAATAAGCAGTTTTACCATAAGAATCCATTCATATCATTTTCAACTCTAACAAGCTAATACTTTCGGAGATATGATTTTTTTAAATTTCAATGTAAATCGTATTTCACAGATTGATATAATTATTATTCTATGTATGAATTCTCATAATGTCAACTTGACAGAAGGGAATATTGTAACTTCAAAAATATTGGGGTTGAAATACTCGTATTTTAGCGATGCAACGGGGACCTCACCCGAAAATGTTTGAAAATATTACATAAATATTGAAAGCATAATTCTGTAGTTTGGTGAACGTAGATCAGGAAATTTTTGATCGATTACAAGGTAATTTTTTATTATTACTTATCTTCTTTCATATTTGTTTTATGGAATACCTACTATTTGTTGGTACTTTAAACCTGTTTTGGGCAATTGTCATGCGAAGCTTGTTTTTTTGGCGCTCTAGTTCCTCGGAACAGTGTGCTTATCAATTTGCCCAAGTGTCTGTAATTTTGAAATTTTTGGCTGAAAATGGTCTCAAACGATTTGGTTCGACTCACTGATCAAGAATCCGAGTGCGAAATCGATTCTGTCCGGCCGGCCGACCGGCCGTAGGCACGATAACGCTCGAACGAAAGGGGTTAGCGGACCTTTATACGCATGTGAAGTTTTGTATTGACCAGATTACCGCAAAGTGTAAAAAAAAAAATTGAAAATTTAAAAAAAGTTTTTCCACAATAACTCTCGAACGGAATGAGCTAGGTAGTTGAAATTTTCAGAGTAGGTTAGGGAGATGGATATCTCGGTTAAGTTCGTTATTGCGCAAAATTGGCCAGATTCAATTCGATTTCTTCCATGGTGCAGTTCTCATTCTCATGATTGCTTATTTAATCTTGATTAATAAACTATTATTTGAATTGAATTTCCTTTATTTAAAGATAATTTTTGAAGCATTTTTTTAAACGACACTTTTTTTAAAATTTGATTTCTTTCATGATGCAGTTTTTTAATATGCTGTTTCATCATAAGAATCCATTGTTATCATTTTCAACTTTAACAAGCTAATACTTTTGGAGATATGATGTTTCGAAGTTTCCATAGTACAATGTAAGTTCTATGTATTCACAGAATGTGAGCACAGACTCTGTCTGTGATCACTATTCATAAATGTCATCTTTTCTAGCTATTCAAGATTGTCAATTCATATTTGTTATTTTCTCTTGGAAAGCAAGTATTCGACTCTTGAATTTGTGAATATATACAGGACTGTTTTATGTAGATTATGGAGGCAATAGGGAAGAAGAACATAATGGAATCATCAAAATAAATTACTGTTCGTTGGCCACTGAGCTTAATATTACATTTTACTTCCTTAAGTAGTTAGGCATGTTCCTAGATACAGTATTTCCATAATGTTGCTAGCAGAAAAAACTGAAATATGGATCTACATTTGTGTATCAATCATATTTTCTTGAGTTAAGATTCATAATACAGAAACAAATGTGTTTGTGGTATGAACTATTAAATTATGAAATGAGGATAGTATTTTATCAATATATTTTGAACTATTGAAATAATTTGTTCGTAATCCACTACCTACTCAAATATCAGGAATAAATGGACAATCTGCTATGATTGTCTCCAGCCTCTCTAGACATTTCGATGATACTTTCCTTAGGTATTTCGAGTTATGAGAACTATGCACCGAGTCTAAGTTGCAACAACCCATTCCATAAGGTTCAATCATTGCAGATTGCTCATTTAATCTTGATAAATGAATTTGATGACAATTTTTGAAGCATTGAGGCATTGAAGCTTTGTAGATTACTCTTTTTTATGAGATAATTTTTGAAGCTATTTTTTCAAACTACACTTATTTTAAATTTAATTTCTTGCATGATGCATTTCTATCATAGGAATCCATGGATATAATTCCCAACTCTGAGAAATCAATACTTCCGCAGATATAATTTGTCTGTTTGAACAAGAGCGCCAAAAAGCTCCTGTCCACAGGGCTTGAACCAATTTTTTTATTAAATGACACATTTGAAATTCATTTCTTTCATGATGCAGTTGTATCATAAGAATCTATTGAAATAATTCCCAGCTCTAAGAAACCAATACCCACTTTCGGAGATATGATTTGTCAAAGTTTGAACAAGTGCGCAAAATCTCCCTTTTCACAGGGCTTTTCTACTTTTTTTATCATGCAGTTCTGTCTTAAGAATGCATTGATATCCAACTCTGAGAATCCAATATTTGGAGATATGATTTGTCAAAGTTTTAATAATAACTCGCTAGTAGTTTGACGAAAGCGCCAAAGTCCCTGTCCACAGAGTTGTCCCACATTTATAATTAAATATCAATTCAATAAAAGATTTGATCCGAATCATTTTTTGACAAATTTGAAAAAAATCTTCTTCAAAGTTTATTATATCTCGCTGTAGTCTCATCTTATTTAGTCTAAGAAAACGTAATCATTCTGTGACGAAAGCATGCCCACATTTGTTCTCAATTTTTTGGCAACCATCACTTTCTAAAGTCAATTTAATTCTTAGGAATTTTGTAATTTTTATTCCATTTTCTCTGCATCTGCACATGCAAGTGCGACTGTAATTTCAGAGGACGATTGCAAAAAGCCCATACCATCATTTCAAGAAATAATTAAAGGATACTTTGGGAGGTGAATTCATCACTGAATGGTTCCTTTCTGGGTTTTCTCTCTTAAACTCTGGAAAATATCTATGAAATAAAAAATTTCATTATTTTGAAATTGCTTCTGCGTTAGAAACATATGTAGATATTTGTAATTCGATTGCAATTACAGAGTCTGATGACATAAAAAGATAACTTAAAGGAGCCGCTCTGTATTTTGTTGATCAAAGAAAACAATTTTACAAATTGCTCAAGATGAATAGACCATATTTGGTTGAATAGGTTGAATAAAGAATTCGAACTTGGAAATTTCTATGTAAAGTGGAACTGTGTTACAATATTTTTCCAAAGACTATCGGCTGTCGGCTTAACAAATTTCAGTATTAGTGTCATCAAATATCATTCTTAAGATCTTCGCTTGGTGTCTGATGAAGGAATCTGCTTTAGTATCCGAAACGTTACAGAAAAGTTGTTTCATATGTTATTAGTTATGCTACTGTTCATTAGGCAATATTGTTCTATATATGGCTTCTGGCAAATATCTAGTCTTTCTTACGCCGAAGTAAATTAAAAAAAAAACATTTTTTATTTTATGGATATTTTTCAGAATCCAAAAAACATTTACCGCCGTATTCACAAAGCATTCAATCTCCGTTAAGTCCTAACTGAGGCCCTCAGTTAAGGATAAATTGGGGATAATAAGCAACAATAAGGGATAAGGGTAGTGAAACAGGCCTGTTTCACCACCGTTAAATACGTAAACTGAGGTTGCGATTCTTATTTATCCTTAACTGAGGACCTCAGTTAGGGCTTAACGGAGATTCAAACACTTAACAATGCTTTGTGAATACGGCGGTTGGTCCACTTCTAAATTTGGGGAAATATTCAACTATTTTACGCAAACGGTGTACAGAAATGTATAGGTAGATAATGTTGACTGAATAAAAGGCAAATCTTGTTCAGCGTTGAAAGAATAAATCAACATACGCCGTTTTTTGGATAAAATAATATTGCTTCTAAAATGTTAACAAAAGAAATTAATCTGGAATAATAGACTTTCTGTTGAAGACATATCATCTTTTTCATCGTCCCTTATATTCTTCGGTTTCGTAGAGCCTTCATATGTAGCATTCATTCGGATCCATTTAATTTTTAATGCATCTACTCTCATTTCTCTCCCATATTGATACTTTTCTCGTCACTTCAAATTTACTCTTTTCCTCTTTTCTTCTCTTCTACTTGTTCCAATCCTAACTAATATTGCGTAACTTCATTCTGGGCAAGACTCTTTCCCCTCATCAAGCAGCAATAGTACCTTCGCAGTTACAGGGTGTTCCTTAAAGACATGCTAATATTTAAGGTGGTGATTTTTTGACTTATTTTAAGAAAAAACTTCCCATGAACGTATGTCCTGAAAGTCTTAACTTTTGAGATACGTGGAGATAAAATGTTGAAAAAAAATCAGTTTTTAAATAATAACTGAGATAATATTGCAGACATCTTCATAAGATTTGGTACATGTATTCTATGCATCAAGGTGCATTTTGTGATGTACAAAAATTTTCATTTTCTCTACCAGTGACGTCCATACGAGTTTTGCATTGAATATTTTTGGAGAAAAAAATACTACGCCACTGCTTTCTTATCAAATAAAAATTACTTTTAAGATCCTCATTCATTTTTGAGCAAATTTGATCCCATGGGTTTTCTTTGACCGACACACGGTTTCCACCTAAAAAAAATAAAAATCGTTTTACTTCAGGATCAATTCCTCAAAAATCTGAGGCGGTGTGAAATATGTGTGCATCGATGAAAGCAAATAGAGAGATCAGAAATGAATGAGAATCCAAAAAATAAGTTTTCTTATCATATGCTCTGTTCTTGATTAAAATAATTAAATTAAAATTACTTCATATCGCAGCACACAATTTTATCACCCTGTATCTCAAAAGTTAAGACTTTTAGGACATACGTTCATAGGAAGTTTTTTCTTAAAATGAGTTGAAGAATTGCCCCCTTAAATATTAGCATGTCGTTAAGGAAGACCCTGTATATGCTCTGACATTCTGAAAAAAAATATGTGTTAGTAAAAATTATTGTAGATAATGAATTCTCGCTAATCACTTGGTGAAACATTTTGACAAGTTATTAAGGTAAAGAAAAAACTTGGCTTAAGTTGTTCAGTCTTGAACATGGGATAAGCCGGAAACATATATTTAACAACAATATGTCAACAATATGGTATTATATTGTAAAACTTAAGCCAAATGGTTTCAATTGGAAAAGATTGTAATTTTACATCAAATGAAATACTGTACCGATAGAACTCCTAATGGCTCTTATTTACGTACCTGTTGCACTTTTCATCATCAGCTTCCTTCTTGCAGACATTAAAATCATTTCATAACACAACTAAAACAATGTAAACGATTCCAGCTTCGTTTTCGTGCCCTTTCGTATATCGAAATTGGCGCAATTAGTCCCGAAGAGCTGGCAACAGCGCTGGGTTCGAAGACGTTGGCTGAAGATACTTGCGGAGTATATGTGGGATCAGAAAGTCGGCGGAATGATTCGGGATTCGAGAAGTTTGACGAATATACAACTTTTTCGACAGAAAAAAATTCCTTCCCCTCTCAAGATGCCTAAGGAGTTATATTTTCAATCTACCCGTTTTTTGTCTATATACTCCTGAAAACATTTTGGATCATATGGGTCTCAGGTAGCCTTCAGAGTGTACCGGGACTGGATACGTCTATTAGATAAATATATATATATATATATATATTTATCTAATAGACGTATCCAGTCCCGGTACACTCTGAAGGCTACCTCAGACCCATATGATCCAAAATGTTTTCAGGAGTATATAGACAAAAAACGGGTAGATTGAAAATATAACTCCTTAGGCATCTTGAGAGGGGAAGGAATTTTTTTCTGTCGAAAAAGTTGTATATTCGTCAAACTTCTCGAATCCCGAATAATTCCGCCGACTTTCTGATCCCACATACACTCCGCAAGTATCTTCAGCCAACGTCTTCGAACCCAGCGCTGTTGCCAGCTCTTCGGGACTAATTGCGCCAATTTCGATATACGAAAGGGCGCGAAAACGAAGCTGGAATCGTTTACATTGTTTTAGTTGTGTTATGAACTGATTTTAATGTCTGCAAGAAGGAAGCTGATGATGAAAAGTGCAACAGGTACGTAAATAAGAGCCATTAGGAGTTCTATAGGTACAGTATTTCATTTGATGTAAAATTACAATTTTTTCCAATTGAAAACATTTGGCTTAAGTTTTACAATATAATACCATATTGTTGACATAAATATATGTTTCCGGCTTATCCCATGTTCAAGACTGAACAATGTCAAGAATATAGTATCATATTGAGAAACTTAAACCAAGTTTTTCTTTACCTTAATAACTTGTCAAAATGTTTCACCAAGTGATTACCGAGAATTCATTATCTACAATAATTTTTACTAACACATATTTTTTTTCAGAATGTCAGAGCATATACAGGGTCTTCCTTAACGACATGCTAATATTTAAGGGGGCAATTCTTCAACTTATTTTAAGAAAAAACTTCCTATGAACGTATGTCCTAAAAGTCTTAACTTTTGAGATACAGGGTGATAAAATTGTGTGCTGCGATATGAAGTAATTTTAATTTAATTATTTTAATCAAGAACAGAGCATATGACAAGAAAACTTATTTTTTGGATTCTCATTCATTTTGGAACATATCTGATCTCTCTATTTGCTTTCAGTCGATGCACAAATATTTCACACCGCCTCAGATTTTTGAGGAATTGATCCTGAAGTAAAACGATTTTTACTTTTTTTAGGTGGAAACCGTGTGTCGGTCAAAGAAAACCCATGGGATCAAATTTGCTCCAAAATGAATGAGGATCTTAAAAGTAATTTTTATTTGAAAAGAAAGCAGTGGCGTAGTATTTTTTTCTCCAAAAATATTCAATGCAAAACTCGTATGGACGTCACTGGTAGAGAAAACGAAAATTTTTGTACATCACAAAATGCACCTTGATGCATAGAATACATGTACCAAATCTTATGAAGATGTCTGCAATATTATCTCAGTTATTATTTAAAAACTGATTTTTTTTCAACATTTCATCACCACGTATCTCAAAGTTAAGACTTTCAGGATACGTTCATGGGAAGTTTTTTCTTAAAATAAATCACCACCTTGAATATTAGCATGTCTTTAAGGAGCACCCTGTAACTGCGAAGGTACTATTGGTGCTTGATGAGGGGAAAGAGTCTTGCCCAGAATGAAGTGACGCAATATTAGTTAGAATTGGAAGAAGTAGAAGAGAAGAAAAGAGGAAAAGAGTAAATTTGAAGTGACGAGAAAAGTATCAATATGGGAGACAAATGAGAGTAGATGCATTAAAATTTAAATGGATCCGAATGAATGCTACATATGAAGGCTCTACGAAACCGAAGAATATAAGGGACGATGAAAAAGATGATATGTCTTCAATAGAAAGTCTATTATTCCAGATTAATTTCTTTTGTTAACATTTTAGAAGCAATATTATTTTATCCAAAAAACGGCGTATGTTGATTGATTCTTTCAACGCTGAACAAGATTTGCCTTTTATTCAGTCAACATTATCTACACCTATACATTTCTGTACACCGTTTGCGTAAAATAGTTGAATATTTCCCCAAATTTAGAAGTGCACTAAATGTTTTTTGGATTCTGAAAAATATCCATAAAATAAAAAATGTTTTTTTTTTTAATTTACTTCGGCGTAAGAAAGACTAGATATTTGCCAGAAGCCATATATAGAACAATATTGCCTAATGAACAGTAGCATAACTAATAACATATGAAACAACTTTTCTGTAACGTTTCGGATACTAAAGCAGATTCCTTCATCAGACACCAAGCGAAGATCTTAAGAATTATATGTGATGACACTAATACTGAAATTTGTTAAGCCGACAGCCGATAGTCTTTGGGAAAATATTTTAACACAGTTCCACTCTGCATAGAAATTTCCAAGTTCGAATTCATTATTCAACCTATTCAACCAAATATGGTATATTCATCTTGAGCAATTTGTAAAATTGTTTTCTTTGATCAACAAAATACAGAGCGGCTCCTTTATGTTATCTTTTTATGTCATCAGACTCTGTAATTGCAATCGAATTACAAAAATCTACATATGTTTCTAACGCAGAAGCAATTTCAAAATAATGAAATTTTTTATTTCATAGATATTTTCCAGAGTTTAAGAGAGAAAACCCAGAAAGGAACCATTCAGTGATGAATTCACCTCCCAAAGTATCCTTTAATTATTTCTTGAAATGATGGTATGGGCTTTTTGCAATCGTCCTTCTCTGAAATTACAGTCGCACTTGCATGTGCAGATGCAGAGAAAATGGAATAAAAATTACAAAATTCCTAAGAATTAAATTGACTTTAGAAAGTGATGGTTGCCAAAAAATTGAGAACAAATGTGGGCATGCTTTCGTCACAGAATGATTAAGTTTTCTTAGACTAAATAAGATGAGACTACAGCGAGATATAATAAGCTTTGAAGAAGATTTTTTTCATATTTGTCAAAAAATGATTCGGATCAAATCTTTTATTGAATTGATATTTAATTATAAATGTGGGACAGCTCTGTGGACAGGGACTTTTGCGCTTTCGTCAAACTACTAGCGAGTAATTATTCAAACTTTGACAAATCATATCTCCAAATATTGGATTCTCAGAGTTGGATATCAATGCATTCTTAAGATAGAACTGCACGATAAAAAAAGTAGAAAAGCCCCGTGGGCAGGAGAATTTGCGCACTTGTTCAAACTTTGACAAATCATATCTCCGAAAGTGGGTATTGGTTTCTTAGAGCTGGGAATTATTTCAATGGATTCTTATGATACAACTGCATCATGAAAGAAATGAATTTCAAAAAAGTGTCATTTAATAAAAAAAGAGTGCCAAAAATAAGTCCGAAACCACGAACTTATCCGAGATGTTCATTCCTTAAATCTACTCTGAAAATTATATTATATCAATTGAAACCGGGCCAATAGTCCGGTTTTATTTTTACTGGTGATATTCTGAACCCAATTCGATCAACTTACCAAAGTATATATTTCCATCATCATATGGATTATCCACGGGCATTAAAATATCACTTAAAAAAATAATATCATATTATAACCCTGAGAATTCTACGATCGAGTAATTATAGCATTCTGTGAAAACATAGAAGTAAGATTTATTATTGAAATTTTGAAAAATCATATCTCCAAAAGTAGTTGTTAGAGTTTTCAATAATATCAGTGGATTATTATGAGAAAACTGCATATAAAAAAAAAACAATTTTGAATTTGTGATATAAGAAAAATATTTTTATATTCACCTACTGTGAAGATTGGAACTATCTTGCTCATTCTGTTTGAGAGTTATCTTGTTAGCGGATGGCCGTACGGCGATTTTGATTTTTGAGTCGAACCAAAACGTCTGAGACCATTTTCAGCCAATAATTCAATAATTCGAAAATTACAGACATTTGGGCGAATTGATAACAAAAGCGCCAAAAACATATTATCACAGTGTCACTTCAGATAGAAATTTCGAAGTTCTAACTATTTCTCCAACAAATTCAACTACCAAATATGGCCAATTCCAATTGTGTAATTTGGGAAATTGTTTTGTATGTTCAACAAAATACAAGTCAACTCCGTATGTTTCCTTTTCATGTGAGTGGTATTCCGTCATCAGAATCTTTGTTTTAGTCTAATCCATTATGTCAATCTCTATAGATTGTACATACATATTCTGCTATTTGTGTTGCTTTTGTTGTTCGGAACAAAGTGCTTATCAATTGGCCCAAATGTCGGTATTTTTCGAATTGGCAGAAAATGGTCTTACAATTTCATAGAATGCTCTAATTATGAGATGTGTCAAAAACATTTTGTATTTAATTATTTTATGATGTAGTCTTATCACAAGAATCCATTGATATCATTCCCAACTCTTACGATGGGTTGCACAAAGCTTTGACAGCTCTTAATTGCCAAATCAGGTAGACAGCCTTGCAGTCCTTGACCCTCTTATGGCAAAAGCATGAACATCACTGAACATCGCTTATGGTTTCCGCATCACAGAGGGTCAGAGTTCCTAAGGATTTCCCTAGATGCAGCTGATGAGATGTTCTTCCTACCTGTTCGCAACAACTGGGATTATGTTTCCTAGAACTCCTTCAGCTGTCATTCAGTGTGGTAATGTTATGCTGACGATTGGTAATAGCCATGAAACTGGTTCGTATTTGCCCCTGTATGACGCTTTCCTCATTAGGGGAACACTGAGCGATGAGGGGACCAGCCCGTATCCACGAAATATTAGTTGATAGTTAAAATCAATGAATATTTCTCCGTGTGTCTTTCAGCTAATACTGTAATTTGCAGTGTAAAAATTTCAGAAAAAGTGTCATAAAAAAATAATTGGTCAAGTTTTCGCTTTGTATCTGATGAAGGAGTCCGATTTAGTCTCTGAAATATTACAGAATGGTTTCGTTACTGTTTATTATGTTAATTTTTTGCAAAATGATCCATGAAGAAATTATATTTGTCCTCAACACTCCTTCAGAATTATGATTGAGAATTCGAAATAAACAGCTCCCATGACGACGATTCCATATACCAGGCTTGTATAAGCGTTCATGTGTGTGGTTTTTAGGTTTGTATATCAAAAGGAAGAAGTATCTGATTTTGAAGTTTTATTTGAACAATCCACAATTAACAATTCTCATGACGATGACTACCTATACCGGGCTCGTATAAGTTTTCGTATGTGTTGGTGTTGGGTTTGTATATCGAGAGGAGGAAATATATTATTTTCAAACTCTCGCTCTACAGCGTTGCCGGATGTAAGGGCTCAAGACGTTGATCAACTATACGAATTATATACAGCGAGCTAATGTGAGCAGAAGCGCCCTCGCACTGGCCAAACTCTGAAGCTTTTCTGTATATAATATGATGTATCACCGCTTTTTCAGACCCATCTGAAAATTTACCCCTGGCATCCCTTAACGTCCCTGAGTACAATTCTATAGGTAAACGTTACCAGACCCGGAGTCGGGTCTGAAAACGTCACTTTTGGACTGTATAATCGGTAAAGTATGTCGATTTGGGTCTGTATGTGCGGTCGAACAAATCTATATATATATATATATATATGTGATTAAGTTAAAGTTACCAGCCAGCATAAACCAGCCTTTAGACCCAGTATTTATGAGTAAGAGGTAACCAACCAATTTAGATCTCGAAGACGGACGGGAGATCTCTCACTGTCGAGAATACGTATATCTCGGGACAACATTCGATGAGACTGGTACCAACGCGAAGGAGATCGAAAAGCGTATTGTTCAGGCAAAAAAGATCATTCGTTGCCTGAATGGGGTATTTTGTAGGTGGGAAATAGGAAAGACCGAATTTACGACCCAATGGTGAAGAGTACCCTATTAAGCGGGGCAGAAACATGGAGAACTACGAAGAAATATATGGAGAAAGTGGAAGTGGTCGAAATGGATGCGATGAGGAGATCTTTGGGTATTTCTAGGAGAGATCAAATAAGAAATGATTCCATAAAACAGCGAATGATACTTACAGGCATCATAATAGAGGAAATAGAGTCAAGACAGCTTATATGGTACGGACATATACAACGCATGCCTGAGATAAGATTGCCTAGACAGATTCTTGAATGGCAACCCGCTACATCAAGAAAGAGAGGAAGACCCAAACTGGAATGGCTAAGGACAGTCAATAAGTCCATGGGAGAAAGGATCTTAAGACAGGAAGACTGTGGGGATCGAAAGAGGTGGCGGTTAGGCGTCGGACAACATTGGAAGACGTTCTAAACTGACTAATATATATATACATATGTATTGATTTACACTATAGTATCACGTATACGATTTACATTATAGTATCACAGTATCAAATAAATTAGTTTGAATAGTATATCATTTTTCATTGAGTAAAAAATGTATGTTACCTTGGAGTAGAACTCCATCGAGAATGGTTTCTGACATTCAGTCATCTGAGAAACCTAATCCTCTACCAATATATCTTTTAATCGATCAATTGTATATTCACCCCCTTCTCCAACCTCCTGTGATATACGATCTGGTTAACGAGTTGCCCAATTTTATGCTACAATCACAAACCATGTGGTCAGCAACACTCCATCGCTTCCATTACAATATGTATTATTTTTTTATCAAAGAAGCAAACATATTCGGATATATTATATTAGTGGTATACTCACCGCAGCCTCGCATGTGTAAAAAAGGAGTATCAGAAGGACCAAAAAGAAGCAGAACTGCATATCTGTAACTAAGAGAATAAATGACTGACTGATATCAATTTCATTTCATTAAATTTTTGATATGTATTCTAGGACCTTTTGCATATTCTTTGTCAATCTAGAGTTTTTGCGCGCATGTTCTGGGGAACATCGCGTTATCATTTTACCCAAATGTCTGTCATTTTCGATTTTTTTGCCGAAAATGCTCTCAAACGATTGGGTTCGACTCCCTGATGAAGAATTTGAGGTCAAATTTGATTCTGTCCAGCCTTCCAGTCGTTGCCACGATAACTTGAAAACGGAAAAAGATAGCGACTTGAAATTTTCTAGGTAAGTGGCGTGTCCCAAAAGAACGGACAAGTTCGTTAATGTGCATAATCGGCCCAACGCTTTCCGAGTAATAATTTTGTTTTCAACGAATACAGCTCCGATTGAATTGAGTACCTACCGTAAAACGGACAAACTTGAAATCTTGGGGCAACTTGATAAATTAATGCGACATGTTATGTTAAATTGTACTGACATCTAGCTTTTAGTGGTAAATATTCGCTGGGTACATAGCTGGTTATCCTTGGTTACCAGTGTGAGTATTTGAGAGGCTATTTTGGGCTACACAAATTCATTAAGGGCCAGTTTCTGGAATATCACATATGGTTTATCTTCAGTTTATCTGTCCAATTCGATATAATTCAGAAGATAAACTGCATACAATTGTCTTCCTGAAGTCAGGAGCTTTTGCGCATATTTTCTATTGTCCATTCTCCTGTATGGACAAAAGACTTCACATCAGTGCTTGAACCAATTCTTTTTTCGTAATTATTTCAAAAATGTTCGAGGGGTACGGTTCTCACAAAACTTCACACACGTCTATATGCGGATATTCTACAACTAGTTATCGATGTAATAATTTTCCAGGTGGGAATAACTCCGAGACCGATTATGCTCAAAAAACGAACTTAACCCTCCCATTCGGATGCGCATTCCGAAACAGTTAGACTGATTATGCTCAAAAACGAACATTACCATCCCATTCGGATGCGCAACCTACCTAGAAAACTGCATGATTTCATTCGATATCTGCGTAAACTGTAATATTCATTTATTCAATTCACCAAATAATATCATATGGTACCATCCAGGTTGCCGAGGACTATTTTTTTTTCTTGATAGTGACAATTATTTTTTCTCTCGTCTAGATATTTAACATCCTATCATCTCATAACGAAGTGAATTCTGTATCTTTATGGATTCAATCAATTGAATATACATTATTGAATGTGTTTCGGTTTTCATTTGATGGAATACATCAGTTGTTTGAAGCGTACCTAAGGGATGGGTCTTTAACAATTATTTATTTTTGCAAGAATAAACTATAAAGTGATGAATAAGAAATATGTAAAATTGTCTTTCTGCTAGGTGCTCTTCAATTGGGATATCTCAAAGCATATTGTACATCAGCATCTATGGCATTTCCTCGGGTCATGCCATACAGAAAAATCATATCCACATACTCTGTGTAAATATGTGTTAATATGTTACCCATTTTAAATGATAATGGAAACACTATTTAATATGATTTGTCAAAAGATTTCGACAATTACATACTAGATCATATATCTGCAATCTCATTAGGTTAGATTGATGTAATTGTCAAAATAATAAATAATTGTTAAAGACCCATCCTTGAATTAAACTTAAAAAATTTTGATAGAATCGTATTACTAGAAAATTTTTAAGAAATTATTGAAAAAATTGGTTCAAGCACTGACGTGAAGTCAGGAGCTTTTGCACGTATGTTCTATTGTCCATTCTCCTGTATTGGACACTCTTAATCGAATTTACCATGGTGAACTTTATTGTGCGTTCTCCTATATTGGACACTCTCTTAATCGAATTTACCATGGTAAATTCGATTAAGAGTGTCCAATATAGCATAACGTACAATAGAATTCACCATAGTAAATTCGATTAAGAGTGTCCAATACAGGAGAATGGACAATAGAACAAATGCACAATAGCTCCTGACTTCACATCAGTGCTTGAACCATTTTTTTTTTCGTAATTTTTTTGAAATTTTCATTCGATCGAGTTTATATTTTTTGAGTTATCGAGGAAAAAATATTCCAGTTGGGTATAACTCCGGATCGTTGGACCGATTTTGCCCGTAAACGAACTCAACTCTCCCATGCGGATACGCAACATACCCTGAAAATTCCAAGTCCCTACCTCCTTTTGTTCGAAAGTTATCGAGTCAACGGTCACCCATCCATCTACAGAACTCACACAAGGCTACTCGAATCTCCAACAATATATATCCGATCGTGTTCAAACTTAGAACTTGTTAGTCAAGTTAGATTCTGAAGGCTCTCGCAAAGTTTCAGCGGTATAGGATGAAAAAGTTTTGATATATAGAATTTTTTTCAATAATTTTCAATGATTTTTTAAAAATGTTCTAGTCATACGATCCTCACGAAATTTTGCAGGAACTTTCGCGTTGGCATTCTACATCTAATTACCATGTTTGAATTCGATCGCTTCTATATTTTTTGAGATATTGAGGAAATAACTACCAAATTTCAGATGGGTATAACTCCAAAACCATTTAGCCGATTATGCTTATAAACAAACTCAAATGTCGCATTCAGATGTACAACCTAACGTGAAAATTTCAAATCGCTTTCTTCTTCCGTTCTCAGGTTAACGCGTATTAAAAAATATTTTTTAATAATTTTTTTTTAATTTTCTAGCAATACGATTCTCACAAAATTCCATGAATGTGCTTAGGTTATATTCTACAACTATTCACCAAGCTTCAATTCGATCGGATTTATATTGGTTGAAGACAAAATTATTACTCGGAAACCATTGGGCCGATTATGCCCATTAAAAAACTTGTCCGTTGTATTGGGATGCGCCACCTACCCTGAAAATTTCAAGTTGCTAGCTCTTTTCGTTCTCAAGTTATCGTAGCAACGGCCGGACAGACAGAATCAAATTTGACCTCAAATTCTTCATCGGGGAGTCGAACCAAATCTTTTGAGACCATTTTCGTCAAAAAATTCGAAAGTTGCAGACATTTGGGCAGAATGATAACGCGATGTTTCCCAGAACATACGCGCAAAAATGAAACCGAGATATTTTCAAGAAGAATGTTACTATTATTATTATCATATTTTCGGTTTATTTGATAAAATCATTTTAGGTACTCGACAAAACTGTAATACGGAGATCAAATAATATAAAGTGACTTTTTTCAAGAGATATGTGGACGACTGCCTAGCAGCAGTTCCTGAATCATGTATAACACCAATGTTAAACGAACTAAACAACTACCATCCAAAACTTAAATTTACAATAGAAATAAAGGACTAGTGGCCAGCAGTCCATATTTTGGGATTCAGATGAGCCAGCAGATCTACCTAGCAATAGATCCACATTATTCTGGGAGATCTACATTTTTACGGTAGATCTACATTTTTCCGGTAGATCTGCATTTTTCCGGTAGATCTACATTTTTTCGGTTGATCTACATTTTTCCAGTAGATCTACATTTTTTCGGTAGATATACATTTTTCCGGTAGATCTACTTTTTTCCGGTAGATCTGCATTTTTCCAGTAGATGTAAATTTTTTTGGTAGATCAATATAATCGGTAGATAAATTGAATCGGTCGATCAATTGAACCGGTAGTTCAATGCCATCTAACGGGTCCTGTTGTGATTCTGAGAATCATTCATACCCGAAAGTACCATCGAAATATGTCAGGAGTTTTTGAGTTGCTAAAAACCGAATATAGCGTTACATACAGAATCGTATTGTGAACCTTTGTGCCTTCCGAAATACAATCACAAAGATTCATCAAAAACGGTATAGCCATTTTTGAGTTCCCGTAAACCGATTATAGTGTCACCTACCGGGGAATATTGTGGATCTGGAACTTTGTCAGATACACGCACAAAGTTTCATCGAAATCGGTCCAGTCGTTCTTGAGTTGTTATAAACCGAATGCAGCACCACCTAACGGGTTTCTATTGTGACACTGAGAGCCACTCAAACACGTACACAATGTTTCATCAAAATCGGTCGAGGCATTTCTGAGTTTCTACAGACCGATAGCAGCGCCACCTACCGGGGTATATTGCGGACATGACACATACTCAGATACACAAACAAAGTTTCATCGAAATCGGTTCAGCCGTTCGTGAGTTTCTATAAACCGAATACACAGGTTTCGGAGTTGACATTTTTTTAAAAACACCCCGTATAGCAGCGGTTATCATTTCGTAACGGTTTTACAGTGTTGAGAATTCTCTTTACGATAGATCTGTAGGGGTGACATTTTACTTGAAACACCCTGTATAGTTAATTTTCTGCTTAATGTTTGAATATTTTGAGTAATTTTAATGCAAAAATCCGTCCGATCGAACGGATATTCATTATAGATTTCGTAACTTACCGAAAATATCCAAATCCCAAGATACGTTTACTGGAGTACGCTCCTCTTTGGGTAAAAATGAAAGAATACTAAGAAAAAGCTATTTCGGACGCTCGGAGATTCGATCCCGCCGCTCCGCGAGGCGCGGGAGCTAGAAATAGTTTAACCGACTCCTTAGACCGCTCGGCCATGCCAGCTTCTTGAATCATATTCGATATTCTGGCAGATAAACAATTTATAGTACTGGGACGATTTCCGTCTTTCGTTTTTCAGAATATCGTCAATCCTGTCAAGCGATCGATCGAAATCGGTTACTCGTTCATATTTCTCACGGTTTTTCTAGACGATTCCAAGATTTTCGAGTGATTCCGTTCGAAATTCAAATTCGATTGACATTTATCGTGGCTCGCTCGGACCGAAAACGTCGACCTCGAAGGATCCGCGTTGAAATTCGCCACAGAAATACGTGAAACGTCAGAATTTTGTCGATTTTCGCGAAAAAGTCACATTTTCCTATCGTTCTTCCGGGAAAACGAAAGAGAGAATCGAAAAAAGGGCCGTGTTACGGACTAATTTCGAGTCTCGTCTTCGCGTTCCCGCAAATACCTTCGTTCCGAACGCCACCGTTTCTCCGGATGCCTCCACACAATTTTGCACTTTTTGCCAAAATCGGCGTTTTTGCGATTTTTTTTAAAATACACCCCCGTCTTTTCGCTCCTAAAACGCGAAACCCTACGAAACTTCCGTATTTTTCCTCGATAAAACCCCTGGAAATTTCCCCCTAACCCCCCTCCTAACATCCAAAAAAACGTCACGTTTATAGTAATATTTTCAAAAAAGTTTTTTTGTTCCTTTTCTATGAAACCCATCTTCATTTTAGTATTGGGACAACAACAGAATGAACTTCTTAGACATGATTCTCATACATAATAATAAAAGTTCAAAGATAGAAACAATTTGGCACACAAAGCAAACATGGTCAGGCAGATACCTTAACTATAAATCAATAGCTCCAATTCAATATAAAAATGGGTTCAAGCCCTGTGGACAGGAGCTTTCTGGCGCTCTAGTTCAAACAGACAAATTATATCTCCGAAAGTATTGGTTTCTCAGAGTTGGGAATTATATCAATGTATTCATATGATAGAACTGCATCCCAAAGGAAATTCAATTCAAATAATAGTTTATTTATCAAGATTAAATGAGCAATCATGAGAATGAGAACTGCACCATGGAAGAAATCGAATTAAATCTGGCCAATTTTGCCCAATAACGAACTTAACCGAGATATTCATCTCCCTAACCTACTCTGAAAATTTCAACTACCTAGCTCATTCCGTTCGAGAGTTATTGTGGAAAAACTTTTTTTTAATTTTCAAAAATTTTTTGTTACACTTTGCGGTAATCCGGTCAATACAAAACTTCACATGCGTATAAAGGTCATGATTCTACAATTTGATGCTAAATTTCAGATAGATCGAACGAACTTGTCCGAGATATTTACGCTCCAAAACCACCTTGCAATTTTCAATCCGCTAACTCCTTTCGTTCGAGAGTTATCGTGCCTACGGCCGGTCGGCCGGCCGGACAGAATCGATTTCGCACTCGGATTCTTGATCAGTGAGTCGAACCAAATCGTTTGAGACCATTTTCAGCCAAAAATTCCAAAATTACAGACCCTTGGGCAAATTGATAAGCACTCTGTTCCGAGGAACTAGAGCGCCAAAAAAACAAGTTTCGTATAACAATTGCCCAAAACAGGTTTAAAGTACCTACAAATAGTAGGTATTCCATAAAACATGTATGAAAGAAGATGAGTAATAATATGAAAGAAGATGAGTAATAAAAATTGGTTCAAGCATTGACGTGAAGTCAGAAGCTTTTGCGCGTATGTTCTATTGTCCATTCTTCTGTATTGGACACCCTTAATCGAATTTACCATGGTAAATTATGTTGTCCATTCTCCTGTATTGGACACTCTTACTTCGAATTTACCACGGTAAATTCGAATTAAGTGTCCAATACAGGAGAATGGACGACATAATTAACCATGGTAAATTCGATTAAGGGTGTCCAATACAGAAGAATGGACAATAGAACATACGCGCAAAAGCTTCTGACTTCACGTCAATGCTTGAACCAATTTTTTTTTTCGTGATTTTTTTTTAATTTTCTGGAGGCGCGGTTCCTAAAATTTTTTTTTTCGTCATTTTTTTCAAATTTTCTAGGAGTACGGTTCTTACAGAATTTTAAACACGTCTTTGTGTTGATTTTCTACTACTAGTTACCAAGCTTCAATTCAATCGAATATTTATTTTTTGAGTTATCAAGGAAACAATATTCCAGGTGAATATAACTCGGAAACCGTTAAACCGATTATGCCCAAAAACGAACTCAACTCTCCCTTTCGGATACGCAACCTACCCTGAAAATTGCAAGTCCCTATCTCCTTTGGTTCGAAAGTTATCGAGGCAACGGTCACCCATCTACTGAACTCACACAAGAATGCTCGAATCTCCAACAATATTCAACCGATCGTATTAAAACTTAAAACTTGGCAGTAGAGTTAGGTAATGAACGCTCTTGCAAAATTTCAGCAATTTCAAACGTATAGTTACTGATATATAGAATTTTTTTTTTTAATTTTCAATGATTTATTAAAAATTTTCTACAGATGCTATCCTCACCAAATTTCGCAAACATTTTCGCGTTGGCATTCTACATCTAATAACCATGTTTGAATTCAATCGGTTCAGTATTTTTCGAGTAAATGAGGAACAAAAAACCACCAAATTTCAGAAAATTTCAGATGGCTATAACTCTGAAACCGTTTGGTCGATTATGCTCATAAACAAACTCAAATGTGGCATTCATATGCACAACATAACCTGAAATTTTCAAGCCGCTATCTCTTTCCGTTCTCAGGTTATCGTGACAAAAAAAATATTTTTTAATAATTTTTTTAAAATTTTCTAGCCATACGATTCGCCCAAAATTTCACAAACGTGCTTAGGTTCATATTCTACAACTACTCACCAAGTTTCAATTCGATCGGATTTATATTGGTTGAAAACAAAATTATTACTCGGAAACCACTGGGCCGATTATGCCCATTAACGAACTTGTCCGTCGTATTGCGATGCGCCACCCACCCTGAAAATTTCAAGTCGCTAGCTCTTTTCGTTCTCAAATTATCGTGGCAACGGACGGCCGGACGGCCGGACGGACAGAATCAAATTTGACCTCGGATTCTTCATCGGGGAGTTAAACTTGATCGTTTGAGACCAATTTCGTCAAAAAATTCGAAAGTTACAGACATTTGGGCAAAACTATAACGCGATGTTCCCCAGAACATACGCGCAAAAATTGGTTCAAGCACTGACGTGAAGTCAGGAACTTTCGCGCGCATGTTCTTTTGTCCAATACGGGAGAATGGACAATAGAACATACGCGCAAAAGCTCCTGACTTCACGTCACCGTTTTTTTTATAGCTTTTCTAAAATTTGAAGATTGTTACATTGAAGTCTTCCAAGTTCGAACTCCTTTTTCAATCAATTCAGCCAAATATGGTCAATTCCAATTGAGCAATTTGCCAAATTGCATTCTGTGTCTAACAAAATATAAGTCGACTCCTTAAGTTTCCTTTTAATGTAATCAGACTCTGTCATCAGAATCTTTGCTTTACTCCAATCAATCGTATGATCTCCATGGATTGTACATACATAATAATAATAACGTTTATTGATCCCAAAATTATTCACACGAAAATACAGAATTTGAAAAAATACACGAATTTGAACGAATAAACAAGTTATAGATTGATAAGTTATTCGAGTATGGTGCGAATGCCAAGTATTTCGTCTTCTCCTGATTTATTGTCAATAATCTATATTTGAAAGCTGGTAGTATGTTTTTCATGGCTCTCTCAACTTTCACCTGCAAATCTCCCTATGTAACCTCTCTCTAAAGAATGGCTGTATCATCTGCAAAGCAGATAACTTTCCCCATGCAATCGACCCCCAGAATATCATTCATATAAACCATGAACAAAACGGGTCCCAGAACCGCGCCCTGCGGTACATATTCTGCTATCTTTGATTTCTGTATGTCTCTATTACTTGCTCTTATGTTCTGACTTTCTTAGTTCTAGTGGTCTCGATGTTTCTCCTGTATACAATTTACCACAAATACAAGGAATATTATACACAAAGTTTTTAGATTTTTGTTTTTCATTAATGGGTTTTGTCTTTGTTAATAAAGACCTAAGATCATTTTGTGTCTTGAAAACGGTTCTTATATTGAATTTGGAATAGATTCTGCTGATTTTTTCCGAAATACCACTAATATAAGGGATCGCATTCAACAGATTGGGTTGTTGGTAAGTCTGTTGTATTTGATTAATTATTATTTCACTAGAAACTCTTCTATCTAAATTCATGATAGATGTATTCATGAATTGCCTCGGATATTCGTTATCTCCAAGAAATTTTTTGATGAAATCAGTTTCATTACTTCGAATTTCAAGTGTAGAACAAATTGCATTAGCTCTATCTTAAAGTGTTTCAATCTAATAAAGATTACTCAAAACGAAGGATCGTTTGATTGAAAAATTTGACTGAAAATTTATTGATGCCATGAAATTTTGCATTAGGTAGTCTTCGTGTGGGCATTTTTCAACTGATTACCGAGTTTCAATTCGAGCAGATCAATATTTTTCGAGTTTGGGAAAACAAAATTTCAGAAGGCTATAACTCGAAAACACTCGATGGATTTTGCCCATTAATGAACTTAGACAATTATTAATGTCCAAACCTACCCTGCAAATTTCAACTCTCTAACCCATTTCGATCGGGAGTTATCGTGCCTACGGCCGGCCGGACGGACGGACAGAATCATATTTGACCCCGGATTATCCATCAGTGGGTCAAACCCAATCGTTTGAGGGCCGTTCTCTCAATTGCGAGTTAACTCGAGGTTACGGTAACCCGAGTGTTATGCGTTCATGAATATCGTCCATTATTTTATACGATACAAAGTAAAACATCTATCTATGGGAGATGATAGCCCTAAATAAGGGCCCTGTAGCAGTCTTCGAACATCTGAAGTTCTGAATAATCATCGCTTGGACTGTCAGACCTGGTTTTGAAAGAGACCCTCCTGGCCTTACGAGCAACATTTTCCTTTTCGAATTCAAATATTGAAGGGATTTCTAAGAACAAGAAGGAATATTTTTGAAAACTAGCGGAGGTGATTCTTCTCCAAGAGAACCCATGCGCCTACAGAGAATTATATTTGTGAGAGGAGACTTTTGAAAGGTTATGTAGTATTTATAATTTGTTCGTTCTTCTCCTCTTGTCTTTTCATTTTTCAGGAGTTTCGGGTACCTTGGAGAAACCTCTCCGTTTTTTGACGAAGGAGTCCATATTGAAGAAATAAATATCAATATTTTTAAATTGCAGTAAATTTTGTGAACAATAGTTACAAATCACGACACTCACGGGGAGACAGGGTTTTTTTGCTGAGGTTTTTCCCTAAGCTCTTGTATCATACGTCGAATTGTATGGTACCCCGTTACACCAACCTCTGCTAACACATATACAGCTCTCAGTCAAAAGAATATATATATGAATATCGCTAAATACATGCCTAACTCGCAACCTCGAGTTAACTCGCAATTGAGAAATCGGCCCTGAGACCATTCCATACAATAATTACTAACCCCCGGTTTCCGGAAGGCTGATCACCACAAATATTAACTAATCAGACATCAATCTCTTGTTAACCATCATTTGAGTTGCGCAAATACTCGGACTGATTTGACATTAACAGTTATGTTTGATCACTTTGACCAGCCTTTCAGAAACCGGGTGTTAGTCACAGATAACTGGGTTCCTGGTATCAACCGTGGAAAAACTTATTTTGAATTTCAATTATTGCCCCCGAAACTACTGAAGCTACGAAGTAAATACAAGAGATACAAATTTCCATAATTGAATTTTCTTTCGGAAAATGTCTCTACAAATTCCACGAATATCTAAAAAGTTATGGAATAATTTATGGAAGCAGTTTTTTGTTTCAACCCCATGTACATATCGTATGGAGTTGAAAAAATATTGATACTTTTACCACGTATGATAATATGTTACAACTTTTCAAAATCTATATGTCTGATATGATGTTTGATTCTTTAGATAAAAATTATGTTGTCCATTCTCCTCATTGGACACTCTTAATTCGAATTTACCATGGTAAATTCGAATTAAGTGGCCAATACAAGAGAATGGACAACATAATTTACCATGGTAAATTCGATTAAGGGTGTCCAATACAGAAGAATGGACAATAGAACATACGCGCAAAAGCTTCTGACTTCAGGTCAGTGCTTGAACCAATTTTTTTTTTCGTGATTTTTTTTTAATTTTCTAGGGGTACGGTTCTTAAAATTTTTTTTTTCGTCATTTTTTTCAAATTTTCTAGGGGTACGGTTCTTACAAAATTTTAAACACGTCTTTATGTTGATTTTCTACCACTAGTTACCAAGCACCAATGCGATCGTATATTTATTTTTTGAGATTTTAAGGAAATCATATTCCAGGTGGGTATAACTCGGAAACCGTTAGACCGATTATGCCCAAAAACGAACTCAACTCTCCCTTTCGGATACGCAACCTACCCTGAAAATTGCAAGTCCCTATCTCCTTTCGTTCGAAAGTTATCGAGGCAACGGTCACCCATCTACTGAACTCACACAAGAATGCTCGCATCTCCAACAATATTTAACCGATCGTATTAAAACTTGAAAGTTGGCAGTAGAGTTAGGTTATGAAGGCTCTTGCAAAATTTCAGCAATTTCAAACGAATAGTTACTGATATATAGAATTTTTTTTTTTTATTTTCAATGATTTCGCATTTTCGCATTTTCGCGTTGGCATTCTACAACTAATAACCATGCTTGAATTCAATCGGTTCAGTATTTTTCGAGTTAATGAGGAACAAAAAACCACCAAATTTCAGAAAATTTCAGATGGCTATAACTCTAAAACCGTTTGCCGATTATGCTCATAAACAAATTGAAATGTCGCGTTCTGGTGCAAATCCTAACCTGAAAATTTCAAGCCGCTATCTCATTCCGTTCTCAAGGTATCGTGACAACAAAAATATTATTTAATAATTTTTTTAAAATTTTCTAGCCATACGATTCGCACAAAATTTCACAAACGTGCTTAGGTTCATATTCTACAACTACTCACCATGTTTCAATTCGATCGGATTTATATTGGTTGAAAACAAAATTATTACTCGGAAACCGCTGGGCCGATTATACTCATTAACGAACTTGTTCGTCGTATTGGGATGCGCCACCTACCCTGAAAATTTCAAGTTGCTAGCTCTTTTCGTTCTCAAGTTATCGTGGCAACGGCCGGACGGCCGGACGGCCGGCCGGACAGAATCAAATTTGACCTCGAATTCTTCATTGGGGAGTCGAACTTAATCGTTTGAGACCATTTTTTTCAAAAAATTCGAAAGTTACAGACATTTGGGCAAAACTATAACGCGATGTTCCCCAGAACATACGCGCAATAAAAAATTACCTTGTAATCGATCAAAAATTTTCTCCTCTCTCGAACTACAGAATTATGCTTTCAATATTTACGTAATATTTTCAAACATTTTCGGGTGAGGTCCCCGTTGCATCGCCCGTTATATCAATGTGTGAAATACGATTTACATTGAAATTTTGAAGAATCATATCTCCGAAAGTATGAGCTTGTTAGAGTTAAAAATGATATGAGTGGATTCTTATGATAAAACTTCTTATTAAAAAAAATTTAATTTGGAATTTGTTTCGTAAAAAAAATTATTTTTTTTTGTTACTCCGAAACCATCTGTTCGATTTTGCCCAATAACGAACTTAGCCGAGATATTTATCCCCCAAACCTACTCTGAAAATTTCAACTCTCTAGCTCATTCCGTTCGAGAGTTATCGTGCCTACGGCCGGCCGGCCGGCCGGACAGAATGAATTTCGACCACGGATTCTTGATCAGTGAGTCGAACCAAATCGTTTAAGACCATTTTCATCGAAATATTCGAAAATTACAGACATTTGGGCAAATTGATAAGCACTCAGTTCCGAGGAACTAGAGCGCCAAAAAGTATTGTCTCAGGGATTGCAGATAGATCAATAAAGCTAACATCGCCAAAATATCGTATCGAAACAACGGAAAAACCAAAAAAAATCTTGAAACAAAACAACTATCAAACAAAACTGATAGAGGAAATATTTAAAAACAGAATACATTCAGCTTATAATTCCATTAACAACGAAGCCACAAAAAGAGATAAAAAATATATAACGATTCCATACATACAATTGGTTCAAGCACATACGAGTTACTAAGGAAATAACAACCAAATTTCAGATGGCGATAACTCCAAAACCGTTTGGCCGATTATGCTTATGAACAAACTCAAATGTCACATTCAGATGCACAACCTAACCTGAAAATTTCAAGTCACTGTCTTTTTCCGTTCTCAGGTTATCGAGACATACAAAATATTTGTTAATAATGTTTTTAAAATTTTCTAGTGATACGATTCTCACAAAATTTCAGAAACGTGCTTAGGTTTATCTTCTACAACTATTCACCAAGTTTCAATTCGAACGGATTTATATTGGTTGAAAACAAAATTATTACTCGGAAACCATTAGCCCAATTATGCCCATTAACAAACTTGTCCGTCGTATTGCGATCCGCCACCTACCCTGAAAATTTCAAGTCGCTATAGCTCTCTCCATTCTCAAGTTATCGTGGCAACAGTCGGATGGCCGGCCGGACGGACAGAATCGAATTTGACCTCGAATTCTTCATCAGGGAGTCGAACCCAATCGTTTGAGACCATTTTCGGCGAAAAATTCGGAAATTACAGACATTTGGGCAAAATGATAACGTGATGTTCCCCAGAACATAAGCGCAAAAAAATCTATATATTAGTAACTATTCGTCCGACATTGCTGAAATTCTGCGAGAGCCTAAGCACTTTTGTGAGAATCGTATCACTAGAAAATTTTTAAGAAATTATTGAAGAAAATTCTATAAATCAGCAACTATTCGTCCGACATCGCTGAAATTTTGCGAGAGCCTTAAGAACCTAACTCTTCTGCAAAGTTCCAAGTTTGAACATGATCGGATATATATTGTTGGAGATTCGAGCAGCCTTGTGTTAGTTCAGTAGATGGATGGGTGAACGTTGCCTCGATAACTTTCTGACGAAAGGAGATAAGGATTTGCAATTTTCAGGGTATGTAGCGTATCCGAATGGGAGAGTTAAGTTCGTTTACGGTCATAATCGGTCCAACGGTTCCGGAGTTATACCCACCTGGAATATTATTTCCTCGATAACTCAAAAATTATAGACTCGATCGAATTGAAGCTTGGCAACTAGTTGAAGAATATCGATATAAAGACGTGTTTAAAATTTTGTAAAAACCGTACCCCTAGAAAATTTCAAAAAAATTACGAAAAAAAAAATTGACTTAACGTCAGTGCTTGAACCTACGTTCTTTTGCGCGTATCTTCTCTTGTCCATTTTCCTGTATTGGACACTCTTAATCTAATTTACCATGGCGAATTCTATTGTCCGTTCTCCTGTATTGGAACTCTTAATCGAATTTACCATGGTACATAATTTTATTTTTAATTTTCTTGTGATACGATTCTCACATAATTCCACAAACGTGCTTAGGTTTATATCCTACAACTATTCAACAAGTTTCAATTCGATCGGATTTATAATGGTTGAAAACAAAATTAATACTCGGAAACTATTGGGCCGATTATGTTGAGTCGCTAGCTCTTTCCGTTCTCAAGTTAACGTGGCTACGGCCGGCCAGCCGGACAGAATCACATTTGACCGCGAATTCCTCATCAGGGAGTCGAACCCAATCGTTTGAGACCATTTTCGACAAAAAATTCGCAAATTACAGACATTTGGGAAAATGATAACGCGATGTTCTCCAGAACATACGCGCAAAAACTGATGTATTCAGTCAAATGAAAACTGAAATTAACATTGAATAATAAATATTCAATTGATTTTATTCATAAAGATTCAAAATTCACTTAGTTAAGAGATGAATAGGATGTTAACTATCGACACGAGGGGAAAAATTATTGTCACTATCACGAAAAAAAATCAGTCCTCGGCAACCTGGATGGTGTCATAGAATATTACTTGGCAAATTGAATACACGAATGTTATAGTTTAAACAGATATCACAGAAATTCATTCTACAGGGTGATTGCGCGAACTTTTTAGTACTGTACAAATTAATGTGATACGGTCCTGCAAATCGAATGATATTTGATTGCAGTTTTCTTGAATCTCATGAAAGCTATCTTCATTCCAAATTTCGTATAAATCGGTGATTCCAATCAGGAGATACAGTGGTTTTAATTTCCATTCAAATTTGAAAAACACCCTGTAAATCAGAATCTAGAACTGCTAGATTTGTTGATAGAGTTGAAATTTAGTAGTTAGGTGAAGAATATCGACATTGATGTATGGATATTTGGACGTCTATTAATGATTTTCAGGTGCGTGCTAAATTTCGTAAGGATCCGATAGCTACAGACAGATAAAAACATTCAAATTATTTTTCTTTATGATCGAGAATCCACTTTAAATATAGTAGATATTTTGTGTATAATATATTGCAAATAATGCCCGTATTATTATCTTTCTATATTTGAAAATACATTTTTGATGTACTGAAAGTTGGTATTTCGGTAGTGAACGGGTTTTTTAAATTTTATTATTAGATCGATGTCGTGAGGCTTGGTCCAGAACTGTGACCGATACGATGTTTTGTTCTATTTCCCAACTTATTCAATACTAAGGACTTTGTTAATGGTATCAACATACCTAATGACGTCCTTAAGAGCCTTGGCTATCACACGTCGTGAGGTTTCAGAACTGGCTCAACCATATGTGCTACGGTTACTATCATGCATGCTGAATTTTTCGAGGATGACGAAAAAACCTGAAATGCATTTGACGTGACCAATTTGATTTGAATTATGTCATGAACTAAGATGGCTAAGATCACCCACAAGGATAAACCGATCAGAGAGAACAATGAGTTGTTGGATCATAATTGAGTACAACATCTTTTCTTTTATACATTTCAACACCTTCAAGAGTTTCTAGATACAATACTCTGGAATTTTTCATCATATAACGGATATTTCGGAAATTAAAAGGCCGGTTGTTTCGTCTCAGGGGATGGAAACATCGTTCCCGAAACATATGTCAGATCCTAAAATCTGTAGTGGATAAGAGTGCAGTTACTCATGTAGTTTTTATAATCAGGCCACAGTGAATGCAGACTAGAAAATGCTTGGATCAAGGATTAAAACTGCATTTCCTGAAAATTTTTCACTCATATCAAAATCTGACCAACCACAAGCCAAAGACAGCTCGTATTATCGCGAAAACACCAACTGTCTTTGAATAATGATTGGTCATACAACTTTGGTGTTTTCAACGACTCAACCATGGATACGAACTGTTTGACAAATGATAAATATAAATTACAGACGTGAACATGAGTCATTTTGTTCGTGAAATAGTCTAATGAAATATCACTCATGACTGAATTTTCGCGATAAGTCTGTCTTTTATTTCTTAACTCAACTGAGTTGCTTAGAGAAAACACGGACTCGTGTTGTTTTCAAGCAACTCAGTTTCGTTAAGAAATAAAAGACAGACTTATCGCGACTATTTCACTCCTATCAAAATCTGACCAATCACAGGCCAAAGACAGCTCGTGTTATCGCGAAAACATCAACTGTCTTTGAATTATGATTCGTCTTACAACTTTGCTGTTTTTAACGACTCACGACATTTGCAGGGTGATTTTAAAATTACATATTATAAGCCCTGCATCGTTTTAATTTAAATAATACATTCCTGATGTACTTGGAATTTTTCTTTGGGTATAAAAAATCTCAAGGAGTGTGCAAAATTTCATGAAGATCAAATTACTTGAGGCAGAATACAAATTTCAAATGAAAATTTCATATTTTTTTCCTTTTATTTACGAGAATACATCTGTCATATAGATTTTTGCGTGTATGTTCTAGGGAATATCGCGCGTTGTCATTTTGCCCAAATGTCTGTAATTTTCGATTATTTTGCCGAGAATGGTCTCAAACAACTAGGTTCAACTCACTGATGGAGAATTCGAGGTCAAATTTGATTCCGTCCGGCCGAGCGGCCGGCCGTTGCCACGATTACTTGAGAACGGAAAGAGATAGCGACTTGAAATTTTCAGGGTGGCCTAATACGACGGTTTCCGAGTAATAATCTTGTCATCAACCAATACAGATCCGACCGAATTGAAACTTAGTAGCAAGATGTAGAATACAAATACAAAGACGTTTGTGAAATATTGTGAGAATCGTGTCGCTAGAAAATTAAATGAAGTCAGAAGCTTTTGCGCGTATGTTCTATTGTCCATTCTTCTGTATTGGACACCCTTAATCGAATTTACCATGGTAAATTATGTTGTCCATTCTCCTGGATTGGACACTCTTAATTCGAATTTACCATGGTAAATTCGAAGTGTCCAATACAGGAGAATGGACAACATAATTTACCATGGTAAATTATGTTGTCCATTCTCCTGGATTGGACCCTCTTAATTCGAATTTACCATGGTAAATTCGAAGTGTCCAATACAGGAGAATGGACAACATAATTTACCATGCTAAATTCGATTAAGGGTGTCCAATACAGAAGAATGGACAATAGAACATACGCGCAAAAGCTTCTGACTTCACGTCAGTGCTTGAACCAATTTTGTTTTCATGATTTTTTTGAAATTTTTAGGGGTGCGGTTCTTAAAAATTTTTTTTTCGTCATTTTTTTCAAATTTTCTAGGGGTACGGTTCTTACAAAATTTCAAACACGTCTTTATGATGATTTTCTACTGCTAGTTACCAAGCTTCAATTCGATCGAATATTTATTTTTTGAGTTATCAAGGAGATAATATTCCAGGTAGGTATAACTCGGAAACCGTTCGACCGATTATGTCCAAACACGAACTCAACTCTCCCTTTCGGATACGCAACCTACCCTGAAAATTGCAAGTCCCTATCTCCTTTCGTTCGAAAGTTATCGAGGCAACGGTCACCCATCTACTGAACTCACACAAGAATGCTCGAATCTCCATCAATATTCAACCGATCGTGTTAAAACTTGAAACTTGGCAGTAGAGTTAGGTTATGAAGGCTCTCGCAAAATTTCAGTGATTTCAAACGAATAGTTACTGATATAGGGAATTTTTTTTTTCATTTTATAATGATTTTTTTTAAATTTTTTACAAATACTATCTTCACGAAATTTTGCAAGAATTTTCGCGTTGGCATTCTACAACTAACTACCATGTTTGAATTCAATCGGTTCAGTATTTTTCGAGTTAATGAGGAACAAAAAACAACCAAATTTCAGATGGCTATAACCCTAAAACCGTTTAGCCGATTATGCTCATAAACAAACTGAAATGTCGCGTTTTGGTGCACATCCTAATCTGAAAACTTCTAGCCGCTATCTCTTTCCGTTCTCAAGTTATCGTGACAACAAAAATATTTTTTAATAATTTTTTTAAAATTTTCTAGCCATATGATTCGCACAAAATTTCACAAACGTGCTTAGGTTTATATTCTACAACTACTCACTAAGTTTCAATTCGATCGGATTCATATTGGTTGAAAACAAAATTATTAATCGGAAACCACTGGGCCGATTATGCCCATTAACGAACTTGTCCGTCGTATTGAGATGCGCCAGCCACCCTGAAAATTTCAAGTCGCTAGCTCTTTTCGTTCTCAAGTTATCGTGGCAACGGCCGGACGGCCGGACGGCCCGCCGGACAGAATCAAATTTGACCTCGAATTCTTCATTGGGGAGTCGAACTAAATCGTTTGAGACCATTTTCGTCAAAAAATTCAGGAGTTATAGACATTTGGGCAAAACTATAACGCGATGTTCCCCAGAACATACGCGCAAAAAAAATTATTAAAAGATATTACTTACGTCACGATAACCTGAGAATGGAAAGTGATAGCGACTTGCAATTTTTTGGGTAGGTTGTGTATCTGAATGCGACAATTAAGGTATAATCGGTCAAATGGTTTTGGAGTTATACCCATCTAAAATTTGGTTGTTATTTCCGCGATTACTCGAAAAATACTAATCCGATCCAATTCAAATATGGTTATTAGTTGTATAATGCCGATATGAAAGTTCTTGCAAAATTTCGTGAGAATCATTCACACCAGAAAATTTTTAAAAATTATTGAAAATCATAGAAAAAATTTCGATATATCAGAAACTATTTGCCCAACATCGCTGAAATTTTGTGATAGCCTTCAAAACCTAACAAAAATATTTTTGGAATAAAGTCGAAGATATCATTTCCATTTCATGCGGAATGATATATAGCTTCTTTAAAAAGGGATAAACCGTTGTGAAAAAACCCAAAAAAGTACCGATGTGAAGTCGGTCAGTCAGTTTTTTGCGTCCTTGTTCATAACCACAATAAATTCATGATTGGCTTACATGAACAAGTGCGCTGAAGTTTGTTTTAACGTTTTACACCACATAATACTCACACGTTTTATAATGAGTTATGACGAATTTTACCAATAAGGTCTAGCTGTGCAGGGTAAACTGCATCTAGCCAGGAAACTAAGAAAATAAATAGATCAGAGGGTACCATACCAAGGGCTAAAGAACCTAAGCGTGTCATGAAATAGGCTGCACAAGCCTCACAGCCTTCAACCTCTGTTTCCCCATAGAAAGGGCGAGGGCCCTTTCGAATTTATCAGCTATGGAATTATAAATATCACACATAAAATTAATTGGGGAATGCAGGCTAAAATTGGTAACCATACCGACAAGGCAGTCAATACTCTTATTCAGAAATTTGTAAACAATAAGAGGGCTAATATAGCTCTTCTATTCTCTAACACTGACCATTGAATCTTTTGAGTAGACCTTTGTGGTCACAAGCTATTGGAGGATATACAGAGTCCAACCTCCAAACCAGACATTTATAAAATGGTCGTTGTACCGCCTCCAATTGATTCCTATGAGACTTGTAAATAGGTCGCCAAATTGGACTATTCAAGCTTACTCCTCAGTTTCCAGCCCCTCAAATTGGCAAGTGTCGACGGAATATTTCCCTATATGCTGCAAAAAGGTTTTGATTATATTGTTGCTCTACTTGGAGAGCGCTTCAGGGCAAGCTTCACTTGGAGTTTCATTTCCAATTCGTGGAGAGAGGTGAGGTTAGTCTTTGTACCCGAGATGGGACACAATGACTCGGAGCTTAAATAGTAACGACCCATAATGCCTAACCTTCTTTCTCCTGAAAACCATGTAGAAAATCATAGACGACTATTTGGGAGGACGTATGAAGCTTCACAAAAGACAGTTCTCATATAGATCAGCCAAATCTATAGTGGATGCCCTTCATGTTGTGGAAGTGGAGGACAACCTATCCAACCGTGGGACAATCCTTGCCATATTTGCGATATTGAGGGTGCGTTAGACAACACCCTATATGCATCCATGTATACTGTGCCTGCACATAAAGATATAGAACCATCCACTGCCAAGTGGATATCCGCAATGCTTAAAGAGCGGACCGTTGTAGCCTTTCTGGGAGAACACAGGTTCTATCGGACATGGGCTGCCCCAAAGGTGGGGTTATATCACCTCTGCTGTGGAGCATGCTCATGGATGGTATCCTGGCGAGGCTTAAGGTAAATGGTTTCAATGTTCAAGGTTACACTGATGACCTTGTGATAACCGTCAGAGACATGCATCATGTTTCGATAAGTGAACAGATGCAAAAAGAAATAAAAATCACTAAAAAGTGGTGTAAGGAATAAGGACTGAATGTCAATCCCTCTAGACCAACCTTATTCCCTTCACAAGAAGAAGAATTCACCAATATTGAAAGGCCAAGTTTTTAATTTTTCGAGTGAGTGTAAGCATCTAGGTATTATACTAGACAGCAAACTCAACTTGGAGAGTAATATAGACAAGGTTATTCTCAGAGATACTGTGGCCATGTGGACATGCAAATAGCCCTGTAGTAAAGGGTGGGGACTTTATCCAAAATTGGTACCTTCTTTGGTCCTAGAGGGTGGTGATACGTCTCATTGTCACCTTTGCTTCATTAGCGTGGTGAACAAAAACAGAATTAGTCATAACGACCCTAAGTGCCAGAAACCGTGCGAAGAACCTAGTCAAGGGCCTAATCCTACCTGCTAGAAAAATGGCCAGTACAAGGCAGTGGGGATGATACATTAGACCCATATAATGTCAGCGGTACAGGACGGTTAAGTAAACCTGCGCTGCAGGGGATCGACTAAGATACCCTATGGAGGCTAGCAACCTGAGCTGAAGGGACCAACCATAGACCCGGTCAGCTAATAGGAGACCGACAGAGGTGCAATTAGCCTCTCTAGGTTGCAGCACGGGCTACTCGCTCAAACAGTATCGGTCTAACACAAACAAACACAACACTCAGCCGGTTTGCGTGTATTGGTATGACGGGGGTTGAGCTCACAACCCCCATGGCAGCTTTGGAGGTCTCACTGGACTCAAGTGGAACATCGCTCAAGGTTTCAGTATCACAGGGTTGGAGTTCAAAATCACCTTCCTAGGTGGAGTTGGTATGATTGCCTTTTCAGTACTTCGCCACCATAGGGTTTTAGTTTCCTAGTGCTCCTTCGTTTGTCATTAAGTGGCTAAGTTACTCTGATGATTGGTAACAACAATGAAACCCGTACCTTTTGTGGTACGTTTGGAGATGACCATATCATATCATTTGAAAATGAGTTCGGAAGTACCGCAAGGTAGCATACTAGGACCATTATTCAACGGTTTTTCTCTGGGTTTTCTCTCCCAAACTCTGAAAAATATCTATAAAATAAAAATTAATTATTTTGTGATTTGCTTCTGCGTAAGAAACACAGGATATTTGTCAGAAGCAATCAATTGAACAATGTTGCCTAACAAACAACAACGAAACAACATCAACAAAGAAACAACAAAATAATTCTCTCGATTTTCATTGAGCGTCTGAAGAAGGAGTCTGATATAGACTCCTAAACGTTACGATATAGTTTTTTCTTCGTTGATGTTGTTTCGTTGTTGTTTGTTAGGCAACATTGTTCAATTGATTGCTTCTGACAAATATCCTGTGTTTCTTACGCAGAAGCAAATCACAAAATAATTAATTTTTATTTTATAGATATTTTTCAGAGTTTGGGAGAGAAAACCCAGAAAAAAAACCGTTGAATAATGAGTATACCTCCCACAGTATCCTTTAATGATTACTTATACTAGGACCATTTTTAAACCTTGTCTACACATCTTACTTACCAGTACATCAAAGGACCACGAAAGCATCCTATGCAGATCACTTAGCAGCACTTGAATCTCACGAGAATGCTGTAAAAGCGTCTGAATATATGCAGTATTTGTACGAATAGGGACATTTGTACCTAAAATGGCATCCGAAAATCAATTAAACTGAATCGATTTAAGTAACATTCAGGGACAAAAGAACTTGACAAAATGCTGTAACAGCATTGCCCAACAGTATTTGAACGTATAAGGATATGGGTACTAATAATGGCGTCTTATTAAAATCAATTAAACTGATTCACGAACAAAAGCATATGTCAAAATAAATAACAATCAAATACGAAAACAGAAACAGCGTCTAGGCAAAATGAATTCCAAACTGTCCTCAAACAACAAAATTATGTACAAGGCAATCATGAAACACGTATGGCATAAGGCATTCAAATCTGTTGATGCGCAGGACTTACAAATATATAGATGATACAGAGGGTTCAATCTTCAATCAAAAATGCTGCGGTCCTTACAGATGACCGTTGTACACTTCAGTGGTGGCTTGTCCTATGAGGCAGTACCTCACCTCAATTTGGAAATTACACGTACCAATCGAATATTTTATTATTTATATTATTTCATTTCATCATCACTTCAATCATAATTTGTCCATAAGATCTTACAGTATAAAGCCAACCTGTCTTCATCTCCAGCCTTACGAAACATCAAGCTTTCTGACGATATCACCCCCACTCAAGCGAACTGTTTAAAACAAGCCCGAGAAGAGTTAAGGCGTCGGAAGTCGAACGGTGAGGATAACTTAACTATTAAATATGTTAGAGGTGTCCCGAGGGTGGTAGATAGGATGGTGACTTCTTCTTCAAAAAACTGATGTCTTGTTCCTTGCAGCAGTGGACGGTCCTCTATACAAACGCCTGGTCTTTAAAAAACAAGTTTAGTGAATTATGTGTGAATGTGGATTTGTTGCGTCCAGACATTATTTGCATAACCGAAACATGGTTGCACGCTGGTATACCGGACCAACTATTCAATATAATAGGTTTCTCTCTTTTTCGCTGTGACAGTACTCTCAATGTCGGTTATAATGGCGTCTGTGTATATCTGAGTGACAAAATCACTGAATCTTATAATATCAAAATTTCATCATATAACATTCCACATATCCACATATCCACATAAACTGTTCATCAGTATTTCTTCGCCCGCCTTTTCCATTCTCATTGGCTGCATTTACAGACCCCATCCATCCCCATCCGATGAGTTGCTTCTGGATCATATTCATTCTGTATCGGAAACTTGCCCTAATATTTTCATTACGGGAGACTTCAACTTTAGGGAAATAAGATGGCCAATACGTTCTCCTCCATCTCCGAATACTGTTGCTGGGCGCTTTGTCAGATTGCTGGACGAATCTGGCCTCCACCAACTGATTGACAAGCCAACCAGAATTGTGTATGGACAAAACCCATCAACCCTTGACCTTGTGCTGACGAGTGATCCGGATCTGGTTTCTGATGTGGAATACTTGAGTCCCCTCGGTCGATCTGATCATGTGATGATTAAGTCTACACTCCAGTTTACCACGCTTCCCGCACTCGGCACCTCTAAGAAGATGATCTCTATAACTGATTATGATTCCCTTAACTACCATTTTTCTACTACGGACTGGAACAGTCTATTGAGTAACAGGAATATAAATAGTGCCTGGGAATGTTTTCGTGAGTACCTTGAGGAATCTGTGGCAGGTTTTACCAGGAGGAAATTGGTCAGCTCCGTACCATCTAAACCATGGTTGACAGACGAGATTATTCCTATGCAGCGTCGAAAAAAGAAGCTATGGCAGCGTTTTCTTCGTGGTAGGTCTGAGCTGGAATACCGTGTTCATGCAACTGCTGAAATACCCTCAGCTTAAAAATCAAGAACTCAAGAAAGTTGCTTCATGAATCACTTGCTCAACCCAATAACCGAAAAAAATTCTATAAACATATTCGAGAAACTCTCAGTTCTAAGGTGTCAATTCCTCGTGTCAGAGATGAATCAGTTGATCTGTGTACTGGTGGAACAGATTGCGCTAAAGTTTTCGCTAATGTTTTTTCCAACTCCTTTTCTGCGGAGCCGAGTGGCCCATTGCCCCACATTACTTCTCACCGTGTTGTCAACTCACTCGAATCTATTGATGTCAACGAAGAAGAGTTGGATCCATCTTCCTCCCCTGGCTTGGACGGTATCTCTGCTGGAATGCTGAAAAGGTGCTCCACATCTCTCTCGTCGCTGATTACTGACATAATAAGATTGTCTCTCAGCTCTTGTCAATTACCATCTGCTTGGAAAATATCTAGGATTACTCCGGTTTTTAAGAAGGGGGACAAACTATGCCCAAGTAACAACCGTCCCATAAGCCTCCTTCCTATCATTTCCAAGATTGCTGAGAGAGTTGTGTGTAACAGGTTGCTCCATTTCCAGCGCGAGAACGATCTAATCCCTGAGTGCCATCACGTTTTCCTACCGGGACGTTCAGTCATCACGTGTCTACTGCAATGCCTTCAGCACTGGACCAAGTCTCTTGATTGTGGGATACCTGTCGATGTCATCTATTTGGACTTTTCCCGAGCCTTCGACCGTGTCCCTTTTAATCGTTTGCTCCATAAACTCGAACATTTTGGCATTAGTGGCAGTTTACTGGCTTGGCTTCATTCATTCATCATTGGTAGGCATTTTTCGGTCAGAGTGGGCGATTCTTTTTCAGATTTCAGAGCAGTTGTTAGTGGTGTCCCCCAGGGCTTAGTTTTGGGACCATTTCTTTTCCTGATTTACGTTTCGGATCTCCCAAACTCACTCTCAGCCATTTGTTCACAATATGCCGACGACATTAAATTATTTTACGATGGTCGCTTCCCTGATGTTCTTCGGAGTGACCTGGTGCGGTTGGATCAGTGGTGCCGCCAGTGGCTCCTCCCTCTAAACGAGGAAACATGCAAGGTTCTTCATCTTGGCAAACATAATCCGAGGCACCAATATCTTGCCGTAGGCAGTGTTCAGGAGTCATGCACGGAGCATAATGACCTTGGCGTCATCATTACAGAGGATCTTTCCTGGTCTGCTCATGTGGGTAATTTAGCCTCTAGAGCTAGTATGATCCTGTACTTGATACGGACAGCCTTCCCTGGATGTTCGGTTGTTACTTGCAGGCAGCTATATATAACTTACATCCGTCCAATTCTCGAATACGCTGGGCCCGCGTGGTTTCCTATCCTGCTCTGTGATCAACAGCGTTTGGAGCGAATACAGCGCTCTGCAACCAGGATTCCTTTTGGGCGAGTTCGTCCATCGTACGAGGAGAGACTCCAAGTGTTCCGGTTGAGCAGTTTTCATGATCGTCGTGTGCGCGGAGACCTAATTGTGACATATCGTATCTTGAACCATTTTATTGGTGGTAATCTCGAGGAAATTTTCACGATAAACAACAGTCATCTTCGTGGCCACCGATATAAGTTGTACCATGAGGTGTATCGAACCCGTGCAAGAGAGTTTTTCCTCCCGAACAGGGTATTTGGCAAGTGGAACTCGTTACCGGAGAGTGTCGTGGGTGCCGGGAGTGTGAATACTTTTAAAAATAGACTAGACTCCATATTTCCTTAGAAAGCTTTTTTTTATTTTTTTTCTTTTGTCCTCTGAAGTGTCCTTTTTATTTTTCCTGTATGAGTTTCATAGGCCATTTGGCCTCATCTCAATATCTGTACATAATAATAATAATAATAATAATAATAATTTCACATATTTTTCTCCTTAAATGTATACATGAGCCTTCAGAGCATAATTTCACTTCATTATACAATAATAGAATAGTAAAATATGGCCCTGGCTTTCTATTGGACTTCAGATATTCCCTGTTTATCCATCTCATTTCCTCTTTAAAAGTAAATGGTTAGAGGCTGGCCCAACGCAGTTCATGGTCTAGCGCGTTAATCATAGAGCATGATGTCAGTTTTGTCATAAATAGTAAAAGACATAGCACTAGAAATGTTGATTCTCAGGCATGCCTCCAAGTTTTCGTTGGCATCATCGGGTTGGAGAAACGGTCATAAATTTTCGTTTCTGTTGCGAGCGGTAAACTACACTTAGATGCATTCAGATAAGTTTCCACCTTTCACCAGAGCTTTTACTTTGATTTGTAGCTGTGTGTACAATGAACTGTGAATTTTCCATTTTTTTTACCAAATTATCCCAATTCAGTTACTACCCGAAGGCCGCATTTGATTTGGCGGGACCGAGTGAATCGTCACAAATTCTCAAGGTTCATGTAAATATTCGAAGTACCTACAATCTACATACTTGTGGTTTTGCAAATTTTGTAATAAATTAGC
Source organism: Halyzia sedecimguttata (assembly GCA_937662695.2). Taxonomy (NCBI): domain Eukaryota; kingdom Metazoa; phylum Arthropoda; class Insecta; order Coleoptera; family Coccinellidae; genus Halyzia; species Halyzia sedecimguttata. The sequence goes on from OW569415.2 coordinate 16,695,665, forward strand.
AACATTTTTCGTGTAATTTATATCAGGATAAAATAAATAAAAACAGTTTAAAAAAGAAGAACTAAAATATTTAATTCAAGTACTGACGTGAAGTCAGGAGCTTTTGCGCGCATTTACTATTGTCTATTCACCTCTATTGGACACTCTCAGTCGAATTTAGCATCGATATATACCGTTTTCCCAGCTTTTATAATATATGAATACATTTCATACCATTTTGAGGAAAAACTTCAGATAAAGAGAGGATCATCTATGATCACAAAATTTTGTTATTTTCACATATGTATTCTATTGGAATTGAAATACGAAATTCCGCGAAAATTATTGGTTTGGCATTATACAAGTGATCACTGAGTTTTAATTGGATGGGAAAATACTATTCCAGACAGAGCTGAGCCGAAGCATTGTGCTTAGTGCTTGTGAAAGTGCTTGAAGCCTTTTTGTGCTCCCGAGCACTGTGCTCCCGAGCACTTTTTAAAATCAGTGCTTAGTGCTTAGTAACTCAAGCACTTCTTAAAAAGGCTTAGTGCTTAGTCCCTCAAGTGCTCCCGAGCACTTCCGAGGATTACTAAGCACTAAGCCTTTCCGAAATCATGTCGTAACACGAATAGACTTTGACGCGCTGTGGTCGGAGGAGTAAATGTGTACCAGGGAGATCAATTGAGGCATGAACGGAACTTGTAAATCTTGTACTTAATTAACATTTCTTGGTTATTGATTCATGGAATGGGACGTGGATATGTGAATATTACCAGCTCCTGAAAATTATTCAGCATCGAAGCATTATTATGAGGATCGTCTATCAAGAAGGTATAAGTGAATTATTTTCGAAAATTGTCGTGTGAATTCACAGATTTATCCGATATATTAATGTTTAAATTTCCATTGCCAAATTGCTTATGAATACAATTACAAGAGAAAATATTGTTATCCGGTTTCTGCAGATTATATTTTTGACATTTTGAAAAATTTAAAAAACCATTTATGTCATGTTGATCAATTCGAATTAAATTATGGATTAATGGAAAACTGCACCAAAAAAAACTGGATTCACGTCAGTGTTTTTGGCGCTATTCTTTTTTGGCTGAAAATGGTCTTGAACGATTTGGTTTGACTCACGGATCAAGAATCCGTGATCGGAATCGATTCTGTCCGTCCGTCCGTCAGTCCAGCCGTTAACACGATAACTCTCGAACGGAATGAGCCAGACAGTTGAAATATTCAGAGTAGGTTTGAGGGATAAATATCTCGGTTGAGTTCGTTATTGGGCAAAACCGGTCTAATAGTTTCGGATTAACGAAAAAAAATAAGTTTTGAATTCAAATTTTTTTAAGATTCAGTTTCATCATATGAATCCATTGTTATCATTTTCAACTCTAACAAGCTTGAAGTGACCATTGAGCACATAACGCAGATGAGAAATGTAGCAAATTTTGCAAGCAATCTATAATTCCGGTGAAAAGAATTGGGTTTTTCTATTAGAATTCCAAAGTTTAATGTGCACTGCTGGTCCGGAAGTTCAATTTGAATGAAAATATACTAGAAGGATAGCCCTTGTTGAGAATTGGCAGTATGCCAAATTTGAAAACTCCATTTTTTTCTATAAGCCGAGAAACGTCAATTTCTTATATTTCGGTTTGCCCCCTCCCACTATTGAAAATACTGCGGGCGCCTATGATATTGTTACATTATTACATATTAATTGGCCTAATTTCACATTCATAAAAACAAATTGTCTGACAATAGCCTCACTTTCGATTGCAAACACTAGCTAACTCTTTACGTCTTTTATGCTGGGGCCACACTATCGCGATTCTGCGAATATTCGCGTTTTCGCTGCAATGGGGCCGGGTACTTCGTCGAATCGCGATGTGTTCTGGCGAAGATGAATATACTTCGCTGGCCTGTCGGTAAACTGGCACCATTTAAAGGGTTTTTTTTATGATGCAATATTCGACTTCGGTTTTCAGTTTAGTAGCGCTCCAGATTTTGAGTGCATGTTTTATTTCGGAGGAAATTTACGACTTGTAGTAGATAATTATTCAACGACATATAATAGAACGCAACTGCTTCCTCCATTTCAATTCTCATGAATAATCGTCACGTCACGTTGACTGCAGATGTAGACAAGAACATCGTGACGAAAACTTCGCGATGAAGTCATAAAAATATTCGCCTGCAAGTGTGGCCCCAGCATTAGCATTCTGCATTACTTTCATTTGTGGTTGTTTGCAACCAGGAACAACCTGGTTGCTATCTGTTTACATCAAACAAGCAAACATTCTCAGATATAGGTTTGCTGTCATTTGTACGTTTTAACTTGTGAGGTAATTAGGTTTCGTTACTAATTTATGAAGTGTCCTTAATTTATTTATTTCTATCCGCTTTTTTCACACTAACGAACGAATTGTCATCCCAGGGCATCTTATCTTTATATGACGGCCCAATTTTGGCTACAAGAGTTTCAAAACTATGAGGAGTCATTCGGAGAAATTAAGTAAGGGAAATAGCCAGTTTTATATATGAAACAATTCTAATGTTATCAGTCCAGAGAGAACTCAAACCAGAATACTTATGTAGAAAATCTATTAATAGTTTACTAAGGAATAACTACCTCTACATTAGTTGTCAATCGGATTCTAAATAATTGGATAACCTAACTAATGAAAGTAGGCCTAAAATGGGTCATCCTTTCTCCGTTCATACCCAGGTAACACAGACCTCACATAGAGGTCTCTGAGAGGTTACAATGTGGATGAAAATGCGAGCTCCCAATGTGAGATCCTCAAGATATCACACAAATAACCAGAATAAGATATTCCTATTGTGAGCTCCTGAAGATATCACACAGATAACAAGAATAAGATATTCCTATTGCGAGCTCCTAAAGATATCCCACAGATAACCAGAATAAGACATTCTTGTTGCGAGATCCTCAAGATATCACATATGTAACCAGAATAAGACATTCCCATTAAGAGCTCCTAAAGGTATCACACAGATAATCAGAATAAGATATTCCTATTGCGAGCTCCTGAAGATATCACACAGATAACAAGAATAAGATATTCCTATTGCGAGCTCCTAAAGATATCCCACAGATAACCAGAATAAGACATTCCTGTTAGGAGATCCTCAAGATATCACATATGTAACCAGAATAAGATATTCCTATTGCGAGCTCCTAAAGATATCCCACAGACAACCAAACTAAGACATTCCTGTCGCGAGCTCCTTAAAGTCATCGCAATTATAACCAGAATAAGACATTCCCATTGCGATCTCCTAAAGATATCACACAGATAACCAGAACAAGATACTCCCATTGCGAGCTCCTAAAGACATCCCACAGATAACCAGAATAAGACTTCCTATTGCGAGCTCCTTAAGTCATCGCAAGTATAACAAGAATAAGATATTCCTATTGTGGAGGTCCTCAAGATATCACATATGTAACCAGAATAAGAAATTACTATTTCGAGCTCCTAAAGATATCACACAGATAACCAGAATAAGATATTCCTATTGCGAGCTCCTAAAGATATCCCACAGATAACCACAATAAGACATTCCTATTGCGAGCTCCTTAAGTCATCGCAAGTATTACAAGAATAAGATATTCCTATTGAGGAGATCCTCAAGATATCACATATGCAACCAGAATAAGATATTACTATTGCGAGCTCCTAAATATAGCACACAGATAACAAGAATAAGATATTCTTATTGCGAGCTCCTAAAGATATCCCAAAGATAACCAGAATAAGACATTCCTGTTGCGAGATCCTCAAAATATCACATATGTAACTAGAATAAGACATTCCCATTGCGAGCTCCTAAAGATATCATGCAGATAACTAGAAAAAGACATTCCTATTGCGAGCTCCTCAAGATATCACAAGTGTAACGAGAATAACACATTCCATTGCGAGGTCCTAAAAACCTCGCAAATTCAACAAGAATAGGATATCAGGTGGCAAGTTGTAGGGATCTACTCCATCCCTACTCTGAACTTCTTGTTTCCAGCGGTAGATGGCGCAATCGTCTACTCTGTGCCCGCAAGAACAACCCCATCGCTTATAACCCGATGGAATATCGATCTACGCATCGAAGTGAGTATTCGGCGCCACCCATGTACTGCACATTTGGAGGATATATAGATTATAGATCCATATCGCAGACAACTTCTCGCAGTACTGCCCCGGTTGAGCAGTCTGAGAACTTCCCCATGTGATATCTCTGAGATGTTACTGGGATCATCTCCTGTGGAGGACATTTGGAGGTGATAGAGAGGTCTGGGCGACCTCCCTGCGATATCGCAGTACACATCTCAAAATATTCCCCAGGGCGAGCTGTTGAGAACTTCAACATTCGATATCTCCGAGATGTTACTGGGCTCATCCCCTGTGGCGGACATTTGGAGGTGATAGGGAGGTCTGGACGAGCTACTTGCGATATCGCAATACAGCTCTCAAAATATTCCCCAGGGTATGCCGTTTGAGAACTTTCCCATGCGATGTCTCTGAGATGTTACTGGGCTCATCCCCTGTGGAGGACATTTGGAGGTGATAGGGGCGACCTCCCTGCGATATCACAATAAACCTCTCAAGATATTCCCCAGGGTGAGCAGTTCGAGAACTTCCCCATGCGATATCTCTGAGATGTTACTGGGCTCATCCCCTGTGGTGGACATTTGGAGGTGATAGGGAGGCCTGGGCGACCTCCCTGTGATATCGCAATAAACCTCCCAAAATATTCCCCAGGGTGAGCAGTTTGAGAACTTCCCCATGCGATATCTCAGAGATGTTACTGGGCTCATCCCCTGTAGCGGACATTTGGAGGTGATAGGGAGCTCTTGGCGACCTCCCAGCGATATCGCAATAGGCGTCACAATATCCCGGCAGGAGCTTGCCGAGACATCTCTGGGAGGTCCCTGTGTTACCTGGGTAATTATGGTCCAAAATATTACTTATATATGTAAGTTCACCTTCCATAATCAGAGAATTACTTGCAAATTATGCTCGACTTCCTTGCACGATTCATTTCCTACTTACTAACCAAAAAACTCTGCTTATGAACTTAGCGAATCCAAATTTCAAATTGTTTACATGCGTGCATCAACCAAGCTGTTGAGAAATAAAATTTCAATTCGTGTTGACATTAATGACGTTTATCTTTCAAATTGGACTAAAGGACAGCTAACGCAAACAGTAACCAATTAGTTGAACCAACACTTCCTAAAAGGAAGGCCAATCAACTCCCATCACTTTTTACAATATGGCGGCGAAAGTGGGGGAAAATTCAATTGACAGCTTTTTTGTTTGTCAATAGTGAATGCTTAAATCACCGTTGAAAATTTGATTTCAAGTGGAGATTCGTACTATTTTTATGTCCAAATTACCGAGAACTCAGTGTAACCAACTCATTGTCCAAAAGGTAGAACAGAAGATGAAATACGTGTCATAGAAGAGCAGAAAGAATTCAAGGCAGGAATATCATGCGTTGGCAATATTTTTTGCCTGAAGCAGCTTGTGGAAAAAAGAACAGAGATAAACTTGATTTTTGTAGACTTGCAGAAGGCTTATGGTAGTGTACTACTCGCTACAGTGTGGAAGACCTTGGAAGAAAAAGGCGTATCTCAAAAGGTCTCCGCAAGAAATGTCCGGTAGCACCGACTCCGTTTAAGGTCTATCTTACCTCGACCAGAAATATTGGCGAAGAAAATGTCGAAATATGGGAATTCCAATAGGAAAATAATATATACTTTTCACTCTACACTTTGCTGACAAGAAAGATATTTATTATATGTTGAGAAAATTGGATCAGGCATATATATAGAGTGTAGTATGACCATAAACACCTGAAGAACAAACTATATTGTTTTGAAAAATGGCAGGAGTGATCTTATCCTGCGAGATGAAATAATACAGGGAGTAGATGAATATGCCTATCTCGGAGGGACCCTCACAGCAGTCGGATCCAGTGGAAAGGGAAATAAAAGAAAGGATCGCCCAAGGAAGATCAATTACGAAACAACTGAATGGCCTACTTTGGAGTTCACAAGTAAGAAATGATATTAAAAGAAAAATCTATAAATCCTTAATAGAGAATATGGAGTACCTACCTAATATGGAGCCGAGGTAGGGGAAATGACAACGCAACTTAAGAATAAAACAAATCAAAATTGGTTCAAGCCCTGTGGACAGGAGCTTTGAACACTTGTTCAAACTTTGACAAATCATATCTCCAAATTTATTGGTCTCTGGGAGTGATGTAAATGGATTCTTACGATAGAACTGCATCATGAAAGAAATTAAATTCAAACAAACCGATTCTCCCCTATAACGAACTTATTCGAGATATTCATTCCTCAAATCTACTGTGAAAATTATATTATATCAATTAAAACTTAGACAATATTGCAGTTTTGTTTTTACTAGAGATATTCTGTACCCAATTTGATTATGTATCTTACCAAAGAATATATTTCCATCATCATTTGGATTATCCGCGAGCATTATATTATCACCTTAAAAGTATAATATCATATCATCCTCATAATTCTACGATAGCTGAGGTTATTTCATTGGTCATTTTGCATGCAATGATACTTTGTTTTGTAGAACAGGAGGTGTATTTTATATCAAGAATAACGAACCAGAAATAATTTTAACATTTATCTCTCATTGGGAAACAAAATGACATGTATGAATAAAGATCATATAATAATTCATAGATAGAATAATTAAGTACAGCATTCAGTGAAAACATCGAAGTACGATTCATTATTGAAATTTCGAAAAATCATATCTCCGAAAGTATTAGCTTGTTAGAGTTGAAAATTATATCGATGGATTTTTATGGTGAAACTGCATCTTAAAAAAAAAGCACTGACGTGAAGTCAGTACTCTTTGGTGCGCGTGTTCACGGTGGCTAATTTGAATTGAATGATGAGTACTTCAAGCTCAGTGGATAGAGCGAGCCGAAGATCTACCCAAAGGATAGTGGACACCATTCACTGTCGGTTCAAAAATTAACAGTGCTGTATCTAAGCTGCCATCAGGATAGAGTAACAAAGTTGGAAAAGAACACAACTGACTCTCCTTAGTAGCACAAGCTCCTAGAAGATTTGGGAGGGTCAGGATAATCCTAATCATGTTTATAGCACGCGCGCCAAAGCAGATTGACTTTTTACACTTTTTCTTTCATTGTTAAGTCACTCTGTTTTTGCGCGCGTGCTATAAACATGATTAGGATTATACTGACCCTCCCAAATCTTCTAGGAGCTTGTGCGACTAAGGAGAGTCAGTTGTGTTCTTTTCCAACTTTGTTACTCTATCCTGATGGCAGCTTAGATACAGCACTGTTAATTTTTGAACCGACAGTGAATGGTGTCCACTATCCATTGGGTAGATCTTCGGCTCGCTCTATCCACTGAGCTTGAAGTACTCATCATTCAATTCAAATTAGCCACCGTGAACACGCGCGCCAAAGAGTACTGACTTCACGTCAGTGCTTTTTTTCAAGTTCCTTTAACAAATATAGCTATCAATACAGTTTGGCTGTTAGCTTTACCGTAGATCAAACAAAATTGCGGTTGTGGGACCTCCGTTAGGAAAGCTATTGCCTCTTCTCCAAATCCGAACGTATTTTAATATAGATCTACCGAATATAGTTATTTATTAAATTCGCCTCAGGGCTACCATACAGGCATTTCAACTCGGAAACAACGCTATTTCCCCCAAACTGACTTGTGTCCGTGCACTGAATTGACATGAATATTCTTTTAAAACCTCACAATATCGGCTCATTACTCCCGACATAACCCAAACAACCCAAAACCATTCACTTCTCGTCTGCGCATGCGCAATATACTCGTGGCTGCAAGTCCTCCCAAAATTACGCACCTCACAAAAAACTCCAATTCTCCAACACTAGTGGTTTAGGAGATATCGCTTCTTGAATCCACGCATGCGCAGACCCTCACCAGGGGATTCTATAGAGGAATAGCATCCGCCACCCCAAAATCCCAATCCTCTCTGACGAAAGCACCAGCAGTTAAATCACTGATGGTCTGCTAATGCGCATAACGAAAAATGCCCGTAAGGGGTAACATCAATTTTGAAATTAGCCCCAGAGCCACGGTACGGACACTTCAACTCGGAAACAACGCTACATCCCCCAAACTGACTTGTCCTTGCACTGAATTGCCATGAATATTCTTTTGAAACCTCACAATATCGGCTCAGCACTCCCAACATAACCCATACAACCCAAAAACAGTCACTTCTCTTCTGCGCATGCGCAATCTACTTGCGGCTAAAAGTCCTCTCAAAATCACACACCTTACAAAAAACTCCGATTCTCCAACACTAGTGGTTCAGGAGATATCACATCTTTAATCCACGCATGCGCAGACCCTCAACAGGGGATTCTATGGAGGAATAGCATCCGCCATCCCAAAACCCCAATCCTCTCATCATAAATCACTGATGGTCTGATCATGCGCATAACGAAAAATGCCTGTAAGGGGTAACATCAATTTCAAAATTAGCCCCAGGGCCACGGTACAAACACTTTAACTCGGAAACAACGCTACATCCCCCAAACTGACTTGTCCTTGAACTGAATTGCTATGATTATTTTTCCGACCCAAATATCGACCAATAGAATTGCACCATTCGACGTCACGTGGTACAACCTACATGGTATTATACTGATAATTTTTTGATTATTTTCTCTGGTAGTTGCTATATATAAAAAACAGTCAAATTAACCACACGTCAAACTGACAGGTTGAATTCAATTGTGAAAATTGGAGATTTTGCATGAAAATGAGTCGATTTGGAGTTTTTTCTCTGTCCACCATCGATAAAAAAGTCAAAGGAAATGTTCCCATTAATACGGAGAAGGCAAAAAATACAGTTTGGAACCAATTTACTACTTTTTGTACTGAGAGGGAATACACATTGAGTGCTGAAACGAGTGAAGCGCAATTGGCAAACATTATGAAAGATTACGCTTACAATATGAAGAAAATGGATGGAGAAGACTATAAGGAAGGTACAATTATGAAATTCTTATTTGTTAACTGTTCATTTCATCTCATGGTGCAATTCTATTGGCCGACATTTGGGACGGAAAAATAATCCCCCGAATACCACACGAGCTTCAAAATTATCTGGCATTTCCCTCAAGGTTCCCTGCAAACAAATAAAGTCGTCAAGTTTTTCAGGAAAAATCACTCGCGCTTCGCGCTCGTGATTTTTTAACCTGAAAAACTTGACTCCTTCATTTGTTTGCAACGAACCTATCGGGAAAAATACCCGATAATTTTGAAGATCTTGTGGTATTATAAGTGAATATTCTTTTATAACCTCACAATATCGACTCAGCACTCCCAACATAACCCATCCAATTAAAAAACAGTCACTTCTCTTCTGCGCATGCGCAATCTACTCGCGGCTAAAAGTCCTCTCAAAATAACACACCTTACAAAAACTCCGATTCTCCAACACTAGTGGTTCGGGAGATATCGCATCTTTAATCTACGCATGCGCAGACCCTCATCAGGGATCTGGATTCTATGGAGGAATGGCATCCGCCACCCCAAAACCCCAATCCTCTCTGTCGAAAACTACAGCAGTTAAATGACTTCTCATCTGCGCATGCGCAGAACGAAAAATGCCCGGAAAAGGCAGGATGAACCTCAAAAAATATGTTTCGGCATTTTAAGCAAAGAATTCCGCAAAATAGTAGTAATTTTTTTATTTTTGCGCGCGTGTTCCGCAAGGAACAGCGTGCTATCATTTCGTCACAATGTCTGTATTTTTCGAATTTTTTTTCGAAAATGGTCTCAAACGATTGGGTTCGACTCCCTGATGAAGAATTCGAGGTCAAATTCAATTCTGTCCGTCCGGCCGGTCCGGCCGGCCGGTCCGGCCGGCCGGTCCGGCCGGCCGGTCCGGCCGTTAGCACGATAACTCTCGAACGGAACGACTTAGAGCGTTGAAATTTGCAGGGTAGTTTCGTAGCGTAAATATCTCGGACAAGTTCGTTAACGGGCGAAATCGACCGAGCGGTTTCGGAGTTAAGGCCGTTTTTAATAAAAACGTTTTTTATGAATATTTCCGGAACAGATCACTCAATCTTTTTGAAATTTGGCATCAGATTGTAGAATCATGACCTTTATATGCCTGCGAAGTTTTGTGTTGAACGGACGGCCCTAAAGTGGCAAAAAAAAATTTTGAAAATTTGAAAATTTTGTTTTCACGATAACTCGAAAAATACTGATCTGATTAAATTGAAACTCAGTAGTTAGATGCAAAAGACCAAAGCAAACACTTTTGCAAAATTTCGTGAAGATCACGTGACATGAAAAAAATAAAAAAATTACTACTATTTTGCGGAATACTTTGCTTTTAATGCCGAAACATATGTTTTTGAGGTTCATGCTGCCCTTTCCGGGCATTTTCCGTATTGCGCATGCGCAGATGAGAAGTCCTTTAACTGCTGTAGTTTTCGTCAGAGAGGATTGGGGTTTTGGGTTGGCGGATGCTATTCCTCCATAGAATTCAGATCCCTGATGAGGGTCTGCGCATGCGTAGATTAAAGATGCGATATCTTCCGAACCACTAGTGTTGGAGAATCGGAGTTTTTTGTAAGGTGTGTTATTTTGAGAGGACTTTTAGCCGCCAGTAGATTGCGCATGCGCAGAAGAGAAGTGACTGTTTTTGGGTTGGATGGGTTATGTTGGGAGTGCTGCGTCGATATTATGAGGTTTTAATAGAATATTCATAGCAATTCAGTGCAAGGACAAGTCAGTTTGGGGGATGTAGCGTTGTTTCCGAGTTAAAGTGTCCGTACCGTGGCCCTGGGGCTAATTTTGAAATTGATGTTACCCCTTACAGGCATTTTTCGTTATGCGCATGAGCAGACCATCACTAATTTAACTGGTGGTGTTTTCGTCAGAGAGGATTAGGGTTTTGGGGTGGCGGATGCTATTCCTCTATAGAATCCCCTGTTGAGGGTCTGCGCATGCGTGGATTAAAGATGTGATATCTCCTGAACCACTAGTGTTGGAGAATCGGAGTTTTTTGTAAGGTGTGTTATTTTGAAAAGGACTTTTAGCCGCGAGTAGATTGCGCATGCGCAGAAGAGAAGTGACTGTTTTTGGGTTGGATGGGTTATGTTGGGAGTGCTGAGACGATATAATGAGGTTTTAAAAGAATATTCATAGCAATTCAGTGCAAGGACAAGTCAGTTTGGGGGCTGTAGCGTTGCTTCAGAGTTAAAGTGTCCTTACCTTGGCCCTGGGGCTAATTTCGAAATGGATGCAACCCCTTACGGGCATTTTTCGTTATGCGCATGAGCAGACCATCAGTGATTTAACTGGTGGTGCTTTCGTCAGAGAGGATTGGGGTTTTGGGGTGGCGGATGCTTTTCCGCTATAGAATCCCCTGGTGAGGGTCTGCGCATGCGTGGATTCAAGAAGCGATATCTCCTGAACCACTAGTGTTGGAGAATCGGAGTTTTTTGTGAAGTGTGTAATTTTGGGAGGACTTGCAGCCACGAGTATACTGCGCTTGCGCAGATGAGAAGTGAATGGTTTTGGGTTGTTTGGGTTATGTTGGGAGTAATGAGCCGATATTGTGAGGTTTTAAAAGAATATTCATGTCAATTCAGTGCACGGACACAAGTCAGTTTGGGGGAAATAGCGTTGTTTCCGATTTGAAATGTCTGTATGGTGGCCCTGAGGCGAATTTATAAATAACTATATTCGGTAGATCTATATTAAAATGCGTTCGGATTTGGAGAAGATGCAATTTTGTCCCTAACGGAGGACCCACAACCGAATTTTTTTCTGATCTACGGTAAAACTAACAGCCAAACTGTATTGATAGCTATATTTGTTAAAGGAACTTGAAAAAAAAAAAAAAGCACTGACGTGAAGTCAGTACTCTTTGGCGCGCGTGTTCACGGTGGCTAATTTGAATTGAATTATTCAAAATTTAACAGTGCTGTATCTAAGCTGCCATCAGGATAGAGTAACAAAGTTGGAAAAGAACACAAGTGACTCTCCTTAGTCGCACAAGCTCCTAGAAGATTTGGGAGGGTCAGTATAATCCTAATCATGTTTATAGCACGCGCGCAAAAGCAGATTGACTAAACAATGAAAGAAAAAGTGTAAAAAGTCAATCTGCTTTGGCGCGCGTGCTATAAACATGATTAGGATTATACTGACCCTCCCAAATCTTCTAGGAGCTTGTGCGACTAAGGAGAGTCACTTGTGTTCTTTTCCAACTTTGTTACTCTATCCTGATGGCAGCTTAGATACAGCACTGTTAAATTTTGAATAATTCAATTCAAATTAGCCACCGTGAACACGCGCGCCAAAGAGTACTGACTTCACGTCAGTGCTTTTTTTTTTTCATGTCACGTGATCTTCACGAAATTTTGCAAAAGTGTTTGCATTGGTCTTTTGCATCTAACTACTGAGTTTCAATTTAATCAGATCAGTATTTTTCGAGTTACCGTGAAAACAAAATTTTAAAATTTTTTAAATTTTTTTTGCCACTTTAGGGCCCTCCGGTCATAACAAAACTTCGCAGGCATATAAATGTCATGATTCTACAAATTGATGCCAAATTTCAGAAAGATCGAGTGATCGGTTCCGGAAATATTCACAAAAAACGTTTTGACTAAAAACGGCCTTAACTCCGAAACCGATCAGTGGATTTCGCCTGTTAACGAACTTGTCCGAGATATTTACGCTACAAAACTACCCTGCAAATTTCAACGCTCTAAGTCATTCCGTTCGAGAGTTATCGTGCTAACGGCCGGCCGGACCGGACGGACAGAATTGAATTTGACCTCGAATTCTTCATCAGGGAGTCGAACCCAATCGTTTGAGACCATTTTCGAATTCTGCATTACTTTCATTTGTGGTTGTTTGCAACCAGGAACAACCTGGTTGCTATCTGTTTACATCAAACAAGCAAACATTCTCAGATATAGGTTTGCTGTCATTTGTACGTTTTAACTTGTGAGGTAATTAGGTTTCGTTACTAATTTATGAAGTGTCCTTAATTTATTTATTTCTATCCGCTTTTTTCACACTAACGAACGAATTGTCATCCCAGGGCATCTTATCTTTATATGACGGCCCAATTTTGGCTACAAGAGTTTCAAAACTATGAGGAGTCATTCGGAGAAATTAAGTAAGGGAAATAGCCAGTTTTATATATGAAACAATTCTAATGTTATCAGTCCAGAGAGAACTCAAACCAGAATACTTATGTAGAAAATCTATTAATAGTTTACTAAGGAATAACTACCTCTACATTAGTTGTCAATCGGATTCTAAATAATTGGATAACCTAACTAATGAAAGTAGGCCTAAAATGGGTCATCCTTTCTCCGTTCATACCCAGGTAACACAGACCTCACATAGAGGTCTCTGAGAGGTTACAATGTGGATGAAAATGCGAGCTCCCAATGTGAGATCCTCAAGATATCACACAAATAACCAGAATAAGATATTCCTATTGTGAGCTCCTGAAGATATCACACAGATAACAAGAATAAGATATTCCTATTGCGAGCTCCTAAAGATATCCCACAGATAACCAGAATAAGACATTCTTGTTGCGAGATCCTCAAGATATCACATATGTAACCAGAATAAGACATTCCCATTAAGAGCTCCTAAAGGTATCACACAGATAATCAGAATAAGATATTCCTATTGCGAGCTCCTGAAGATATCACACAGATAACAAGAATAAGATATTCCTATTGCGAGCTCCTAAAGATATCCCACAGATAACCAGAATAAGACATTCCTGTTAGGAGATCCTCAAGATATCACATATGTAACCAGAATAAGATATTCCTATTGCGAGCTCCTAAAGATATCCCACAGACAACCAAACTAAGACATTCCTGTCGCGAGCTCCTTAAAGTCATCGCAATTATAACCAGAATAAGACATTCCCATTGCGATCTCCTAAAGATATCACACAGATAACCAGAACAAGATACTCCCATTGCGAGCTCCTAAAGACATCCCACAGATAACCAGAATAAGACTTCCTATTGCGAGCTCCTTAAGTCATCGCAAGTATAACAAGAATAAGATATTCCTATTGTGGAGGTCCTCAAGATATCACATATGTAACCAGAATAAGAAATTACTATTTCGAGCTCCTAAAGATATCACACAGATAACCAGAATAAGATATTCCTATTGCGAGCTCCTAAAGATATCCCACAGATAACCACAATAAGACATTCCTATTGCGAGCTCCTTAAGTCATCGCAAGTATTACAAGAATAAGATATTCCTATTGAGGAGATCCTCAAGATATCACATATGCAACCAGAATAAGATATTACTATTGCGAGCTCCTAAATATAGCACACAGATAACAAGAATAAGATATTCTTATTGCGAGCTCCTAAAGATATCCCAAAGATAACCAGAATAAGACATTCCTGTTGCGAGATCCTCAAAATATCACATATGTAACTAGAATAAGACATTCCCATTGCGAGCTCCTAAAGATATCATGCAGATAACTAGAAAAAGACATTCCTATTGCGAGCTCCTCAAGATATCACAAGTGTAACGAGAATAACACATTCCATTGCGAGGTCCTAAAAACCTCGCAAATTCAACAAGAATAGGATATCAGGTGGCAAGTTGTAGGGATCTACTCCATCCCTACTCTGAACTTCTTGTTTCCAGCGGTAGATGGCGCAATCGTCTACTCTGTGCCCGCAAGAACAACCCCATCGCTTATAACCCGATGGAATATCGATCTACGCATCGAAGTGAGTATTCGGCGCCACCCATGTACTGCACATTTGGAGGATATATAGATTATAGATCCATATCGCAGACAACTTCTCGCAGTACTGCCCCGGTTGAGCAGTCTGAGAACTTCCCCATGTGATATCTCTGAGATGTTACTGGGATCATCTCCTGTGGAGGACATTTGGAGGTGATAGAGAGGTCTGGGCGACCTCCCTGCGATATCGCAGTACACATCTCAAAATATTCCCCAGGGCGAGCTGTTGAGAACTTCAACATTCGATATCTCCGAGATGTTACTGGGCTCATCCCCTGTGGCGGACATTTGGAGGTGATAGGGAGGTCTGGACGAGCTACTTGCGATATCGCAATACAGCTCTCAAAATATTCCCCAGGGTATGCCGTTTGAGAACTTTCCCATGCGATGTCTCTGAGATGTTACTGGGCTCATCCCCTGTGGAGGACATTTGGAGGTGATAAGGGCGACCTCCCTGCGATATCACAATAAACCTCTCAAGATATTCCCCAGGGTGAGCAGTTCGAGAACTTCCCCATGCGATATCTCTGAGATGTTACTGGGCTCATCCCCTGTGGTGGACATTTGGAGGTGATAGGGAGGCCTGGGCGACCTCCCTGTGATATCGCAATAAACCTCCCAAAATATTCCCCAGGGTGAGCAGTTTGAGAACTTCCCCATGCGATATCTCAGAGATGTTACTGGGCTCATCCCCTGTAGCGGACATTTGGAGGTGATAGGGAGCTCTTGGCGACCTCCCAGCGATATCGCAATAGGCGTCACAATATCCCGGCAGGAGCTTGCCGAGACATCTCTGGGAGGTCCCTGTGTTACCTGGGTAATTATGGTCCAAAATATTACTTATATATGTAAGTTCACCTTCCATAATCAGAGAATTACTTGCAAATTATGCTCGACTTCCTTGCACGATTCATTTCCTACTTACTAACCAAAAAACTCTGCTTATGAACTTAGCGAATCCAAATTTCAAATTGTTTACATGCGTGCATCAACCAAGCTGTTGAGAAATAAAATTTCAATTCGTGTTGACATTAATGACGTTTATCTTTCAAATTGGACTAAAGGACAGCTAACGCAAACAGTAACCAATTAGTTGAACCAACACTTCCTAAAAGGAAGGCCAATCAACTCCCATCACTTTTTACAATATGGCGGCGAAAGTGGGGGAAAATTCAATTGACAGCTTTTTTGTTTGTCAATAGTGAATGCTTAAATCACCGTTGAAAATTTGATTTCAAGTGGAGATTCGTACTATTTTTATGTCCAAATTACCGAGAACTCAGTGTAACCAACTCATTGTCCAAAAGGTAGAACAGAAGATGAAATACGTGTCATAGAAGAGCAGAAAGAATTCAAGGCAGGAATATCATGCGTTGGCAATATTTTTTGCCTGAAGCAGCTTGTGGAAAAAAGAACAGAGATAAACTTGATTTTTGTAGACTTGCAGAAGGCTTATGGTAGTGTACTACTCGCTACAGTGTGGAAGACCTTGGAAGAAAAAGGCGTATCTCAAAAGGTCTCCGCAAGAAATGTCCGGTAGCACCGACTCCGTTTAAGGTCTATCTTACCTCGACCAGAAATATTGGCGAAGAAAATGTCGAAATATGGGAATTCCAATAGGAAAATAATATATACTTTTCACTCTACACTTTGCTGACAAGAAAGATATTTATTATATGTTGAGAAAATTGGATCAGGCATATATATAGAGTGTAGTATGACCATAAACACCTGAAGAACAAACTATATTGTTTTGAAAAATGGCAGGAGTGATCTTATCCTGCGAGATGAAATAATACAGGGAGTAGATGAATATGCCTATCTCGGAGGGACCCTCACAGCAGTCGGATCCAGTGGAAAGGGAAATAAAAGAAAGGATCGCCCAAGGAAGATCAATTACGAAACAACTGAATGGCCTACTTTGGAGTTCACAAGTAAGAAATGATATTAAAAGAAAAATCTATAAATCCTTAATAGAGAATATGGAGTACCTACCTAATATGGAGCCGAGGTAGGGGAAATGACAACGCAACTTAAGAATAAAACAAATCAAAATTGGTTCAAGCCCTGTGGACAGGAGCTTTGAACACTTGTTCAAACTTTGACAAATCATATCTCCAAATTTATTGGTCTCTGGGAGTGATGTAAATGGATTCTTACGATAGAACTGCATCATGAAAGAAATTAAATTCAAACAAACCGATTCTCCCCTATAACGAACTTATTCGAGATATTCATTCCTCAAATCTACTGTGAAAATTATATTATATCAATTAAAACTTAGACAATATTGCAGTTTTGTTTTTACTAGAGATATTCTGTACCCAATTTGATTATGTATCTTACCAAAGAATATATTTCCATCATCATTTGGATTATCCGCGAGCATTATATTATCACCTTAAAAGTATAATATCATATCATCCTCATAATTCTACGATAGCTGAGGTTATTTCATTGGTCATTTTGCATGCAATGATACTTTGTTTTGTAGAACAGGAGGTGTATTTTATATCAAGAATAACGAACCAGAAATAATTTTAACATTTATCTCTCATTGGGAAACAAAATGACATGTATGAATAAAGATCATATAATAATTCATAGATAGAATAATTAAGTACAGCATTCAGTGAAAACATCGAAGTACGATTCATTATTGAAATTTCGAAAAATCATATCTCCGAAAGTATTAGCTTGTTAGAGTTGAAAATTATATCGATGGATTTTTATGGTGAAACTGCATCTTAAAAAAAAAGCACTGACGTGAAGTCAGTACTCTTTGGTGCGCGTGTTCACGGTGGCTAATTTGAATTGAATGATGAGTACTTCAAGCTCAGTGGATAGAGCGAGCCGAAGATCTACCCAAAGGATAGTGGACACCATTCACTGTCGGTTCAAAAATTAACAGTGCTGTATCTAAGCTGCCATCAGGATAGAGTAACAAAGTTGGAAAAGAACACAACTGACTCTCCTTAGTAGCACAAGCTCCTAGAAGATTTGGGAGGGTCAGGATAATCCTAATCATGTTTATAGCACGCGCGCCAAAGCAGATTGACTTTTTACACTTTTTCTTTCATTGTTAAGTCACTCTGTTTTTGCGCGCGTGCTATAAACATGATTAGGATTATACTGACCCTCCCAAATCTTCTAGGAGCTTGTGCGACTAAGGAGAGTCAGTTGTGTTCTTTTCCAACTTTGTTACTCTATCCTGATGGCAGCTTAGATACAGCACTGTTAATTTTTGAACCGACAGTGAATGGTGTCCACTATCCATTGGGTAGATCTTCGGCTCGCTCTATCCACTGAGCTTGAAGTACTCATCATTCAATTCAAATTAGCCACCGTGAACACGCGCGCCAAAGAGTACTGACTTCACGTCAGTGCTTTTTTTCAAGTTCCTTTAACAAATATAGCTATCAATACAGTTTGGCTGTTAGCTTTACCGTAGATCAAACAAAATTGCGGTTGTGGGACCTCCGTTAGGAAAGCTATTGCCTCTTCTCCAAATCCGAACGTATTTTAATATAGATCTACCGAATATAGTTATTTATTAAATTCGCCTCAGGGCTACCATACAGGCATTTCAACTCGGAAACAACGCTATTTCCCCCAAACTGACTTGTGTCCGTGCACTGAATTGACATGAATATTCTTTTAAAACCTCACAATATCGGCTCATTACTCCCGACATAACCCAAACAACCCAAAACCATTCAAATCTCGTCTGCGCATGCGCAATATACTCGTGGCTGCAAGTCCTCCCAAAATTACGCACCTCACAAAAAACTCCAATTCTCCAACACTAGTGGTTTAGGAGATATCGCTTCTTGAATCCACGCATGCGCAGACCCTCACCAGGGGATTCTATAGAGGAATAGCATCCGCCACCCCAAAATCCCAATCCTCTCTGACGAAAGCACCAGCAGTTAAATCACTGATGGTCTGCTAATGCGCATAACGAAAAATGCCCGTAAGGGGTAACATCAATTTTGAAATTAGCCCCAGAGCCACGGTACGGACACTTCAACTCGGAAACAACGCTACATCCCCCAAACTGACTTGTCCTTGCACTGAATTGCCATGAATATTCTTTTGAAACCTCACAATATCGGCTCAGCACTCCCAACATAACCCATACAACCCAAAAACAGTCACTTCTCTTCTGCGCATGCGCAATCTACTTGCGGCTAAAAGTCCTCTCAAAATCACACACCTTACAAAAAACTCCGATTCTCCAACACTAGTGGTTCAGGAGATATCACATCTTTAATCCACGCATGCGCAGACCCTCAACAGGGGATTCTATGGAGGAATAGCATCCGCCATCCCAAAACCCCAATCCTCTCATCATAAATCACTGATGGTCTGATCATGCGCATAACGAAAAATGCCTGTAAGGGGTAACATCAATTTCAAAATTAGCCCCAGGGCCACGGTACAAACACTTTAACTCGGAAACAACGCTACATCCCCCAAACTGACTTGTCCTTGAACTGAATTGCTATGATTATTTTTCCGACCCAAATATCGACCAATAGAATTGCACCATTCGACGTCACGTGGTACAACCTACATGGTATTATACTGATAATTTTTTGATTATTTTCTCTGGTAGTTGCTATATATAAAAAACAGTCAAATTAACCACACGTCAAACTGACAGGTTGAATTCAATTGTGAAAATTGGAGATTTTGCATGAAAATGAGTCGATTTGGAGTTTGTTCTCTGTCCACCATCGATAAAAAAGTCAAAGGAAATGTTCCCATTAATACGGAGAAGGCAAAAAATACAGTTTGGAACCAATTTACTACTTTTTGTACTGAGAGGGAATACACATTGAGTGCTGAAACGAGTGAAGCGCAATTGGCAAACATTATGAAAGATTACGCTTACAATATGAAGAAAATGGATGGAGAAGACTATAAGGAAGGTACAATTATGAAATTCTTATTTGTTAACTGTTCATTTCATCTCATGGTGCAATTCTATTGGCCGACATTTGGGACGGAAAAATAATCCCCCGAATACCACACGAGCTTCAAAATTATCTGGCATTTCCCTCAAGGTTCCCTGCAAACAAATAAAGTCGTCAAGTTTTTCAGGAAAAATCACTCGCGCTTCGCGCTCGTGATTTTTTAACCTGAAAAACTTGACTCCTTCATTTGTTTGCAACGAACCTATCGGGAAAAATACCCGATAATTTTGAAGATCTTGTGGTATTATAAGTGAATATTCTTTTATAACCTCACAATATCGACTCAGCACTCCCAACATAACCCATCCAATTAAAAAACAGTCACTTCTCTTCTGCGCATGCGCAATCTACTCGCGGCTAAAAGTCCTCTCAAAATAACACACCTTACAAAAACTCCGATTCTCCAACACTAGTGGTTCGGGAGATATCGCATCTTTAATCTACGCATGCGCAGACCCTCATCAGGGATCTGGATTCTATGGAGGAATGGCATCCGCCACCCCAAAACCCCAATCCTCTCTGTCGAAAACTACAGCAGTTAAATGACTTCTCATCTGCGCATGCGCAGAACGAAAAATGCCCGGAAAAGGCAGGATGAACCTCAAAAAATATGTTTCGGCATTTTAAGCAAAGAATTCCGCAAAATAGTAGTAATTTTTTTATTTTTTTCATGTCACGTGATCTTCACGAAATTTTGCAAAAGTGTTTGCATTGGTCTTTTGCATCTAACTACTGAGTTTCAATTTAATCAGATCAGTATTTTTCGAGTTACCGTGAAAACAAAATTTTAAAATTTTTTAAATTTTTTTTGCCACTTTAGGGCCCTCCGGTCATAACAAAACTTCGCAGGCATATAAATGTCATGATTCTACAAATTGATGCCAAATTTCAGAAAGATCGAGTGATCGGTTCCGGAAATATTCACAAAAAACGTTTTGACTAAAAACGGCCTTAACTCCGAAACCGATCAGTGGATTTCACCTGTTAACGAACTTGTCCGAGATATTTACGCTACAAAACTACCCTGCAAATTTCAACGCTCTAAGTCATTCCGTTCGAGAGTTATCGTGCTAACGGCCGGCCGGACCGGACGGACAGAATTGAATTTGACCTCGAATTCTTCATCAGGGAGTCGAACCCAATCGTTTGAGACCATTTTCGAAAAAAAATTCGAAAAATATTGAATTTGAAATTATTAATTTAAAAATTTTTTTTTTCGTTACTCCGAAACCATCAGGCTCATTTTGCCCAATAATGAACTCAACCGAGATATTTATCTCCCAAACCTACTCAATTTCTACGGCCTAGCTCATTCTTTTCGAGAGTTACGGTAGAAACAAAATTTAAAAGTTTTCAAATTTTTTTTTACACTTCACGGCAACCCGATCAATAGAAAACTTCTAATGCATATAAAAGCCATTATTCTACAACTGATCGGTTTCGGAAATAATCATAAAAAATGTTTTTACTAAAAACTGCCATAACTCCGAAACCATTTGGTGGATTTCACCCGTTAGCGAACTTGTCCGAGATATTTATGCTCCAAACCTATTCTACAAATTTGAATCATCTAACTCCTTTCGTTCGAGAGTTATCGTGTTAACGGCCGGACGGCCGGCTGGATGGCCGGACGGAATCGATTCCGACCACGGATTCTTGATCGGTGAGTCGAACCAAATCGTTTAAGACCATTTTTAGCCAAAAATTCCAAAATTACAGACATTTGAACAAGAGCGCCAATGAAAGCGATGGAGAGGGATATTGGAAGCGCTGCTCTAGACTAACGCTACAGGATCGAGTCAGGAATGAGGAGATAAGAGCTGAAGTGGATGTTGATGCAGATATAAGAGACAAAATTGAAGCAAAAACGCTACAATAGTTTGGGTACGTGTCAAGAATGGGTGACGAGAGATTGCCATTTAAAGTCCTCAATTGGGTTCCTCCGCAAAGAAGAAGAGGAAGACCTAGAAGAACGTGGAGGGAAGGAGTTTCGGAAGCGATGGACAGGAGAGGTTTGCAAGACCGAGATTGGCAGAGTAGGAGTATATGGTGACTGAGATGCGAAAAATGATATTCATTTATATAATAATCCTTCTGATAATAAAAGACCTCTTTTTCATGCTGTCGACTCCGTTCATCTTTTGAGAAATATAAGAAATAAGTGGTAGACCTACCATATCCTTATATCCAACATCAATTGAAAAGCATAATGTGAAACGAATGCTAAAAATTTTTAATCAAACCACATTGGTAGCACTTATGGAACTTGTTCCTAGGCATCACTTGAGTATCATGAAGATTATGCTATTCTTGTTGAGATCCAAAATCATTCAATAGAGGACCAATGGAAAATATATATAAATATCTCATCATCCATGGTATATATAATTCATCAATTTGTTTGGGGGGGGGGGGGTAAGGGTGATATATCCCCCCAGAAAGATACATTGTTAGGTACAAAAGTGTGAATTCCCCAACTAACGGTAAAATCCAAGGGAGATGCTGAGTTGGAGACTTTAAACTTTAAAAACATATTATTTGTTTCATATCCCCACCCCCCCCCCGAGACAAAAGGCTGGGTACGCCACTGCACTTTACTAACTGTGTCCGAAAATTTGATAGGTATATTATAAGAATAATAATTATCTTTCTGATGTGCCTCACCACCTTATACTGTCACGAGTCAATCCTGGTACATGTCATATCTTATAAATCCTGGGAATACCATTTATCACAGACGAAATAAGATACCTCTCACATAAATATCAACAGAAGCACCAGCACCACGAAAACAATATCATAGACCAGTTGTCCGAAAATCATTTTAGATCCAGAATATTGCAATTGACTTGAATTAGAGTGAGCAAATTATTTAATTATGTATTAAGATGCTAATTCCTTCTACATGTCTATTGCATTCATCCTGTTCACTCAATACTCCACAAAAGTAGATTCTAAACTTCAGTGAAAGAAAAATAACCGCTATAAAGACCACAATTATCAACTATTTAATACGAACCCATTTCGATACCCTATTGGCAGAACACTCTGAACTTGATGATTCGAAAATATGAACACAATTTACCCTAATGTATTTAACCTAGTTAAATTCTAGATACCTCTGCGATATAGGTACATGATTTTTTATGTGCGGTGTTCTGCCTTACAATAAATAAATTAAAGTAGTCACCTTTCTATAATTTTCGAATATACACTGAATTAAATAATACGTGGGTAATCTTCAAGATTATTTTACTGTTATGACTTGATTTTACCTTTGATTTTATAGCAGGTTGAAACTAACATTATAGGCAATAACTATAAATATAAATAATTAAATGAATAGTACATATACATTTAGTGTTCGTAATTAAAATCGAAACTATTGAAGAGCATTAAGTTTTCGATGTGAAATGAAATCAATTTTATCGATCTAGAAATTTAATTTGAACTTCTTCTGTTGGTTAAATTGCTAGGGAACTTATGATTAAGATTATACTGACACTCCTAGGTTGATGAGACCCCTCATAAGCTCTTTCGGGTTAGGAGGATCCGTTGTATTGTTTTATTCTGTGTAGGCTTTATGACTGTTCCCTTACACCACATCACTCTTAATTTTTGACCCGAAAGTGATAGGTGGCTGCTAACATCAGACTAGAAAATTTCTTTCCTAGCCTCGGTATAGAACTTGGAACCTCCGGGTCCTAGTCCAACACTAATCAAACCACTAAGCTAGGAGCACTTTATTCCATACTTTTTCCGAGTTTTAGAGTTCCTAGGAATATACTGAATATCCAATTGGGCAACTGTCTTTGCCACTACCGCCAGATATCCATGTCCGAAACCTCAAGATGATCGGTCGACAAGTAAAAAAAATATAAAAAATCACTGACATGAAGTCAGTACTCCTTGGTGCGAGTGTTCACGTTGGCTAATTTGAATTGAATGTTGAGTACTTCAAGCTCAGTGGATAGGGCGAGTCAGATATCTACCCAGAGGGTAGCGCACAAGCTCCTAGGAGCTTCTGAGGGATCTCCTTGGGGAACACTTGGGAGAGTCAGTATAATCATAATCATGTTTATAGCACGCGCGCCAAAGCAGATTGACTCCACGTCAATGTTTTTTAGTCTTTTTCTTTCATTGTAAAGTCAATCTGCATTTGGAGCGCGTGCTATAAACATTTTTGATGATTATACTGACCCTCTCAAGTCTTCCCACGGAGATCCCCCAGAAGCTCCAAGGAGCTTGTGCGACTAAGGAGAGTCAGTTGTGTTCTTTGACAACTTTGTTACTCTATCCTTATTCCAGCTTAGATACAGCACTGTTAATTTTTGACCCTATAGTGAACGATTCAACTCGGAAACTACGCCATTTCCTCGAAACTGACAAGTCCGTGCACAGAATTGCCATGAAATTTCTCTTAAAACCTCACAATAGCGGCTCAGCACCAAATCCAGGACCGTTCAAAATCACACACTTCACACAAAATTCTGATTCTTCAAAACCATTGTTTCAGGAGATATTACAGCTCCAATCCACGCTTGTGCAGACACTTCCACGGGGATTCTATGGAGGAATAGCGTCCAGCATCTCAAAACCCCAACCCTTTCAGTCGAAAACTCCAGCAGTTAAATCACTTCTTATCTGCTCATGCGTAAACCGAAAAATGTCCGAAAGGGATTACATGAATTTCGAATTATGAACGCAAGTTCTTCGCCTATTCTCCAAATCCGAAAGTAATTTAATATAGATCTTCCAAATATTTATATTATTTAGTTATTTATTAATTGGCCCCAGGGCCACGACACAGACATTTAAACTCGAAAACAACGCTATTTCCTCGAAACTGACTTGTTCGTTCACAGATTTGCCCTAAATTTTCTTTTAAAACCTCAAAATATCGGCTCAGCACAAAATCCATGACCGCTAGACATAAACAACACCCAACACAAGCCATACAACCCAAAAAGAGCCTCTGCGCATGCACACTCACACAAAACTGATTCTTCAAAACCATTGGTTCAGGTTCGCACATTCAATCCACGCATGCTTGGATATTCCCAAGGGGATTCTGTGAAGTAATAGCATCCTTGCACCTTAAAACCCCAATCCCCTCAGACGAAAACTGCAGCAGTTAATTCACCTATCGTCGACTGCTCATGCGCATAACGAAAAATGCAGGGGTAACATGAATTTCAAAATCAGCCCCAGGGCCACGGTACGGACACTTCAACTCGGAAACAATGCTATTTCCCCCAAACTAACTTGTCCGCGCTCGGAATTGCCATGAATATTGTTTTAAAACCTCACAATATCGGCTCAGTCCTCCCAACATAACCCATACAACCCAAAAACAGTCACTTCTCCTCTGCGCATGCGCAATCTACTCGCGGCTGAGATTCCTTTTCCAAATGACACACCTTACAAAAACTCCGATTCTCCAACACTATAGTGTTTCAGGACATATCGCATCTTGAATTCACGCATGCGCGGACCCTCACCAGGGGATTATATGGAGGAATAGCATCCACCACTCCAAAACCTCAATTCTGTCTGACGAAAACTCCAGCACTTAAATCACTTCTCATCTGCGCATGCGCATAACGAAAAATGACCGGAAGGGGCAGCATGAACTACAAAAAAATAGGTTTCGAAATTCCAAGCAAGATATTCCGCAGAATAGTAGTAATTTTTCCAATGTCACGTGATCGTCACGAAATTTTGCAAAAGTTTGCTTTGGTCTTTTACATCTAACTACTGAGTTTCAATTCAATTAGATTAGTATTTTTCGAGCTATAGTGCAAACAAAATTTTAATTATTTTTTTGCCACTTTATGGCCATCCGATCAGTACAAAACATCGAGTGCATATAAAACCCATGATTCTACAATTTGTTGCTATATTTCATCTATAGATGAGTGATCGGTTACGGAAATATTCATAAAAAATGTTTTTACTAAGAACGGCCTTAACTCCGAAACCGCTTGGTGGATTTCGCCATTCACCAATCATCAGTGTGACATTGACAACACGAATGACACCGAAGGCGTTCTAGGTAAATTAAATCCATCGGTCGCGAACTGGTAGGGAAAGAATCCAACGACACATGTGGAAATCCTTACGAACTCCGACCCTCTGCGATGAAGAAACCTTGAGCGATGTTCAGCGACGTTCATTCTTTTGCCGTAAGAGGGTCATCGCTAAAGGCTTCTTCATCGCAGAGGGTCGAAGTTCGTAAGGATTTCCATAGGTGCCGCTTGTGGGATTCTTTCCCTGCCAGTTCGCGACCGATGGATTTAAGTTTCCTAGAATGCCTTCGGTGTCATTCAGTGTTGGCTAAGTCACACTGATGATTGCTAATAACCATAAAACCATAACCATAAACCAGTCATGGTAAATTTGATCCCACTTGGGAAACACGAAATCGTCCCATAAAGGTGCGTGTGTCTTCTCCTAGGCTGGTTCCTGTTTTTTTGCGGAAGTTCAGGAAGGTAAAATCCAAGTTCTCAAACATCTTCGTTATCTCAGATAGAACACCACAACAAATGGCACTGTATTAATCGGTTAAAGGCAAATTGAATCAGCGCTTGTCGAATGGTGAGTCTAACCTCCGAATTAGATATGTGGGAGGGGTTCTTTCGATAGTGGACTCCACCTCGGAAAACTCACAACAGGATTTTTACTTCTGGTTCGTCCAGTGAATGTATAGATGTTTCTATTTATTATCAGAACTGAAGGAGACTTAATTCTAAATTGGCTCATTTTTTGAAGTCCGCTTCTGAGTATAATTACGACATCATTTGTATAAGTGAGACGTGGCTAGTGATTCAGTTTTTGATTGTAGTCAGTAGATCTCGTGGGGGTGGCATGCTTGTTGCTTTTCCTGACAACATTTGCTTCATAATGTTGGATAATAAATTTGTAACATATCGTGTTCCTCTGGTGGATGTAGTTTTATGTCGGTACAGTTCCCTTTAGTTTTATCTTATGTGTGGTTTATATTCCTCCTGACATAACTATCTCAGAGCTCGAGTACTTCACATCTGCACTTGAAATGAATTTCCTTGGTGACACTGTTTTATTGATTGGAGATTTCAATATTCCGAATTTTAATGGGCCTTCTTCTTGTCCCAAATCAATATTTCTTGGAAGTTTCTTTGATCTCTTAAAGCTGCACCAGTTCAACCTCGTTTACAACAGCGACCACAAATTGCTTGATTTGGTCCTCGCGGGTGATACTGTTGAGGTATCTGTGGATCATTCTGATTCGCCCTTTGTTGCAGAGGACCGGTGCCATCCTGCTCTTAATATAGTCATAAAGCGGATCCCGTTTATAAGTAAAACACACTCCCCAACATGTTACAATATATTCTATAATTTCAGAAGGGCTGACTTTCCCACTTTACTGTCAGCACTGAGTTCGTTCGACTGGAATATTCTACAGACTTTAAACAATGTTGATGATGCCTTGCGTTACTTTTATGACAGGCTTTTCGAAGTAATCAGGGAACACGTTCCTGCGGAACCGCATTCTTCTGCTGGTCGCTGTTAGCTGTCAGCATGGTTTGGCTCTGGATTAAGACAAAATATCCCGTTTTCAAGAAGGGTGATAAGTCCCACTTCGAGAACTATTGACCAATTTCTCTGTTATGTAATTTCGCGAAAGCATATGAGGAGGCGTTATACGGAACCATTCACCACGGTGTTAAGCCACACTTGTCCACCAGACAGCATGAATTTATACGGGGAAGGTCAACAGTTACTAATTTGGCAACACTTTCGCAGTTCCTTGCAGAATCACTGGACGATGGGGGTAAAGTGGATGTAATCTACACTGACTTTTCGGGAGCTTTCGACTCCGTAGATCACAATATCCTTCTGAGTAAACTGTCATCTTCAGGTTTAAGTCCTGCATTTGTTGGCCTGATAAGATCTTATTTGAAGGGAAGAATGAGTCATGTTTTTTATAATGGCTTCAGATCATCTTATACACTTTCATACGGTGTACCGCAGGGAACAAATCTTGGACCATTATTATTTATAGTATACATTAGTGATCTACTTACTTCTCTCGAATGCTTGGAGTTGCTTCAGTTTAGTTTGGAGCTTGTACATGGATGGTGCTTGCGTAATGGACTCATATTGAATATAGATAAGTGTTTTAAGATCACCTTCACAAATAAGTCGCAGACTCTTCTGTTCGACTATTCTATCGGTGATCGTCTCATTGCAAGTGGAGATAGGTTTCGTGATTTGGGGGTAGTCTTTGACTCAGACTTCAGTTTCATTCCACATGTTGAGGAGCTGTGTACTTTGGCCGGTCGATCTTTGGGGTTTGTTTTCTGCTGCTCCAGAGAGTTTCATGATGTATCCATTCTCAACCCTCTATTTTTCGCTGGTGATGAGCCAATTGGAGTATGCAAACATAATCTGGTTTCCGATCTATGGTTCACATCTTATACCGATCGAGCGAATTCACAGAAAATTTTTTGAGTATGTTGAATACCGGAAATCCGGCAGCTTACCTGAACGGGGTGCGGATTGACTCACCTTATTTGCTGTCTAAGGTTCACATACGTACACCAAGGCTGAAGGCGAGAACTGTCACATCATTTCACCTTCCAACACCTAGAACAAATGCTCTTCAGTGGGCTCCAGTTTACCGCATATACAAGAGTGCTAATGATCTCAAGTTCAATCTATTTTTTTAGTTTTGGATGTAGAATATTTTTTGTTTTTTATTCTCATTGATTATTTAATTTTTGGCTCAAAAATTGTATTATATTCGTTGTAATATTTAATGTCACCCTGTAATTGAGAATTTTCCTATTGGGTAAATAAATAACCCTTATTATTAAAACCCTGGGTTTGTGCCTGCACTTGAATGACGTTTTCTTCTAGTTTGAGGGAACACTGAGCGATGAGGTGATCTAGCCCGGCTACGCGGAATATTGTTGATGGTTAAAATCAATAAATATTTCACCGTGTGTCGTTTTTAAGTTATTGACAATAAGCACAGTTTACCTCATTGAATAATCAGTCCAGTCATTTACGCGTGAAAAGGTACCAATCCAACAAACAAAGGATAGATTTCTAATATTTGTATGAATTAAGAAATAATTATGATCTAAACTTTTTCACGAATACGCAGCTATTATGCGTGCACACAATGAATAAATTATCCTGATATTATGGGTGAAATCTTGGCTAACCCAAATTAATTGAAAGTTGCTGTTTACTTTCCGTATAAATTGGTTCAAGCCCTGTCGACAGGAGCTTTGGCGCTCTTGTTCAAACTTTGACAAATCATATCATCGAAATTATTGGTCTCTGGGAATGATATAAATGGATTCTTACGATAGAACTACATCATGAAAGAAATTGAATTCAAACAGACCGATTCTCCCCAATAACGAACTTATCCGCGATATTCATTCCTCAAATCTACTCTGAAAATTATATTATATCAATTGAAACTCAGACAATATTGCAGTTTTGTTCTTACTGGAGATATTCTGAACCCAATTTGATTATCTATCCTACCAAAGAATATATTTCCATCATCATATGGATTATCCAAGGGCATTATATTATCACCTCAAAAGTATAATATCATATCATCCTCATAATTTTACGATAGCTGAGGTTATTTCATTGGTCATTTTGCATTCAATCATACTTTGTTTTCTAGAACACGAGGTGTATTTTATATCAAGAATAACGAACCAGAAATAATTTTGACATTTATCTCCCATAGGAAAATAAGATGACATGTAAGAACAGAGATCATATAATAATTCATAGATAGAATAATCAAGTAGGTACAGCATTCTGTGAAAACAGAAGTAAGATTCATTATTGAAATTTCGAAAAATCATATCTCCGAAAGTATTAGCTTGTTAGAGTTGAAAATGATATCAATGGATTTTTATGGTGAAACTGCATACTAAAAGAATTGAATTTGAAATTTGTAAGTTAAAAAAAATTTTTTTTTTCGTTACTCTGAAACCATCCGGCTTATTTCTCCCAATAACAAACTTAACAGAAATATGTATCTCCCAAACGTACTCTGAAAATTTCAACTGCCTTGCTCATTATGTTCGAGTGTTATTGTAAAAACAAAATTATAAAAATTTTGAATTTTTTTTTACACTTTACGGCAACCCGATCAATACAAAACTTCGCATGCATCTAAAGGTCACTATATTACAATTTGGTGCCATATTTCAGACAGATCGAGGGATCGGTTTCGGAAATATTCATAAAAAATGTTTTTACTAAAAACGTCCATAACTCCGAAACCGCTGGGTGGATTTCACCCGTTAACGAACTCGTCCGAGATATTTAGGCTTCAAACCTACCCTGCAAATTGCAATCCTCTAACTTATTTCGTTCAAGAGTTATCGTGTTAACGGTCGGCTAGTGAAATTTATTTATGGGTCATAGAGATCTGTTAGAATACTTACGGTGGATTTCACTAAGCTTTGACAGCTCTTAATTGGCAAATTAGTGAGATTCTATGTCGATTCCCAGTTCAATTTTGATGCAACCATCGAATTAAATCCACAATCAGCTAATCGAAACTTCGTGAAATCCACCATTATACCACAGATTAATCTGTGGTTATACCACAGATTAACCAAATAATCTGTGATTATACCATATACATATTAGATCTATTAGGTATATGCATTAAGGCGAAAATTCATGAGACGATTTTGTCGTCCAAATGAGTATACAGTCATTTGGACGACATCGTCCATGTCGCTGGATTAATCCAGCATTCCAACGACAACTGATGACATACCTCTGTAGCAGTGACAGCCGCGAAAATTAAAATTGGTTCAAGCACTGACGTGAAGTAAGGAGCTTTTGCGCTCATATTCTATTGTCCATTCATCTCTATTGGACAAATTCAAATGAAAGTAGATAATATTATCCTATCTAATATGTCTTCGACCAGAAATTACTATTGTTGTGTGCCCAAATGCAATTCATGGGCGAAAAAAATGCCAAAATCTATAGGTTTTATTCTGTCCAACTTCCTGTGAAATTTACTAGTATAGGTTTGTGTATTCAATTCTTACCTCCGGAAAACCAAATATAAATATAATTATTGAAACTGCGTTAGGAAGATAACTAATAGACCGAAGAGTACTCAACTTGGAACTACATCATCTTCAAACAGAGTACAAGGAGGTACCTCGAAAGAGAACTGAGGAAGGATGTATCGATGACTTGCTGTGCTGAAAAACCTCATTCAGAAGAAGAAATAAGTATCACCCAAGCACCCTTGAGTTAGTTGAACAGCAATAATAATTTTAGTAGTATACTTGGTTGTGTACATTGTTACCAGACCACCTAACACTTGTGCCATTGATATATCCGGGTTATCTACAAAGAGTGATATCTTGAACAGTGACAGTGCTTTGAAAAGTTTCACAGGCATAAACAATTTTCAGGGAAAGATCTATAACATGAGGCCTTATTTCTGGTGGAACTATTTATTGATGACTACAAAGATTTTTGTCTGCTCGACTAGTTTCGGCGGTACAAACACGCCATTCTCCAAGAGTTGAGTAACAAGACAAAATGCAGTAGTCCTGTCACAGTTCCAAAATTGGGCAGAACAATCGACGGGGAAACATTCAATATATAAAACGTCACAATTTTAAATTGTGATGTTTTATATATTGAATGTTTCCCCGTCGATTGTTCTGCCCAATTTTGGAACTGTGACAGGACTACTGCATTTTGTCTTGTTACTCAACTCTTGAGAATGGCGTGTTTGTACCGCCGAAACTAGTCGAGCAGACAAAAATCTTTGTAGTCATCAATAAATAGTTCCACCAGAAATAAGGCCTCATGTTATAGATCTTTCCCTGATATAATGGTGGACGCCAAAGGGTTTGGAGAAATTATAAACAATTTTGATATTTTCAATTGAATAGAAGAGATGGTCATCAAAACTCTTGGAAACAAAACAAAAAAAGCAACTTTATTATACCTCAAACATTACACTTATTGTTAATAATTATTTTCACATAATAAATATGTATCATATCTTGAAAAAATCATTTTAATTATGGATAACTGTTTTACCACAGCTTTATCTGGATCAATTAGACACTATATGTATCCTCATAAATGAATTAGAACAGCATGCACCTGAACTTGAATTAAAACATCAGTAATATGTTTACACCTGCTCCATGCTCCGACTTTACAAGAATATACCATACTTTTTTTTAAGTTTACCATTCTCCACATTAATATGGGCCATCAATTTTATGTGGTTCTGAATTAAGGGCACTACTTTGTAAACATAAGGAACAAATGTCTATAAAAATGGGACCACAATATGATTTGTCATACATGATCTACATTTAGAACCTCTTCTCCTTCTACAAGGATTCTAGAATTAGGAGTTGAAGCTCCTATGTACTCCAGAAATTGCATCGTCTTGGAAGTTCCCATTTGTTTTTCTTTTGCGATTTAATACATTCATATAATTATTAGAGATAACTGTAGCACTTCAGGAACTCATTTTGTACCTAAATATGTATTTAGTTGTAATATTTAAATTCAATTAGGTTATGTTTCTGTCAGTTCAAAATAATCTGTCGTCCGATTTTGTCGTTCCATGAAATATAGGGGAAGGGAAATTTCCATATACCTAATAGACATATACTGCGTACGTCAGAACATTCCGTCCTTAAAATTGAAGCTCGAGCAATTCAAGGTCATGTCCCTACAACGCTACTGCGCATGCGCACAGTATGTCAAAATGATTTGAAAACATAACCAACAAATCATATTCGAATATTTGAAAACGTCAAAACGAGATATGTAATGTGTTTTCCGAAATGTGAGAAATCTGGTTCCAAAATTGTGTTCTCTCGCTAATTTTACAAAATAGTGACCTAGATCGAATAAAAATCTTCCTGACAGTCAATTTGGAAGTGCAAACCTGTTTATCGGTAGAAGTCCGAATGGATTCTACATTACCTTGACTTTGACTCTCTGAAACTCGAGAAGGAATTTTCACATAAGGCTTATATATAAATGAGTTTTTTATCTAACTATGCATCAAACAATTGGATAGAAATACAAAATATCCGAGAAGTCTGGAAAATTTTATGTAAACATACTTTCTTGCTATTGAACATATAAAACTTTTGGTACGTATTGTGAACACTTTCGTGTGACAGTAAATCATTCATTATTCCTTTTTGCCAATACATTATGATTTGCATTCATTTTGAACTACTTGTTTTGGATATAATTAGCATGTTTCAAGCAACATCAATGTTTTACTGAATACTCAAACTTTTTTTACTTGTAGATTAAAAACTATAAACCTAGATAATTACTCTCCTATGCCACTTGGGAAAATTCTAATGAAGATTCTACATCAAAACGTTAACATATATAAGGGCTGGTCAGTACCTTAATCTAGGAAATGGAAATACTTAATATTATTTTTATGAGTTTATTCTTATTGTTCGAAGCAGACGAAGAAAGATTTTGGAAAATAGAATATTAAAAACTATATAAAAGACCGGTGTCCTTAAAAGCACTGACGTGAAGTCTTTTTGCTTTGGAAAGCTTGTTCATGTTGAATGTAGAACGATACAACTACGTAATAAACCATTCTGAATAAAATGACATGGACATGAAGTTAGTTTATTTATTTTTTCAGATACATTCAGCATATGCTACACGGGAAACCCTCTTTAAACTTATAACTAAGCAAAAGAAAGTTATGACAGTTAAATTTCCAGAGATACAAGAGAACATGGCTTTTCTGAAGGTGTCCATTGTTTGTGAAAAGATATCCATAGAACGAATTACGATTGTTGGTCATTGTAAGGGAACGTGTAGAATAAAATTAGAGCCATAGTTACTTCTATGTAACTATGTATGAAAAGTGGTTAAGTGTCTGGTGAATCGACTTGGTACGTTAAAGAAAATAATGCTCAACAAGTTCCCACAATGCAAGTGACCATTCAGCAGTTTGCGCAAAAAACAGGTCAGCATTGAAGAAAGTTCTCCATTTTTTTTCTTGCTCAGCAATGTTTTGTAGAAAATAATGGGAGAATGATGTAGAATTTATACTCGAACTAATCTTCCAATCCGTTGTGCCAACAGGCGGATAGAATTTTTTGCATGAGGAAGATATATGTACTTATATGTGGTTAGTAATTAAAAACATTCTGAATTTTGATGCACTAGTTATGGCTTTGGATATATGAATATTTTCGTCTAACATTTGGTGTCTAGTCAGTGAAACGCACTATATACATGCGGTACTCTAGTAATAGAAATACCAATGAGAATAAACAAGATAGCATTACCACATGTTGAATCAACATAACAACAACGGGTAAATAAAATTCCATTTCACTACATTCTTAGCAAAATGAGTAGAAATATGGTCTGTCCGTGGCCATTTACAGTTCCAAGTTCAGTAAGAGTTATATTATTCATAGTATCAGTATCAATTATTGATTGAACAATCTTTTGGGAGGTTTATTCATTCCCCAAAGACAGCTTTTTCATGGGTTTTCTCAAGACTTGTTTATCCAAATTCATTCTATGGATTTCAAAAATATCTTGATTAGTTATATGGTTGAATTGAAAAGAACCGTTAAGTTAACAGCTCTGAATACAGGATTAATTAAAGAATTGACTATATTTGATTTGGTTTATTAGATTCCTTTATTTGTTCGAATAACTCTCTGTTATTTGGCATATATGTATCCCGTCTGAAGGTGGAAACAAATATGGCCCTCTATTTTTCAATACAGATGATTTTGTATGGTTTGCAATATTTATTGGTATTAAATTATCAATGCAAGTCTGACATGTAACATGTCTTAATTAAATTTGCCACGAGGAAGCCTATGATATTATGCGCAATATTTTCAACTCTGCCTATGTTAGGAGCTGGTGGATCGAGTAGCTCAGTGACTTCATAGCCGGTCCCAAGCCTTGATAAAAGAGGAAAGTTCCAAGTGAGGCCAGCGACCTGCTTGGGTAAAAAACAAAGTGCTCCTAGAACCAATGATACTGCCTTGGATTTGACAGGATTAAGAGATGACCAAACACACCTCGACCACCTGGACAACCTTCCATCAGATGGTATGAAAGCAGTTCTTTTTGATGATTTTCAACAAAAGCTGCTAATGACCACATTGTCCTCAAATAATCGTGCTGAAATTCACTAACAAGTATATCTTCCTCATCCTCAATAGATTCTTGACTTTTTATCCATCGTAAAGAAGCTTGCAAAATTTCAAGGAATCTTGAGATCTCCCTTTCTATGGAATCTTGAGCTAGTTTGAATGTCAGTAGATTATCAACTTTTTGGGCGCATGTTCTAGGGGAACATCGTCCTATCATTTCGTCCAAATGTCTGTAATTTTCGAATTTCGAGCTGAAAATTGGCTAATAGACTAATTCGGACTCCCTGATCTCGAATCCGGTGTCAGATTTTTGGGTGCCGTCCGGCCGGCCGGCAGGCCGGCTGGCCTTCCGGCCGTAGGCACGATAACAGGAGCACCGAAGGTCCTATCGACTTCAAACTTTCAGGGTAGGTTTCTGATCAAAATGCGACGGTTAAGTTCGTTAACGGGCAAAATCGGCCGGACGGTTTAGGAGTTATAGACATTTAAAATTTTGAGGTTATTTCCCTGATATTTCAGGAACTAAAGAAGATGTTGAATCGAAACTTGGTAGTCAGTTCGAGGATATAAACGCGCAACTTTTGGCAAAATTCTGTTATGATCGAAATGTTGGTAATTTTTAAAAAAATATTTCTTTTAATTTTTTCGAAAAAAAAATTTTTTTTTCGTGAACTATTCATCAGATTGCAACAAAAACTTGTACTAACGTCAATTGTAGTATTTTGCAACATTGTGCAAAATTTTGGCTCTATACGATTTCAATTTCTGGAGATATAAGACAAAATGTGTCAAATTTCCTGGGTCTCTCTCAGTATTTTCATCGATTATTATATAATAATCAATAATATTAAGGTATTCAACATGATACTGCTTTTTTTCTTTACTGGTCAGTACGGGCCACAAGGAAGATGAACATGCGCCCAATAGCTCCTGTCCACAGGGCTTGAACCAATTTTTTGTTGTAAAATTTCAAATAATATCATATTTTGCAGATCTATAATTATACCCAATTGGCCAGTTTTCCATATAGACTTCATGTATCCCTGACTTCATTCTACATTGTAGGGGCAGACGATACTGGTTTCTTGTAAATTTATTTTTTACATTCAAAATATCGAATGCATCATGCAAAATTCTATGGCTGCCTCACTTCCTTCATACTTTTGCAAACAAAATTAGAATGCATTTGCAACGCTGTTGCTCAATATCTGAGCTGCTAATTCCACTGAAATCTTATTCTGAGTGAAATTGATATTTTTCATCCCAATTTTATTTGCAACATGCAAACTAGGGTGCTTCATTTTTAGGCGATATTTTTTTTTTCTCTGTGCTACCTGAAAATCTGATACTTTATGAAAAATAAAAAATTATGCCGCCGGGTAGGAGGCTTTCAGTGCAATAGTGGCTTAGCTAAATTAAAAATTCAATTTCCTATTTAAATAGCACAGAAATTTTTTTTTTTCAATTTCAGTTTGATTTTTTGACGAAAAAAAAATTTTTGGGGAAAAACGCGTGTATAGCTTTTGTAGAGCATAAAATTTGCTACAAAAAGTTTCTTTGCGGGAATCCTCCTCGACCAACAGCTTTTGAGTTATAGAACAGGGAAGCTAAATGTTTATCAGATTTTACATCAAATCATTTCTAAATCAAGATTTATTATTTTTAATCAAAAAAAAATTCATTACAGACAAAAGAACGTTTCAATCAAGTCAATACATGATCTAATTTCAAAAATATTTTTGGATAGAGAAAAATAAATGTCAATTAAATAAATAAATATTATTTTTACATTAAATAACATTTTATTATAGTAAGAACGAATATAAATTTTAATTTATAAATAATGATAAGATAATATCTTGAAGAGTAATTTTTAATGTTATTTGCAAGCTTCTGTTTACATTAATGTTTTTTTATCAGCATTAGGAAATTGCTTCCTATGCATTGCAACAACTTGTAATAGGTATTGTTTTTGTTCTTCATCGTGAGTTAAAGTCCGATTGAATGATTCTATCAATTGTACTGCTCTTTCAGCAGGAAAACAGCGCTGCTGCGGTAGGAAATAGAACAAAGAATAAAATAATAAAATATGAACGAAAATTTGAATTTAATGTATTTGAAATTTGATTTTATTATAATTATCAATTAAAATTTAGTTTTCTCTATTTATTCAAAAATAATGTTTGAAAATGAAACCCGGATCATATATTGACTCGATTAAAACGTTCTTTGGTCTATAATGAATTATTTTTGGCGCTCTAGTTCCTCGGAACTGAGTGCTTATCAATTTGCCCAAATGTCTGTAATTTTCGAATATTTCGATGAAAATGGTCTTAAACGATTTGGTTCGACTCACTGATCAAGAATCCGTGGTCGAAATTCATTCTGTCCGGCCGGCCGGCCGTAGGCACGATAACTCTCGAACGGAATGAGCTAGAGAGTTGAAATTTTCAAAGTAGGTTTGGGGGATAAATATCTCGGCTAAGTTCGTTATTGGGCAAAATCGGACAAATGGTTTCGGAGTAACAAAAAAAAAATTTTTTTTTTCACGAAACAAATTCCAAATTAAATTTTTTTTAATAAAAAGTTTTATCATGAGAATCCAATCATATCATTTTTAACTCTAACAAGCTAATACTTTCGGAGATATGATTCTTCAAAATTTCAATAATAAATCGTATTTCAACGTTGTCACAGAATAATATTATTCTATGTATGAATATGAATTGTCATAATGTCAAATGATGTTCCTGAGAATAATCAATCGAAGAATTGTGAGCGAAGTGAGAAAAATCTCAGATATGATTTTTCAAAATTTCAATAATAAATCGTATTTCAACGTTGTCACAGAATTATATTATTCTATGTATGAATATGAATTGTCATAATGTCAAATGATGTTCCTGAGACTTATCAATCGAAGAATTGTGAGCGAAGTGAGTTAAATCTCAGTTGTTTGCTCCGATATTAGTTTTTCTCAGAAAATTCTTACATTTCGGAACTGAACATGAAGTAAGAGATCTGAGAGTAGTGAGACTGCTTTTCATCCATAGACATAGATATAACTCTCGAACGGAATGAGGTAGGTAGTTGAAATTTTCAGAGTAGTTTAGGGAGATGAATATCTCGGTTAAGTTCGTTATTGGGCAAAATTGGCCAGATTTAATTTGATTTCTTCCATGGTGCTTTTCTCATTCTCATGATTGCTCATTTAATCTTGATAAATAAACTATTATTTGAATTGAATTTCCTTTAGGATGCAGTTCTATTATATGAATACATTGATATAATTCCCAACTCTGAGAAACCAATACTTTAGGAGATATAATTTGTCTGTTTGAACTAGAGCGCCAGAAAGCTCCTGTCCACAGGGCTTGAACCCATTTTTTTATGTAAAAATAATAAATCTTGATTTAGAAATGATTTGATGTAAAATCTGATAAACATTTATATTCCCTGTTCTATAACTCAAAAGTTGTAGGTCGAGGAGGATTCCCGCGAAGAAACTTTTTGTAGCAAATTTTATGCTCTACAAAAGCTATACACGCGTTTTTCCCCAAAACTTTTTTTTTCGTCGAAAAATCAAATTGAAACTGAAAACAAATTTTTCTGTGCTATTTAAATAGGAAATTGAATTTTTAAATGAGCTAAGCCACTATTGCACTGAAAGCCTCCTACCCGGCGGTATAATTTTTTATTTTTCATAAAGTATAAGATTTTCAGGTAGCACAGAGAAAAAAAAAATATCGCCTAAAAATGAAGCACCCTAATGCAAACCTTCCCTCTTCTGGATGCTTACCAAGCGACCAAAATAAGCCCAATTGATGATTCTATTATTTTGGGACAGAATTTTACAGGCCCCTAGAATATTCCTTATCAATTCGACCATGTGGCAAGCATATAAAAATATAGAATTTTTTCTTTGGAAAATGGGCTGATTATATGTGGTTTAAAATTGTATGAAAATGAATCAAAATTGCCAACAGGGCGTGAACACATTGCCAAATTCGATTCAGCTGCTTCAAATGTGACGAAGTTGATGTGAGCTTTCGTTTCATAAAGTAGTTGAAACATTTCAACAACAACTTTGCCCATTGATTAGCACCAAGACTTTTTATTAGAAAATAACTCAAGGGAAGTTTCCAACTGCCATTAAAACCTAGCTTTCCAGAGACTATATTATACCATGAGCGTAACGTCAATGGATGAGACCATTTTTCCATGTTCTTCGTAGATAGTTGTATGGTTTAGACTTTGGAGGAATAAAATT
Source organism: Halyzia sedecimguttata (assembly GCA_937662695.2). NCBI lineage: Eukaryota > Metazoa > Arthropoda > Insecta > Coleoptera > Coccinellidae > Halyzia > Halyzia sedecimguttata. Next base: position 16,734,954 of record OW569415.2, read on the forward strand.
TTACCATTTCTTCTGAAAATTGCTTCTCCTTCTTTGAAGATTTGTTCTTTATTTTTTTATAAGCTCTTGGATAGGGACACAATCCCGAAGAAATAAAAAATATAGTTATTCATATAAATTTATACTTCCAGTGATCTGCCAGTAGAAGATTCTCTAGGCTTTAATAATATGAAATGTAAAACTCCATTTATTGATTTCAATTTGTATATAATTATGTATTATGTTAATAATCATACATTAATATACATTGAAATATATTATTTTTGTTTCTTTATTTACTCCAGTATAATATTCTTTTGATTGAGAGCTTTATAAGTGTGTGCAGAGGTTCGTGTAACGGGAAACCATACAAATCGACGCATGATACAAGAGCTTAGGGAAAAACCTCAGCAAAAAAACCCTGTCACCCCATGAGTGTTGTGATTTGTAAATATTGAATTTGTTTACAAAATTAGCTGAAATTTAAAATATTGATGGGCATTTCTTGCTACAATATGGATTCCTTCGACAAAAAACGAAGAGGTTACTCCAATGATTATTCATGTAGTTAATTGCTGACAAAACAATATCAGTTACAAAAGATATAACTGATACTACTTTGTCAGAAGCCCATAATTATTATTATGATTATTATACTGATCCTCCTAGGTCTTTCCCAAGGAGACCCCTCATAAGCTCTCGAAGAGCATGAGCGAGTTAATTATCTACTTATAAATATAATATTGTGTTTCTTTGGATTGAGGTTTGTTTTTGAATAAAAGAAGAAGAAAGAAGTCGCTTCAATACGAATACCTATAATACCAATTGTGTGAATTGCTTCTGCGTAAGAAACACAAGATAATTGTCAGAAGCAATCTGAATCTATCGAACAATGTTGCCTAACAAACAATAACGAAATGACATTAAAGATGAAACAACTATTTTGTAACGTTTCAGAGTTTATATCAGACACTTAACAATAATCTTCAGAATTATTTTTTGTTGATAGCTATTCTGAAATTCGAGAATTGTCTGACGAAGGAGTCTGATATAGACTCTGATACGTTATGAAATAGTTGTTTCATCATTGGAGCAATTCACAAAATCATAATTTTTTTATTTTATAGATATTTTTCAGAGTTCGGGAGAGAAAACCCAGAAAGAAACCATTTAATAGATTAATTTCAGTTTTAATGAACAACAAGATACTAACACACAAAAAATTAATTTCAATTTCATTATACCTTTATAGTCTAAAAATAAAATAGAAAAGAAAGATAGAACATCTATCAGTCAATAAAATTTAAATATATATTTTTTTCAAAACAAATTTGTCAACAATAGAGCTAATTGATTTAATTACTACATTTGTATCTTCTCCATAATGTAACTTTTTTAACTTACTAAAATTAGAGGATGAAGTTGCTTCTTCCACAAGTTAATTGAAAAAACTATCAATAAATAAGTGAATCGCAAAGCTCCTAATAATGATAATTGGCTTGAAACAAATTTGTCTTCAATAAAGCTAAAAAGCATTTGATTTAGCTTCACAACTATTTCAACTCAACCAAATTTGAATATGAAGTTGATGCTTCAACAGTAAAATTGCAAGTAGCTATTTTGGTTTAATTTTTTAGGGAATTGGTACAAAAACAAAATATTGTTTCAATATTAAAATAGTATTTAAAATATATTGAAATGAACTTTACCATTCTATTGTGCCTTTTCTACACTGTCATCTTCATCAATTCAGGAGAATTTACTTATCTTCTCTTAAATGCCATTTTCATATATAATATTATTATAATTTCACAAATAAACAAATATGAATTGTATAATTCATGTTAAAAAAACTATTATTCGGAAATCACTGGAATAGTATTCTGTTACAAACGATTAGGAGACTAAACAATTATTTCCGTAGTTCAAAGTGAAATTGTACGTGAATTATAAAGATTATGTGAATAGCCAAGTGCTAAATAAGCCTATATTATTATAGTCCTCCTCCACAAATAACAACTCCTACTATTGTCCTCTCCAAATATGTAAATTCAAAACACAACCCGAGACTATTTCGTTCCTAAAATTGCTCAACAATCGATCGATGCCGCTTCGTAAATTTAATGAAGATCTAAATTGAAAAACTTTTCATATTAAAAACATCCATGTTCATATCAAACTGTACTGCAAATTCATCATAAAGGCTGTTACAGTATGTTTCTTCACGAAATATTTATTCGCTTCTGTAACAATACATCCTTTGAGCCCTTTCCAGAAGCGAAACATCTTCTTTCTCTCATTATATGGTCCAAACTACCAGTAAAACTTCACAAACCACATTAAAAATTCACAAAAACTAAACAAAACAGGAAGACATCAATGAATCAATCAAATTCAAATATGACAACAATTAACGTTAACCTATAAATTTCGGCCAACGACTTTCGCGCATGCGCAGAAGTAGTTTAGGGACATGATTTCGGAATTTCATGGCTATCTGAGGAAGCCTCAACTTTTATTCGACATACGCGGTATATATCTAATACGTATATGGAAATTTCGAACGACAGTCGTTGGTTTTGAACGAAAAAAACGTCGAAATTTTGGACGAGAAAATCGTTGGTTTTTGACATAGACATAGTTTATTTTATGTCTATGGTTTTTGATGACAAAATCGTCTCATGAATTTTTAGTCGAATTTAAGCGAGTAACCGGAGCAGAGCGGTTAAGACCAATCTCTTGCTAAACATAACCGATTGGTTATAATAGCAAGGGATTGGTCTTAACCGCACTGTTCCGGTTATTCGCTTGAATTCGACTTTTGCCTTTATACTGAGAAAACAAAATTTCAAATTGACCATTGAACATTCAAAGAACGTCACTTTTCGATAAAGATCTATAGATTTTTGTTCCAGTCCACAAACATTTCAATTAGTTCATTTTCTAGAAGGAAAATATAATAAACAAGATAGTCGTCCTGAAATGTGAAAGAAACCGTGATTCGAATAAATATCAACAGAAGCACCAGCGCCACGAAAACAAATTAGATGATAAATTAGAATGGGGAGGTTTCTGGGATTAAAACAAACATGGATCGATTTGTTATAACGAAATGCATCTCTGAAACAAGTATGAAGAAAATCGGTCACTGACCAGACACTAAAAGCAGGGGTAGGCAAGTAATTTGAAGTGAAGTCCGAATACTTTGGGTAAATTGCTGCGACGTCTAGGACTAGGCCTACACTATCATAACAATTACGTATCTAGACTATGTTTCGGTCGTTGTATATCTTGGAAAATACTAGAAACTTTGACAAACATAGCACTGGCATATATTTATCTTTTTAATATTTTTTTTCCAATTATTTTATGAATAGGCATAAATTCAAATTTTTGGAGGAACAGGTTTCGATTTCTTGCGGTCCGAATACGGACCGCGGTCCGCCAGTTGCCGACCCTTGCACTACAGTATCGACGGAATTAGTCAAATTTTCAATTTTCAAAAATGTATATCTCCGGAACGCGGAGGTTCCTGGAATTAAAACAAACAGGGATCGATTTGTTATGCTGAAATGCATCTCAGGAACAAGTATGAAGAAAATCGGTCACTGGCCAGATACTTAAGTATTCACGGAATAAGTCAAATTATGAATTTTCAAGAATTTATACCTCAGGAATGGGGAGGTTCCTGGGATTAAAACAAACATAGATCAATTTGTTATAACGAAATGCATCTCTGAAACAAGTATGAAGAAAATTGGTCACTGGCCAGACACTAAAGTATCGACGGAATAAGTCATATTTTCAATTTTCAAAAATGTATATCTTCGGAACGCGGAGGTTTCGGGAATTAAAACAAACAGGGATCGATTTGTTATGCTGAAATGCATCTCAGGAACAAGTAGGGTTGCCAGATGTCCGGTTTTAGACCGGACAGTCCGGTTTTTTCCATGGTTGTCCGGTCGAAAAAATCTGGGGAAACCGGACAGAAGATTGTCCAGTTTTTAAATTTTGCTCAATATCTTATGCGACAAACAACAATTTTGTTTGTAGTTACGTAGATAGATATCGCGCACGTCGCCACCCCTAATTCTACAACTGCACATCCCTTCTGTACTTCGGGCAGTCTCGCGGCTCGGCGGTTCTCGCTTGACGCATGCTCTGTTCAGTCGCTAATTAGTTTCGAGAGGAGTCACGTCGCAATCTAGCTAATAACATTTATCGATTTTTGATTATTTTGTTGCTGTCCTGTTTGTGTGTCAAAAAGGAAGATGAGGTAGCATCTACTAGCAAAGAAACTCCTCCTAGGAAATGTTGACGGGGAATCTCATTTTTCTTGCTTGAATAAATGTGAAGAAGACAACACGAAAGCTTATTGCAAAGTTTGTAAAAGTAAGTTCACTATTGCTTTCGACGGCTCAAAAGCAATAGCCCATAACTCTGCTTCAAAGAAGCACAAAGAAAGTGAGAGTGCTTTAGTCATCTCTCAGCAATTGAAGTCCTTCTTTACACCAAAAGGAAGTGCGCAAAGTGAAAAGGTAGCTATTGCCGTATTGACTCAGGTTTACCAGTATCAAGTATCATATTTCTTATGTTGCTAAAGATTGTTCATTAAAAGTATTGAAACAAATAATTAACAATTCAAAAACCGTGGAGCATATGATAGGAGGACGCACTAAAAATACGGCTTTGGTCAACCAAGTTTTATTGCCATATTATATATGGAACTGGTGCAGGAAGATTTGAAGGATGATTTGTCATAAAATCTTGAATTTTTACGAAGATTCTTTCGAAGATTCATTATCTATTAAGAAACATTTATGTGTAGTCATTGAAAAATCACGTCTATCATAAAGCAGAGAGACTGCATATGGAGCGGACAACGCATCTGTAAATTTCGGAGTCATCCGTTTTTCAAAAATTGAAATCCTTGGAAAACTACGACATAATTGTTGCTCACTGCAATGACCATATATTTCATTCATTACATTTTTTCCAAAAAAAGCAGAAGCTCCGAATTTATTGAAAATTGTGCAGTTTGTCTACAGTAGTCCTGTATCCAACGCTTGTGTGGAACGAATCTTTAGCGTTATTGGAAATTTATGGACTGACGAAAGGAATTGTCCTGCCGTGAACACTGTGAAAATTGAATTGTGTGTTTATTTTAATATAGTTGCTAGTTGTACTGAATTCAAGGATGCCATCTCAAGCAATAAACCATTGTTGAAAGCAGTCTCATAGAATGCTAAGTATATAAAGATGTAGACTGAAAGATTTTTCGTCATTTTCTATACTATGTAATATGAACTAATAAAAAATTTAAATTTGTCCGGTTTTTTCCTCAAATACATCTGGCAACCCTAGGAACAAGTATGAAGAAAATCGGTCACTGGCCAGATACTTAAGTATTCACGGAATAAGTCAAATTATGAATTTTCAAGAATTTATACCTCAGGAATGGGGAGGTACCTGGGATTAAAACAAACATGGATCGATTTGTTATAATGAAATGTATCTCTGAAACAAGAATGAAGAAAATTGGTCACTGGCCAGACACTAAAAGTATGGACGGAATAAGTCATATTTTCAATTTTCAAAAATGTATATCTCCGGAACGCGGAGGTTTCGGGAATTAAAACAAACAGGGATCGATTTGTTATGCCAAAATGAATCTCAGAAACAAGTATGAAGAAAATCGGTCACTGGCCAAATACTTAAGTATCCACGAAATAAGTCAAATTATCAATTTTCAAAAATTCATATCTTCGGAACGCGGAGGCTCCTGGAATTAAAACAAACAAGGATCGATTTGTTATACCGAAATGCATCTCAGAAACAAGTTTAAAGAAAATCGGACACTGGCCAGATACCAAAGTATTCACGGAATAAGTCAAATTATCAATTTTAAAAAAATTATAACTCCGAAACGCGGATGTTTCTTGAAGTAAAACAGACAGCGATCGATTTGTTATACCGAAATGTATATCTGAAAGAAGTATGAAGAAAATCGGTCAATGGCCAGTTACTATAAAGTATCAACGGAATAAGTTTCATAAATACAAATAGGTATAACAAATCCACCCCTTCTATTGAGCGTTGAATTAAATCCAGATAATTCATTTTAAATTATACCGTATGCTTGTTTGCACGTTAACCGGACTACAACGGTTAACTCCTTTGTTTTCATTAGCCCCTTCGGGGAAAGCTACGAATACTTATCCAACAGATTATAAATTGAATAGACCACATTAGTTAGGTTAGAATCATTCTCTTGGCGGGAGATCCATATTCAAATTTTTTAACAAGGAACTTCAACTTTGAGGTGAAACCACCCTATTCAAAAGAGAATGTTAGTACAGAGACATCAAGTATTGGGTACCTTCATCATTAGTGCATGTTTTCATGTTATTTCCACATTAAAATCTACTTCAGTTTATTCTTAAATCAAAATTGAAACCAGTGTAGTTCGAAAGATTACCGTATGTCGTAGATGACTTCTGTTGAGCGTCATTACAAGGCCGATTTAGGGTTATGTTATTATTTTTGACAGATTTTGAGTGAGCTAAGACATACGTCAATCGAATTTGGTGAACACTTTTATATTTATTAATTATTTTGGAAATATACAACTTTGTTATGAAAACTTGATTCTAGATGGTTGAGAAAGGTTCACAGAATCTATTTCAACCGAAATAAACCTTAAGAAATTAGCCAAAGTATCTAAAAACAGGCGAGAAATTCGCGTAAATTTTAGGTCCATAAGAAATGCATGGGAAATTCAGTGCTCGGATCCACGGATGGATCGTAATTCAAATTTCCCGCCTAACCTAACTAATGTGGTCTATAGGGGCTCCTATTAAAACACGAATGCGAAATTCGATAACGAGTGACGAAGGAGCGAGTTTTCGAACGCATGAATGTTGGAATTGCCTTCTGCAACGAGTATTAGATGATATTTTCTCTATTTCAGGCAAGTTTTGTAAAATACTGTTGAAATTGAATGAAAAATTCGGATTATACATCCTAGTGACTTTTGTATTGTATCTTGGTAGTTGGTGTGACTGTTACGAAAGTTGACAGATTACGGAATTTGAATTTGAAACGTACGTAGGGCATGGAGATGGAGATCAGATTTAAAACAGTTTCCTAATAGCATGAATGATTCAAAATTAGCAAGAAGGAAATCTCTGGTACCATATTTTTCAATGAAAATAAAACTTTTCCTCAACAATTATTTCACTTATTATTATTATTATATTATTATTATTGTATTGTCAATTGACGTGTGTTGAAATTTGATAGGATCGAATGTCAGTGCTGACTACCACAAAACGAAAAATATAACTTGAAACAATGCGGGATTGAGTTCATTCCAGCACTGTTTTCAGAGCTGGAATGGACTCATTACGATACTGAAATAGAGAAAAGTAGTTATATGGCGATTTCCATTGACACGCTCGGATCGCTCGGAGTGATATTTGACAGATATTTTCGGTTCAATTGGACAGATGCATAACAGATTAGATCGATTTCGAGTGCTCCGAGCGTGTCAATGGAAATCGCCAAGTCTAAATATTCAATGAGAATAATATACATCTATCTTTACCACCACAGATTCAGATACGCCACTCCCAGTATTTATGAATGAACTCAGCTGACGCGTAATGTTGACCATGGAATTCTCGGCACCCCCAAATAGTTCCTAGCCAGGAACTATTTGGGGGTGCCAATAAAATCGCAGATATATGATCACGTGACCTCTCGGCCAATCGCAACTATGGTAGAGGCAGAACGACGTTCATTCATAAATTTATAACAACAAACGTAAAGGTTAGCTAAAATACTCAGCTTATGTACGAAAATTTGTAACTCAAGTGGGATTAATTTAATGAATTTTATAAAGTGTAATGAAGACGTTCGTGGTGCAGTTCGTGGCGTATGTGCAAGAAATAAAAGGAATATGATTATTTGTGATTTGTGAAGTTGAGGTTAAAGTTTGTTTAAAGAGCGAGAACGCAGTTCATTTCTCTCTGTCATTTTACTACGTCTTCATGGGTAGTAAATCCGAAGGTCAAACCTACGTGCTTCCCGCCAACTGTCGATTGCACTACAGTGACTATAGCCATTTTTCCTCGAACTTAACCATACAAACCAGGTTAGAAATAAGTTAACCACCCAATATTCCTCGAAGTGAATTCCAAACTATGACGTAAGAGTTAACCAACCACATAAACCAACTCAGGATTAGGGTATTTGACTAATTTTCAAAAACTATTGTAAATGATTCCTTATTACATGATAAACATACCACATCAATATTTCGCTTGAAAAACAATGCATTATATTAAAAAATTAAAGACAAAAGTCATTTTTCCTCGAACTTAACCACGCAAACCAGGTTAACTTTCCTATGACGTCACGGTATACTTCGGTTTACTTTTGAATGTTGACAGATGTTCGCTTGAAGTGTTTGAAACATTTGAATATCGCGCTTATTATCTTCTTAGCTATTTCCCAATTTGTTTTCTAGTTCTTGAACATACAGTGAGAATAGATGTGACAAATTTATTGGTTCTAGAATGCATGGAGGATTCAGATTGTACTGCAATCTTCTTTAGCGGCCATCAATTCAAGGCGAATAAATTTTTTCAACATCTCGATTGCAAATTCTGGTAGATGATGAACATTTCAGAATGCCCATTGTAGATGATGATTGATGTATACCATCAAAAGAGTAGTGGATATTGTAGTTGCTTATTGTTTAATTTTTGTTTGGACAATAATGATGTGACTGAAGAACAATTCCAAGAACCAAGCACTTTTGATCATTTCCAACATGCGGAATATGTAGATGTTAATGGAGCAACAAAAAGATAAAAATTATGAATTGAAATAAACTCATTTATGTTTTCGGTGTTTTTTATTGTTACCTATAACAAACAACGCAAAGTTATATTCTATGAAATGCACAACAAATTATAAATTTAAATAAACTCCATATAAAAACGATGTGGTATTTAAAATATCTCCGTGATGAGAAGTCAGTCAGATTCTGATGAAATAGGTCTTTTTCGTTTCCTAGACCTAGAAATTTTATTTATTTTATTCTTTCAAGATCTTCAATAGTCTTTTTTTTGTTCCAGTTGTTTTTCCATAAAATAAGTTTGCTCATGAATAGCTGAACAAATTTTATTAGTAGTTCCTTGCTGAATAGCATTATTTTTTCATTACATTCTGTAATTTTATTTATAATATCAGTTTTTGTTTGTACCTTCGCCCTTTTTTTCTCAAGACCAGATGAATTTGGTATACATGTTGTTGATGTCTCATATATGGGAGCATCAATCTAACCTGCATCAACAATTACTGTTGGTTTTGGGGTTCTAGATATGGTAGGTATCTGAAATGTCTCTCAACTGTACTTTATCTTCTATTTCTGGTGCTCTCCTAATGCGAATACGGCCCTCTTTATCGGCAGAGTCCACTGTCGGGCCAGTATCCTGTTTCATTTTATAAAAATTATATTCAATTAGGTATTCTTCATCTGTAACAGAAAAGTTCTACTTCAGATACGAAAAAATTAGATGAATTAGCCACTTACCTATTTTCGGCAAGTCGATTACATCTTTTTTATCAACAATCTGCTATTTTACTTCATTCACGTAAACTTCGTACGAATCCATTGTACCTCTGATTTCTTCATTTTCCTCCCTTGATACAAAGCAAACATAACCTCCAAAAAGATAACCCGGCCAAACTACCTCCGTGATTTGGTTTATGTGGTTGGTTAACTCTTACGTCATAGTTTGGAATACACTTCGAGGAATATTGGGTGGTTTACTTATTTCTAACCTGGTTTGTATGGTTAAGTTCGAGGAAAAATGGCTAAAGTTTGAATTGTAGAAAGCGCGCGAAAAACGATATCTTCGAATGGGCGTGGTCAAAAATGGAACTTGTGACGTCACTTTCTAGTAAACAACACTAACAACGTGCTAATAACAGTGTGGATTGTTAGTTAGCGGAAGTAATTTCAACATTTCAGTGAGAAAAATGTCGTATAAATGATGTGTAGTGCCACAGTGTACAAGTACCTCTATTAGGCTTGTTTCACATGCATACGGTTCCATTCGGTTCGTTTCGTTTTCGGTTTCAATTCGGTCGCTGGCGACAAGTGTGAAACGGTGCTCCGGTTTAGATTCGGTACCGAATAGAAACCGTACAGCACCGAATACTCCCTCGACACGATTAGGTTTCTATCAGGTTTGGATTCGTGTGTAGGGAAGACAGATCAACCGGGGCGTTCACACGAATACGGTTTAGTTTCGGTTTTAACCATAAAGTAATAAATATTTACATATGTTTTCTGTCTCGTTTTGTGGTTTTAACCTCAAATCGAGCAGATATCTTTCAATTTTTCACGAATTGTTAAAATATAGTGTAATATCCCGTGATTTAAATAAATAGCCATAACTTCAATTTTCATAAAAATAGCCATAATTAAAGGACCGTGATTCTTATGTTCGCGATAAAACGCTCTGTTCGTAGGTTCTGTGCTTGTATGAATTTCGATGGTCCTGTGCTGAAGGGATGTCAACTGACGTGTTTGTTTGAAAGGGGGCGAAGGGGATCTTAAGAGGAACTGAAGTGGATGGCTTGGCTTCTTATGAGAACTTATAAAAGGAAGACGATGGATTATCGAAGCTCTCTATTCCTTTGTGTGTGCTGCCATTAAGACGTCGTTTCACAGATTGAATAATTTTCCTAAATTGTAGTAAGTCTAACGATACACCCACAAGTAAGTGTTCTGCATTGATAATGATTATTAACACTGCTTTTGTGTTGGTTTACCAGATCTTTATACTGCCTTGACTAAAATATGGTACCACTTAACAATTTCGTGGAGCTTATATTACTTTTCTTTCAGTGTGCAATCTTGTTCGTAAACCAGAGTTTACGCATTACAAGAACTGAATAATTATCCTATTTGTTTGATACCACTGATATACATTATGCATTTACCTGGTGGGACCAATGCAATTCCGGTGTTTGCTTTAAATATTGAATGCTAAGCTTGTTCATTGAGTTCTTTATGTGGCTTAAAGGGTTCAGTCCACATCTAGTATGTATGAGAGTCAGTATATGTGTCCTAGGGCAACATTCTCCCCGGTGGAAATCAAAGGTCCGGGATCGGGATTACCGTATTGTTTATTCGTGTCGTTCCGCAATGATTCACATGTTGCTATTATTATTCTTGAATATAACTACTGCACTTGATATTAATATGGCCTTTGAGGGATACCGAAGAACATGTCTGAAAAGCGACCTTGGGTATCAAGATTGAAATAGTCGGCCCTCGTATCCACACTGTTAGCTACCTGAGAATGAGTGTCGAAATAAAAGGGAGATGTGGTACGTTACACCTAAGCTACCGGAATCCTATGAACAACTGTGCAAACTACTTATATGTAATTTGGATGATATCCATACACCAGAATGTTATGGCTTCCACTATGTACCTGTTTTGATGTACCATATTGTTATTTTGTTCTACTACCTATTGCTGTTGACCATACACATATTGATCTTCACGATATACCTATGGCTACTCACCAAGTACCTATAGCCATTTACTATGTACCTATTGCAATTGAACATGTACCTGTGTCCATGCATTATGACTTGATTGGATCCAGCATACATACACTGTTGAATTAACCATTTTACATGATACACGATATATCTATGGATAGTGACCATGTACCTATAACTGTTTACTATGTATTTATTGCAATTGACCATGCACCTGTGGCTATGCATTATTACCTATTTTGATCCAGCATACATCTATATACTGTTGATTTTCACCATGGTACATGTAACTGCGAATATCTATTTGAACTGATCTAGAGCGTGTAAAGAGAGGGGTTTTTCTTGTACGTTCTTTTCCCCTCTCTCAGGTAATTTAATGCACCGAACGTACAATTAAACTCTTCAAGTTTCTATGATGATATTTTATTTCATTCCCTCCTGATCTTCCCAACAATCTCTCTTACTCTGGGTATCTAAAAGTATTTTGGGTTGCATACACAACGTAGAGTCCTTCTTTGTTCACTAGACGATCAAAATCACAGCCAAGGGTAAGAATCACGCCATAGAGTTAAATAACAGAATAGCTTCACTTGAGTCACGGTTAACGTAGCATTTTTGGGCGGGATCAGTACAGTGTTGCCAGGTGACCAGGATACCCAAATGTAAGAGAGAGGTGGAATTTCAGGAGCTGTTTGTTATTATTTATTTAATTATTATTAAAGTATATATGCTAATCAGTCGCGAATGGATATTTCAGGAAATGGAATCTACGAATCAAGGCTTTCCTGACGAAGTTCCCCAAACAAGTGAATTGGGAAGCTTACGAGAGGAGCTGCGGCAACAACGACGGCAGATGGAGACCTTTGTGAGTGAACAGACGAGGACCCAGATGCTGCTCGCAAAAACCCTAAATACACTGCAGGAAAGGGTGGCAGCCACTCCGGAATCCCTACTGAACTCCACCAACAACTCCTCGCCCCTGGGAAGACCCAGGAATCCTAATCAGGTAGTCGGTGAGGATATTCTTTCCCCAGCCCCCTCCGAACCATCAGACCATCCTATATTAAATGATACGGGTTTGCATCACGCCATTGTATCAATGATGGATCGCAATAATAGGCCTAAGGTGAAAGAGCCATCCCCTTTTCGAGACCCTTCTCGGAACAACCCTGCTTGGTTCATCCAACAATTGGAGGAATATTTCGTACAAGCTCAAGTTCCTAAACGGGAACAATTAGCGATAGCTAAAGCCGCAGTAATCGGTAGAGCCGGAGATTGGATGGAATTTCATGGCTCAAGCTGGACATGCTTCCGGGATTTCCGTCGCGATTTTCTGACTGCTTTTTGGTCGCAAGAGAAACAGTACCATCAGCGACAACGACTAAGCCAAATGACATACATGGAAGGCGACATGTCAGCCTACTTCATCCGCCAGGTAAATAGGTATCGGATGTTTTCACCTCCGATCCCAGAGGAAACGATTTTAAGGGAAATTTTACACCAGTACCCAGCGTATATAAAATCCTTGTGGGCTGTTAGGAGCACAGCAACCATTGCTGACGCTCTCGCCTTCTTCGATAGACATGATGAAGTACGGGAACCCACAGGCTATAGGGGCGCCGCTTCCCCGCGAAATACACACCCGATCCAACGTCGTAAGGTACCTACTTCGTTTCCCTATCCGCCACCGTCGAGGGGCGCCAACCCTAGGCGTGTGGAAGACCACTAAGGGAAGCATCTTTGGGGAAATGCTTCCTGTGCTCACTTCTACATCCCGAAGTATCAAATGGCATGTCGGCTAGTTTATGAGGACTGGGGAACAGTGCCACCATTGCGAAGAAACCAGTTTAACATATTACTGTCGTGTGGGAGTCCATAGTCACCTTTCGGTAATTGGACCGGGTGCCTTTGTGCCAGCTTCCCTATTATTCACATGTACTCGAAGGGGACACAGCTATTAGGGGCGCATGGAAACCTGGCAATCTCTACGTTCGTATGTCCAGCTTCCTCACTTGTAGTCGTATGACTGACAGAAAGCCAGGCCCTGTTTTCAACCTCAGTGGTCTCCTGTCGAAGCACCCTGTTCTCTGTAGGTCAATTCTACAGAGCGCTGCCCATGGGAGTCTGAGTTGCTTTGGCAATTCAATGCTAACCCTATTGTATTCTGGCTGCGAAATTTCCTGTATAAATGCTGATGAGATGTCTTTATTACTAAATGGTTTCTTTCTGGGTTTTATCTCCCCAAACTCTGAAAAATTTCTGTCTTCAATAGGAGATCCATGTATCATGCACCTTCCGTGGAATAACGCCTTTCTTCGTGAGGTTTTAGGTAATCGGAGTTACCTATTAAAATATCAGGGGCGATTTACATTTCAGATTTTCCAGCCCTTACCATCTGTTTTCTTGGTTCCCAAACTAAGTAGACCTGGCATATTGGGTAATGACTGGTTGCCTGCAATCCAAGAAAGCCTTAACATTGCGAAACGTTGTCTGTCAATACGTCTTTTCTGTTGGTTCGCTGTTCCGTCCAATTTCAAGGGGTAGCCATGCACCAGGTTTCCTTGAATCAGGTTTCTGTCCTGTGACCATGCCGAACTGTCTTGAAATCGGATCCTTTGTTACCGGGATCCACTTGCTAGACGACAAACCCCACCTGTATATTTACAAACTTGTAGCCCCTTGGTTAGCAATCCATTGCCATTTAAGAAACTCTACGATTAGCCAAGCCATTGAATCTAGATGCCGACCCTACATTAGGAGATCTTGAAACTTCATATCAGTTCCATTGTCATGCTCTGAAGTTTCAAAGGGGCGACTGTAATATCCCGTGATTTAAATAAATAGCCATAACTTCAATTTTCATAAAAATAGCCATAATTAAAGGACCGTGATTCTTATGTTCGCGATAAAACGCTCTGTTCGTAGGTTCTGTGCTTGTATGAATTTCGATGGTCCTGTGCTGAAGGGATGTCAACTGACGTGTTTGTTTGAAAGGGGGCGAAGGGGATCTTAAGAGGAACTGAAGTGGATGGCTTGGCTTCTTATGAGAACTTATAAAAGGAAGACGATGGATTATCGAAGCTCTCTATTCCTTTGTGTGTGCTGCCATTAAGACGTCGTTTCACAGATTGAATAATTTTCCTAAATTGTAGTAAGTCTAACGATACACCCACAAGTAAGTGTTCTGCATTGATAATGATTATTAACACTGCTTTTGTGTTGGTTTACCAGATCTTTATACTGCCTTGACTAAAATATGGTACCACTTAACAATTTCGTGGAGCTTATATTACTTTTCTTTCAGTGTGCAATCTTGTTCGTAAACCAGAGTTTACGCATTACAAGAACTGAATAATTATCCTATTTGTTTGATACCACTGATATACATTATGCATTTACCTGGTGGGACCAATGCAATTCCGGTGTTTGCTTTAAATATTGAATGCTAAGCTTGTTCATTGAGTTCTTTATGTGGCTTAAAGGGTTCAGTCCACATCTAGTATGTATGAGAGTCAGTATATGTGTCCTAGGGCAACATTCTCCCCGGTGGAAATCAAAGGTCCGGGATCGGGATTACCGTATTGTTTATTCGTGTCGTTCCGCAATGATTCACATGTTGCTATTATTATTCTTGAATATAACTACTGCACTTGATATTAATATGGCCTTTGAGGGATACCGAAGAACATGTCTGAAAAGCGACCTTGGGTATCAAGATTGAAATAGTCGGCCCTCGTATCCACACTGTTAGCTACCTGAGAATGAGTGTCGAAATAAAAGGGAGATGTGGTACGTTACACCTAAGCTACCGGAATCCTATGAACAACTGTGCAAACTACTTATATGTAATTTGGATGATATCCATACACCAGAATGTTATGGCTTCCACTATGTACCTGTTTTGATGTACCATATTGTTATTTTGTTCTACTACCTATTGCTGTTGACCATACACATATTGATCTTCACGATATACCTATGGCTACTCACCAAGTACCTATAGCCATTTACTATGTACCTATTGCAATTGAACATGTACCTGTGTCCATGCATTATGACTTGATTGGATCCAGCATACATACACTGTTGAATTAACCATTTTACATGATACACGATATATCTATGGATAGTGACCATGTACCTATAACTGTTTACTATGTATTTATTGCAATTGACCATGCACCTGTGGCTATGCATTATTACCTATTTTGATCCAGCATACATCTATATACTGTTGATTTTCACCATGGTACATGTAACTGCGAATATCTATTTGAACTGATCTAGAGCGTGTAAAGAGAGGGGTTTTTCTTGTACGTTCTTTTCCCCTCTCTCAGGTAATTTAATGCACCGAACGTACAATTAAACTCTTCAAGTTTCTATGATGATATTTTATTTCATTCCCTCCTGATCTTCCCAACAATCTCTCTTACTCTGGGTATCTAAAAGTATTTTGGGTTGCATACACAACGTAGAGTCCTTCTTTGTTCACTAGACGATCAAAATCACAGCCAAGGGTAAGAATCACGCCATAGAGTTAAATAACAGAATAGCTTCACTTGAGTCACGGTTAACGTAGCATTTTTGGGCGGGATCAGTACAATAGAAATATAAACATACATATTTTCGGGAAATTGTTGCTATCTCAGTATTCATGAGAAAATGATGGTTTACCGAATGTGGATCGACTGATTTCTACAGTAAATCTAAACCAGTGCTGCGGGACAAAACTTCCGAAAAATATAAAAATGAATTAAAGACGTAGGATGCATTCAAAGATGTATGTGTTCAAT
This sequence comes from Halyzia sedecimguttata, assembly GCA_937662695.2. NCBI lineage: Eukaryota > Metazoa > Arthropoda > Insecta > Coleoptera > Coccinellidae > Halyzia > Halyzia sedecimguttata. The sequence continues at coordinate 16,751,315 of OW569415.2, forward strand.
TTTGAATGGCTTTGATGAATCTGAAGTCGCGGAAAAATTGGAATTGTGAGCCCGTGTCGGAAGATAACATAAAACCTAATATGAACCGTATATGTGTGAAAGGCCTTCATTCGTTTTCGGTTGAAACCGAAAACGAACCGAACCGAATGGAACCGTATGCATGTGAAACAAGCCTTAAAAACCCAGAGAAGTTGTTTGTTTCTGTTCCATCTGATAGGAAAAGACGAAAAATGTGGTTAAAGTTAGCAAGAAGAGACCCAAACAGCATATTATCCAACACAAATGTATTTATGTGTGAAGATCACTTCGATGTGAGTAATATTATATTTCAATATTGACCATGTTACCCTCCTATCCCATCTATCTATTTGTTTATATGAAACTTAGGTTGTTCTAATATTTCAAAAATATTGTTCAGGTATCTTCTGTCCCTGCTAGTTATGTGTGCTATTTTGTTAATGTCTATTGCCTTATTGAACAAATGGGATATTTCACTTGCATTACCAGTTGTAGCAGCAATAATTTTGCATTTCAGATGGAAAAGGATACAAGTAATTATATGCAGTACAGAATGGGATTTGCCAAACAAATACTTTTGACCAAAGTGGCTGTACCAACAAAATTTCATTGTCAGGAAGATCGCCAAAAGCGGCTTCTTGATCCTACACCTTCTAGAGCAGCATTCCTTAAAAGACAAAAAATTGATAGTGATGCAGTAAATTTGCAAAGTGATGATATTGTTGAAGAAATTCTGCCAAGTCAAAATGTTACTGAAACACAAGAATTTATTCAACCAGAAGGTAAGTCTTAAAAAATAAAAGTATTCACAAAAAAATTAGGTTCATTTCTGCATGCCAACTGTCTATTATACTTGGGCACAAATGGTAACGATTTTATATTGAGATATTACGGACTGCTTTTGAAAATCTGCAACCATTTATATCACTTATATCATGGTAACATGAAGAAATGGGCCTACAGTAGGTATTAAGTCTAATATTATTCATAATATGTTCGGATCCTTTTTTTTTATTTTGTTTATCTTCCTAAACTTATATTCCGATTCTGTTATTGGCTTCGGCTGTAGAATGGTGTATTTAAATAAATAATAATTTTGAATATTCATCATTTCAGAAACACCAAAAACTCAAGACAAGGAAACTAGTACTGATAAAATCGAAACTTTTGAAAAATCTGTTCAAGCAACACAATCCTTAAAACATTTTAGGAGCAAGGCTGTACAAACAAAATGGGAATATAGAAGTATTTCTACCTCTCCAATGAAAGCCACTACAACATCTTCTTCCACATCACCATTTAAAGTGGATCCATACAATATGCAATTAAAAAAGAAATCTAGGCAGAACATTTTTCTTGTGGACAAGTCAGATAGTGATTTTTCTCTGACTGTTAGTGACAATTCATCGCTTTTTGTAACATCTTCATCTTCAAAAGGTACTGATTCTGAGGCTGACATTACAGGTACAAGAAAACAGATTCAAAATTTGCAGAGCCTCAAAAATACTATGCATATTATTCAAAATAAACCATCCCTGTATATTGGTATTTCCAAAGAGTGCTATTTTTTAATACAGCTGTTGCACAAGCACGCTAATATTCCAGAGGAACATATTCTTCTTTGCTTGAAAAAAATTAGATTGAATTCCACATTCAGTGAATTGGAGGATAATTTTGGTTTATCATTATCTTATTGTAGTAAGGTATTTTCAGAAACGATACCCATTTTGAGTAGCTTTTTGAAACCCTTTATAGTTGAAATAAAGAAAGATTTGATCAAAAAAATCTTCCAATAGCCTTTGGGCATAAGTACCACAATGTCAGCTGCATAATCGATTGCCTTGAAATTGACATACAAAAGCCATCAAAAGCTCTACATCAGGCACTAACATGGTCAGAATATAAAAAGGGGAATACAGTTAAATATTTAGTATCCTGCACACCTAATGGTTTGGTTAACTATGTTACCCAAGGGTTTGGAGGTAGAACAAGTGATGTTACCATAGTAGAGAACTGCGAGTTTCTAACTACGTTACCCCCGGGGACTTGTATTTTAGCTGACCGGGGGTTCAAGCACCTTGAGCAACTGCTTCATTCGAAGGGCATCAGATTATTGAGACCACCCAGTGTAAATGTGGGTGAGAAATTATCCAAAATGGAAGTGAGGCAAACTAAAGTTATCGCAAGCTTAAGGATACATGTTGAAAGAGTAATAAGAAGAATAAGAGAATTCCATATGCTGAAACAGCATTCAGTAATCAATAATAAATTAATCAGAATATTGGATCATGTGATCATTATTGCTTGTGCTCTTATCAATTTGCAGGATTCTCTAATTAAATGAATATGTAATAGTCCGATATATTATATCATGCTAATATCATGTTAATAAATTATATTATAAATTTACAGTTTGACCATTTATTTGACTGTACCAACTTTTTATGTTTTGTTTCAGTCTAGCAAATTTCTATATAAATGTATTGTGAAAAGTAATCGAAAATATTCGGAGGGCTCAGAGAACAAGTGAACCAAATCCTAATTCAGAATTTGGCAGCACGAAGATCTGGTGTTATCTGTTAAATTTTGAGAGGAAATTGTTATAAGTCTTATACTTTAAACCTCTGTAATTCAAAAAGGTTCTTTATTCCCCTTGTCTACTTGTATTCTGAGCACTCTATTTATCATTAGTATTACTGTATCTGTGAGCGAATTGATATACAATTTTTTGTGACTACAATAATGTAAGATGTAAATATGAAATAAAAAGACAAAATATAATATACATTTGTTTTTTATTTATTTAAATGGTGGTATTAAACAAAATAGGAAATATATTTGTTTTCCAAAAGTTCACCAAATTAGATATTAAATTATCTACATATTCACTGTCATATTCCATTACAATGATGTCGACATTCTTTGTTTCTTCAAACTGACTATCAGCCACACAAAAATAGCACTTTTTCATACCTGTTGCATACATTTGCAGTTGTATCTGTGCCTTGCATTTTTCTGAGATAACACCATTTTTGATATATTTTTCAATAGTTTTTGCCTTGCTGGGGCATTTAATTTCAATAACTGCATCTTCAACTAATCCGTCGGGAGACGCTGCAAGCATGGGATTTTCATGGCATAAATAAAGCCCACATGATTTGATTTTTTTTTTTCAGCTTCTTACTCACAATCTTTAGGACAGACAGTTCCAAATTTCTACCTCTTTTCATAGCTACGGTATCAGGTATCTTAGCACCCATTATAGTAGCCACCAATGAACCATCTGGTGTATTGCATACACTGACCTCATGTGCCTTTGAGGCTGTGATACGGCCATATCTCATCTCATACCACATACTGCTCTTACTCTGCCTCCTTGTTGCTTCTTCTACAGCACGTACAGCAGTGAGGGACAATGTTTTCCTTATTTCATTTATGAACTTGTCTACATCTGATTTTATTTGACTTGGTTGATTCATTATTAAATGATGCAATGAATACTTCAGAACATTATTTTGTTGAAAATCTTCTTGGTATCTCAACAATTCACAATTTTCAATTTTCTTCTTCTTAGATACTGAAATGAATTCAGTATATACATTTGAGTTGCTAAACCTATGTGGTACTGGTTTCGTTGACATTTTTTCAACTGTAATATATTTCAGAGTAGTCCCAACTTTAGATAATGTAGGCTTCCTCCAATAACAATCAACCGAAGTAGATGCTGGTTCCTCACTGCGACGGTGGACCCACATCAAAAAGGCAACTGCATGCTTACAACCTCCAGCAGAAGCAGCACAGTCGTGGCATTGACAGGTTATGATTTCACTATCATTTTCATTAATAGTCAAAGTCACATTATATGGTTTGTTCCTCACTTTATGCTCTGGACATACTTTACATTTGACTGTGCAAACTCCATGTTCTCGGTGCAATTGCACATAGCCAATAGCATCATCCCCATAGGACTCCCTTCCAGATCTGTTAGAAAACAACACCATAAGTACTATGTCAAACAAAATCTATTGGTAATTATTTAGAACTAAAAGAACTACGTGTTACTTACATTGCTGTTTTCACATTTCTAAGTTCAGCTGCATAGAAATCAGGATTGTTTTTGAAGAACAGTGCAATCATACAGGCATCTATTTTAGGCAAGTTGCTGTTATCTGCTTGCACAAATCTTTGGTCCATTTTGGTATCAAAGCCAAAGTAACTTCTATTAATTATAAAATTAATAAAAAACTAGCACAAAACGTCCAATAAGCGATTAAAACACCGGAACAAGGAACAACGACTAACGCGTGCAATCCAAGTTGTCAAATGGTTTGTTTACTAGAAAGTGACGTCACCAAAGCTCTAACCAATCACCGATCGTTTTCATCAGAGACACAGAATCGAAATAATATCACAATTTCATTGTTGAAAATATCGAAAAATATAGATATTTCAGGGTAAATTATAGTCTCATAAGTATTTTAATATTATTTCCTAATAGGATAACCATAATTTGAAGTATATTTTTAATGTTGTCAAATACCTAGGGTAACCCGAGTTAACCCGTGGTTGCGGGCAGGGGGGTGAAGCGAGAGTAGAAAAAGTGGAAACATGGACATACGTCCCCACCTTTTTTGTTCGCTTGTCGTAGATATGTTCAAATGGATGAATGACCAATGACATGAATGTCAAGCAAGACTTCAATTTCAATTGATTTCGTAAATTTGACATGACTGATACTCGTGATATTTCTAATTTTCTAATAGTTTGTGGCAAATAATAATTGTTATACTAAAATAAAACCATTGTTATTATAGTACCCGTGTGAAGATAAGTTTCCGTTTCAGGTGATGTTGAACATATAATATTTCAACTCCTTTTAGGTGTTCTATATAGAATGTAAAGAAAAATTTTCTTTCAGAATTTAGATTATGTTGACAATATGATTTAATATTTTTACAGGTGATTTGTTGGTAATTTGATGACTTTTTTTCAGGGATGTTAAAGATTATGGCCACTTGAGAGATCTGATAAGTTTATAATTATACGAAGTTCAATTCTGCAAATCTGATTGTGTTTAATATCATAGGTATTGAATTAAGAAAATTGCTTCAGGTTCTGCTACTTCGTTGTTGCGAAAGATGTTATGTATTCTTGCCAAAATTCATATATCAGCCATTCAGCACTTGATTGCAGAAACAGAAGTTTTTTCGTTTCCCTAAAGACCCCTCCACCTTGAAAATTTGGAATGATATTTGTAAAATAAGTCCTAGCAAAAATATTTCGCTAATTTTCGCTGACTGACTGCCTGAATGTACCTGGTTTCAGACATTTGTACCTAATACATGCACTCACTGAGAAGCATTTTTTGGGAACGACAAAGGATATACCTTATTAACTTAATTCTGATAGAACCAACCCATTTAGATCTATTCTGACATCTTGATCACGAATATTTATATTTAAAAAAATTTCAATATTCATCTTCTATCACTTAATATTTAAAAATACTTGTTTCTTTTTTCAGAAAATAGTGATGGTGACCTTCATCACCTAGATTGATGGATTCTACTGGATTTTGACTGTCAATTGTGACTGGTAGTAGTTTCTTCTCCTTCCTAGATGAATCAGTGTTATTGTGATTTAGTGAAGTTACAATTCTGATCATAATGAAACTGAAAGACCGTTGTGAATGAGTGTTGACCCACAAATAGTTTATCCCTGACTATACAAGTGTTGTTTTGACATTTTATTCAGATATTTGTACTGGAATTTGGAAGTTATACCCCTAAGAACTTTTAATAACTCAGCAAATTCCAAAAAGACCTATGGTTGGTCAAAAATTTAGTTTGTTTCATTGAATTGTGTCATGGTTTTTAGTTTCTATAGAACAGGGTTTCTCAACATGGGGTATGCGAACTCCTAGGGGTTCGCCATTTGACGGTAGGGGTTCGCAATAAGATTCAAGTAAAGGTGGCTTGATGACTAGGAGGCACATGTGACAAGCATGGTGGCATGGGCTCACCACCATGTGTTAGTTAAGCGATTCGCTGTCATCTGTTAACTTGAAAAGGGGTTCGTGGAGCCTAAAGTTTGAGAAACCTCGCTCCAGAAGCAAATAGAACTTATTTGTTTTAGAAAACTGCCAACTAATTTATATTCACATTCGAAAAATTCGACAAATATCATTTACCTACTTCTTTAATTCTATAATAGATGTATATATAATTGTAAAAATGATGTTAATAAAGAAATTATGGTTTATACAGCTTTGTTTCATTTTGAAGCATCTTTCCATTCGAATCATTTTAAATTTCGAATACAGGAATAAAAAAGGTGGGGATATTCCATTATGGTTCTAGGGGGTGTCCGCTTGTATATGTCATTTTAGTTTGACATATACTTCAACAAGCGGACACCCCCTGGAACCATAATGGAATATCCCCACCTTTTTCGCCCCATCTCTCTCTAATCTATGGTATGTAAATGTCACTACTGTTGCGCACAGTTTACAAGGCAGGTAGCACTTCTTATATTATATCAGGGGGGTGAAGCGAGAGTACAAAAAGTGGAAACATGGACATACGTCCCCACCTTTTTTGTTCGCTTGTCGTAGATATGTTCAAATGGATAAATGACAATGACACGAGTGTCAGGACTTCATTGACTTCGTAAATTTGACAAGACTGATAAATATACTCCTGATATTTCTAATAGATTGTGGCAAATAGCAATAATAATTATTATACTAAAATAAAACCAGTGTTATTATATTACCCGTGTGAAGATAAGTTTGTTTTTTTCGTAATTCAATGAAAAAATTTCCGTTTCAGGTGATGTTGAAGATATTTGTTGGTAATTTGGCCACTTGGTGAGATCTGATAAGTTTATATTTATACGAGGTTCAATTCTGCAAATCTGATTGTGTTTAATATCATATTGTATTAAGAAAATGGCTTCAGGTTCTGCAACTTCATTGTTGCGAAAGATGTTAAGTATTCTTGCCAAAATTCATATATCAGCCATTCATCACTTGTTTGCAGAAACAGAAGTTTTTTTCGTTTCCCTAAAGATCCTTCCACCTTGACAATTTGGAATGATATTTGTAAAATAAGTCCTAGCAAAAATATTTCTAATTTTCTGACTGACTGCCTGAATGTACCTGGTTTCAGACATTTGTACCTAATACATGCACTCACTGAACAATATGATTGTATTAACTGTTGAATATTTTATTATTTTTATTATTATAGTAGTAGTCTATTAACTGAGATATTAGTTATAGTGTGATTGGGTTAATATTTTACAAGAAGCATTTTTTGGGAACGACAATTGATATACCTTATTAAACTTAATTCTGATAGAACCAACCCATTTAGATCTATCCTGACATCTTGATCACGAATATTTATATTTAAAATATATTTGAATATTCATCTTCTATCACTTAATATGTAAAAATACTTATTTCTTTTTTCAGAAAATGGTGATGGTGACCGTCATTACCTAGATTGATGGATTCTACCGGATTTTGACTGTCAATTGTGACTGGTGGTAGTTTCTTCTCCTTCCTAGATGAATCAGTGTTATTGTGATTTAGTGAAGTGACAATTCTGATCATAATGAGACTGAAAGACCGTTGTGAATGAGTGTTGACCCACGAATAATTTATCCCTAACTCTATATACAAGTGTTATTTTGACATTTTATTCAGATATTTGTACTGGAATTTGGTAGATATAGGTACCCCTAAGAACTTGTAATAACTCAGCAAATTCCAAAAAGACCTATGGTTGGTCAAAAATTTTGTTTGTTTCATTGAATTGTGTCATGGTTTTTAGTTTCTCTAGAACAGGGTTTCTCAAAGTGGGGTATGTGAACCCCTAGGGGTTTGCCATTCGACGGTGGCATGGGCTCACCACCATGTGTTAGTTAAGCGGTTCGCTGTCATTTGGAAACTTGAAAAGGGATTCGTGGAGCCAAAAGTTTGAGAAACCTTGCTCCAGAAGCAAATTGAACTTATTTGTTTTAGAAAACTGCTAACTAAATTATAATCACATTCGAAAAATTCGACAAATATCATTTACTTGTTTGATTCTATAATAGATGTATTATATATAATTGTAAAAATAATGTTGATAAAGAAATTATTGTTTATAAAGCTTTGTTTCATTTTGAAGCATCTTTCCTTTCGAATCATTTCAAATTTCGAATACAATAATGAAAAAAAGGTGGGGATATTCCATTATGGTTCTAGGGGGTGTCCCCTTGTATATGTCATTTTAGTGTGACATATACTTCAACAAGCGGACACCCCCTAGAACCATAATGGAATATCCCCACCTTTTTCGCCCCATCTCTCTCTAATCTATGGTATGTAAATGTCACTACTGTTGCACACAGTTTACAAGGCAGGTAGCACTTCTTATATTATATGTTCTGTGGTTGCGGGTAACCCGAGTGTTACGCATTCATGAATATCGCTAAATATATGCGTCAACTCGCAACCTCGAGTTAACTCGCAATTGAGAAACCGGCCCTCACGGAGGTAGTTTGGCAGGGTTATCTTTTTGGAGGTTATGTTTTCTTTGTATCATGGGAGGAAAATGAAGAAATTAGAGGTACAATGGATTCGTACGAAGTTTACGTGAATGAAGTAAAATAGCAGATTGTTGATGAAAAAGATGTAATCGACTTGCCGAAAATAGGTAAGTGGCTAATTCATATAATTCTCTCGTATCTGAAGTATAACTTTTCTGTTACAGATGAAGAATACCTAATTGAATATAATTTTTACAAGATGAAACATGATACTGGTCCGACAGTGGACCCTGCCGATAAAGAGGACCGTATTCGCATTAGGAGACCACCAGAAATAGAAGATAAAGCACAGTTGAGAGACATTTCAGATACCATATCTAGAACCCCAAAACCAACAGTAATGGTTGATGCAGGTGCGATTCATGCTCCCATATATGAGACAGCAACAACAGGTTTACCAAATTCATCTGGTCTTGAGAAAAAAGGACGGAGGTACAAAGAAAAACTGATATTATAAATAAAATTACAGAATGTAATGAAAAAATAATGCTATTCAGCAAGGAACTACTAATAACATTTGTGCAGCTATTCATGAGCAAACTTATTTTATGGAAAAACAACTGGAACAAAAAAAAGACTATTGAAGAACTTGAAAGAATAAAATAAATAAAATTTCTAGATCTAGGAAACGAAAAAGACCTATTTCATCAGAATCTGACAGACCTCTCATCACGGAGATATTTTAAATACCACATCGTTTTTATATTGAGTTTATTTAAATTTATAATTTGTTGTGCATTTCATTTAATATAACTTTGCGTTGTTTGTTATTATGTAACAATGAAAAACACTGAAAACATAAATGAGTTTATTTCAATTCATAATTTATTTTTTTGTTGTTCCATCAACATCTACATATTCCGCATGTTGGAAATCATCAAAAGTGCTCGGGTCTTGGAATTGTTCTTCAGTCACATAATTATTGTCCAAACAAAAATTGAACAATAAGCAAGTACAATATCCACTACTCTTTTGATGGTATTCATCAATCCTCATCTACAATGGGCATTCTGAAATGTTCATCATCTACCAGAATTTGCAATCGAGATGTTGAAAAAATTTATTCGCCTTGAATTGATGGCCGCTAAAGAAGATTGTGGTACATTCTGAATATCCTCCATACATTCGAGATCCAATAAATTTGTCACATCCATTCACACTGTATGTTCAAGAACTAGAAAACAAATTGGGAAATAGTTAAGAAGAATATTTCCCTCCTGTCAAAAATCCCCTGTGATTGAAGTGCAATTACCGCATGATTACAGCGATAATTATCTATGTAGAAAGCGATAATTATCTTGTAGAAACTGATAATTGTCTTGTACACAGATATCTATGGATCAGTTCAAACGCGATTCCATTGTATGTCAGTTTGACAAGCAATGTCGAAGACGTTATTAAAAATGTCTCGTTTTGGTTTTGCTTCCTTACAAGAGATTGAAGAAGAAGTTTCGGAAATAGAACCAATCAATACAAAAAATAATAGAAAATACGTGTGGCGTCAGTTTATGGGCTTCTGTGAAGAGAAAAATTATATTTTGGAAGGAAGAACACCAATTGATGTTTTGGCAAAAATATTAACAGACTGGGCATTTAATATGCGTAAGCAAAATGGCGATGAGTACAAGGAATATACTGTTAAAACGATTTGGAACGTAACCGCTAAATTACTAATGGAAAAATATTTCACCGAATTCAATATCCAATTCAATCCTTTCACTAATATTGAATTCAAAGCAGCCAGAGACGCGAAAAATGCCAAGAGAAAACAACTGCAAAGAGATCCACAGAAGAGGAAGGAAAGTGCAGTTTTTCTAAGGTACGATGAATTCCAAAATATGGTTCGTGTTTGCGACGAAAACACCCCGGATGGTTTGCAGAAGAAATTATTTTTTGTTTTTGCTTTTGAATTAGCTTGGCGTGGTGGAGAAGGCCACAAGTGCCTAATTTCGTACTTCAAAGAAGAAGAAAATAACGTTGGTGAAAAAGACAGGAAGAATTATTTACGATCCCGTATTTACTAAGACGACCCAAGGAGGGGAAAAACCATGCGCTTCATCAAAATGGCTAGTAAAGAATAATATTAATGCTGATATGTGTCCGATCCGACTGTACAAAAAATTCCTAGAAAAGCGGGTTGAAATAAAAACAAAACGACTCTTTCTCACTGTAAATCCCGCTTGGAAGTTGAATAGAAAATGGTACAAAGACATTCCTGCTGGACGAAATACAGTGAGCAAATGGACTGTTGTACAAGCCAAAGCTTCTGGTTTGAATACGGAAAACATCAAGATAACAAATCATTCGTTACGAGCTACGGCTGTTTCCAATCTCGCAAAAAATGGGGTGGGGGAGCAACAACTCATAAAAATCACAGGTCACACAAATTCCAAATCAATAACACCATATCTTCAAATGGATGAAGATCACCATGAAGAAATCGTCAGAAGAATGCGTGCTAATGATGTACAACAGGCACAGCTTTCCCAAACATCCTCTTCTGCTGTTAATGCTCCGATAGCAGCATTGTCTAATCAGAACACTTATAATAATTGTGTTTTTAACTGCAGCTCCTGCAACTTTTGATTTCGTTTCCAAATAAATAATATTTCGTTCTAAATAAATAAAGTTTCGATATATTTTTACGCATGCTTTCATATTACAGGAATAAAATACATTGGATCTCTTCATTTTTCAGTTACATAATATAATATGTTGATAACGAGGTAGAAATTCATTGATTGGTAACGTCAGTTTGACAAGTTAACTGTTCATTCGGGAAATATTCCCCCGAATTACACTCGTGCATCAAAATGAACCGGATAATTTCGCATTCCAGCGTATTGTCATTGAAAAACTGCATTCGGTCATTTTCATTTTTGGAGAAAGAGCCCTCCACCTTCGGTGTCGGGCTCTTTCCCAAAAAATGAAAATAAACTCATGCAGTTTTTTGACAACACGCTGTCATGCAAAATTATCGGTAATTTTGATGCACTTGTGCAATTACTTCCGATAATAAGCGCGATATTCAAATGTTTTGAACACCTCAACGAACATCTGTCAACATTCAAAAGTAAACCGAAGTATACCGTGACGTCATAGGAAAGTTAACCTGGTTTGCGTGGTTAAGTTCGAGGAAAAATGACTTATATTCTCATATATATGCTGCGTTTGTTTAATCACATCAGATACATCTTGAGATGTCTCCGATTTTTTGGTTACGTCTCGCAGATGTGATCATAGAATATTTTAAACAAACGCTCAGCAGTGGGACTCTGTAACAACAAAGCAAAAGCATAAGCGGATGTAGCCGATTGCTATATACAGTTTTGTACTCCCTATCACGATTCGGATTAGATCGGTAGCACCGTGTGTTCTGTGGGTAGCACCGAACATGTATTCGGAAGCAAAGCAAAAGCGGCGCTATGCTTTCGCTTTGGAATGCAAGTTACAGAGTCCCACTGCATGACAGTTATTAGATGTAAACAAAAACTCATATCAAAAAATAATAATGACTTGTGACTAGCCGGTAGTTTTCAAATGTACTTATTTATCTGGGGTTTCTTCCACTTCAACTTTGTTCTCATTCTTTTTTAATGCGAAATATATTTTCAAGAAATATTTCGTTCAAACTAGTCTTCAGAGGTTTATTTGTTTATCAACACAGAATACAAATATATTTGTTCTTATATCTTCCCTTATCAAAGTATTTATCAATACCAAAAGCCAAAACGCCACTCAATTACCACAAATGAATTATTTCATATGACAACTTTGACAATTCAACTGGTTACAGCGGTTACATCTCATTTCGGATCTAGATGTGAAAAATGTAATCTGAATCTAATAACAAACGCTATTTCAGATGTAAAAGATGCGAAAAATGCGGCTAAACAAACGCTTGAAATGTAAAAGATGCATCTGATGTGGGTAAACAAACGCAGCAATAGAAGTAGATTGCACTATCAGTTACTACGTTTACATGCACCTTCTCGATCCGTTTTGAACCAATGCGCATGTTTTGATGCGAATTAGATGAAATATGGTTTGAGAGTTTACATGCCTTATCTGAAACTAGTTTTCTGTAATTCGGCTTTATTCTAAGCTCGCGTAGCCAACATGGGAAGATTGAAAAAAATTAAAAATGGAAATTAAGAAAAGAAAATCATTCTAAATATCTTAAAAAATGATGAAGAACACCATAATTTCGCAAGGAATTAACCGTTTCTGGGTGGTTACAAGTGATTGAAAGAGCAAATCGTGAAAATGAATCCAGAAAATTGGCAGAAAATGATTAAAGATAATAGAAAAAGTTACCTCGAACAATATATTATATCATTTTTATCTCAAGAGATTTATTTCGATCTTCCAGCTTAGGAATTACGATTAACGTAACCCCAAAGCAGGTTCGTTAGATTATCAGATTTGTCAAACTAATAAATTTGGTGTTGGTAATTCTGAAATTTGTTTCTCTTAAAACTACTCTCAATGCGTATTTGGTGTATACATGCACATTAAATCGGTTTGGGAAAACTCAATCCACCTTTTCAAATCGCATTTACTAATTCGCATTGAGTAGTCAATTCGAATTGAAAAAACGTTTACATGCGTTTTCAATGCGCATTACGGAATACGCATTGGCTTAAAACGGTTCGAGAGGATGCATGTAAACGTAGTAAGTGGTAATCTGTGATACCACAGATCTGTGTCTATACGATGTGATTGCGTTCTTCAATTCATCTGTGTCAACAACTAAATTCTATGGTTTTTATGACATAACCTCTAAAACTTACGATAGAGTAGAGGCCATAGAGAAATAGAAGGAATTCTATTGTCTCTGGTAGAGGCAAAAAGCGATTGACAAGATATACAAAAATACAAATACAATACATATACAAGTAAAAGTAAACAATCATTTGAAATGGAAAAAGAAGATGAGTTCCTGCATTCATTCTTCACCTATTTATCACAAATATGTTTCGAAAAAGCTAAAGAACACATAGTACACAACTTATAATGATGACATATTATATACCTTTATATTCAAATTAACTGTTCTAGGAAAAGGAAAGAGAATTGCATAAATCCCTGCTTCAATCGCCATGGTACAGTTTTTTGAATTTTTTACAACAGCTTGCCTTGTCTGAGAAGAGTTATATAGAAATTGGCTTTTTGCAAACAAAGAACAAAGGTTTCTTGAGGAAAGATGTAAGGTTGCTTATATTCTCCGCAAATACTATATTATATGTTCAAATTTTTAGAATTCCCTGGAGGCGATATATGAATCAATGAAAACGGATATACGAAAATTAGAAGAAAACTTCAGATTGAATAATAAAAGGGTGCAAAACTATTGTCAAAATATCTACCAATTTTTATGTGCCAGAATCAACCTTATTGAACTGTATCCTTTATTTATATTTCTATTACAAATCAGCTTAAGCGGTAGATCGTCAATTCATAGTGGAGAGGCATCCTTTCAGAATTTGAATATTTTACTGTACGTCATTTCTGTCTAATTCTAACTTCACTGTAAAGATTCACCTATATATAGTTGGTTGCCCTATCTTGAGTTTTCAATTGACACTTATTCTTTATTTCTATTCTAATTTAATCATCCTGGAAAAAAATCCAGTATTCTTGGGATATGGATGCCTACTTTATTTAATATTTATTAATAATAATAGAGTTTGTTGAGATTACCATTATACATTTTACCACAGGCTCACTAATGAAAACTAAGTGGCTCTCTTGATCCGATGATTAGATTTGATGATTTTTTTCTAGAGATGGGACCTCTCAAGTGAAAATATTCGAAATGCTAGTTCATTCAATGATCAATTTTTCATGGTAATCTATAGATTTTCAATCCAGTTTAGTGAGTCTGTCAAAGTTCTGTAAGTAAGCGATACATTGGGTATATTTCCGAAAGCATTGGATAGATTTTGTCCATTCACGAACTAGACTGACATTTTGACATTGAAAATATCTTCCATATTTCAAGTCTCTTAGATCTTGCTTGTGAAATAAAGACGGACAGAATAGAATTTGACTATGGATTCTTCATCAGTGAGTCAAATTGCATCGCGTCAGACCACTTCTGGCAAAAAATTCGAAAGTTAGGGAACTTTAGGCGAAATGATAGTGCTCTGCAAGAGCGCGTCAAAATACATAATCTGTTCAGAAAGTAGTAGTAGTAGTAACTGTCTTTTATTGCAAGCAATTGGCCATCGACCTGAGGTCTTTCAGCCTATTAAAATACATAGTAATATAACAATAAATTTTACAAAAATTTTAACATTAAACATAACTTAATTTGTTTATAAGAGTGTCTGTTGGATGCTTGCTATTAGAAATATTCTCGTCTCTATGATATTGACATATCACTTCTTCTAAACTTGACAACCTATTATAAAATTTTTTGTTAAGCCTATTGAGTCTTTCCTTGATTGGTTCAATTCCTGTAGCTGAGTAAAGAAGTTGGTTAGGAGGATTATGTAGAATATTGTTTGGGTGCCTCATTTTAGTGATGGTTCTCAGTGCTGTGGTTTCAGCCCCCTCCAGATTTTCAATTGCTGGTGCTTTACAATTGGCAAACAGTGGATGGCCATATTCCAATAAGGGTCGACATATAGTTTTGTATATCTTGGCAGCGCTCTTGATGTTGATACCCTGTTTCCTATAAGTCAGCTTTGCAAAATATTTCGCTCTTGATATGGTCTTTTTTTTCATTAATCTTGTGTGACTGTTGAAATTATATCTGTTATCAATTTGAACTCCCAAATATTTGATTGACGGGGATGGAGTTACAGTTGTACCGTTAATGATTATATGTGGTGACCTATGAGAAATTTTGTGGTCAAAGATTATTAACTTTGATTTGGAAGGGTTAGGTGTTAATCTCCATTTGAAGAACCATTTGTTGATGTTATTTGCCAAGTGTTGTAGTTCTTGTACACAAGCCTCAGCCTCTCTTTGTTGTAACCATACAGTTTATATAAAGTGGTGGAAAGTGGAGATCCTTGCGGTGTTCCTTGTTCAGGTGAAAAAGGTGTTGAGAAAGAGTTGTTTATTTGGACCACCAACTTTCTATTTTCCAGAAACCTCTTGCAGAGGATTATCAGGGTAAAAGGGCATTTCATTTGGTCCAATTTAAAGAGTAGGCCCTTGTGCCACATGCTGTCAAATGCTTTTTGAATGTCTAAACACAAAGCTGAAGTCTTGAATTTAGTGAGAGCAGCGTTTTGCACATTCGAAATCAATATTGTGAGTGGGTGGATGGTTGAATTTCTTTCTTTGAAGCCAAATTGATAATTAGGAATATACTTGTTCACATGTTTCTTCAGCATGACGTTAATTATTTTCTCATAAAGCTTCCCTAGCACTGGTAAAAAAGTTATTGGTCTATAATTTGTGAAATTGGAGGATTCTGAATTTGGTTCAGGTATATTAATTATATGACCTTTTTTCCATATTTCTGGAAATATAGCTTTATTCAAACAGTATTCATATACAATCATTAGATGTTTGTGTATTTTTTCATTTAGAGCTTTCACTATGGCCCATGGTATGTTGTCTGGTCTGTTCAAAAAGGTGCATCATTTGGTTGACTATTCATCGGTTGTGAGTATTCTTCTTGAAAATGCAATTGAAGGTAGGTAAGAAGACTCTTCATAGTGTTCTTCGAATAGTTCAGCACGTTTTGTCCACAGCTACGTATAACTAGGGTTCTTCTGCTTCTAAAGCACCATCTTCAGATTTTTCTGAAATGTGTTAAGTTTCAGATACTTCATTGATTTGAGTTAAATCTGGATGTTCAGTTGAGAGCATCATGCTTAAGTCTTCTTTTAGATCAGGAACTTTCATTCTAATTCGATCAACCTGGTTTTCAATTATAAAAACATAAAAATTTTTGTTTGAGAGTCAAGATTTTTCCTGTTTGGAACCATTTTTATAACGATCTTCTCTAGTCACTCAGAAAAAAGTCCAACGAAACGAGCAAAAGATACCCTTACCGCCACAAAATGTCAGTTCAAAAGAATATGTTGGCCTAAAAATATTATAGTATTGGTGGCCGCGTCCGTTCAAAAGAGAGTCTGATCAAAGGAGAGCTATTGCAACGTATTAACAATGTATAATTGCCGGGACCAGACAGTGTCCGCTTATAAGGGTCATACGTTATGGGAGATTTCACTATACAGGGTGAGTCTTTGACCACTGCAATAATTTTAACCAAAGATTCCTCTCATCAAATGAAACACTTTTTTCATTTAACATTTTTCCAAATTCAGCTCAGGTAAAAAGATACAGGCTGTTGAAATTTTGAAAAAAAATCAGTTTTTATTTTGTAGCTTTGACATCCTCGTTTCGAATAAAATGAATGTTGGCTTAAAGTTTCCTATAACTATGATACAATATTTTCCAAATATTAGTTATTTTCTACTTCTACTGGTTTTCTAGGTATGGACTCGTGGATTCATAAAACTAAACGAAATTAGCATAAAGAAAGCATATAAAGTTTTTCTTGAGTCATTTCAAGAACATTCCATCGTTTTAGAACATTATATTATTCGTCATAATTTCTCCTTAAACGCACCGTTTTCGAGATATTCTTCATTGAATGTTTTAGAATGGAAAACTCCAGAAATTTCACTACTTTTATGGATCCGTCCCTGAGCGTTGGAATCCCGAATCAAGCTGTAAACTACGTTACCATGCCTTATTCTCGTCCGCCAACAATGTCATAGATAATTTATATGCGGGAGTGTATTAGCACATTGTGAAATCTTTAAACGCTTGTAACTTTTTACCTGAGCCGAATCTGGAAAAATGGTAAATGAAAAAAGTGTTTCATTTGATGAGAGGAATCTTTGGTTAAAATTAATGCAGTGGTCAAAGACTCACCCTGTATATGTATATTAGACTGTCAAAATTATTGCATTAATATATGGAATTATACTTGTACCTTATATTGAATTAGATACGAAAAAATTTATCAAATGGGATCAGGGAAACATTTCAGATACTTGGAACTGTTGAACCATACTGAAAACATAATACAGAAGAATGCTCTTTGCTTCACTGATATTAGTTTGACACCCTTGAAGGCAGTTTTCAATTTAGAATGTGAAATAATGCAACAACTTTTCAAGGCTTTAACAGAACTTCAACGCTTGCAATTTCTACCATCACTCGCTTTAATTCATGGAGCGCATAGTAGACTGAGTGCTTGGGAGGGTAGAGTGCAAAGAGAGGTAGGTTCCTATTTATCAAATTTATAACAGTGTTTAACGTCATAATATAAAAATATCAACATAATTAATTCAGTATGAAGGAGACCACAAGCAAAATCAAAGCTTTAATTTAACAAATGTTTGTTGAGAGTCATATCAACTTTATGTATGTATTTGCGAATTCTAGCTTAAATTTAAATTGAATTAGCTGATAGTCATTAAATTGTATTATTGAATTCTATGAAGAAAATTCAACATACCTAATCCAATTTATTTTCTATACAGAAAATACAGGAATTTGGACAAACAAAAGAAATTCATCCATTTTTCACTATATTACTTTTGATTGGAAACAATTCTGCAAGAAAGTATACTAGAGATTTTTAAATAAAAAAAGATCAGTACATTCAAACTGAGAGTATCATATTCATTCAAATACCAAATTGAAAAATATTGTCGTTTTCATTGATCCTTTATTTTTTCTAAATAAGGCCATAAAGATGATTCTATTCGCAATTGCCCGGAGGTAGTCATACACCTCTGATGTCTGTCTACATACAATGTTCATCTTATTTGGTTCATACATAAAGTGTGTAAAAAGGACACTATACCGAAGGAGAAAATTATATGTTCTCATTCAGAGAACTACGATCTGCTGAAAAGTTCAATCTATGCTATGGTCAGAGGGGGCTGCGATCCATGGAAGCATATGATATGATTACACCCTCCTAGGTATTCCCCAAGAACACCTCTCAGAAGCTCCTAGGAGCTTGTTCTGTGTGTGCTTTATTACTGTGTACATACGCCACCGTAGGACTCTAGTTCCAAGTCAAATGCTGTATACACTTTATCCAAATTCAAGCATCGAAATTGTTGAAGTGCAGTCATAAATTTACAGGAAAATACACTAACGGATTACTCTATTTTTATCATAAAAATAACAATGAACTACAACCAACTTCAAGCGAATCGTTTATCCCAACCCATATCCTGTCCTGGCATCTATATGCAACATCTCTAGTTGCTACTCCGTTCATTTACAAAATGTTCGAGGTCAAACTCTTTTGAGTAGCTAACAGCTCTTGAGATCAGGTTGGCCTATTTTGCTTGTCGCCAATGAAAATGGTGTCTAGAATCATATAGGTTTTGGCGATTTAAATATTTTGCATTAGGTAGAAGAATTCAATTAAACCATGAATAGGTGAGATTTTAAAAATTGCTTTCCTTTTTTCAAATTTCACTGAACAGCACTGCCTATGGTATTCAAATTTTATACTAAGATTCAACTTCCTAGTGCAAATTCTAATTTGACACGATTCTTTGTTTTTGATAGAGCACATTTCTTAATCCTTATCATTGTAAGGATAATAATCCATTTTTGTCACCAATTTTGAATCTATTTTCACTTATTATATTATTATCCATTGTTTAATTATCTTTTTAGAGTTGGAAATTAGGATTTCTTAAGAACAATCCATCGCCAGCTTTACTTCAGTGGCTACTCAAGCTGAAAGGCATTGTTCTTAGCAAATTCAGCCTTTACTTTCACAACACACTTGCGCAACAAACTACTCCAAATGATATGAGGAATATCTGTGTAAAATTACACCATGATCACTACCAAAAGTATAAAAGAAATATTTATGAAATAGAACAAAAATTTATTGAAATACTTTTCCAGGATGGTCACTTTCCAGAAGAAGTATGATGCCGCATATGTAATTTTGCTATCTGACAATCAAGTAGTTTATGATACTACAGATTACGACAGTTTTCCCATTATCGTTTCATATCCACCTGTAAGTATAAATTTTTGGAAAAAAATTTATGTGTGCAAAGTCATTACATATTTCAGAAGAAACATTAATTTCGATATTTCTTGATCCACTTCACTGAAATTGATAAGCTTTTCCTTTAAACTGTAGCCTGATACTGTAATGAGTATTATTACCATGAATTTTGAATGATAGATATTTATTTAAAATCATATTCATTCGACAAATGGTTATGGTTCACTTTTAACGTTAAACCAACGGCATCGTTCGATAAATATAGAAGCAATTATTATTACATTGCAACTGTTGATTGTTGTCGCGGGTGATTGAAGGACATAGCAGCGAGAACAGGTCCGAATCAATTTTAATTAGTGACCGACCGAAAGTTCGGTTTCGGCCAGTTTCGGCCAAGAAATCTAGTTTCGGCCTTAGTTTCGGTTTCGGCCCAAAATGGCCGAAACTTTCGGCCGGGCCGAAACTTGAATGTTCGTGAATTATCCTGGTCGTTTGGCCAGGAGTTATAAGTAGGTATACATAATTGTCGTACGAGTTTTTGTGATCTATCTTTGTTATGACTGAGAATTCAATTCAATGATTATTAATTAGATTACATAGGATGATTCCAAATAAGACGTGAAACTTGGAGTATGACTCATTAGCTGTTGTTTAATCCATATTTATTAATAACTGAAAATCAACGGTTTTTGGAGTTCTGGTGATTTTTAAAAGATTTGTGAACTTATAGTACATATTTCGTCAATTTTTTCTACGTTGACCAAATTTGGTGATAATTTTGGTTTATTTTCATCAGAAAAGAATATGATATGTACGAAAAAAGCAAAACTATGCTGTATAAGAGGTTGAAAGAGAATTAGTATGATTTGAAATGTGGTATATGAATAAATAAAAATCAATTTCTAATATCAATTTGTCTGCAATTTTCGAATTTCACAATTTTGTATGCCAAAATTATTTTAAAAACTTGCCAAATTCCTTCTTCATTCTCTAAAAGATTTCCTTAGATTGCTTAACTAGTTTCGTTTCAGCAGATTTTTTACAAGCAACCTTTCGAATGTCCGGCATCTAAAATAGTGGATGTGTATCAAAAGACAGAGTGAGTAAATTTCAGGCGGAAAATAACAACTGAAAACATCAGAAAGACGGCACGTGCTAGCCTATGGAATGGTACAACATAATTTATGAATACATTTTCTAATGTAATTTCGAGCTTAGTTGCAACAAAAAAATATTGAATTCGTTATTTTCCTCTATTTGCTTCTTATATCCCCTTTCAAATCATACTAATTCTTTTTCAACAGAACTAGTACTCAAATATCTCGGAAACCGTTGATTTTTGGTCGTCAATAAAAATGGCTCAAACCACAGCAAATGATCCATACTAACACCTCCTCTAAGGTTCACTTCTGATTTGGAATCACCCTGTATACTTCGAGTGATTATTTTGATAACTTGGTAATACCAAAATAATAAATAAAGATCTCAAAAAAAAATTCTTTTTATTTCATTTAACACACCTTAACTATTTTTATGTATATGCGAATAAAATTGTAAAAAATACAGTAGATTTTAATATGAAATATAAAGTTTCGGTTTCGGTCGAAACTGAGACCCTGACCGAAAGTTCGGTTTCGGTTGAAATACCAGTTTCGGTCGGACACTAATTTTAATATATTGAATTAATGTTAATTCTATTTTTCAACATTTCAGATATTTTGGAACAAACGTTTGGATCAAACGATTTTTGTTTAAGAGCTACCTCCTGTTAAAAAAAATTCCTTTCAAAACACCATCTATGGTTGTTGAGGTAAAATAGTGGACGGAATTTTTTTTTAATTATAATTCGTTTATTAGCAATCATAAAATTGTACATTCTATAAGCTAATTAGTTGACTAAGGAGCTTGATTCTCCACATAACATTACAGGATATTTTCCCAAGAAAAGACCACTTAATTACACTGTCTTAAGTCAGCTGGCCAAGTCCTTTTCAATCTTCTATATTGGGGCTGAACCAATGGTTGAAGTAGTGTGTTGTCGTGCATTTCCAGTTTAGCATGATGCTTCTTGCTCTTTTTTCCTTATTACTTCCTTTAAGTAGGGCATTTGCAGGTCTTCATGCAGGGTTTGGTTGGAGACATACCACGGAGCATTTGCTATCATCCGTAGTGTTTTAGATTGGCTTCTCTGAATGATGGCTATGTTCGATTTGCTTGCCTACCCCCAGAGCTCGATACCATATGTCCATATAGGCTTTATAACTGTTTGTAGATCAGAATTTTGTTTTCAATTGAGAGTTTAGATCTTCTGCCTATAAGCCATTTTAATTCTTGTATTTTGATGTCTATTTGTTTCCTCTTCTTGGCCACATGTTCCTTCCATGTGTGTTTACTATCTAAATGCATTCCCAGGTATTTTGTACTTGAAGCCTCTGGTATTTTCACGTTGTTTATACAGGTGGACACTGACCTCTTCTTAGGGTGAAATTTTCTGGCACAGACTTTGTTTCATTAATTTTTATTTTCCACTTATGGAGCCATTTTTGAATTTCATTTAATTGTTGTTGTGGATCTTCATCAGTAGATAGGATGCCTGATCATCAGCAAATGTTCCCAGTGTGGTATTAGGATTTACTGGCAGGTCGGCTGTGTATAACATATACAACAGCGGTCCAATGACGCTTCCCTGGGGAACTCCTGACTTTATTGGGAAATAGTCTGATTTTTCGCCTCCAACCCGTACTCTGAAACGCCTCTCACTAAGATACGATTTTAATAACTTGTAATAGCTGCCAGGAAGATACGTCTTGATTTTGTAGAGTAGACCAGGATGACATACTTTGTCAAACGCTTGACAGATGTCCAAGAATACTGATGTACAGTATTGTCCATGTTCAAGTGCTTTACTTATTTCATGATTTATTCTGTGAACTTGTTGTATAGTTGAGTGATTTGTTCGGAATCCAAACTGATGATCAGGTATCCACTCTTCTGTGTTTGGATCCGAGTTTTTTCTTTGGAGAAGTAGTTTTTCAAGGACTTTAGAAAGAACAGGAAGAAGGCCGATGGGACGATAAGATGTTGTGGAGTGTGGGTCTTTGCCTGGTTTAGGTACAAGTATTATTTCGGCTGTTTTCATTTGTTCAGGCCAATAACTTAATCGCAAGATGGCATTGTACATATATGTGATCATCTTCACTCCTTTCCTTGGCAATTCTCTGATCATTTTTGGTGTTATCCTGTCAGGACCTGCAGCTTTTCTAATATTCAGGAACCTTACTTTATTCTGTACTTGCATTGTTTTGATTTTTGTTATGGATGTTGTAGTTGCAGGATTTGCTTGTAGATCTCTTCCCAGGTTATCATCAATTATATTATCATGGGGAGTGAATACTTCAGCCAGATGTCCTGCAAAAATTTGTGCTTTTTCATTATCAGTCCTTGCCCATTGCATGGTTGATCCTGTTGGGTTGCGTATTGGGGGTACGAGTTTTATTGGTTTTTTCAGATTTTTTATTGGTTCCCATACAGAGTAATCAAATCGGTTGAGGCTTGTTACATAATCATTGAAGGATTCTTCTTTTACTTCCTTGATTTTGTATTTCAATTCATTTGTTATCCTATTCAAAATATGTTTGTCTCCTGGAGAGTGTGTCTGCTGCCATTTCATCCTAGCTTGTCGTTTTTGTGTATTTTTTTTTTATTTTTCTGGTATATTGTAGGTTCTTTTACTTTCTTTGGTCTTTGGCGTAGCTTGTTCTGCAGCATGTTTAAGAACTCCAATGAATTCTGTTATTGCCAAGTCTACATCGATTGGAGTCTGCAGACTGATACCTTAATTAATTTGTTCCTCTACTAAGTACCTATGTCCCAATTGGTCTTCCTGTTGTGTAGTTTAGGAATTGATTTTTTTGTGCATTACAAAATTACTTATAATTGCTATGATGGGAGAGTGGTCTGAAGACAGATCATAACTTGGAAGGATATCCATATAGTTGGTAGATATTATGCCATTGGTTACAAAAAAGTCCAACAAGTCAGGAATTTAGTTAGGGTCTGTAGGGAAGTAAGTACGTCTTCCAGTTGACAAGAAAGAGTAATTTGATTCCTGGATCAGGTTTGCTAGTTCTCTACCTTTTATTGTTGTTAGCCTTGAACCGAAAAGTGTGAGGTGGCTGTTATAGTCTCCCCCAGCAATAAATTTAGGTCCTAGAGTTTGAAAGAAATCTCTGAAATTTTCCTTTTTGATATTATGTTTTGGCGGGCAGTAGACAGCAGCAACTGATAGTTCGAAGGGTAGAGTTTTGATCTTCACAACTGTAGCTTTAAGGGTCACTTTCTGCAGCAAAAATTCTTTTTAAGAGAAAAATAATATTTCGGGGGGGGGGGGGGGGGGGGGGGGGGGGGGGGGGGTTTGAACCCCCAAAACCCCCCCCTGGCTACGCCCTTGAAATGAACATCTGGTATAGTTTTTATAAATAATATGCTATGAAGAATCTTTCATTTACCATAATGTATAGGGTGCGGCAGCATAAATTCCTC
The DNA here is from genome assembly GCA_937662695.2 of Halyzia sedecimguttata. Classification (NCBI taxonomy): domain Eukaryota; kingdom Metazoa; phylum Arthropoda; class Insecta; order Coleoptera; family Coccinellidae; genus Halyzia; species Halyzia sedecimguttata. The sequence continues at coordinate 16,775,496 of OW569415.2, forward strand.
TTTCAAAATGCCCTCCTTCAGTGGGGTGGAACGCTAGTTGTCTCATTCTAGAGGAGGGACTATAAAGTCTTTTCCGACAATTTAGCCACGTTGAGCCCTGTCCCGGAATGGAAATCTATTATTACGTGGCTCAGAACATTCAGGAAGTGAGAGCTTCATTGTTGCGATCACCAAGGCGTTCTGGACCCAAACATGCGTCTGCCGTTGGAATTTCCTATCTTTCTTTGTGGAGAATTCATCATGATCATCTTCATTTTCATCCATACAAGATGGTGATTGTCCAGGAACTATCTGTACGTGACTTCAATTCTCGAGGGAACGCGTGCTAGCTTCTTCTGGAAGTCGTTCCTGGGAACGTTCTACCGATTAGCGATATTTTTCTAAGGGGTTTTTTGAAATTCCGTGTTTAGGTGAAACGTCCAAGGACCCTACAATATTTGACATCTAGGAATAAACTGCCAACATAACAGCTGATATGATGGCAGGAGTCATGAAAAACTCCAGAAATAGGTTTACTCAGTGTATGGAGAATGAGGGACGCCACCTACCTGATTTGCGCTTCAAAAACTAAGTAAGACAAAACATTAGGTATGTATTTAACAACATTATAAAAACAAATAAAAAATTTCTGATTCATACAATTGGTTTTATTAAGTTTTTAAAATAGAGCTATGCTGTCGCACCCTGTACTGAAATTTCGAACAGTTGCCTGTTCAATCACATAAATTTTTCATGGAATATTCGGAACTGCTGTATCCAATTCAACTAAATTAAATTATCATCCTTATATCAGTTATGTAATATAAAAGATGAATATCAAACTGACTTTGAAATATTCGTTAATAATGAAAAAGAATGATAATTATTGATCCTGATAATGAATTTTGTTTGCAGAAATGTCCACCTCAACTAGAAACAATAATGAAAATGATATCAGATACTGTTTCCGAACTAGTCATTGTCGACAAGATTATTTACAAATTCAGTACCCAAGTAAGTACTTACAGAATATTAATCACTCAGGACCAATTCATCAAACACGAGCCAAACTATGTTCACTTACCTTGCAGGCAGTCACTTGATCTCCCTTTTAGGGGTGGCAGTTCATTCATGGGTGTTCTTCCTAAATATTTTTTTATTTAGAATGGGGGTGTACTTCTGAGAAAATGTGAGGCATTGAATTCTCTATATTATCGTGAATAAATACAGGATGTTACATTTGAAAATATTGAGCAAAAAATTGGTTCAAGCACTGACGTGAAGTCAGAATGTTTTGCGCGTATATTATATTGTCAATTCTCCTGTATTGGACACTCTTAATCGAATTTACCATGGTTAATTCTATTATCTGTTCGGGTAAATTCGATTAAGAGTGTCCAATACAGGAGAATGGACAATAGAATGTACGCGAAATAATCGAATTTACCATGGTGAATTCTATTGTCTGTTTTTTACCATGGTAAATTCGATTAAGAGTGTTCAATACAGGAGAACAGACTAGAATTCACCATGGTAAATTCGATTAAGAGTGTCCAATATAGGAGAATGGACAATAGAATATACGCGCAAAAGCTTCTGACTTCTGAAATTTTCTAGTGATATGATTATCACAAAATTTCACAAACGTCCTTAGGTTTGTATTCTACAACTAATCGCCAAGTTTCAATTCGATCGGATTTGTATTAGCACAAAACCAAATTATTACTCCGAAACCATTGGGCCGATTATGCCCATTAACGAACTTGTCCGTCGTTTTGGGTCGCTATCCCTTTCCGTTCTCAAAATATCGTGGCAACGGTCTGCCGGCCGACCGGACAGAATCAAATTTGACCTCGAATTCTTCATCAGGGAGTCGAACCCAATCGTTAGAGACCATTTTCGGCGAAAAATTCGAAAATTACAGACATTTCGGTAAAATGATTACGCAATATTCCCCAGGACATACGCGCAAAAAAAGAAAAGACGGTAGGAGGAAAACGAACAATTAAAAATAATACATAACCTTTCAAAAGTCCCCTCTCCCAAATATACTCCTCTGTAGCCGCATGGATCTCTTGAAGAAGAATCGCCTCCGCTAGTTTCCAAAGATATTCACTCTTGTTCATAGAAATCCCTTCAATATTTGATTTCAAAAAGAAAAATGTTGTAGCTCCTAAGGCCAGGAGGATCTCTTTCAAAGCCAGGTCTGGCCACTCCATACGATGATTATTCAGAACTTCAGATGTTTGAAGATCACTACAGAACCCTAATGTAGGGCTATCAGCCTCCATAGATTTGTGTTATGAAAAAATCGGCCCGTAAATTTATGTTATAATTTAATATGTCATCATGACATGCATGGTTTTGAAGGTTCTCGCAAAATTTCAGCGACACCGGACAACTGCTTTATTATTTTTTTCAATGATTTTTTTAAAATTTTCTAGTAGTACTATCTTCACGAAATTTTGTAAAAATTCATTCAGAAGGAAAGAAGTGATGTTTAAGGCAGTATTCAAATATTTTGATTATATAGTTGTGTACACCATCGTTCAGTTTTCAAAGTATTCCTTTGGTGATGTTGTCGTGACCAGGTGCAGTGTTCTTTCCATTATTTAGAATCTCATAGTAGGTTTCCCAATCTATGTTGATGATATGTGGCTCTGGTTCTTCTGCAAAGAATTCTTCGTACCAATTTGTGACTTCTTCGTATTTGTGAGGGTCGTATTGTGGATCGTGACTTTCTTTGAAGGTATTTTAGAAGTGGCTTGCAAAGATCTCTGCTTTCTGTTCATCAGTGGAATATGTCCGGTTGTTCGCTTCGATTGGTGTAGAGTTTGTGTTTCCTTTGTAGTGAGTCAGATTCCTAATTAATTGCCAATAGTTTTTTCCTTTAGATTCGTTAATCTCATTGCAAACTGTAATCCATTTATGCTCTTTGAACGATCGGATAAGAACTTGAATACTTTTATTGTAGCAATTTAATTGACATTTCGCTTCTCTACTGTGGTCCCTAAGATATTCTCTGTGCATTTTTCTCTTGTTTTTAATCATTTTGATGATGTATGGAGGTAGCTCGTGAATGTAATGTTTATTTTTTATTATAGGACTGTTTTCTAGTACAAGAGAAGTGAATTTATTATTGAAAAGACGGATTTTTTCAGGGTTGATTGACTCATCAGCGACATTTTGTATGAAATCTTCTAACTTTTCATTGACTTTCTCCATGTTACATCGATTGATATTCCTTTTTGTTGTTTTCTATTCAAAGATCTGCTTTTGAAGTTCGATAGTGATTTCGATAGCGTCATGTTCTGCTCCAAGGTCCGGAAGTGTTTCAACTAGTGCGATATTATCTTTGATGTTTTTTGTGTATAATACTGGGTCTGGTGTAGAGTCTGGGTTGTTAGGCATTGTGAACGTAGGCGGGGTCGAAGCCATTTCAAAGGGCGCATAATTCATGAAATCTCTAACCTGTCTGTTCTTGTGTCGGTTCATGTTGAGGTCGCCTATAATTATACAATATTTGTATAGACAGCCTTTATTTAGGATCGTTTGTTCTATAGGGGAAGATGGGTGAACATAATATATACTAGAATTAAGTGCAGTCTTTCATCAAGGAATAGAATAGAGAAATGCAGGGCTTCGTTTAAGGGGTTGTTTATTCTAGGAGGGTTCTCTTTCTGCATTTTCAGCCCCAGGTGCACCTGTACCAAAAACTTCCACCACGCACATTAGTATTTACTATGTTACCATTCAGTTGCAAAGAATTCCAATATCTGTATCTTGTGATACTACTACAGTTGATCTCATGTCTCTCGATGGTGTTGTTGATGATATGTTTCCGGGAGGAGTAGTTGTTAAGGTTAGAATATAATATCTTAAGTGTCGACATGAATTTGTACGTTGTTGCCATCCTGGATTGGTTGGGTCGGTGAAGGAATTGAAGGCGCCATCAGGTCGAACATCAAAATATATAGGCGGTTTCCAGAGAAATGGGCAACGGTGTCAATAGCATATTGGGTTACGAATTTTTTCCTAAGCTTGGCTATTAGTTCCTCTCTGTTAGTGCTGTTAATTTTATTCAGTTTGTTGATGTATGTGTCTATAATCATGTCATGAACAGTGACTGGGGAATGTATTTTAGTGTTTTTTGTAATATTAGGGTCAATTTCGCTGAATATTTTGTTGAGCCTTCTGATCTGGCTATTAGGAATGCCGTCGATTGGTTTTGTTGGTCTTCGAGGACACTTTAAAGACCATGCTGCATGGTCATCGGCGCCGCATGCCGCACATTTAGGAGGTAATTGGCTGTTGCATTTGCTGTAGTGATGGGGGCCTCCGCATTTGGTACACTTGATCGGGCGAGTGCAATTTTCGCGTGTATGTGTGAAAGCTTGACAGCGGGGACAAGGTTGCGGAATCGGAGTTGGCGGGTTGCTCGGGTAGACAGGGTAGTACCTGTGTTTGTAGAAGATACCTTCGTTAAGCAACTTTTCGGAAGAGAAGAGACAGGAGGTGATGATTCTTATCAGAAATGTGGGCTTATTAGTTGTTTTGGCTATGATTCTCCTGCAATAGCGATGTTCTATGTTGCAGCGTTTAAGATGTGTGCTAATTTCTGCTTCGTTAATGTCAAGTCCACTGATCCAACTATGACGCTGTATGAAGCCCTGGAGTCGGCTGAATGAGATGGAGGAGTTGTTGAAGGTTGGGTTTCTTTGAAGCTAGAAATTTTTGTATCATTTTTCAGTTGTTGAAGGGTGTCTATAATTATGCTTTTTTCTTGATTCGTTTTCAGAAGAAAGCACTGCTTAGTAGCAAGTATGATGTCTTGCGAGTTAGGGTGTACTATGTCCCATGTATCTGAGAGGTTTTTGCGTGATAAGTTCGCAGGTACCCCGATGTAGAACAGGTGATTATATTGCTTATTGACGATATCTTTCATTTTGGCAGAGTAATTTCTGCGATTGAAGAATTTCGGGTAATAGCCGGAACATTGACTGTTGTGCATTGTATCAGCAGACGTGTGTTTATTGGAATTCCCTCCAGCTGACTGATTAGTTTTTGTGTATTGTTGATTAGAAAGATTGGCGGCATATGACGTGGTTGTCAACGGTCTGTTGGATTCGCAAGCAGGTGGGTAGATAATTGAAGAAGGTCTTACTGTTTGTTGATATGGAGATGTTGTCGTTTTTTTGCTAGGTTGCTGTGTTGACGAGGTTGGGAATCCTTTAAATCTTTTTCGTTTGTGACGTACTTTTTTCCATTCTCCGTTATCCTCAATTTCCATTTCAGTGTAATCGGCGTCACTCGTAGAGCTCATATTGAAAACTTCGGATTTTCAATCACTATATAAAACTATATTAAATCTGTTCAGATCGGCGAAAAGTACGACCGCTCGCGGCAGATGATGCATGTGCACTGCATAGGAAAATTCCGTGAAAATTGCATTTTAACAACTCCAGCAATACATATACATAAGAATCGAAGTGACTTTGCTAATAACAGCCAATCTCAGCATAACACTAGACGCATGGAAATTTTCTACCCCACGCACAATTTAACAGTAACAGAGAAAAATGTACCATACTGCTGTATCACTTATTTCAACAAACTTCTAATCGAACTACGTAAAGAAGCAAATCTACAACAATTTAAAAGTAGTTTTATACATATTGTCTGTTACTATGAGTTCGAAAAAAATATATACATTATTATTATTAATGACCTGTTGTCAGCTGTGATGGATGTTCTGGGTTTATTTGTAAACAATGCGCAAATTTGACCTCGTCAGAAATCACGGTAATTGAATTAAAAGGAAAACGTGTTATGAAATTTTACTGCCAATCTTGCTTGAGGGGTGAGTCTGTCGAACTTTTTCATAAAATAATAGAGGTCAAAGATGAGCTTTTAGAGAGTAAAAATGAAATTATTAAACTGCTAGAACAAGACCTGAAGAAACTAAGAGATGAACTGGAAGGTTCGATTGTGGCATCTACAAGTCAGAGAGTTTCATATGCAGAGGCTGTAACTACCAAAACTAACAGTAAAGGCCCTGATTTCAGTCCAAATGTCCCTTTCATTGTGTGTAAACCGAAGAATACACAGGATTGCGCTAAGACAAAAAAGGATATAGCCAATAAAGTGGGTGTATGTAAAATGCAGGTGGGAATAAATGCAGTATTAAACAGAAAGGACGGCTGCGTGTTGATAAAATGTAACTCAAATGGATCAACAGACAAAATGAAGGACGAGCTCATCTCGAAATTAGGAGAAAATTATGATATAAAGGAAACGAAAATGCGCCGACCCAGCATTTTTGTGTCAAATATAGATAAGGACTTTCCAAAAGGTGACATAATTGATGCGATCAGAAACCAAAATCCCTTTCTCAATGAAACTGATCAGCTACAGTTGGTTCTTGTCAAGTTAAATAGAATAAATTCTGCTCAATATGGTATTATAGAATGTAATGGTTCTGCATTTAGAAAACTAATTTCAGCAGGCAAGATATATGTAGGACTTAGGAGATGTTCTGTTTCTGAAAATTTGAAAGTGACAAGATGTTACAAGTGTTATGGATTCAATCACAAAATTGTTGACTGCTGGTATAACGGCCCTACTAAATGTTCTCAGTGCTCTGAGAGTCATTACTACAAAGATTGTAAGTCTAGATTTTCTTCATGTATAAATTGTTTAGAAAGTAATAATAAATTCAGGACAGGATATAATTCCGATCATTCAGCACTCGATAGAGTATGTCCTTTATATGAAACGCAAATTAAGAAACTACATGAAAGAACGGACTACAAAATTGTTAATATAATCATCTACACAAATATTCAATCTTTGCCGTCTAAATTTACCGAATTCATCTCTTTTGTACAGCTCAATAAACCTTCCATAATTTTTATCAGCGAATCATGGCTCTCTCCTAGTATCCCGAACTCGGTGATTCACATTCCCGACTACACAATCTACAGAGAGGATAGCAGAGAAGCACCTGGATATCGAGGTGTATGCATATATTTGCATAAAACGATCATTGATTCATACAAAATCGAAGCCACACATAACGATTGGGATAATATCGATAACATCTTCCTAAAAATTTCCAATCCCCAATTTTCACTCATGACCGGATGTATATACAGACCGCGTCCAAGTGGTGCCGACTTAAGTTGCGTAAATTACCTGATCTCACTGGCCTCTAACAATAAAAATTTATTAATTATGGGGGACTTTAATTGTGCTGACCTAAAGTGGCCACTCCTCCAATTACCCTCTCTATCTTCTCCATCTTATCCATATACCGAGCTGGCACTGAGTTCTGGCCTCCAACAAATCGTTGATAGACCCACCAGGTACAGAGCAGGCCAAACTCCATCTACACTCGATCTGGTCTTTGTCTCCGATCTACAGCTTACTTCTGATCTGTGGTATCTTCCCCCATTTGGCAAATCGGATCATGTCACCTTATCCACCGAAATACAGTTTCATTCCTCAATATCCAAGAACCATCAGTTCAAGAACATTAGCAGGCTGGATTACGATGGTATCTCCAATGAACTGGAGATGATTGACTGGGATTCATTCCTCATTCCTCTGGATGACATCGAGCTGGTGTGGGGGAGGTTTGTCGACACCGTTGGTGGGATTGTGGATCGCAACACCCGAGTGGAGACCATCAAGCACAACCCTATTAAGCCCTGGATCAACGAACAGTGCCTTCGTCTTATAAGGAGGAAGAAGGCCCTCTGGCAAAGGTACTTGAGATCAGGATCGATCGACGACTACAATAACCACCGTAACTTCTCCAATCACGTTTCCTCCTCGCTGCATGGATTTAAGGTTCATTTTGAGAATGGTCTGGCATCTCCCAATAATAGAAAGAAACTCTTTAAGTATGTCCGATCTTCATCCAACGCTAAAGTGGGAATTCCGCTGGTCAGAAACCTTTCTGGAGGGATCAGTGGCAGTCCGAGGGAGTCAGCGGACGTCCTGGCTGAGGTTTTCTCTCACGTTTTTTCACCCGAGTTGCCTGGTCCAAAGCCATCACCAAAATCCCCTCGTTCTTTTTTCGATATATCCAATGTCGAAATAACCGAGGAAATTGTGAGGAGATATCTTTCCGGATTGAACACCTCTTCGGCCCCGGGTTATGATGGAATATCAACTCTTCTTTTGTGTCGCTGTGCCAACGCACTTGCAGCTCCTCTCAGCATTATATTCCGTAGATCTTTATCCTCTTCTTCGCTTCCTTCCGACTGGCTATTCGCCTGTGTGACCCCTATCTTCAAAAAAGGAGACAAGCTCTCACCCCATAACTATCGTCCTATAAGTCTCCTGTCGACTTCTTCCAAGGTTTTGGAACGAATAATTTGTGAGCAGATTCTGGAGTTTTCCCTCAAACACAAGGTAATACCTGACCAACAACACGGATTTGTTCCGGGGCGCTCTACTATCACAAACCTTATCTCCTGTTTGTCTGACTGGACCAGTGCTTGGGATTCCGGACTGCCTGTGGACGTGATCTATCTTGATTTTTCGAAAGCATTTGACAGGGTTCCACATGGCAGACTTCTAATAAAACTCGAACACCTGGGTATCAGGGGCGGACTGTTGAGCTGGATAGGGGCTTATCTTTCAAATCGCTCCTATCGTGTTCGAGTCGGATGTGAGCTCTCTTCAAGGTCTTGGCAGGTGCTTTCTGGTGTGCCCCAGGGATCCGTCTTGGGTCCATTGCTGTTTCTCTTGTACACTTCCGATTTGCCGCTTCAAATAAGATCTTCTCTCGCCCTTTTTGCCGATGATCTGAAAATCTACAATTCACCAATAAATAATCATACCATGCTCCAAGATGATCTGGACAGCTTGAACAACTGGTGCAATGTCTGGATGCTCCCCCTCAATATAAGTAAGTGTTCCATTCTGCACATCGGCAAAAACAATCCCCGTCGACCATACAACATCGGTGGTCAGGCTCTGGTTTCCGTGTCCCAGCTGTCCGACCTTGGCATTATAGTCTCGGAAGACCTCAGCTGGCGTACCCATATTGAGCATATCTCCTCCAAGACAAAACAACTCACATACATGTTCTACAAGTCATTCAAGGGTTGCAACGACAGAACATTTGGCACGTTGTTCAAGACATACATTCGCCCCACTCTTGAATACGGTGGTCCAGCTTGGTGGTGTACTACAAGAGGCGAGGCTGACCTTCTTGAAACCACACAAAGATGGGCAACTCGTGTTGGCTGTGGACCCATTCGACCTTCATACCAACAGCGACTAGATTCCATGGGGCTGACTTCATTCCTGGAGAGAAGGGCTCGAGGGGACTTGATATTTTCATACCGAGCTATACGCGGATTTCTGGGGGACAATATCAGAGACCTTTTCACCCTAAACAGCAACAACCTTAGGGGTCATGCTTACAAACTAAGGCGAGAAAACTTCAGAACAACTCAGCGTCAGAGTTTTCTTGCTAACAGAGTTTTCAGCGATTGGAATGGTCTTCCCGACTCCGTAGTGCAAGCTCCTTCTGTCAACGCTTTCAAAAACAGATACGACGGATGGAAGTCGGCTCAGCGAGGGGGTCACTGATATTCAACCCAAAGTTTCAACTTTTCAGTGCCGGTTACAGTGATTGTGATTCATTTTTCCATTCTCACATGTTTTTTTTTTTTTTTTTGTCTTTCTTTTTTTCTCTTTTTGAGATTTCTCACCAATGTTTCATGCGTACCAATTGTATTATTTTTCATTTTGAGTTAATAGGTTTTTGTACCTCAACTTTTATTCTTGTAATAATAATAATAATAATAATAATAATAATCATTTAAATATATGGATAACTACATACATGATTTCGATAGAACGTGTGTAAATGTTCCAAAAAATATTTTTTCTAGACTGCAAGAATTTAATGATTTTGTTGAGTTGAAAAGTGATTTTAATGTAAGAATATTTCATCTCAATATCCGTAGTCTAAACAAAAATCTCGGGCCTTTGAGGGTACTGTTGAGCCAAATTGACTGTTCATATGATTTTATAGTTCTTACTGAGACATGGAAAATTTTGGATGTATCTTTGTTTCAGATACCAAATTATAAATTAGTGTATAATAATGGTTGTGTTAACCAAAATGATGGGGTTGTGGTTTATGTGAGGGATAATATCAAACATGTCCATCATATCGTTGCGATTGATTTATTGAATATAATACAGATAAAGGCTCCTTTTGAGAGTGGTATGGTGAATCTCATTGCAGTTTATAGGCCACATGATATTTCTAAAGATCTTTTCAATAGGTCTCTCATGAATTTTTTTGTTAAAAATAAGCAAGTGGAGTACATCAATGTTATTGTAGGTGACACAAATTTTGATCTTCTGTCTGGTAAAGAAGTAGATGAGGAATATCATAATGTTATGTGCGAGCGGGGTTACGTATCTCTTATAAATTCCGTCACAAGACCGAGTAGTTTGAGTTGTCTGGACCATATATTTTTAAAATCTGAAATAGTAGAAGAAAATTATTCGGCAGCTGTTCTCCACTACGATGTTACTGATCACTCCCCAGTGATGTTGTTTTTGAGGATACCTTTAGGAACAATGACGGAAAAGAAAAATATCTCAAGATACATAGATTATCCTGGACTAAGCACAGCATTGTCATCTCACGGGTGGCATCGTATTCTTGAAGAGAGGGATCCAAATAGAGCAACTGAGGAGTTTTTGACTGTCTTCAAAAACTATATTTCCAGATACACTGTTGAGAAACCAGTGAAAAAGGTTCTGATAAAACGTAAGGAATGGATAACTTCCGGTATAGTAAAAGCAGCGAATGAGAAGAATAAACTTTTCCAAAGAATTAGAATGAATCCTCAAGATATAGAACTGATCACTAGATACAAAAACTACAAGAATATACTGGAAAAGCTTATACGACACGCTAAGAAGGATTACTATAGGACAAAACTTCTCAAGTGCGAAAATGACCCCAGAAAATTGTGGACTTTTCTCAGCGGTAAACAACGCAATACCAGCACATGTCAAGGACCAATTCAGAGAGATGATATCACGTTGAATAACCACCATGACATAGCCGAGGCATTTAATTCCTTTTTTTCAAGTGTTGGACTGACACTGGCCGAAAAGATCAGGTCGCCAATAGAACAAAAGACACCTAATAGAAGAAATCCCGATCAGCTGCTATTGCAACCCGCAGGTCAGCATGAAATTATGACAGTTATAAAGACATTGAAATCTCACAGAGCACCAGGCTTGGATGGCATTACTGCTAACTTAATTAAAATGGTTGCGCAAAATATATTGACACCGCTTACACATGTTGTCAACATTTCAATGGAATCTGGTATATTTCCAACAATCCTCAAACGGAGTCTCATTAAACCAGTCTACAAATCTGGGGGGCGAGAATACTTGACTAATTACCGGCCTATATCATTGACATCAAATCTCTCCAAAATACTGGAAAGGATTATCCATAGAAGAATAACTAGATTTCTAGAAGATTGTAATATTCTGGATGAGAGGCAGTTTGGATTCCGAAGTGGTCTGTCAACACAGGATGCACTCGCAAATTTAACGGGGAAAGTTTACCATTCCCTCGATTCAAGCAAACCTTGTCTATGTGTTTTTGTCGACTTGGCCAAGGCCTTTGACACTGTGAATCACGAGGAACTTCTGAGAACTCTGGACGACTATGGAATTAGAGGTCGAGCGTGGGATTGGTTTAAAAGCTACTTATCGGATAGGAGTCAGTGTGTGCAGGTTGGAGACTCTGTCAGTTCATCCTCTGCCGTTATTTGTGGTGTACCACAGGGGACAATACTAGGACCTCTGTTGTTCCTTGTTTATATAAATTCCATATTTTATCTGAACAGCAGGAGGGAATTGGTTGCTTTTGCCGATGATATTGCTGTTTTCTATCAGGCTGATACGTGGGGAGAGCTGAAGGGAGATGTAGAGTGTGATTTCACGAAAATAATAGATTTTTTTGATTCAAAGCTTTTGACTCTCAATTATGAAAAAACATGTTTTATGCCCTTTTCTGTTACTTCTGCTGGACTGCCCCGTTTCCAAACTTTATCCTTTAAGAGAGACGGATATATGTATGAAATGAAATCGGTAAGAGAGGTAAAATATCTAGGAGTTCATTTGGATAACCATCTCAGGTGGAACGTACATATTGATAGCCTTGTAAAAAGATTGCGCATGTTAGTCCCTAAATTTAAAGCCTTACGAGAGTTTTGCGACTTGGACCTTCTCAGAAGAGTTTACATTGTCTTGGTTCAGCCTCATTTGCAGTATGGAATACTGGGATGGGGTGCAGTAGTGAAAACTTACCTAAAAAAGCTAGAGGTAACGCAGAAGTGGTTGATCAAGATAATTTTCAGAAAACCTTACATCTATCCTTCGGAACACTTATACAGAGAAAGTGAAATTATGGACTTGAGAAAGCTATTTTTCTTGGCATTGTCAATCCATCAAAGAAAAAATATCAGGTCTGTAAGTTTTAACGAACATCAACATGCTACCAGAAACAGGGGAAATTGGATATCGTTTCCAAGAACGGTAAAGACAATAGGACAACGATCTCATAAGTACCTTGCACCCTTTACATACAATAAAATTCCGTCAGTTATTAAAGATACTTCTACCCTGAAAGAATTCAAAAGAAAAATTAAAAATTGGTTGAGAGTGATATCGACACAAGAAATTGTAGAAATGCTCGATATAAAAAATTCTTTTGTTCATGCTTGATTGATGAGATGAACTCTACTTGCCCAATTAAAATTAAATTGTTTTGTAAAATAAATGTCATTGGTGAGAGTCCATTATTGGATGCTGTTGTGGGAGGGGTATTTTTTGTTTTGATTCATTTTTATTTCGGATTTTGTTTTGTAGTTTCTGATTCAGAAATTTCCCTCACAAGACATGTCCAGTGCTTGTCAATGGATATGCCTTCGGGAAAGAAATATGATGCAGATGTTTTATTTGATGGATATTGAAGAAAACAAAATTTTTGTAATAACTCTTAGCTTGCAGATTGGAGATATCTGTGGTTGAATATGTATTTGTGATCGAATAAACATTTTTATTATTATTATTATTATTAATATAGTACCTCCAGTTCTGTAAATATTTATTTATATCATCACTCGTGTGAATTAAATATGGATTATTTATATTTTCACTAATTGATGTAATTTTCAGGAACTCCGAACCTATGTAATAACAACAGTGGAACCAAACATTTATCTAGTGATTATTTTCGAGTCAAAAAAATCAGAAAAAGATGTTTTCATTGAAAACTTCATTTCAGAAATGTGTACGAATTTAAGATGTACTAAAGTTTTCACAAGTCTTAAGTACAACACAAAGTAATCGCTTGAGTACAAAAATCAAGGAATTTCATTGTAAATAAATCGTTCAAGTAATAAAAAATCTTTTATTTCAATATAAAACAATATAATCAGTCAGTTTGAATAAGGTGCTCGCTTCAACAAAAGTCCGAATATTATTTACAATATTTATATACATCATTTAAGAAGTTGAAAGCATAAAGAACAATAAAGTATTCAACATTTTCCTTTGTGATCAGTCATTAAGTCTGTTTTAGAAGTGGTTTGATCCAGTCTGGAACTTGATAAAACCTGGGCATTTAATAATATTCGACTTATTTTGGAATGTGTCCTCAGGTACCAGATTCATCCAGAACTGATATTTAAAGAAACCTATCTTAACAACAATAAAACTACCAGAAATTAAACAATTTTTTTGAGATTATTTGTTGAAGGTAATTTCAACTTTCAACTCCTTTGTTTTTAAATAAATATAACTTATATTATTTTCTCCGCTTGAATACCTATAAAGGATCAGGTTTTATCATATCTGTCATTACTTCCTGAAAAATATATTGTATTAACCTAGAGAACAATTTCTATCTTTGCATTTTAGGGAAACCACAAACCTCAATTATAATGGGTGTTTGCATTTCCAAGTTTCCATATGCCATACCCATTGCTCTCTGTTGAACCTGAGCTTCTTCACGCTGTCTCATTTCCTCCCTTGAATGAAAGTTGATTGAAACATTTTTGTCAACAGTATTTCAAGATTTCAATCTTAAAAATTCACTATAAAACAATCTGTTACGTGGATATGATATTCGTGTAGGAGTTTTTTTTATTGAAGATTCAAGGTCAGGGTCATATTTTTTCTGGAGCAATGTCCACTACAGAACTTTTTTATGTTGGTTTAAAAATCCTGAAATAGAATCATGTCATTTCATTTAATTTCTTGCAATTTTTCGCATTTGCTATCGTTTTCGAAAAAAATAGTTGTCAGGAAAATCAAAATATTCAAAAAACTCTGAACCGAACTATTACACAAGTTGAAAATGTCCACCTCCAGCCCTAATACAAGTTTCTGTTCTTCTCCTCAGATAATCAAACACTCATAGAAGATTCCTATTTCAAACGCGCCTATTACACAAAAAAAATGTCTGTATTAGTAACCAGTAAGTTGACCTGGCAAAACGAAATGACCAAAAAAATAATCGCCGATATAACCACCCCGGTCACTCAATAAAAACTGCACTTGGAAATGAGTTTCTATAATTTCATATGGATACTCTTCTCAGCTCTTGTGTTCATTGTGAAAAAATTACTCAATGAAGTTCTTGAGAAACAGACTTCATCATTTTTTAACTATCGGTGGCACAACAACAAAAATTCTAGAGGGAAATAGGGGACATTGCTCCAGAAAAATACCACTCTATGGATTTTCACAGGCAATTGATGTGTCATATGATGTAAACTTTAAGGTTTAATGTTTCTGCCAAATTTCAACTGAATATCTTGAGAAATGCTAGTGCTATGAGGAAAAAACTTTGAAAAAATTCAAATCTCATATCTCCAAAACGCACCGTTTGCATGATTATGTGAAACTTTTATTCACGATATTATCCAAGGAATCACTTCTTCTCGTTCCTACCCCAATTTAGGAACATCCTGTATAACGATGTATCTATGATTTGATTGGAGGAATATATTCGGTATTATTGCACATACAGGTGTTAATTCACCTAGGTGCATTGCTTGTAAACATATACACATGAACATATTAATATTAATAGGTACTTATAAATGAATATCGAATAAATATCGTAAATACCTCCTCTTTTTGACTGATCCAGAATGAAATCTACCTCCTTCTCCTCTGATTCTATTCATGGCATGCCTGTGTCTGGACTCATGCAAGTATTTCTGAAAGTCAAAAGAGCATGAAAAATCTTTATAGAATTTAGTATACAGGCTGTTCTATAAGCTTTATGGCAAAGTTTGGCAGATGACAGCTGTGCTTATTCTAAACATTTTCTCTTCCTATGAACATAGGTTCGATTTGTTTTCCTATAGAAGATACAAGCATTTGAAAAAATATATTATTTAAATTGTCTATGTATTTAACTATTCGGAAAATATTGATTTGACTAAGCATCTACTTGTCTGCCTGTATGTAGTGATTCGCCATGGCTCATGCCACATATTTCCAAAAATATTGAGCTCTACATCAATGATCTCTAGAAGTTGTGTAACAAAAAAAAATTCTATTAAAATCTGCATACAACATACACCCCAAAAGTTAACACTAAAACGTTGCTGAAATCGTCTTAGTCTAATGGCATGTGGATTTTGCAATGCCCACACGTGTTCGTTATGTTTGTTCTTGATACCGTCCCTAATGAAACATATGACAATCGAAATAAATTCAATATTCTCAGCATGTTGTGGAAGTATCCATTGACAAAAGAACCATTGTGGGGCATCTTCAGCATGTAAAGTTTGTACATTTCCGTTAGAATACCCATAAACAAACACAATATCTGCATACCCCTGAGATGAGAAAGAATGCATTGTTTATTTAGAACGTACGATAAGTATCAAATGAACAAGTAAAATGATACAAGTTGCCATATCAACCAGTTTTTTCGGTTTGTCAGCCTACTTTTAATTTGAACATGAAAATATATTTTTTCAAATGCTTGAATCTCTGAACGAAAACGAATCGGAACTATATATTGTAGGGGGTAATGTTGCACTGCAATCTTAAGGTCTATTGTGCACCCTCCATCAGAGCTGTCGATGTCAACACCATATACAGCTCGCCTTCCAGTTCCAGAGTTCTGATGAACTCCAGTATCTGGGATGGCTTCAAGGAGGCTACATCTTCGCTCCTGCAGATTTCTTGCCCAAAGCATTCCTTGTGTTGGTTTAAGATGGCGAGGCATTCCGCAAATGAAGAATTAAAATGATACAAGTTGCCAGATCAACCAGTATTTTCATTTGTCAGCCTACTTTCAATTTGAACATGAAAATATATTTTTTCAAATGATTGTATCTTCTGAACGAAAACGAATCGGAACTATGTTCATAAAAAAAAAAAGTTTTGAATTAGCACAGCTATCGTCTGCCAAAGTTTGTCATAGAGCTTGTCGAACACCCTGTATTATAGTAATGAGAAAAATATTTTGACATAATCTGAATGATTTGATGTCAGACTCTATGCAGAAATCTGTCCAAAATGGATATGAGATCAAATCATCATCCAGAACCATAGACATAGAATAACTATGTCTATGTCCAGAACTGACAAGATTTCAAATGGGGACTAAAAATAAATTTTTGCATACCGGCCTCTCTTTTGGTATTTTGCCCTCAGCTTCCAACTTGGCTCTTGCCTGCCTTCTTTTGAGTATCCTTCTGTACTGTTTGGCATTAACATAAAGCGGTTCTTCTTCAAGAAATTCAGTTCCATTTATAGGTATTCTTTGAAACTGTGTACCACTGGTGCTTGGTAACATCTGTTCAGAATAATGAATAAACTAATCAATGTATGAATATCCAAATGAAATAACAAGATGATGAAAGTAAAATAGATCAAAGCACACAGCATTTTCTGCCTTTCAAAGCAAGAAGACATCGTAGGTGTTGAAAATATAAATCAAAAACGTTATGTATATCCAATTGAAAATATTTGAACTATAGAAACAATTTTTGTCATGAGAAAAAGCACAAACACGTTCTTCTTTAAAAATATTTAGGTTAAATCTTGCATGAACGCAGCTGGAAGAAATGAAAAAAAAAATTGGTTCAAGCACTGACGTGAAGTCAGAAGCTTTTGCGCGTATGTTCTATTGTCCATGCTTCTGTATTGGACACCCTTAATCGAATTTACCATGGTTAATTATGTCGTCCATTCTCCTGTATTGGACACTCTTACTTCGAATTTACCACGGTAAATTCGAATTAAGTGTCCAATACAGGAGAATGGACGACATAATTAACCATGGTAAATTCGATTAAGGGTGTCCAATACAGAAGCATGGACAATAGAACATACGCGCAAAAGCTTCTGACTTCACGTCAGTGCTTGAACCAATTTTTTTTTCGTGATTTTTTTTTAATTTTCTGGAGGCGCGGTTCTTAAAAATTTTTTTTTCGTCATTTTTTTCAAATTTTCTAGGAGTACGGTTCTTACAGAATTTTAAACACGTCTTTGTGTTGATTTTCTACTACTAGTTACCAAGCTTCAATTCAATCGAATATTTATTTTTTGAGTTATCAAGGAAACAATATTCCAGGTGGATATAACTCCGAAACCGATGGACCGATTATGCCCAAAAACGAACTCAACTCTCCCTTTCGGATACGCAACCTACCCTGAAAATTGCAAGTCCCTATCTCCTTTGGTTCGAAAGTTATCGAGGCAACGGTCACCCATCTACTGAACTCACACAAGAATGCTCGAATCTCCAACAATATTCAACCGATCGTATTAAAACTTGAAACTTAGCAGTAGAGTTAGGTAATGAACGCTCTTGCAAAATTTCAGTAATTTCAAACGTATAGTTACTGATATATAGAATTTTTTTTTTTATTTTCAATGATTTATTAAAAATTTTCTACAGATGCTATCCTCACCAAATTTCGCAAACATTTTCGCGTTGGCATTCTACATCTAATAACCATGTTTGAATTCAATCAGTTCAGTATTTTTCGAGTTAATGAGGAACAAAAAACCACCAAATTTCAGATGGCTATAACTCTGAAACCGTTTGGTCGATTATGCTCATAAACAAACTCAAATGTGGCATTCATATGCACAACATAACCTGAAATTTTCAAGCCGCTATCTCTTTCCGTTCTCAGGTTATCGTGACAAAAAAAATATTTTTTAATAATTTTTTTAAATTTTTCTAGCCATACGATTCGCCCAAAATTTCACAAACGTGCTTAGGTTCATGTTCTACAACTACTCACCAAGTTTCAATTCGATCGGATTTATATTGGTTGAAAACAAAATTATTACTCGGAAACCACTGGGCCGATTATGCCCATTAACGAACTTGTCCGTCGTATTGCGATGCGCCACCCACCCTGAAAATTTCAAGTCGCTAGCTCTTTTCGTTCACAAATTATCGTGGCAACGGACGGCCGGACGGACAGAATCAAATTTGACCTCGGATTCTTCATCGGGTAGTCAAACTTGATCGTTTGAGACCAATTTCGTCAAAAAATTCGAAAGTTACAGACATTTGGGCAAAACTATAACGCGATGTTCCCCAGAACATACGCGCAAAAATTATACACCCGAAAATGCCTCTTGATGCATTGTAGCTGTGCGCCAAATTTCATTACAATATCTACTGTGGTATTATAGATATTATAAAAGATAACTTTTTGAAAACTTTACCACCTGTATCTCAAAATTTAAGACATTTAGGGCATACGTTTATGAAGTTTTTTCAACAAGTATCGTCTTGAATATTTTTCCATATTTTTAAAACACCCTGTATAATGCGACATGAATAAAAATATTTATGGCGATATTTTATATACAAGCATAATAATAATAAACTTTTATTTGCATATTTTGAGCACTATGTCATTCATAAAAAAATATAGTGCTTAATTAATTCAGTTAGTAGTAATAAAAAAGATCAAATAGAACATTTTGTGCAAAGCCAAGCGTGGTGTGACATACTTTGTCTGACAGAGCACTGGGGGTCTGAATAAGAACTAGATTCCAATATTAATAACTTGAATCTGATTTCATGCTTCTGTAGAGAGAAGGGTAAGCATGCAGAAACAGGGGATAAAGTGTAAGAAACAACATCATATCAATGCCCTATACATCTTGAATGAGTTTGAATAAAGGGCAGCTGAATGTCAAGTGGGAAAAGATACAATTCTGGTAATCACAGTATACAGGCCAAGTTCATCCGCCAATTTCCATTTATTGCGCGCGTGTTCCGCAAGGAACAGCGTGCTATCATTTCGTCACAATGTCTGTATTTTTCGAATTTTTTTTCGAAAATGGTCTCAAACGATTGGGTTCGACTCCCTGATGAAGAATTCGAGGTCAAATTCAATTCTGTCCGTCCGGCCGGCCGGTCCGGCCGTTAGCACGATAACTCTCGAACGGAACGACTTAGAGCGTTGAAATTTGCAGGGTAGTTTCGTAGCGTAAATATCTCGGACAAGTTCGTTAACGGGCGAAATCGACTGAGTGGTTTCGGAGTTAAGGCCGTTTTTAATAAAAACGTTTTTTATGAATATTTCCGGAACCGATCACTCGATCTTTTTGAAATTTGGCATCAGATTGAAGAATCATGACCTTTATATGCCTGCGAAGTTTTGTGTTGAACGGACGGCCCTAAAGTGGCAAAAAAAATTTTTGAAAATTTGAAAATTTTGTTTTCACGATAACTCGAAAAATACTGATCTGATTAAATTGAAACTCAGTAAATAGATGCAAAAGACCAAAGCAAACAGTTTTGCAAAATTTCGTGAAGATCACGTGACATGAAAAAAATAAAAAAATTACTACTATTTTGCGGAATACTTTGCTTTTAATGCCGAAACATATGTTTTTGAGGTTCATGCTGCCCTTTCCGGGCATTTTCCGTATTGCGCATGCGCAGATGAGAAGTCCTTTAACTGCTGTAGTTTTCGTCAGAGAGGATTGGGGTTTTGGGGTGGCGGATGCTATTCCTCCATAGAATTCAGATCCCTGATGAGGGTCTGCGCATGCGTAGATTAAAGATGCGATATCTTCCGAACCACTAGTGTTGGAGAATCGGAGTTTTTTGTAAGGTGTGTTATTTTGAGAGGACTTTTAGCCGCCAGTAGATTGCGCATGCGCAGAAGAGAAGTGACTATTATTGGGTTGGATGGGTTATGTTGGGAGTGCTGAGTCGATATTATGAGGTTTTGAAAGAATATTCATAGCAATTCAGTGCAAGGACAAGTCAGTTTGGGGGATGTAGCGTTGTTTCCGAGTTAAAGTGTCCGTACCGTGGCCCTGGGGCATATTTTGAAATTGATGTTACCCCTTACAGGCATTTTTCGTTATGCGCATGAGCAGACCATAAGTGATTTAACTGGTGGTGTTTTCATCAGAGAGGATTAGGGTTTTGGGGTGGTGGATGCTATTCCTCTATAGAATCCCTTGTTGAGGGTCTGCGCATGCGTAGATTAAAGATGCGATATCTTCCGAACCACTAGTGTTGGAGAATCGGAGTTTATTGTAAGGTGTGTTATTTTGAGAGGACTTTTAGCCGCGAGTAGATTGCGCATGCGCAGAAGAGAAGTGACTGTTTTTGGGTTGAATGGGTTATGTTGGGAGGGCTGAGTCGATATTATGAGGTTTTAAAAGAATATTCATAGCAATTCAGTGCAAGGACAAGTCAGTTTGGGGGATGTAGCGTTGTTTCCGGGTTAAAGTGTCCGTACCGTGGCCCTGGGGCTAATTTTGAAATTGATGTTACCGCTTACAGGCATTTTTCGTTATGCGCATGAGCAGATCATCAGTGATTTAACTGGTGGTGTTTTCGTCTGAGAGGATTAGGGTTTTAGGGTGGCGGATGCTATTCCTCCATAGATTCCCCTGTTGAGGGTCTGCGCATGCGTGGATTAAAGATGTGATATCTCCTGAACCACTAGTGTTGGAGAATCGGAGTTTTTTGTAAGGTGTGTTATTTTGAAAGGACTTTTAGCCGCGAGTAGATTGCGCATGCGCAGAAGAGAAGTGACTGTTTTTGGGTTGGATGGGTTATGTTGGGAGTGCTGAGTCGATATTAT
This sequence comes from Halyzia sedecimguttata, assembly GCA_937662695.2. Lineage (NCBI taxonomy): Eukaryota > Metazoa > Arthropoda > Insecta > Coleoptera > Coccinellidae > Halyzia > Halyzia sedecimguttata. The sequence goes on from OW569415.2 coordinate 16,796,642, forward strand.
GAGGTTTTAAAAGAATATTCATAGCAATTCAGTGCGAAGACAAGTCAGTTTGGGGGATGTAGCGTTGTTTCAGAGTAAAAGTGTCCGTACCGTGGCCCTGGGGCTAATTTTGAAATTGATGTAACCCCTTACGGGCATTTTTCGTTATGCGCATGAGCAGACCATCAGTGATTTAACTGGTGGTGCTTTCGTCAGAGAGGATTGGGGTTTTGGGGTGGCGGGTGCTTTTCCGCTATAGAATCCCCTGGTGAGGGTCTGCGCATGCGTGGATTCAAGAAGCGATATCTCCTGAACCACTAGTGTTGGAGAATCGGAGTTTTTTGTGAGGTGTGTAATTTTGGGAGGTCTTGCAGCCACGAGTATACTTCGCTTGCGCAGACGAGAAGTGAATGGTTTTGGGTTGTTTGGGTTATGTTGGGAGTAATGAGCCGATATTGTGAGGTTTTAAAAGAATATTCATGTCAATTCAGTGCACGGACACAAGTCAGTTTGGGGGAAATAGCGTTGTTTCCGATTTGAATGGTCTGTAAGGTGGCCCTGAGGCGAATTTATAAATAACTATATTCGGTAGATCTATATTAAAATGCGTTCGGATTTGGAGAAGATGCAATTTCGTCCCTAACGGAGGACCCACAACCGAATTTTTTTCTGATCTACGGTAAAACTAACAGCCAAACTGTATTGATAGCTATATTTGTTAAAGGAACTTGAAGAAAAAAAAAAAAGCACTGACGTGAAGTCAGTACTCTTTGGCGCGCGTGTTCACGGTGGCTAATTTGAATTGAATGATTCAAAAATTAACAGTGCTGTATCTAAGCTGCCATCAGGATAGAGTAACAAAGTTGGAAAAGAACACAAGTGACTCTCCTTAGTCGCACAAGCTCCTAGAAGATTTGGGAGGGTCAGTATAATCCTAATCATGTTTATAGCACGCGCGCAAAAGCAGATTGACTTAACAATGAAAGAAAAAGTGTAAAAAGTCAATCTGCTTTGGCGCGCGTGCTATAAACATGATTAGGATTATACTGACCCTCCCAAATCTTCTAGGAGCTTGTGCGACTAAGGAGAGTCACTTGTGTTCTTTTCCAACTTTGTTACTCTATCCTGATGGCAGCTTAGATACAGCACTGTTAATTTTTGAATCATTCAATTCAAATTAGCCACCGTGAACACGCGCGCCAAAGAGTACTGACTTCACGTCCGTGCTTTTTTTTTTTTTTTTGAACAGTTGGAACGGTTTTCAAGAAGTGGTTTTAATCAGAACAAATCAATAATAATTGCGGGACACTTTAATATTGATGTATGACAGATGGAGGATAATAGACCTAGAAATGAATTCCTTTCTATATAGGGGTCTTTTGCTTTGAATCAAACCATAAGGTTTGTTTTGTACTAGAATAACACCAAAGCTGTAGATAATATCCTCACAAACATACAGAATTTCCGAGCAGAAAATTTAAATAATTCAATCTTATCAAAGGTTTTTTGGAAATCAATCAATTGAGAACTTCAGAAGATCCATTCAGAATGAGAAATTGGAGAGGATGTATAGGTGAACAGATGTGAGGTCGACAAACAGTGAGAAAAGTTTCTGAGAATTTTTTCTATCTAATTTAAGTTATTTTATATAACAAATTACTCCTAAATGTAAAATCTAAATTCTACGAAAGGAAATTAAGGAATTATGATAATAAACAGAAAACTATGTGGCCAGTATCTGATGAGATAAGAGGCAATCTAGAAAGGTGTGTTTTTCCTAAGTAGGGTGATCCGTATGAAATAGTAGACGAATACAATTATATGTTAGAACTCAATCCAATGTAGAAGAATAGTGAGGATGTGAACTTTGAATGGAACATACCATGATAGATCTTTGTTTCTTTGAACAGCCGCAGAAGAGGAGATTGCAGATATTATTAAAATGTCAAAAAACAACATTCTGTGCGAAGGTAGCATCCCAGTTATTGTTATCCAATAGACCGCCAACTTTGACGGTCAAACATCCACACTATATGTGTATGAGATTATTTAATCATTTATCTCAACAACTGAGGGTCTTTGGATCTTATAGGGTGTATGCCCACAAAATTAAAGATTTTTTGGGACTTTATTCCATGAATGAATATTTCAACAGGAAATTAATTGATTGTCTTTTAACGTCATTCTTTTGTAGTTCATCCAATTGCAATAAGAAATAAAGAAGATCAAAAAGTACAGGGAAATGGTAATTTGAATGAACCGCTTTTAGCGGATCCGGATATTTTTTGTTAAGTTAGTGGACCTTTAACTGAAATCTATGTCAAATATGAGGGGGATTGGATAATTAGCATTTGTTTGGGGGCCGTAAACATCAGACAAGTTTTTGAGTTTTGTAGAATTTTCATTTTTTCGGTTTCGGCTCATTTGGTTGCACATCGTACTCGTAGACACATGAATCATCGCCAGTTATGACGCGTTCATTTAGGTTGGATAGGATATTGCCTCCCAAATAATCTCTGCGGTTACTGTATTTCGATGCTCTTTCTGAAGAAAATTCAGCTTTCGGACAAGTCGTGCTGTGACGCGACTCATGCCCAAAATTTCCACAAAAATGTGCTGGGTCGTTCAGTACCAGTACAATTTAGACATCACTTTCTTCACAATTTCGACGCTTTCTTCTGTTAACCATGTCGAAGGCAGTCCAGAACGAGGCAGATCTGCGCACACTTCACAACGACTTTTGTACTTTCATACCACTTGTATGCTCTGATTTTTGATAGAGCAGAGTTCCCAAGGGCTTTCTGTAACATTTTAGGCGAATCCGCTCACGAAAATTTCGTTTGCAACACAAAAATTTCAAACATATTCTCAACAGTCATTCGATTTAAAATGCGACAAAAAACAAAAACTTGCCTGATAAAAACTGCTACCAAGCAAATACTAATGATCCGATCCCTCACAAATTTTGACATAGACGTCATTTAAGGGTCAACAAACAAAAACAAACACGATCTTTTAGCAGTGGTCCAATTAAATTACCATTTCCTGGTACTTTTTTATCATAGCTTGTATTATGCAATAGGTGTATTGAGAACTACGTCAGTGCTATGCCTCAGAACATAACTGATTCTCCTAACGCTTTCAAACTCTTAAGAGGTTATGCAGGATCCCCTTGGGGGAAGAACTAGGAGGATCAGTAAAATAATATCAACATCTAATTTCACACTATGTTACCTACATCAGACATGTTATTCCTAACCATGACTAAATTCCCGTTAGCCATAGCTAGTTGATTAGGTGATGTGGTGATGGCTGGCTGTACCACGGTCTGGGTGGTGGGAGATTGAGGTTGTGTCGATACAGTAGCTTGTGGTGTACCCTGTATTTGGACAAGACTTCCATTTATATTCAACACTGAAAAAAACTTCCTGGTTAACTAATTGTGAAATAGTATGAAATGTGTATATACCTCTGGCAAACCAAGGTCTTGGGTGACATATGTGTCGATCATTGTAATAGTGATGTAACTCCATACCTTTTAAATACATATGTTTCTGCTTAATGATATCAAATTTAGTCACATCTCTTATTAAAATAGTGAAATAGTGTGACTGCAATAGTTGCTTACTAGCTATTGTTACATACATACTAACTATTGCAGTCGCTTCACTATTTTAATGAGAGATATGACTAAATGTGATATCATTAAGCAGAAAACTATGTATTTTAAAGGTATGGAGTTACGCTTTTACAATGATCGACACATGTATTAATGCAATGAATAAAGATGGCACTACCATAGCAAAGCCCTAGGTTAAATAAAGATGGAACGACACAGGATAGAATCACGATTTTGGTATATTTACCTTTCCACCAGCTATTCGCACTAGCATGTTTTGTGAGAACCAAATCTTGGTGGAGTGAATGTCTCTTGCATTTGGGTCTTGTGATGTTTGGAAGACATTTTCGTTTTTATCAACCATGTCAATCGCTGCTGTTTTTTGAAAATGCAAGAGCGATATGAATTTTGAATTTTTATTACATTACATTCATCTCATCGCATAAATTCTTGGCACCCAAGGTCCCAGTTTACCAGACCTTTATAAAAATATGAACAAATGAAATCAATTTTCTTCTTAGGTGTGGCCAAAAATATTTGAACAAAGAGAATAGTTCTTCAAGGGGTTGTCTGTCTTAATAAACAATTTGATTCATGCAGGATGGTATATCAGACTATTCTGATCTTAAATCCTAAAATTGATGGAAGACTATATTCTAACATTCTCTACCCTAAAGTATTTTCGACAATGAGGTGTTACACATCCTCATCAAAAAGTAGTAGCAACTCTTTTATTGCAATCAATTGCTGTATCAATTTCTTGACAAATTCTCAGCATAATTGCAGATCATTTTCTATAACTATTTTCAACATAAAAATCAACTGTGATTTGTTCGAAGGAAAAAATTGACTCTATCAATGCTGATATCTCCAGGCTCAGTGACATTGTGATACTAAAATTTGGTTTAGAGTTAGGAGGCTTTCCAAACTTGTGCAGGTAGTACAATACTGGATGTATCAAAATATTTGTCGGGCCGGTTTATCCACTAGACACCAGGGATCCCGAAACAACTAGTGCAGAATCTTCTGCACCCAGGGCCTTCAATGACCTTAAGTTTTTACCACTTTCTAGTAGAAGTGGTCACACCATATTCTCGAAAATAGGTAAGTAGGTTAGAAAATGTCTGAATTTGCTCTACATCAAATTTCACCAGAAACATCCACATGATGACGATGAGCCCTGAGCAGCTTAAATAAATCAATCTTTCTCATCACACTGATTAGATCGAAACAATCTTCTACAAACTGATTTTACACCATCTGAGAGTCGCAAAAATAAATGGAAGTCAACTTTATTTGCATCAAGTGGAGACTTCAAGTGGGTCATTAAATGCCGTTTGACATACCTGTTGGTTGAGTATGCTGAAGACCATTATCTATGGTTACGGGTTGATAAATGAAAGTTTGTCCATCGGGTGTCTGAACAATTTGAGTCTGTTGAGGCTGCTGTAAGAGTACCTGTCCTTGTCCAGCCTGCAAGCTAGAAACTGGTAACACTTGGATTTGTTGTAGACCCTGGGTGCCCTGTGGGATAGTATGTACCATAATTTGTTGTCCTCCAGCACCCTGAATAACTTGTCCAGGCATCTGCATCACTTGCACTTGTTGAGGTGTCACAGCTTGCATCACAACCTGCCCATCTGATGTTGCTAGTTGTTCCATTATTCAAATTGATTGAAACAACTACAAGACTAGTATGAGACAATACTATCCATCCACTGTTAGAACAATCTAAAAAGAGAGTATCACATATATAATTTGGTATTATCTCTTGCTTCATAGTATAAGGAAACTTATTGTGGAAACTGAGGAAAATGGATTTAAGGATCTAAGGGATTATAAAATGAGATTTCCTATTAAGGTAAGTAATCATTATGAAAACTGCTCGAGGAATCACTTACAAATTTAAGGTGCTACAAATACTCGATAAATAATATTAGTAGGGATAATATAATCAACAATCTCATAACAGAGATTAATTCATATGAAAAAAGAAATGAAATAATGGCATAAATGAAAATTTGAAAAAGCATATTATTGAATATTTGAATGACAACTTTTTAGTGCCCACCTCGAAACATTCCGCCAAGTTTTATCAATTTCACCAACTCAGGTGACATGACATACCAAACTACACCAGCAACAAGAAAATAATATAGGAAGTGAAAAACTATCCAAAGGTTTTTGTCCAAAAAATCGACGAATAATTTTATCAATTCGATTTGGTTTCATCGCTATCAATGACATCTCAACAAATACATGTATTTGAAGGGCAACTTTTGGAATCGCCATTATCGAAAACGTGAACTTAATGAAATGAACGGTTTGACAACGACGGAAACAAACATTTTTATCGATTAAACAGTTATTTGTTTCAAATGAACAATAAATTTTCACCGGCTCAACATCCGAATGTCTGAGATATTTGTTTGATAATATGTGAACTTACATTGGATATTTTAACTTGCACTTTCCCAATGATTGGTCGGCAATTCGTAGACCAATGGCCGCGACGCACTAAGCACAAGGCTGTTTGTGTATTGGCCACTGACGTTTCATATACTACCACTCCCTACCTTCTTCTTTCAATCGATAAGATACCAGCCTAATAATTGCTACTCAAACAGCGCGGGAAAATTGCAACCAATTATAATTATTGAAATGGAAAAGTAGATATTCAAAAACACAATCCTCCATATTAAGAATACCTACTCATTCATTGGTATTTAACATTAATAGGAACATAATACATTTTTGAATGTGTTCAACTACCATTGGGAAAGTTAAAATGTTTTATTCAAATATTTCGATAGAACAATTCAGAAAAACCCTCTGTCTACGTTCACTTTTAAAATAAGTAATCATCTAATGCTATAAAGAATATATAAAGTATGTAAATAATAATGTGAAATTTTGCAATTCATTTAAAAAGAATATTCCAAAGAAATTTGCAATTCACTGAATGTAGTTGCATCTACTCAACATAGGTGTCACTTGAATCCTTGAACAATCTGGTAGAAATACTAGAACTGAACTACAAAGAATTAATCGAAAATAATGTTCTCCGAAATTGTTAGAATAATGGAAAGGCCGGGAGTTCTTAGATATTCTGTAACAAAGAATTGAATATCTACAAAATTTGACAAAACCAAAATTTCAATTAACTGTAAGGTTACTTTTGTTTTTGTCACACATTTCGAACTAGTTAGGTATAACATCAAATAATCAAATATAATTCAACCCAAAATATATTCTGTACTAGCAATACTAGTATTTAATTAGGTGCACCAGAAAATGCAATATTTTTAAAAATAGAGTAGTTAATATATGTAAATGCGCCAGTAAGCCGGCCACAAGAGCGTCAATTTTATAATAACTTCGATCGCACATTTAAAATGAGTTATTATCCGTTATTTTGCCAATTTGTTATGTTTGCGCGACTTGTTTATCAAGATGGGATTCCCCTAGATCAGACCTAGCTCCCGTAATTAGCTGGCCATACACGTACGTTCTTTCGCGCGGTTTATCGTGTTATCTACAAAATCATGTGGAAAATCCCTTGCGTGAGTGGGCATTGCAGCACGCCATGATAGAGCGTCAAGGGATTTTACACGTTATTTCCTCTGGAGTGGCGTTTCATCGCCATACACACACATGATTGAGCGGTCGGGGATTCCCGACAAGCTTTCTGGTGTCTATTCGTTTTTGAGGGTAGTACGTAATAGCTGGTCATATACACGGACGTTTTATCGTTAGTTTAGTTTGGTTTTTTAATATTAGTTGACATGGCCGATATTAGACACGTCACTAAAGATGTATTGAGAGAATTCATTGAGATTTATAGGTCTCATCCGGCTTTATGGAAAGGGAAATCAAAGGAGTATTGCAACTTCGTCTCATTGCAGTATCTTTTTTATTGAGATGAAGTTTCACTAAATTTAAGAGCTCATCCGGCGTGTTTGTGTCCATCCTTGAATAATTTTTGAAGTCATCGGGATTATTATCCCTTAATACCCGCAAAAGCGACATGTGGCAATATTTTTCTTTGTCAGCCAGCCAACTCTTCTGCCATATACGTCGTTTTTGCTTTTTTCCTTCAATTCTCATGGCCATAACCGCACATGCAACAATAGAAATGTTTTTCTTTTTATCCATTTTACGTCTTACACCAGAGAACACGAAAATTTTCAACTAACTGAATTGAACTGGTTGGTGAAACGACGCCTTCGTGTAGCAGAATCGCAAAGAATTCAGTTCATCATCTTGAAAATTCGAAGATGACTGAACGCCGTTCCAAATGACACTTTTTCCGACGTTTTTCGGCCATACACACACGTTTTATCCTTTCAAATGATTCGCTACGAACAATCACGTGCAAAATCATCTGAATAATTCACAACGTGTATGGGCAACGACGGTTTTTTCGACATGCCGTTCTTTTTGGCATGATAACCGCCACGTGACAACGCGCCATGATAAACCGCGCGAAAGGACGTACGTGTATGGCCGCGCAAAGTTGGCATGTTCAACAGTTTGATGGTTAAAGTGCAAGTGCAAGAAGTGAATAATATCCATAGTGAAACTTTTACGGCAAATTTATTACTGTATGTGTATGGCCAGTGCGTTTTATATCTTATTAGATGATCAAATATACTTCTAAATTATTAACATTTCATTCAAACACGCCAAATTCTAAAGATTGGTTTATAAATAAGCATGGCCGGTTACCGGCATAATAGCTGGCTATACACGTACGTCCTTTCGCGCGGTTTATCATGGCGCGTTGTAACGTGGCGGTTATCATGCCGAAAAGAACGGCGTGGCGATAAAACCGTCGTTGTGAATTATTCAGATGATTTTGCACGTGCATGATGGTTCGTAGCGAATCATTTGAAAGGATAAACCGTGTATGTATGGCCGGAAAACGTCGAAAAAAGAGTCATTTGGAACGGCATTCAGTCATCTTGAAATTTTCAAGATGATAAACTGACTTCTTGGCGATTCCGCTACACGAAGGCGTTGTTTCACCATCCAGTTCAATTTAGTTAGTTGAATATTATCGTCTTCTCCGAAAGTATTAGTTTCTTAGAGTTGATAATGATATCAATGGATTCTTATGATAAAACTAAAAAAAATTTCATTTGAAATTTGAAATGTAAAAAAATTTTTTTTTCGTTACTTCGAAACCACGGGACTTCGGGCCGATTTTGCCCGATAACGAACTTAACCGAGATATTTATCTCCCAAACGTACTATGAAAATTTGAACTGTCTAGCTCATTCAGTTCGAGAGTTATCGTGTTAACGGACGGCCGGACAGAATCGATTTTGACCACGGATTCTTGATTAGTAAGTCGAACCAAAACGTTTGAGATCATTTTCAGCCAAAAATTCCAGAATTACTGACCCTTGGGCAAATTGATAAGCACTCTGTTCCGAGGAACAAGAGCGCCATGCCAGAAAAGTTGGCTGGCTGACAAAGAAAAATATTGTCACATGTCGCTTTTACGGGAATTAAAAGATAATAATCCCGATTACTTTAAAAATTATTTAAGGATGGACGCAAAGATATTTGATCCCCGACCGCTCGATCATCTGTGTGTATGGCGATGAAACGCCATTCCAGAGGAAAGGACGTGAGAAATCCCTTAAAGCTCTATCATGGCGTGCTGCAATGCTCACTCACGCAAGGGATTTTCCACATGATTTTGTAGATAACACGATAAACCGCGCGAAAGAACGTCCGTGTATGGAAATTATTAATTTCAGATAATGCCCAACAAAGCGAAACGAAAGTTTTATCAATACTCCGATGAGAATTTGCAAAATGCTCTTGAAGGAATAAAGAATGGAGCCAAAATAAGGCAAACATGTCGAAAGTACTCAGTACCACGAGGAACAGTACAGGACCGACTCAAGGGACGGGTCGCCAATACATCAGGACGAATGGGTCCAGACCCATACTTGAGTTCGGAAAACGAAAAAAAAAAATAGTTGATTGTATAATACACATAGCAAAATGTGGATTTTCAATAAAAAAAACAGGAACTATTATCCACCGTTCAAAAAATTGTGTTGGATTGAAAGATCGAAACAAGGTCAAAAATGGTATTCTTACTTCATGCGTAGACATCCAAATCTTTCAATGCGAACGCCAGAATCGATAGATAAATCACGAGCTAAGGTAACTGAAGAGTTTATCAAGTCTTGGTTCAGAGATCTCGAAGTTTATCTAGAAAGTGTAGGCGCCATTGATATCTTGAAATCCCCGTCAAGAATATTCAATGCGGATGAGACAGGATTCAGCTTGTGCCCAAAATCAGGAAAAGTAATTGGTCCCAGGGGGTACAAGAATTTATTCGAAGTGAAGAAGGGTTCAGAAAAGGACAATATAACAGTTCTCGTTACGTTTTCGGCGGATGGAGAGTTATGTCCTCCATGTATTGTGTATCCATATGTGAAGCCACCAAGGGCGATTGCTGAAAGCATGCCTCCACATTGGATCTTGGGTAAATCAGAAAGTGGGTGTATGCGTTCTGATATTTCTTATGAATATGTTGCAAACGGACAAATGTATTTTGAGCCGAAATTTAAAAAAACCTGTATTGTTTTCCGTCGATGGACATCGTTCATATGTCAATTGAAATGAGTCAACATTGCGATGAATATGATATGAGGAGTAACTTTTCAAAACGCATTATGTCCAATTTGGGCGGAATTGAGTTTGAAGCGGATACGGAAATGATTTATATTGCTCTATAGCCCTATGTAAACAAAATCTTCCAAATGGCATTATGTCCCTCTGTAATTCAAATCCAAAGTATGTAAGCCACATCGCAATGAATTATGTTTACGTTTGCATTTTTAAAACAGATTAAATATAACCAAAAACTTTTTTTATCGATTTGCTCATGTTAATTAGGTTATAGGCCAACACTTAATGTGCAGACTGTTTTCTCTAAATGTATAAAAAATCGCAACAAACAGCATTATTTTCAATTTCAACCACATCAAAACGCATTATATACAATGAGATGAATCAAAACGCATTAAGTCCAAACGTTTTTTCATTTTCTGTGTATATATATTATATTATTATTATTATATCTGATCAATATTGATTTAAATGAGATTAGTTATTACCTTCAGATGTAAATTTCTATCAAACAAACTCGACGTACTCAAATTATAAGCCGGGGTGGAAGAAAAAATCGTTTTTCGTTGATTCCCAATAAAATGGTTTTTGGACTTAATGCGTTTTGAAAAGTTGCTCCTCATATTATCTTGTATTCACTGCCCCCAAATTCGACCCATATCATGCATACCAGCTGATGTGGCTGTGTTTAAGCCGTTGAAGGTTTATTGGCAAAACTCCGTCAGAAATTGTCAGAATCAAAATATGGATAAAACACTATCAAAGGCTTACTTTGCATCTGTTTTCCAACAAGCTCTTTCTAATCCAAATTTATCAGAACATATTCGAAAGGCATTCAAACGATGCGGATTGTTTCCTTATGAGCCACAGGCAGTTGACTATTCCAAATGCGTCCAATGTACATTGGAGAAAAATATGCAATTAGAGGAAAGGGCGTAGCCAGGGGGGGGGTTGGGGGTTCAACCCACCCCCCGAAATGTTACTCTTCTCTTAAAAAAATTTTTTTTGCTGCAGAAAGTGACCCTCAGAAGAAACAAAAGTGTGCGGCTTGTGATGATGACTTGGATAGTGATGCAGAAGACGAAGGAGACAAACATGTTGACTATGACTCGTGTCATGGTTTCATTTGAACTGTACAAAATTGTCAGGTCAGGCATATGATGAAACCAGACTTTTAGATTTCTGTTGCGATTATTGCTCTAACGGTTAACGGTTATTTTAACCACCAACATTTTTTGTTGGTTTTCATTTATTTTATTTTTTAAACTTTTATGTATAGATTCAACTTAAGAATAGTAAATGTTTTTGTTCGTATATTAAATTTATTTGTTTTTGTTCGTATATCCAGATTATTCATGTTTTCTTACCAAGCAATGTTTTTTTTAACAAACATTTTTTTTATCAATTTTTTATTTTCATTTTGTTATTATTCTCCTTTTGATCCGATCATAGCTGTGATAATCATAAAATATTTCCTAGTTGTTTTGTTGAAAATTATTTTGTTCTTCCCTATATTCTTTATGTCATATTTGATGCGGTCCTGGTAAAAAATATAGTCTTATTTGGTGCGGCCGACAACTGGCATTACATTACCCTGGCCGACTATGGGGTCGTATACGGCCGATTACTAGCAAAAATGCCATTTGTTCAAAGAATAATTTAAAAAAAAAAAATTGGTTCAAGCACTGACGTGAAGTCAAAAGCTTCTGACTTCACGTCAGTGCTTGAACCAATTTTTTTTTTCGTGATTTTGTTGAAATTTTCTAGGGGTACGGTTTTTAAAATTTTTTTTTTCGTCATTTTTTTCGAATTTTCTAGTGGTACGGTTCTTACAAAATTTTGAACACGTCTTTATGTTGATTTTCTACTACTAGTTACCAAGCTTCAATTCGATCGAATATTTATTTTTTCAGTTATCAAGAAAATAATATTCCAGGTGGGTATAACTCGGAAACCGTTAGACCGATTATGCCCAAAAACGAACTCAACTCTCCCTTTCGGATACGCAACCTACCCTGAAAATTGCAAGTCCCTATCTCCTTTCGTTCGAAAGTTATCGAGGCAACGGTCACCCATCTACTGAATTCACACAAGAATGCTCCAATCTCCAACAATATTTAACCGATCGTATTAAAACTTGAAACTTAGCGGTAGAGTTAGGTTATGAAGGCTCTTGCAAAATTTCATCAATTTCTAACGATTAGTTACTGATATATAGAATTTTTTTTTTTTTTTCAATGATTTATTAAAAATTTTCTACAGATGCTATCCTCACCAAATTTTGCAACCATTTCCGCGTTGGCATTCTACAACTAATAACCATGTTTGAATTCAATCGGTTCAGTACTTTTCGAGTTAATGAGGAACAAAAACCATGAAATTTCAGAAAATTTCAGATGGCTATAACTCTAAAACCGTTTGGCCGATTATGCTCATAAACAAACTGAAATGTCGCGTTCTGGTGCTCATCCTTACCTGAAATTTTCAAGCCGCGATCTCATTCCGTTCTCAAGTTATCGTGACCACAAAAATATTTTTTAATAATTTTTTTAAAACTTTCTAGCCATATGATTCACACAAAATTTCACAAACGTGCTTAGTTTCATATTCTACAACTACTCACCAAGTTTCAATTCGATCGGATTTATATTGGTTTAAAACAAAATTATTACTCGGAAACCGCTGGACCGATTATGCCCATTAACGAACTTGTCGGTCGTATTGGGATGCGCCACCTACCCTGAAAATTTCAAGTCGCTAGCTCTTTTCGTTCTCAAGTTATCGTGGCAACGGCCGGACGGCCGGCCGGACAGAATCAAATTTGACCTCGAATTCTTCATTGGGGAGTGGAACTTAATCGTTTGAGACCATTTTTTTCAAAAAATTCGAAAGTTACAGACATTTGGGCAAAACTATAACGCGATGTTCCCCAGAACATACGCGCAAAAATAGTGGATTGGACTCGAAGCTTCCTTTGTTTTCCTCATTTTTTCTTTGATATGCATGCTTTAAGAATGTTAAGGTAAAAACAGTACAGCCCAAGACATATCTTTGGTATTCATTGTGGAAGTGCAATGTACTCAAAAAAGGCCGACTACTGGCACATTCACCTATATTGATCTTCAAAACACTACTTGGCATTCACTGAAATCTATTGGACAGTCTAAATAGAATTTATCATCGATATAGAATGTTTTCTCAGCTTTTATAAGATACGGATACATTTCGTACCATTTTAATATTTTTAATGACAGACTTGAGTAATGAGAAAATCCTCTATGATGATAGAAATTGTAATTATGACATATGTATTCTATCAGAATTGAAATTCTTTAAACATATAATAAAATACGAAAAAACTTACTTCTCAAGTATGTAATTTTAGGATACGATATTCACGAAAATTTGAGAAAATTTGCGCGTCGGCATTCTACAAGTAATTACCGAGTTTTTAATTGGATCGGATTAGTATATTTTGAGTTATAAACGAAATGAGAACAAAAATTCAGATGTGTAGGTATAACTCCAGAACCATTTGGCCGAATATGCCTATTAACGAAATCGAATGTCGCAGTCGGATGCGAAACCTACCCTGAAAATTGCAAGTCGCACTATCTCTATCGGTTCTCAAGTTATTGTGAGATACATAATATTTTTTCATAATTTTTTTAACATTTTCTAGTGACACGATCCTCAAAAAATTTGACATACGTACGTCTTTATGTCGGTATTCCACAACTAATTACCAAGTTTCAATTTGATCGGATCTGTATTTTTTGAGTTACCGGAGAAAAATAATATTCCAGTTGGTATAAATCCGAAACCATTAGGCCGATTATCCCCAACGCCGAACATAACTGTCTCACTCGGATGCGCAGCCTACCCTGAAAATTGCAAGTCGGTATTTCTTTCCATTCAAAAGTTATCGTGACAACGGTCGCCCATCCAGCAACTGAACTGAACCAAGGCTGCTCGGATCTCCAATAATATAGATCCGATCGTGTTCAATTTTGGAACTTGGCTGTAAAGTTAGGTTTAGAAGTTTCTCGCAGAATTATTTTATCGATATCAGACGAATAGTTTCTGATATATAGAATTTTTTTCAATGATTTTTTTTATTTTCTAGATGGCACTCTACACCTAACTACCATGTAGTTATTGAGTAAATAATTATAAAAATTCAGATAGGTATAACTCCAAAGCCGTTGTCGGCTATACCTATTAATATGGAAAAGTATAACGGGTAATTCCATTTTAATAAACTTATCCGCGTTATCCTATTTTCATATACCTATTAATGTCGCAGTCGGATGCGCAAACCTACCCTAAAAAAAAGGTTTTTCCGTTCCCAAGTTATCGTAAGATAAAAAATGGGTTCAAGCCCTGTGGACAGGAGCTTTCTGGCGCTCTAGTTCAAACAGACAAATTATATCTGGTATTGGTTTCTCAGAGTTGGGAATTATATCAATGTATTAATATGATAGAACTGCATCAAAAAGGAAATTCAATTCAAATAATAGTTTATTTATGAAGATTAAATGAGCAATCATGAGAATGAGAACTGCACCACATTTTCAAATTTCTTTTTTTGACACTTTGCGGTAATCTGGTCAATACAAAACTTCACATGCGTATAAAGGTCATGATTCTACTGTCTCCTACAGTCTGGTGCTAAATTTCAGATAGATCGAGTGATCGGTTTCGGAAATATTCATAAAAAATATTTTTACTAAAATCGGCCATAACTCCGAAACCCCTTGATGGTTAACGCCCATTAACGAACTTGTCCGAGATATTTACGCTCCAAAACCACCTTGCAATTTTCAATCCGCTAACTCCTTTCGTTCGAGAGTTATCGTGCCTACGGCCGGTCGGCCGGCCGGACAGAATCGATTTCGCACTCGGATTCTTGATCAGTGCGTCGAACCAAATCATTTGAGACCATTTTCAGCCAAAAATTCCAAAATTACAGACACTTGGGCAAATTGATAAGCAATCTGTTCCGAGGAACTAGAGCGCCAAAAAAACAAGTTTCGTATGACAATTGCCCAAAACAGGTTTGAAGTACCTACAAATAGTAGGTATTCCATAAAACATGTATAAAATAATAAATTACCTTGTAATCGATCAAAAATTTCCTGATCTACGTTCACAAAATTTTCTCCTCTCTCGAACTTTGGAATTATGCTTTCAAATTTACGTAATATTTTCAAACATTTTCGGGTGAGGTCCCCGTTGCATCGCTAAAATACGAGTATTTCAACCCCAATATTCTTGAAGTTACAATATTCCCTTCTGTCAAGTTAGAATAATTATATCAACCTGTGAAATACGATTTACATTGAAATTTTGAAAAATCATATCTCCGAAAGTATTAGCTTGTTAGAGTTAAAGATGATATGAATGGATTTTTATGATAAAACTGCTTATTAAAAAAAATTTAATTTGGAATTTGTTTTGTAAAAAAAAAATTTTTTTTTTATTACTCCGAAAACTTCTGTCCGATTTTACCCAGTAACGAACTTAGCCGAGATATTCATCCTCCAAACCTACTCTGAAAATTTCAACTCTCTAGCTCATTCCGTTCGAGAGTTATCGTGCCTACGGCCGGACGGCCGGCCGGCCGGACAGAATGAATTTCGACCACGGATTCTTGATCAGTGAGTCGAACCAAATCGTTTAAGACCATTTTCATCGAAATATTCGAAAATTACAGACATTTGGGCAAATGTATAAGCACTCAGTTCCGAGGAACTAGAGCGCCAAAAATCACAAATTTAGAGCACAACTAGGGAATCGTACGTAACTTACACCAGCGCCATCTCCCTTCTTTTAGTTTTTAATTTGATTTTGTAGCGAAGTGAAGAAGATATAATAAATAATTCCCTTAGTTTATAGTCTGCTATCCATAATATCCAATAAGGCACCAAGTAATCGAATTTGCATTGGCTCAGCCATATCTATAAAATAGTATTTATTTATTTATTTAACTATAAATAAGGGTTGAGGATTTACCTATAAACCCAACAAAGAAAATGGGTTCAAGCCCTGTGGACAGGAGCTTTCTGGCGCTCTAGTTCAAACAGACAAATTATATCTCCGAAAATATTGGTTTCTCAGAGTTGGGAATTATATCAATGTATTCATATAATAGAACTGCATCCTAAAGGAAATTCAATTCAAATAATAGTTTATTTATCAAGATTAAATGAGCAATCATGAGAATGAGAAAAGCACCATGGAAGAAATCAAATTAAATCTGGCCAATTTGGCCCAATAACGAACTTAACCGAGATATTCATCTCCCTAAACTACTCTGAAAATTTCAACTACCTACCTCATTCCGTTCGAGAGTTATATCTATGTCTATGGATGAAAAGCAGTCTCACTACTCTCAGATCTCTTACTTCATGTTCAGTTCCGAAATGTAAGAATTTTCTGAGAAAAACTAATATCGGAGCAAACAACTGAGATTTAACTCACTTCGCTCACAATTCTTCGATTGATTAGTCTCAGGAACATCATTTGACATTATGACAATTCATATTCATACATAGAATAATATCATTCTGTGACAACGTTGAAATACGATTTATTATTGAAATTTTGAAAAATCATATTTGAGATTTTTCTCACTTCGCTCACAATTCTTCGATTGATTAGTCTCAGGAACATCATTTGACATTATGACAATTCATATTCATACATAGAATAATATTATTCTGTGACAACGTTGAAATACGATTTATTATTGAAATTTTGAAAAATCATATCTCCGAAAGTATTAGCTTGTTAGAGTTAAAAATGATATGATTGGATTCTCATGATAAAACTTTTTATTAAAAAAAATTTAATTTGGAATTTGTTTCGTAAAAAAAAAAAATTTTTTTTTGTTTCTCCGAAACCATTTGTCCGATTTTGCCCAATAACGAACTTAGCCGAGATATTTATCCTCCAAACCTACTCTGAAAATTTCAACTCTTCAGCTCATTCCGTTCGAGAGTTATCGTGCTTACGGCCGGCCGGCCGGACCGGCCGGACAGAATGAATTTCGACCACGGATTCTTGATCAGTGAGTCGAACCAAATCGTTTAAGACCATTTTCATCGAAATATTCGAAAATTACAGACATTTGGGCAAATTGATAAGCACTCAGTTCCGAGGAACTAGAGCGCCAAAAATAGTTTTTAATATATTTTTTTAATTTTCTGGTGATACGATCCTCACCAAATTTTACATACGTCTTCATGTCGGTATTCTACAACAAGTTACCAAGTTTCAATTTGATCGGATTTGTATTGGTTGAAACAAAATTTGTACTAGGAAAACGTTGGGCTGATTATGCCCATTAACGAACTTGTCCGTCGCATTTGGACGCACCAGTTGCCCTGAAAATTTCAAGTCGCTATCTCTTTCCGTTTTCAAGTTATCGTGGCAACGGCCCCGAGACCCAGGCCCGCCGTAAGCGGGCGTGCAAGGCGTGCACCGCACACGGGCGCACGTCCAGGGGGGCGGCAAATCGAGCGACTCATCACGTAATTCAAGTCATTGTCTTAATACCCACCCCACCTCAAGTTTCTTGTGTATAGGAAATGTCATCGCATGGAGAAAAACCGACCGAATCACGTTAACAACGCCATCTATTGGAATCCATTAAAACTAAGATGCAAATCCAAAAGTCGTCTGTCATTCTATGAAAAGCAGGACAAGCGAAGTTAGGGGAATCCCCTCTGAGCTTTCTTCTCAGTTAGCAGGCATAGGTAAGGTACCACGGGGGATGATGATCCCCCCCCAATGTTGAACGGAGTTGGCAAATTTTCAACACAATTGGAAAATTTTCGAAGGAGTTGGAAAAAATTTCGAAGAAGTTGGAAAAACTTCAATGGAGTAGGAATATTTCCTGGTACCAATTTGAGCTGTTTGACACTGTCGGGCAGCATTTTAAAAAGCTTTAATTTCTATTGAATTTAGCAACGTAAATATGTGAGTACGCAGTTTTCTCCTTTTTTGGCGCTCTTGTTCCTTTGAACAGAGTGCTTATCAATTTGCCTAAATCTCTGTAATTTTCGAATTACAGGTCCGGCAGGCCCTCTGTTAAGACGATAACTCTCGAACGGAATGAGGTAAACAGTTGAAATTTTCAGAGTAATCTCGGTTAATTTCGTTATTGGACAAAATCGGCGTAATTGTTTCGGAGTAACGAAAATAAATTTTTTTTTCACATTACAAATTTCAAATTAAATTTTTTTTAAAATGCAATTTTGCCATAAGAATCCAAAGATATCATTTTCAACTCTAACAAGCTAATACTTTCGGAGATATGATTTTTCAAAATTTCAATAATAAATCGTACCTACTTCTATGTTTCCAACTTAGACCTTATTAAGTCTATGGTTTCCACAGAATGCTGTACTTAATTATTGTATCTATTAATAATTATATTATATGATATGTGTTCCGGAATTGGATTTTTTTTTGGAATCCTTCGTGCACAGTTGTAAAATTTTCAATGCTTTTCACCTCTAAAAATTTGGCTTCAGCCCGTCCCTGACAAACTCAAATTTCGCATTCAGATGCTCAACCTACCCTAAAAATTGCTATTAGTCGCTATCTCTTTCCGTTCTCAGGTTATCGTGAAATAAATATTATTTTTTAATAATTTTTGAAAAAATTTCTAGTGCAACGAATTTTGAATAGAACCAGAAATAAATATGACATGTATCTTATCGATTTTGACCATGGATTCTTGATCTTCATTCCACCATAATGAAAAATTTCCATTTCCACCATAATGAAAAAACATTAATTATCCTTTTTTGACGAAACTCAGAGTAAGTAGTCGTAGGGCGGCATAATCAGCATTGCACGCGGGCGATCAAACAGCTAGCGGCGGGCCTGCCGAGACCATTTTCGGCATAAAATTCGAAAGTTACAGACATTTGGACAAAATGATTACACGCTGTTTTCCAGAATATGCGCGCAAAAATATTATTATTTTGTGAATTGCTTCTGTGTGAAGCGTTAGAAACACAAGATATTCGCGTTACAAGCAATGGTTACAACAATGTTGCCCTACAAACAATAATGAAACAACATCAACGATTAAACAACTATTTCGTAACGTTTCGGAGACTAGATCAGACTCCTTCGTCAGAAACCAAGCAATTTCAGAATAGTTATCAACAAAAAATAATTCTGGAGATTTTCGCTTGGTGTCTGACGAATGAGTCTTATCTAGTCAACATTGTTCTATACATTGCTAATAATAATAATCTTTATTTCAAAAATCTTACATACATAACATAATATATGTAGTCAGGATGAAATATTCGTCAAAAAACACCGAAGTATCATGATCATGAACTGAAAAACTCCTCCACAGTATATGGTTCAACTTCCAGCAGATATTTGTGCAATTCACTTTTGAACTTCCTGTGGTTATTTATGGATCTTATTCTTAACGGCAGGTGATTGAAAAGTTTCATGGCGGAATATTTTCTTCCTCTCTCGGTAACACTTAGCCTATGGACAGGATACACATAATAGAAATTTCTGCTATTATATGTGTGAGTTGGTAAACTATCCCTGAAGTAATCTCTATTTTTCGAAAGGAACATCACACATTCCTCAATATAGAGTGCTGTAATTGTCAAGATGTTAGTTTGTTTGAAAATGCCTCTGCAAGATGTTCTAAAGCCGAGTTTCTTCATTATTCTTATCGCTCTTTTTTGACTTAAAAATATTCTTTCTATCGTTCTAGCACCACCATAAAAAGGCAGAGCGTATCTTACTACAGACTCGAAATTTGCAAAATAGATCACTCTAAGGCCACTCTCATTAAGATATTTGGACATGACCCTCAAAGTGTAACATACAGAGTTCAATTTGTTGTTCAACTTGTCTACATGGCATTCCCAGGACAATACTTCATCTACCGTTAATCTCAAAAGTTTCACCTCAGAGTTTACACTAATATTCGATTCATTTAAACTGACTGTATCTGGGCAATTTATGTTGCTTCTGTTGGTGTGGAACATTACACAATTTGTTTTATTTTCTTTGAGGATTAGACATTCATTGGTGACCCAGTGTGATATTGCTTTAAACCTCCTCTGTAAATCATCAAGTAAAGTTCGTAAATTACTTGCCGTGATCAAGATGTTCTTATCATCAGCATAATCAATTTGAAAAATGTTATGCACTGGAACAGATTTTGGTGCATCATTTACATATATAATAAACAAGACATTACCAACTATGCTACCCTGTGGAATGCCTATTCTAATTGCCTTCTTCCGGGGCCGTAGCTAGGGGGGGGGGCAAGATGGGGCAATGCCCTACCTTTAATTTTCAATGCCCTACCTTAAAAAATAGTAACAATTTAAATAATATGCTAAGGAAAATGTTAGTAGTAATACTACAGGGTTTCTCGATCAAACAATAGAAATCATGACGTCACATTTTGGGTGACCGCTTTGTAGGAATTAATGAAAAACTTCTCGGCGACGTAGAGATTCGAACCGGCACCCTTCAGATTATGAGCCCGACGTGTTAGCCGACCCGGCCACTGAGGCTCGACGTTATGGAACCGTCTTTGGAACTACATATAGAGATCGAGCAGGTAGCGCCTTTTCAGAGGAACATTCTAGAACTAATTAACATGTTTGAATAGGCATTGTGGGTGGGGTCGAGTATTTTCATTGTGAAATGCCTGTTATCGGAATCATTCAATAACATATTCCTATATACTAGTTATGATTGAATGCAAATTGACCAATGAAATAACGTAATCAGCTATGATTATATAATTTTCAGAGTATATTTGAGAAATTAATATCGTGAATAAGTTCGACATTATTGGGTAAAATCAAAAACAATTTTAAAGGCATTAAGTATTTTTGGGCGCATGTTCTAGGGGAACATCGTCCTATCATTTCATCCAAATGTCTGTAATTTTCGAATTTCGAGCTGAAAATTGGCTAATAGACTAATTCGGACTCCCTGATCACGAATCCGGTGTCAGATTTTTGGGTGCCGTCCGGCCGGCCGGCCGGCCGGCCGACCTTCCGGCCGTAGGCACGATAACAGGAGCACCGAAGGTCCTATCGACTTCAAACTTTCAGGGTAGGTTTCTGATCAAAATGCGACGGTTAAGTTCGTTAACGGGCAAAATCGGCCGGACGGTTTAGAAGTTATAGACATTTCAAATTTAGAGGTTATTTCCCTGATATTTCAGGAACTAAAGAAGATGTTGAATCGAAACTTGGTAGTCAGTTCGAGGATATAAACGCGCAACTTTTGGCAAAATTCTGTTATGATCGAAATGTTGGTAATTTTTAAAAAAATATTTCTTTTAATTTTTTTTCGTGAACTATTCATCAGATTGCAACAAAAACTTTTACTAACGTCAATTGTAGTATTTTGCAACATTGTGCAAAATTTTGGCTCTATACGATTTCAATTTCTGGAGATATAAGACAAAATGTGTCAAATTTCCTGGGTCTCTCTCAGTATTTTCATCGATTATTATATAATAATCAATAATATTAAGGTATTCAACATGATACTGCTTTTTTTTTCTTTATTTTCTTTACTGGTCAGTACGGGCCACAAGGAAGATGAACATGCGCCCAATAGCTCCTGTCCACAGGGCTTGAACCAATTTTTATTGACATAACGTGAAATGTATATTATCCACATCATTCAATACCGTATTCTTATAGTAGTACATACATTCTAAGATTACATAACTTTCAACAGATGGATTAATTCTACAAAAGGAATTTATTAAATCTTCAATCGAATTTTGATTATTCTTCTGAGATAGATCTTTCATGATATCTAGGAACTTGTAATAGTAAAACGATATTTTTAAATTTTTCAACATCTGTAGGCGATGGGAAATTATAGCAGTATTTAATTGGATCAATTCATTCAAGTCGGCATCGCTGAAATACATGCAGTTTTCCCATTTGGCAACGCGGGTCATCACACCTTTGGATTTTTCAACTTCAACGCCACAATCTCTTTGATCAGCATCATTTTCAATTAATGCAATAAACGATCTCCATTGCCAGTCTTCAAAAGATATTATACATTCATTAGATATGAGCATGACTGCAGGTTCAAAATTTCTTGCGGGACTTATACGACAATCAATAGAAGCAGACCCACATTCCATTTCCAGATGATTTTTATGTTAAATTCCTATGAGGATTTCTAAGCTCGATTTTAGCAAAAATGGTTCTTTTCACATGAATATATGTAGATTTCTCAGCATCTCGAGATGATTGGAAAATTATTACTGCTCTCCACGCAATACTTTTTCAACCAAATAAACATCATGCTGCCGTGTTTTTTGCAATTCTTCTTGATAGAAAGCACCACTTATTGGTCTACCGCTAAAGTAGGTAACTCACTGGGTTGGTAAGTTGGACTTTTGTGATTTTAAATAGTTTAGTAGTCCATCGATACCCTTTTGTGAAAACGTGTCTAAATTTACGTACAATTCTTCTGAAATTTATGAGGTCGTGCTATTTTTATGTGACTGAAGGCTAATTTATCTATGTCGTTCTTTGTATTAACGTCACGGGGTTTCATGCCAATAGTTCACTGTTTTTGGGCGCATGTTCTAGTGGAACATCGTCCTATCATTTCGTCCAAATGTCTGTAATTTTCGAATTTCGAGCTGAAAATTGGCTAATAGACTAATTCGGACTCCCTGATCACGAATCCGGTGTCAGATTTCTGGGTGCCGTCCGGCCGGCCGGCCGGCCGGTTTTCCGGCCGTAGGCACGATAACAGGAGCACCGAAGGTCCTATCGACTTCAAACTTTCAGGGTGGGTTTCTGATCAAAATGCGACGGTTAAGTTCGTTAACGGGCAAAATCGGCCGGACGGTTTAGGAGTTATAGACATTTAAAATTTTGAGGTTATTTCCCCGATATTTCAGGAACTAAAGAAGATGTTGAATCGAAACTTGGTAGTCAGTTCGAGGATATAAACGCGCAACTTTTGGCAAAATTCTGTTATGATCGAAATGTTGGTAATTTTTAAAAAAATATTTCTTTTAATTTTTTCGAAAAAAAAAATTTTTTTTTTCGTGAACTATTCATCAGATTGCAACAAAAACTTGTACTAACGTCAATTGTAGCATTTTGCAACATTGTGCAAAATTTTGGCTCTATACGATTTCAATTTCTGGAGATATAAGACAAAATGTGTCAAATTTCCTGGGTCTCTGTCAGTATTTTCATCGATTATTATATAATAATCAATAATATTGAGGTATTCAACATGATACTGCTTTTTGGGCGCATGTTCTAGGGGAACATCGTCCTATCATTTTTTTCTTTACTGGTCAGTACGGGCCACAAGGAAGATGAACATGCGCCCAATAGCTCCTGTCCACAGGGCTTGAACCAATTTTTTATTATTATACTCATTTAACTACAAGGACCAATCGATATGTTCCACTGAATTTTTAGTAAAGCACCTCTTTCAACGTTTTTATGACCCCCCTCCACTATTGCAGCTATCATATCACTATATATATTATAATGATGCTTTTTAATGACATGTTCATGAAATTATCGGTTAAAAAATTCAATTCATTGATCAGATTGCAAGTTGCTAGGTACCATGCTTGAGGATATCGAGAAAAGCCAACCAGTTTTCCTTTTCAATGCTTGAGCACATATGAATTTGCAATCAATTACAACGAGAACTACTTGTGACAAGCTTATCAAGCTATCCTAAATGCATTGGAGGTTGTATACTTTTGATTTGGCAGCAAGCTAACATAACAACAAATGTATTGGGTGGTTGTATGAATAAATACCATTTTCTATGTATTATGGATACTTTAACAGAGCATATGAGACATATTTTCTGTCATTTCAACGTAAGAACAATTGTTTTCGAAAAAAACTTTGGGTACTAGACATTTTGAACATAGATTTGAAGTCAAAAATATTGAATATTTGCTTGGCACTGAGACAAAATATGCTAAATGTGAAATTTTGTATTCTTACTATCTGGAAAGATTACATGAAAGATTGTTCATTTGTACTGATTGTATTGTCATCGATTCACTAAATATTCACAATATTTGGATGAAAATGAATCATATTTACGCAAAAAAGCACAAACGTATTAGAGACTCGTTATGATAAAATAAAAATCTTCGATTCACAAGGACTATAATTTTTGATTTTGTTTACATTGAGACGGATTGTTTTATTGTATTTTCCAAAAATAGATCTTATTTCTTCAGATACTGTATTGTAGCCAATTATTTTGTCATATTTATTCGGCAATAACCAGAAGAAAGGTTCATTATGAGAAATGAGTTATAAAATGAGCTATAAAGACGCTCACAATTTTCGAGATATTAAGAAAAAATCTTATTGTGATGAGGAACTTGTTGAGATTTAAATATATGAAAAACAGGCCTGGTCAGTGGATATCAAATGAGAAGGGGTGATTTTGAAACTTTATCATCTGGCTGATGCTTGAGATGCTGTATTGAGAACGATCATTAGCATGTTTGATATAGGGGCATGACTTGGTTATGAAGGGAGAGACGACGATGAATTGGCAATATACACAGGATTGCAATAGATATGTGGAGGAAGATACGACGTATGATATTGAAGATGCAGAAAAAGAGACTGCGATGGATACTGAATTTATTAACAAATCAGCTTTTCACAATTATTTAGCGCGTCTTCTTGACATAATGGATAGTGTTGATCATTATTCATTTCATTTAATTTCGAGTTATTCTGATGAACGATGCGTAAATAATTTGAGATAATTTGTAGTGGAAAATTAGAGTTTAATTGCCATTTTGTATTTTAAAAAAGCAGTTTTTTAGATATGATCATAATACTTTTCCTAATAAATAACTTCAGCTATTCGAAGTTGCCAAATATTGTATTCTTTCAAAAGTACCTACAGTGCATTTTTTTGGCATGCAGCAAGCATAGCTCGTCAACTATATTACTGATATCAAGCCATTAACTTTATGAAGAATTTGTGTTGGATACCTTTCGTGTGTGCCCAGGGACCCCTTATATATGTTGGTGTGCAAACTCTTTGAATAGTTTTCACTAATGTGATCAATACTCATATAGTCATGGAATTTATCATGTTTCATGATTGTGTGTTTCCTTAAAGCATCGTTTCATGTGAATTTCTTTCCACATACGAAACAAGCAAAGCCAATTTGCTTATGTATATTCATGTGTCTGCTCAAATTATTGGGTTGGGTGTATTGTTTTTCACAAATGCTGTAGGTATGAATTCTGTTGATATATAAAAATGAGACAGATAAGTATACGCGTTAGATACTCTTTATATCCACTATATACATTTTTATAGACAATATACAGATGAAGATACACCAGGTCGATAACATTACAGATGTATCAAGAATTATATCTAGACTTGTACAATTTATTTGAGTAAACACAGGGAACAGAAATGTATTTGTGATAGATGACTCGGGTACTTCCATTCCAAAGAAAATATTGATATTCACGCGTTAGTTTTTATGAATTGTCCAAAGACCCAATATGGAATATTGAGAAGAGATTGACATAAATACGACAATACTTCCGATTATGCTTGAGGGGAAAATCCTTATGAAATTACTAGGGTTAACAAAAAATGGTATTAGGGATGATGAAAGTTGAAAATAATGATATTCTGATTATGCATGGGGTCAGATCGAAACTGTACGCAGTGAAAAACTCAACAACGAATGATGAAATTAATATACAGAAGTGTTTCAACACAAACGCTAGTGGGAGACATTCACTGTCGGGGCAAAAATTAACCGTGCTGTGCCTAAGCTTCCTGAAGGATACAGCAACTATTTTGGCAAAATACAACCTACATACATACGTAACCAATAAAAAGATGGAAAAACATGCGCCAAGCTATCATCAAACTACCATCAAGCTACCATCAAATTAGCATCAAACTATCATAGCAACTACTACTTCATGTATAGTTTACATCAATTTTGTGTATTTTCATAGAAATTCGAGCATCTTCGTATACATTCATGCATCTTCGTATACATTCATACATATTCGTATATAGTCATGAATCAATCAATTTTGCTTAGGAGTATCGAGACTTGTTGTTTATATCAATTTTGTGTATTTTTCCTATACATTCGAGCATCTTCGTATACATTCGTGCAGCTTCGTACACATTCACAATCAATTTTGCTTAGGAGTATCAAGTCATGTGTTCGTATTATAGTTTGGATATATGTATACAATCATGCATTTTTGTCATACTTCATATGAATTAATCTCGAAAAAGATGTAAGAACATGCGAATTTGATGATGATTTAGGATGAATATACAACCTACATACATACGTAACCAAGATAAAGATTGAAAAACATGCATCAAGCGTGTAACCATTTAGCATTAACTTTATGAAGGATAGCTTTCTTCATGCAGCACCTCAAGCGTACTTTATATATGATTTGCAACCACTTTATGTACAGTTTATATCAGTTTTGGGTATTTTCGTAGACATTACAGACATTTGGGCTAATTGATAAGCACTCTGTTCCGAGGAACAAGAGCGCCAAAGAGCTAGCTATTTCCGCCCAGGGAACAAATCCCTGTACTTACGGATGATGAGCCAGAAGTGTTGGTATCCGCTTTGTATGAGCTTTGTATGCGCTTTGTATGAGCTTTGTATCCGATTTGTATGCGCTTTGTATGAGCTTTGAATCCGCTTTGTATCAGCTTTGTATGAGCTTTGTATGAGCTTTGTATCCGCTTTGTATGAGCTTTGTATGCGCTTTGTATGAGCTTTGTATCCGCTTTGTATGAGCTTTGTATCCTCTCATCCGTTGTAAGTTTACTTTTGTAAGGCGAATTCTCCGTGTGGGCGGCAGACGAGCGTTACATGCAATGCTCGTAGACCGTCCACACGGACAATTCGCTTTACATTACGCGTTACATTACACTCGTCTGGACCCGGCATTAGAATGAGTTATCGGACAAGCTTGAGCCCAATTCAGAATCACGTTCATCTTCATCTTAAAACATAATAATGTCACACCTGGAAATAAACTTGCCATCCCTAATATATTTTTGTGTGTAGTGCTAAGAATGCCTGCTTGATCTGAGATGTTGGTTTGACATGCGTTGTCAAATTTTGGATATTCGAAGTTCGAAATTGCTTCAATTAATTCAGTTGCTTTATTTATAGAAATTAAGAAAGAATTAACAAAATATTTGATGTGAGAGACTGGTTGAATCAGGATAACTCACAATATTCTGTTATTGGAATTGGTCATGGTCGCCAATTTTCATTACAGAAATTAAGGTGTAGGTTTTCACGACAATATTTTGACGCTTTTGAAAATAACTTCAATATTGTAAATCCGCTTCCAAAATTATTTTGAATGTTTATTGATATAATTAATATTGATTCATGTCTCAAGTTGTACTGCCTTTATTTTCTAGTCATTTCCTGTGCCATAGTTGTTATATATTGTGATATATTTTAATTCGGAAAGATTTATGTTGAGATATTTATTTTCATATTGTTAAAAATTCAACGAAAAATATTGAACCAAGTGAATGTACCAGAAAGTTTGCTTAGTAGGTATATAGTTATTTTTGTCATGACTACAATCAACAGTGCTGTGCCTAAGCTTCCTGAAGGATACAGCAACTGTTTTTGCGCGCCAAAACAGTTGCTGTATCCTTCAGGAAGCTTAGGCACAGCACTGTTAATTGTAGTCATGACAAAAATAACTATATACCTACTAAGCAAACTTTCTGGTACATTCACTTGGTTCAATATTTTTCGTTGAATTTTTAACAGCGCCAAAACAGTTGCTGTATCCTTCAGGAAGCTTAGGCACAGCACTGTTAATTGTAGTCATGACAATTTAGATACATCTGTAATGTTATCGACCTGGTGTATCTTCATCTGTATATTGTCTATAAAAATGTATATAGTGGATATAAAGAGTATCTAACGCGTATACTTATCTGTCTCATTTTTATATATCAACAGAATTCATACCTACAGCATTTGTGAAAAACAATACACCCAACCCAATAATTTGAGCAGACACATGAATATACATAAGCAAATTGGCTTTGCTTGTTTCGTATGTGGAAAGAAATTCACATGAAACGATGCTTTAAGGAAACACACAATCATGAAACATGATAAATTCCATGACTATATGAGTATTGATCACATTAGTGAAAACTATTCAAAGAGTTTGCACACCAACATATATAAGGGGTCCCTGGGCACACACGAAAGGTATCCAACACAAATTCTTCATAAAGTTAATGGCTTGATATCAGTAATATAGTTGACGAGCTATGCTTGCTGCATGCCAAAAAAATGCACTGTAGGTACTTTTGAAAGAATACAATATTTGGCAACTTCGAATAGCTGAAGTTATTTATTAGGAAAAGTATTATGATCATATCTAAAAAACTGCTTTTTTAAAATACAAAATGGCAATTAAACTCTAATTTTCCACTACAAATTATCTCAAATTATTTACGCATCGTTCATCAGAATAACTCGAAATTAAATGAAATGAATAATGATCAACACTATCCATTATGTCAAGAAGACGCGCTAAATAATTGTGAAAAGCTGATTTGTTAATAAATTCAGTATCCATACCAGTCTCTTTCTCTGCATCTTCAATATCATACGTCGTATCTTCCTCCACATATCTATTGCAATCCTGTGTATATTGCCAATTCATCGTCGTCTCTCCCTTCATAACCAAGTCATGCCCCTATATCAAACATGCTAATGATCGTTCTCAATACAGCATCTCAAGCATCAGCCAGATGATAAAGTTTCAAAATCACCCCTTCTCATTTGATATCCACTGACCAGGCCTGTTTTTCATATATTTAAATCTCAACAAGTTCCTCATCACAATAAGATTTTTTCTTAATATCTCGAAAATTGTGAGCGTCTTTATAGCTCATTTTATAACTCATTTCTCATAATGAACCTTTCTTCTGGTTATTGCCGAATAAATATGACAAAATAATTGGCTACAATACAGTATCTGAAGAAATAAGATCTATTTTTGGAAAATACAATAAAACAATCCGTCTCAATGTAAACAAAATCAAAAATTATAGTCCTTGTGAATCGAAGATTTTTATTTTATCATAACGAGTCTCTAATACGTTTGTGCTTTTTTGCGTAAATATGATTCATTTTCATCCAAATATTGTGAATATTTAGTGAATCGATGACAATACAATCAGTACAAATGAACAATCTTTCATGTAATCTTTCCAGATAGTAAGAATACAAAATTTCACATTTAGCATATTTTGTCTCAGTGCCAAGCAAATATTCAATATTTTTGACTTCAAATCTATGTTCAAAATGTCTAGTACCCAAAGTTTTTTTCGAAAACAATTGTTCTTACGTTGAAATGACAGAAAATATGTCTCATATGCTCTGTTAAAGTATCCATAATACATAGAAAATGGTATTTATTCATACAACCACCCAATACATTTGTTGTTATGTTAGCTTGCTGCCAAATCAAAAGTATACAACCTCCAATGCATTTAGGATAGCTTGATAAGCTTGTCACAAGTAGTTCTCGTTGTAATTGATTGCAAATTCATATGTGCTCAAGCATTGAAAAGGAAAACTGGTTGGCTTTTCTCGATATCCTCAAGCATGGTACCTAGCAACTTGCAATCTGATCAATGAATTGAATTTTTTAACCGATAATTTCATGAACATGTCATTAAAAAGCATCATTATAATATATATAGTGATATGATAGCTGCAATAGTGGAGGGGGGTCATAAAAACGTTGAAAGAGGTGCTTTACTAAAAATTCAGTGGAACATATCGATTGGTCCTTGTAGTTAAATGAGTATAATAATAAAAAATTGGTTCAAGCCCTGTGGACAGGAGCTATTGGGCGCATGTTCATCTTCCTTGTGGCCCGTACTGACCAGTAAAGAAAAAAATGATAGGACGATGTTCCCCTAGAACATGCGCCCAAAAAGCAGTATCATGTTGAATACCTCAATATTATTGATTATTATATAATAATCGATGAAAATACTGACAGAGACCCAGGAAATTTGACACATTTTGTCTTATATCTCCAGAAATTGAAATCGTATAGAGCCAAAATTTTGCACAATGTTGCAAAATGCTACAATTGACGTTAGTACAAGTTTTTGTTGCAATCTGATGAATAGTTCACGAAAAAAAAAATTTTTTTTTTCGAAAAAATTAAAAGAAATATTTTTTTAAAAATTACCAACATTTCGATCATAACAGAATTTTGCCAAAAGTTGCGCGTTTATATCCTCGAACTGACTACCAAGTTTCGATTCAACATCTTCTTTAGTTCCTGAAATATCGGGGAAATAACCTCAAAATTTTAAATGTCTATAACTCCTAAACCGTCCGGCCGATTTTGCCCGTTAACGAACTTAACCGTCGCATTTTGATCAGAAACCCACCCTGAAAGTTTGAAGTCGATAGGACCTTCGGTGCTCCTGTTATCGTGCCTACGGCCGGAAAACCGGCCGGCCGGCCGGCCGGACGGCACCCAGAAATCTGACACCGGATTCGTGATCAGGGAGTCCGAATTAGTCTATTAGCCAATTTTCAGCTCGAAATTCGAAAATTACAGACATTTGGACGAAATGATAGGACGATGTTCCACTAGAACATGCGCCCAAAAACAGTGAACTATTGGCATGAAACCCCGTGACGTTAATACAAAGAACGACATAGATAAATTAGCCTTCAGTCACATAAAAATAGCACGACCTCATAAATTTCAGAAGAATTGTACGTAAATTTAGACACGTTTTCACAAAAGGGTATCGATGGACTACTAAACTATTTAAAATCACAAAAGTCCAACTTACCAACCCAGTGAGTTACCTACTTTAGCGGTAGACCAATAAGTGGTGCTTTCTATCAAGAAGAATTGCAAAAAACACGGCAGCATGATGTTTATTTGGTTGAAAAAGTATTGCGTGGAGAGCAGTAATAATTTTCCAATCATCTCGAGATGCTGAGAAATCTACATATATTCATGTGAAAAGAACCATTTTTGCTAAAATCGAGCTTAGAAATCCTCATAGGAATTTAACATAAAAATCATCTGGAAATGGAATGTGGGTCTGCTTCTATTGATTGTCGTATAAGTCCCGCAAGAAATTTTGAACCTGCAGTCATGCTCATATCTAATGAATGTATAATATCTTTTGAAGACTGGCAATGGAGATCGTTTATTGCATTAATTGAAAATGATGCTGATCAAAGAGATTGTGGCGTTGAAGTTGAAAAATCCAAAGGTGTGATGACCCGCGTTGCCAAATGGGAAAACTGCATGTATTTCAGCGATGCCGACTTGAATGAATTGATCCAATTAAATACTGCTATAATTTCCCATCGCCTACAGATGTTGAAAAATTTAAAAATATCGTTTTACTATTACAAGTTCCTAGATATCATGAAAGATCTATCTCAGAAGAATAATCAAAATTCGATTGAAGATTTAATAAATTCCTTTTGTAGAATTAATCCATCTGTTGAAAGTTATGTAATCTTAGAATGTATGTACTACTATAAGAATACGGTATTGAATGATGTGGATAATATACATTTCACGTTATGTCAATAAAAATTGGTTCAAGCCCTGTGGACAGGAGCTATTGGGCGCATGTTCATCTTCCTTGTGGCCCGTACTGACCAGTAAAGAAAATAAAGAAAAAAAAAGCAGTATCATGTTGAATACCTTAATATTATTGATTATTATATAATAATCGATGAAAATACTGAGAGAGACCCAGGAAATTTGACACATTTTGTCTTATATCTCCAGAAATTGAAATCGTATAGAGCCAAAATTTTGCACAATGTTGCAAAATACTACAATTGACGTTAGTAAAAGTTTTTGTTGCAATCTGATGAATAGTTCACGAAAAAAAATTAAAAGAAATATTTTTTTAAAAATTACCAACATTTCGATCATAACAGAATTTTGCCAAAAGTTGCGCGTTTATATCCTCGAACTGACTACCAAGTTTCGATTCAACATCTTCTTTAGTTCCTGAAATATCAGGGAAATAACCTCTAAATTTGAAATGTCTATAACTTCTAAACCGTCCGGCCGATTTTGCCCGTTAACGAACTTAACCGTCGCATTTTGATCAGAAACCTACCCTGAAAGTTTGAAGTCGATAGGACCTTCGGTGCTCCTGTTATCGTGCCTACGGCCGGAAGGTCGGCCGGCCGGCCGGCCGGCCGGACGGCACCCAAAAATCTGACACCGGATTCGTGATCAGGGAGTCCGAATTAGTCTATTAGCCAATTTTCAGCTCGAAATTCGAAAATTACAGACATTTGGATGAAATGATAGGACGATGTTCCCCTAGAACATGCGCCCAAAAATACTTAATGCCTTTAAAATTGTTTTTGATTTTACCCAATAATGTCGAACTTATTCACGATATTAATTTCTCAAATATACTCTGAAAATTATATAATCATAGCTGATTACGTTATTTCATTGGTCAATTTGCATTCAATCATAACTAGTATATAGGAATATGTTATTGAATGATTCCGATAACAGGCATTTCACAATGAAAATACTCGACCCCACCCACAATGCCTATTCAAACATGTTAATTAGTTCTAGAATGTTCCTCTGAAAAGGCGCTACCTGCTCGATCTCTATATGTAGTTCCAAAGACGGTTCCATAACGTCGAGCCTCAGTGGCCGGGTCGGCTAACACGTCGGGCTCATAATCTGAAGGGTGCCGGTTCGAATCTCTACGTCGCCGAGAAGTTTTTCATTAATTCCTACAAAGCGGTCACCCAAAATGTGACGTCATGATTTCTATTGTTTGATCGAGAAACCCTGTAGTATTACTACTAATGTTTTTCATAATGTGACGTGAGGAAAAAAAAATTACTCGTAAAGCAATTCTGAATTAACCACGGGTTGTTAGAGATCTACATCAATAGAGTGCACCGTGGTCATTGTATACAACACGCTGCATTTTCAGAAGCACCTCATGTACTAATTCTCTGCACACAGATGGAAAATCCTGAGAATTATTCTGAAATTTTCGAGTTTCAGAATAGTAAGAATAGAATAGTTAGAATCTCTTGTGTTTCTTATGCAGAAGCAATTCACATAAAATAATACAATTTTGCGCGTATGTTCTGGGGAACATCGCGTTATCATTTTGCTCAAATGTCTGTAATTTTTTGCCGGAAATGGTCTCGAACGATTGGGTTCGACTCCTCGATCAAATTTGACCTTGAATTGTCAAATTTGATTCTGTCCGGCCGTTGCCACGATAATTTGAGAACGGAAAGAGCTAGCAACTTGAAATTTTCAGTTTTTTCCAATGGTTTCTGAGTAATAATTTTGTTTTCAACCAATATAAATCCGATCAAATTAAATCTTCGTGAAAAGTTGTAGAATATAAACCTAAGCACGTCTGTGAAATTTTGTGAGAATTGTATCGCTAGAAAATTTAAAAAAAATATTTTTATGTCACGATAACCTGAGAACGGAAAGAGATAGCGATTTGAAATTTTCAGGTTAGGTTGTACATCTGGTTGCGACATTTGAGATTATTCATAAGCATAATCGGCCAAACGGTTTCGGAGTTATATCCATCTGAAATATGGTTGTTATTTCCTCAATAACTCGAAAAATACAAAACCGATCCATTTAAAACATGGTTATTAGTTGTAGCATGCCATCGCACAAATTCTTTAAAAATTTCGTGAGGATCGTATTTTTAAAAAATCATTGAGAAAAATTCTATATATCAAAAACTATCCATCCGACATTGGCTGCGAGAGCCTTCAAAACCTAACTCTACAACCAAGTTCCAAGTTTGAACACGATCGGATCTATATTGTTGGAGAGCCGAGCAGCCTTGTGTGAGTTCAGTAGTTGGATGGGTGACCATTGCCTCTATAACTCTCGAAAGAAAGGAGATAGGGACTTGCAATTTTCAGGGTAGGTTGAGCATCTGAATGGGAGTGTTAAGTTCGCTGTTAGACATAATCGGCCCAACGGTTTCGGAGTTATACCCATCTGGAATATTATTTCCTCGATAACTCAAAAAATATAGACTCGATCAAATTGAAGCTTGCTTACTAGTTGCAAAATATCGACATAAAGACGTGTGTAAAATTTTGTGAGAACCATACAGCTAGAAATTAAAAAAAAATCGAAAAAAAAAAATTGGTTCAAGCACTGCCGTGAAGCTTTTGCGCGTATGTTCTATTGTACATTCTCCTGTATTGGACACTCTCAATCGAATTTACCATGGTGAATTCTATTGTCCGTTCTCCTGTTTTGGACACTCTTAATAAGATACGCGCAAAAAATCCTGACTTTACGTCAGTGCTTGAACCTTTTTTTTTATTTTATAGATAGGTATTTTGAGTTTGGGAGAGTGGGAGAGAAAACCCAGAAAGAAACCATTTAACAATGAATATACCTCCCACAGTATAATTTAATGATTATGGTATTTCTGGCCTTTGAAAAAAAAGAACTATAAAAAAAAAAAATAAGTGGGTTGATCTCAAGGAAGTCCTTCGGATATTTAATATTAATATGGCAAATCTAAGGATTCAGGAGTTTTGAGGAAGATTTTAATCATGATTATAAATATTATATTGAAAGAAATCAAATAAACCTGAAAAAATAAATATTTTGATATTAACTACCTATTTCATTCAAAAGTAGGTACGATGAAAATCGATTCATCAGATCACATCGAGTAAAATGTTTTACTTCTGCCCTACCCGTAACCTCCATTGCCCTACCATAAAATGATCTCTAGCTACAGCCCTGCCTTCTTCTCTGATTTTACTGAAAGTCCATTTTTTGTGATCACTGTTTGTTGTAATCTTCCTGATAGGTATGATTGCAGCCAAGAGTAGATGTTACCACCTATTCCATACATTTTCAATTTGCTTAGTAGTCGTTCGTGATTAACGCAGACATACGCTTTCGACAGGTCCACAAATAAGCCCATCGCTAAATCCTTACTTTCCATGGCATGTAAAATGGCTTCAGTGAACTCGTACAAAGCAGTGTGAGTCCCTTTTCCCTTCAGGTAGGCATGTTGACCTTTATTGAAAAGTTCGTTAGTCCGAAAATATTCCATCAGCCTATCACTCATGCATCTTTCGAAAACCATGGAAAAACTGGGGGAGGACTTATCGGACGATAATTCCCAAACTCTGTTACGCTTCCCTTTTTGTGCACAGGCCTCACAGTCGCAAGTTTCAGGCTGTCCGGGAATACACCCATTTTGAAGGATGAGCTGATGACGTATGTTAGTGGTGTTGTTATTTCGTGTATACAGGCTTTAATAAGTGATGTTGGAATTTCATCATCCCCGCTACTATGTTTATTATTCAGGTTCTTCATCACATTCATAACTTCAAGTTCCGAGATTGGTTTGGAAAAAATACATCTGTCTATCTGCTCCAAATTCATGTTCCCCTTGTATGTTTTGGGTACGAGATCAGTTGCACAGTTCAAAAAATAATCATTAAATTGGTTTGCAATTGTCTTACCATCTCCATGAATCTGTACGTCCCTTGTATTGGCGGATCTGATCCTGTTTTGATGCTATTGATTATAGACCATACAGTTTTGGATTTGTTGTCCGAGTTTCAATTCTTTGTTGAAAATGCTCCGCCTTCTTCTTTGCCAGAGTATCTTCATAGATCTTCTTTGCTTCCTTATACTGTTTTTCAACAGAAGTATCAATTGAGCTTATCACATACAATACATCCAAACGTCGCTTACACTCTTCTACATCTGTGTCAGACACTGGTTGATTTTGTGATTTCTTCCTTAATTTAATTCTTTTGATAGGGAAACTGATGTTGAAGTGGTATAAGAAGGTGTTATAAAAATGATTACTTTTGAAAAATATCTTGTATTTCTTACATTCTAAAGCAGAAAAATAAAAATAATATTTTCTTTTATAGATATTTTTCAGAGTTTGGGAGAGAAAACCCAGAGTGGAACCATTTATCAATTAAACATATTGCATTAATTGTCGAATAACTTTATTGTAGAGAATTTGTCGTGAAAGAAAATAATGTCGCGCGCTTAGTTTTTGCGCGCATGTTCTGGAGA
Organism: Halyzia sedecimguttata; assembly: GCA_937662695.2. Taxonomy (NCBI): domain Eukaryota; kingdom Metazoa; phylum Arthropoda; class Insecta; order Coleoptera; family Coccinellidae; genus Halyzia; species Halyzia sedecimguttata. The sequence goes on from OW569415.2 coordinate 16,833,104, forward strand.
AAATCGTGTTATCATTTCCCCCAAACGTCTGTAATTGAAACTTGGTGAGTATTTGTAGAAAACAGACCTAAACACGTATGTGTTATTTTGTGAGAATCGTATCACTAGAAAATTAAAAAAAAAATTGTTAAACAATATTATTCATCTCACGATAACTTGAGAACGGAAAGAGATAGCGACTTGCAATTTTAGGGTAGCGCATCCGAATGCGACATTTGAGTTCGTTAATAGACATAATCGGAAAAACAGTTCTGGAGTTATGTCTATCTTATATTTTTTTTATTCCATCCATAACTCGAAAAATATTGAAGCAATCTGATTCGAACATGGTAATTAGTTGTAGAATGCCGACGTGCAAATTTTTACGAAATTTCGTGAGCATCGTTTTACTAAAACATTCATTAAAAAAAATCATTGAATAAATTCTATATCTCAGAAACTATCAGTCTGATATCACTGAAATTTTGCGGAAGGCTTCAAAACCTATGCGCATCCGAGTGGGACAGTTATGTTCATTGTTGGGTATAATCGGTCAAACGGTTTCAGAGATATACACATCTGGAATATTGTTTTCTCGATAACTCAAAAAATATAGATCCGATCGAATTGAAATTTGTTAAGTAGTTGTAAAATACTAGCGCAAAGAAGTATCTAAACAAGCCCTGTGGACAGGAGCTTTTTGGCGCTCTTGTTCAAACAGACAAATTATATCTCCGAAAGTATTGGTTTCTCAGATTTGGGAATGATATCAATGTATTCTTATGATAGAACCGCATCATAAAGGAAATTAAATTCAAATAATAGTTTATTTATCAAGATTAAATGAGCAATCTGAGAATGAGAACTGCACCATGGAAGAAATCAAATTAAAATAGCTGAAATGAATTTGACTCTCTCTTATAGAATAGGATGACATGTACGAGTATGAACACAGATCATAATTCATAGATAGAATAATTATAGTATTCTGTGAAAACATAGAAGTATAATTCATTATTGAAATTTCGAAAAATCATATCTCCGAAAGTGTTAGCTTGTTAGAGTTGAAAATGATATCAATGGATTTTTAAGGTGAAATTGCATCTTAAAAATAATTCAATTTTAAATTTGTAAGTTGAAAAAATTTTTTTAATTTTTCGTTACTCCGAAACCTATTTTACCCAATGACGAACTCAGTCGAGATATTTATCTCCCAAACATACCCTGAAAATTTCAATTGACTAGCTCATTCTGCTCGAGAGTTATTGTAGGAACAAAATTTGAAAAAAAAAGAAAAAATTTTTGATACTTTACGGCAATCCGATCAAGACAATTCTTTGCATGCGTATGAAGATCATCATTCTACAATTTGATGCAAAATTTCAGATAGATCGAGTGATCAGTTTCGGAAATAATCATAAAAAATATTTTTACTAAAAACGGCCATAACTTCGAAACCACTCAATGGATTTTACTGGTTAACGAACTGGTCCGAGATATTTATGCTCCAAACCTACCCTGCAAATTTCAATCCTCTAACTTCTTCTGTTCGAGATTAAATGAGCAATCATGAGAATGAGGGTGAACCACATTTTCAAATTTTTTTTTGACACTTTGCGGTAATCTGGTCAATACAAAACTTCACATGCGTATAAAGGTCATGATTCTACAATTTGGTGCTAAATTTCAGATAGATCGAGTGATCGGTTTCGGAAATATTCATAAAAAATATTTTTACTAAAATCGGCCATAACTCCGAAACCCCTTGATGGATTTCGCCCATTAACGAACTTGTCCGAGATACTTACGCTCCAAAACCACCTTGCAATTTTCAATCCGCTAACTCCTTTCATTCGAGAGTTATCGTGCCTACGGCCGGTCGGCCGGCCGGACAGAATCGATTTCGCACTCGGATTCTTGATCAGTGAGTCGAACCAAATCGTTTGAGACCATTTTCAGCCAAAAATTCCAAAATTACAGACACTTGGGCAAATTAATAAGCACTCTGTTCCGAGGAACTAGAGCGCCAAAAAAACAAGTTTCGTATGACAATTGCCCAAAACAGGTTTAAAGTACCTACAAATAGTAGATGTTCCATAAAACATGTATGAAAGAAGATAAGTAATAATAAAAAATTACCTTGTAATCGATCAAACATTTCCTGATCTACGTGTTCACCAAATTTTCTCCTCTCTTGAACTACAGAATTATGCTTTCAATATTTACGTAATATTTTCAAACATTTTCGGGTGAGGTACCCGTTGCATCGCTAAAATACGAGTATTTCAACCCCAATATTTTTGAAGTTACAATATTCCCTTCTGTCAGTCCCGTCATAAATTGAGAGAACTGAGCATTCGTCTATGGATGAAAAGCAGTCTCACTACTCTCAGATCTCTTACTTCATGTTCCGATCCGAAATGTAAGACTTTTCTGAGAAAAACTAATTTCGGAGCAAACAACTGAGATTTTTCTCACTTCGCTCACATTTCGGAATACACTTTATTCTCATAATTCTTCGATTGATTAGATAATGTCATGTCATGTCATAAGTTGACCTTATGACAATTCATACATAGAATAATTATATCAATCTGTGAAATACGATTTACATTGAAATTTTGAAAAATCATATATCCGAAAGTATTAGCTTGTTAGAGTTAAAAATGATATGAATAGATTCTTATGATAAAACTGCTTATTAAAAAAAATTTAATTTGGAATTTGTTATGTAAAAAAAAAATTATTTTTTGTTACTCCGAAACCATCTGTCCGATTTTGCCCAATAACGAACTTAGCCGAGATATTTATCCCCCAAACCTACTCTGAAAATTTCAACTCTCTAGCTCATTCCGTTCGAGAGTTATCGTGCCTACGGCCGGCCGGCTAGCCGGACCGGCCGGACAGATTCTTGATCAGTGAGTCGAACCAAATCGTTCAAGACCATTTTCATCGAAAAATTCGAAAATTACAGACATTTGGGCAAATTGATAAGCACTCAGTTCCGAGGAACTAGAGCGCCAAAAATTCCATTCCTTATAGCTTACGTATTTGTCTTGATAGAAAAATATTTGGTTCATTTTTGGTGCGAAAAAATATAATCAACTAAGTTACCTGGGCGTATTACTGAAAAGTTGGAATATTTATTAATTTATATACAGTGCTTCCTAGCAACTCCGCACCAAGAGGGACTTTTCTTTTATATTAATCGTCAATAATGATATAAAAGTCTGCCAACTGCGACTTCCGGTTTGTGCGGAAATCACCATTTTTAAACAAAAATGTCGACTATCTCGACTTGTTTGAAATTTCAATTTAGATCAATGTGCAAAAATTCATGTCGGAAAATAGAAAAAAAATATTTTTCCTTTTTTGCTCATAGGTAACTCTTTTAAAAATTGAATAATTACTGAACGGAATATTTTTTGGTGACTAGACAATAATGTCAGCATGAGAAGCATAGAAAATTTTGTTCGAACTTATACAGGGTGTCCCAGAAGTCGACGTCAAGCCGGAAGCGGGTGATATTACAAGTCATGATAGTTATCAGAAAAATATTTAAAAAAATTAGGTGATGTAATTTCAAAATTATAGGCATATAAAGAAAATCGACAAACTCTATACTTTGTGATTGTTATTCAATTTCCATTTCTAGAAATATTAATTTTTTGCCAATTTTATTTTCGTTGTGTCATCCTGAATAATGCGTCTATATATTACTGCCCAAAATTTCATGACTTTTGCCTCCGTTTGGAGCAAAATGTTACTTTTTGCCCCACTAAATATCCGAAGTTCATTTTTCGTCCAATTTCAACTGCCTGTAGATACTGAAAAAAAATGTACTACGCTAGTTCGGCAAGTAACTGTTGTTGGCGCATTTAATGAGGATTCCAAAATGGAAAACAATTGTAAGTAATTGTGCAAGTTTTTCGGCTAGAATTTTTTCTCCTGAGAAATCCATTTTCGAACCAATTTTTCCTAAAAACTTCAATTGATTCTGGTGTATCCAAGCCTTTAATACAGGCCGTTACTGTAAGATTTCTGGTTGAATTAAAAAGAAAGCTAATAATTCTACGATGTGTGAGTGATGCACTTAATGACGCCAGATGAAAGTCGCTCTTCTACGGTTTCCAGGTAGTCTAAATCTTTTTTTTTCTGTTTTATGTTCATAAATGAATTTTCTGATTTAGACTCTTTTAATAAACATTACAACAACATAAATATTAAAGAAATGTTCAAACTGTCTCCCTTCAGCCGCAATACACGTTCGACATCGTCGTAAAAAAGATCGGAGTATCAGACTGACTAACCCTCCGTTATCGATATGATCATTATTCAATTCATAAGAGCCAAGGCTAATACCTACAGGCTACAGGGGCTCAAAAAAATATACATTTTAAATGTAAAAAGCTTAAACTTAAGTCACTTTGTGATTGACAGTATTGATGAGAAACAAATAATTGAAACAAGAAAAAAATAACCAAAAAGAAACACATGATGAAAGGCTTTCATTATTCTTCGCCGTAGCTCAGATACATTTTCGATAGGTCTTGAATTAACCTAATCAGAACGTAAAATATTCTCCAAGAATCGTGAATTCTCCCGGTGTCTTCGAATCATGATTTGATAAAATCCAACTCTTGGGAGGTAATCTCGGGGTTGTAGAGTTTGCACTTTCAGAGTTTGTACCCTCTGAGGGCGGGTTTCTCAATTGCGAGTTAACTCAAGGTTACGAGTTACGCATCTATTTAGCGAAACGCGTAACACTCGGGTTAACTGCAACCTCGAGTTAACTCGCAATTGAGAAACCGGCCCTCAATGTGAAAAGGGTGTAATCTGTTTTTTTTCAATATTCAGTGTGCAGTTCTTGTGGATACCGTGGGCTTTTTTTTAACTCTTTTCATCTGTTTCAAATGAAGAACTCAAAGTAACAACCTTTAGTGCACTAGAATCATTTAGAGTTAGTAGGAAAAATTGTTACGAAAATGGATTTCTCAGGAGAAAAAATTTTAGCCGAAAAACTTGCAGAATTTCTAGCAATTGTTAAACCATTTTGGAATCCTGATTAAATGCGCCAACTTTTACAGTTACTTGCCGAACTAGCGTAGTACATTTTTTTCAGTACAGGCAGTTGAAATTGGACGAAATATGAACTTCGGATATTTAGTGGGGCAAAAAGTAACATTTTGCTCCAAACGCGGAGGCAAAAGTCATGAAGTTTTGAGCAGTAATAATAGACGCATTATTCAGGATAACATAACAAGAATAAAATTGGCAAAAAATTAAGATTTATAAAAATGGGTATTGAATAACCATCAGTACAAAGTATAGATTTTGCCGATTTTCTTTAAATGCCTATAATCTTGAAATTACATCACCTAATTTTTTTTAAATATTTTTCTGATAATTATCATGACTTGTAATATCACCCGCTTCCGGCTTGACGTCAACTTCTGGGACAGCCTGTATATGACTTATATAGGTTTTCGACATTTGTTCGAATTTTCACAAATCTTTATCATCGAAAATAATTAACTGGCGTTGAAATTAATCAACGATAAATATTCATGACAAAAATATTTCAATCGAAAAGGAAGCTATAAATTGGCAATTTGCAGCTTGGGATTCTCGGCAGTGAATTGAATGTGAAATTGAAAGATTTCAATGGCGAAAATAAGAATAGGAGCAACTTTGCACCAAATTGAAATTATACTTTTGAAGGAAAATTCGAACAAATGTCGGAAAACCAAGTTCAAACAAAATGTACTTGTTACAATCATATTCATGCTGACACTAATGTCGTCCAGTCACCAAAAAAAATCCATTAGGTAATTATTCAATTTTTAAAGGTATTATGAGCAAAAAAGAATGATGCTTTTCTGAACTGAAATTTGGCACATGGATGGATCTAAATTGTTATTTCACAAGTTTACTTAAAGCGCTTCACAAAAATAAGCTCCAATTTTCCGAGATAATGGATATTTTTGTTTGAAAATGGCGATTTCCGCTTGAACCGGAAGTCTCAGTTGGCCGAGTTTTATATCATTTTTGATGCACCAACTTTTTGTAATTAATAAAATTCCGAAATATTAATAGAAAAGAAAAGTCCCTCTTGGTGCGGGGTTGGTGGGAAGCACTGTATATGAGCTAGGATTTTTTTGCGTTGTTTTCATGTCAGATGGACTTCGACAAATACTCGACAATTATTCATAACCATAACCGTTTTTCTTTCAAAAAAATTCCCAACAATCGTATCATTGGATTCATGGATCCTCAGGGTGGAATCTAATAAATTTGTTAGTGATAATTATAGAGAGAACGTTTTGGAAAGCATGACAAATTTGTGAGGAACAAAAATCGAAAAATCGTGTCAGTATCTCACCACTAGTCCTTATCTTTTTTGACTGATTTTAAAAGCCTGGGAAGAAAACATGTGTTTTTCTATTGAACAGTCCATAAATTCTGCGATGCTGGTTCACTCTGTCATGACATGACCCAAGTGCATTTGAGATCTAAGATACAATACAATGCACCGGATGACATCGGATGACAAATTGTTTTCAGATGTATTTCAACCAAAGATTGAATTGCCCCAAATAATGATAGAAGCAAGATGTTCGTTATCGACGGGATGCAACCAGAGGCGTAGGTAGGTAGTCAAAGGACCTGGGGCAAAATGAATTGGTTAGCTTTTATCACTTTTTATGCACGTATTTATGTGAAATATTCAATTGTGCATCAAAATAAAACTTTGAAAACAATTTACACAGATTATTCATGTGCGAAGGGTAGCATATGTAGCTATACTCAAAAAAATAACAGTTTTGTTTATAATATCGTCCTAGCCTTATTTTTCGCAAAAGTATCAATGACTTCAGTCAAATCTAGGCACGATGCAGCTTTGTTTTCGATTTCTGTTAGCGATAAATGTTCGTTGAGTTCACAATTCGAGGTTTGATTCTGTCCTGCCGTTGCCCCGATAACTTTCGAACGGAAAGAGATAGCGAAATTTTCAGGGTAGGTGGCGCAGGACAATAAGTTCGTTGATGGGCATAATCGGCCCAACGGATTTCTCTTCGATCAATACAGATCGTATTGAAATATGATAGCTACTTGTAGAATACTAACACAGAAAATCTGTGAGATCGTATCACTAGAAAAGTTTAAAAAAATTATTCAAAAATGTTATTCATTTCACGATAACCTGAGAACGGAAAGTATAGCGACTTGCAATTTTTAGGGTAGGTTGCGCATCCGAATCCGACATTCAAGTTTGTTAATAGGCATAATCAGTCAAACGGTTTTGGAGTTACACTACACCCATCTGAAATTTGGTTGTTATTTCCTCAATGACTCAGAAAATACGAATCCGATCCAATTCAAACATGGTACCTACTTAGTTGCAGAATGCCAAGGCGAAAATTTTCGCAAAATTTCATGAGAATCCAATTAAATCTCGGTAATTACTTGTAGAATGCCAACGCGCTAATTTTCACGCAATTTCATGAATATCGTATCCTGAAATTACTTGAACGTAAGTTTTTAAAAATTAAGAATTCTGCGATCTTAGACGATTCTCTCATCACTCGAGTCTTTCATTAAAATGGTACGAAATGTGTTCATGTATCTTATAAAAGCTGAGAAAACGGTCTACATCGATGGTAAATTCGATTAAGAGTATATCTATTAGAGGTGAATAGACAATAGAACATGCGTGCAAAACCTCCTGAGCGTCAGTGCTTGCACGAATATTTGCGCGTATGTTCTGCGGAACATCGCGTTACCATTTTGCCCAAATGTCTGTAATTTTCGAATTTTTCGCCGTAAAATGGTCTCAAACGATTGGGTTCGACACCTTGATGAAGAATTCGAGGTCAAGTTTGATTCTGACCGGCCGGCAGTTGTCACGATAACTTGAGAACGGAAACAGATAACGACTTGAAATTTTCAGGGTAGTTTTCAGGGCGCATCCCAATACGACGTTCGTTAATGGGCGACAAATATCTAGTGTTTCTAACGCACAAGCAATTTAAAAATAATTGAATTTATTATTTAATAGATATTTTTCAGAGTTTGGGAGAGAAAACCCAGAAAGGAACCATCTAGTCACTACATATTAATCTGAAATTAGATCAAATTCATCTTTATTGGGCATAATCGGCCCAATGGTTTCCGAGTAATAATTTTGTTTTCAACCAATATAAATCCGATCGAATTGAAACTTGGTGAATAATTGTAGGATATAAACCTAAGCACGTTTGTGAAATTTTGTGAAAATCGTAATACTAGAAAATTTTGAAAAAAATTATTAAAAAATATTTTTTGTCACGGTGAACTAAGAACGGAAAGAGATAGCGACTTGAAATTTTCAGGTTAGTTTGTGAATCTGAATTCGACTTTTGATTTTGTTTATAGGCATAATCGGCAAAACGGTTTTGGAGTTATACCCATCTGAAATTTGGTTCTTATTTCCTCAATAACTCGAAAAATACGAAACCGATCCAGTTAAAACAAGGTTTAGTTGTAGAATGCCAACGCGGAAATTCTTGCAAAATTCCGTGAGGATCGTATCACCAGAAAATTTTAAAAGAATCATTGAAAATCATTGAAAAAAATTCTGTATATCAGAGATATATAGGCATAACAGTCCATACGGTTTTGGAGTTATACCCATCTGAAATTCGGTTGTTTTTGCGCGCGTGTTCCGCAAGGAACAGCGTGCTATCATTTCGTCACAATGTCTGTATTTTTCGAATTTTTTTGTGAAAATGGTCTCAAACGATTGGGTTCGACTCCCTGATGAAGAATTCGAGGTCAAATTCAATTCTGTCCGTCCGGCCCGGCCGGCCGGCCGGCCGTTAGCACGATAACTCTCGAACGGAGCAAGTTAGAGCGTTGAAATTCGCAGGGCATGTTTGCAGCGTGAATATCTCGGACAAGTTCGTTAATGGGCAAAATCCATAGAGCCGTTTCGGAGTTACGGCCATTTTTAGTTAAATCGTTTTTCGAGAATATTTCCGAAACCGATCACTCGATCAATCTGAAATTCAGCCTCAAATTGTATAATCATGACCTTTATATGCCTGCGAAGTGTCATAATGATCGGGTGGCTGTAAACTAGAAAAAAACATGTTAAATATTTGAAAATGAAATTGAAATTTTGTTTTCACTATAACTCGAGAAAAACTGATCCAATTGAATTGAAGCTCGGTAGTTATATGCGAAGTACCAACGAAAACACTTATGCAAAATTTCGTGGGGGTAGCATGAGTAGAAAAAATTAAAAAAATTTTTAACTATCAGCGGAATATTTTGCTGGAAATTCCGAAACCAAATATAGGAATGAGTTCAGTTTTGGCACTTCGGTGACCAATAATGACCTCTTGGGGTGTGCAAAATTTCACTGCGGACAGACCACTAGGAGCCTCAAAAAAAATTAATAATTTTGAACCTCCAAACTGGTCAAATTATTTCATTTCGAAGTTCTACACGGAATACATAACATCTGGTGACAATATTCTGACGGGTTTTTACGCGTTTATCTGAATCAATACGATATGTACGAGGGCAACTGATTAAAATATGGACTACTTACTAGCATGGCAATTGAATTAATGCGTAAACGATGTGTGGAATTTTAAATTGGTTTTCAAAATTAGTCTGAACGGTGAACGACTGGGGTGTAACTGCCTCTTTTGGGCATTTTTTGTTATTCGCATAAGCAGACGAGAAATAATTTAACTGCTCGAGTTTTCTTCTGAGAAGATTGGGGTTTTGGGGTGGAGGATGTTATTCCTCCATAGAATCCCCCGGTGCCGGTCTGCGCATGCGTGGATTCAAGATGCGATATCTCCTGAACCACTAGTGTTGGAGAATCGCAGTTTTTTGTGACTGACAGGATGGCCATAAAGTGACAAAAAAAAATTTCAAAAATTTTAAAATTTTGTTTCCACGATAACTCGTAAAATACTGATCTGATTGAATAGAAACTCAGTAGTTAGATGCAAAAGACCAAAGCGAACACTTTTACAAAATTTCGTGAAGATCACGTCACATGAAAAAATTCAAAAAATTACTCTAATTTGCTTGAAATTCCGAAAAATATTTATTTGAAATTCATGCTGCCTCTTCCGGGCATTTTTCGTTATGCGCATGCGCAGATGAGAAGTCATTTAACTGCTGTAGTTTTCGTCAGAGAGGATTGGGGTTTTGGGGTGGCGGATGCTATTACTCCATAGAATCCCCTGGAGAGGGTCTGCGCATGCGTGGATAAGGGATGCGATATCTCCTGAACCACTAGTGTTGGAGAATCGGAGTTTTTTGTAAGGTGTGTGATTTTGAGAGGACTTTCAGCCGCCTGTAGATTGCGCATGCGCAGAAGAGAACTGACTGTTTTTGGATTGTGTGGGTTATGTTGGGGGTGCTGAGCGATATTGTGAGGTTTTAAAAAAATATTTATGACAATTCAGTGCAAGGACAAGTCAGTTTGGGGGATGTAGCGTTGTTTCCGAGTTAAAGTGTCCGTACCGTGGCCCTGGGGCTAATTTTGAAATTGATGTTACCCCTTACGGGCATTTTGCGTTATGCGCAAGAGCAGACCATCAGTGATTTAACTGCTGGTGCTTTCGTCAGAGAGGATTGTGGTTTTGGGGTGGCGGATGCTATTCCTCTATAGAATCCCCTGGTGAGGGTCTGCGCATGCGTGGATTCAAGAAGCGATATCTCCTGAACCACTAGTGCTGGAGAATCGGAGTTTTTTGTGAGGTGTGTAATTTTGGGAGGACTTGCAGCCACGAGTATATTGCGCATGCGCAGACGAGAAGTGTATGGTTTTGGGTTGTTTGGGTTATGTTGGGAGTAATGAGCCGATAATGTGAGGTTTTAAAATAATATTCATGTCAATTCAGTGCACGGACACAAGGCAGTTTGGGGTAAATAGCGTTGTTTCCGAGTTGAAATGTCTGTATGGTGGCCCTGAGGCAAATTTATGTATAACTGTATTCGGTAGATCTATATTAAAATACGTTCGGATTCGGAGAAGAGGCAATTGCGTTCCTAACAGAGGTCCCACAACCGCAATTTTTTTCGATCTACGGTAAAGCTAACAGTCAAACTGTATTGATAGCTATATTTGTTAAAGGAACTTGAAAAAATAAAAAAAAGCACTGACGTGAAGTCAGTACTCTTTGGCGCGCGTGTTCACGGTGGCTAATTTGAATTGAATGATGAGTACTTCAAGCTCAGTGGATAGAGCGAGCCGAAGATCTACCCAAAGGATAGTGGACACCATTCACTGTCGTTTCAAAAATTAACAGTGCTGTATCTAAGCGGCCATCAGGATAGAGTAATAAAGTTGGAAGAGAACACAACTGACTCTCCTTAGTCGCACAAGCTGCTAGAAGATTTGGGAGAGTCAGTATAATCCTAATCATGTTTATAGCACGCGCGAAAAAGCAAATTGACTTAACAATGAAAGAAAAAGTGTAAAAAGTCAATCTGCTTTGGCGCGCATGCTATAAACATGATTAGGATTATACTGACTCTCCCAAATCTTCTAGCAGCTTGTGCGACTAAGGAGAGTCAGTTGTGTTCTCTTCCAACTTCATTACTCTATCCTGATGGCCGCTTAGATACAGCACTGTTAATTTTTGAAACGACAGTGAATGGTGTCCACTATCCTTTGGGTAGATCTTCGGCTCGCTCTATCCACTGAGCTTGAAGTACTCATCATTCAATTCAAATTAGCCACCGTGAACACGCGCGCCAAAGAGTACTGACTTCACGTCAGTGCTTTTTTTTTATTTTTCTTCAATAGTTCAAAAAATACTAATCTGATCCAATTCAAACATGGTAGTTAGTTGTAGAATACCGAAGCAAAACTTTGCAAAACGCAATAGCCATGTTACAAGTTTGAACACGATCTGGGGGTCTATTCTCGACATCATTCGCAACTACACGCATACGCATGGCTGCGAATGGTCGATTTGCGCATACGTTCGAAAAATGGTATTCTTGACAACCCTTCGCAATCCCATGCGAACGGTATCATTCGCAGCTTCAAATATACCTGGCAACATTGCAAATATTGGGAATGGTAGTTCAAAAGGGTCTTAAATTTAACAGTTGACGGTCCTAGCGCGAGTTTTGAATGTTCGGCTAGCTAGGTTTTTGTATTTGGTTCGTTGTTGTGTGCTATTAGTTTGGTATTGTGAGATTATAATTTGTTATTATGGAGAAAATTTTCCAACAATTTCACTATGAAGGATGCTCAAACACTCTGGTCACTCTGGTGTGAAATAACCAACATGCTGAATAGTTGTGGAGGTGGTGGACTTCGTGTAGTAATAGTGCTACAAAAGCAAAATTACCAAGAAAATCACTAATCATCAATATACAGCAGAGACATTTAGAATAACTTTACAGCAAAAAAACAGTAGAAGGCTACTATCGGAACAAACTTGAAATGCTTGAGAGGATGGCAAAACAACCAAGAAGAGATCTGCAGCTGCGAAGGAAAAGGCAGCTCCAGCTCTCGAGCAGATGGCGAAAAATAAAACAATATTTCCTATAGTGGATCCTAATAAATAATAATAATGATATAGTTAATAAAGTTATTCCAAATGAACAAAGACAATTTCTATTATTAAATGGTTTCTTTCTGGGTTTTCTCTCCCAAACTCTGTAAAATGAAAATGTCTTATTTTGCTTCTGCGTAAAAAACAGATTTGTCAGAAACAATCAATCGAACAATGTTGCCTAACAAACAATGACGAAACAACATCAACGATGAAAGAATAATTATATCGTAATGTTTCGGAGTGTATATCAGACTTCTTCATCAGACACTTAACGAAAATCTCGATTTAATAATGAATATACCTCTCATAGTATCCTTTAATGATTACAATTTCTATTATTAGCAGAAACACAAGAAAGTTTTTTCAAAAAAATTAATTCAATAGGTAATTTTACAAATGTTAATATCTATTGCCTTACATCCGTCAGCTAATATAGCTCTGAACTTGAGTCATCATCATAATTATACTGATTACATTTTTATCTACTCTCAAAATCAAAACATTTGGTAAAAACAATGGGCAGGGAAAGAAAGACATTTAATTATTTTGAGTTTTATTCATATTAAAATATCTAGATAAGATATGTGAATTTAAATGAGATCATAGCAATCCAGTCTAGGTATTCCTATAAATGGTACCTATTAATTAAGTTAGTTCTAACACTTCTTCCTGCAGCAAGTCCGGGATTCACTCTAGCTACTGCATTTTGGACGTTATTATCATAATTTTTGGTAAAAATTATTCCCAAGTCAATACCGTCCTCCACCTCTGGCATTGCAGTATTATATTCGATGCACATATTGTGAATAACAACACAGGCATTAATTATTCTACATGCTACAGCAGGTTTATAATGTTATGATCGATGCTTGAGGAGACACCTAAATCTCATCTTAAGAATGCCATTGCATCTATCAATTAAACCTCTAGTTTTCTTATGCGCCATATTGTAGTTAAATTGAGGGGTATTCCTGATAGGTTCAGCTTCTAGTGGTGTCAAAAACCACGGTCTAAGCGGATATCCGGAATCACCTAATAGAAAAAAAATGTATTAAATATATAAAGAATTTCAATCCAATGAATATTTTTTTACCCAAAAGATAGTAATTTCTATGTCCTCTGTCATGTAAGTTTGTGAGTACATTTAAAATATTGGAATTGGCCCAAATGAATGCATCATGTGTGCTCCCTGGGTATCGGGCATTCACATTTGTTATCCTCAACGTACTATCACATATCTGAAAATAATAATAATAATGAAAGTCAAAATATAGAGTATTGAGTTTTTCTAGTATTTACTAACCATTTGGACATGATCGAATGATATCCTTTTCGATTTACATAAACATGCTCTGGGCTTTGGTCATCTTCAATCTTCGGTGGAAAAATGGCTACATGTGTACAATATACACAGCCAACAACTCCGGGAAAATTAAATTTTTCATAGAATTTGAAAGATTATTATCATTAGTTACTCAGACAAACAATCATGGTTATCACAAAAATATTTGGAATTTAAATGAATACATACCCCAGTCTTACTACATTGAGTTCTTCAATATTTCTTGGAAAATGAACCCATCTATTGAAAACTTGGGGTTCATTCAGAGCAATGCTCACTTCTTCTATTGACCTCGATACGGAGGATTGCGACACCGACATAAATGAATTCCTCCCAATATCCATTTGATAACTTCCAGTCCAGACGCAAAGAAACGCAAACCTAGCAAAACCTGTAAAATTAATATTCAGAATAATACTAAAGAGCGCACGCTGTGCGAACGGTCAAGAATACCAACAGACCCATATCACTCGCAAAGGTGGCAGATGCGAACGATCGTGCAAATTGCGAATGGTCGAGAATAGATCCCCTGATCTATATTATTGGAGATTCGGGCAGCCTTGAGTGAGTTCAGTAGCTGGATGCGTGACCGAACGGAAAGAGATAGGGACTTGCAATTTTCGGGGTAGGTTGTGCATCCGAATGGGAGAGTGTTCGTTGTTGGGCTTAATAATCGACCCAACGGTTTCGGAGTTATACTCATCTGCAATGTTATTTTCTCTAATCAAAAACTACAGATCCGATCGCATTGAAACTTAGTAACTAGTTGTACAATATCGACATACAGATGTATGTGAAATTTTGTGAGGATCGAACTACTAGAAAACTAAAAAAAAATTATGAAAAAATATAAAGTACATATCTCACAATAACTTGAGGACGGAAAGATATAGCGACTTGCAATTTTCAGGGTAGGTTGCGCCTCCGACTACGACATTTAATTTCTTTAATATGCATAATTGGACAAACGGTTTCGGAGTTATACTCATCTAAAATTTTGTTGTTATTTCCTCAATAACTCAAAATGTACTGATCCGATCCAACTAAAACTCGGTAATTACTTGTAGAATACCGACGCGCTTATTTTCGCGGAATTTCGTGAGTATGGTGTCCTCAAATTACTTGAGACGTAAGTTTTTTCGTATATTATTAGATGTTTAACGAATTTCAATTTCGATAGAATTAAAATTCTGTGATCTTAGACGATTCTCTCATGACACAAGTCTAACATTAAAATGATACGAAATGTATTCATATCAGACTATCAGAGACAACAGAGTTGTCTCTGTTCATATCTTATAAAAGCTAAGAAAACGGTCTATATCAATGGTAAATTCGAATAATATAGAGTCCGATAGAGGTGAATAGACAATAGAACATGCGTTACTTCACGTCAGTGCTTGAACCATTTTTTTTTTCATTTACGTCCAATAAAAATATTGGTGAGGGAAAGTTTAATTTAAAGCACACTCGTACCAGCAAAACGCAGTTATTTTAAATGTTTCTTCCCTGCATCGAAATCGTTGATCATGATGAGCTAATTCATCGAAATGTTCTTTAACTTTCTTTTGCCTTTTTTCTTCGAAATGGAGATCTATAGCATATGTTACTGCAGTTTCACTTAGTTGCACTTGAAGGATCCATTTCTATAAATTTTCATGTCCGCATTTGTCTATGCTAAAGCTCTATACTTGCGTCGTCTGAATTAATATCGCATTTTTTTTTAAATTTTAGACGCATAATTGATGTCATTCCATTTTCGGTACATGAATTCGCAAAAGAAAATTAACTCGAAATTTAACACTTTTGTTTTGATACTTTCTGCTTGACTACGCTCATCTTTATTGGAATTCTTAAGAACTACATTCTGATGATGCTCTAATTAAATAAAAAAAATCGAAGTTTTACTGCAGATATTTTATTGAATACTGGATCATCTAGTCGGATTTAGATTTTTTAGAGTTCAGTTTTTTTGACAACAAATCCCAAAGTTAGCTGCTATTTCCAAAAAACTTATACAAATCTTATAACCTCGCGAAAAAATCTGTTTTTCGATACAACTGCTAACGGCATCATTAACCCCTAAATTTAAATTGAGTGGCACTTATAATATTTCGATAGTGAAGTTTCCCAAGTCGTTCGCATTTGGGTCATAACTACTGGTAGAAGGTTGACTAAAATATTGGTTCAAGCACTGACGTGAAGTCAGGAGCTTTTGCGCGTATGTTCTATTGTTCATTCTCCTGTATTGGACAGTCTTAATCGA
This sequence comes from Halyzia sedecimguttata, assembly GCA_937662695.2. Lineage (NCBI taxonomy): Eukaryota > Metazoa > Arthropoda > Insecta > Coleoptera > Coccinellidae > Halyzia > Halyzia sedecimguttata. The sequence continues at coordinate 16,849,269 of OW569415.2, forward strand.
ATTTACCATGGTGAATTCTATTGTCTGTTCTCCTGTATTGGACACTCTTAATCGAATTTACCATGGTAAATTCGATTCAGATTTTTTCGTAATTTTGAAAAATTTTCTAGGGGTACGGTTCTCACAAAATTTTACACACTCCTTTCTGTCGATATTCTACAACTAGTTACCAAGCTTCAATTCGATCGAGTCTATATTTTTTGAATTATCGAGGAAATAATATTCCAGGTGGGTATAACTCCGAAACCGTTAGACCGATTATGCCCGAAAACGAACTTATCTCTCCCATTGGGATGTGCAACCTACCCTGAAAATTTCATGTAGCTATCACTTTCCGTTCGAAAGTTATCGTGGCAATGGTCACCCATCCAGCTACTGAACTCAGACAACGCTGCTCGGATCTCCAACAATATAGATCCGATCGTGTTCAAACTTGGAAGTTGGCAGTAGAGTTAGGTTTTGAAGGCTCTCGCAAGATTTCATCTATGTCGGACGAATAGCTTCTGATATAAAGATTTTTGTTCAATGATTTTTTAAAAATGTTCTAGTTATACGATCCTCATGAAATTTTGCAAGAATGTTCGCGTTGGCATTCTTCATCTAACAAAATTACATTGTTGATTGATGTGAAGTAAAGACGTACCGAGTGGTCTCTCTATGTTTTTTCCTCTGGAAACGGAAGTTAATTCAAGATAATCTCTTATATTTTTGAGTAAGTTACTTCATATGGTATCCACCAACCGTTAATCCAATAACTACGTTAAGGTCTTGCTGATTAGTGGTTAAATTTCTTTTTTATATTTGGCGAATTCAAATTGTTTTGAAACAACATCGTACGACCTTGATCGGTCAGCGCCTAACTAATGGCGATTTCCATTGACACGCTCGGAGCACTCGAAATCGATCTCATCTGTCATGCATCTGTCCAATTGAACCGAAAATATCTGTCAAATATGTCAGTGTGACAGCTCCGAGTGATCCGAGCGGGTCAATGGAAATCGCCATAAGAGACCACCAGTTTTTCTTTCCCCACTACCACTACGGCACTACATACGGGACCCGTTCCGCGACCGTCGGTGCTGAATTATAGGCCTGAATTGTTTCTGACGCGTGTAGATTTTCATTTGCACGGAATCCCTGAAATAAACTTAGACTATAGTCTAAGGAAATAAACACATATATACATATTACTCCGTTCATCCTTCTCCGATTCCTTCAGACCGTGACCGCCCTGTTCTGTGGAAGTCTCCCTTACAGGCCCAAGCAGGGCCGTAGCTAAGAGCTTTTCCGAGGGGGGGTGGAGAAACGGCTTTTGGCGCCCCTAATTTGAAAAAATATACAAAAATCAAAAAATGCAAAAATATGGATAAAGTGTACATATATTGACAAATAATACATAGTTTCTTCACAAACAATGAATTATAAATTAATATTACTATGATTGAAAATTATTTTACAAACAAGAATGCGTTCTGAATTTGTGTTTTTGAGTGAAAAAAATTGTTTGCATCTGTCAAAAGATCCAGGACCAAAAAAGAATTGTATTTGACAAAAATAAATATATACATCAAGCTTTCGAGATGATAAGAATATTCTGAAGAGTTCACAAATACACTGCGCAAAAAAATTAACGCACATTCTGAAAATCTCAATTTTAATGAAAGTTAACTCTACATTGACTTTATAACTTATTTTATATGTTCTCTCGGGAAGGTTTTGAACGAAACAAGATACATTAAATGGAAGAAAAAATCAGGATTTCACCGAATCTTATGTGAAAGAAGAGAAATAAACAATTTTCAAAATACTAGAATGCTGATAAGTGATTTAATACTTGGTATTTCCACCCTTTGCGTTAATTACAGCTCGGCAACGACGGCTCATACTCAAAATGAGTGATCTTAAAGTGTTCTGATCTAATCCTTCCCAGATTTCTCTAAGTTGGATTCCTAAGTCATTAAGAGTAGCTGGATGATTTTCTGAACTTCTCAGCCTTCTATTGAGGTTGTCCCAAACCTGCTCAATCGGATTGAGATCTGGACTTGTTGCTGGCCATTCCATTCGAGAGACTTCAACCTCTTCAAGGTACTCCTGCCTGAACGATGCGCGCACGATGGGGTCTGGCATTATCGTCCATAAAATGAAATTTTCACCAATGTATGGGGTAAATGGCACTACATGCTCTTCAAGAATGTTCCTTATAAACCTATCAGCATTCATAGCTCCATTATCAACGACCACTAGGTCTGTGCGAGCAGTCAAAGATATTCCACCCCATACCATAATCGATCCTCCCCCGAAACCAGTAGTATTCAGGAAATTGCACTGAGCATATCTTTTATGTGGACGTCTGTATACAAGGGAACGTCGATCACAATGGTAGACGAAGAATCTAGACTCATCTGTGAAGAGAACTCTTTCCCAATCAGCCTCTTCCCAATGGATATGCTGTCTCGCAAAAACCGTACGCGCCCTTCAATGGGCTGGGGTAAGAGCTGGGCCTCTTGCCGCGACACGAGGCCTTAAATCATATTCTCTGAGGCGATTTCTTATTGTCTGAGTGCTAATTTGCACCCCATGAGTTTGCTCAAGCTGATTTTGAAGGAGGCGAGCGGTTGCAAACCGTTGTCTACCCTGTCCTGGTCTTCGGACATTCATACCTGTCTCCCTGAATCGCTGCAACATTCTGGACACACTTTTATGGGAAACTCCAAACCTTTCTGCAATTCTTGTGTATGTCCACCCTTCTTCTCGCAAAACTACCGCTTGGGCACATTCCTCTTGTGTCAAATTGCGGGTTTCGCATTGCATAGCGATCGAGTGTAGAAAATCAAACAAAAGAAAAACTATTGATCACTAGAATTGATAGAGAACAACTGATTTCAGAATGGAGCCAATACATTCAAAATCTGATAATCTCATCTTTTTTTATACCTGCTGGGAAAAAATATCTGTATTGAAGAAAAACGTTGAAAGTGGATAACATATGCATGCATAATTCTGATAAAAATAATTATCATTGAGAACACCTTCAGTTGTAGAATAAATTTGAGATTTCCATAATGTGCGTTAATTTTTTTGCGCAGTGTATTAAAAAGAAAACTTTCGAAAAATGATATAGCGATAATGTCATGTTACCCTGCTATCTAGAGTGGAATGTTCCAACAATTCTAAAATATCTTATATTTGGAATATTGAATGAGTTTCTTGTAATTCCTGAATTGAAGCAATATTTTTGTACTCATCGCCCTGAACATTTTTGTAGTATGTATGTATAATATATATACGACGATTTAATTTTCTATATACATTGTATATAGAAAATTAAATCGTCGATGTCACTCAATCGAAAATTTGACCGAAATATCACGAAAAAAAAGTCATATCAAGCTTTACTGACACTGAAGTTCAACCTTTGTTTGGTTGTTATTTCCTCAATAACTCGAAAACTACAAAACCGATCCAATTCAAACGTGGTTATTAGTTGCATAATGCCAACGCGAAATCTTGCGAAATTTCGTGAGGATCGTATCACTAGAAAACGTTTAAAAAATCATTGAAAAAAAGTCTATATATCAGGAACTATTCGTTCCACATCGCTGAAATTTTGCAAGAGTCTTCAGAACTTAACTCTAGAGCCAAATTCCAACTTTGAACAAACTCGGATCTATAGTGTTGGAGATCCAAGCAGCCTTGTGTGAACTCAGTAGCTGGATGGGTGACCGTTGCCTCGATAACTTTTGAACGAAACGGGATAGGGACTTGCAATTTTCAGGGTAGGTTGCGCATCCGAATGGGAGAGCTAAGTTTTTGGGCATAATCGACCCAACGGTTTCGGAGTTACACCCACCTGGAATATCAATTCCTAGATAACTCAAAAAATATAAAATCGATCGAATTGAAGCTTTTTAACTAGTTGTAGAATATCGATATAAAGACGTTTATATGTAAAATTTAGTGAAAAGAGTACCTACCCTTAGAAAATTTAAAAAAAAATTACGAAAAAAAAATGGTTCTTAATCAGTAAATTCGATTAAGACTGTCCAATACAGGAGAATAGACAATGGAACATGCGCGCAAAAGCTCCTGACTTCAGGTCACTGCTGGAACTAATTTTTTTAATAACTCGCCTTTAGCTATGTATTCATGACATTCGCGGCTTTTTCCGTTTCAATTTTTTCTTTTCTGTGCTCTCCTTCTGAATTCCTCCTCAGACGGTTCGAACTTTTTTTGGCGAGGATCCATAATCCGTATTCGGTTTTCGATTTTAAATTTCAATCAATATTCAGATTCACTAATCCACTATTCACACTGAGAAAAAACTTTAATTACAACAAATGAAAATTGTGACTTGCAGTAGACACAAATAACTTTTTTTAGTTGCAACAAGTTCGCGTGTTATCTGATAAAAAGTAGCCTATCACAAGCTAGCAAAGTTAATTGTAGTGAGTATTTCATTTTTATTCAGAATAACTGACTTTATTGACTTGATCCAAGTAGCATGTGTTACTTGCTAGAAAATCCAGCTAAACACCAGAACTAAAAATGCTATTCGGTGTAAGTATCGTTTGATTAAAGTACCCTTATCATAATGTTTTCATATCGCAAGTATTTTTGTTACTGCTGTTAGTAAGAACCTCTGTCTCTGTTACAAGTAACTTTTTCCCTTAGATCAAATAAAAAGTTTGTGTTGGCAATTACATATTTTGTTTACGCTAAAGAGACACTCTTACTTAGCGCAAGTACACATTGTCAAAAATTTAGAGGTAAGTCAAACCTTTCAGTTTTTTAGTACAATGTTCATATATAAATTGAATGGTTTATTTCTGGGTTTTCTCTCCCAAACTCTGAAAAATATCTGTTAAATAAAAATTTATTATTTTGTGAATTGCTTCTGCGTAATAAAGACAAGATATTTGTCAGAAGCAATAAATCGAACAAAGTTGCCTAACAAACAATAACGACACAACATCAACGATGAAACAACTAAATTTCGTAACGTTTCGGAGTCTAAATCAGACTCCTTCGTCAGACACTTAACGAAAACCTTCAGAATTATTTTTTGTTGATGTAGCTATTCTGACATTCGAGACGAAGAAGTCTGATTTAGACTTCGAAACGTTACGAAATCTACTTGGACAATTCTCGAATTTCAGAATAGCTACATGAACAAAAAATAATTCTGAAGATTTTCGTTAAGTTTGTCTGACGAAAGAGTATGATTTAGACTCCGAAACGTTACGAAATTTAGTTGTTTCATCGTTGATGTTGTGTCGTTATTGTTTGTTAGGCAACATTGTTCGATTTATTGCTTCTGACAAATATCTTGTGTTTATTACGCAGAAGCAATTCACAAAATAATACATTTTTATTTAACAGATATTTTTCAGAGTTTGGGAGAATTCAACCATTCTTTATAGATGATGATTCCTTTGACCTTTACGCTCTGAATTCTGACCAGATGTAACATCTAACGGCTCAATCTTCAAAGGATCAACTAGATCGAGTGCTCTTCGGCTCAAATCGGTTACTTTACGAATATTTTTTACACTTATTATAATAAACACACGTAGCTTCCCCAAGTCGATGTTTGAATACGTCAAATAACTTTGTTATTCGCAGCTAATGAAAATGCGTAAGCGAAAAATTAACTTGTGATAAGTGAATTGAAAGCTTGGCTTGTAAACGCAGATTATTTATCATTAGCAAACAAAATTTAAATAACAGCGCTATTCGGATTCAATAACTTTTTAAGTGGTATTAAGAAAAATAGTTACTTCTAACAATTGTCAATTTTTAGGTGAACGTGTCTGTTAACGATAAATATATGATTATCTGCAGCAAATAGATGTTCGCTTATCGCTGATAAAAATTTATTTATCTCAAGTAAAACGTAGTCAAGTGAAAAAAGTTACTTGTAACTTTTTTCTCAGTGCACGAATAATTTATATAATTATGTATATAAGTACAAGATTATGTATCTTTCTATCGAACGATTTTGATGTATAGCCGGGGAATGCCGGGAATTCCCCACTCTACAGTGACTCTAACACTGTACCTCACACTGTACCCCACTCCTGCCATGTAGTCTCAAGCAGCAACAAAGCTTTCTACAATGCTGTCGGTCTAGTATACAAACAAATAAATCGATTAGATGGCAGGGCAGGCAATCATTCGATACAGTCACTGTACTTATGTATAATAATAATAATCATCTTATGCAAGAAGTAGTTCAAAAAAATCTGTTTTTTATTATGTAATTTTGCTATAGTTTTCCAACTATCTGCGGTAAATTTGGCGCCCTTTGAGATATGATCCGGCGGGGAAACTCCCCTCCCTCCACCCCCCCGGTAGCGACGGCCCTGGGCCCAAGGGAGTGAAGCGTGTATGTTTGTTTCCCTTCCTCATATTTAATTCCGGCTTCGTTTTCTTTTCTTTTTCTGGGTCTTTGTGAAGGTAGAGAAAAAATGTCGCAAAATGTTCCAAGTATGGTAGGACAATTTCAAGCGGGGTATCGGCAATTGCGTGTTCAAAATGCATAAAAAGCTTCCACCCTGGATGTGTAAACTTGACAAGTAGAGAGATGGAATTCTTGGAGAATTCTAACAATAGGTGGTGTTGTCCCAACTGTACTTCCTCTGAACGTCTTCTCCGTAGTAGAGTCGGTGGTTCTCGTATATCTTGTCTATGGTTCTCGCCCAATCTCGCCTTCCGTATACAGGAGCGGGAGGCGAATGCCGATGTTTTATGAAGGGGTTAAGTGGAGAAGCTATAGGCTAGACTTCGCCTCTTCCACTCATCTGTATTACAGTGATACAATAAAGACAATTTATTATTATTATGATGTTATAACGCTCAAACATTTCAACCAATTGATGGAGCACATGAGTACGTGAAATTGAAGATATAAGCAACATCATTATCACTAGAGAAATAGTTGAGAGATATCTCGCCAGAATCAAACTCAATACCTCCCCAGGAAAGGATGGCATCACATCGAACCTTTTACACCGTTGTAACATTAGTAACATTACCTCCAAATCGAGACAAGTTGCCTTTCTTCTCTTCAAGTGCTTCAAGGGGTGTGATGCCAGCACTTTTAACCTTCGCTACCGATACTATGTGCGTCCAATCATAGAATATGCTGGCCCTGCATGGTGGCCTTCCTTCCAGGCTGACGGGAACCGATTGGAGCTGCTCTAGAGATGGGTTACCAGACTCCCCTATGGTCCGGTGCGACCGTCTTATGATGAGAGACTAAGAATATTCAAGTTGCCAACGTTTGAGGACAGAAGATTGCGAGGAGATCTGATATTCACTTTTAGAGCCATTCATGGCCATTTTGGGGAGCACATTAGGGGTCTGTTCACGCTAAATCGGAACCACCTTCGTGGCCACTCGTTCAAGCTTAGTAGGGAGACTTTTCGAACATCCCAACGACAGCGGTTTTTACCCAATAGAGAGTTTCATCATTGGAATCGTGATGGATGTAGTTATTTATCATTTATTCACTTCAATCAACTTTTTTCTTTATGTAAATTGAGTATATATAGGTTCATGCCTCCCCGTATAACAATTCGTTATCGGCCGAATATTTCGTTATCCGATCGTAACGACTGAATAACTTTCTAATGTTAAAGCAAAACTCTATCGATTCTATATCCAAACTTTAAAGATAATCTGTATACATTATAGCGATCCCTAATATATAAATTCGACAAAGACTAGGTAAAGATCTTGCAAACAATATCTGTATCGATAATCGATATCTAATCGCTACGCATTCAGTAAGAAAATCGCTAACGGTTATCTTTAATCCCTCTGTAAAGAATATATAACGATATTCGAAGATATTCCTATATCAAAAAACTTTATAGGTTCTATACTATCCCGTGATTAAATTCTTTATCGAAAATTCACGATGAATCGACAGACAATAGATACAGTTTTCAGAGGAATATAATATACTTCTACCAGATATATACTCTGCGTCTACTCTACTGTACTCTCTGCATTCCTTTCAGTAATGAAATGTAAATCTCACATGCCAAACGCATACAACGCGTTGTCGCGTTGACATTTTATGATATTACAATATTTAATACTTTTTAATTTAATACACACTACACAGGAACAGATCATTCTTGAAATCGGGATTGTCCTACTGTTCATAGGTTTTCTATATATGTAGTGTAATTTTGGCACTCATTACACTAAGTTCATTTTTAATTCTACAACAAGGACATATTTTGTTTTCTTTCCGTCCATTGGGTCGAAAATGGTCAGGCAAGTTTATTCGAATAAAGCTCATGATAATATAAATATAGATCACTAACAATAGGTATTATATAACCAGTAATCAGCTAATCACTTACAGGTAATGTGAGAACTCTTATGTATCACAGCTTAGTACTGTGATCACTGGAGGGAAAGTTATTGTTTATGTTTATGCCTTCAATAACTGTGGTAACAAATCAAAAGAAATTATGATACGTAGTATTGATTATAGCGTTTGAGTGAAAAATGTAGAATAAAGTGAAGTTCTTACACTGATATTCCTTCCACAGAATTCCTTCATCGTATCATTATTAAGGTCATTTGCATTATTTATTATTTTTTTTTAGGATTTAATCGTGAATATTCAGTCTCCGATCGTCAGTTATATCGCATTATTTTATTATGTGTATCCATTGCACCCATCAGACGTTAAAATGCACGCACTTGCGATATCCTACAACAAGGTTAGTGGATGGATGAATTGGTAAGGTGGTGGTCAGATCGACAATTGGAGGTAAGGTATGCAGGTTCGAATCCAAATGAGGAACGAAAATTTAATTTAATACGTTAATTCAGTACAATTGTAATAGGGGTTAAATGAGAGGATGATTGAGTTATCCGAACGATGAAACGCAGAAAATATAAGAAAAACATTCAAAATTATGTTTTTCCACCGTAATTCTTATTAATTCTTGCTCCCAAAATAGGTATCTGTTCGATAAAGAATTTCTGTATTAAAACTTTACCGTTTGGATGATAGTTTTTCGTTATTTGATCTGTATCAAAGGAGTAGAGGTTTTTGATAACGTTTTGTTGCTGGTTCAGATAACGATTTTTCGTTAGCGTACCGGACATTCAGATATTCTACCTGTAACGAATCGATAACGAATTGTTATACGGGCTACTCTTATTGTATTAATAATAATGATAATAATAATAACCATGTTTGAATTGGATCGGTTCTATATTTTTCGAGTTATTGAGGAAATAATAACCAAATTTCAGATGGGTATAACCCCAAAACCATTTAGCCGATTATACCTATAAACAAACTCAAATGTCCCATTCAGATGCACAACCTTACCCGAAAATTTCAAGACACTATCTCTTTTCGTCTTCAGGTTATAGTGACATAAATAATATTTTTTGATGATTTTTTTAAAATCTTCTAGTGGTACGATTTTCACAAAATTTCACAAGCTTAGTTTTGCATTCTACAACTACTCATCAAGTTTTAATTCGATGGGACTTGTATTGGTTGAAAACAAAATTATTACTCGGAAACCGATGGGCCGATTATGCCCATTAACGAATTTGTCCGTCGTATTGGGACCTACCCTAAAAATTTCAAGTCGCTATCTCTTTCCGTTCTAAAGTTATCGTGGCAACAGACGGCCGGCCGGACAGAATGAAATTTGACCTCGAATTGTTGATCAGGGAGTCGAACCCAATCGTTTGAGACCATTTTCGGCGAAAAATTCGAAAATTACAGACATTTGAGCAAAATAATAACGCGATGTTCCCTCTAGAACATACGCGCAAAAATTGTTGATTTTGGGTAAATTTTGTTTACTATCTTCAATTTCCTGGCGTTGTTTGCGCTTAAAAGCACTCACTGATGAAGAATCCCAGGTCGAAATTGATTATGTCCGGCCGTCAGCATGATAACGCTCGAACGCAATGAGTTAGAGACTTGAAATTTTCGGAGTAGGTTTGGATCCAAATGGGCCAGCTAAGTCCGTTAATGGGCAAATTCACCGAGTGGTTTCAGAGTTATAGCCATCTGAAATTTTGTTTCCCCAATAACTCGAAAAATACTGATCTGATCAAATCAAAGCCCGATAATAATTGAAAAAATGTGGGAAAGCTCTGTGGAACTTTGGCGCTCTTGTTCAAATTTTGACAATTGATCTCCGAAATTATTGGTTTGTCAGAGTTGGGAATGATATCAATGGATTCTTGTAATAAAACTGAATCATAAAAAGAAACTAAATTAAAATTAAATAACGAACTTATCCAAGATATTCATTCCTCAAATCTCATCTGAAAATTTTATTATATCAATTGAAACTCAGCCAATCATCCATCATCATATCGATTATCCAAGGGCATATAGGGTAGGGGTGATTATAATATCCTATAATTGGTAATTTTGCATTCAATCATACTTTGTTTGTTAGAACAATTTGACATGTCTGTCATAGGTAGATAAGATTATAATCGAATTTAAGCGAGTGACCGGAGCAGAGCGGTTAAGACCAATCTCTTGCTAAGCATAACCGATCGGTTATAATAGCAGAGCGGATTGGTCTTAACCACCCTGTTCCGGTTATTAGCTTAAATCTGACTTATATGTATGAACAATGAACACAGATAGAATTCGCAATCTGTGATAACATAGAAGCACGATGTATTATATTGAAAGTTTGAAAAATCATATCTCCGGAAGTATTAGCTTTTAGAGTTGAAAATAATATAAATCGATTCATATGATGAAACTGAATGAAATTGAATTCGAAATTTGCAATGTAAAAAAAAATTATTTTCCGTTACTCCGGAATCATCCGGCCATTTTTCCCAATAACGAACTTAACCGAGATATTTATCTCCCAAACCTACTCTGAAAATTTCATCTGTCTAGCTCATTCCGTTCGAGAGTTATCGTGTTAACGGCCGGACAGAATCGATTTCAACCACGGATTCTTGATCAGTGAGTCGAACCAAATCGTTCAAGACCATTTTGAGCCAAAAATTCGAAAATTACAGACATTTGGGCAAATTGATAAGCACTCTGGTTCGAGGAACAAGAGCGCCAAATACCGACACGAAGTCTTGAAATTTGTTGTAATTCTGCGAGGACATTCAAAACCATTTTATATCAAAGTTCTAGATTTGAGCTCGATTGGTGAAGATATTGCCGAAATATTTCAACGATCGAGATGTATACTGGTCCATAATTTTAGAATCGACAAACGAATTAGTTAACAGTTTTTTATTTTTGACGTCAGAGAATTTAAAGAATCATAACGTGTTTACCTAGGTCGCGAAATATGCCGATTCGGACCGTTTTTCGGACGGGAAACATGGCAAAGAGTAAAGATGAGTGATAAAAACAGTCGAATAATATGTAGTATGATCATTATTTCATGAAATTAGAAAATTGTGAAAACTTATCGAAAACAAGTAATGAGAGTTGTTCAACACATTGCGTGGCCTGATTTGCTTCACCCCGGCTCCACACGTTGGGCCAACGTTGGCCCCAACACTGTTGGCCCAACGTGTGGATGGGGTAATTTGTCTTGGCTCCAACGTTGGCGCCAACGTGTAGACACCTCACGAAGTTAACACGTTGGATACAACGTTGGCCCAACGTGTGGAGCCGGCCTCATAAATCTTGGTACCGGGATCGATTACCGTAGAAGAAATTGTTTCTTTTTCGTTTTTTTTTTTCATTTCTATCGAAATAATAACTTTGATGAATGGTATATCTACTAAATTTAAGTCAATTTTTCAATCAAATTACGTGAAACGTGGATAATTTCGTATATTATTAGTTATTTTACGAATTTCACAATTGTATTGATTGAACTGATTTGTCCTCTTTGCGCCACCACAAACCTAGTATTGTTTATTTTCGACCAAACAGTGAATGTATGTAGGTATTGGAGTCGAAACTAATCGTTTGAGAATATTCTCAGCCAAAAAATGGACAAGTTTTTTTTGGACGCTTGTTTCCATAATCAGATTCAAATTCTTGGAAATGTTTTGAGAATATTATTTGTTTTCCTGGAACTAAGCAGCCTTGAGCGAGTTCAGAACCTGGATGAGTGACTGCTCTGGCTATAAATTTGAACAGCGCGCCAAAGCTCCTGGCCACGGAGCTTTTTGCCGATCTATCTGAAATTTAGTATCAAATTGTAGAATATCATAACCTTTATATGCATGCGAAGTTTTGTATTGATGGGAGGCTATAAAGTGGCAAAAATAATGTAAAAAATTTAAAAATGTTGTTTCCTCAATAACTCGAAAAATACTGATCTGATTGAATTGCAACTCCATTAGTTAGATGAAAAAGACCGAAGCAAACACCGTCCATTGCCACGATAACCTGAGAACGGAAAATTTAAAAAAATTATTAATAAATATTATTTATGTCACGATAACCTGAAAACGAATAGAGATAGAGACTTGCAATTTTTAGGGTTGGCTGTGCATCTGAATTCGACATTTGAGTTTGTTTATAGGCATACTCGGCCAAACGGTTTTGCAGTTCTACCCTCTGAAACTTGGTTGTTATTTCCTCAATAACTAGAAAAATACAAAACCGATCAAATTCAAACATAGTTATCAGTTGTAGAATGCCAACACTAAAAAATTTTTTGAGGGTCGTACCTATATTGCTAGAAAATTTTAAAAAATTAGTTGAAAATCATTGAAAAATATTCTATACAGGATCCGAGGCCGCCACACCGACATGGGCAAGGGGGTGATAGGGTACCATTAGGGTGTCACACTTCCTCCCAGATAACACAAGGACATCCGATGGATATCCATAGGACATCCTTCATGAATTGTACGGATGTCCAATGGACATCCAATAATATCCAAAAGATATCTTATGGACGTCCATAGGATATCCGAATGGAACAACCTGTACATCCATAGGATATCCTTGACGGATATCCATAGAATATCCCCCAAGGATGCCCATAAGACATCCTTCAAGGATATCCATAGAACATCGTTCAAGGATATCCATAGGACATGTTTGTAGGATGTCCAATGGATATCCAATAACATCCAATAGATATCGTATCGACGTCCATAGGATGTCCAAATGGAACAACCTGTACATCCATAAGATATCCGTCTAGGATATCCCTATGATATCCCTCAAGGATGTCCATAAGACATCGTTCAAGGATATCCATAGAACATCCTTCAAGGATATCCATAGGACATCCTTGAAGGATGTCCAATGGACATCCAATAATATCCGTCAAGGATATCCATAGAATATCCACCAAGGATGTAAATAAGACATCCTTCGAGAATATCCATAGAACATCCTTCAAGGATATCTATAGGACATTTTTGAAGGATATCCAAATGGAATGCATGAAGGATATCCATAAGACATCTTTAAAAGATATCTTTTGAGAATATCCATAAGACATATCCTTCAGGAATATCCATGGAATATGTTAAATAGATGTTCAAAAGAAATCCATAGAAGATGAAACTTACTGTTAGCAATCTGTAGGGAAATGAAATATCCGTATTTTGAAGAAAAATAATTTATTAACACAATCCTGAAAACAAAAAAATTGAGTTTATACTAAAATATAATATCATATAATATATTGTCTTGTTGATTTCTTTTTGGAGCTAGTCGCCACATATCACTTAGGTGAGCAGCATCTGAAATTATTTGAACACAGATCAGTATTTTAACGGGTATAATATTATTGATGTTGAAATTTATCAAAAAATTCTGAGGAACAAATCAGTATGGTTTCCTTCGAATTCTCATTATCATAATACAATCAATTCTTCATTTCGTCGTTTGTTCACGTTAAGTATAGGTATCCAATTTTTTCATTACTCACATCTGAATATATATATATTATGATATATACAAAACTAGCTGGCCCGGCAGACTTCGTACTGCCCTCCAACTCCAACTCCAACTCCAACTCCAACTCCAACTCCAACTCCAACTCCAACTCCAACTCCAACTCGAACTCCAACTCCAACTCCAACTCCAACTCCAACTCAAACTCCAACTCCAACTCCAACGTGAACTCCAACTCCAACGTCAATGCAAACCTCAACGCCAACGACAACTCCAACCCTAACGCCAACTCCAATTCAAATTGATCGTAGCACTATCTGTCGGGACAAACTAAAATTAAAATAGAATAATATTGAATGCGATGATAGCGCCATCCGTCGAATCTGATGTAAAACATTCTAAAATCAAAAACTCCTTACAAAAAAAAAACATCTGAATTCACAAAATTATTTATACACACTTCAAAACTCTTTAAAAAATAATTACATTTAATATTTTAACCAGCACATGAATTGAATAACAAATTAATCGTAGCACCATCTGTCGGGACAAACTAAAATTGAATGCGATGATAGCGCCGTCCGCCGGATCTAATGTAAAACATTCCAAAATCAACAACTCCTTATAAATAAGAAATTAATTGAAAAAACATTTTCCAGTAGACCAAATTGTAAATCTAAACCATTCTCGAATCTCCACGAACACACACAAAAAATTTCATCAAAATCTGTCTAGTCGAAGTTACACATCGCGTTGCAAATTGGCGGAGGTGCCAGGTATACCATCAAAGAAAGGATAATTATGATGAGCAATGAAAACTTTGGTTTTTTAGTAAATCTAAACCATTCTCGAATCTCCACGAACACACACAAAAAATTTCATCAAAATCGGTCCAGTCGTTTAGGAGGAGTTCAGTCACATACACACGCACCAAGAAATATATATATTAAGATATACAAGGAAGATGATAAATTATTATAAATCAATTTACCTCTTACTCCTTCCACGTACGAATGAATCTTAAAACTCAGCAAAATCCCACTAGCAAAGGACATTAACAAACAACTCAACTTAGTAACTCACAACACGTCACGACTCGTTCACGACGACCGTTAACGGTTAAATCATAGAACGTAATATTCCCCATCAAGCGGTAGAACCCAACAGTGTCAGCCCGTGAAACTGTCAATTGACGCGGAGACGGAACTACAGATCTTATACTTCTTCCCAGCATCATAACGCTTTTATTATTTCGTTCAGCAGCTACAGGTTATCCAATCGCGGATCATGGCCTATAGGACGGAAGAAATATGTGATGATTTTCCGATATATTAGTTTCGAGCATTAGTTCCGAACTATATATAATTGATCCAGAGGATATCCATTTTTATTCTTTCGATGGATTCCGTTGAAGGATATCCGATTCAAATCCTCCGATGGACATCCATAAGATATCCATAAAAGGATCTGAAATGGATATCCTATTCAAATCATCCAATGGACATCCATAAGATATCCATCGAAGGATGTGAAATGGATATCCTTCAGTGAATATCCTATGGATATCCATAATATATCCGTTGAAGGATATCCAATTCAAATCCTCCGTTGGATATCCATAAGATATCCATCGAAGGATGTGAATTGGATATCCTTCAGTGAATATCCTATGGATATCCATAAGATATCTGTTCAAGGATGTCCGATTCAAATCCTCCGATGGACATCCATATGATATCCATCGAAGGATGTGAAATGGACATCCTTCAGTGATTATCCTATGGATATCCAGAAGATATCCGTTGAAGGATATCCGATTCGAATCTTCCGATGGACATCCATATGATATCCATCGAAGGATGTGAAATGGAAATCCTTCAGTGATTATCCTATGGATATCCAGAAGATATCCGTTGAAGGATATCCGATTCAAATCCTCCGATGGACATCCATATGCTATCCATCGAAGGATTTGAAATGGATATCCTTCATTGAATATCCTATGGATATCCAGAAGATATCCGTTGAAGGATATTCTATTCAAATCCTCCGATGGACATCCATAAGATATCCATCGAAGGATGAGAAATGGATATCATTCAGTGAATATCCTATGGCTATCCATAAGATATCCGTTGAAGGATATCCAATTCAAATCCTCCGATGGACATCCATAAGATATCCATCGAAGGATGTGAAATGGATATCCTTCAATGAATATCTTATGGATATTCATAAGACATCCGTTGAAGGATATCCAATTCGAATCCTCCGATGGACATCCATGAGATATCCATCGAAGGATTTGAAATGGATATCCTTCAGTGAATATCCTATGGATATTCATAAGATATCCATTGAAGGATATCCGATTCAAATCCTCCGATGGACATCCATGAGATATCCATAGAAGGATTTGAAATGGATATCCTTCAATGGATATCTTATGAATATCCATAGGATATTCACTGAAGGATATCCATTTCAAATCCTTCGATGGATATCTCATGGATGTCCATTGGAGGATTTGAATCGGATATCCCTCAGTGGATATCCTATGGATATCCATAGGATAATTACTGAAGGATTTCCATTCCTAATCCTTCGATGGATATCCAATGGATGTCCAATTCAAATCCACGGATATCCCGACTTGATTTGGAAATGAAATGGACGTCCATAGGATATCCTGTGTTATCTGGGCTGTTGTTAACCTCTCCTCCGAGTCTTCTGATGGAATTTAGGGATGGTTAAGCCAGGGGTGAGTTTCCTTATTTTGCAAATATTTTAGAGACCAGTTGAGATAGCGCAATGAAATTTGACGGTTTGAGTAAGCAGCTCGACTACTTTGAAACCCTGGTGAAATAAGTTTTTGTAACCCCCACTAAAACAAATGGAAAGGGGGGGGGGTACTTTTTAAAATAAATGATTTTTTTTCCACGGTAACGTATTCATAATAAATTAGATTCCAAAACTGCGATCTTTTATCTTTCATTTGGTATGCGAGTTATTCTGTTCAAAAGAAAAGGTGAATTTTTAATTTTTTTGTAAAGTATTTATTTATTCATCAATATCAATTTTATCCCCTTCAAAGTAATCCTCCTCAGACATAAAATGCACTTATGCCAACGCTTCTTTCAATCCTCGAAGCACTTCTGAAATGCGCTTTTCGGTATGGCCATCAGCTCGTTCTTCGATTTTGACTTTATCTCATCAATTTTGAGCAAAAGCAACGTCGCTTTGTTATCGATCAGGAGTTGTTGAATGACGTCAACGACGATCCAGGTATGCTCAAAAGGGTCATAAATGGTGACGAAACGTGGGTATATGGTTATGACGTCGAAACCAAGGCCCAATCATCCCAATGGAAGCGGCCGCAGATGAGCAGAGACCGAAAAAAGCACGCCAAGTTCGATCAAATGTGAAGGTTTAGCTCACTTTCTTCGATTACAATGGCGTGGTACATCATGAGTTCTTGCCAACGTTTAATAAAGAATACTATAAGGAAGTTATGCAGCGTTTGCGTGAAGCAATACGGCTCAAACGATCAGAATTGTGGAAAAACAAATCTTGGATTCTGCATCACGATAATGCACCAGCTCAAACATCAATGCTTGTTCATGATTTTTGGCCAAAAACAACACTGTATAATCATCTCAACCACCGTATTCACCAGATTTGGTTCCCTGCGACTTTTTCCTATTTCCAAAACTGTAGAGACCAATGAAAAGGAGGCGTTTTGCCACAATTGATGAGATAAAGTCAAAATCGACGAACGAGCTGATGGCCATACCGAAAATCGCATTTCACAAGTGCTTCGAGGATTGGAAAAAGCGCTGGCATAAGTGCATTATATCTGAGGGGGTTAACTTTGAAGGGGACAAAATAGATTTTGATGAATAAATAAATACTTCTCAAAAAAAATTCAAAATTCACCTTTTCTTTTGAACAGACCTCGTATCGTTGACACTTGGGGCTCAAGCGGTTACAAAGATCAAAGATATTATCAAAAGAATGTCATGAACACACAACATTTTCGATAACGGGGAGAGCACTACAGACAGATCAACGTTTTCCAGCCTCCCATTAGTCCCATTACCATATTGAAAATTATTTTCTAGCGAGTGTCGTTATATGGACCATAGTCTCCATATCTTCAAGATA
Organism: Halyzia sedecimguttata; assembly: GCA_937662695.2. Lineage (NCBI taxonomy): Eukaryota > Metazoa > Arthropoda > Insecta > Coleoptera > Coccinellidae > Halyzia > Halyzia sedecimguttata. The sequence goes on from OW569415.2 coordinate 16,867,285, forward strand.
TTAAAAAGTATACATGGTGTTCTAAAAAAGGGCAGTCATCTCTCAACTTCCAAATTTTCAATGTGATATCCTGTATACTTTGTCATTGCTCAATTCAACGACAAATATTAAAGCAAGTTTGTGAGGTGAATTTTCAAGGCTTGTAAAAATAACAAAATATCATGGACACAGAATATTTTTTGATTGCGGATTGCATACGGTTTATGCTAACAATTCAATCATTAAATGAAATATTAGAAAAAATTCAAAAATGACAAAGTATACAGGGTACCTATCACAATGAAAATTTGGAAGTTGTGAGATGATTAGCCTTTTTTGGAACACCATGTATACTTCTCAATATCTTGAATATATGGAGACTATGGTCCCTAACGACACTCGCAAGAGAAAAAATTTCAATACAGTAATGGGAAGCTGGAAAACGTTGATCTGTATGTAGTGCTCTAACTGCTCTACCCCCTTATCGAAAATGTGTGTTCGGCGTGACATTCTTCTATTGATAACATCGTTTCAACCGCTTGAGCCCCAAGTGTCAACGATACACCAAATGAGAGGTAAAAGATCGCAGTTTTGGAATCTAATTTATTATTGGTACATTACCGTGGAAAAAAAGCATTTAATTTAAAAAGTACCTCCACCCTCTACCATTTGTTTTTGTGGTGGTTACAAAAACTACTTTCGCTAGGGTTTCAAAGTACTCGAGCTGCTTACTCAAACTGTCTAATTTTATTGCTCTATCTCACCTGGGCTCTAAACTATTTGCAAAATAAGGAAACTCAAGCCTGGCTTAAACCATCCGACCATCCCTAACTTCCATTTGAAGACCCGGAGTACAGTTTAACAACAGGAAGTATGACACCCTCCAAAGCCGGCCTCGGACCCTGTATATCATAAACTATTCGTCCGATATCCCTGAAATTTTGCGAGAGCCTTCAGAACCTAACTCTACTGCCAAGTTCCAAGTATGAACACGATCGGATCTATATTGTTGGAGATCCGAGCGGCCTTGTATGAGTTCAGTAGCTGGATGGGTGAGCGTTGCCTCGATAATTATCGAACGAAAGGAGATAAAGACAAGACGAGTGTAAAATTTTGTGAGAACAAAGCAATTGCGCGCATGTTCTATTGTCCATTCTCCTGTATTGGACACTCTTAATCGAATTTACCATGCTAAATTCGATTAAGAGCATAATTTACCACGGTCAATTCAATTCGATTAAGTCAGTGTTGTCAGTGCTTGAACCAATTTTTTAAAGTTCATGCTGCCCCTTCCGGGCATTTTTGGCGCTCTTGTTCCTCGGAACAGAGTGCTAATCAATTCGCCCAAATGTCTGTAATTTTCGAATTTTTGGCTGAAAATGGACTCAATCGATTTAGTTTGAGTCACTGATCATGAATTCGTGGTCGAAATCGATTCTGTCCGGCCGGCCGTCCGTTAACACGATAACTCTCGAACAAAAGGAGTTAGAGGATTGCAATTTGCAGGGTAGGTTTGGTGCATAAATATCTCGTACGAGTTCGTTAACGGGCGAAATCGATATATCTTAAATTAAGCATCAAATTGTAGAATAATGACTTTTATAGCCAAGCGAAGTTTTGTATTGATCGGGTTGCCGTAAAGTCTAAAAAAAAAAATTTAAAATTTTAAAATTTTGTTTCTACAATAACAGTTGAAATTTTCAGAGTAGGTTTGGGAGATAAGTATCCTGGTCAAGTTCGTTACTGAACAAAATGGTGGATTCAGAGTAACGAAAAAAAAAATTTTTTTACATTACAAATTTCATATTCATTTTTTTTAAGATGCAGTTTCAACATAAAAATCCATTGATATCATTTTCAACTCTAACAAGCTAATACTTTCGGAGATATGATTTTTCGAAATTAAATAATGAATGAAAATCGTACTTCTATGTTTACCGATAACTCTCGAAAGTAAGGAGTTAGAGAATTGAAATTTGCAGGTTAGGTTTGGTGCATAAATATCTCGTACGAGTTCGTTAACGGGCGAAATCCACCAAGCGGTTTCGGAGTTATGACCGTTTTTAGTAAAAACGTTTTTTATGAATATTTCCGAAACCGATCACAAGATCTATCTGAAATTTAGCATCAATTTGTAGAATAATGATCTTTATACGCATGCGAAGTTTTGTATTGATCGGGTTGTTGTAAAGTGTCAAAAAAATTTTTTTTATTTTTAAATTTTGTTTCTATATACAATAACTCTCGAACATAATGAGCTGGACAGTTCAAATTTTCAGAGTAGGTTTGGGAGATAAATATCTCGGATAAGTTCGTTATTGGGCAAAATAGGCCAGATGGTTTCGGAGTAATAAAAAAAAAATTTTTAACTTACAAATTTCAAATTCAATTTTTTTTAAGATGCAGTTTCACCATTAAAATCCATTGATATCATTCTCAACTCTAAAAAGCTAATACTTTAGGAGATATGAGTTTTCGAAATTTCAATAATGAATGCTATAATTATTCTATCTATGAATTATCATATGATATATGTGTCCATACTCGTACATGTCATCCTGTTCTATAAGAGACAGTCAAATTCATTTCAGCTATTTTAATTTGATTTCTTCCATGGTGCAGTTCTCATTCTCAGATGCTCATTTGAGCTTTATAAATAAACTATTATTTGAATTGAATTTCCTTTATGATGCAGTTCTATCATAAGAATACATTGATATCATTCCCAACTCTGAGAAACCAATACTTTCGGAGATATAATTTGTCTGTTTGAACAAGAGCGCCAAAAAGCTCCTGTCCACAGGGCTTGAACCAATCTTTAGTTATGCGCATGCGCAGATGAGAGTTGATTTAACTGGAGTTTTCGTCTGAGAGGATTAGGGTTGAGGATGCTATTTCTCCATAGAATCTCCTGGTGAGGGTTCGCGCATGCGTGGATTCAAGATGCGATATCTCCTGAACCACTATAGTGTTGGAGAATCTGCATGGTTTCTCTTTTTTGCCATTTTCTAATTGTGGATCATTCATTGTAGAGCCCTGAAGAAGATTTTACTAATTCGAAATGTCGGTATTTTGTCAAATTGAGTATATCTTGAATACAGACCAAAAAAGTACCCTCTCATTATATTTAGGAAGTAATAACCTTACTCGGGTCGATAAAGCATAAAATAATTTCTTTTAGTTCTGACTATTCGAATAACAGAACAATAACAAGGAACAACAATTTCAATGTTTCATTCACAATGAATATCAGCAAACTTTGTCAACTTTGCTAGCAGGTGTAAACAACTGAAAGGTTTTTTACCATTTTTATTCATTCATTATTCAATACAATATATCCTCAAAGCACTATATAATCTTAAACTCTATGAATATTTCTGATATAAAAATACACATAAAAGGAATGAGTAAGAATTGACCGTAATCTACAGAATCTTTGAGCAATTAAATGGAATGATTCAAATTATTATGAATTGACATGTTTTGGCATCATATTTGATTATGGCAAAAGTATCTGACTAATCCTTTTAATTTTTAAACCAAGGAGACTAACAAAGATATCTATAGAATAATACAGTAGTTTAGTTTAGAGTAATAAATGAATTATTGATTGATTAAAGACTAGATTTTCTAGACATTCGATAGTAATAAAATGTAGGGAAACATGAGTTATGCATAATTCATTGAAGAGTAAATTAGTTATAAATATTTCAATATCAACTAGACATTTGATAGCTATAAAATGTAGGGAAACATGCATTATGCATAATTCATTGAAGAGTAAATAAGTTATAATATTTCAACATCAACTATGTCATTATTCCAAATAAAAACAACATAAATGAATCATTTACAGCTATTGTACATGACCAACTTGAGACCTTCAATTATACAATGCATCAATCTGCTTCAAGATGCATAGATACACGTACTGCTTCTGTCCTAATTTTTGACTCTATGAAATCGAAGTTATTGTTCCTATTCACACAAACATAATTCGAAAATATTTATTATATCAAAATCAGAAGTATGAACAAACTATTCTGTTATCAAATTAATCGAGTAATTTATAGTCATTCACAGAATTATTTGTTGATTATTTCTTGAAAGCATAGAAATAATGTCTGAGGTATTTGTTTTTGAACAATATTGTTCTAGGGTTAAATTGCTCTACTGTTTTCTACGCACCCTAATGTGCTCATGATACACAATAATGCATCAGTACAGAAATTGAACCAAAGCATAAAATAACATAAACTTGTTGTCTGAGCTAACCGGTCATTGTTATTTCGATATATTTATTTTTCCTTATTGAGAAATGCAGATGCTCAGTCAAGGGCGGGTGCTAGTTGGTTGATCAGTGGAATCTTCATACCGGAAACTCCACGCCCTGATATATACAGCACTGTTTTTTTTTTACCCAACAGTAAATGACTCATATTTCTGACCTGAAAACTTCCTTCCTAGCCAAAAATATCTTCTTCATAATTGAAATATTAAAACGATATAGAATATTTAGAACAAATTGCCTGATGACCAAAAATGTGGACATCTACATTAAAAACAAGTCAACGATTTTTGGAATTGAGTATGAATATTGATGTGCAAAATTATTAATTTTTCAGTATTTTAATCAATAAGGATGAAGTATTTTAAATTATTCGCATCTGAGAATATCGATTTCTTTTTTCAGTAGTAGTTGAGTTATCTCAAATTGCTGAAAGCATTAACAAGAAAATATTCATTATTTCTTTATACATTAATGAAAACATGTTTGATCAACAGAACTTATATCATTTTTGCAATTTTTTTAATCCATATTAAGAATGACCATTGAATGAAGTCCCTTAGCCTGGACTATCTCATTAGCATAATACAAAAATGCAAAATGTTGAATTGCGAGTGAAGATGGATTTCTGTAAAATGAAAATTATATAGTTTAATACAGTGTAATCTCAACATAACAATTCTGAAGTGACATTGATAAATATTTGTCATATCAAGTAATTCATTGAAATGAGATTTGTTATAAAGTGTTTTAGTTGGTCTAAAATTTGTTTTCACAAGGTTTCAGGCAAATATGTTTAAAGCGCATTTTCCCTTGAAAAGTTAAATATATTGTAATGAAAAATCTTCAACATATATGTAAGTACAAATGTATATAAACAAAAAGGATTAAATACTTTTTCGCACAATCTAAAAATTTACTACGCATTTAATGAGTTTTTGTTTATCTGCGACACTTACAGAACACCTTTTTCATTTTTCAGCCATAGAATTACATTTTACATTAAAAAATAGTGACAATTTAATGAACTGCACATTCATAATTAACTGGCCAGGACAAGAATCTCGATAGATTTGTTGTAGGATACGTTTTGTGAAGGATATAGGTTGACATAATTCGTTATCGAGGTATATTATTCCATATATACTAATTGAAATTGAGTCATGGCAACCGATTACTTAGGGAAAGATGTGTAAAAACGGGCGGTGTCTGGATGGCTAAACCCTCTTATATAACCGCTATATTACGACGGGAGGGGAAAGGGGAAAGATTTCTACAACAAAAAAAATCTTCTCGAGCTATCGAGAAGGGGTCCTTATGCGTTAAAAAAATTCGAGAAATGGATTCCATATATACTAATTGAAATTGAGTCATGGCAACCGATTACTTAGGGAAAGATGTGTAAAAACGGGCGGTGTCTGGATGGCTAAACCCTCTTATATAACCGCTATATTACGACGGGAGGGGAAAGGGGAAAGATTTCTACAACAAAAAAAATCTTCTCGAGCTATCGAGAAGGGGTCCTTATGCGTTAAAAAAATTCGAGAAATGGACTAAATTTTTGCGATTTTTCCTAAGTAAATCGGGAATTTTGGTAATTGTTTTAAAAATCTAGAGGACGGATCGAGGTTCGAAGGGGGTGGATATCGAATCTTAGGGAGGGGGAAAGGGTAGATCCGAAGACCCTAAGTCGATATCTATCGCGGATTTCCCGTAACGAACGAAAATGTATTTTTTATCCTTCGCCCGGCGAAAAAGCGAGACCGACTTTATTTCGCATAAGGCTTCGAAAATACGACTGCTCTGGCTCCGAATTCTTCGTCGAGACGAAGAAGAAGTATCGGTGCGTCAGGAACCAGCTCAACTTTTACCTACGATAAGTCAAAATATACTAAATCGATATAAGTTCAGGAAGTTTCGCTTCCGGGAATTTTCCTTGCTAGAAGACATTTCGAGAAACGTCAAAATTGACATGAGAGACGGACTAACGGCCCTTCTAGGTCGTTTTTGGGCCTGAAAGTTTCCGAAAAGTGAAGATAAGGGTGAAAAACCCTATAATAAACCGCCATGTGGCGATTTTATTTCGAAAAGTGATAATTAAGAATATCTATCCCCAGTAAGTACCGACCAATTATTCGAATACCGGAGATCGGTCAAAATTTACGTTGGAGCCGGTGGCGCATGCGTCTGACGATCGAACTCTCGGTGTCAGACCGAGAAAAGGCGGGGTCAAATCCCGGAGAGGGAATCACACTTTTTCGTGTTTTTTAGACCCTGTAGGTGGCGCTACAATCGATGTATAGGAACTCGAAATCGCCCGGACCGTTTTTGTTAAAACGTTGTGACTTTGTATCGGCGTGTCTCCGATAGCATCTTGTAGGGGGCACCTCCATTGATCTATAGAAGCTCGAAAACGGCTCCACCGATTTCGATGAAACTTTGTGTGCGTACTTAAGTGGGTCTCAGAGTGACAATAGGAACCCGGTAGATGGCGCTGTGTTCGGCTTTTAGAAACGCAAGAACGACCGGACCGATTTCGATTAAACTTTCTGTGTGTCTGAGGAGGTCTCAGATCCACGATATACCCTCCATAGGTGGCGCTATGATCGGGTCACAGGAACTCGAAATTGGCTATACTGATTTTCATGAAACTTTGTGATCGTGTTTCGGAAGGCCTAACGTTTACGATACGATATGGTAGGTGGCGCTACATTCGGCTTCTAGGAACTCAAAAACGCCTCGACATATTTCGATAGGACTTTCAAACAACAGGACACGTTAGATGGCGTTGAACTACGGGTTCGATTGATCTACCGATTATATTGATCTACCGGAAAAATGTAGATCTACCGGAAAAATGAAGATCTACTGGAAAAATGTAGATCTACCGAAAAAATGTAGATCTACTGGAAAAATGTAGATCTACCGAAAATGTAGATCTACCGGAAAAATGTAGATCTACCGAAAAAATGTGGATCTACCGGAAAAATGTAGATCTACTGGCTAGGTAGATCTGCGGGCCCACTAGTACTTTCTATTTGTATTCTGCAATTAATTAAAATTCGTTATAAACGGGTTTTTAAACGATTGCATTCGTAATGTAAAGGTATATTTTAATTAATGCTGAAGGGAAATCATAGGGTATTTCTAAAAATTCGTTATATTGAGATTGCACTGTATATGTTGAACTGTGGAATAATGAGATAATTTGAATGTTGCATGTTAGTTATAATAGTTTAATTATATATTTGTTTATTTTCACAGTATATTTCTCTTCAATTACTGAATTATTAGTAGCAATTATATATTATATACTGGAGTTTTCTACTTATACATTAGTACTCTCAAACCTGAAGAAGAAAAACTTTAAATAAAATCTGAGATCAATTTGAGCAAAACGTAGTACATAATAGTATATTCTGAACAATTTTGGAATGGGGCATATAGTTGGATGTCCACATGTGAGGAATGTGCGTAACATGATATATATTATGTACTTCTATGACTGTACTTCCTTGACTCCCATGAAATTGAATAAAATACAAATTAATTCTGAATACTAGTTAGATATTTCACACTATAAAACTGAACAAATACTGGTGAAGAACAATGACAATAGTACAAATATTCATAATTTTTTTTTAAATATTCGATTAGTATTTGCATGAATAAGTTGATTGGCAGCCTTCTAAATCATTTTAATGATTCAAAGTATGAATTTCTTGTTCAGCAATTTTGTTAACCAACAAATAATACCAACAGGACATAGTGGTTAAATGTCCATAACAGTATATATTCTGGCATTAAATTCAGCGATAGTGAACATTATGGAACAGAGTTGATTCCATAACTGAAATTGATATCAGAATAGTTATATTTAACATATAAATATGGATAGTGCGGACAAGTATATTTAAGAAACCAACTAGCAGAAACACGTGTCAGTATATACCAGCAGAATGATTTTTCTCTGCTCCTATTTAACAATAGTCTGTTAGAATATTATTTTCCAAAGTCTACCTGAAAGCATCTTTGCAGAACATGTGAAAATTCAGCCATACATTCCTCAAGGATATGTTAAGGTTAATGATGTAATATGATTGTGGTGTTTAGATGTAACGAATTAATCCTGCATATTTTAGATAAGCAACCAATGGGGACAGATGAGGATATGATGCACAGGAAGTACGCTGATTCTGGTTTGAAGCTGAATGCTCTAAATATATACAGGCAATTGTCAGGCTCAATATTGATCTTTCCAAAATGTCATTTGAAAAATAGGGATATTAAATTGAAACAATCTGAAATAACCGGTATAAACTGAAAATAATGATTTTCAAATCTATTATTAAGCCTACCATTACAAAAATAATTTTTATCCAATTCAACGTAAACCCAATTGAATGCTCACAATAAAAACTTTTAATTAATATTATACTGTTAAGTCACCACAGAAGGTGCCTGTCTCGTCACTTAATACAAAACTTTCGTTAAGGTTGATAATTCGATAGTCTCGTTTGAAGAATAATAAAAGAGGATCATTAAAACGATTCATGAATGTATAAAAGTTGCCAGAGGAATTTGGAAACCAAATATAATGAAAGATTCTTTTCATTTATTAATGTGAGCCTTAGAGAATGTCCTCCTCTTACCTGATTTGCATTTATCTGAAGGAAACACCAGCACGTATTTATTTTAGCCTCAATAAGCATTCAGTTTCATATAGTGATCTAGATATCTAAACCAGGTATCCCATAATAGATAAGAAACAAATCTTCACCCAAAACATTTACAAAATTATTGCACTAGAGCCAAATATACTTTCAAATACTTGAAATTGAATTTCATGAAACATTTCATAAACTGAACTTAGTATGCTTGTAATGTATAGTAATTCTATTCCATGAAAAATATTCTATAAATGAACAGTATCATGCTTCTGAACATAATTCAACTCAAAAATAACATTGACCATTACAGCTGTAAGAAGAAGTGTGTCAGTTTGGTTATGATAATTAGCAGCTGAGTATTAGAAATTACAGTAATAATAGAGAGCACATACTCTGTAAGCAAGCCACACCAAAAAGTAGTGATCCCTTATTCAAAAGGGATTAATAATTACATGACACTGTCATAAATATGACATCAATCAAAATTCCATACAAAAGGTTAAAAAATTGCAATAGCACATATATAAATAAATATAAAAATGTATAAATAGAAAGTATGAAAATATGTATATAAATATGCAAGAAAAATTAATGAGCTAGATTACATTACCACTATGCCTATAGGCACATGAATAACAACGCTCAATCCCATTCTTTCTCATCCACACCTTCCATCTCATCTTGCTCTAACTTTAGGTTGACCTCCATTCTGTTACTGATTGATTTCTGAATCTGAACAATGAAAATTCATCGAAGAATTAATAACATCATAATCAGCCAAATATATAATATAATTTTCATGAGTATACAGATATTTTTGCAGGGTTTAATGAAGCATATCCAACGATTCAAAAGGAATAGTGTATCTCTTAAATATATAACTATATCTGAATGCCTCCAACTGATCAACGTATCTCAAATTCACAGGTACCATGTGATCTTTCCTACACACAATGCATCATTAATAAGGAAATGAAAACACATGAGAAGTAATTCGATTTAACTAAGGCCACTAAAGGCATAGTAATTTAGTTCATTCAAAGAAGCAAGTGTGAAACAGAATGAGAATGGAAGAGTCGAAAATACCTGAGAGAAGTCGGAGCAGATGAAATACTTTCAGATTTTATTGCCGCGAATACAGTAAACTAACCGACGCATAAAAAGTGATATATGTATATGGTTGTGAAGGAACGATACAGTGGGCAGCCCGTTCACCAGTACTGAATCTGATAGATTATTTCGTTTACGGCAGTTTAAAAGACGTTTATGTTAAAGAACAACAATAAAGGAAAGAAACGCCATGGCGGTGCAAATTCTATGAGGGAACATAGGGTACAAATTTTGTTTTGGACCGCTCGTTCTGGGATTAAGTTTTATATTACACAAGAGAGTTTCCATGGGAATGAAATAAACTCTGGCTCATCGATACATATTTAGTCTCCCTCTTATTTGGTCCCAGCTATAATTCAATTGTGTGCCTAATTATTTGATGGTTATCATTATGTCGCCAAAAGAACCCCGATATAAAACATACATTCTGAGTTTTATTTTTTAGTATCATGACCTTTGGTTTGCCTGTGTTTAAACACATATGGTATTTTTACTGGTTGCGGCTACCAGTTCCATCAGAATCTGGATTTCATCAGCTATGTCAGCATCACTTTTCATCTCTTCAAGAATCAATGTTTAAGAGCAATTGTGCAAACACACAAATCTGTCGAATACCCTGACGAATTTAGAATTTTTACGATGAGGAGTGAAGTGTCAACATAGGATGGAGCTCTAACCCAGGGGGTACCTTAATGCAATGCGAGAATTGCGCGTAGAAATCGATGAACGAGTACTAGCCCCGCCGAAGAATCCGAAGGCCATTTCCCGGTTTAAACCAAGCTTCGGAGTCCATGGCGAACGCTAAGATGGCACAACTCATCCTGGAGCTAAAACATAAGATAGCACCTCTATATGCAGAATTGGCAGTGTATGTCCTGTAGTTCCCCAGAACACAGAAACATAGCAGCAATGGGAGAACCAGTGGCGATTTGGAAGCACAGCACCTTTGCTTGGAGATTCGTCATAGCATAGCATATGCCTTGAAATCCATTCTTGGAGTCTCATCATCCTAGGTGGGGAAATTCCCCACATAACTAGACCAGAGGGAGCCTGGATCAAGTCGGGCATCTGACAAAGCACTACATCCAGGCGACAATTGATGCCTGGCAAAACTCCAGGCCGCCAAAAAGAAATACGGGGCCATATAGCGACAGGGATTTGCTAGACCATGCAATAGTCCCTTCAAATATAACTTTGGATTACTGTGCCACTCATTGCCCGAGCCGTCCCAGAAGAATATCTTGTGCAACACATCACACATCAAGGATTTCAGCGAAATTCTGCTGGGAAAAACATCTTTTCCATGCTGGGCATAAAACGAGATCCCAGTGACTTGTTGAGGCGTTGATGGAACTCGATTTCTGCTATTAGTCTCCATAACTTCCTGAAAAATCATTTTTTCGATCTTTCTTTATCTATTCACTCAATGTGAATTTCTTCTTGAGATAACTTGTAAAATATAAATTTGTTTACCTCCTCTGAATGGTGACAAACTGAAAGATATTTGCTATGACAATAATCAATTATAAGATTAAATATGTATACTTAGTCTCTATGATTGCAAAATATGAACATTTTTTTGTAAAATGGCTTACCTCATTTTGTTTCTCTTTAATTTGACTAGATAATTCAGGATCCCATCGATTCATTGGTCTACATGAAGCTATGAAAGGAGAGGAAGCGGATTTATTGATTGTATTTTTTTCTGTAGCCTTCTCAGTCGTAGTCTGAGACGTTTTTTGACCAGACACTAAAATATCACAGCAATGGTTACATTGACTTCAATATTCGTACTTGATTTATGAAATATCGAAGTGGGGTACACTTACATGCAGCCATTCCATTTGGTTGTAAGCTTATTCTGTGAGGCAATTTTTCTATACCGCCAAACCATTCAATACTATTAAGGGTAGGTGTCCATGTAACTCTTGTGGGAGGAAAGAGATCATCTTGGAAAAGCTCTGTCTAAAAACATGCAAGGTCAAGTATGAACATAGCAAAAAGACCACATGTTTTACCTTTATTCTTGGGACGGTAAATGACAGCGGCTCTATGGTATTATTGGTCAACCTAAGCGCTACTGCAAATTCAACAGCACCAACATCGCAGACATTTTTAGGCAGGAATGACAATCCTTGGTGTAGTGTAGGACACCGATGGTGACTCAAAGGGCAAATATGTGGTGCTTCTTCAGTTATTTCATACGCATAAATTGTAGAGTCACCCTGAAAATTGAAATTGTGACTGTAAATTATTGTCAAGACCATTACAGTATGAATTTCATTTTTCTGTTATTATCAGCCAAGTCAAATGGCATGAAAAATAGTTTTGGGTAAACTTTACTAAAATGTATATAAATTAGTGTCCGACCGAAACTGGTTTTTCAGCCGAAACCGAAACCGAACTTTCGGCCAGGGTCTCAGTTTCGGCCGAAACCGAAACTTCATATTTCATACTGAAATCTACTGTATTTTTTACAATTTCACTTGCATATACATAAAAACAGTTGAGGAGTGGTGAATAAAATAAAAAATCAATTTTTTTGAGAATTTATTTATTATTTTGGTATTACCAAGTTATCAAAATAATCAGTCGAAGTATAAAGGGTGATTCCAAATCAGAGGTGAACCTTGGAGGAGGTGTTAGTATGGATTATTTGCTGTGGTTTGAGCAGTTTTATTGATGACCGAAAATCAACAGTTTCCGAGATATTTGAGTTCTGGTTCTGTTGAAAAAAAAAATAGTATGATTTGAAAGGGGATGTAAGAAGCAGAGAGAAAAAAATAACGAATTCAATATTTTTTTGTTGCAACTAAGCCCGAAATTTCATTAGAAAATGTATTCATAAATTATGTTCCACCATTCCATAAGCAAGCACGTGCCGTCTTTCTGATACCTTCAATTGATATTTTCCGCCTGAAACTTACTCACGCTGTCTTTTGATACACATTCACTATTTCATATACCGGACATTCAAGAGGCTGCTTATAAAAAATCTGCTGAAACGAAACTAGTTGAGCAATCTAACGAAATCTTTCAGAGAATGAAGAAGGAAGTAGACAAGTTTTTAGAATAATTTTGGCATAATAAATTGTGAAATTCGAAAGTTGCAGACAAATATTAGAAATTCATTTTTCATTTTTTCATATACCACATTTCAAATCATACTAATTCTTTTTCGTCCTATTATACAGCATAGTTTTGCTTTTTTCGTACCTATAATATCCTTTTCTGATAAAAATAAACCAAAATTATCATCAAATTTGCTTAACGTAGCAAAAATTGACGAAGTATGAACTAAGTTCAGGAATCTCTTAAAAATCACCCGAACTCCAAAAACCGTTGATTTTCGGTTATTAATAAATATGGATTAAACAACAGCTAATGAGTCATACTAACTCCTCCTCCCAGTTTCACGTCTTATTTGGAATCACCCTATGTAATCTAATCAATAATAATTAGTGAATTCTCATGATTTATCAGTCTTAACGAAGATAGATTACAATAACTTGTACGACAATTATGTATACCTACTTATAGCTCCTGGCCAAACGACCAAACGAACAGTCAAGTTTCGGCCCGGCCGAAAGTTTCGGCCATTTTGGGCCGAAACCGAAACTAAGGCCGAAACTAGATTTCTTGGCCGAAACTGGCCGAAACCGAAACCGAACTTTCGGTCGGTCACTAATATAAATATATCCAATTGTTCGTTTTACTCATGATTATAAATTAACAAATTATTCAACCAGAACAATACTTTCTTCAAATAACGATTCTATACTTATCCATAGATCACGCCTGTTTCGTCTCCCAAAGCAAACTGCCTTTTCATTTCTCGTTTGTATCATTTCTTACCCGATGCATCATCAATAAATCTTGATGAAGAGGCACTCAAGCGGAATAGAAACTATGTCAGACGCGTCATAAATTTTCGACAATGCTTATCTTGTTGGAATACCCCAGTTGCAGGAACTAGTCTGGTGCAGGTTATCCGAGAGTCTAAGCCAAGAGATTGACCAATCAGGGTTGGACACCACCTTGGAAGTACAACCAAACGAGAGATGCAAAAGGCCAGGTACAGAGGTACAAGAAAGCACCCCTGGTAGCAACCAGTGTTTCGAGTGTGAGTTCCGGAATTTAATTCCCTTGTTGGAAGGAGTTAGTTCGGAGATTTGGTTGAAACGTTATCAGACGGAGTGGATTCGAAACTTTGTCTTTTTTAAGAATCCTTAAAAGACGGTTATAGAAGTGGGAGACGTAGGTACGTAGTGTTATAGATGAAAGACACACGGCGACATATTCGTCGAGTTTAACCATCAACAAATATTCCCTCGTGATCCGGGATAGCCTCCTAATAGTACGGTGCCCCTCAAAGAGGAAAGTGTTGTTCAAGGCAGATACGTACCGGTTTCATGGTTGTTACCAATTATCAGCGTAACTTAGTCACTGAATGACAAACGAAGGAGCTCTAGGAAACTTAAACCGTATGGTGGGGAAGTACTGGAAAGAAAAACTCACTAGGCATCTAGGAAGATCCTTACGAACTCGATCCCTCTGTAATGCAGAAACCTTGAACGATGTTCAGTGACGTTCATTATGTTGTCGCAAGCGAGAGTCTGGGGAGGCACTGAGCGATGAGTTTGCTGGCCCGGATATTTGTTGATGGTTAAAATCGATGAATATTTCATTCTTTTAGTTATTAACAATTAGCTACAGTCACCTTCTTCTAGTGTTATATTTTTAAGACGCACGACGTAGAAGTTGAACTTTCAAGAGGTTAGGAAACTCAGTAATCGACCCTTTGTATCTTTGATTACGACGGTGATGAGTGACGAATGTATAACCCTATAACTGAATTCTGTACATATTAGCACACACCGTTCTATTTATTTACCCAAGAGCTTAGGAAAGAATCATAATACCCCCTCGACAATGATAAAAATCCTACATATACAGGGCGAGTCAGTACATGATTTTTTTTAGGTAACTGTTTATTGCATATTTACAATCTACTTCACATAGTAATAAGTAAATAACCTAATTTTCTTCATCAAGGAGGTCTCTGGCCAGATTCTTTTCAATCTCCTATCTATAAGGGGTTCGGTGTGAATATTGGTTATAAGCATGTTTTCATGGTCTATTGTTCTATCCCTGTATTTGGTGACTCTGGGCTTAATTGTGTCTTTTATGGATGTTATCTTCAGATCATTTTCAGGGTTTGATTAGTTACGTACCAAGGTGCTCCAGTTATCATAGGGAGTGTTTTTGCCTGAAATGCCTCTAGTATTCTTGTAATGGAGGGCTTGGAGCAACTACATAGCTCTATTCCATAAGTCCACACTGGTTTAAGGATACATTTGTAAATGACGATTTTGGTTCCGATGGATAGTTTCTATTTTTTATTTAATAACCAGTGCATTTTTTCACCTTCAAACCAAGTTGCCATCTTTTCATTTTTATATGAGTTCTCCATGTTCGTTTTTCGTCCAAGGTACTTGATTTCAGATTTCTCAGGTATGGGAGTATTGAGTAGCTTTACTTGTGGAGGTCTGCTTCTTTTGTTCGTGAATGTTACCTGAACGGATTTGTTGGTGTTCACATCGATCTTCCATTTTTGAAACCACTCGGATAGTGCATTTAGATGATTCTGCAGCTTTCTGGAGGCTAATGTTGACATGATAGACTGGTCAGTTTGCGAAATATCTGAGGTGAATATCAAGTAGAGTAGGGGTCCAAGTAGTCTGCCCGGGGATACACTAGACCTTAAGGCCTTATAGTCTGATAATGAGTCCTCTATTTTCACCTGGAAGTAGCGATCACTCAAGTATGATCGAAATATGTTGTAGAAGCAATCAGGTAATTGGGTTTTCAGTTTGAATAGGAGTCCCTTATGCCAGACTCTGTCGAAAGCTTGTTTTACGTCCAGAAAAACCAAAGTGCTCCTCCCGCTTCGTGCCAATTTTTTATTTTGTTGACTATTCGATGGCATTGTTGAATTGTTGCATATTTACTTCGGAATCCGAACTGGTGATCTGGTATATATTCTTTTAGTGGTATCGTTTCTTCTAATCAGAATCTTTCAGAATCAGTTTCTCAAATAGTTTTGACATGATAGGTAGTAGACTTATTGAGCGGTAGGTTTCAGATTCTGTTGGATGTTTGCCAGGTTTAAGTACCATAATTACTTGTGCGAGCTTCCACTGTATAGGATAATAGCCTATTTCTAAAATTCTGTTAAATATGGTAGCGAGGAGGACGATGGCTTTTCTTGGTAGGTTTTTCAGTATGTCTCCTAGTATCAGATCGTGACTAGGTGCCTTGAGTGAATTCAAACAATTTTATTTCTTGAAATACTTCTGTTGGGGTAAACGCTTTTATTAGAGGAGATAATTGGTTAGGAGCACTCTGAAATACCTTGATTTCATTATCATTGTTATCTTGTTGTTGAGTGGATCTATATACATCAGCTAGATGGTCAGCGAATACTGTGGGATTTATCTGAGTTGGAGCGGGACCATGTTCCATCTGGATTTTTTATGGGTGGATTGTTCACTATTGGCTGTTTGCATTTCTTATTGGCTTTCCACAGGGAATGGTCATCAGGAGATAACTCTATAGGCAATAAGCTACAGTCACCTTATCCTAGTGTTATTGTTATAAACGAACGATGTAGAAGTTGTACTTTCAATAGGTGAGTATACTCAGTAATCGACTTCACCCTTTGTATCTTTTATTACGACGGTGATAAGTGACGAATGTATAGCCCTATAACTGAATTTTGTACATATTAGCACACAGCGTGCCGAATCTGGAAAAATGGTAAATGAGAATAGTGTTTTATTTAATGAGAGGAATCTATGATTAAAATGAATGTTTAACTTAAAGACTCACCCTGTATTATGTAAAATCCTTGTGGGTTTACTGTTAAAAATAATTCATTTTTACAAGTCCGCAATTATGAGTGCTCTGTAGTTGAAGTCTGGCCGCAAGATTGTGGTCATTGGCGTATCTAGGGTTAATTTCCAGGGGGTGGAATTTTAAGATTAATAGTTGCCCTTTAGGTACATACAACATTTCAGCGAATTCTGGCGATAAGTTTCCGAGATATTGAATTTTCCTATAAAATGAGCGGCCTATTTTGCACATTCATGAGCTCGACCGGCGTATTCAGACCTCAAACCTAACATGGTGATCTCAAATAGGTATCGTGTTTACGAACGAACATAACCGGATACATTTGGACAGTAACATGCTACCAGCGCGCAAAGTCGCTGCAAATTTTTCAATTTTGGGTAGTTCCTCGAATATTAATCCTCTTGGAAACGTACAGCTCCTGGAAGATTCACAACTCACGTTTTGAAAGTACCGGGTGATGGTTTATATTTTACTCGATAGTTATCTCAGTCAATATTGGTCTTACAAAAAGGTTTAAATGGGCATATATGAAGTATTTTTTATGGGGATTCAGAATTCAGTACTAGGAAATGCATGTACATATTTTATTTTCCAAATCGGTAGAGCTCTTTGTCCTGATTTCAAGTATGTATACTTTCTTGAGGTTATCTTTGTCAATTTTGGAAAAATATAGATTTTTTCGTCTAAATCTTCTTAAATCTATCAAAGCAGCCCTGGATCATAAAACAACTGATATTTAACTTAAATTTAAATTAGTGTTCAAAATGACCCCCATTTACTTCTACACACTATCGATATCTTTTTATTAAGTTTTCAAGGGTTTTCTTTAATATTTTTGGTTTGTTGTTGAGATGATCAATTTCTTCCTTTCTTCTGATTTGAATATCTTCAATATTTTGGGGACGTCCATATAAACTTTACATTTTTAATAACCCCATAAAAAAGTATCCAATGGGTTTAATTCGGGACTGTTAGGAGGGCAGAGAATGGTTCCGTTTCTGCCAATCCACATATTATAATTTGCACTCAGGTATTCTCTAACAACTAACACACTATGAGCTGGTGCTGTTTGCGGTGCTGTTGCGTTTTGTTGCCAGAATAAGTTTCTTAACATATTTGAAGGAAGCATACCAATTTCTTCCTCAATTTGATTCTGAATGAGCTCCAGGTATCGAATTCCTGCTAGAGACCCCATAATAACACAATTTTCCTATAACCCAATTTTTTAATATGCCGCACCATACACTGTAGACACTATAGACCAGGGTAACTCAAAGTGTGGTATGCTAACCCCTAGGGTTTCGCCATTCGACAATAGGGGGTTCGCGACAAGATTTACGTATTGGTGGTTTGATGACTGGCAGGCACATGTGGCAAACTTGGTGGCACGCGCTCGCCATTATGTGTTAGTTAAGGGTTTTGCCTTCATCTGGAAACTTTAACAGGGATCCGTGGAGCCAAAAGTTTGAGAAACCCTGCTATAGACTGTCGATCAGATCTTCTGCATTCCAAAGTTTTTCTTGGATTTTCTGCTGCCCAAAACTGTGATTTTTTTAATTGGGTGGGGTGCCCATGTTAAAACTCGAATCATCGGTCCAAAGTACCCGATTGAAAAAATCTGGATTTTCATCTAATTGGCGCAACATGATATTGTAGTAGACACAGCCTGTATCTAGATGTATAAGTTATACGTGAGATTAGAAGGTCCATGGGACCTTACGTCTTGCAATACGTGATTATTCCATATCCGAATAATCGCGAGTTGTTATTAAAACAAGTCTGTTTGTTATTTAATTAATTATTATATAAACTCCGTTCGGAAGGATCAACAAGGTAGTATCAACGCCGATCCCGACGTTCAATTGTTGACTATTATTGTAGTCAATTCCCACGTAGCGTCAGGCGAGAAGTCTCGCTCTGAACTACTGTATTATGTAGCAGATCTTGATGTATCTTATTAAATCCTTGCCCGAGACTGATGTGTGTTAATCTGCAACCCTTTGAGACTGTATACGCGACATACCGAACCGTACCCCAGCAGGGTACATCACAATATTTTATGCGGACGAGAAGACATTCAAAAAATTTATTGGTGGAATTCCTCTATGATTGAAAGAGGTAGAAAAAGCCACCCCCAAACCTTGTTTTGCAAGAAACTTTTTTCCATATTAATATTTCACAATAGAAAAATTGATTTTGGATACCTTGAACCATTCTTAACAAATAAGGTCTCTTGTAATTTGTTGCTAAAATTCCAGGTTTTTGAGAAAAAAGAATTTTACGGTCATAAAAGCGTGAGTCGTAGTGGCTGGAATTATTTCCGAACTAGAATTTATCTAGTAAGCGGACGGCATTTTGTTATGACAACGACTAGCTTTGACTAACTTCGATTCAGTTACAATTAATTTTTGAGTTGGCTTATCATTTTGAGATTTTTATCACATGCTCATTAAGATGACGGTGTACACAAACGCAGAAATGACCGATAATCACTTTGATTACGGTCTTTCTGGTGGTCAGTGGCGGATTTGCAGATTTGCGGCCCGTAGGCTATTCAATTTTTGCCGCCCCTAAATTCTGATATCTTAGCCCACAATCATATCAATTTTCTATCAATAAAATTCCAAATTTATGATTTGTGCTCCATCATCCTCGTTACATCAACTTTTCCGGTATGGTTAGTATCATTGAGAACTATATGGTATCTTGTTAGATCCTTGATTATTTTTACAGCAAAGAATTATAAAAAAACATTATTATAAGCAAAACATCTCACTCATGTACTACTCTTGAAGTAGGGTAGGGCGGTAGGGTATCTCTTAAAACCATACAATAATTACATAAGATGAATAAATATTACATAAAAATATACATTTGGCGAACGTTGTTGAATATTTATTGCACTTACAGTTTAAAAACAATACAAAAATATTATATTTTCTTAATTATTAAATGAGCTGATCAGAGGAAAGATGATATAACTCACAAATTTCGAATTTTTGAGTTATACCGATATTTCGGTAGGTACCTAAGATTGTATTTCATTCTCTGAATGAATGGTATAAGTTGAAATAAATTTGTAACCGAGTTAGAGCCTGTTGATGTTTTACCTCCCAACGAAATACCTTCATTTTTTAATTCGTTAAAATTAAAACCTTAATTTCCAAACAAATCACTTAAATGGTGTTGTACCACTTTTCCTCTGAACGGCTCAAATAGTATTATATTTTAAGTTACTTTATGAAAGCATTAAAGTACTTTTTTGCGAGATTTTAAATTCGCAAAATCATTTATCATATCCTCCTTCGAAATTTTGTTCATTAGCTCCGACTCTATGCACATGTGAGCTAAAGAGTAGGTTTTCTTGACTTGAAGTCGAACGTAGGTAATTCTTTACCCTCTTCAAGCAAGAAAAGCTTCTTTCACCGGAACAATTTGTCGCTGGTGTACAAAGAGCCATGCTATATCCAAGTTTGGATAAATATTTCCCAAATTCTGTTCTCACAGGAATGAAGATGACAGACTTTCTAATGATCCAGAAATTAGTTTAATTGAAATTCTTTCAGAAGAAAGGTAGCTTTGAAAGTGTACACATTCTTGGACTAATTCTGTTTCTAAATCTAAGTTCTAAATTTTTCAATATGTAAGTCTAAATAAAAAAATTATGAACTTGAAATTTGCCGCCCTAGGCTCCAGCCTACTCAGCCTGCTGGTAAATCCACCACTGCTGGTGGTAATTCTCTAAAAGATCAACATCACATTCTATCTGTGTAAATGATGGCGGGCGATGCAGATGTGTCTGACTTAGAGGAGCCCGTTGAAACTGATAAAAGTTGCGAGAATATTGTGGATAAAAATTATAAATGTTATGCCAAACCATCTAAAAGTGTTTCATGTAGTAGATGTCACTCAATCTACCATGTAAGCTGTGCAAAAAGATTGAAAAATGTGAAATTCTTGGGTGACTACGTATTGTGTTGCTCTGGGAATGAAAACAAATCAGAAAATGTTGAAGAAATAGCCAGATTACGGATGGAGGTTTAATATTTGAAGTAGTTGAATGAAGAATTGAAGGAAAGGAATAAGGTACTGAATATAAACAATGCCCTTCTGGTAGAAAAATCAAATCGTGATAACATAATATCTGAAAATCACGAAATACAGATAAAAAAGATTGAACACCTGGAAACAAACATAATAAAAAAGGTAAACAGTAACCTACAAGTACAAGAACAAAACAATAGAGTTCCAGTGACCCGCTCTCAAAGTGGTCATAGATGAAACATAATTAATAAGAATTCAGAACTACCAGTCACCAGTCACTCAAACTACTTAGTGGTCTGAAATATGTAGAAGTAAACCGAAACCTAACCCTGAAAATCCAACGACATAGCTGATCGACTGGCGAACCAAGGTCACTATTCAGGTGACCCCCTCAGGGTCACGGCCGGGCCTCAGGCGCTGTGGCCAGCCTATAAAAGATTGCTCAGGGAACAGTGGATGTCCGAGTTTCTTAATATATTGGTTACCAAGGGCAAGGTGTACGGCTCGTTCATATCTAAGGCTAATTTTCCTATGAAACCCTGGTTCTCGCAGGTGAACAAGCCCAGACGATTTATCACTACGGTTCTACGGCTTAAGTCCGGTCACTGTCTTTCTCCTGTCCACTTACACAGGTTGGGACTAAGAGACTCTCCCCTCTGCGAGTGCGGAGCGGAGGGTACGCTAGTGCACATATTTACAGAGTGTAGTATTCATAGAGATCAAATTGACGAACTCCAATCCAATCTGGCTGGCAAGGGGCTCCCTCTCCCTATAAACCTATATGAGGTGTTTTTTACAGATAGACTGGATATATTGGAGCTTGTTGTGCGTTTTGTGGCCGAGTGTGGCTTGGTGTTGTAAACTTGCATGTCAACCACGATTTGTTATCTCTTGTGCTACCACTGTGTGATGCCTTTGTTTTTCCTTTGCCCTTGCATCCCACACTTATCGCTTGAGCATACCATCCTGTAGCGTATATGGGTGAATCCGTTCTAACTGTGATATTCAATGTCCTGTATTGTTTGTTCTCATAGGTCATTAATTAATAATCAATTTATGAAATTTTTGTGCTTATTGGAAAATTATGAACATATTTCAACATTATTTTCATATAATATAACTTGCCACTTACAAAAAACTTACAATATATCACTTAAATGTCAGTACCATGTCCATTTCTAGAATTTATTTATTTATGTCAGTACCATGTCATATCCATTTATAGAATTTATTTATAAATTGTTATTTTTTTTGTCGTAATGAATGATTTAAACTAATTACCTCATAAATTCTAATGTTTATGATCAAACTGAACAAAATTGACACATTTTTTGTTTAATGTATTAAGTTAATATTGAATTCCGGTTCAATAACTTTTGTCTTTAAAGCTTAAAAGCTTTACTTAATACATTAAATAAAAAATGTGTCAATTTTGTTCAGTTTGATCATAAACATTAGAATTTATGAGGTAATTAGTCTAAATCATTTATTACGACAAAAAAAAACTAACAATTTATAAATAAATTCCAGAAATGGACATGACACGGTACTGACATTTAATAAATAAATTCTAGAAATGGACATGGTACTGACATTTAAGTGATATATTGTATGTTTTCTGTAAGTGGCAAGTTATATTATATGAAAATAATGTTGAAATATGTTCATAATTTTCCAATAAGCACAAAAATGTCATAAATTGATTATTAATTAATGACCTATGAGAACAAACAATACAGGACATTGAATATCACAGTTAGAACGGAATCACCCATATACCGATCTTACACATTAAACAGAAAACTGATCCATGTTCATAGATTAACTCTACACTGTTCACTGAAGTCTACTGTCTGCACCTTTCATGGTTCCTGGACAGGGAAGTTATATATTACCAATTGAATTCTCAGAATTCTGGGATTGTTACACAAGACTCCTGCGCCCTCAGGACCCAGGATCAAGAAGACCCAACGTCACCCTACTGAGACTGGGTACATAGTCTCAAGGCTGAGCCCATATTCAAGCTTCCCCAAATAGAGGGCTGATATTTAGGGTCCAATTTGTTTGAGAAAAAGAAGAAGAAGAGAGGACTAACCCTGAAAATTCATCAGGAAGTGTCAAAACCACAGAAGTGAACAATATCCCAAATTCAAATATAAACAGAACTTCTGGGTTGTGTTCGAAAATTAACTCCACGGAGTAGAGTAGAGTTTTTGAAGGTTTGACAGATTTACTCTGGAGTTACTCCGACACTGACAGTGACAGAAGATGCCAATATCGGCAAATAACCTATTTGCCGATATTGGCATCTTCTGTTGGTGTAAGAAAGAACCTATTATTAGGTTTTATATTATTATTTTATTATGTTTTCTTCACATACATGTAACTCTAACACAGCTCTACAAAAAAAAAATTTTTTTTGTTGCCCTGGATATGATCGCAAATTTTTACGTTCTCAAGTGCCTAAGTTACGAATATATTCATGAAAGTTCTGAATGTGCTCATATTTTCATGATTTTTGCATATCTTATATTTTGAAGAATTATCGGTTTGTTAAAAATAAAATTTAATTTTCCAGTCATGATTAGGCTTCTGCGCAACTTTCTCGCGCATACAAACATCACGTGAACCCCACTCTCAGACCCCTTTCACCATAGAACAGCTGAGATCTCAGTTATTTGACAATATTGAAGTACGTACACGTGAGTCTGGATAAGTTTTCGTGGATCAATATTTTGTTTCAATAACTGAATGTCCATTCTAATATATTTGTCTTTTATTCGAAAATATGAGTTCGTCACGAAGAAAGTGTAAATATTCTAGTGATTTATTTTGTTATATTTGTGGTGTTTATATATCAAAAAAACAAAAAAGAAATATCACAAATTTTGTCAAAGAAACATATGTTGAATATTTCGGTTTAAAAATTAACAAATTAGGTTCCTAATAAAGTTTGTAAGTCCTGTGTTGAGACTCTACGGTTATGGAAAAAAGGAGAACGTTCTGGATGAGATGTTGGTTGTCGAAAATTTCCTAGGTAACCATAAGGCAGCAAATTATGAAGAAGTTGTGCAAAATATGCTGACAAACTTTCAGACTTTAGGAGCAAATATGAGTATTAAATTACACTATCTCCGCAATCATTTAGATAAATTTCCGGATAATTTAGGAAATTATTGTGAGGAACAGGGAGAGCGGTTTCACCAATATCTGAAAGTGATGGAGGAAAGATATCAGGGTCGATGGGATTGTCACATGATAGCAGATTACTGCTGGTCTTTGAAAAGAGATTGTCCCTCGAAAAATTATAAAAGAAAAGCCCATAAAAGGCGTTTTATGGAAATATAAAATATATTTTCGACATTTTCCTCTTTATTTACTTCGATGTACCCTTATTTCTCAAAATACTACTGACATTATAAATATATATGTTATTTTATTTCTCGTTTTTTGATTTTTGTAATGTAAAATGAAAATAATGATTTAAAAAAAAATTAGAGCAAATCTAACAAAATCATTGATAGTTTCATAAATTGTGAGCATGAATGGACCCAAAATCATTTTCATATCTAAGGCAACCAAACCACTGTTGACCAGTGTAATCATAAATATATATTGTGAGCAGTATTAAAACTATTAAATTACCTCACAGAACATTCATAAAACAGCGATACTAGATTTTCCGTCCCATGAGTTATTGTTGATATTACAGGTTTATTTATATTGTATCATATAGTTGATCTATTTACTGTTAGATGGCTCTGAGGAGACAATTACTGTAACAGTGTTCTGTGATGTTCGTTTCGTTCATGTGGATGATTACTTCGTGTGTTCAAAAAGATGAAGTCATGCTGTTGTATGTTTAACCGATATCTTATCTAAATAAAGTATAATAAATAAGTTACGAATAGTGTATGTGTTCTTCCAAGATCCGATTCACACCAATAATATTTACATGGTAGCAGTCCGTGGTTTGGAAGATAAATTAGAAGTTGGAAAATTCTAATAAGGTACGAGATAGAATAGATGCATCTTGGGTACGAGAAAATGGCCGACATCACGATACCAGTTTTCAATGGGGAAGATTATGGTAGTTGGAAGAAACGAATTATATTATTCCTTAAGATGAAGAAATGTGAAAAAGTCATTTCAAGAAGAATAGAAGCGGAGGATAATAAACCAGATTGGGAAGAAAATGACTTGAGGGCTATGAATTACATATACAGTTCCATATCCAACAAACAATTGGAATTCGTAAGTGATGAAAAAACTGCTTATGATATTATTAAGAAATTCGACTTATTATATTTGAAAGAATCAACTGCTTTACAAATCATTATTCGTAACAAATTGGAAAAGTTGAAATTGAAAGACTTCAATGAAACCTCAGAATTCTACAACACTTTTGAAAAGCATGTGAACGACTTGAAAGCAGCAGGAGCTCAAATCACACAAAAGGAAAAACTAAATTTCATGTTGAGAACCTTACCAGAATCATTAAGCTACATAGGTGACCTTATTGATGTATTGAAGGAAGAAGATCAAACAGTTGAATATGTTAAAAGCAAGATTAGTATGCTGAATCTCAAAGAAAAAGGAAGTGATGACACTGAAATCAAATCGAACGCATATGTAGTACAATCTGTAATTGAGAAGAAAAAAAACATAAGATGTTATAAATGTAATAAAACTGGACATTTTCAAAGAGAATGCAGAGAAACAAATGGTTCCAAGAATTATCAAACATCTAATCGTGGAAGCTATGGTCAACGAAGAAGTCGAGGAAATTGGTACTCAAATCGAGGAACTAGTCAGAGAGGCAGAGGTTATAACAGGGAAGAGTCAAGTTCCAATGTTTTCAGTGCAGAAGTTCATACGATGGAATTAAATAGAGAAGAAAACAATATCACAGGTAACAAAACAGAAATTTTATGGTTACTTGATAGTGGGTGTACAGATCATGTTATTAATGACGATAAATTCTTTGATACCAGTGTAATGTTGAAAAATCCAGTTAACGTTAAAGTAGGGGATGGTGGAATTGTTCAAGCCACTAAAGTGGGAAATATTGTTTGTTATTTTCCTGTGCATGATAAGCTTGAATGTATCAAAATCCAGAATGTTTATTATGTAAAAGAAATGAAGAAAAATCTGTTGAGCTTGTCTAGAATAACTGAAAAGAATAATAGTATAGTTTCGAAGAAAGATTTCTTGAAAATTTATGATTGTAATGATAAACTTATAGCTATAGCATTCAAAGAAAATAGGTTATATTGGTTAAAAGGATATTTTGAATGTAAACAAGTAAATTTAACTGATACATCTGTAGATACAGAAGTTAGTCTAAAGAAGAAATGGCATAAAATATTAGGCCATGTTAATTTCAACTATTTGAATATTTTATGTAAGAATCAGTTATTAGAAGGTATTCCTGTTGAGGTTGAAAATGATTTTTTGAAATGTAGAATTTGTATCGAAAATAAGATGCACAATTTATCATTTGAAAATAACCGAAATAGAGCTAGAGAAATTTTGGAAGTAATCCATACAGATTTAAATGGACCTCATAGTACAACAGGACTAAATGGTGAAAAGTATTTTTTAACTTTTATTGATGACTATAGTAAAGTAGGAAAAGTCTACACGATAAATTCAAAGGATGAAGTGTATGCTTGCTTTGTTGAATATATAAATGAAATTGAAAATTTAACGGGTAAAAGAATCAAGAAACTTAGATGTGATAACGGTACTGAGTATATCAATTCTAAAATTAAACAGCTAGTTAGAGAAAAAGGTATCTATTTAAATGCTTGTCCACCTTATGTGCATGAATTAAACGGCACTGCGGAAAGGTATAATAGAACAATAATGGACATATCTAGATGCTTATTAGCTGAAGCAAAAGTAGATCGAAAATTTTGGCCCGAAGTAGTTTGCGCAGCAGCTTATTTGAAAAATAGAACTCTGGCTAATACAATTGAAAAGAAAACACCTTATGAAATATTAATGGGAAAGAAACCTAATGTAAAAAATTTACGTATGTATGGTAGTCGAGTTTTTGTAAGGGTTCCAGAAGCTAAACGTAGATCAAAATGGGATAGAAAGGCAGATTTGGGAATTTTAATGGGATATAGTGATGTAGGTTATAGAGTTTTGATAAATAATAAAATTATAGTAGCACGACATGTTGATATCATTGAAAATGATACAAAGTGTATAGATTTAAATGATGATGACTTAGATTTTGGAAGTAACAATTTAGAATTAAATGATAGAAACAAAATTGAAGAAAAAAAGGAAAATGAAAATGAGGTAACTGAATTGAGACGCTCTAATAGAGAAAGAAAGAAAAATCCGAAATATGAGGATTGTTGTAATAATTGCTTTATTCATGTTAATTATTGTAATGCAGAAAGCCCGAATAACTTTGAGGAGGCAATCAACTCAAGTGAATCAAAATTTTGGAAAAAGGCAATGGATAAAGAATTAGAAAGTTTGAAATTAAATAAAACTTGGGAGCTAGTTGAAAAACCAGCAAATAAAAAAATTTTGGGTGTTAGGTGGGTTTTCACTAAAAAAACTGAAAATGAATACAAGGCTAGATTAGTAGTAAAGGGGTTCCAACAAAAAGAGGTTTTGGAGGATATTTATTCCCCTGTGGCAAAAACACAAACGTTAAAACTTTTATTATCATATTGCTGTCATGAAGGACTTATCATTGAACAGATGGATGTTCAAACAGCTTTTTTAAATGGCAAAGTTGTATCAGAGGTTTATGTAGAACAACCTATTGGATATGAAGACGGTACCAATAGCGTTTGTATGTTAAAGAAAGCTTTGTATGGCTTGAGAGAAAGTCCAAGATCATGGTATGACTGTTTTGATGAATTCTTGAAAGGTCTAGGATTTCAAAGAAGTAAATATGACTATTGCCTATATTATTTAATCGATCAAGAAGATATTGTGTACATAATAATATTTGTTGATGATTTGCTCTTATGTTGTTTAAATAGAGGTAAAATTGCAAAGATTAAACAATTATTATCTGAACGTTTTAAAATGAAAGATATGGGGGAAGTACGAGATTACTTGGGAATAAATATTGCTTACAACTATCAGAAAAATTTAATGTTTTTAAGTCAAGAAAAATATATTGAGTCTTTAGCTAGAAAATATAATTTGGACAATGGAAAACCATATAAAACCCCTATGGAAACCAATCTTAAATTAGAACCTTCATTATCTCAGGGTGTTAGTAATATTAAATACAGAAATTTAATAGGGGCACTTCTATACATTAGTTCAGGAACTAGACCAGACATAAGTTATAGTGTGAATTACTTGAGCAGATTTCAAAATAGTTATAATCAAACTCATTATAAATATGCATTAAGAATACTTCAATATTTGATATCTACTAAGAATCTAAAATTGGTGTATAGTAGAAATGATGAACAAGAAATTATGGATTGTTTCGTAGATTCCGATTGGGCGGGTGATTGTTTGGATAGAAAGTCAACGTCTGGTTATGTTATCAGATTGTTTGGAAATGCAATATTTTGGAAAACAAAAAAACAAAATTCTGTCGCTAAATCGTCTACATTTGCAGAATACATTGCTTTATCAGAGGCTGTAAGTGAAATTAAGTTTCTAAAGGAAATGCTAAAAGATTTTGAAGTAAATTCAAACAACCCTATAAAGATATTTGAGGATAACTCAGGAGCATTGAGCATTGCTAAGTATGGCAATTTCACTAAAAATTCGAAACATATCGAAATTCATTATCATTATGTAAACGAAAATTATTTGGATGGTGTAATAGACATTATTAAAGTTGATTCATGTGAAAATATGGCTGATATATTTACTAAGGCTTTAGATATTAAGAAATTTGAATATTTAAGAAATATGTTGAAAATATGCTCTTAAACTAATATAAATAAAAGGAGGCATGTTGATATTACAGGTTTATTTATATTGTATCATATAGTTGATCTATTTACTGTTAGATGGCTCTGAGGAGACAATTACTGTAACAGTGTTCTGTGATGTTCGTTTCGTTCATGTGGATGATTACTTCGTGTGTTCAAAAAGATGAAGTCATGCTGTTGTATGTTTAACCGATATCTTATCTAAATAAAGTATAATAAATAAGTTACGAATAGTGTATGTGTTCTTCCAAGATCCGATTCACACCAATAATATTTACAGTTATGTCAATTTTGACAGGAGTAAAATGAACTCGGAGTCGAATACTCTGACATTTCGAACGACAGTCATGGAGTAAAATTACCCGACCTTTCAGTTTTCGAACGCAATGGAGTAAATATTACTCTACGGGGTTAATATTCGAACACAACCCAAAGAACCGAATTCACAAAGTAAATCTGAAAATATGAACGAATGGACCAAGGTAGTAAGTAGGAGAGAAAGTAACATCCAAATAGCTGAAAGGCAAGTATGTACGGCACCAAGTCAATCGCAGATTCTAAAATAATGGGAGCCAAAAGGAGACGCTGGATATATGTCGGAAGAATCCAGGGTAAAACAGTTGAAGAAGCCGATATTAAAGAATACATTGAGCCTGTACAGAGTACAGATGAGATAATCGTTAAGAAATTGGATACTAAAGGTGGCAATTCAGCATTCAGTACAGGAATAGTCTGTGATGAAGTTTATAATAAGATTTTCCATCAAGATTTCTGGCCTGAGGGAGTTCTAGTTAGGGAGTATTCATTTTTAAATACATTTCGGAGGGGCCCCGAGACCAACTAAAGAATTAGAAAGTCATGAATGTAAGATGTCGGTCATGAAAAATCATCTTGGTCATGGCATGATATCTACAGTCCACCAAAATGTTCAATTAATAGGCAACTCGATTCATCAACTGAATATGCTAGCCGCTGATACCCTGAAGAATGATAAACTTTGTGCAATATGTATAACGGAGCACTGGAAGACCAGGAAGCAAATTTCAAACTATGGAATAGGCGGTTTTGTCTTAGCCAGCGCATTCTGTCGAGACATTAATGAACATGGAGGAACTGCCATCTATGTGAAACAAGGCATTACATTTTATGAAAAGATAAATTTGAATAGGTTATCAATTAAGAATATTATGGAGGTTGCAGCAGTGGAAATGAGATATGGAGATAGCGTTTTTCAGCTAATGTCAGTTTACTCTACGCCTGGAGAGGCGGCTAGTTTCCTGAGGGAACTTGAGAAGGTTCTTGAGAATATTTCAGAGATTTACAGGACAATAATTATTGCTGGGGATATAAACAGGGTTTTGTTGATATTCTGAGTTCATATGGTCTGCATCCAACCTTTTTGCAGCCCATTAGAACAACTAATACATCGTCCACATGTATAGACAATATACTCATAAATCGAGGTGACTATCAAGCAAAGTTGATAAATACACACATGTCTGATCACAACACAGCTCAGGTTATCAGCATCAATAATTCAGGAAAACAATGAAAAACTGATTCCTATTATGGAAGAATGTTGCAAGCCCATAGATTGGACAATTTAAAGCAGGGTCTAAGGGAGGTGAATTGGCAGTCAGACTATGCACTGGATGAACATAATGTGAATGGTCAGTGGGAAACTTTTCTTAAGATATTCACCACAGTTTTCGACAGAACATGTCCTTTGAAAAGAGTATCCCTAAAAAAAGGCGGAAAAAATCATTTTCCTTCACAGACGAAGCAATCAAGGACTGCAAATCCAGATTGGACATTCTTTATACCTGTCAACTTAGAAACCCAATATTTAAAGACGCCTATAAGAGTATTAAGAAAGAGTACGATGGTCTAATCAATGAAGTAAGAAGCAGGATGTATCAGAACCAGATTTTGCAATCTGATAATAAAGGTAGAAGTATGTGGGCTACGGTGAGAGACATAAAAGGTCAAGAAACACAGAATTTGCCGCAGGTGTTTGATAATTGTGAAGAACTTGCTAACAATTTCAATAAGCAGTTTACATCTAGCTGTCACCAACATAGTAATCAAAGTCAGGATGCTCACCATATACCTGAGCATAATAAAAGATTCTTGTTTAATAAAGTCACAGAGTTGGAGATTTTTGAAGGCTGTAGGAGAATTAAAAATAAAAAAAGTGCTGGACCTAATGGTGTACCTGCTAGTGTGGTTAAATTCTGCATGGACGAGATATGCAAACCTATAGAATACATTATCAACAATTCGCTTGAGCATGCAAGTTTTCCAGATGGTCTGAAGGAGGCTGTGGTGAAGCCATTACATAAAAAAGGGGATGTCAGTAATCTTGGTAATTACAGACCTATTAGTATGCTAAGTGCTTTTTCTAAGATTCTTGAGAGGGTAGTTTGTGAACAGTAAATTTCTTCCATGAAAATGGTTTATTCGCTGCCTCCCAACATGGTTACATGAAGGGTCGGTCTACACAAACCACAATCTTTGATTTCATCAAAGCCATCATATACTACGTTTACATGCATCTTCTCGATCCGTATTGAACCAATGCGCGTGTTTTGATGCGAATTAGATGAAATATGGTTTGAGTGTTTATATGCCTTATCTGAAACTAGTTTTCTTTAATTCGGCTTTATTCTACGCTCGCGTAGCCAACACGGGAAGATTGAAAAAAATTAAAAATATAAATTAAGAATGAAAAATTATTCTAAAAATCTTAAAAAATGATGAAGAACACCATAATTTCGCAAGGAATTAACCTATTAGGGGTGGTTTCAATGATTGAAAGAGCAAATCGTGATAAATCAATCCAGGAAATTAAAAGAAAACGATAAAAAATAATGGAAAAAGATACCTCGAACAATATATGATATCATTATAATCTCAAGAAATTTATTTCGATCCACCAGCTTAGGAATTACGATTAACGTAACCTCAAAACAGGTTGGTTAGTTTATCAGATTTGTCAAACTAATAAATTTGGTGTTGGTGCTTCTGAAATTTGTTTCTCTTAAACCTACTCTCAATGCGTATTTGGTGTATACATGCACATTAAATCGATTTGGAAAAACTCAATCCACCTTTTCAAATCGCATTTACTAATTCGCATTTAAGTATTCAATTCGAATTGAAAAAATGTTTACATGCGTTTTCAATGCGCATTACGGAATACGCATTGGCTTAAAACGGTTCGAGAGGATGCATGTAAACGTAGTAATAGAAGCTTTGGAGGCCTCAGAGCTAGCTATTGGACTTTTTGTGGACCTCAGTAAGACATTTGACAGTCTCTGTCATGAGTTAATTTTGAGTCAACTCAGTAAATATGGAATAAAAGGAAATGCTTTGAAATGGTTCGAATCTTTCTTGACGAATCGCTCACAAAGAGTACTTATATCTGATAATAGAAACAGAAATTAGATCAGAGCCAGCGAAAATACATTGTGGAGTACCCCAGGGCAGTATCCTGGGTCCTGAGCTCTTTGTAATTTTTATGATAGATCTTGAAAGCATTGTTGCGGATGACATTTTTATGATTAACTATGCCGATGACACCAATCTTTTAATGAGATCTTCAACCTATCCTGAAATTTTGCGGCGAACTGATGTTATTATGACAGATGCTAGGAATTGGTTCCTGATGAATGGCATATCCATTAATACAGATAAAACTAAGGCTCTTTATTTAAAACAAGTCATGCAGGATTCGATACCCCACAAGAGTTACGTTTGGAAGCTGGAAGCCTTTCCTATTCACCATCAGTCAAGCTCTTGGGAATGTTTGTTGATCAGTCATTGAACTGGGAGGAACATATCTCTGATCTATGTAAAAAAACTGACAAGTATATGCTATTCTCTTTATGTCCTCAGCAAATATCTAGACAACAAAGCACTCAAGTCAATTTATCAAGCAGTTTTTGAATCCAGGATTAGGTATGGTGCAATGTTCTACGGCAGCTCATCAAAGATAGAAGATATAAAAATATTGCAGAAGAGAGCCTTAAGAAGAATTCTAGGCATAGCAGTGAAGGAGTCTTGTAGGAGTAAATTCAGACAGAATGGTCTGTTAACAGCCAAACAATAATACACATACAAGAATGCTTGCTTTTTCTTTTCAAAAATAAGGATAAGTTCACTGAACTGTCCAATGGAATATATAGTACAAGAGCAAACCAGATGGCATATCCGAAACATTGATTAACCCTGACGGAGAGAAATGCAGTATTTAACTGCATAAGATATTTCAATAAACTTCCAAGCCGAATAAGAAGCGAATCCAACTAGAGATGCTACAAGAAAAAAATATTTAAGATGCTAATGGAAATAAGACCCTACTCACAGAGGGAATATTTAGATTTTGATTTTGTTAAGTAACTGCGTTTATGTGTGTATAATTTTTATTTGGGGTTCTTTCTTCTCAGGGTACTACAATGTATATACCATGTATGCCTTTACTAGAAATAAAGCTGATTATTATTACTATTTACACGAATTCACCAACGACTACGAGAAAGTGGAACATTTGAAGTGAATAAAAACGATTGTGGTCGCCAGCGCGATATTAGAATTCCATCAATAGAAGAAGCAGGACTAAATCTTGTCGACGAGCAACCTGACATCAGTACTAGGAAAATTGCTCAGAAATTACAAATTCACCATATGACGGTGTTTGCGATCTTAAAGGAACAACATTTGTATCACATATCACATTTAATGTGAACAGGCTCTGTTACCACCGGATTTTAAGAATCGTCTCCAATTTTCCTCTTGGATGTTGGGAATGATTGAACAATATCCTCAATTTTTGAAAAAGGTCCTATTCACAGACGGGGCTAATTTTTCTAGAGATCCAATAACTAATTTTTATAATAACCAAATATTGGCTGAAGAGAACCTCACGCTATCCCTGTAGCTCACCACCAAGAACAATTTTCTCTGAATGTCTGGCTTGGATAGTTATTTATTTGAAAATACAACTATCATTCAACAATTTGTTGTAACTATAGTTGACTTAAAATTAAATTTTTGAAATTATTCATTTTGCATTTTAAAGAACTTCTTATATGGCTGGGCATTCCGTTAAAAGTCGTCAAACTGGCATATATGGGACTCCTTCTTCGACATTCTGTATTTGCTCTAAATATGTAGTATGAGTTTTTTTGTCTTGTTTCTCGATTTGTTATATTTTGGACTCTTTTCACTAGATTTTGGCTCTTTATATGTTTGTTTTCTGGCTTGTATATGAGTTTACACTGTTGTAACTTGATCAATTTGTCTAATTTCGTGTATTGATAATTTTTATAGAATTCTTCAGTTGGATATTCATATGGAAGATGGTGGAGCCTTTTTATCACTTTATTGTGTAATATCTGCAATCTTTTTATGTTGAATTTCGTCGTATTTGTCCATAATACCGATAAAGAAATGAGTACTGACTGGAAATAGGCATAATATATACTCCTACTTCACCTACTTGTCCTCTCATCAAGGTATGGCCCCAGATGACGAAGTTTTTATACTAATGGTAAAAGTTTGACAACGATCATGTCCACATGTGCATTCCATTTCAATGTTTCTTCTATGGTCAATCCCAAGTATTTGGTCCTTTTCACTTGTGTTAGTTCCTTACCATTAATAAAGAGATATTGTATATTGTTTATTGGTTTTGGTTGTTCTATTTTTGAACAGAATGTATACAGTTTTCTCTTCATTTATGACAAGTTTATTCGAGTCTAACCATTCACTGTATTTCTGCATATCCCTATTGACCATACCCTCCAGAGATCTTATACTGTCTGCACTATATATGATGACTGTATCATCCGCAAAAATGAAGAGTTCCCCCAGCAATCCTGATTAGACAAGATTTTCAACATACATTAGGTAGAGAAGTGGTCCGAGCACTGTGCCCTGGGGAACTCCAGTTTTGATAATTCCTATGTTTACTTTTTTGCCTTCAACAACCACATATTGTCTTCTATCAGTAAGGAAAGACTGAAATAATTTGAAGGCATTTCCTTGAATTCCAATTCTTTTCAACTTCCTCAGTAATATGGCTATGTTGATTGTATCAAATGCTTTATGAAGATCAACAAATACACCCACGACTTTCTTTTTCTTCTCTAGTTTTTGTAATATGTGTTTGATTACATCGATTGCAGCACCCTCTGTCGAACTTTTTTCTTGAAATCCATATTGATGTTTGGATATTTCTAAAAATTTCACTAATCTATTTTTCATTAATGTTTCTATTATTTTAGCATATATCGAAGTATTTGATATAGGCCTATAGTTAGCTGGTTCTAGCTTGCTCCCTTTTTAAACCCAAGAGTTATTCTAGCGATTTTACATAATCTCGGAAATGTTCCACTCTTTGTACATTCATTAATCATAGATAGCAGGTTAGGATATGTTGGGGATCAGTTAATTGGTCCAAAATTTCTAGAACCTCCTGTATTCCTTCAAAATATTCGTTTGCGTGTCCGAAGGACAATGTGATTTATGCATGATGGGGCCCCCGCACATTTCGGTACTGGAGCACGTCAGCATTTAAATCATGTATATCCAAATCGATGGATAGGGCGAGGTGGACCTCAGTTCTGGCCTGCCTGATCACCAGATTTAAATCTTCTGAATTTTACTCTTTGGGGCCATTTAAAAACATTCGTTTATAAGCCTCCTTGTCAAGATATGGAATTGGTGAAAAAAAATTGGAAACTTTTGAAAGTCTCAAAATTTCTAAACTTCCTTAACTTTTGTGGAATAGTTTATTTTATTTTTGCGCGTATGTTCTGGGGAACATCGCGTTATCATTTTGCCAAATGTGAAATTTAATTATGTGGCGCCGTCCGGCCGTTGCCACGATAACTCGAGAACGGAAAGAGCTAGCGACTTGAAATTTTCAGGGTAGGTGGCGCATCCCAATACGACGGACAAGTTCGTTAATGGGTATAATCGGCCCAATGGTTTCCGAGTAATAATTTTGTTTTCAACCAAAATAAATCCGATCGAATTCAAACTTGGTGAATAGTTGTAGAATATATACCTAAGCACGTTTGTGAAATTTTGTGAGAATCGTGTCACTAGAAAATTTAAAAAAATATTATTTATGACACGATAACCTGAGAACGGAAGGAGATAGCGGCTTGAAATTTTCAGGTTAGGTTGTGCAACTGAATGCGACATTTGAGTTCGTTTATAAGCATAATCGGCCAAACGGTTTTATAGTTATAGCCATCTGAAATTTGGTTGTTTTTTGTTCCTCATTAACTCGAAAAATACAAAACCGATTGAATTCAAACATGGTTATTAATTGTAGAATGCCAACGCGAAAATTATTGCAGAATTTCGTGAGGATGGTATAACTAGAAAATTTCAAACAAATTATTGAAAATAATTGAAAAAAATTCTATATATCATAAACTATTCGTCCGGCCTGGCTGAAATTTTGGAAGAGCCTTCAGAACCTAACTCTACTGCAGAGTTCCAAGTTTGAACACGATCGGATCCATATTGTTGGAGAACCAAGCAGCCTTTTGTGAGTTCGGTAGCTGGATGCGAATCGTCGTATGATATGTTGTCTATGGTCGTTTTTTTGCGAGAACCTTCAAAAATATTAATGTCATGATGACATATTTTTGCGCGTATGTTCTTGGGAAAAATCGTGTCATTTCATCAAAAATCTATGGGAGATGATAGCCCTACATTAGCGGTCAGACCTGGTTTTGAAAGAGATCCTCCTTAGGAGGAGGCAACTAAATATTGAAGGGATTTCTATGAACAAGAGTGAATATCTTTGAGAAATAGAGAAGGCGATCCTTCTTCAAGAGATCCATGTGCCTTCAGAGGAGTATATTTGTGAGAGGGGACTTTTGAAAGGCTATGTATTATTTTTAATATGATATCGCTGAAATTTTGCTGAAGGCTTCAAAACTTAACTTTAAATTAACCACACTTTCTGATCTTGTAAGGTGAGAGGCTCATTTGTGGATATTAAGTCTCGTGATGGGTATAGAGGAATTTTAGGCCAGTTTTTCTATCAATAATGAGAATATATCTTTATGTTTCACCTCATCACCTTTAGATCTATCAATGGACATTTACTTGTTAAATATAAGTAATTGAATATTACTAGAATTCAATTGAATTTCATTCAATATGTTAGTAACTAAACTTATGATTTTCTTTACTTTTTTTATTTAAATATGACATTAATTCCAGTAATATTTTTCAAGAATAATTATGTATTCTTCTCCTAAAGAAGAATTGAAGGTAGACAATAATGTGTTAATTTTTTCATCATTGCTTTCTATCCTGATTTCACGAAAAAAAAATGGTTCAATCACTGACGTGAAGTCAGGAGCTTTTGCGCGTATGTTCTATTGTCCATTCTCCTGTATTGGACACCCTTAATCGAATTTACCATGGTAAATTATGTTGTCCATTCTTCTGTATTGGACACTTAATTCGAATTTACCATGGTAAATTCGAATTAAGAGTGTCCAATACAGAACATACGCGCAAAAGCTCCTGA
Organism: Halyzia sedecimguttata; assembly: GCA_937662695.2. Lineage (NCBI taxonomy): Eukaryota > Metazoa > Arthropoda > Insecta > Coleoptera > Coccinellidae > Halyzia > Halyzia sedecimguttata. The sequence continues at coordinate 16,904,782 of OW569415.2, forward strand.
CTTCACGTCACCCTGAAAATTTCAAGTCGCTATATCTTTCCAAAAAATTCGAGCATTACAGACATTAGGGGAAAATGGTAGCACGCTGTTCCCTTGAACATGCGCGCAAAAAGTTTATATTCAAGGGCACTTACCTTGCCAGTTAAAAATAATGTTGAACTATCTTCATCATAAAAGGGAATCAGAATTGAAGGAGACACATCACTAATGATGGTGTTGAGGGGGTTCTCTAGATCATCAACTTTATAGACCGAAATCAACCTTTGAGACACCTTGTCGAAACCGCTCACAGCCAAATAATGTCCATCTAGTGCCCAAACAATCCTTGCACCCCTGTTACCCTCGGGCCCTTTTCCTTCTTTCACAGGCATTTCAGAACGTCTAGGATTAAAAACTCTGATTTTGCCATCTTTACATACAGTGGCGCAATATGTTCCACAAGGCGACCATGCAAAACTAAAGATTTGATCGGCGTGACCTACAACTCAATATGTTAGCCATGTACATTGAATATTTTCATATGTCTTACTTTTCAGAATGATCTTTTCGGTATAATCAGAAAGATCCCAAATTTTTATTGTCATATCATAGGAACCAGTCGCCAAAACATCCTTAGCGGTTGGATGAAACTTGATGAAGTAAATCTTATCACCATGTGCATTAAATTCTTTTTCGGGCTCATTTGTTGGTTCCTTCAATCCGTCCTTCTGTATTCTCCACATTTTTATGGTACCATCATCACAGGCTATGGCAAGACGATGATTGTCGAAAGGATCCCAGGAGAAATCCATAATATTACTTCCTTGAACCAGAGATGGTATAACCCCATCAGGGAGTTTTCCTGGTTTGTTGCATTTTAGTATGGTAATCTTACCACCTGGTCCGCTTAGCGGCACAGCTAAGAATTCAGGATTTGCTGTAAATAATCAAGAAATTATTTTGATTCTGTTAATCGAGCTCCCTCAATAACTCACCATGAAAACCGTCGCATTCACCAGGAATTTGCCTGCTAACATTTCGAACATTTTCAATGTGTTGAGATTTGTGAGCGGGAGTTACTTTCAAGTGTCTAAATTTAGAAACACGACCTGTAAAGACATTCAATAATATTATCATTTGTTCCAATTAATTTTCACAGGTTTTAGGTCCGGGGTTATTACAAAATCAAAAACCACTCCTAAAGAATTGATCAGCAACATTGTGTAAAAATATCTTGCAATGATTGCCAATCAACTTACATTGGACAAACTGGACGCTATTTGAAGGATAGGATTTCTGAACATAAAAGAGACTCCCTGAATATACTTAATCCACTTAAAAACAAGAAAGAAAATAACACCGCTTTAGCTGAACATGTAAAAAATTCCCTTCACTCCTTTAATTTCGATCCAGGCTCAGTGGAAATATTAAGCAAAAAAAAATAATTAAAAAGCGTCTATTACATGAGATGATATCCATTAAACAGAACAAAAATTCAATAAATAAGAGAACAGACATTGAAGATCTGAATACTGCATACTATTATTTAATTGAAAAGATCCAAGATAGATAGGAGTTTTTTCTCTGTCCCCAATATGTGCCGCCGCTGTTGTGATCCGCGCAATCCTAAATCTAAAACCCATGGAATTGTCCAACTCAGTCTTTTGACAGTATCCCACGGAAGTAGTTGTTGACATTTCCAAAATTCAAATCCTTGACGACGAAATCAAACAAAGAGAAAAATGTGAGTCAAAAGTTAATTAAAATTTTTTGACTATGGAATCATATCACCGAACTTGTTTCCTCACTTGAATACTGTATACTTGGTTGTTACTAGTTACTGTTAGTTTATAACTGTAGTTCTCTGCATTCCAGAGCCCTGAAGAAGACTTTGAAATAAAGTTGAAACTAGTTGGCCTTTCTTTAAGAAATTCGATTTTGTAATATCCCCAGACCTAAAACCTGTGAAAAACAATTGGAATTGTAATCACATAGGTCTCAACTGCATTAATATTGTCATTTGTATACTCCATTCACTTTTATAAAGTCTCCTGGTTGGCCATGATTTAGGTCTATCACGTTTTTGTAACTAAAACAAAGGCGGGTTGGCAATTCTGAAATATCGTCTATGTCAAAAGAATTATCTGAGACGTTGCCAATTTCTACTCTAAACAATCAACATAATGATTCTTCTTAGACAAGATAATATTATCACAGATCATTATCTTCGAATAATCTGCAATAGGAAAACTCCATTCTGTCTTAGGACATGTTGAACTCTCCAATGAAATTACAATTAACAGTGACTCGGGTTTCGTAGTACTACTACATTTTGAAACTGGTGTATTTCAAGTTTGCGCAACAAGGTATTTAAATGCCTTCTGTAGGCTTATAGCTTGACAATTTCGAAAAGTGGAGAATCCCGTAGGTACGTCCGTTCGTTTAGAAGTTTTCCTGCTGGGTTATTCAGGTACTTTTATTCTTTTTACAAATGAACTATCACGAAGTAACGGACTAGTATCCATTATTTTTCATTAAAATTTCAACACTTGATTCTTGATTTCTGTACAAGAAAATAGTATAATTGAGTCTTCCAATCAGTTTATGTAAGTGAAATATTCCCATAGCAACAACAGATTTTCTTTAATAGTCGCCAGGTCTTTGGAATTATGGAATTCACTAATATCTTCTCAAATTCATTATCTTTCTCAAGAAAATTCACATTGTGTAAAATACGTAATTACTACGACTTCTATGTAGAGAGGACAACGTTGCGTAGTTATCTGACAGGAAAATGAGCATAACCTAACATTTTCAAAATATACAATGTGAAATGTGTCAAAATTTCATGGCCAACCGGGAGACTTTATAAATGTAAATGGAGTATAGAAAGAGAAACAATGTTTTTGTATAATACAGATTGAGTTACGTGTTTGATTTCAGTAGTAGTAACCCAAGAACATTGATGTTTGTTAAAAAACATGTTGTAAAGGATTTCGAAAACGTGCTGCTTCGAAACAAGACAGGTCTATTAACTACAACATGTTCGAGGGTTGTTGGGGTATACAATTTTTTGTTATAAAAGCTCAAGAAAAAAATATAATGATAAGTATTTATTTAAAAGTGGAATGAATAACCATTCGTAATACTTTCGATAACTAATGAATATGTATATCCTCCTGTTAATAATTTTAATATTTACTATACGTTCATCGATACCCAAAATGTGATAGCATCTAAATATGAAAAATTAAAATTTATGCCTATCAAAAATGAATTTCTTAAATATCTAACCTGAACTAACTAACGGTCAACCAGTGCGTTCAGTGTTATAGTATAGCGACATCGGAGTGATCGTAAACACAGAAAGGAGTATAGAAATGGAGTAGTTGGTGCCCTCAAAAACTTCATGCGCAATTGCTCATTCCATCTATGCATTGAAAGACGCTGAATTTTGCATATTGTTGGCTCATAGTGCATACTGGCTAACTCTATTTCTATGGCTCAAATATAAAATCTTTATGGAAAGGTTTTTTTCAATGAGTATACCTCCCACAGTATCCTTTAATGATTACATAAAATCTTTAATCTGGCAAAGCATCTAAGTCGCCATTATTACGATAGCTGTAATCTAAATTTTCATAAAAATTGAGTTACCGAAATGTATTGTTTACCGTGGCCTGCCAGATCCGTATCTGACTCCAGTGGATTATCATGTCTGGGGAGGAATGAAGATTTTGAATGAAACAATAACCAATATTGCAGCAGAATTAATAAAGGTTTCATGAACATTTTCTTTTCATTATTTTGTAGATGTGTCAAATTTTACGACCGCGACCTACTAGATTCCTCACAAACAATCAGCATTTCTTATTTTGCAACATATTTCGCAATCTTCACAAAGTAGACACCACCAAAGTATTCTAAAATGTCATTCAATGGTACAATAAAATACACGGTGTTGCAAGTTGAAATTTGAAATAAATATTAGTAGGCGTTGGAACATCGACTTTGAATTTGTGTGCATTTCAAAAGATGCATAACAGCTTAGCGAATTGACTGGAAAAAAATTGATTCAAGCACTGACGTGAAGTCAAGAGCTTTTGCGCGTGTATTCTATTGTCCATTCTCCTGTATTGGACACTTTTAATCGAATTTACCATGGTAAATAATTAATTGGAAAAAAAATTTAGCGATCATCTAGACATTTTACGCCATTTTTTTCTGTAAATCATAACAATTCTGAGATATCATCAAAACATAGGGCAGCTACATTAGCGGTTCTTTGGTTACTTCCTCCCGGATCTACTTTCATTTCCATGTTTCCATAATTGTTCATGAGTTTTCCAAAACTGTACGTCGGTAATATTATCTCCTGAATTAATTCGTTTGAAATTAACAATGTATGTAGGTACAACGTCGCAGAAATTGACGAATCGCGTTAGATGCTACACGTAAATCGATAACAAAGGTATTCATCAGTTCAACTTACCGAAGACAGTTGAAGTTCTTTTTGGAGGTGCTGCAATGACCTCACTCTTCCTGAAAACCTGAGGATCATGAGACTGTTGCTTTGTTAGTCCAACAATTCTCTTGGCATCTTCCTTAGGAACGAATTCTACCTCAGAATTTTTGGGGCTTTTGAAAGAACCTTTCCTTCTCAACATCACAGGGGAAGATGTTTTCTCTGCAGTACTACTCTCTATAACGGATATTGACTTATTCTCGTACATTTTTCTGCGTTCCGCTATGCTAGCCCTCTGAGAACCACCTCGTTCAAAGCCTTTTCCATCCATTGAATCCAAATTTTCGTCGTTTTCGTTTGCTTCGAACATTTTCCTCCGTTCCGCAGTTGTGGGGGTTTCAGAGGACAGCTCTGAATCTACTATTGGATCTTTTTCTTCGTTTTGGGTTTCTACTTCTTCAACTAAAATTGATTCCTCTGTTTTTTCGCAGGAGGATGGCTCATCAGCTGTTGCAACTACTTCTGAAGAAGTATTTTCAGAGGTTAGTCTTTTATTGTCATGACCATTAAGTTGGTTTTGACCTGGCACTGGAGGCACACAGAATACTTGATCAAATGACTTTGATTCGTTCATTTTCACAGGGGTGAATGGTTTTGGTCCCAGTCGAGGCTGAAATTCAAACCCATGTAAAAATTTAAAATTCAACAGTAAGCCTAGCCATCCACTGGAAACGATTTCGAGCTTCGCGCTAAATAAAATCATGTTTAACAAGCCAAGCCGCCTTGTGCCAGCAATTCCCTTCATTTGGATTTGTTGCGAATCTTGATATCGCTTCCAGTAGACGATCGGCCAAGTATAAAACGTCTAAAAGCTATAGTGCAAATATACGCTTTTCATTCTTTAATTCTAAAATAATATACAGTGTCTTCATTCCAATTTGATTTCAAACAATTCAAAATTTCAGGATATACAGCGATTTGCAATTTTTTTTGTTGATAATATAGTAAGCCAATGAAGCAACTTTTTAGACCTTTTTCATCCTAGCTTTTTTCTTCCCTCCCTAAGATGAGAAAAAAAGTGAAAAAATCGTGAAAGTATGCTAGGCATTCTTCCCAGCAAAAAACTGTATAGCGCATTCGAAGTAGCTGTATATGATTTGTTCAAGTACTAAATTTTAATACCATAGCACAGGATGTCTACAAAAGAAATCTATAATTGTGAGTGAAATATAAAAAAAATCAGAAATAAATAGAGGTTAAAAAAATGTATGATAACTACTTTAAGATTTTGGAAGATACAATTTGTCGTCTGAATGTGGAGAAAAATTACCTTTGTGTTATCGTCCCATTTTTCCACACTAGCCCCAGCAGGATAAGAAAAAATAGTATGTACAGGGTGTTTCAGAATAAGATGCTGATACTTAAGAGTTTGGGTCCTTAGGTGATTTTAGGAAAAAACCGATTTCTTACACCTTATATCCTTTGAGCTACAGGGCGTTGAAATTTCGAGAAAATAGTAAATGCATGAAGCCCTAAAAGCATCAACCATTCTTGATGTGAAAGATTTTTAAATTTTTCCTCCTGTGACATCCATACAGGATGTGAACAAGATTGGGAAAATATTATGCACGCGTTCGTCGGATGAAAAAACATCAAGATATACATTTTTTTTTCAAAAAAGTGCAGTGACGTGCATCAAAAAATGATCGTGGATAAATATATGGCATGTGCCAAATATCTAAGAAGTTATTAAAGTTATGATAAAAAAAACTTTTTTTCTTCCAACACCCTGTAGCTCAAAAGTTAATAGGTTTAGGTTTATTAGAGCTTTTTTTTTAAATCATCTAACGATTCAAACAACTGTATACATTTGAAATAGCCTGACCAATCCAGCAGACAACCATCTTTATACGAACTCATTCAGAATGCAGGATGGTTCTAAAAGTGCAATGCTTCCAAACTTGAGTATTTAATGAACACCTATATGGCAATGAATCAAATAAGATACAACCAATACAGTTATTCAATTTTGTGCTTAAAAAATTATTGGCATAATTTCTCGATTTTTCGAATTTATTTCAACAACGCTAGGATAAAAAAAGATCCTAAAGTTGATATCTCGAAGTACACTCCATTCAATAAAGTCTCCCGGTTGGCCATGAAATCTTGACTCATTTCACCGCGTGTATTTTGAAAATGTTAGGTTATGCTCATTTTCCTGTCAGATAACTACGCAACGTTGTCCTCTCTACATAGAAGTCGTAGTAATTACGTATTTTTCACAATGCGTATATAAACTGGTTGGAAGATTAAGTTATGCTATTTTCTTGTACGCAAATCAAGAATCAAGTGTTGAAATTTTAATGAAAAATAATGGATACAGTAGTCCGTTACTTAGTGATAGTCTATTTGAAAAAAAAAATAAAAGCACCTATGGAATTCCCCACTTTTCGAAATTCTCAAGAAATAATCAAAAAATTAATAAAATATAGTGATAGGAAACTAAGTAATTTCATTCGAGAGTTCAACATGTCCTAAGACAGAATGAAGTTTTCCTATTGCAGATTTCAGTTCTGTCTAGCACTTCCTGATACTTTGTCTCTGCTTTTTCAAAACTGCTTTCGGTATTTTCAATTTCAAAGCGAAGAGTTCTTTATTATTCGACGATAATGATCTGTGATAATATCTTGTCTAAGATGGAACATTATGGCGATTCTTGAGAGTAGAAATTGGCAATGTCCCGGAGAATTGTTTTGACATTGACGATTTTTCAGGAGTGCCAGCGTGCCTTAGTTTTAGCTACAAAATCGTGATAGACCTAAATCATGGCCAACCGGGAGACTTTATAGAATGAATGGAGTATAGGTACCTATTTCATGCTTTATTAAGAAAGTTTGCAAATTGATGTTTGTTTCTAATCTTTCTAATCTAAGTGTTGATAAATAAATCAAAATGGCATAATGAAAAAAAAAATATATTCAACATTTGGCAATTTCCTAATCAAAGCTTAATTGCATGAGTAAAGTTATGCTCTCTAAAAATCCAGATTATTCTCATAAACCCAGTTCAACCTTTGGGCGGGCGCTCTTCTTCGAATCGACCCTTTGGCCACTATTCTCATAAAAATATCGCATCGCACGTAATTCCCATCCAAAGATCCTGTAGTATATTCTTAACCACAACAGAAGAAGTGAATTATATATTGATTATTTTTTGAGGATTAAGATTCATAAAATACCATAAATATTTTAAAAAAATTCTATCAAATACTTTTTCCAAAATACTACATACGACTTCATCTCACAAGAGTGCTTGCCTGCTGAAGGTTCATTAATTTATAGAGATAAATCTACATGCAAATTGACTCTGTGTAATCTAATCAACAACGAATCACTTAAAATCATGCAGTCTTCCTAATTCAATTCCTTTCCCACTATAAAAAACATATATGTAACAAAACAGAAACATATTTGAACTCAAAAAGAAAACTGGATCAGACTGAGAACAGCAATAACCTTGTATCCTCCAAATATGGGGGTGATGGGATTTGACGAGTTCACAACTGGCACACAACTGTTAGTTCTAGGTCTAGCTACTGGTTTTGGTACACAGTTCTCATCTAAATTTTCACAAATAGATCCAGTTCTAGATGTTCTTGGTAAAGGTTTTGGAGGAAATACCATTTCAGATACAAGTTTATCTTCATATTTGGATGCTTCATCAGTCACTTCCTTTTCTACATCACTTTTTTCGACCTCATTGTCAATGGATTCTTGTTGTTTTCTTTCCATGTTAGACGATACGTCTTTGTTATCCTCAATTTTTTGACACATTATTTTAATTTTGTCCTGGTCAACAGTTTCGGTTGCAAAATTATTTATAGCACTCGAGGCAGTGAAATTTGGTTTTGTTGTTGTAGCTTTGGTTGTTTTTAGAACTGATAGTTTTTCATGTTCTTGCTTTATGATTTCAAGCGATCCTTTGTAAACCTGGTCAAGCGATATCAGTTACTTACTTATAAAATTCAGCTCAAGAAGTTAAATTGATCTATGAGTTCTTCGTTTGATGGAATGAGCAGAATGGAATACTTTCCAATAATTTCATTTTGTGAAAAGCATGCTAACATTTATGTAATTGAAGATATTGAAACTATTTCACTGATGACAGTATGTAGGCTTGGATGGTTAGTCGATTCAAATATTTGGAAAGATTCTGGATAATTAAACTGTGGTATTGCTTCCCCAATAGTTATCTCCAAGAGACCCTCCAGAATATTGAAGGCAATAACAAGGATGATGTCCTTGCAAAAAATGGAGCCAGCATACCAATAATCAGTCCAGGGCCCTTGTGTGGGGTATCACTCTCACTGATATGGGCAGAGGTTGATCAATGGTTGAAGGAACAGAAAGATTCCTTCTGCTGGGCGAACAATCCAGGAGAGAGGTAGTCATCATTTTATCACGGGTGCAACTTGCCATATTGTTATTGAAAAAATTGGTTCAAGCCCTGTGGGCAGGAGCTTTTTGGCGCTCTTGTTCAAACAGACAAATTATATCTCCGAAAGTATATGTCTTTTCATAATTTAAAATTTAATAGTTCACACCACTTACACATTCTTTTCTGTATTATGGACCTTAACTCAAGAAAAAATGTTTGACACAAATATAGATCCATATTTCAGCATTTTTCTTGCTGGCAACATTATGAAAATACTGTGTATAGGAACATGTCTCACAACTTAAGGAACTAAAAGGTAATATTGACCTCAGTGGTCAACGAACAGTAATTTCTTTTGATGATTCCATTATGTTCTTCTTTCCTATTGCCTTCATAAACTACATCAAAATGATCCAATTCTAAATCTTCTAAAACATCATCCCCAATATTTATACATACATTATTCAATATGTAATCAGTCAATATTATTTTCGTCTTGTATATATTCACAAATCTAGGAATCGGATACTTGTTTTCCAACAGAAAATATTTTCAAACTACGAATTGACAAGTCTCTAATATATAGATAAGATGACATTTATGAACAGTGAACACAGACAGATTCTGTGTATACATAGAACTACGATGTATTATTATTGAAATTTTGAAAAATCATATCCCTGAAAGTATTAGCTTGTTAGAATAATAATGAAAAATGGCGATACCGTTGATAAAAAATCAACAAGTCAAGAGCGTTCCTGCTAATCGGGTCCTTCATGAATGGCTTCGTATAATAAATATACTTAAGCATATATTTCACAAATCAGATAGACCCCAGGGGGTTCATTGATCTGCCGAGAAAGCAAGAGCAGACGCGTTTCTGGCTTCTTGGCCTTCATCAGTACCCTGTAGCTTTCCCAACAAATTCAACTAAACTGACCCGGGTTAAGCCTCTCAGAGCCGGCTTGGTCGATCATTATAATCGCCCACGCCACCTATGAGACGAAACACAGAAATCAGCCTCTCCCCACCAGTGAATATTTGAAGCGCGAAATCATATGCCACCATTCACTCGATATTTAATCAAGAACGAGTCCCGCTACAGGGTACTGATGAAGGCCAAGAAGCCAGAAACGCGTCTGCTCTTGCTTTCTCGGCAGATCAATGAACCCCCTGGGGTCTATTTGATTTGTGAAATATATGCATAAGTATATTTATTATACGAAGCCATTCATGAAGGACCCGATTAGCAGGAACGCTCTTGACTTGTTAGCTTGTTAGAGTTGAAAATGATAACAATGGATTCTTATGATGAAACGGCATCTTAAAAAAAATTGAATTTGAAATTTGTAATGTAAAAAAAATGTTTTTTTTTCGTTACTCCGAAATCATCATGCCGATTCTACCCAATAACGAACTTAACCGAGATATTTATCACCCAAACCTAGTCTAAAAATTTCAACTGCCAGGCTCTATCTGTTCGAGAGTTATTGTAGAAACAAAATTTAAAAATTTTTGAATTTTTTGTTTGACCCTTTACAGCAACCCTATCAATACAAGACTTCGCATGCATATAAAGGTCATTATTCTACAATTTAATGCTATATTTCAGATAGATCGAGCGATCGGTTCCGGAAATATTCATAAGAAACCGTTTTTACTAAAAACGGCCATAACTCTGAAACCGCTTGGTGGATTTCGCCCGTTAACGAACTCGTCCGAGATATTTACGCTCCAAACCTAACCTGCAAATTTCAATTCTCTAACTCCTTACTTTCGAAAGTTATCGGTAAACATAGAAGTACGATTTTCATTCATTATTTAATTTCGAAAACTCATATCTCCGAAAGTATTAACTTGTTAGAGTTGAAAATGATATCAATGGATTTTTATGTTGAAACTGCATCTTAAAAAAAAATTGAATATGAAATTTGTAATGTAAAAATTTTTTTTTTTCGTCACTCTGAATCCACCATTTTGTTCAGTAACGAACTTGACCAGGATACTTATCTCCCAAACCTACTCTGAAAATTTCAGAGTAGTTTTCATTGTAGAAACAAACTTTTTAAATTTAAAATTTTTTTTTTAGACTTTACGGCAACCCGATCAATACAAAACTTCGCATGGCTATAAAAGTCATTATTCTACAATTTGATGCTTAATTTAAGATAGATCGAGGGATCGGTTTTCACTAAAAACGGCCATAACTCCGAAACCGCTTGGTGGATTTCGCCACGGATCGTGATCAGTGAGTTGAGCCAAATCGATTAAGATCATTTTCAGTCAAAAATTCGAAAATTACAGACATTTGGGCAAATTGAAAAGCACTCCGTTCCGAGGAACAAGAGCGCCAAAAATATGGGTATGATTTAAAAAAATGTGGGAAAGCCCTGTGGACAGGAGCTTTGGCGCTTTTGTTAAAACTTTGACAATTCATATCCGAAATTATTGGTTTCTCAGAGTTGAGAATGATATCAATGGATTCTTATAATAGAACTGAATCATAAACGAAACTAAATTAAAATTGAATAACGAACTTATCCGAGATATTCATTCCTCAAATCTCCTCTGAAAATTATATTATATCAATTGAAACTTGACCAATATTCCGGTTTTGTTTTCACTGAAGATATTCTGAATATATTTTCATCATCATATGGATTATCCAAGGGCATATAGGGTAGGGGTAATTATAATATCCTATAATTGTTCATTTTGCATTCAATCATACTTTGTTAGAACAGAAATCAATATATTTGACATATCTGTCATAGGTAGATAAGATTATATGTACGAACAGTCAACACAGACACATAGAATTCGTATTCTGTGATAACATAGACGTACGATGTATAATTGAAATTTTGAAAAATTATATCTCCGAAAGTATTAGCTTGTTAGAGTTGAAAATGATATCAATGGATTCATATGATGAAACTGCATCTTGAAAAAATTGAATTTGAAATTTGTAATGTAAAAATTTTTTTTATCGTTACTCCGAAACCATCTGGCCGATTTTGCCCAATAACAAACTTAGCCGAGATATTTATCTCCAAAACCTACTCTGAAATTTTAACTGTCTAGCTCATTCTGTTCGAGAGTTATCGTGTTTAAGGACGGACGGCCGGACATAATCGATTTCGACCACGGATTCTTGATCAGTGAGTCGAACCAAATCGTTTGAGACCATTTTCAGCCAAAAATTCGAAAATTACTGACATTTGGGCAAATTGATAAGCACTCTGTTACCACTAACTAGAGAGCCAAAAAACGATACTAGAATGAGTTAGACATCAACAAGAAGTGCATTTTTGGCGGACTTGTTCCTCGGAACAGAGTGCTTATCAATTTGCCCAAATGTCTGTAATTTTGGAATTTTTGGATGAAAATGGTCTAAAACGATTTGGTTCGACTCACTGATCAAGAAGACATAGTCAAAATCGATTCTGTCCGGCCGTTAACACGATAACTCTGGAACGGAATGAGCTAGACAGTTGAAATTTTCAGAGTAGGTTTGGGATATAAATATCTCGGTTAAGTGCGTTATTGGGCAAAATCGGCCGGATAGTTTCGGAGTAACGAAAAAAAAAAATTTTCTTTATATCACAAATTTCGAATTAAAATTTTTTTGAGATGCAGTTTCATCATAAGAATCCATTGATGTCATTTTCAACTCTAAAAAGCTAATACTTTAGGAGATGATTTTTCAAAATTTCAATATGTACATCGTAATTCTATGTTTTCACAGACTATCTGTCTGTGTTCTATCTGTGTTCACTGTTCATGCATGTAATCTTATTTACCTATACCAGACATATCAAATGTATCTCTCAATAATCTAACAAACAAAGTATGATTGAATGCAAAATGACCAACTTTAGGATATTATAATTACCCCTACCCTATATGCCCTTGCATAATCCATATGATGATGGAAATATATAATTTGGTAAGTTCGGATTATCTTCAGTGGAAACAAAACAGGAATATTGGCTAAGTTTCAATTGATATAATATAATTTTCAGAGTAGATTTGAGGAATGAATATCTCGTATAGTTCGTAATTTAATTTTAAATTAGTTTCTTTTATGAATCAGTTCTATTATACAAATCCATTGATATTATTCCCAACTCTGAGAAACCAATAATTTCGGAGATGAATTGTCAAAGTTTGAACAAGAGCGCCAGAGTACCTGTCCACAGGGCTTGAACCAATTTTATATTTCAAAATAAAAACGTGTTTGAGGAGGCTCTTTTCATTTTATACATTCTTACAGTAGTAGAACAGACTTCAGTAATGAATATCACTTAATTTTAAAGCACAAATTGTCTACATCTATGACATACAGGGTTTTCCTTTTAACTTGGCCTATTACAATTATTTGGAGAACTGGTAAATATTTCGTTCTCAAATTTTTAGTACAACTTTTCGCAAAAGGGAGGTCTAATTCCAATTTTTTTTCAAATCGACAGGGTTGCCACATCTATCAGAAACGCTCGTCTACTTTCTTATTTCAAATGGAACACCCTGTTTTTCATTTATGCATCGATTCTATATTTAATTAGCAGTACAAATTTATCAAAAAAAAATATCTTCCACGAGAAATTGCCAAGTTCTGCATTAATTCTTGGGATCTGCATTAGCAATTTGGAAGTTTAATATCTTGGTTATTATTTATGGGAATGAAACCAAATTCAGCAATCTTATAGTCGACAATCCCGCTATTCATAAGACGGGTTCAATATTTTGATATACGATAACATAAATTGAAGTAAATGTTTGAAATCGCTGCCGTTTACTTCCAAGCATTTCAAAAATCAGTAACGCTTCGTCTTTGAAGATGGAAACATCGTTTCCAAAACATATGTCAGACGACAAAATTTGGAGTGGACAAGAGTGTAGTTAATTTTGTATTGTTCAAAAATCTCCTTTTTATAGAGCTTGTTGTTTTTTGGAGAAGTTTCGGCGGTATTGCACGAAGAACTGCTGTTATTCTGTTTCCCAAAACAGCTGTACAGTGTAACAGAAATATTATGGTGATGTCAAAGAATCCTTCAAGGCATCAGTATGTTCACTTCTTACTCTGAGGCAACGAGATAGAATAGTGGAAAGAAGTACTTATTCACGTGTCTAAAGTGGTATCAGATCAGCCGATAAGATCAGTATTGATAAGAGATTTCAGTCATCCTTTGACGAAGGAAAATTCATATTTTGGTATTCGATTAATTTTATTTTGACAGATTTCCTTGATCTATGTGCCATATTGGTCCCAGACTAAGCTAAGAGGAATAACTTTTTGTATGGATAAAATGCCATGCCAACGCCCTGACCTTTGATAACTCAAATGGCTTTAGAGCCTATACCTACTTTCCCTAAATTAGTCATCAGCTTTCTGACTATAATAATTGATGGTTGTACAGATAGAGCACAGACTAAACAGATGCTTCACTTCGCTTTTGGCTTTGATATTTACTACAAGAGGATTGTTGTAGAATTTCTAGATATCTAAACTGTTTACTCTCTCTGACATCATAAACTTTCACATCTTACAGAAAATTTTGAAATATTGTAGCATGCACTGTTTTAGGTCACCATTTAACAAGAGAATATAAATTCGATCACGTACTGTTAGCAGGCGACTTCAATATACATATGGAACATACAACCAAGGACAAAACAGACTTCATAAACCAGTTAGCGTCATTTGGATTTCATCATAATGTTAGTGAAATGACCAGGATAACACCAGAGTCAGAAAGTTGTTTTGATAATATTTGTACGAACATAATGGAATTTAAGAGTAGTATCTTAGGAATGCATCTATCGGATCACACCGCGCAAAAGTTAACTTTTGCAGTGCAGAAAATAGGAGAAAATGTCGGGGAGTATACCAGATTTTTTAACGAAGGCGAAGCAGACTTTCCTATCAAGACTAGAAGAACAAGACTGGAAGATAGTTTACAATATAGATAAAAAGGAAGTGAATAAACAGTGGGATAATTTCATTTCGGAGTTTTTTGGACTTTTTAATAAATGCTTCCCTCTAAAATTGAAAATGAAAAAAAAAGAGTACAACAAAACTAAAACCGCACCCTAAGGTAATAGAATGTAAGAATAGGCTAGATATTTTATTAATTATAAATAAACAAGATAATAGATATAGACAATTATAGAATTAAACAAAAAAAGAATATGATAGGCTATTAAGCAGTTTAAAGGCAAAAACTTATCACGAAGAAGTAAAAAAATCTGACAACAAAAACAAAACTATGTGGAAAATTTATAATGAAATCAATGGTAAACAAACAATAAAATCAAATTGTCAGATTGAAGGCAACGCACTTGTTGTAGCCGAGAAATTTAATTTGCATTTTAAAGACAGCGTATCTAGACTGTTGGATGGTTTTGATTATTCTTCAGCTAATAATAACAATAACATAACTACGAATAATAAATCAATTTTTTTGAGATCTACAACACCGAGTGAAATTGTCACGCTGTCAAAATCCTTAAAAAGTAAAAATAGTGGTGAAGGAAATGAAATTCTTATATTTATTGTAAAATTCTGCATAGAAAAAATAAAATATATATTATCATATATAATTAATAATTCACTTAAATATGGGATATATCCAGAAGGTTTAAAATCTGCTTTAATCAAACCGTTACTAAAAACAGGCAATCCAACAGATATCGTGAATACGGCGGATAAATAATTATCGTCCAATTAGTTTGTTACCAAGCTTTTCGAAGATATTTGAACATGTGATTGTAGTCAGAGTACTTTCTTTCTTTCATGAGGGCAGTGTTTTTACTGAAACACAGCATGGCTATCTTGCTAGAAAATCGACTCAGACAGCTATTTTCCAATTTACAAGGAATATAGTCAACTTAATTGAAGACAATAACATTGCTCTAGGACTATTCTTAGACTTATCGAAAGCCTATGATACTCTAGATCGAAATAACATGTTAGAGAAACTTGAATTGTATGGTATTAGAGGAAATGCTGGGGCATGGTTTAAGTCCTATCTCTCAGCTAGGTATCAGAGGGTTGAAGTAATGAAAGATGGTTTCAGAAAGAAATCAGAACAGATAGAAAACACTGTAGGAGTGCCACAAGGCAGTATTCTGGGCCCGATTTTATTGATAATCTTCATCAACGATTTGAGTGGGATAGCAATGAACTCAGATCTAACTATTTCAAGTTTTGCTGATGACACAAGTCTGCTCGTGGGGGCGAAAACAATAGCAGATTTGATTAATCGAGGTGAACTTTTCTTTAATAGGGCACAATCATAGTTCAAACAAAATAAATTAGTTTTAAATGAGAAAAAACTAACATTGTCGTTGTTAGTAGGTACTAACCGATGTAGATTAGAAAAACCAGATCAAATAACAATAAATGATAATGAATTTTCTCTTTCAGAGTACACCAAATTTTTGGGTGTATACATTGACAGATTTTTAAAATTTGACCACCATACAAATATTGTGTCAAGAAAACTCAGCGGAATTTGTTATGCTATACGAATAGCTTCTAATTATGTTGAAACAGAATCACTAAAAATGTTGTATCATGCAAATTTTGAGCCTGTATTAAGATAGGGCATAATGTTCTGGAGACTTAAAGAAAATTTAGAAACAGTATTTGTAATTAAAAAAATTGGTTCAAGCCCTGTGGACAGGAGCTTTTTGGCGCTCTTGTTCAAACAGACAAATTATATCTCTGAAAGTATTGGTTTCTCAGAGTTGGGAATTATATCAATGGATTCTTATGATAGAACTGCATCATCAAAGAAATTAAATTTGAAATAAGTGTCGTTAAAAAAAATGTTTCAAAAATTATCATCTAAACAAGAGCGGCAAAAAAAGAGCAGTCTAAAATGCTCAAAAAATTGTCATTAAATTCATTTATCAAGATTAAATGAGCAATCTGCAATGATTCAACCTCGTGGAATGGGTTGTTGTAACTTACACTCGGTGCATAGTTTTCACAACTCGAAATACCTAAGGAAAGTATCATCGACATGTCTAGAGCAAGGCTGGAGACAATCATAGCAGATTGGCTTGAACAAATTATTTTAATAGTTCAAAATATATTAACTAGCAACATTATGAAAATACTGTATATAGGAACATGTCTTACTACTTAAAGAAGTAAAATGTAATATTAACCTCAGTGGTCAACGAACAGTAATTTGTTTTGATGATTCCATTATGTTCTTCTTTCCTATTGCCTTCATAAACTACATCATTGAAATGATCCAATTCTAAATCTTCTGAAACATCGTCCTGAATTTATACGTAAATTATTCAATATGCATCCAGTCAATATTATTTTCGGTTCAAAACAGTCTTGTATATATTCACAAATTCAAGAATCGGATACTTGATTTCAAACTGCGAATTGACATGACTCTAATAGCTAGAAAAGATGACATTTATGAACAGTGAATACATAGAACTACGATATATTATTGAAATTTTGAAAAATGATATCTCCGAAAGTATTAGCTTGTTAGAGTTGAAAATAATATCATTGGATTCTTATGATAAAATTGCATCTTAAAAAAAATTTAATTCAAAAATTTTAATTTAACCAAAAAATTTTGTTTATGTTACTCCGAAACTATCAGGCCGATTTTGCCCAATAACGAACTTATCCCAGATATTTATCCCTCGAACCTACTCTGAAAATTTCAATTGTCTAGCTCATTCCGTTCGAGAGTTAACGGCCGGACAAAATCGATTATGACCATGGATTCTTGATCAGTGAGTCGAACCAAAGTTTAAGACCATTTTCAGCCAAAAATTCGAAAATTACAGACATTTGGCCAAATTGATAAGCACTCTGGTCCGAGGAACAAGAGCGCCAAAAAGAGTGGATTATGTATAAAATGAAATACAGAGAAAGTTGTAGGGGAGTGTTCAAACACAAAGGTCTTTTGACTGCGAGTAGCCTAAATTTGAACGATTGTTTGTTCTTTTTGTTTAAAAATAAAAACAAATTCAATGCAACTCAAAAATACTCTTCAAGATCATTGGATATAAATTATCCTATACATAGATTGACATTGACAGAGAAGAACCCATCATACATGTTTGTTAGAATATTTAATAAATTGCCTAGTAAAATAAAGTTAGTAATTAGTAATCATTAGTAATCTCAAAAAATTTAGGAAAGAAATGTATGCTTTATTGTTAAATTTAGAGCCATACAGCGTAACAGAGTATTTTGGTGCACATTTGATGTAGTATTTTTTTTTTCTCCTGTGCTGTGACGTCATTTCATTTATTGTCGTGTGTATATGCATAAGTTACATGAACATGTACATTATTTGAAATAAAGAAATGTTATTATTTAGTCTTGATTCAAATATGTCCAACAGTTGTACTACTATCATCGCAGATATAATGGTGAAGTTGTCAAATTGTTAATTTTTACAGATAATTTCCAATTTTCTCGAAAGTCTCTTATGATGAAGAGATATTTTGGTGTGAAAGGATAAAACAGGAGACCTTTGTGCCAAACACTCAAAGGCTTTGTTGGTGTCTAGCTAGGCTAATTGCAACTGTTTAAAAATTCATTTTAATGGTTATTAACATTTAACTACTCGCACTAGTGTAAAAAATACGCCAGAGTGGCACCAAAGGCTATTCTGTGCAATAGTTTATTCGGCGTTGCCGAGTCAGCAATGCGTCGCTCAACATATATTCCAGATGTTGATGTAGTGTTAGTACGGTTTTGATCGCTAAGGTGATAAGTGAGACATTCCGAGAAATTTGTCGTGGTGCACAACACAAGTAGTTATGCGAGAATAGGGATATGTTTCATTGCGTAGGTAAAAATTAATAGTAGGCATATTTTCAATGGAATGATTTTTTGTAGGCATCGAATGAAGATAACAAAACTGAAAAGTTTGAAACAAAATTGATTAGAGCCTATGGGCCAGGTTATATGTGATACAGATTAGGAAGAGGAAGTTGGAGGAGGGGCAGTCAGAAAAGGTGACTGATCTGATGAAAGTGAAGGCATTGGGGTAGAAAAACACAATTCGAATTCAGAACAAGAAATAAGCGAACAAGAAGAAAAACAAGTGGAATATGATTGAAATTCTCTGAAGATGTATTTCTCTCGGTATTAGTGGCAAAACAAATCAGTATGGTGTCAAACATAAAAAAAACTGCTTGGTGTAAAAACTACCCTTTGAATAAATTTACTAAGCCCAAAAATAAAGATATCAGACATTTTCTATCTCGGTATAGAGAACCTCAAGCATAAACAGACGAAGAGTCACCCAGAAAAATTTGAGGAAGATCTAATATTTTTTATGTTTATAATAACTGATTTTTTGGGCTAATAAATATGCACTCAAGTTGGTAAGTCTTTTTCAATAATATGTATATTTATAACTCACAGAGCTAGTAAACCTGAAAAAAATATATTTAGACCATAATGTGCAAAGGTGTACAAACTACACCGAGTAGTAGCGTGAAAAAAAAGTGCTGGACCAGTTAAAGGTTAATAGAAAAAATTAATGGCGGATATTTGATACGTGAGACTGGTTGAATAGATGTAGAAATATAAAATATACACTTGAATAATTCTGAAAGTAGTTTGTGTCTTGACATTTCGTTACCACAGAATTGTACTTTTGTATTTGCAATCAAACTAAGTTCTGAGTTCTGTTGTACAAAGCACTGTGCAACAAAAAAAATATATATATACTCCATACAATTATGGTTGCTCACATTGGAATGATTGAAATACACTTTTGAAACCATACAAAACAAATATTGGCTGAAAATACAGCTTTGTGAAGTTGGTGATTCGAAAATCATAAAAATGCGGCAAACAACAATGTAATTCTGAGGTAACGATTTCTTCCAAATCGTGGCAAAATTGGAACCCTGGAATTGATTGGCTGAAAAGTCTAGTGACCATATATTTGTGATATACAGGGTGAGTCTTTGACCACTGTATTAATTTTAACCAAACATTCCTCTCATCAAATGAAACACTTTTTTCATTTACCAATATTCCAGATTCGGCTTAGGTAAAAAGTTACAAGCGTTTAAAGATTTCACAATGTGCTAATACACTCCCGCATATAAATTATCTATGACATTGTTGGCGGACGAGAATAAGGCATGGTAACGTGGTTTACAGCTTGATTCGGGAATCCAACGCTCAGGGACGGATCCATAAAAGTAGTGAAATTTCTGGTGTTTTCCATTTTAAAACATTCAATGAAGAATATCTCGAAAACGGTGCGTTTAAGGAGAAATGATGAAGAATAATATAATGTTCTAAAACGATGGAATCTTCTTGAAATGACTCAAGAAAAACTTTATATGCTTTCTTTATGCTAATTTCGTTTAGTTTTATGAATCCATGAGTCCATAACTAGAAAACCAGTAGAAGTAGAAAATAACTAATATTTGGAAAATATGTATCATAGTTATAGGAAAATTTACGCCAACATTCATTTTATTCGAAAAAAGGATGTCAAAGCTACAAAATAAAAACTGATTTTTTTTCAAAATTTCAACAGCCTGTATCTTTTTACCTGAGCTGAATTTGGAAAAAAGTGTTTCATTTGATGAGAGGAATCTTTGGTTAAAATTAATGCAGTGGTCAAAAACTCACCCTGTATAATAACAATAGGCACCTCCAAGCATTCATAAATAGACATGACTGTGGTTTCATTTAAATAAGCCTGAAGGGAAACATCTGGTTATACTATGTACACACTGCATCACAGGTAGGTACAAGGAATATGACGGGTACTCAAATTAACAAAATATTCTTTATTAACCTTTACCTATCTCAGGATTCAAAGCATTGATTTTGAAAATGTTGCATGTTGAGAATAACATGATATAACAGGTTTGAAGATTGTTATTATATTGTGTTTCTGATATTCCTGTTGCTTCTAAGTTTTTTATGCAACCAAAACAGAATCTCTCCAAATATTTAACTCCTACAGAAGCTAGATTTCCAATTGATTTTTTGATAATATACTTGAAGAAAAGAATTTCCTAAACATAATGAATATATGAAAAAAACTTACAATGATAGGAGCATCACCATTTTCCCTATCAGATGGATTCAAACTAATCTTTGGAATGTTGAAATTTTCTCCCCTAAACCATTTTTCTGCATTCAATTCTGTGGTATATCCTGCAGTATCAGGGTACAGATCAGCATGAAAGTCTCTATAAACAATATTTTGAATCATGATTATTTATTTATTTATTTATTTATTTATTTAATATTCGTGCACATAAGTAAATACTTTGTACATGAAACCAACGGTACATCCCATTTGAACACAAAAGCAATAATAAAAAGCATTAAAAAACGACAAAAATAACAATGTTTAAAATACACAAAGATACAAACATCCTAAAGAGCAGAATAAATAGAACATATTATGACCTAATACTAACAATTAACAATTGATAAAACTTTGGCCTTAAAGCGAGGAAGAGACAGCCCAAAAATTTCCAATTCAGGGGTCAAGTCATTGAACAATCCGGTGGTACGATGCAAATAGAAGTTTTTTCTGTAGTTAGTACGTGGGGTGTCCTGATAAAAGATGTGCGTGCTCCGAGTACACATTCTCGGAGCGTTAAAATTGAATTTAGACAATAACTGAGGACAGTCCACCATACCGTTCAACAACTTATATGTAAATAATAGGTCCTGGTGAGACCTTCTAACTGATAGAGAGGTCATACCAAGTATTGATCTTATGTGATCATAATTTAATTCCGTTAGCGGAACTCCAAGTTTGTAAGCGCATATTCGAAGGAACTTATTTTGAACTCTCTCCAGGCAATTCACATATATGGCGTAAGATGGTGACCATACAACCGATGCGTATTCTGCAATACTTCTAACCAATGAGCAATAAACTATCTTGAACGTTTCAACGCTGTACAATGAAGTATTACGCTGAATAAAACCTAAAAGTTTCATACATTTTTTTTTAACTTTGAAAATGTGATCACCAAATGTCAACTTAGAGTCCAGTTCCACACCTAGATCTTTGACTTTGCTCGCCCTATGCAAAAGACTATCGCCAACGTAATATAATATATTATTTGTAACACCACGATGGTATGACATCACACTGCACTTCTCAACATTCCATAAAAGTCTATTTAGCTCACACCAATTGAAAAATCTATCTAAATCCTGCTGAAGCAGGAGAGCAGGAGAGATTATGATATGATCATCCTGAAACTCCTAGATACAGGGGCGACTCCAAGATGAAATTTTTAGGTAGGCACAGTTTAGGGTTTCATGTGCACCGAGGGCCTTGGAAAAACATTTTTGAAATCAACATGCATTTTTTATAAAAATTGGGTAGGCCTGGGACTAACTGTTTAAGCTGACACTGCCTAGTTACCTAGATGATACCCCTCAAAGCCTCAAAGTTAGGAGAATCAGTTATGTTCTATATAAGCTTTGTTAATGACCTCATGCAAACGCACCATTGATTTTTCACACAACACTAGTCCAGAATTGTAAACGGACTTTACAATTCCTAATCCAACAGAGCTAGTGGCATATTCGAGTCACGAGCACAATTGAATTATGATTTCAATCAAT
Organism: Halyzia sedecimguttata; assembly: GCA_937662695.2. Taxonomy (NCBI): domain Eukaryota; kingdom Metazoa; phylum Arthropoda; class Insecta; order Coleoptera; family Coccinellidae; genus Halyzia; species Halyzia sedecimguttata. Next base: position 16,927,287 of record OW569415.2, read on the forward strand.
AAAAATAAATAATTATTTATATTTTAGTTTTCTATGCCACACAAGGTGGGATATTGTAAAGAAAATCATTGGCTGTGCTATTCAATTTCAACATAACATGTACCTGTAAGTTTTCCTGGGAACTTGATAAGTAACTGGAATGACCGAAGTTGAAGTTAGCTGCATAATACGATTAACTTCTCCCTGCATTACATTCAGAGCTCGCTTAGGAACAAGGCATGCCCCCTTTGTCTGTTCACCTGAGTGTCTTATTCCCTCTATTAAATATGGTTCCTTATCAGTCACTTCCATATATCCTATAGTTGTATCACCTACAAGAATTTTAACAATTGATGGTAAATAAATATTTTAGATTAATAAATAATAGAAAAATCGTACACTGCAAGAAAAAACAATAATGGAAAAAATTCTCATTTGATAATGATAAGTTGATTTCAAGTAGAGGAAATAACATTCTACCTCCTATATAAACTTCAACATCAGGAGATATAAAACTGGCACAATACAAAACTATTACTTAGTAGATCAGTACATTAGCAATGAATTCCATGCAGTACCATGCAGACTATTATCAATGGCCAGCAGTCTCATTTTGGCTTTCACAGCTCTTAATTTCCAAATCAGTGTGATTCTACGTCAATTCCCAATTCATTTTTGATGCACCCATGGCGGGTTTCACGAAGCTTCGATTAGCTTAATTGTAGATTTAATTAGGTGGTTGCATCAAAAATGAACTGAAAATTGACTTGCCGCCGTATTCACAAAGCATTCAATCTCCGTTAAGCCTAACTGAGGTCCCCAGTTAAGGATAAATTGGGGATAATAAGGGATAAAGGTGGTAAAACAGGCCTGTTTCACCACTGTTAAATATATTAACTGAGGTTGCGACTCAAATTTATCCTTAACTGAGGACCTCAGTTAGGACTTAACAGAGATTCCAAAACTTAACAATGCTTTGTGAATATGGCGGATAGACTCACACTGATTTTGCAATTAAGAGCTTTGTGAAACCCTCCGCCACTGAATTAAATCCACAATTAAGCTAATCGAAGCTTTGTGAAACCCACTATAAGTTTCCTAATTAGTTATAGAATCTAATAAACTTATTCTATGTATCATATTAATCTTACCTTTCCCTGCCAAGAATAGCATACCAGTATCAGCATCATAGAGAGGCATTAAAATACCAGTTGAACAATCAAATTCAACTGATTTTTCAACCTGTTTGAAATTTCGTACATCTCTAATCATAATTTGACGCAAACGCTGAGCATCAAAACCAGTTGTTAACACTCTATTGCTCTCACCCAACCAGATAATTCTAGAGTCTTTAATACTCAGATGACTGTTGGCTGTTTTCAAACAGCATTTCTCACTTCTTGGATCAAAAATACGAACTTGTTTATCTTTACAGGATGTAGCAAGTAATGTCCCATCTTTTTTCCAACTGACTGACTGAATTACTTCAGTATGATCTTCTGAATTTGAAAATAATTCTTTTTGGGACAACAAATCCCACAGGGTGATGTTTGTGAAAGATGAACAATGTATTAAACACTCTGCTGTTGGATGAAATCCTACTGTTTCAATTCTTCTTTGAGTTTGGGAAAAAACACACTCAGGATTAGTCATTGATTCTTGCAAACCTTCTTCAGGTATAAGCCAAAATTTTACAGTGCAGTCTTGTGAACCGGTTACCAGCAAACCATCATGAAATGGTGAAAAATCGAGATCTGTTACTGTATCCAAATGTGCATGCAGTAGTGGCATTAACTTAGTTTTACGACCGGAATCATTCAACGGAAACACAGCCAGACTGGAACCAGCATGTTCCCAATTGAAAGCCATAAACTTAGCTGAAGCTGCAATGTTGTTTCCATAAGTTTGATAGGATCCTACACATATATCCCTAACAAAATTTTCCGGTTTTGGTATAATAGGGGCAGCATTTTTATATTTGGATGCTTTGAATCTCCAAGCCATAGTTAACAGCTGCAGCTTCTACAAATTCAATAGAAAAAAACCAGTCTACATTAAATTCAACTATACAGGTTTACACCCAAGTTTAGAATTGGTTTTCTCTGTTTACTATTTAGGAAACACCCAAGTTCACCGATGAGATCATTCAACAAATTGTAAAAATTGATAGCAATAACACTCAATAGTTCATTTTTGTAGCACTAATGGGGAAAAACAACAACTAAATTTTCTTCGAAGTTTTCAGTTCTCCACACAGAACATAGGTTCTCCACCTACAACCCACAGAAAACTGATCATAGATAGATCACAGAACATATAATATAAGAAGTGCTACCTGCCTTGTAAACTGTGTGCAACAGTAGTGACATTTACATACCATAGATTAGAGAGAGATGGGGCGAAAAAGGTGGGGATATTCCATTATGGTTCTAGGGGGTGTCCGCTTGTTGAAGTATATGTCACACTAAAATGACATATACAAGGGGACACCCCCTAGAACCATAATGGAATATCCCCACCTTTTTTTCATTATTGTATTCGAAATTTGAAATGATTCGAAAGGAAAGATGCTTCAAAATGAAACAAAGCTTTATAAACAATAATTTCTTTATCAACATTATTTTTACAATTATATATAATACATCTATTATAGAATCAAACAAGTAAATGATATTTGTCGAATTTTTCGAATGTGATTATAATTTAGTTAGCAGTTTTCTAAAACAAATAAGTTCAATTTGCTTCTGGAGCAAGGTTTCTCAAACTTTTGGCTCCACGAATCCCTTTTCAAGTTTCCAAATGACAGCGAACCGCTTAACTAACACATGGTGGTGAGCCCATGCCACCGTCGAATGGCAAACCCCTAGGGGTTCACATACCCCACTTTGAGAAACCCTGTTCTAGAGAAACTAAAAACCATGACACAATTCAATGAAACAAACAAAATTTTTGACCAACCATAGGTCTTTTTGGAATTTGCTGAGTTATTACAAGTTCTTAGGGGTACCTATATCTACCAAATTCCAGTACAAATATCTGAATAAAATGTCAAAATAACACTTGTATATAGAGTTAGGGATAAATTATTCGTGGGTCAACACTCATTCACAACGGTCTTTCAGTCTCATTATGATCAGAATTGTCACTTCACTAAATCACAATAACACTGATTCATCTAGGAAGGAGAAGAAACTACCACCAGTCACAATTGACAGTCAAAATCCGGTAGAATCCATCAATCTAGGTAATGACGGTCACCATCACCATTTTCTGAAAAAAGAAATAAGTATTTTTACATATTAAGTGATAGAAGATGAATATTCAAATATATTTTAAATATAAATATTCGTGATCAAGATGTCAGGATAGATCTAAATGGGTTGGTTCTATCAGAATTAAGTTTAATAAGGTATATCAATTGTCGTTCCCAAAAAATGCTTCTCAGTAAAATATTAACCCAATCACACTATAACTAATATCTCAGTTAATAGACTACTACTATAATAATAAAAATATTCAACAGTTAATACAATCATATTGTTCAGTGAGTGCATGTATTAGGTACAAATGTCTGAAACCAGGTACATTCAGGCAGTCAGTCAGAAAATTAGAAATATTTTTGCTAGGACTTATTTTACAAATATCATTCCAAATTGTCAAGGTGGAAGGATCTTTAGGGAAACGAAAAAAACTTCTGTTTCTGCAAACAAGTGATGAATGGCTGATATATGAATTTTGGCAAGAATACTTAACATCTTTCGCAACAATGAAGTTGCAGAACCTGAAGCCATTTTCTTAATACAAAACAATATGATATTAAACACAATCAGATTTGCAGAATTGAACCTCGTATAAATATAAACTTATCAGATCTCACCAAGTGGCCAAATTACCAACAAATATCTTCAACATCACCTGAAACGGAAATTTTTTCATTGAATTACGAAAAAAACAAACTTATCTTCACACGGGTAATATAATAACACTGGTTTTATTTTAGTATAACAATTATTATTGCTATTTGCCACAATCTATTAGAAATATCAGGAGTATATTTATCAGTCTTGTCAAATTTACGAAGTCAATGAAGTCCTGACACTCGTGTCATTGTCATTTATCCATTTGAACATATCTACGACAAGCGAACAAAAAAGGTGGGGACGTATGTCCATGTTTCCACTTTTTGTACTCTCGCTTCACTCCCCTGAGATAGATTAACAAAATCACAGAATACAAATAAACAAGAAATTCAAGCTCCCTATGTTGGAATAAATGAACTATGTTGTCTATGGTGAGGCCAACGTCACATATGAAGAGCAGTAGAGAGAGAGAGAGAGAACACAGAAAACTCTGTGGTCAACGACGCCAAGCCAAGCGTGAATATTGCTGAAGCAAGCACTAATTAATTCGCTGCATCATTCTCTCTTAGAATAAAGAGCTGTTGATTACTGACAATAAATACGTTGAGCCTTCTCTGTGTTTTATTCACAAATTAGTAAGATTTTGAATTAATATTCTAAAGTGGTGGAGGCGAGCCGTGCAGGTAATCCTATTTAGTTAATTTAAACCGGTTTTGATAAGGTGAAAATTATGCATGCATAGCAATAATAAAAAATAGAAAAATTAGTAGTACTAGTACAATTTGGAATGAGGAGTTATAGAAATTGAGAAATATAATTAGTAAGGTGAAGGTTTTGAAGTAGAAAAATTATTTAAAGAATTTTGATTAAAAAAAAAAAACACTTAAGTTGAAGAATTAGTTAGAGCATTTATAAGGTGTACATAAGGTGCTAAGTTGCTACAGTAAGATTTATGAATAAATAAAAGAATAAACAAAAATTAAAAATATTCCTGGGCCCAACATTACGTTGATTAAGGTGTACGTTGATACAGGAGTTAATTTTGAATAAAGAATAAGGTGATTAAAAAATACGGAGTTTGCTCTAACTGAAATAAAAAATTAAAGTGATATTGATGAAAATAATAAGAAATACCACTCGTTCATGCAATAAATAATATAATAAATAATTACAGATTAAGATGGATACAGAAATGTTAAAACAACAGATGGATCTGTTATTTGCAAAGTTGAAAGAGTTAGAGAATAAAATTGAAGGGAGAGTTGATACAAAGTATCAGCTTCCTAGGTCGGTGAATGCATCGTTTAAATTGGAAGAAAAAACCAATTTTGATGTGTGGTTGAAAGTGTTACGAACAGAATTTCAGAGCTTCAATTATCAATACCTCTTAGAAGAGCAATATGTTAAACCTGCGAATGTCTCTGAGGATGAAGAGAATAAGAGGATTGGCTTTGCCAAATCCTTCATCCTTACCAGAGTGGAGGACAACCTGAAGAGTATGATCATCGACTTGAGCCCTAATGAGATGATCAGAAAACTGGTGGATTTGAAATCTCCGAAGATGCTCTCCCTGCACTTTGCAGTGAAACGAAGTTGGAACTCTCTTACGTTCCAAAAAGAGAAGGAAAGTGGAATAGAGTTCATTAACAGGTTCGAAGAACTTGTTCGTGAACTCCACAAGCAGGGAGAAACAATTTCTGATAAGGAGTTGAAGGAGAACTTCTTGATGGCGACTGAAATTGTTTTTCCTGAGATAACGAGGAAGTATGATGCATCAAAAGGGGATTTAACCGTTGATGAGTTGAAGACCTTTTTGATAAATGAAGAGGCTCGACACAAAGAAGCAAAGGAGAGAGCATCTGAAGGTCAAATTCTAAATGCAGAGACATTCAGAGAACCAGATGCTAAGAGAGGAAGGTTTAGCAGACAGAGGGCAGGAGGTAGAGTTGGAAGAACTAGTTTCGGTAAGACTTGCTTTAGGTGTGGCAAGTTGAACCACATCTCTAGTGAGTGTCTTAACACAAAAAAGTTGTGCTACAACTGTAAGACACTCACTGATGATCATGAATCATCAAACTGCCCGAATAGAACGGTTTCGAAGAGCAACCAAGCTGTAAGGAGGAACTTTCGAAATTTGAGGCTTGGAAGAGGTGGTAGAGGAAGACACCAAAGGTCTGGAATGAGAGGAAGTCATAGAGGCCATGGTGGTGGTCAACTATTCAGACGGGTCAAGGTGATGGACCCTAATAATGAGGAAAAGATTGTCTTCATAGCAGAAGATGGAAATAGTGCCTACTACGATGAAGGGCAAAACAATGCTATGGAGTCTGAGGCTAATCTTGTTGAAGGTAAAGCATGTAACATTAATTTTATTGCAGATAGTGGTGCGAGTGAGCATATGGTGAATGATGAAAAATATTTGAGTAATGCTGTTGAAATGGAAAAAGTATGCAAGATAAAGAGTGCAAATAAAAATGCAAATGCAGATTTGAGAATAGAAAAAACTGGTGAAATAATTGCGAAGGGAGTAGGTGGTAAAATAATCAAATTAAAAAACGTACTTTATTCGAAAAATTTGTCTAAAAATTTGTTGTCCATCAGAAAACTCATTAATAAGGGGGTATCAGCCACACTAACTGATAAAGAAATTAAGTTGATTAATCAGAAAAATAATGAAGTTATTAAAGGTGGAAAATACGATGGTAAATTTTGGTGGTTGAACCTTGAGTTAGTAAACAAGATCAATTCTGATAAAAATGTATTCAGTTATTATAATAGTTCTAAAAATAATAACAGTAAAGGTGATAATGAAGATAAGTTAGTTGAGCATGATTATTGTAAGTTAAATTTGGAAGGGAGTAGAAATAATAAACATAATTATGCAAGAGAAAGTCCTGTTGTTGACTCTCATAGTGAGAGGAACGAAATAAATAATCCGGTGGAAATAGTAGAAATTGATGATGAAAATGAAGTTACATATGAAAATATTAGAGATGAAAATTCATTACAAAAATATTTAGAAACTGCAAATGAAATGAACATAAGCGACTTGGAAGAATTAAATAAAAATAAAATAGAAAGTTTGAAGGGAGATATTGGGTTGTTGTGGCATTATCGATTAGGTCATATTTCTAAAATGTACCTTGAAAAAGCAAAAGAATCAATTAATGAACTCAAAGGTGTAAAGTTCAATGATTCAATTTTAGATTGTGAGATATGTAAGAGAGCAAAAATATCTAAACTTCCATTTAACAGTGTTAGATTTAGATATACAGAACCCATGAAGTTGGTTCACACTGATCTCATGGGACCAATTAATCCATGCACATTTAAATATGGTGCAAGGTATATAATAACATTTATTGATGATTATACTAGATATGCGTGGGCATTTCCTATAAAGGATAAAACGATGGTCCACATAGCATTTGGAAAATTCTTAGATGATGTAAAGAAAATAAGAGGAACAAATATTAAGGTGTCAAGAATGCGAATGGATAATGGTACAGAATATATGACTGAAAGTATGAAAAGAATTATAGAAAAAGAATCGATAAGTTGTGAAACCACAGCACCCCATACTCCAAGCCATAACGGTACAGCCGAAAGGTTTAATAGGGAGTTACAGGTGAAAATTAGAAGTTTAATTTTTGATTCTGGTTTTCCAACTCAAATGTGGGCTTATGCATTGCAGTTTGCTTTACAAGTCTATAACAAAACTCCAAAGAAATCCTTAAATTTTCAAATACCTTATGAAAAATTTCATGAAAAGCCAAGTACTATCAAGTACTTTAAACGTTTTGGCTGTTTGAGCTATGTGTTAAATCCACAGGCTAAAGGTAAATTTGAAGATAGAAGTATTGAAGGATTCTTGATAGGGTGTGGAAGTACATATTATTACATAATTAATGCTGAAACAGGCAAAGTATATAATTCAAAACATGTAAGGTTTATTGAATCTAAAACTTACGGTGATATGTATAAATCAAAAAATAAAAGTTCTGTATTGACCGATCCTCCTATTATACGTGGTGAAGAAGGTTCGGATTGGTTCAGAATACAGAATGAGCATGAATTTAGTAATAGAAAAGAACAATTACATAATGTTCAAGAGGTCAGAAGTCATTTCAGTTTATGGTGTGAACAGATTGAGAAAAAACATGGGTCAATTGACGATACGTTGAGTCAAAACAATATAGAAGATGAGCCAAACAATTATAGTGAGGCTATAAATAATAATGAAAGTAAATTGTGGAAATTGGCAATAAAGGCGGAACTTGAAGCACATGCAAAAAATAAAACTTGGAAAATAGTTAGTAGAAACGAAGTCCCGAAAGGCCAAAAGGTAATGACCTCAAGGTGGATATTTAAAAAGAAAGAATTGGCCAATAATAAAATATATAAAGGACGGTTAGTTGTAAGAGGGTTTGGAGATTCAAATATATACGATATAACTGAAACGTATACTCCAGTAGCTAGAATGACAGATGTGAGGTTCATTTTAGCAACAGCAAATAAATTTTCTCTAGAGTTACATCAATTGGATGTTAAAACAGCTTTCTTAAACGGTTACCTTGAAAAGGAAGTTTATATGGAGATTCCCGAAGGATTGAATATATCTGGAGAACCAGGTTCTCATGTATGTAAATTACAGAAAGCTTTATATGGACTAAAGGTGAGTCCTAGACGATGGTATGAACGATTCAAAGAAGCGATGATTGATATGCAATTCTCTCCTTATGTTTTTCAACCATGCTTGTTTATGTGGAGAAAAGGTGATAAATTCGCCATATTATTGTTGTACGTTGATGATATATTACTAGTTGGTAATAATACTGAAAAAATAAAACAAGTTAAGAGAGAATTAGCAAATCGATTTGAAATTCAAGATATGAGAACTCCAGAAAAATTCCTAGGTATTGAAATAATTAGAGATAGTAGCAAGAAAGTTATGTATTTACATCAAAGAAAATTTATTTGCAAAATGCTTGAAAAATTCGAAATGAAAAATTGTAATGCTTCAAGTACACCAATGATAACCCGCGAAGCAGAGAAGAAAAATAATACAGTAACAGTCCCGGAGAATAATGTGACAGGCTATCCATACAAAGAAGCTATTGGTAGCTTGTTATATTTAGCTAATGGGACTAGGCCTGACATAACATATGCAGTTAATGTGTTAAGTAGAAAGCAGGCAGATTTTGATGAAGATGATTGGATGAAAGTTAAAAGAGTATTTCGATATTTGAAAGGAACTCTTGATTTAGGGTTAAAATATAAAGGTGAAGGTGATTTACTTGAATGCTATGTAGATGCTTCTCTAGGCACTGGAGATCCTAATGGGAAATCCACCAGTGGTCTAGTAATAAAACTTTTTGATGATGTTATATGTTGGAGAACGAAAAGACAAACACACATTGCACTTTCATCAGCAGAAGCTGAGTTTATTGCAATGTCTGTTGCATGTAAGGAGCTAATATGTTTGAAAGAAATGTGTACTAGATTGTTGAAAATAAATAAATTGCCAATTCTATACGAAGATAATACAGCAGCTATAAAGTTGGCAAAATCTGATGAAACTAAATGTTTGAAGCATATAGTAAAACTCTGCTATCATTATGTTAGACTTGAAGTTTCTAAAGGAAACTTGATTATTAAGTGGATAAGTACAAATGATCAGATAGCAGATCTATTTACTAAAGCTTTGGGAAGAAATAAATTTGAACAATTCAGAAATAAGTTGGTACACAATATTGAAGAATAATTATTTCTGTTTACAGATAATATCCAGGAGTTTGAATAAATTGATAATTCCTCTATGGTGAAGTCGTACGTAGTTAGAAGCTGAATTAAGGTGTTGGCTAGAAAACTATGGTGTTATGGAACTTTAAAATGTAGCTTTGAAATTTTAAAATTAAGGCGTTAAGGTGATGCCAAAGTATGTAGTGTTGAAATTTAAAATTAAGGCGTTAAGGTGATGCCAAAGTATGTAGTTTTGAAATTTAAAATTAAGGTGTTAAGGTGATGTCGAAGTACGTAGATTTGAAAATTATGGTGTTATGGTAATTTGAAAGTATCTACTTTAAAATATTTATTAGACAATACAATGAAAAGTTTATGTAGTAAATTATTAAGGTGTTGAATTGAATTAAGGTGAAGAGTAAATATATAGCTCATACGTTGTTAGAGCATATATCAAAATTATGAAGTAATTGAAAGTTACGGTGATTTCAAAAGTAAGGTGCACAGTTCATTTATAAGGAGTCGTCACAGTCATTCTACAATTTCATAACTATGACGAGAAGGGAGTGTTGGAATAAATGAACTATGTTGTCTATGGTGAGGCCAACGTCACATATGAAGAGCAGTAGAGAGAGAGAGAGAGAGAACACAGAAAACTCTGTGGTCAACGACGCCAAGCCAAGCGTGAATATTGCTGAAGCAAGCACTAATTAATTCGCTGCATCATTCTCTCTTAGAATAAAGAGCTGTTGATTACTGACAATAAATACGTTGAGCCTTCTCTGTGTTTTATTCACAAATTAGTAAGATTTTGAATTAATATTCTAAAGCCCTAAGAATTCAGTGGCCATTGGTGAGGGTCCGGCCACAGAACATAACGATATATTCTGTGGGTCCGGCGCTAGCGACATCAGTGGTTAAAATTGTTAATACATTTTTCCTATGGCGGGAACCGTTGAAATACTGTTCAATTTCTGTTTATGGAAGCTATCGCGCTGTTTGAAGCAGGACCGGATTTAAGAGAATACCGCACGTAAGGTGATGTCCATTTGCCGCCTCGAATGGTTCATATTTGGTGCCCCTGAAAATTGGCTGCTGTCCCAGATCTCTGTAGCTCTAGGCTACAGATCCTAATGTTGAAAGGAATTGGAAAAATTACGAATGAGTTGGAAAAAATTGCGAAGCATTTGGAAAAATTTCAATGGAGTTGGAATATTTCCGAAAAAATTATCATAAAATGTGGAGGAATTTGACCGCCTGACCGAATAAATGCAAAGCCCAGGTAACACAGACCTCGCTACGAGGTCTCTGAGAGGTTACAATGGTCGCATTCAGCGGACGAAACAGTTGCGGAACCGTTACCAAACTACCCTACGAACTCAACACGTTGTGGAGCGGAGGCTATTTTATGGAGCACATTTGATTTGCGCTAGGTATAGCGGTAGCGTAAAGTGGCTGATCGCTTCGTCCGCTGAATGCGACCAATGTGGATGAAAATGTGAGATCCTCCAGATATCACACAGATAACCACAATAAGACATTCCTATTGCGAGCTCCTAAAGTTATCACACAGATAACCAGAATCAGACATTCCTATTGCAAGCTTCTAAAGATATCATAACCATAACCAGAATTAGACATTCATATTGCGAGCTCCTGAAGATATCACACAGATAACCAGAATAAGATATTCCTATTGCGAGCTCCTAAAGATATCCCACAGATAACCAAAATGAGACATTACCATTGCGAGCTCCGTGTAAGTTACCACAAGTATAACGAGAATAAGAAATTCCTATTGCGGAGATCCTCAAGATATCTCACATATCTAACCAGAATAAGGCATTCCTATCGCGAGCTCCTAAAGATATCACACAGATAAGCAGAATAAGACATTCCCATTGCGAGCTCCTCAAGTCATCGCAAGTGCAACGTGAATATGAAATTCCTATTGCGGGGTTCCTCAAGATATTGCATATGTAACCAGAATAACACATTCCCATTGCGAGCTTCTAAAGATATCACGCAGTCAACTAGAAAAAGACATTCCTATTGCGAGCTCCTCAAGATATCGCAAGTGTAACGAGAATAACGCATTCCATTGCGAGGTCCTCAAAACATCGCTAATTCAACAAGAATAGGAAATCAGGTGGCTTGTTGCAGGGACCTACTCCATCCCTACTCTGCACTTCTCGTTTCCACCGGTAGATGGCACAATCGTCTACTTTGTACCCGGAAGAAGAACCCCATCGCTAATAACGCGAGTGGAATATCGATCTACTCATCGAAGTGATGTATTCGGCGCCACACATATACTGCACTGCACTGGAGGATATAGATCCAGAAGGAGTGAAAAAAGGCCTCTAAGTCATCTCCACAAATACGAAGAAAAATATTTTTATTGATTTACATGATTTTCATACATGTTTCGAACTCTGCAGAGTTTATCTTCAGTGAAGAAGGAAATTTGAAGGAAGTGAAAATTTAAAATTATCTTAATAGTATGAGGGCACCTACAACATGGTAGGGCTATTATGGTGGTTCCCAACCCCCATGAGGGGAGCACAAGAACAATACGATGACTTAATGATACATATATATACATACATACATAATAGCCCTACCATGTTGTAGGTGCCCTCATACTATTAAGATAATTTTAAATTTTCACTTCCTACAAATTTCCTTTTTCACTGAAGATGTATGAAAATCATGTAAATCAATAAAAATATTTTTCTTCGTATTTGTGGAGATGACTTAGAGGCCTTTTTTCACTCCTTCTATACCTACTACTCCACTTTGAGAATGGACTTCTTTCTTCAATTAGGATATAGATCCATATTACAGCCATCTTCTCTCAGTACTGCCCCGGTTGAGCAGCCTGAGAACTTCCCCTTGTGATATCTCTGAAATGTTACTGGGATCATCCCCTGTGGCGAACATTTGGAGGAGATAGGGAGGTATGGGAGACCTCCCTGAGATATCGCAATAAACCTTTCGAAATATTCCCCAAGGTGAGCAGTTTATGAACTTCCCCATGTGATATCTCTGATATGTTACTGGGCTCATCCCCTGTGGCGGACATTTGGAGGTGATAGGGAGGTCTGGGCGACCTCCCAGCGATATCGCAATAAACCTCTCAAAATATTCCCCAGGGTGAGCAGTTTGAGAACTTCTTCATGGGATCTCTGAGATGCTACTGGGCTCATTCCCTGTGGCGGACATTTGGAGGTGATAGGAGGTCTGGGCAACCTCCCTGCGATATTGCAATAGACCTCTAAAAATATTCCCCAGCGTGAGCAGTTTGAGAATTTTCCCATGCGATATCTCTGAGACGTTACTGGGCTCATCTCCTGTGGCGGACATTTGGAGGTGATAGGGAGGTCTGGGCGACCTCCCTGTGATATCGCAATTGGCGTCACAATATCCCGGCAAGAGCTCGCAGAGACATCTCGGGGAGGTTCCTGTGTTACCTGGGAGCACGCAGTTAATAGGGACGGGATAACATGGAATAACACCTTGTACCCTTGTACACATTCCGGTTGCCGTAAATTCAATATTCAATAGTTTTCTGCACAATGTGTGCAGCCAGCAAAAAATAATAATGGTCGCATTCAGCGGACGAAGCGCTCAGCCACTTTCCGCTACCGCTACCTAGCACAAATCAAATGTGCTCCATAAAATAGCCTCCGTTCCACAACGTGTTGAGTTCGTAGGGCATGTGCTACCGAACGTTTTGGTAACGGTTGCGCAACTGTTTCGTCCGCTGAATGCGACCAATTATCATAATATTGCATTAGTAGCGCAGTATTTGAACAAATAAATGATTTATTTTCTTTTGAGTTATCCCAAAGCGGCTAGCTCTCCTAGATGTTTCAGTTTCACCGACTGGAGTATATCATAAAACAAACCATCTGGTAACAATTTGAGCTGTTTCTCACTATCCAGCGGCATTTTTAAAAGCTTTTATTTCTAATAGAAATAGATAAGTTTGAATTTCGGAAAACAAGTTTTGATATTCAGGAAATGGTCTAAGGGATAGGATGGAAGGGATGATCCCCCCAATGTAGAACGGACATGGCAAATTTTCAAAGTAGTTGGAAAAATTTCGAAGTAGTCGGAAAAATTTCAAAGCAGTTGGAAACATTTCGAAGCAGTTGGAAAAATTTCGTCATCATTGTATAATTCATTAATTTCCTTCGGAATTAAACTAACTGTAACCCCCCGTCCCCCCTCCCCTTCTGTTGTCTAATTCTTCAATGAACATGCACAGTTGGAAAATTTTCGTTGCTTAACCCCCTCCCCCCAAATTTGGCTTCGGCCCGTCCCTGCAGTGTAGTGGAGTAGTTCAGGCTACCAAGAGATCTCAATAATTTTTAAATTTTCGTGCCAGATAGTAATGTATAATGTACTGTTATAAGACGGAGGTTACACGGTCAATCTCGCATTAGTCAGTGATCTTGATCTCGATGAGACTGATGCGGATTGATGGACTGACGAGGCCTATTAATATCCTTCAGTTTCCCGTCAATCTAATATCAATCCATGATTGATGTGATGCGAGACTGATACCAGATTGACGGTGTAAGACGGAGGTTACACGGTCAATCTGGTATCAGTCTCGCTCAAGCTCTTCGAGAGCTTATGAGGGGTCTCCTTGGGGAAGACCTAGGAGGATCAGTATAATAATATACAATACAATATACAATACATCAATCATGGATTCATGTCAGATTGACGGAAAATTGGTTCTACATGCGTAGACTGAGGCCGGAAACACACTAGGCGTTTTTGTCCGATCGGTTTTTTTGCCGTCGAAGCTATAGCAAAATTGTAGCATAACACACTGGGCGGTAAAATATCCGTCACAACCCCGCCAGTCGATCACTGACTGCCATGCAGCGAGTGTCTATTGTCGTAATCTCATTGCGCTTTGTATGAACATGAACAGAAAACAACTTCAAGCATTATTGTTATTTCGTCGTCGATTGAAGAGGAAGCGAAAAAGTAGACTTATTTGGGTACATCCGATTAATCAAAGGAGAGAGGAAATTGGAGCTTTTTACACTTTGTTTCCTGATTTGAGAAACGACGAAGAAAAATTTTTCAATTATTTCAGGATGTCGATTTCGTCATTCGATGAACTGCACAACATAATGAAAAATCACGTACAACGCGAAAATACTAGACTCAGGAATTGTATTCAACCGGTGCGAAATGCTGGCAATAACTGTAAGGTAAGTAAAAATTAGAGTATTGGGAATTAATTTGTCCGATAACCTTCAACTATAAAATCATATATTTTGGCACATAATTAGCTACATCATTTTATTATATAATTGTATTACAATTCTGTAAAATCAATAATGTTCGATGATGTTGAAGTTTCGGAAGGGCTGCGAGAAGGCTGAAAATTATCATCCCTGACCATTTGGCAATATTTTTCGTATTGCGGAGGAGCGAAACTTTTATCCTGGGGTTCATTTGAAACATGATGAAAATTTCTGAAAGTAGTGCTGGTCATTTGTTGTGCTGGAACTGCAGTACTGGGAAACTGAGGTGACAGCATGTGAGTTGAAAATGCTTGTGGAGATATGTGGGCAATATTGACAGGTTGAGTAAACTTTAATTTTGTTGGTTGATTAAACTGCTGGGAAGTAAAATAGTTGCTTGCACTATGAGTTTGAGGTATGCAGGGGTATGCATTTTTAATTTTTGAAATAACTTGAAGCATTTCCATTTGGCATTGAAGCCACTGATTTTCATCACACTTGTCTACATGAGGCAACAGACTCGCAAAGAATTGCAGTTTGTCGTTTTTTTTCTCAGGTTCTTTATCCTGTAATGCCTGCAAAATTTTCAAGTCTACTTCATCCATCTTTTTATGTTGTCTTTTAGGTGCTTTTGCTTTTGAAACAACGGCTCTAGGTGTTCCTTCAATTTCATTAACTGCTGGAGGTACTGATGCAGCACTCAGTTCTTCAATATCTTCATTTATATTCATTATATTGCTTTCTTCTGTTTCTCTTTCTAAGTATACTTTCCGCAGAAACTGTAGCTCATCGTTGAATATATACTTTTTTATCTTGGAGGCCTTTGAACCACTTGCTTTAGATTGTCGGCATTTCTTTCCCGATTTGACAAATGCATCACGTAAGTGTTTCCACCTTTTCATGACTTCTCTACCTGAAAAAAATAGTGAATCGGAATTAGGAAGTGAAATGAATACGTACAACTTGTTAGCTATAAAAAATGTGTTGCATTGCTAAAATAATGTTTTTGTATTTAGGTACTTGGCCAGTGGATGTACATTTGTGGACCTCCATTATTCGTACAGAGTTGGAATATCTACAGCAAGATTGATTGTTAAAGAGGTCTACCAAGCTTTGTGGCTGGTTTTGCGAAGTGAGTGCATACCACCACCCTCTAAAGAAATGTGGGAGGAATCAGCACAGGGATTCGAATCAATAGCAAATTCCCCTCATTGTGTAGGTGCGATAGATGGAAAGCACATCCGTCTCGTATGTCCAGCGGGAAGTGGCTCAATGTTCTTCAATTATAAAGATTATTATTCAATTGTGTTAATGGCTATCGCAGACAGTTCGTACCGATTTACTTTCGTGAACATTGGAAGTTATGGAAAAGACTGTGACTCTTCTATTTTCAAAGATACTAAGCTGTGGAAATCAATTCTAAGTGGTTCACATAATCTACCAGAAGAGATGTGCCTACCAGGAACAGAAAGCCCGAAAGTACCTTATTTCTTTGTTGCTGACGCAGCATTTGGCTTACATAAACATTTGTTGAGACCATACGCTGGTACCCATTTGACTGTTGAAAAGAGGGTATTTAACTACAGACTGTGTAGAGCAAGACGATACATTGAATGCACTTTCGGAATACTCACTAATAAATGGCGAATTTTCCACCGTCCCTTGAATGTACAACCTGATTTTGCTACAGATATTGTTAAGGCCTGTATTGTGCTTCATAATTATGTTAGAGCTAGAGATGGGTATGTAATTGAGGATACTACATCAATTACAGGGCTTGAAGACATCCAAATACCGTGCAATATAAGAGGAGGTATGAAAGCCAACAATGTGAGAAACATTCTGTGCAAGTACTTCATGTCAAGTGTTGGAAGCATTCCCTGGCAGATGTCAAAGATCTGAGGATCCAGATTCGTGAAACCAGAAATCATATACATTAACCATACAAATGATTGGCTTTCAGTTTTTTTTAGTTACTTCAGTTACTTTTGTTGAAAGATGTATTAATTTTCTTGTATTTTACCTATGTCTATAAACTAAAATTCTGTCATCTACATATTGGTTAGTAATCACAATTATATGAAAAAGTAATAATAAATAAATTTAAGGTTTATTCAATAGCATTAAAATTATTTGTACCTACCAAAATCATTTTTTTTGCTGTCTTCCAGGTTATCGAAATCCTTCAGCAGTTCCAGACAAACTTCATGCCATGCATTCCTTGTGGCGTTCCTATCTTTAAAAATATCCAATGTTTTGTCCCACAGTACAGACCTTGCATGAATTAATAGTTCATATTGTCGATCACAGCATCCATTTCTTCCATGATAAACGCACACCACAATAGCTGTCGGTAGACTGGACGATGAGTGTGTCTTCGTGCATTCAGTCACTTAGACCACCGCCAGGAGAAGTCGGTACAAAATCCGACGAATGTAGTGGCAGTGGACGACTGCATTTCTACCGACGGCGTTAAAAAATCCGATCGTCCATTTTTCCGCTGAATGTGTACGTCGCCTGATGATCCGGATTGAATGGTAAGATTGATGTTAGATTGATGCCAGGTTGATACCAGACTGACCGTGTAAGCTCCGTCTAAAAGAAGTGAAAATGAAGTTCTGACAGGAAAAGACAGCTCAGCTGGATTAACCAGCTGTTCTCATTCTAATCTCATGTTGAAGCTGGCAGTGCTGGCTTTTAGAACTAACATCACAGTAAAAGCTACTTTTCATATTGAAAAATTCACTACCCCTGTTTTTGGCATCAAATCGCCAGTCCATTATTATATGAACCTGTTTACTATAGATTATTTTCAACCCTTCAATATTTTGGTTCACCTCTATTTTTTTGAGAAAATGGGTTTTTCTGTATAATGGTGTCTGGTAGGGCACATGTAGCCACTTTTGGCGGGGCACTTCTGGCACTGCCAAATATGCCTTTGTCACTCATTTTCTCATGGTAAGTTTTACCATCTTCTAATCACTCTTCGTCAAATTTTCGTTAGATATTATTATTATTATTATTATTATTATGAATACAAATTAGAGTTTAGGTTATCCTATAAACTCAGAAACTAAAAATATAACTAAAAAGTTCACATGCTGAAAAACAATTAAATGCATTAATATTTCACACACAAGATCACAAGCTCTTCCATTCGTCAAAAGAGTTCTTGAAACTATTCACAGATCCTGCCTCAACCACACCAACAGGCAAACGGTTCCAAGACTCGAATACCCTGTTGGACAGGAAACCCTGCCGTTGAGTGGTCCGAAAGTTTTCCTTACGAAGTTTGTAGTTGTGGCCTCTTAAGTTGTTGTGATTTCTTTCGAACATGTGACAGATATCCCCTCCAAAATGACCGTGAAGGGACCGATAGGTAACAATTAAATCACCTCTCTCGCGCCGATCGCTGAAAGAAGGCAGGTCAAAAATACGAAGTCGATGCTCATAGGAGGGACGATTTCCTCGGTACGGTATACGAGTATTCCACCGTTGAACAGACTCGAGTAGATCCTCATCACCCTTGGTAGACGGCCACCACACTGGTCCCACGTATTCGAGAATCGGTCTCACGTACGTGGTATAAAGTGTCCGGATGGTAGCTACGTCGCTCCCCCTGAATGTTTTATGGATAGCATATGTTATCCGCTTGGCCCTGGCACAAATGGAGGAGACATGTTCAGACCACCGCAGATCCCCAGTCACCGTCAGTCCAAGGTCACAATGGCTCGTTACACTCTCCAGGGCCCTTCCAACGATGTAATACGATTTACGTGGATTGTTCCTCCCCATATGCATAACGCAACATTTATCCACGTTCAGGGGCAAGAGCCAATCTTCGCACCACGCAGTTATTGTGTCCAGATCGTATTGTAGAGTTTGTAGTTCACTCAGTGGGAAGTTGTAAATCTTTGTATCGTCTGCAAATAGTGAGCACCAAGAGCGCATGAGGTGGGGGAGGTCAGAGGTGTAAAGCAAAAACAGTACAGGGCCAAGGACAGAGCCCTGGGGCACGCCAGATGTAACAGGGTAATCTGTTGTGGAGAATGATTTGTCCACTCATACTCTAAAAGAGCGGTTGGACAAAAACGCCTCTATCCAAGCCAGTATTCGGCCCCCAATACCAAAATGCCGAAGTTTATGCAGCAGGCGTCGGTGTGGAACCCTGTCAAAAGCCCTGGAGAAATCCAGATATAACACATCCACTGGAACACCCATGTCCCACGCTTTCGTCCAAGCGTCTACACAGTGCATCAAGTTCGTCAAAGTTGAGCGACCGGGCGTGAAACCATGCTGCTCTTTAGGGATCAAATCGTGTGCTGACGCAAATTGAACAACGTGATCACATATTATTCTCTCCAATACCTTTGACACAGTCGATAGCAATGATATAGGTCGATAATTTTGCGGTGAAAACTTATCACCCTTTTTGAAGATAGGAGTAACGGAAGCCTTCAGCCAGTCACCTGGCAACTTGGAAGTTTTCAGGGAGCACGAGAATATTCTACATAAAGGTGAAGCTAGTGACTCAGCGCAACACTGTAGTAGTCGAGCGGTTATGCCGTCGAGACCAGGAGCGGAATCTGCCTTTACCTGAAGAAGATACTTTTTCACCAGTTCGTCATATATTACGATGTCAGATATGTCTGCAGCACACCGAGGAATCTGAACTTCAGGAGGTGGAACATCTGGCTCCATGGAGAATGAGGATGAGAATGCCTCAGCTAATTCATCTGCGACCTCCGACGAACGACTGCAAAACTCACCAGATTTGTTGCGGACCAATGGAATGGCAACCCTGCCGCACATAGACGATCGTAAATACTTAAAAAACCTTTTACTATCCTTGGAATTTGCTAATTTTCTCTCATATTCTACCTTTGATTGGTGTATACACGCAGACAACTGGTTTGAGTATAAGCGATGAGTCCGGTAATCTTCATCAGATCTGGTACGGACATACCTCTGCCATAATGACTTCTTCCGACGAGCCATCTTCAACACCCCGCCATCAATCCATGGTCGCACTTTATTGTACCTAGCAACTCTTGACGTCGTGCAAGCCGATACCACCCTGTTGACCACATTCAGGAACTCACTCCACATCTCCCCTACGTCAGCATCCTCCCGGCAGATACCCGGCCAGTCCTCAGCCAACAGCATTTCGGAAACTTTCTTGTAATCAATATTTCGAATGATCTTAGAAAAATTGCTATTGACAGATGGAAGACGAAATTGAAGCTCTGTAGATAACGTAATGTGGTCAGACTTGCCAAAAGGTGGTAGGTATTTTATGTCGGAAAGTAAGTTGGAGTCCGAGACCAGGAACAAATCGAGCAGAGAAGGCTCCTGACCGGATCTGAACCTTGTGGGCTGTTCTATAACCTGCTGGAATGTAGTACTGCTAAATAGTTCTGCGTACGAAAAGGAAGGCGAGTTCAATGAAGGGAGATGTCTCAGAGGCCAAACAATATCAGGGCAGTTGAAGTCACCCGTGATGAATATATTATCGTTATTGGATAATGAATCATATAAGAACCGGACAAGATCGAGATCCGCCAAACAAGGGCGTGGACGATAAATGCAGCCCAAAAACAAAGAAAAATTGGAATTCGAGATTTCAAAAAATAGGTTATCGATACCTGCCCAGTTATAATGAGATACATCAAATCTAAAAGTTTCCATAATGGAATTTTTCACATACACACAAACTCCCCCGTGCCCTATCGTTACGTCACTGTCATCACGATATAGAGTGTACTCAGGTATAGAAAAAGTACCATCACATACCGCTGGTTTGAGCCAGGTTTCCGTGAAGAATAAGAAATAGGGCTGATACGCTTGAACATACGCTAGTATCTCTGGAAATTTGGAAGACAACGACTGGACATTACTGTAGGCCAAAGGCCAAATTTGGAACTCGGTCAGTTTTTTGGGCCCGAAAAAGTCGATGATCCAGCTGCAGAAACTATTTTAGGGGTTCCCTTCACATATTTGATGGTGATATGATCTTCGCCAGCTGATTGTCTTCTCTGTAATTCATCTCGAAGATTACCCAGTTCAGCCACTTGACTTCTTGTTTTATCGTCTCGTATGGTGACCCTCTGAAACTTCTGGCTGGCATTAAGACGTGATTTGTTTCTCAAAAGGTTCTTGGCAGTTTCAGCGTTCGAAAAAGTCATTTTCAACCAGCCCGGGCGTTTCTCATCCCTAGATCGAAATCTCACAACATTCACCAAACACCGACTCGCTGAGCCACAGATAAGGTCAACCATCTCCGAAGCCACGGCTACATCTTCAGAATTATTTGCTCCCTCTGGTACGTTTAATGCTATTATATTATTAGCCTTGTTTACGCGTTCAATCAGTTCAGATACGTCTAGAGGTAAAGAAGTGATAGAGTCATCGGAAACCAGTTTTGAATGAAGTTCAGCCACCCCCACAGAAAGATCAGCAACTTTTTTAGATAAGGTGTTATGGTCCTTCTGCATAGTATCCATCTCCGACCCAAAAGACTTCAATGCCGATTCATGCTGTGTTAAAATCTCGGTATGACTCGCGAGAGCAGCATTACAATTCGCGAGTTCTGAAAACAGATCACTTTGCCGATTTTCTATGCGTTCAATACTAGTCGTCATGTTCTGCATCATCTCCATTAGAGCGTTAAAGTGCTGCACAGTTATTGGGCTATCGCCTGGTTCATCCCTTTGTGATTTGGCCAAGTTAACGTTAGGGGAAGGCAGTTGACAAGAGTTCGCTGAACCACTACGAAGCAAACGTTCATTTTTAGAGCAAAAAGGGCAAGTCCACCTCACATCTTTCTCCAACAGATAGTCCAAGTCGCGATCGGTGAGATTAATGCAGTTAGGGTGAAAATCCTGAAGGCATTTAGTACAGGAAATAGACCTATGAGACCTCGAGATAGATTTGGAGCACGTAGTGCAGGTTCGCGGCATCGTTTATGTTTATCTCTATTTTCAGATAATCAAACTAATTAAACTAATTAAGGTGAATGGATACAAGTAATAACTCTTCACTTTCTTGGGCCCTTAAGAAAGTCTCAGACACAAAATAAGGCAGGCCACGGAATATGGAAAGGATGGTTGACAGATGGAAAACAAGATGACTTGCGAGAGTCCGTAGAGAAGCGGATTCCCCAATTGAATTTCAACGAATTCGGGATCTCCAGTTGCCGCAGCCGCTACAGAGCGGTGCAAGTGATGTGGAGCTCTTACTTGATTTCGCGGGATGCGCTGATAAACAATATAAACACCACGATCGAATGTCAAACGCCGCAAAAAATATCGAATGAAAACAGTTTAAGAAATTATAATTGACTCAGATTCTTCGAACCTCCCCAAAATATAACTATTTCCCCAAATTAAAAATCTTTACCTTAAATGAAATGGAAACTGAAAATACACTGCAAAAACAAAGAATAAGATAGGAGCTCGGATACACACGTCTGCTTTCAACAGTGAACCGTACCGTATTATTATTATTATTATTATTTTTTGTCACGTAAGAGGAAATACCTTTTATAGGCGCCGCAAGCGGCAGTGTGAGACTCCAGATGTTATTTGGTTACTCACTAAAAAACCTCTCACTCTTCTTGGACTGTTCTTCGTCCTGCCCTTACAGCGTCCCTTAACAAAAGAGCTGCAAGTGGCCTTCATAGTTGATGGGACCTCATCACTCGTAGTGACCCGAGCAAAACTGCTTTCTGCATTCTGTTCGCCAAAACCTCGGCCAAGGATGTACAGGCCGGAATAATCTTCAATTCTGTCACATAGTTCGCTCTCATTCCGCCAAGGCATCCTATGATCAGAACGACCATTTTCACTTTATACCCTGGATATAGGGTTCCCAGCTCAAACAGCAAATCCTTGTATTTCTCCCTCTTCTGTTGTTCTTTCATCACCACATTATTTTCAGCGGGGGAGGAAAATTCGACAACAAACAATTCCCTGAGATCTTTGTCCACCAGTACTATATCTGGCTTTATGGCATGGATCTGCCGAGTTGTTGGAAAAGCATAGTTCCAGAAGATTCGAGTTCTATCATTTTCGATGACTGATTCAATTTCCAGAGGAACAAATGGTAGCACTGGCTCCTTATCTATACCATAAACTTCTCTCAGATGGAAGTAGAGAATCCGAAGTGCCGCATTGTGTCTTTCTGTGTATCCTGATGGAGCGTGGACTCTGCAAGCAGACAGGATGTGCATGACAGTTTCCTGCTGACTGTGGCATGCTCTGCAAGTTGTTGGGGTGTCCACTTTCATGATGTTCTTCTTATACCATCTTGTATTTATCACTCCATCTTGACAAGCCATAACGAATCCCTCCGTTTCCGACTTTAGACCAGCCGACTTCAAAAACGCAAAGGATAGTTCCTCCGATAGGCCCTGATCTTTCAAACTCCTGAAATATATAGAGTGCAGACTTTTACTCATGTGGTCTTCGAGTAACGTCTTCAATTGTGCCTGTCTGATCTCTCTGCCTACTCTTCTCTGGTCTGTTGGCGTGATAGGTGTTCCCACTAGCTCATAGTCGATGGATACTCCAGTTATGCTGAGTTTTTCCAAGGCTCTCCGTTCAGCTCTAAATAGGAAAGCTCCTTGGTTCCTAATTTCATGATGAGCTACCATTTTCAGAAGCGGATCTTCACTTCTCAATATCCTTATTGCCATTTCCAACGTTTGTTGATGGTGTTGGTATTCCAAACTCTGTAAACCTCTGCCACCCTGCGTTCGTGGGAGATATATTCTTTGTACCGAGCAGTTGGGATGAAGGCTCCGATTCATGTTCATCACTTTACGTGTGGCCCTGTCTAGTTCGAGAATCTCATTAACTGTCCAGTTGATTACTCCGAAAGAGTATGTGACTATCGGAATTGCCAAGATGTTGGTAGCTGACACCTTGTTTTTACCAGACAGCTGTGATTTCCATATATCTCGGATCTTCTTTTTGTAGCTGGCTGTTAAGGCATCCTTGATTCGAGTTGACTCCAGTGCGCCTCTTTGTTGCATTCCAAGGAATTTGTAAGTTTCCTCTTCATCGAGGTGCCGAATGATTATTCCTCCTTCCAGTTCGATGTGTTCTCCTACTTCTTCAGTTCTTCCTCTGCTCAGATGGAATACAGCACATTTTTCCAAACCGAATGACATTCCTATTGCTGTAGTGTATTCCGCAACGATGTTAAGAAGTTGTTGTAGCGCTGCCTTGGAGGGAGCGTACAGTTTTAAGTCGTCCATGTACAGGAGATGTGAAACCAGATGTTCTCTTCTGCCTGGTGGTCCGGCCTTGTACCCTATTCTGCTTTCCCTCAACTCCGTTGTTAATGGTAGGAGTGTTATGCAGAACAGTAACGGGCTTAGCGAGTCTCCTTGAAATACGCCTCGCCTGTATTTCACCCATCCCGTATACGTGGATCGACCTTCCGATCGAACGGCGAACTTAGTCTTCCATAGCGCCATGATGTTTTTCATCACATGGACGATGTTAGTGTGGACTTTGAGCATCTCAAGCAGCTGTAATATCAAGCTGTGCGACGATGTGTCAAATGCTTTCGCGTAATCCAGCCAGGATGTATGTAGATCGCGCTTGTAGTGTTTTGCATCTTGACAAATGCTCTTGTGTATGAGTAGGTTGTCCTTGCACCCCTGTACTCCTTTCCGTGCCCCTCTTTGCTCGTAGATTTGGTTCCACACTGGTGCAATAACCTCCAGAATGCGGTTTTGAAGGACACTTGTGAGAATTTTATACAACGTGTTGAGACACGTGATAGGGCGGTAGTTCTTTGGCTGTCCTAGATCGCCTGATTTTGGTATCAGTACAGTTCTGCCCTCTACCAACCATGATGGAATTGGCTCAAGGTGAATTATTATCCCACTGAATAATCTGGCTACGTGTTGATGAGTAGCTGGAAAGTTCTTCCACCAGTGGTTTTGGATCCCATCCAGTCCAGGTGCCGTGAAATCATTTTTGTTCTTTAGGGCTTGTCTAACTTCTTCGGTTGTTACTTCTGTCATTTCTTCTGTCGGTTGCAGACTATGATCGCATAATGTCTGGAATCTGTGAAGTGGTGGAGTATCCCTGGTTTCCACTGGTCGCTCGTACAATTTCTTCCAGAACCGTTCGACTTCTTCCGGTAATGGCGGGTTTTCTGCCTCTGCTTGTTTGGGCTGAAATAGCTTTGAAGGTTCTGCGGTGAATATGTTGTTGTCCTCTATCCATTTCTGCTTCCTAATCAGCTTCTGCCTTGCTGCCGCTAGTGATCTTATCTTATCGACAGCTTTCTGCTTCAGTAGATTGATGATGGGCAAGTTAATCGTACGGTGCAACGCACGCAGCGCCCCCATCATGACCTCTATCTTCTTGCTAGGCTTCAGTTTTCCTTTCATAACATCTATGATACATTGGTACCAAGATGCTTGCTGACTCACGATTTTTATCTTCTGATCTAGCTTCTTCATTTTTGACCTATGTTTGTCATCTCTTGTTGTTGTTCTACCTGGAGGGCACAGAAGTGAAGCAGCAGCTCTCACTGCAGCCACGACATCTTCTAGTGAGCAGTCCTCCTTTAGGTGGTCATCGATGATATCATTCATCTTGGCTAGGTCTTCAGCCTGGAGTGTCGTTTTCAACCGAGCGGTCGTTTTATTCGGATTCCTTACTGCAGCCTCAAATGCTTCCCTTCTGTTGATGACTGGTTCCGTGACATCTCTCACTTGTTCCGTTCTTTGCCTGTTGCATTGTGCGGGATTTTCAACTCGAAATGGGGCAGCTGTCACCTGCCCCACGTCCAGTTCTTCGACTTGCAATCCAGGGTTTGGGTCTGAATGTTTGTGGCATCTCTCACCTGCCTCTCATCGTGTTCTTCTCTCCTTTGAATCGTGGATTGTTGCTGTTGGTTCCAAGCATCTCTCACCTGCTCTTCAGCTTGTTCCTCTAGTCCTTCTGGCTCTTGAAGCTGCTGCAAGATTCCTCTCTTCTTCAGATGGCTCACCTGGTCTCGCAGGATTTGCTGCGTCATGAAGCTGAGGTCTGGATTATTTTCACACCACAGACCATGCAGTCTACCCATATATCCCCTTCTTTCTGGTCTGGATCTGCGGTATAACACAGATAGTTGTTCATGTTCCTCGGGTGTCCACTTGTGGCGTCCCCTTTGCGTGGTCTTGTTCCTGTTGCCGGGTCCGACTACGGGTTGCTCTTGCGAGCGCAGATTCCCTATGCGACCGGCAACTTCTCTCTCCTCCTCGATGTCCTCGTCGGAAGCTCTAGTTTCTTGTATGACAGGCGCCCGCCTCCTCAGCATCCTGTCGTTGGTGGTTCGCATGCTGTCACGCCTAGCACCAACCCCAGACGTGCCCTGGTGATCCCCAGGCAGCAGTTGTTTTCCGAGGCTTCTCGGTTGGGTACTCATCATTGGATGAGATAAACCGGGGTTCGCGGGCTTGTCACACCCGTATGCTACTAAGTAGTACCCCCGTGCGATTTTGCCTTTAATACCTACTGCCAGGTAGCTAAGGTGCCTCGGGTTTGCTAAGCCCGTACTCTGAGACACATCCCAGAGCCCCTGAGGGGTTGTTATTGTTAGTGTTAGTTTGAGTGTTAGTGTTAGTGTTAAAGTAAGTGTTAGAGTATTAGTGTTAGTGTTAGTGTTAGTGTTAATGTTAGTGTTAGAGTTAGTGTTAGTGTTAGTGTAAGTGTTAGTGTTAGTGTTAGTGTTAGTGTTAGTGTTAGTGTTAGTGTTAGTGTTAGTGTTAGTGTTAGTGTTAGTGTTAGTGTTAGTGTTAGTGTTAGTGTTAGTGTTAGTGTTATTATTATTATTATTATACTGATCCTCCTGGGTCTTCCACAAGGAGACCCCTCATAAGCTCTAAGAGCTTGCCCTGAGTTAGGAGAACCAGTTGTGTTCTGTGTAGGCTTTGTTACTGTGTCCTTACGCCACCTTAGGCACAGCTCTGTTAATTTTTGACCCAACAGCGAATGGTGGCGATTACCGTGACTAGAAAATTTCTTTCCTAGCCTCGGAATTGAACTTGGGGCTTCCGCTCCCAAGTCAATTACTCTACCACTGAGCCAATCGCACGACATAATATATGGTGCGACATTATAAAAAAGACGCCATCACAAAATGTTCTGAGGTCTGTAACCACAAACTGAATGTCAGTCAGGGCTGCAGATATAGATGACAATTCAGAATTAAGAATTGCATATGATTATGCAGTGAAGGATGGAACAACCAAAATTGCATCTTCGTGGCATGTAAATGTAAAAAAAAAGTCAGCAGGTCAGCTGTGAAGAGACCCTCTTCTTCAGTGTTGTTCACCAAAAGGAACATATAATGACTGGAATCCACTCCTTCGACTCTCTAGCTTTTTCTCATGAGTGAAAGTGAATTATGCTTTCCTATTGCGACGAAATATTTCCTCCAAACCTAAAATTGTAAAGTGTTACCGTTATTCAAGGGAAGGTTTCACTACTAACACTTATTGATCTTGCAATTCTGGTAACCGACGCAATCCTACGGTAAACGGGGGGAGTCGTCACTGATCTGTCGCAGCAGTGACGATCATCTGTCGACCCATATTCTTCATTCAACAATATTAGCAGCTATAAAGAGGGAAATACTCAACCATAATTCATACCGGTATCCGGTATTGAATTTAACTGCTCCACAAGAGTTAGGGATATCATATTAAGTTGTTCTGAGGGGCGTAAAATTCTTAAGACAATATCAAAAACATGATCAACTGCCAATAAAAACTTATTAATTCGATTTGAATACATATTTTCACCATCTGGTCGTTTTTTTTTCTTGAGTTTGGCAGTTTTTCACTTTATTCGTAAGATTTAGCATTTCTATATGCAGTTAATTTATTGTCAGTCTCTTAGCGATATCGAACTTAGTAAATTTGACGACCTTCTTAAGATGCCAAGACGTAAATTAACGAACGCTGAGGCTAATAGGGCTATCGGTATGCTACAGGATGGCCTCACTCAAGTCGCTGTGGCAGAAACATTTCAAGTATCGCAAAGTGTAATATCGCGACTCTGGAATAGGTTGAATGAGACAGGTTCGGTGCAGTAAAGACATAGGGTTGGTAGACCAAGAAAAACAACACCCGCACAAGACTGTCTTGTCGCCATTTCGGCGAGGAGATATCCCCTTTCTTCATGTAGGATGTTGAGAAATCGACTTTTAAATGCCAATGGTCCTGAAATTTCCATTGAAACCATCCAACGTCGTTTGGGGGAGATTAACCTGGCTTCTAGACGTCCATTGAGGGGTGTTCCGTTAACACGTGAGCATAAACGACAAAGATTAGAATGGGCCAGGCAACATGTTAATCTGAACGTCCAATGGCGTAGTGTACTTTTCACAGATGAATCCAGATAGGTCGATTCTCAGATTCCCGAAGAATAAGGGTATGGACTATGCCGCGTATACCCCGAAATCGCCGTCATATGCAAGAGGTTCATCCAGTTCGAAGAGGCTCTGTTGGGATATGTTTCAACGGGCGCACAGAGCTTCACATTTGTCCTGGCAATATGACTGCTTTACATTATAGGGAACATATCATTGGCAACGTAGTGCCAAATTTTCATGCTGCCATTGGTGAAGCTTTCCAATTTCTTGACGATAACGCAAGACCACATCGTGCAGCAATAGTAGAAAATGCGCGAGACGAGCATGGTATTCCACATTTACCAATACCTCCGCATTCGCCAGACTTAAACTGCATAGAACATGCATGGGATATGCTACAAAGAAGACTAGATGATCACCAATCTCCACCAGAAACATTAAATGACCTCAAAGCGCTAATGCCTCGTTTATGGAATGAAATTCCTCAAGATATGCTCAACACCCTCATTGACAGTATGCAACGAAGATGTCAGGTGGTCATTGATGCCCGTGGTGGCCATACCTTGTATTGAAGGCATAAAAAGACAAAAAAAACAATAAAATGTCCTGAAATAAAATTCATTAAATTTGACCCTATTCTGTTAATCACCCTGTATATGTTGCAGACCAAAAAACTTACGTGCATTTATAGTTTTGAACCTAAAACTATATTAAATTACGTTTTCAGCGCGAACAAAGGTTTCAGAATGTCAGTTATTTTAGATCAAACGATTATCCCTAACTTGTGGAGCAATTTATTTGGCAGGTCAAGTGAATTGGGATAATAGACCTCATCTTAAGGTGGACATTTTGGGGAGATGTTTCTTGTGTTAACTGGACTTCGGTTCTTCCAGATCAATACTGGGGAAACCGGGATGGAGTATTATAGGGAATAATGGGTATATCTCTATGAACCCCACCAACTAGGTTTTGTAGAGTAGCAGATGGAAGTTTGTGTACCGTTCTGGGAAGCTGCGACTTACCAGAAAATTAAAAAATAAAGTGGTGCAGGTAGAAATTTTAGTAATACCAGAACTTCCAGAAACTTTAATTTTGGTTTGGAATTATTAGATGTTGATAAGGTTGATTCCGTCATTTAGCGAGTGGCAGTTCTGTAGGAATGATATGGACGTGAATTAGATTGATTCAGTGCAAGGTGAGGCAATTTTGGATCAGAAATAGAAAGAAATACATTTTATCATGTTCCATCGAGGCTTTCCATTATAGTCGGGTATAAACGCCCCAAACGGTCCCGATTGAAACTTTGCAAAAATTATAGTCAAATTTAAGCGAGTAACCGGAACAGAGCGGTTGTTTAGCAAGAGATTGGTCTTAACCGCTCTGCTCCGGTTACTCGATTCGACTGATGTTTCACTATCTTCTGCGTCCGTGTTGAATGTTCTTTTTGGAACCTGAGTATTCCCAAAATTTCTTCATACTCGGAAAAAAGCAGTGAAGACTCTAAAATTGGAAATTTGCCCATGATTACATATAGCAATGAATAATTCAAACCCTAATATTCCATCGATATTACCCGGACAGAAATATTTGTCTGCGAGAGGGATCCCCACTAAATTTGGAAAAATACTTTTTTAGTGGACCTCTATGAAAACTGACATTTTACATACTAATTTGTGACCGAAAAATCGACTATTATTGAAGGCAAGTACTTTGCGGACGAGAAAGTACTTTCTCGTCCGCTGTAGCCACTATGAATACGGCATGATACGGTTCAATAAAAACATAAGTGTCTGTCAGAATAACTGTCAGTGCTGTGTCACTATGGATACAGTTCAAAGTTCAATACAAACGTAAAGTGTATGTGTCATTTGCTATTGTGAAACTATTTAAGAGGTACGAAATTCATAAAAATATATGGAGGTCGACGAAAAAATGTAATATGCACCTCGGTGAAAAACTGTATATTGTCTCGCCTGCTTGCTATCCTCGGCTCCGCCTCGGATATCAATTTGCAGACTCGACTATAATAGACAGTTGTTCGTCCTTGTTACATAAATAACTATATTGATTTGGTACTTTGAAAATTGGTCGTTAATTTTATCAACTAAAATCACATTTATTTAAAATCTTTTATTAGTATCAATACGAGACGCAATGGTGAGGGTTGTCATTTCCTTAGACTAAAGATCTATAGTCTAAGGTAATTCTTTTTACCGCTTGAGGACTTGCCGAAAACGGTCTCAAACTATTGAGTTCGACTCACTGATGAATAATCCGGGTTAAAATACAATTCTGTCCGTCCGGCCGTAAGCACCTTAACTCTCGAACGGTATGAGTTAGAGGATTGAAATTTGCAGGGTTGTTTTGGAGCGTAAATGTCTCGGACAAGTTCGTTTATGAGTCGATATTGTGCGGTTTCCAAAGAAAATTCATGGCGATTCTTTGCATCCCCTTGGGAGGGTCCGCGCATGCGCAGATTGAAGCTGCGATATCTCCTGAACCACTGGTGTTGAAGAATCAGAATTTTGTGTGAGGTGTGTGATTTTAAGAGGACTTTAAGCCACGAGTAGATTGCGCATGCGCATAAGACATGGCTCTTTTTGGGTTGGATGGCTTATGTTTGGGAGGGTTTACGTCTAGCGGTCATGGATTTAGTGCTGAGCCGACATTGAGAGACTTTTAAAATAAATTTCAAGGCAATTATGTGCAGGAAAAAGTCAGTTTCGAGAAATAGCGTTGTTTCCGAGTTGAAATGTCTGTACCGTCGCCCTGGGGCCAATTTGTAAATAACTATGTTCGGAAAATCTATATTAAATTACATTCGGATTTGAAGAATAGTCGTAAGCCATTGCGATCCTAACAGGGGTCCCATAACCGCAATTGTTTTTTATTTCGACCAAGGTAAAACTAAAATGGACAGACTGTATGAATAGCCAGTTTTGTCAAAGAAACTTGAAGAATATAAAAAATCACTGACATGAAGTCAGTATTTACTCTTTTACGCGCGTGTTCACGTTGGCTAATTTGAATTGAATGATAGTGTTTCAAACTCAGTGGATAGAGCGATCCGGAGATCTACACTGAGAAAAAACTTTAATTACAACAAATGAAAATTGTGACTTGCTATAGACACAAATAACATTTTTTAGTTGCAACAAGTTCGCGTGTTATCTGATAAAAAGTAGCCTATCACAAGCTAGCAAAATTAATTGTAGTAAGTATTTCATTTTTATTCAGAATAACTGACTTTATTGACTTGATCCAAGTAGCATGTGTAACTTGATAGAAAATCCAGCTAAACACCAGAACTAAAAATGCTATTCGGTGTAAGTAACGTTTGAACGTACCCTTATCATAATGCTTTCATATCGCAAGTATTTTTGTTACTGCTGTTAGTAAGAACCTCTGTCTCTGTTACAATTAACTTTTTCACTTAGATGAAATAAAAAGTTTGTGTTGGCAATTACATATTTTGTTTACGCTAAAGAGACACTCTTACTTAGCGCAAGTACACATTGTCAAAAATTTAGAGGTAAGTCAAACCTTTCAGTTTTTTAGTACAATGTTCATATATAAATGCATATTGAATGGTTTATTTCTGGGTTTTCTCTCCCAAACTCTGAAAAATATCTGTTAAATAAAAATTCATTATTTTGTGAATTGTTTCTGCGTAATAAAGACAACTCCTTCGTCATGCAGGATGTAGCTATTCGAGACGAAGCTATTCTGAAATTCGAGACGAAGAAGTCTGATTTAGACTTCGAAACGTTACGAAATTTAGTTGGACAATTCTCGAATTTCAGAATAGCTACATGAACAAAAAATAATTCTGAAGATTTTCGTTAAGTATGTCTGACGAAAGAGTATAATTTAGACTCCGAAACGTTACGATATTTAGTTGTTTCATCGTTGATGTTGTGTCGTTATTGTTTGTTAGGCAACATTGTTCGATTTATTGCTTCTGACAAATATCTTGTGTTTATTACGCAGAAGCAATTCACTAAATAATACATTTTTATTAAACAGAGTTTGGGAGAGAAATCCCAGAAAGAAACCATTTAATTTGCTTATATATTTGAACATTGTACGAAAACACTGAAAGGTTTGACTTACCTCTAAATTTTCCACGTAATATTCGAAACCCCATTGCTGGAAGATATCTTCGTAATCCATTTTAGGAAAATACAATAAACATGCACAAGTAAAAGAGGAGAAATTTACACTAAACGTATAAATATAACCGCAGACTCTGTTTGAAAGAATATCTCAATTAACTCTCGTAATCAGTGAAACACAACTCGACGATACCGGCGGGGTGCGAATTCAACCATTCTTTATAGATGATGATTCCTTTGACCTTTACGCTCTGAATTCTGACCAGATGTAACATCTAACGGCTATCTTCAAAGGATCAACGAGATCGAGTGCTCTTCGGCTCAAATCGGTTACTTTACGAATATTTTTTACACTTATTATAATAAACACACGTACACTGAGAGAAAGGATTATTCATGCTTAACTTATCGACTTGTTAACCACTTGTCAGTTGAATATAAATATTTCATATTTGTGATTAACGTTATTTATTACATGCAAAATCAACCCGCCAAATTTTCAGCTTTAGGAAAAAAATTTCGAATGTTAAATAATTTTTCCAGGTATTTGTTGAATAAAAACAAATTATCTTTGCATAAAATAAAGTATTTTTGATGGACTTCCGATTGTTGGTCATAAACCAATTCTCATAGTGCTCAGTAATATTGGTTTCTTCTTAATAAATATATCAATACGCAAAAAATATTTGTTTCTCTTGAACCTCGGTATCTTTATAATGAACTTATAAGAAAATAATTAGAAATGGAATGAAATGAGAATATACCCAGTAAGATACGCTTGTTTACAGGAACGATATTTCGAAGAACTTTCTAGTCGCATTTTGTCACGTGCACCAAATTGACGAATGAACATTAAAATAGTATAAAGTGGGAGACTAGACCACCTATCAGGACAGGATCCTCACAACCGCAAATTGGCGCGAACCGCGCGAGTCGTAACGGGTTAGTTGGTAGTTCATTCATAGTTCATTTCAGTTCTGGGTTCTCATGCATGCGCATGAGAACTCGTGAACTATACATAGTTCACGACTTCACTCACGCTCCTTTGGTGTCGGACGGTACTGATCTGAATCAAGTAAGAATTATTTTATTTTATATTACTTATATTAGTTGAATTATTTTTTAATATCATTCATACATTCCTGATATAACTATCGTAATGAGTTAATGTTTGGTTTTGTTCAAGATCCTTTTTCTACATAATAAGCACATGGACACTCAAGCAACCACCCTTTTGGATACAATGTCCGCCACAGCCACAAATCCGATAAACATCTTACTAAACAATTGGGGCTTGGAGCATTTGTCCAACAAATTTCACGGTAAGCAATTTTTGAGTATTTTGTTTATTTCAATATGTTAATTTTGATGCCAACATACAATTTCACTTCAAATAACATTCATTTGCTGGTATATAACATGAAACATTTCCATTTAGCATATATTTTTACAACTAATATATGGTTGTTCAGAAGTAACATCAAAATGTCATCATAAATGGATATGATGTTTCCATTTATAAATGCTGATATATATGAAGGTATTTAGTGTGGTGTCTTCTTCAGTTCAAGCAGACACCATTTTGATTGTTCTTGTAGCTGGAGTCAATTTGTTTTGTTAACTACACGGTATGTACTCAAGTCTCAAATTATTTTTAAATACATATTACTTATATAACAAATATGAGGTCATAACAATGACATGAAATAATTGAATAAGTAAGAACCTACCTACTTATATTTCGAAATAGTTTTTATGAATTTGGGTAAATACCTACCTACTTGCTATTTTTGTGTGATAAATTGATGACCACCTAGACTATAATATCCTATTTAATACAAACTTGCATACCTAGGTTTACATATACATTTAATTAATAATAATAATTAACTCCAACTCCAACTCCAACTCCAACTCCAACTCCAACTCCAACTCCAACTCCAACTCCAAATCCAAATCCAACTCCAACTCCAACTCCAACTCCAACTCCAACTCCAACTCCAACTCCAACTCCAACTCCAACTCCAACTCCAACTCCAACCTCAACTCCAACTCCAACTCCAACTCCAACTCCAACTTAATTAATAATAATAATTAATGTATAATATTACACAGTAAAGTATGCATACTTAATGAACTGATGCATGGACTGAATTGTTATGTCATTACAATAAAACTTCTAAAGAAATATGTTGTACATTTATGTTTCTTTTTTTACAGAAGAAGGAATTACCCTCGATATATTGAAGGATTTTATTGAAGAAAAACATCTCTTGGAGTCGCTGGTTCCAAGAATTGGTGACCGTTTAAGACTGGTTCAAAAAGCAAAGGATTATTTTCATGCAGGAAAGGAACCAGAATACACAGTGATGAAAGTCAATTAAATGTATATATAAACAGTGTCCGCCAAAAAGTTTGCTTCGAGAGAAAAGTTTTTTAGCTGTGTTGTATTGCAGAAAAGTATGTATGTATGTATTTTTGTTTTTTGTAAAATGTTTTTTTATTTCTGCAATAAATATTTATGTTCAGTTTCATTTGATATTTTATTCATTTATTTACATCATACCTGAACTCATAAGAACTTTGATAGTATTTATTTATGAGTTTTAACAGGGTTATGAGTTCTGGCCAAAATTAATCATAAAATAAAAATAATATTGGCAAAATATATGTAGCTATAATAGTTTCAGGTTAGATTTTCACTGAAACTATTATAGCTACATATATCTTTTGCCAATATTATTTTTTTATTTTATGATTAATTTTGACTAAAACTCATAATCCGTCTCTGTTAAACTAGCCACGTCAAAAAAAAATTTTGTATACCTTTTCAAAAGTAAAATACAAACTTATCATTTATTTAGGATAAGAAAAAATTATCATACCTGGAAACATAACAATGTTTTATAGAACTATCTGAGGTATAAACTGATCGTTTGTTCAAAGCAAAGAGAATTATGATGTGACAAAATATATCGATATTATGGAGCAATTTTCGAGTACATTACAAACTCATCATTTATTTCACATTATCATTTATATATTGGGTTTATGAATATATTTATTATACAATATGTGATAAGTTCGACGTAAACAAATATGTTGCTGCTTACAAAGACATATATGTTATTAGAAAGCTTAACAGTGCTACTCAACAAGATATGATTGTTTAATATACAACAAATCATTTATTCACAGAAGTTTAGCATTTCAAACGTTAGTGTGAAACTTACGTAAGTTGGGACCTATTCAAAGCTGATATTAGTTTGTGATTACCTGATTTTATTAACCACAAATAAACGTTTCTCTCAGTGTACCTTCCCCTAGTCGATGTTTGAATATGTTAAATAACTTTGTTATTCGCAGCTAATGAAAATGCGTAAGCGAAAAAGTAACTTGGGACAAGTGAATTGAAAGCTTGGCTTGTAAACGCAGATTATTTATCATTAGCAAACAAAATTTAAATAACAGCGCTATTCGGATTCAATAACTTTTTAAGTGGTATTAAGAAAAATAGTTACTTCTAACAATTGTCAAGTTTTAGGTGAACGTGTCTGTTAACGATAAATATATGATTATCTGCAGCAAATAGATGTTCGCTTATTGCTGATAAAAATTTATTTATCTCAAGTAAAACGTAGTCAAGTGAAAAAAGTTACTTGTAACTTTTTTCTCAGTGTACTCAGAGGGTAGTGGACACCATTCACTGTCGGGTGAAAAATTAACAATGCTGTGTCTAAGCTGGCATAAGGAGAGAATAACAACACTGTCAACTTAGGTAATTAACTTTATAGATCTCCGAAAATACAACTTATACCGGAAAAAACAACCGTACTTATCAAGCGTTTGAATGAATTATCACAGGCCAACAAAATGAAAAAAAAAATTTGGTGCCAGAAATCTAACATCTGATTTTAGATGTTTTTAATGTGCTGATTCCAAAAATGCCACCAGATTTTTTCTATCAGCTCTAGTTTTTGAGATACACGTTACAGGTTAAATGATATATTTTTTTCTGATAAAGGATAACAAATAAAGAGATAAATATGTACTTAATCATCAAAATAGAAATTTCCTAGAATCTGATTAGCCAAATGGATACCTGAAATTGTCCCTGACCCAATGTTCCTATACTAGGAACTACTCAATACAATGCTCTTAATTACTTTTATACCTGTAATTGCCTATGACCCGATCCTTCTATACCTGCTTGGCTGTACTTGATTTAGTATATTACTGAGTTTTCCCAAGTAAAGTTGTGCTATCATTTTGTGTAAATTTTGGTCGTTTTGTAGTATCAAGACACTAAACTGAAACAATGGCATCCACAAGCAGACGTACCTGTGTAAATCATCCCGATGTTTTTTGTTATGTGTGTGGTGAATACACTTTGAAAGAGAGCAGAAAAACGATAAAACGATTTCTGACTTTGTGAAAAGAGCTTATCTTGCCTATTTTGGCGTTCATTTAGGAGATCAAGATAAATCTTGGGCCCCACATTTCATATGTAAAACATGTGTTGAACATTTGCGACAGTGGACAACTGGAAAGAGGAAGTGCCTAAAGTTTGGTGTACCAATGGTTTGGAGAGAACCGCGGAACCATCATGACGACTGCTATTTTTGTCTCGTTAATATTAAAGGCATAAATAGAAACAATAGACACAAATGGACATATCCTGATCTAGATTCTGCAAGAAGGCCTGTAGTGCATTCGGAAGAAATACCCGTTCCATCATTCAGCAGTCTACCCGAACTGACAGAAGATGATACAGAAACATCAACGTCTGACGAAGTTAAAAGAATTCAATCAGAAAACGACAGCGATTTTGAAGCAGATTTAGCAACTCCGCAGTGTTTCAATCAAGAAGAACTAAACGATCTTATAAGAGACCTGAATCTCTCAAAGGAATCCGCTGAATTACTTGCATCCAGATTAAAAGAAAAAAATCTACTTTGTCGAGGTACTAATATTACATTTTATCGTTAAAGAGATAAGGATCTGCTGCCTTTTTTCACTCAGGAAAATGACTTGGTATTCTGTAACAATATAAAAGGGCTCTTAGAAAAAATGGGTTTGCCTGAATACACTCCAGATGATTGGCGCCTTTTTATTGACAGTTCAAAACGTAGTTTAAAATGTGTTCTTTTACATAACGGGTATATACAAATATGGCTCAATTCCTGTTGGTCATTCTACTACCATGAAGGAAGAATATGAAACAATAGCATTAGTTTTGAGAAAAATTAAATACGAAGAACATCAGTGGTCAATTTGTGTTGATTTAAAAATGATTAACTTTCTCCTTGGACAGCAGAGTGGTTATACAAAATATCCTTGTTTTTTGTGCCTTTGGGACAGCAGAGCTAAAAATGAGCACTGGGTTAACAAAAATTGGCCTTCAAGAGATTTCATGATTCAAGGAATACAAAACGTGATCAACGAACCTTTGGTTTCAAGAGAAAAAATCTTACTTCCGCCCTTGCATATCAAGCTAGGCCTAATGAAGCAATTTGTGAAGGCCTTAAATCGAGATGGAAATTGTTTTGGGTATTTGTCACGTAAATTTCCTGGCATTAGCACGGAAAAACTAAAAGCTGGTATATTTGATGGTCCTCAAATAAGGCAACTTGTTAAAGATCCACAATTCACCACATCAATGAACGAGACTGAATCTAACGCTTGGAGTTCATTTGTTCAAGTAGTACAAAATTTTCTTGGCAATCATAAAGCAGAGAATTACGTAGAATTAGTGGAAACTAAGCTTTCAAATTTTAATATTCTCGGCTGTAACATGAGTATAAAAGTTCACTACCTCCACAGCCACCTAGATCGTTTTCCAGAAAACTTAGGTGATTGTAGTGAAGAACAGGGGGAAAGATTCCACCAGGATATTAAAACTATGGAAGATCGTTATCAAGGACGATGGGATAGCCACATGATGGCGGACTACTGCTGGAGCCTTCAGCGAGACTGCCCTAGTAAACTCCATTCTAGAAAATCGTATAAAAGAAAATTTTTATGTGATTAGTGACTAATGTAATTATGTAAATTAAGTTTTAGCAATAAATACTTAAATCCATGTGTCTTTGTTTTTTTTTTTAACTGTCAATAGTAATATTATATATTATAACAGTTATAACGTAAATTATATACACAATTTTTTAAAAAATCTCAAAAACTAGATCTGATATATCAGTTTGTCTATAGACAAAATCTGAGAACTTTTTTACATTCTGCATCCAAAAATTACTCAGGAACAGTTAAAAAATCGCAGGCACCAAAATGTGTGTTGGCCTGTCTTATTATTAACGAACTAAATCATGTACCACATCAGCGACTTTCAAAATTCGCCTTGTTGCCAAATACTAAAATTCTCCCTAACTTTGAATAATGACCAAACAATTGTTATATGCGATATTATTGATATAAATGATATTTGACTTCTTATGAGCTATTTTATTTCCTAAGAGGTACATCAAATTCTATCGATTATTTTCGAACTATCAAAACAGTTCAAATTACGCACTTGACATGAGATTTGATTTATTGTTATTAGATTGTTTCATCTTTCAGTGTTTCAGAAACCGAGCACTCACCTACCTAAATCTACTTAGTCGTCCAAAGGTCTAGCCTTTCATCAGATTGATCAGTGGATTTCCTATGAATTTTGATGTCTCGGAAACCGTACTCTGATTGAATCCATCACAAAAGGGATGAACATAAAAACGAACCCTAATATTATATATTATATAATCCCATCATTTTTCTAGCCTAAAAGTCATATTACCGTATTCTAACAATTGGTTTATCTTGAGAAAAAAACGATAGAATCAATAAAAATAGAGAAATTTTAAAGAAGATAGAACATATAAAATTAACTTTCTTCCGAAAAATGAATTATGTTTGGAGGATTGGTCGTACTGAAACTTGATGGAATTTTTTATTTGTTTGCAAAGACATGGAAATCAAAGCGACGATAGGTGATCGCTTTACGTTGTATGATTTCTATCTAGGAAACATCGCTGTCAATGACCGAAGTCTAGAGGACTATATCCATATCCTTCGAAAATATTTTCTTCTACCCATCACTGAGAAAAAACTTTAATTACAACAAATAAAAATTGCGACTTGCTATAGACACAAAGAACTTTTTTAGTTGCAACAAGTTCGCGTGTTATCTGGTAAAAAGTAGCCTATAACAAGCTAGCAAAGTTAATTGTAATAAGTATTTCATTTTTATTCAGAATAACTGACTTTATTGACTTGATCCAAGTAGCATGTGTTACTTGATAGAAAATCCAGCTAAACACCAGAACTAAAAATGCTATTCGGTGTAAGTAACGTTTGAACGTACACTTATCATAATTTTTCATATCGCAAGTATTTTTGTTACTGCAGTTAGTGAAAACCTCTGTCTGTTACAAGTAACTTTTTCACTTAGATCCAATAAACAGTTTGTGTTGGCAATTACATGTTTTGTTTGCGTCAAAGAGGCGCAGTTACTTAGCGCAAGTACACACTGTCAAAAATTTAGAGGTAGGTGAAACCTTTCAGTTTTTTAGTACAATGTTCATATATATATACATACGCATATTGAATGGTTTATTTCTGGGTTTTCTCTCCAAAAATTTATTATTTTGTGAATTGCTTTTGAGTAATAAATACAAGATATTTGCCAGAAGCAATAAATCGAACAATGTTGCCGTCTAAATCAGACTCCTCTGTCAGACAATTGACGAGAACCTTCAGAATTATTTTTTGTTGATGTAGCCATTCTGAAATTCGAGACGAAGGAGTCTGATTTAGAATCCGAAATGTTACGAAATTTAATTGGAAAATTCTCGAATTTCAGAATAGCTCCATCAACAAAAAATAATTCTGAAGAATTTCGTTAAGTATGTTTGACGAAACAGTCTGATTTAGACTTCGAAACGTTGAAAAATTTAGTTGTCTATCGTTTGATAGGCAACATTGTTCAATTTATTGCTTCTGACAAATATCTTGTGTTTATTACACAGAAGCAATTCACGAAATAATACATTTTATTTAACATATATTTTTTCAGAGTTTGGGAGAGAAAATCCAGAAAAAAAACATTTAATATGCATATATATGAACATTGTACTAAAACACTGAAAGGTTTGACTTACCTCTAAATTTTCCACGTAATGTTCGAACTCCCATTGCTTAAGGATGTATTCGTAATCCATTTTAAGGAAATACAATAAACATGCTCAAGTAAAAGTGGAGAAATTTAACACTATACGTAGGTATAGATATAACCGCGGACCTTCTTCGAAAGAATATCTCGATAAACTCTCATAATCAGTGAAACACAAATCGACGATACCGGCGGGATGTGAATTCAACCACTCCTTATGGATGATGATTCCTTTGACCTTAATGCTCTGAGTTCTGACCACTGATGACTGAATGATGATATTATGTAACATCCAACGGCTATCTTCAAAAAATCAACGAGATCGGGTGCTCTTCGGCTAAAATCGGTTACTTTACGAATATTTTTCACACTTATTATAATAAACACACGTACCTACCGCAAGTCGATGTTTGAATA
Organism: Halyzia sedecimguttata; assembly: GCA_937662695.2. Lineage (NCBI taxonomy): Eukaryota > Metazoa > Arthropoda > Insecta > Coleoptera > Coccinellidae > Halyzia > Halyzia sedecimguttata. Next base: position 16,968,220 of record OW569415.2, read on the forward strand.
TGTCAAATAACTTTGTTATTCGCAGCTAATGAAAATGCGTTAGTGAAAAAGTAACTCGTGATAAGTTAATTCATTGCTTGACTTGTATACGCAGCTCATTTATCATTAACAAACAACATTTAAATAACAGGGCTATTCGGATTCAATAACTTTTTAAGTGGGGTTAAGAAAAAAAGTTACTTCTAACAATTGTCAATTTTCAGGTGAACGTGTCTGTTAACGATAAATATATGATTATCTGCTGCAAATAAATGTTTGCTTATCATTGATTAAAATTTATTTATCTCAAGTAAAACGCAGTCAAGTGAAAGTTGTTACTTGTAACTTTTTTCTCAGTGATACTATGAACATTTACGACAATTTCAGACACCCCCTCGCGATGATTTTGGGAACTCGCATTGTGATATAATTGCGAATATCTTAGTAAGTTGAAGTCTTTGGGCGATCACCCCATTATTACTTGAATGAGAATTTCGATCCTTTATGTCGAATGGCGCTCGCTCAGAGCTCGCAATAGGAGTTCTCATAAATGCCCAAATGTGACCTCTCAGAGACGTCCTAGAGAGGTTTCTGTTGCAGGAAAATAATGAAAGTTAATGTTTATTCACTTCGTGAAATGTTAAACAGTTGTCATTTTACTTGATTCTTCGAAAACTAATGTTGATGATTGCATAACACCTCAATAAAAAAACAACTAATATTTTGATAATTTTATTGTTCACTTATCTCCAACCTTCAATAAAGAGCTGTAAATCGAATAAGTTTGGAGGGGGTTGAAAACTTTTCGTACATAAATCTTTATTAATACGTCACTTCGTAACGAATATTGCGATACCTACATTAAAATTATTTTTTGGTCAAAAGTTTGGAAAAATTATACTTCGTAGTCCAACAGTTGCTCTTCATATCTTTCGTGGACAGAAGAACATGGAAGAAGCCAGAGAAAAGGATGCTCATTTCCACAAACCTCTGTTAAGAGGGCCATCTTAGTTTTGTAAGGCCTATAGCGTCCTTGATGAGTTATTTGTTCTACTGAGGTTTCATCTCCTAATACAGCTTGCATTTGATCAATGAAAATTGCCATCACAAACATTCCAAAAAGTGTGCTCTCCAGCATGAGGATTACGGAATGCATTCTGAAATATATAAATATTTTTAATTAAAGGTCTAGCTGTTGAGATGTAATTTGGCAAATATCCATATTTATATACTCAGTGACTTCAGAAGTGTTACCGTCAAATGAGGTAACTTCGATCATGCGGGACAAAGTCGATCAAGCACGCCCCTCTGAAGAAAATCGCGCGATAATCAAACATTTGCATTGTTCAGGGCCGGTTTCTAAATTACGAGTTAACTCGATGTTGCGAGTTACGCACGTGTTTAGCTATATTCACAAACGCGTAACATTCGGGTTACTCGCAACCTTATTGGGTTGACCCGCAATTGAGAAACAAGCCCTCAAACAGTTACAGCACCGCTGTCCACCGGTTTGGTAACATTGTAGTCGTGCTCGAGTAAAGTAACATTTGTTTATAAAAGGTTAAAAATTGGCAAAAATAGAAACATGTGAAAACGATTGATTCCACAGCTAAAAGCTTGCGCAAAGCAAGATATTCTGTAAATATACGGGATAACCTTGATATTTGTGAACAGAGCTGAGCCAAAGCATTGCGCTTAGAGCATGTGAAAGTGTTTGAAGACTTATTGTGCTCCCAAGTACAGTGCTCCCGAGCACTTTTAAAAACCAGTGCTTAGTGCTTAGTAATTCAAGCACTTCATGAAAAGGCTTAGTGCTTAGTAATCCCTTAAGTGCTCCCGAGCGCTTCCAAGGATCACTAAGCACTAAGCCTTTTCGAAATCATTTCGTAGCACGAATATAGACGCTAACGTGCTGTGGTCGGAGGAATTAATGTATACCAGGGTGATCAATTGAGGCATGAACGAAACTTGTAATTACCAGTTGTTGGTTATTTATTCATGGAATGGGACGTGGATATGTGAATATTACTATCTCCTGGAAATTATTCAGTATCAAAGTATTATTATGTGGATCGTCTATCAAGAAGATATAAGAGATTTTTTTTTCGAAAATTTTCATGTGATTTCACAGATTTATCCGATTTATTCATATTCAAATTTCCATCTGATTTACAATGCTAAATTGCTTATGAATACAATCACAATAGAAAATAATGATATCCGATTTCTGCAGATTATATTTTTGATATTTTGAAAAATTTGAAAATGTTTTACGTCATGTTGATCAATTCGAATTGAATGATGTATTAATGGAAAACTGTCCCAAAGAGCACTGAATTCACGTCAGTGCCTTTTTTGGCGCTCTTGTTCCTCGGAACACAGTGCTTATCAATTTGCCCAAATGTCTGTATTTTCGAATTTTTGGCTGAAAATGGTCTTAAACGATTTGGTTCGACTCTCTGATCAAGAATCCGTGGTCGCAATCGATTCTGTCCAGCCGGCCATCCGTCCGGCCGTTAACACGATAACTCTTGAACGAAAGGAGTTAGAGGATTTGCAGCGTAGGTTTGGAGCGTAAATATCTCGGACGAGTTCGTTTACAGGCAAAATCCATCAAGCGGTTTCGGAGTTATGGTCGTTTTTAGTAAAGACATTTTTTACGAATATTTCCGAAACCGATCACTCGATCTATCTGAACTTTAGCATCAAATTGTAGAATAATGAGCTTTATATGCGTGAGAAGTATTGTATTGATCAGGCTTCCGCAAAGTGTCAATTTTTTTTTTAAATTCGTTTCTACAATAACACTTGAACAGATGAGCTAGGCAGTTGAAATTTTTAGAGTAGGTTTGCGAGATAAATATCTTGGTTAAGTTCGTTATTGGGCAAAATGGTTTCAGAGTAACGAAAAAAATTTTTTTTTTTACATTACAAATTTCAAATTAAATATTTTTTTAAGATGCACCATCAAAATCCATTGATATTATTTTCAAATCTAATAAGCTAATACTTTCGGAGATATGATTTTTCGAAATTTCAATAATGAATATTACTTCTGTGTTTTCACATAATACTGTACTTAATATTTCTATCTATGAATTATTATATGATCTGTGTTCTTACATGTCATCTTATTTTCCTATGAGAGATAAATGTCAAAATTATTTCTGGTTCGTTATTCTCGATATGAAATACCCTTCCTGTTCTATAAAACAAAGGATGATTGAATGCAAAATGACCAATGAAATAACCTCAGCTATCGTACTTTTGAGGTGATAATATACTGCCCGTGGATAATCCATAAGATGATGGAAATAAATTCTTTGGTAAGATAAATAATCAAATTGGGTTCAGAATATCTCCAGTAAAAACAAAACTGCAATTTTGTCTAAGGTTTAATTGATATAATATAATTTTCAGAGTAGATTTGAGAAATGAATATCTTGGATAAGTTCGTTATTGGGGAGAATTTAATTTCTTTCATGACGCAGTTTTATCGTAAGAATCCATTCATACCCTTCCCAAAGACAAATTATTTCGGAGATATGATTTGTAAAATTTGAACAAGAGCACCAAAGCTCCTGTCCACAGGGCTTGAACCAATTTTAATTAGGAAGGGAAAGAAAACACGCCTAAATTTCATAATATAATACTAAGTTGTTGTCATATAATATTCGGGTATTAAGATGCAGTTTCATCATAAGAATCCACTGATAAAATTCTCAACTCTAACAAACTAACACTTTCGGAGATATGATTTTTCAATATTTATGATGCAGTCAAAGTTTGAATAATTACTCGCTAGTATTTTAACAAGAGCGCCAAAGCCCCTGTCCAAAGAGCTTTCCCACTTTTTGCGCGTATGTTCTGGGGAACATCACCGTTGTTACGATAACTTGAGAACGGCAAGAGATAGCGACTTGAAATTTTCAGGGTAGGTGACGCATCCCAATATAACGGACAAGTTCGTTAATGGGCATAAGCGACCTAATGGTTACCGAGTAGTCATTTTTTGTTTTCAACCAATAATAATCTGATCGAATTGAAACTTGGCAAGCGGTTGTAGAATACAAACCTAAGGACGTTTGGGAAATTTTGTGAGAATCGTATCACTAGAAAATTAAAAAAAATTATTAAAAAATATTATTTATGGCACGATAACCTGAGAACGGAAAGAGATAGCAACTTAAAATTTTCAGGTTGGGTTGTGCATCTGAATGCAACATTTGAGTTTGCTTATAGGCATAATCGACCAAACGGGTTTGGAGTTATACCCATCTGAAATTTGGTTATTATCTCCTAAATAACTCGAAAAATACTAAACCGATCCAATTGAAATTTTGCAAAAGCTTACAAAGCCTAACTTTTCTGCCAAGTTCCAAGTTTGAACACGATCGGATCTATATTGTTGGAGATCCGAGTAGCCTTGTGTGAGTTCAGTAGCTGGATGGGTAACCGTTGCCTCGATAACTTTCGAACGAAAGGAGATAGGGACTCTCAATTTTCAGGGTAGGTTGCGCATCCGAATTAATCCGATTAATATCGTTTTTGAGCATAATCGGTCAAACGGTTTTGAAGTTATACCCACCTGGAATATTATTTCCTCGATAACTCAGAAAATATAGACTCGATCAAATTGAAGCTTGGTAACTAGTTGTAGAATATCAACATAAAGAAGTGTGTAAAATTATGTGAGAACCGTACCCCTAGAAAATTTAAAAAAAAATTGGTTCAAGTACTGACGTGAAGACAGGATCTTTTGCGCGTATGTTCTATTGTCTCTTAAAAGAATTTACCTGTATGCCCAATACAAGAGAATGGACCATAGAACATACGCGCAAAAGCTCCTGACTTCACGACGGTGCTTGGACCAATATTTTAGTCAACCTTCTACCAGTAGTTATGACCCAAATGCGAACGACTTGGGAAACTTCAATAACGAAATATTATAAGTGCCACTCATAATTTGAATTTAGGGGTTAATGATAAGTTTTTTGACTTATCTTGAGCCAAAAACAAGCCAAGTTTAGTCTTATATGATTTTTTTTTGTCTTAAATCGATCCTAACTAAGCTGATTAAGTCAAAATATTGGGATATCGGGATATTGTGACGCCTATTGCGATATCGCTGGGAGGTCGCCAAGAGCTCCCTATCACCCCCAAATGTCCGCCACAGGGGATGAGCCCAGTAACATCTCTGAGATATCACATGGGGAAGTTCTCAAACTGCTCACCATGGGGAATATTTTGAGAGGTTTATTGCGATATCGCAGGGAGGTCGCCCAGACCTCCCTATCACCTCCAAATGTCCGCCGCAAGGTATGAGCCCAGTAACGTCTCAGAGATATCACATGGGGAAGTTCTCAAAATGCTCACGCTGGGGAATGTTTTGAGAGGTCTATTGTGATATCGCAGGGAGGTCACCCACACCTCCCTATCACCTCCAAATGCCCGCTACATGGGATGAGCCCAGTAATATCTCAGAGATATCACATGGGGAAGTTCTCAAACTGCTCACCTTGGGGAATATTTTGAGAGGTTTATTGCGATATCGCAGGGAGCTCGCCCAGACCTCCCTATCACCTCCAAATGTCCGCCACAGGAGATGAGCCCAGTAACATCTCAGAAATATCGCATGAAGAAGTTCTCAGGCTGCTCAACCGGGGCAGTACTGTGAGAAGATGGCTGCGATACGGATCTATAATCTATATATCCTCCAAATGTGTAATACATGTGTGGCGCCGAATACATCACTTCGATGCGTAGATGCGATTCCACTCGGGTTATTAGCGATATGGTTGTTCTTCCTACAGAGTAGACGATTGCGCCACCTACCAGTTGAAACAAGAAGTGCAGAGTAGGGATGGAGTAGATCCCTGCAACACCTGATTTCCTATTCTTGTCGAATTTGCGATGTTTTGAGGACCTCGCAATGGAATGCGATAGTCTCGTTACACTTGTGATATCTTGAGGATTTCTCAATAGGAATGTTTTTTTTTTAATTATCTGCGTGATATATTTAGGAGCTCGCAATAGGAATGTGTTATTCTGGTTACATATGCAATATCTTGAGGAGCCCCGCAATAGGAATTTCTTATTCTCGTTGCACCTGCGATGACTTGAGGAGCTCGCAATGGGAATGTCTTATTATTGTTATCTGTGTGATATCTCTAGGAGCTCGCAATAGGAATGTCTTATGCTGGTTACATATGTGATATCTTGAGGATCTCCGCAATAGGAATTTCTTATTCTCGTTATACTTGCGATAACTTAAGGAGCTCGCAATGGTAATGTCTTATTTTGGTTATCTGTGGGATATCTTTAGGTGCTCGCAATAGGAATGTCTTATTCTGGTTATCTGTGTGATATCTTTAGGAGTTCACAATATGAATATCTTATGCTGGTTATGGGTATGATATCTTTGGGAGCTCGCAATAGGAATGTCTTATTCTGGTTACATATGTAATATCCTGAGGATCTCCGCAATAGGAAATTCTTATTCTTGTTATACTTGCGATTACTTAAGGAGCTCGCAATAGGAATGTCTTATTCTGGTTATCTGTGTGATATCTTTAGGCGCTCGCAATATGAATATCTTATTGTGGTTATATATGTTAGGAGTTCACAATATGAATATCTTATGCTGGTTATGGGTATGATATCTTTGGGAGCTCGCAATAGGAATGTCTTATTCTGGTTACATATGTAATATCCTGAGGATCTCCGCAATTGGAATTTATTATTCTCGTTATACTTGCGATGAATTAAGGAGCTCGCAACAGTGATGTCTTATTTTGGTTATCTGAGAGAAATCTTTAGGAGCTCGCAATAGGAATATCTTATTCTTGTTATACTTGCCATGAGTAAAGGAGCTCGCAACAGAAATATCTTATTCTGGTTATCGGTGGGATATCTTTAGGAGCTCGCAATAGGCATATCTTATTCTGGTTTTCTGTGTGATATCTTTAGGAGCTCGCAATAGGAATATCTTATTCTGAATATCTGTGTGATATATTTAGGACCTCGCAATGGGAATGTCTTATTCTGGTTACATATGTGATATATTGAGGATCTCCGATGAAACTTGCGATGAATTAAGGAGCTCGCAACAGTGATGTCTTATTCTGGTTATCTGAGAGATATCTTTAGGAGCTCGCAATAGGAATATCTTATTATTGTTATACTTGCGATGACTTAAGGAGCTCGCAATAGGAATGTCTTATTCTGGTTATCTGTGGGATATCTTTAGGAGCTCGCAAAGGAATATCTTATTCTGGTTATCTGTGTGATTTCTTTAGGAGCTCGCAATGGGAATGTCTTATTCTGGTTACATATGTGATATCTTGAGAATCTCTGTAATAGGAATATCTTATTCTTGTTATACTCGCGATGACTTAAGGAGCTCGCAACACGAATGTCTTAGTCTGGTTATCTGTGGGATATCTCTAGGAGCTCGCAATAGGAATATCTTATTCTGGTTTTCTGTGTGATATCTTCAAGAGCTCGCAATTGGAATGTCTTATTTTACTTACATATGTGATATCTCGAGGACCTCCACAATAGGAATATCTTATTCTTGTTATACTTGCGATGACTTAAGGAGCTCGCAAAAGGAATATCTTTTTCTGGTTATCTTTGTGATATCTTTAGGAGCTCGCAATGGGAATGACTTATTCTGGTTACATATGTGATATCTTGAGGATCTCCGCAATAGGAATATCTTATTCTTGTTATACGATGGTTTAAGGAGCTCGCAACAGAAATGTCTTAGTCTGGTTATCTGTGGGATATCTTTAGGTGCTCGCAATAGGTATATCTTATTCTGGTTATCTGTGTGATATCTGTAGGAGCTCGCAATAGGAATGTCTTATTCTGGTTATCTGTGTGATATCTTGAGGATCTCACATTGGGAGCTCGCATTTTAATCCACATTGTAACCTCTCAGAGACCTCTATGCGAGGTCTGTGTTACATGGGATCAACATAATTTTGATTTAAACTTTAAGACCAAAGTAAATTCGACTCGGGTGCTTACTGCTACTGTGCCCGACAAAAGTGTTTTTAGAATAGTGGGAGAAATTGTCTGTCTTTCGGGGCCCCCCTAAGGATGGGGGCCCTGGGTACGGGCCCCGTGTTCCCTTATGGTAAAGACGGTATTGAGGATTGCAAGTTTTGCATGTCCACATGTTTCTCCAATTGAATACAAGAAGAAATTTTCAACTGAAAATTTGGTAAAAGTGAAACAAAAATTGACCTGTTTCAGGATTTTGTTGCCAAATATTTTTCTTCTGAGAAAATGAATTTGTTCCATAATTTTGATGCGCACTGTATAACAATTCAGAGTAAATAAACTCATTTGCAACAGTTTCCTAAAAGTGCTAAGTGCTTATTGCTCGAAAAATCGAATTACTTTTAAGTGCTTAGTAATCGCAAGCCTTTTGTGAAAACGCGATGGTTTGTGCTCGAGGCTCGGGAGCATTTTTATTGAATGATGAGTGCTTAGGGCTTGAAGCCCTTTTCTTCAGTGCTCAGCACAGCTCTGTTTGTGAATACATCCAAACAAGAATAGGTATGACTTAAATTTGATGTTTCTAAGGCTTTGCTGGAGATTTTTGAAAAAATCAATTATTGAGGAGTAATTTCGGACACTTTCAGATTTGGAAATATCTCTTTACTTTTTAATTTCAGCCAAGCTTATAGCGATTTCTTGTTTAGTGGGAGAGTCATTCTATGTCTATTTTGATTCTACTTATTTGTTTTTAGATGACTCGAGACTATAAAAACATTTAGAATTTCGTGAAAAAATGTTTCAGAAAGCAGTGGCGGGTGTAAAAAAAATGTCGATGAGGGCTGCCACCGAGCAATTTGACATCCCTTACTAGACACTCAAAGACATCAGCTTAAGTATGGGAGACGATCCGCTCTATACCTTTTCAAGTTCAATTTCGGAAAAAGTAAAAGCAATTTCGGAAATTATACTAAGTAAATCTGAATATTTTGTCCGAACTTGGATTTACTTTTTCCGAAATTGGTTTTACTTTTTCCGAAATTGAACTTGAAAAGGTATAGATGAAAATGTGGGCGGAAGACCTGTATCTTTATGCTAATTGGGGTTTTGCTTTGAAGCCAATTTACATCGAACATATTTTTAAGCTATATTTAATGAAGCGCGGAGTAAAAGAACCAAGGATTATCAAAACTTATCCGGAACCGATTGGTTCAATGGCTTTAAGAGTCGAAACCCCCAACTTACCATAAAACTGGTCGAAAATATGAAAAGGGTTCGAGCAGCATTAATCTAAGAAACAGTGGAAGATTATATTATAAATTTGAATGATGTCGTCAAGGATGTTTCATCTCCCAACATCATTAACTAAAATTAACCCAATTTTGTAGATGACCCCGGTGCTGTAAAAGTGGTTTAAAAATATAAAAAAACACTGACCTGAAGTCAGTGCTCCACCTCAAAACCCAAATCCTCTCAGACGAAGACTCCAGCATTCAAATCATTTTTCGTCTGCTCATGCGAATTACGAAAAATGACCGAAAGAGACAGCATGAATTTCAATATTGACCCCAAGGATTATGTTATGAACACTACACCTCGGACACTACGCTGTTTCCTCAAAACTGACTTGCACACTCACAGAATTAACAACCCCGGTTTCCCAACGTTTTGAAAACCATTCCGCACATCGTTCACCCACTAATTCAATTGTCACGGTAGTTACTCTTCCATATTTTGATCAGTTGCCCTCGTATAATATCGCAATGATCAGATAAAACACGTCGTTCAAAGTTCAAAATTATGAAATTTTTTTTTTGGCTCCTTCTGGTCTCATCATTTGTCATCGAAGTGCCAAAAATACACTCAATCCGATATTTGGGTTCGGAATTTCAAGCAAAATATTCCGCTAATTTGAATTTTTTCTACTCATGCTATCCCGATGAAATTTTGCACAAGTTTTTGCGTCGATACTTTGCATCTAACTACCGAGTTTAAATTCCATCGGATTTTTCGAGTTATTGTGAAAACTAAAAATTTTCAAACTTTTGAAATTTTCTTTTTGCGCGCGTGCGATCATTTCGTCACAATGTCTGTATTTTTCGAATTTTTTTACGAAAATGGTCTCAAACGATTGTGTTCGACTCCCTGATGAAGAATTCGAGGTCAAATTCAATTCTGTCCGTCCGGCCGTTAGCACGATAACTCTCGAACGGAACGAGTTAGAGCGTTGAAATTTGCAGGGCATGGTATGAGTGTAAATATCTTGGACAAGTTCGTTAAAGGGCAAAATCCATCCAGTCGTTTCGGAGTTACGGCCATTTTTCGTTAAAAGGTTTTTCAAGAATATTTCCGAAACCGATCACTCGATCTATCTGAAATTCAGCATCAAATTGAAGAATCACGACCTTTATATGCCTGAGAAGTTTTGTATTGATCGGATGGCTCTAAACTAGAAAAAAAAAGTTAAATATTTGAAAATAAAATTGAAATTTTGTTTTCAGTATAACTCGAAAAATACTGATCCGATGGAATTGAAACTCAGTAGTTAGATGCGAAGTACCAATGGAAACACTTGTGCAAAATTTCGTGGGGATAGCATGAGTAAAAAAATTTAAAATTTTTTTAACTATTAGCGGAATATTTTGCTTGAAATTCCGAAACAAAATTATTATTATTATTATAATAGTAAGGGCAGAGGGACAAGTCCCTATTGTGCCCAAAAATAAAGGGATTACAGTGTAATGAGCCTACTAGCATGCCAAATGAAATTAAATTAATAGTACCATAACATAATTCCCAAAATGAAAGGAAAATACAATATTATAAAATGTAAAAAAATAAAACAAATAAACACTATATATTCTAAGGAGACCTGTCCAATCTATTTTTGAATATGTTCGTTGAAGGAGAGGATACAGTGATTGCACTGAGATTGTTCAAGCTGTCAAATATTCTGTTTGGTAAGAAGTTCTGCCTCGGCCTAGTAGAGAAGTTCTTTCCTGAGTTTGAAATGGTGACCTCTGAGGCGCAGAGGCGCTCGTCACGATAATGGCAAACAGCCCGTTAAGGTCACCAAAGTTGCATTTGAGTATTTTGTACGTGATTATTAGGTCTCCACGGTGGCGGCGAAGTTCGAAAGATGTTAAATCAGCCATAGAAAGTCTCTCCTCGTAGGAGGGTCTTCTCCGTCCAAAAGTTAATCGAGTGGCCCTTCGCTGGACGTTTTCCAAAAGTGTCCTGTCGCGAACCAAGTCAGGGCACCATACTGGTCCGGCATATTCGAGGATCGGTCTTACGTAAGTAGTATAGAGTCTACAAAACGATCGATAAGAAACCCCCGAGAAACACCTCCGAATAAGGTACAACTTTGAGTTCGCATGCCTACAAACAATACCGTCTTTACCCTAAGGGCACACGGGGCCCGTGCCCAGGGCCCCCATCCTTAGGGGGGCCCCGAAAGACAGACAATGCCTATCACATTTATTCGAAAAACATTTTTGTCGGGCACAGTAACAGTAAACTCACGAGTCGAAAATTAAATTTACTAGGGTCTTAAAATTCAAATCAAAATAACCAAATTAAGACAAAATCGACTCAAACTTTGCCTATTTGCTTTTTGAAGTATAAAATGTCCATATCGTGATATAAATAATATTTTTTAATAATCTTTTTAAAATTTTCTAGGGGTACGGTTCTCACAAAATTTCACACACTTCTTTGTGTCGATATTCTACAACTAGTTACCAAGCTTCAATTCGATCGAGTCTATATTTTTTGAATTATCTAGGAAATAATATTCCAGGGGGGCATAATTTCGAAACCGTTGGACCGATTATGCTCAAAAACGATATTAACCCTCTCATTGGGATGCGCAACCTGCCCTGACAGTTGGGAGTCCCTATCTCCTTTCGTTCGAAAGTTTTCGAGGCAACGGTTACCCATCCAGCTACTGAACTCACACAAGGCTACACGGATCTCCAACAGTATAGATCCGATCGTGTTTAAACTTGGAACTTGACAGAAGAGATAGGCTTTGAAGGCTCTCGCAAAATTTCAGCGATGTCGGACGAATAGTTTCGGATATATTGATATATTTTTTTCAATGACTTTTTAAAAATTTTCTAGTGATACGATCCCCACGTTCATTTTTGTATGTTCCTTTTTCTGTAATAAAAGGTTATGTTCTAATTGTTAGAATTATGTTTATTATGCATTATATATATTGCATGTATATTCTTGTTATTATAAGTGTTTATTGTTAAAGGTCTTTTGCCGTAAATAAATAAATAAATAAATAAATAAATAAATAAATAAATAAATTTCGAAAGAATTTTTGCGTTGCCATTCTACAACTAATAACCGTATGAATTGGATCGGTTTCGCATTTTTCGAGTTATTTAGGAAATAATAATCAAATTTCAGATGGATATAACTGCAAAATCGTTTGGCCGATTATGCCTATAAACCAACTCAAATGTTGCATTCAGATTCACAACCTAACATGAAAATTTCCAGTCGCTATCTCTTTCCGTTCTCAGGATATCGTGACATAAAAAAATATTTTTTGATAATTTTTTTAAGATTTTCTAGGGCTAAGATTCTCACAACATTTCCCAAACGTCCTCAGGTTTTTATTCTACAACCACTTACCAAGTTTCAATTCTATCGGAGTTGTAATAGTTGAAAATTAAATTATTACTCGGAAACCATTGGGCCGATTATGCCCATTAACGAACTCATCTGTCGTATTGGGATGCGCCACTTACTCTGAAAATTTCAAGTCGCTATCTCTTTCTGTTCTCAAGTTATCGTGACTACGGTGATGTTCCCCAGAACATACGCGCAAAAAGTGGGAAAGCTCTTTGGACCGGGGCTTTTGCCCTCTTGTCAAAGTACTAGTAATTATTCAAACTTTGACTGCATCATAAATATTGAAAAATCATATCTCCGAAAGTATTATTTTGTTAGAGTTGAGAATTATATCAGTGGATTCTCATCATGAAACTGTATCTTAAAAAAAAATTGAATTCGAAATTTGCAATGTTAAAAAAAATTTTTTTTCGTCAATCCTAACCACCGATTTTGCCCAATAACAAACTTAACCGAGATATTTATATCCAAAACCAACTCTGAAAATTTCAACTGTCTAGCTCATTCCGTTCAAGAGTTATGAGGGTATAGAAAAATGTATAATTCGCTTTCTTTACTTTCCAAAAGGGCCCCAAATTATTGCGTGCCCAAGGGCCCCAGCATAGTTGAAGGCGGCCTTGCCTACAAATTGAAGTTATATGGTCGGACCATGTTAACGCACTGTTTACGATCACTCCGAGGTCGCTATACGATAACACTGAACTAACTGGGTGACCGTTGATAAGGTACAGCGCGAGTGGGTTGATTTTTCCTATTCTGAGCACGACACACTTTTCCGGATATAACGGAAGTAACCACTGAGAGCACCAAGCTGAAATAGAGTCCAAGTCCTCCTGAAGCGTTAAATGATTTGTGAGGGGATTGGCGTAAATTTTGGTGTCATCTGCGTAGAAAGATATTTTGCTTGAAATGTAGTAAGGAATGTCGCTGGTGTAAATCGCAAACAACAAGGGCCCCAGTAAGGAGCCTTGTGGCACTCCACTCTCTACTATCCTCTTTCGTGAGAATGCATCGCCGATTCTTACTTTGTATAGTCTGTTTGTTAGGAAATCATCGATCCAGCGTTGCAGGGAACCACGAATGCCAAGATGTTCCAGTTTGTATAAAAGCCTTCGCTTAGGAACCCGGTCAAAAGATTTCGAGAAATCCATATAAACAACGTCAATGGACTGCCTGCTGTTTAAGGATGACGTCCAGTCATTAACGCAGTGTAGGAGGTTGGTTAACGTTGAACGGCCAGGGACGAATCCGTGCTGCTGTGGTGGAATAACTTGTTCTTGCAGAAGGAATTTGGTCATCTCATCCGAAATAATGGCTTCCATGACCTTACTAACCACTGGCAGCAGGCTAATTGGGCGATAATTGTTAGAGTCAAGCTTGTTACCTTTTTTAAAGATTGGGGTGACTGATGCCAGCTTCCAGTCAGGTGGTAGAGAACCCTGGGTTAACGAGGCCTGCATGACTAACGCCAAAGGTATCGCAAGAGTGTCCGAGCAAGTTTTTAGCAGACGCGGCGTTAAACCGTCCAAACCAGGTGACGCGTTGGTGCGGAGTTTTGCCAAATGTTGTTGAACACGATCCGCAGTAAATTCCACTCGTTGCAAGGAAGTGTTGAGACGGTGACATTTAATTGGTAGTAGATTGTCGTCGACGGGTTCCCTAGTGAAAACCTGTGAAAATGCTAAGGAGAGTGTCTCAGCAGACTCCCTGTCGGTAGAGCACAGAGTCAGATCGGGTTTTCGAAGAAAGGGTATAGAAACTTTCGAAGACAGTGAAGATCGTATATATTTGTGAACTTTTTTAACGTCATCACCAGAAACAAGTCTCTCCTCGAAGTTCTGCCTTGTATTTTTGATAGATAACTGTAAGTTATTGGAAAATCTGCGATGAAGCTGGAAATCGCTGATAATATCGCTGAAATATCGGAATGAGTTCAGTTTTGGCAATTCGGTGACGAATTATGACCTCTTGGGGTGTGCAAAATTTCACTGAGAACAAACCACTAGGAGCATAAAAAAAAATTTATAATTTATAACTCCCAAACTCGACAAATTATTTCATTTCGAATTTCTACATGGAATATATCTGTAACATCTGGTGATCAGATTTCGTTCCGAAGTATTTTTTGCGCGTTTATCTGAATCAAGTCGATATGTACGAGGGCAACTGATTAAAATATGGACCACTTACTAGCATGGCAAATGAATTAATGCGTAAACGATGTGTGGAATTTTAAATTGGTTTTCAAAATTTGTCTGAACGGTGAACGACTGGGTGTGTTACTGCCTCTTTTGGGCATTTTTTGTTATTCGGATAAGCAGACGAGAAATCATTTAACTGCTCGAGTTTTCTTCTGCGAAGTTTGGGGTTTTGGGGTGGAGGATGCTATTCCTCCATAGAATCCCCCGGTGCGGGTCTGCGCATACGTGGATTCAAGATGCGATATCTCCTGAACCACTAGTGTTGGAGAATCGTAGTTTTTTGTGACTGACCAGACGGCCATAAAGTGACAAAAAATTTTTTTTTAAATTTTTAAATTTTGTTTCCACGATAACTCGAAAAATACTGATCTGATTGAAAGGAAACTCAGTAGTTAGATGCAAAAGACCAAAGCAAACACTTTTGCAAAGTTTCGTGAAGATCACATGACATGAAAAAATTCAAAAAATTATTACTATTTTCTGGAATATTTTGCTTGAAATTCCGAAACCTATTTTTTTGAAGTTCATGCTGCCCTTTCCGGGCATATTTCGTCATGCGCATGCGCAGATGAGAAGTCATTTAACTGCTGTAGTTTTCGTCAGAGAGGATTGGGGTTTTGGGGTGGCGGATGCTATTACTCCATAGAATCCCCTGGTGAGGGTCTGCGCAGGCGTGGATTGAAGATGCGATATCTCCTGAACCACTAGTGTTGGAGAATCGGTGTTTTTTGTGAGGTGTGTAATTTTGAGAGGACTTTATGTCACGAGTAGATTGCGCATGCGCAGAAGAGAAGTGACTGTTTTTGGGTTGTATGGGTTATGTTGGGAGTGCTGAGCGATATTGTGAGGTTTTAAAATAATATTTATGGCAATTCAGTGTAGGGACAAGTCAGTTTGGGGGATGTATCGTTGTTTCCGAGTTGAAGTGTCCGTACCGTGGTCCTGGGGCTAATTTTGAAATTGATGTTACCCCTTACGGGCATTTTTCGTTATGCGCAGGAGCAGACCATCAGTGATTCAACTGCTGGTGTTTTCGTCAGAGAGGATTGGGGTTTTGGAGTGGCGGATAGTATTCCTCCATAGAATCCCCTGGTGAGGGTCTGCACATGCGTGGATTAAAGATGCGATATCTCCTGAACCACTAGTGTTGGAGAATCGGAGTTTTTAGTAAGGTGTGTGATTTCGGGAGGACTCTCAGCCACGAGTAGGTCACGGGCGCAGAAGAGAAGCTACTGTTTTTGAGTTGTATGGGTTATGTTGGGAGTATTGATCCGATATTGTGAGGTTTTAAAAGAATATTCATGTCAATTGAGTGCAGGGACACAAGTCAGTTTGGGGGAAATAGCGTTGTTTCAGAGTTGAAGTGTGCGTACCGTGGCCCTGGGGCTAATTTTGAAATTGATGTTACCCCTTAGGGGCATTTTTCGTTATGCGCATGAGCAGACGATAAGTGAATTAACTGCTGGAGTATTCATCTGAGAGGATTGGGGATTTGAGGTGCAGGATGATATTATTAAACAGAATCCCTTTGGGAGTATCCGCGCATGCGTGGATGGAATGTGGGATCTCTCCTGAACCAATGGTTTTGAAGAATCAGAGTTGTTGGGTGCGGTTTACGTCTAGCGGTCATGGATTTTGTGCTGAGCCAATATTGTGAGGTTTTAAAAAAAAATTCAAGACAATAATATGAACGAACCAGTCAGTTTCGAGGAAATATCGTTGTTTTCGAGTTGATGTGTCTGTGTTGTGGCCCTGGGGCCAATATATAAATAACTATATTTGGAAGATCAATTATTTTAAATTACTTTCGGATTTGGAGCATAGGCGAAGAAATTGCGTTACTATTTAGAAATTCCTGTAGCCCCTTTCGGAGATATTTCGTTTCACGCATGAGCAGACAAGAAGTGATTTAACTGCTGGAGTTTTCGTCTGACATGATTGGAGTTTTCAGATGCTGGATGCTATTCCTCCATAGAATCCCCTTGGAAGTGTCTGCGTATGCGTGGATTGGACCAATGGTGTTGAAGAATCATAATATGGGGGAAATGTTATTTTCAGGGGACTTTAAGCCACGAGTAGATTGCGTATGCGCAGAGGAGATGTTTGTATTGTATGGCTCATTTTGGGAGTGGTTTGAATCTAGCGGTGATGGATTTGGTGCTGAGACGTCATTTTAAGGTTTTAAGAGAAATTCCATGGCTATTCTGTGCACGGACAAGTCAGTTTTGGGGAAATAGCGTTGTTTCCGAGTTGAAATGTCTGTATCGTGGCCCTGGGGCGAAATTATAAATAACTATATTCGGTAGATCTATATCAAATTACGTTCAGATTTGGAAAAGAGGCAATTGCGTTCCTAACGAAGGTCCCAAAACAACAATTTTTTTCGATCTACGGTAAAACTAACACCCAAACTATATTGATAGCCATATTTGTTAAAGGAACTTGAAAAAATTAAAAAAAGCACTGACGTGAAGTCAGTACTTTTTGGCGCACGTGTCCACGGTGGCTAATTCGAATTGAATGATGAGTACTTCAAGCTCAGTGGATAGAGCGAGCCGGAGATCCACCCAAAGGATAGTGGACTCCATTCACTGTCGGTTCAAAAATTAACAGTGCTGTATCTAAGCTGCCATAGGGATAGAGTAACAAAGTTGAAAAAGGACACAACTGACTCTCCTTAGTCGCACAAGCTCCTAGAAGATTCTGAGGGATCTCCTTGGGAAAGACTTGGGAGGGTCAGTATAATCATAATCATGTTTATACCACGCGCGCCAAATGCAGATTGACTTAACAATGAAAGAAAAAGTGTAAAAAAGCATTGACGTGTGGTCAATCTGCATTGGCGCACGTGCTATAAACATGATTATTATTATACTGACCCTCCCAAGTCTTTCCAAAGGAGATCCCTCAGAATCTTCTAGGAGCTTGTGCGACTAAGGAGAGTCAGTTGTGTCCTTTTTCAACTGTGTTACTCTATCCTTATGGTAGCTTAGATACAGCACTGTTAATTTTTGAACCGATAGTGAATGGTGTCCACTATCCTTTGGGTAGATCTCCGGCTCGCTCTATCCACTGAGCTTGAAGTACTCATCATTCAATTCCAATTAGCCACAGTGAACACGCGCGTCAAAGAGTACTGACTTCACGTCAGTACTTTTTTATATTTTTCTAGTTCATAGCCATCCGATCAATATAAAACTTCGGACGCATATAAAGGTCCTGATTCTACAATTTGACGCAAAAGTTCAGAGTATCGAGTTTAGAAAATATGCATAATAAAAAATGTTTGAACTAAAAATGGCCATAACTCCGAAACTGCTAGGTGGATTTCACCCGTTAACGAACTTGTCCGAGATATTTACACTCCAAAACTACCCTGCAAATTTCAATCCTCTAACTCCTTTTATTCGAGAAATATCGTGACAAGGGCCGGATGGACAGAATTAAATTGTACCTCAGATTATTCATCAGCGAGTCGAACCCAATAGTTTTATGGCAAAAAAATTCGAAAAATATAGAGATTGTGACAAAATTATAGCATGCTCTTCCTTGCGGAACACGCATGCGAAAAGCACTGACGTGATGTCAGTACTATTTGGTACGCTTGTTCGCGTTGACCAATTTGAATTGAATGATATGTGGTTCAAGCTGAGTGGTTAGAGCGAACCGGAGATCTAGTCAGACGTTAATGGTCCCCATTTACTGTTAGGTCAAAAATTAACAGTGCTGTGCCCAAGCTGGTACATACATTTACAGAGCCTACACAGAACATAGCGGATTGTCCTAACTCGCACAAGCACCTAGGAGCTTCTGAGGGCTCTCCTTTGGGAAGACCTAGGAGAGTCAGCATAGTCAAAATCATGTCATTAGCAAGCACGCCAAAGCAGTTCTCTCATCACCGAAAGTTCTCTCTATAATGCCTGCACCCAAACCACAAACAAAGCGTCTGCTCTTGCGCAGAACGAAAAAAGACTGAAAGGAATAGCGTGAATTTCCAAATTGACCCTAGGGCCACGGTACGGACACTCCAATTCGGAAACAACACTTGACTTACACGCGCTCAGAATTCTCATGAATTTTCTTTTCAAACCTCACAATATCGGTTCAGCACCAGACCCATGAGCGCTAGACATAAACTACTCCCATACTATTAACCCATACAAACTTAAAACACCTACTTATCCTCTGCACATGCGCATTTCGCATAAAATCCTGTCAAAATCACTCCTCCAACAAAAAATTCCGTTATCCAGCACTAGTGGCACAGGAGATATCGCAGCGTGAACCCCTCTCAAGGGGATTCTATGGAGGAATAGCATCCTCCACCTCGAAATCCCATTCCTCTCCGACGAAAACTCAAGTAGTTAAATCAATTTCCATCTGATCATGTGCAGAAAGGAAAATGCCCTAAAGCGGCAGCATCGAAACTGGCATCGAAACTGGCTTGCACACACAGGGTTGGCATGTGGTGGAAATATGGTCTTCAGTCCCAGTCGCTCAATTTTCAAACAAATTTAAAATTCCACATATCGTACATCCACTTATTCATACGCCTCCGTACTTACACTAATCAGTCCGAGTAAGAAAATACGCAAATTTAACATTTCTGCAAAACCATCCTGTGCGTATGCAGAACTCGCAAAGGATTTCACTATTTCGCATTAAGAGTTAAATTAAATTCCACATACCGTTCAACCACTTTTCGAATAACTTCTGTAGTTATTACACTTATTCGATCGCAAATGAACGAAAATGCATACAACACACTTCAAAAATCAATTCGCTTATTTGAATTGACATAGTCTCATGCAGAGCTGACTTTATCTAGAGCTATCAGAAAACCCAAATTGATATTTTATTCATTTTTGATGGCGCAGTATGAACTATATGGTTCTCATAAAAAGTGTGAGAAAACGAAAAGAAATGGGACTCTAGCACATGATACAGCGTAAGTTAGAAAGGCTGTTGCTCTCGCATAAGTTCAAGTTCCGCGAAATCAGCGCTTTCACGTAATTATATTAGTCCGGTCAATTTAGACAATTGAAATAGAGAAAATAGAGCCAAATCTTCGTAGAGACCTTAGGTTTACCACAAGGAATAAAGTGTCAAAAGTTCCAATCAGTCCCATGTGTGCTAAGGGTCTTATTCGGGGCCCAATGTCAAAATTTTAGATTTTATGGATTTTTCTTAAAAACGATGAGTTTAATCGAAAAAGTACTTCAGAGCAAAGTTGTAGATCTTAAAATTCTCTATAAAAATGGTTCTAATGATTTTTTCTCTAAGACCCACTATTTCCCAGATATTGCGCTTGCAAGAATCACGTTCTACATAATATGCACACATTTCCACGCCACCTGTGAGGTAGTGTACTCGGGGCGTTTTTTTTATTTAATTTAATTTTTTATTTAATAGTATGAAGATTATTGATATGGGTTACTGAGTTTAACTGTCGTTCTAACTTTTTTTTATTACTTTTTTCTGACTCATACTCTTCATATTCAACTTCAACAATCTTGTTTTATTTAATTTCTTCTTGTTCTTCTTCTTCTCCTTCCTGTTGATGAATGCTTAGAAATTGTTCAAATGAAGATGAATCAGTTGTCTCTTCATCAAAATCACATGGATCTTCTAGTATTTGATAGCTATAGTGATACAACAAAGAACATAAAAGCTGCAGAACAACGTCGTCGTACTACAAAAACATCCTCAGGTACCGACATAATGTTTGATGAATTTATGACAGTTCCAGTAAACCAACAACATTTTTTTGCAGACATCAATAATAAATCTCGTTTTATTTCTATGTTGAGTAACAAATTAACAGCAGAAAATATTGCCGTGAAACAAGCTCCGAATGACGCCAATGTCCTCATAATTGAAACAGCAATAGAACAATTTAATGCAAGAAATACAACTATTGTAGTGGGTGAAGATGTTGATTTGTTAGTACTACTCACTGCAAGGACTCCATCTGATAAAATTATTTACTTTTTAAAACCTGGGAAGACGCAGCAACGGACAGAAATATATTCTTCTAAAAGTTCATCAGCTTATCCAAAATGCCAAAACTATATTTTATTTTTACATGCGATAACCGGATGCGATACTACGTCAGCAATGTTTAGAAAGGGCAAAAATTCAGTATTAAAATTCTTTGAAAAAAAAGATTTGATTGACGGCGCAAAAGTATTCACAGAAATTGATTATTCACCTCAAATACTAATTACTAAAGGAATTCGGTTTCTTTTTGCGGTTTATGGAGCTAAAAAAAAATTGATTGCATAGATAAGTAGTAAGTGCTAGGCGGGTTCTGGGTCACCAGGTGATCCGAACCTCACTTATTTGTTTTCGCGGTTAGAATGATGATTGACGCCATGACAGTTGAAACTATCACAGCGCCATCTTGGTGGACGGAATTTTTCGGAAGCTTTTGGGACGTAGAATTTTATGAAAAAGTTCTCGGAGACGACGGGATTCGAACCCGTAATATTTTACTATGAGTCCGGTGTGTTAACCGATAAGCCACAGCCACTAACCTTAAGAGGTACCTTTTTGGTCCCACATCAAACGCAGGTATATGACCCCTTGCATTGTGCGTCTCAGGGGACCTTTTTCATGTAATTAATATGAGGCAATTGGAATTATTCTATCAGTCATATGAAGTTTGATGCATGAGGTACTAGATCCTTTTTTCGAATTATTATTGAGGGCATTTATCGTTTATATGAAAGGGAATACCGGGGATTATCTGTGAATCTTTCGGTTTACGCAGACGAGAAATATAATGGATTCTAGTGTTTTGAAAAACAATTTATGTTGTGATTTTCATAGATGTCCTAGGAGACTTTTGGCGCAAAATGCCCCATTTTTACATGTAAATCCCCATAAAGAAATCTAAGGTCCATTTTGCAAAAATTGTACCCTTTTGAACGCGTAAGCCAGCGTTTTGAAGGTCATTTGTTTTGGACGGTTGAACAGTGAGTTGCGCAGCGCCACGCCCCCCTCCCTTGAGGCTTTGGTAGGGTAGGATTGAAGCACCGACGTGAAGTCTGGAGCTTTTGCACGCATTGTCCATTCTCAGGTATTGGAATTGGATTGTTAATGGGGATGGGACTCGTATCAACCGTAGGTATATGACCCTTTGCATTGTGCGTATCGGTTTCGGGTAATTCTAATATATGATATTCGTAGAATTTTCAGCATCTCTAGGCAATAGGAATTATTCTATCAGTCATATGAAGTTTGATGCATGAGGTACTAGATCCTTTTTTCGAATTATTATTGGGGGCATTTATCGTTTATATGAAAGGGAATACCATGGATTATCTGTGAATCTTTCGGTTTACGCAGACTTTGGGGAATGATTGTGTGGTTTTGTGATTTTCAGCAGACCCATTGTGAAGAACTGACGTGAAGTCAGGAGCTTTTGCGCGCATTGTCCATTCTCCTGTATTGGAACTGGATTGTTAATTGGGAACTCGTATCGCTCTCAGGGACTTTCAGGTTATTCTAATAGTAAAATGAAATTGTCATATGAAATTTGATGCATGAGGTACTAGATCGTTTTTTCGGATTATTCGCAGGTACTAGATCCTTTTTTTCGGATTATTATTGGGTAGGCATTTATCGTTCATTTGAAAGGGAATACTTGGATTATTTGTGAATCTTTTGGTTTACGCAGACTTTGGGGGATGATTGTGTGGTTTTGAAAATTTGTTGTCATAACGAGTAAAATCAATGGAAAGCGTGTTTGTCGGGAAGCTGGGTGTACGGATTTGAAACATCCTAATGAACCGGAGTGAAATAGCCGAAAGTTTTTATTCAAATTCTTTATATTCAAGGGCAACAGTTATTAACGAATAAGCTTTTCCCAAAGAAGACTGCACGGGTTCAGACTCAATTTCGATGATTTTTATGTGTAAATTCCTATGAGGATTTCTAAGCTCGATTTTAGCAAAAATGGTTCTTTTCACATGAATATATGTAGATTTCTCAGCATCTCTAGATGATTGGAAAATTATTACTGTTCTTCACAGCAATCGCACCCTTGTCTCCACGCAATACTTTTTCAACCAAATAAACATCATGCTGCTTAGTTTTTTGCAATTCTTCTTGATAGAAAGCACCACTTATTGACATACCGGTAAAGTAGGCAACTCGCTGGGTAGGTAAGTTGGACTTTTGTAATTTTAAATAGTTCAGTAGTCCACTGATACCCTTTTGTGAAAACGTGTCTAAATTTGCGTACAATTCTTCTGAAATTTATAAGGTCATGCTATTTTTATGTGACTGTAGGCTAATTTATATATGGCGTTCTTTGTATTAACGTCACGGGGTTTCATGCCAATAGTTCAATGTTTTTTATTATTACACCAATTTCACTACATCTTGGATCAATCGATATGTTCCACTGAATTTTTTGTAAAGCACCTCTTTCAACGTTCTTATGGCCCTCTCCACTGTTGAAGCCTTCTTGTCACTATACGTATTATATGATGCTTTTTAACAACTGGTTCATGAAATTGTCGGTTGAAAAAATTCAATTCATCGATCAGATTGCAGGTTGCTAGGTGCCATGCTTGAGGATATCGAGAAAAGACAACCAGTTTTCCTTTTCAATGCTTGAGCACATATGAATTTAGAAAAGCAATAAATTACAACGAGAACTAACATTACTTGGGGGCAAGCTTATCAAGCTATCATAAATGCATTGTGGGGTTGCATACTTTTGATTTGGCAGTGAGCTAACATAACAACAAATATATTGGGTGATTGTATACGAATAAATTCCATTTTTGATGTATTATGGATACTTTAACAGAGCATATGAGACATATTTTCGGTCATTTCAACGTGAGCACAATTGTTTTAGAAAAAAACTTTGGGTACTCGACATTTTGGAACATAGATTTGAGTTCAAAAATATTGAATATTTGCTTGGGTCTGAGACAAAATATGCTAAATGTGAAATTTTGTATTCTTACTATCGGGAAAGATTACAGGAAAGATTGTACATTTGTACTGATTGTATTGTCATCAATAGTCACAATATTTGGATGAAAATGAATCATATTTACGCAAAAATACTCAAACGTATTAGAGGATTGACTCGTTATGATAAAATAAAAATCTCCTATTCAGAAGGACTATAATTTTTGATTTTGTTTACATTGAGACTGATTGTTTTATTGTATTTTCCAAGATATATCTTATTTTTTAGATACTGTATTGTAGTCAAATTATTTTTGGTATATTTATTTGGCAATATCCAGAAGAAATGTTAATTATAGAAATGAGTGCGAACCCCCAAAGCAAATTACAGTTAGGTATCTTCTTCGAATTTAACGATGCGGTAGTCGCACATGGGTACAAAGGCATATTTATCCGACCTAGTGAATGATGGGGTGCTAACTTGACCGCATCCCGATAAGAGGTCTTTGCGGGTTTTTTTCTAACCATTGTTGGGATCTATTGTATTGGATATTAGGTGGAAACCATTTATGTCATATTTATTGCATGTTGAGTGGTCAGATTTCTCTTTCAATATTCAGGAATCGTGTAAACAAAGTGAGGTGATGTTTCGGATTCTTCTGGGCTCGTAGTATGTCATAATACATTTTTGATATTAATACGAAATGTAACTCTCATTTATTTTTTCGTTGTAAAATTGGTTAACAAATATATCATGAATATGTAAGTCATCAAGAGCTTGGCGTCATTTTGAACATTTGATTTCCATGGTGGGATATATGCTCAATTGTTACTTCAAACGATAAAGAGAAGGAACTTCAATCGAGCCCTTTTTCAGGTATCTTTTGCTTACGACGAATACCTTCATGAATCTTTAAAAGTTGAAATAAAGGCGTTTTCATTTCAGCTTTACAGAAATGTTCAGCATGGAGGATTAAGCTATAAAGTCGTTGGTTACAGTAAAAGCGATAGGAGAATTAGTGTTCCACGCTCACAATTTTCGAGATATTAAGAAAAAATCGGAAAAATCTTATTGTGATGGAGAACTTGTTGAGATTTAAATATATGAAAAACAGGCCTGGTCAGTGGATATCAAATGAGAAGGTGTGATTTTGAAACTTTATCATCTGGCTGATGCTTGAGATGCTGTAGTGAGAACGATCAGCATGTTTGATATAGGGGCATGACTTGGTTATGAAGGGAGGGACGACGATGAATTGGCAATATACACAGGATTGCAATAGATATGTGGAGGAAGATACGACGTATGATATTGAAGATGCAGAGAAAGAGACTGGTATGGATACTGAATTTATTAACAAATCAGCTTTTCACAATTATTTATCGCGTCTTCTTGACATAATGGATAGTGTTGATCATTATTCATTTCATTTAATTTCGAGTTATTCTGATGAACGATGCTTAAATAATTTGAGATAATTTGTAATGAAAAATTAGAGTTTAGTTACCATTTTTTATTTTAAAAAAGCAGTTTTTTAGATATTATCATAATACTTTTCCTAATAAATAACTTCAGCTATTCGAAGTTGCCAAATATTGTATTCTTTCAAAAGTATCTACAGTGCATTTTTTGGCATGCAGCAAGCATAGCTCGTCAACTATATTACTGATATCAAGCCATTATTATCATTAACTTTATGAAGACTTTGTGTTGGATACCTTTCGTGTGTGTCCTGGGATCCCTTATATATGTTGGTGTGCAGACTCTTTGCATAATTTTTCCCTTATGTGATCAATACTCATATAGTCATGGAATTTAGCATGTTTCTTGATTGTGTGTTTCCTTAAAGCATCGTTTCATGTGAATTTCTTTCCACATACGAAACAAGCAAAGCCAATTTGCTTATGTATATTCATGTGTCTGCTCAAATTATTGGGTTGGGTGTATTGTTTTTCACAAATGCTGTAGGTATGAATTCTGTTGATATATAAAAATGAGACTGATAAGTATACGCGTTAAATACTCTTTATATCCTCTATATGTATACATTTTTATAGCTGTTTTATATACGTTTTGCATTCACTTTATAACTGAATATGTATCCAATTCATGAAATTCTACGGTCGTAATAGATCAGTCCAAGCACAATCATAACAATCTATACACATTCTTTATAGAAATTCAATAGAACACAGGAACAAAATTTGCCATATTTATTTGTGTATTTTCATAGACATTCTAGTATCTTCGTATAGATTCATACATCTTCGTATACAGTCATGAATCAATCAATTTTGCCGAGGAGTATCAAGACATGTATTCGTTTTATAGTTTGGATATATGTATACACTCATGCATTTTTGTCGTATTCCATATGAATTCATCACGAAAAAGATGTAAGAACAAGCGAATTTGATGATGATTTAGGATGAAAATACAACCTACATACATACGTAACCAAGAAAAAGATGGAACAACATGCGTCAAGCTATCATCAAGCTATCATCGAGCTACCATCAAACTAGCATCAAATTATCATTAAACTATCATCAAACTATCATAGCAACTACTTTATGTACAGTTTATATCAGTTTTGTGTATTTTTCATAGACATTCGAGCATCTTCGTATACATTCGTGCATCTTCGTACACATTCACAATCAGTTTAGCATAGGAGTATCAAGATATGTATTCGTTTTATAGTTTGAATATATGTATACACTCATGAATTTTTTGTCGTACCCCATATGAATTCATCACGAAAAAGATGAAAAAACATGTGAATTTGATGATGATTTAGGTTGAAAATACAACCTACATACATACGTAACCAAGAAAAAGATGGAAAAACATGCATCAAGCTATCATCAAACTACCATCAAGCCACCATCAAATTAGCATCAAACTATCATAGCAACTACTTCATGTATAGTTTACATCAGTTTTGGGATATTTTCGTAGACATTCGAGCATCTTCGTATACATTCGTGCATCTTCGTACACATTCACAATCAGTTTAGCATAGGAGTATCAAGAATGGTATTCGTTTTATAGTTTGAATATATGTATACACTCATGAATTTTTTGTCGTACCCCATATGAATTCATCACGAAAAAGATGGAAAAACATGTGAATTTGATGATGATTTAGGTTGAAAATACAACCTACATACATACGTAACCAAGAAAAAGATGGAAAAACATGCATCAAGCTATCATCGAGCTATCATCAAACTACCATCAAGCCACAATCAAATTAGCATCAAACTATCATAGCAACTACTTCATGTATAGTTTACATCAGTTTTGGGATATTTTCGTAGACATTCGAGCATCTTCGTATACATTCGTGCATCTTCGTACACATTCACAATCAGTTTAGCATAGGAGTATCAAGACATGTATTCGTATTATAGTTTGGATATATGTATACAATCATGCATTTTTGTCGTACTTCATATGAATTAATCACGAAAAAGATGGAAGAACATGCGAATTTGATGATGATTTAGGATGAATATACAACATACATACATACGAAACCAAGAAAAAGATGGAAAAACATGCGTCAAGCGTGTAGCCATTATCATTAACTGGAGCACATACAGATTTTTTATGTGGATTAAATATACCGATAACAATATCCCCTGAAAAAATGATCGACTTCTGTAAGATTTTTTTAATTCGCAAAGATACTCTTATACTAAAACATTCATTTTTTTGTTTTAATAGGTTGCATATACATCATGCTACCAAAGGGGTGATATTATTATCGATGGTAAATATAATTATCATAGTAGCCAGGGGCTCCTCAAACTGCTATTCAACAAGGAACCTGTTGGATTTATCTCATATATATTACTCTATTACTCTATATATGTTTTGCAGCCACTTTATGTACAGTTTATATCGTTTTTATGTATTTTCATGGACATTCGAGTATCTCCGTATACATTCGTACATCTTCGTACACATTCACAATCAATTTTGCATAGGAGTATCAAGACTTGTTGTTTATATCCATTTTGTGTATTTTTCCCAGGTATTCGAGCATCTTCGTATACATTCGTGCATCTTCGTATACCTTCATGAATCTATCATTTTAGCATAGGAGTATCAAGACATGTATTCGTTTTATAGTTTTGGTAATATGTATACACTCATGCAGTTTTGTCGTAGTTCATATGAATTCATCATGAAAAAGATGGAAGAACATGCCAATTTGATGATGATTTATGATGAATATACAACCAACATACACACGCAACCAAAGAATAAGATAGAAAAACATGCGATTTTACTGATTATTCAAGATCAATATACAGATGAAGATACACCAGGTCGATGCCATTACAGATGTATCAAGAATATATCTAGACTTGTACAATTTATTTGAGTAAACACAGGGATGCAGAAATGTATTTGTAATAGATGACTCGGCTACTTCCATTCCAAAGAAAATCTTGGTATTCACGAGTTAGT
Organism: Halyzia sedecimguttata; assembly: GCA_937662695.2. Lineage (NCBI taxonomy): Eukaryota > Metazoa > Arthropoda > Insecta > Coleoptera > Coccinellidae > Halyzia > Halyzia sedecimguttata. The sequence continues at coordinate 16,996,471 of OW569415.2, forward strand.
TTTTATGAATTGTCCAAAGACCCAATATGGAATATTGAGAAGAGATTGACATAAATACAACAATATTTCCGATTATGCTTGAGTGGATAATCCTTATGAAATTACTAGGGTTAACAAAAAATGGTATTAGGGATGATGAAAGTTGAAAATAATGATATTATGATTATGCAGGGGTCAGATCGAAACTGTACGCAGTGAAAAACTCAACAAAGAATGATGAAATTAACATACAGAAGTGTTTCAACACCAACGCTAGTGGGCGACATTCACTGTCGGGGCAAAAATTAACAGTGCTGTGTCTAAGCTTCCTGAAGGATACAGCAACTATTTTGGCGCGCCAAAATAGTTGCATGTGATAGATTCATGAAGGTATACGAAGATGCTCGAATGTCTATGAAAAATAAACAAAACTGATATAAACTGTACATAAAGTAGTTGCTATGATAGTTTGATGATAGTTTAATGATAATTTGATGCTAGTTTGATGGTAGCTCGATGATAGCTTGATGATAGCTTGACGCATGTTTTTCCATCTTTATCTTGGTTACGTATGTATGTAGGTTGTATTTTCATCCTAAATCATCATCAAATTCGCTTGTTCTTACATCTTTTTCGTGATGAATTCATATGGAATACGACAAAAATGCATGAGTGTATACATATATCCAAACTATAAAACGAATACATGTCTTGATACTCCTCAGCAAAATTGATTGATTCATGACTGTATACGAAGATGTATGAATCTATACGAAGATACTAGAATGTCTATGAAAATACACAAATAAATATGGCAAATTTTGTTCCTGTGTTCTATTGAATTTCTATAAAGAATGTGTATAGATTGTTATGATTGTGCTTGGACTGATCTATTACGACCGTAGAATTTCATGAATTGGATACATATTCAGTAATAAAGTGAATGCAAAACGTATATAAAACAGCTATAAAAATGTATACATATAGTGGATATAAAGAGTATTTAACGCGTATACTTATCAGTCTCATTTTTATATATCAACAGAATTCATACCTACAGCATTTGTGAAAAACAATACACCCAACCCAATAATTTGAGCAGACACATGAATATACATAAGCAAATTGGCTTTGCTTGTTTCGTATGTAGAAAGAAATTCACATGAAACGATGCTTTAAGGAAACACACAATCAAGAAACATGCTAAATTCCATGACTATATGAGTATTGATCACATTAGGGAAAAATTATGCAAAGAGTCTGCACACCAACATATATAAGGGATCCCAGGACACACACGAATTGTATCCAACACAAAGTCTTCATAAAGTTAATGATAATAATGGCTTGATATCAGTAATATAGTTGACGAGCTATGCTTGCTGCATGCCAAAAAATGCACTGTAGATACTTTTGAAAGAATACAATATTTGGCAACTTCGAATAGCTGAAGTTATTTATTAGGAAAAGTATTATGATAATATCTAAAAAACTGCTTTTTTAAAATAAAAAATGGTAACTAAACTCTAATTTTTCATTACAAATTATCTCAAATTATTTAAGCATCGTTCATCAGAATAGCTCGAAATTAAATGAAATGAATAATGATCAACACTATCCATTATGTCAAGAAGACGCGCTAAATAATTGTGAAAAGCTGATTTGTTAATAAATTCAGTATCCATCGCAGTCTCTTTCTCTGCATCTTCAATATCATACGTCGTATCTTCCTCCACATATCTATTGCAATCCTGTGTATATTGCCAATTCATCGTCGTCCCTCCCTTCATAACCAAGTCATGCCCCTATATCAAACATGCTGATCGTTCTCAATACAGCATCTCAAGCATCAGCCAGATGATAAAGTTTCAAAATCACACCTTCTCATTTGATATCCACTGACCAGGCCTGTTTTTCATATATTTAAATCTCAACAAGTTCCTCATCACAATAAGATTTTTCCGATTTTTTCTTAATATCTCGAAAATTGTGAGCGTGGAAAACTAATTCTCCTATCGCTTTTACTGTAACCAACGACTTTATAGCTTAATCCTCCATGCTGAACATTTCTGTAAAGCTGAAATGAAAACGCCTTTATTTCAACTTTCAAAGATTCATGAAGGTATTCGTCGTAAGCAAAAGATACCTGAAAAAGGGCTCGATTGAAGTTCCTTCTCTTTATCGTTTGAAGTAACAATTGAGCATCTATCCCACCATGGAAATCAAATGTTTAAAATGACGCCAAGCTCTTGATGACTTACATATTCATGATATATTTGTTAACCAATTTTACAACGAAAAAATAAATGAGAGTTACATTTCGTATTAATATCAAAAATGTATTATGACATACTACAAGCCCAGAAGAATCCGAAACATCACCTCATTTTGTTTACACGATTCCTGAATATTGAAAGAGAAATCTGACCACTCAACATGCAATAAATATGTCATAAATTGTTTCCACCAAATATCCAATACAATAGATCCCAACAATGGTTAGAAAAAAACCCGCAAAGACCTCTTATCGGGATGCGGTCAAGTTAGCACCCCATCATTCACTAGGTAGGATAAATATGCCTTTGTACCCATGTCCGACTACCGCATCGTTAAATTCGAAGAAGATACCTATCTCAATGTAAACAAAATCAAAAATTATAGTCCTTCTGAATAGGAGATTTTTATTTTATCATAACGAGTCAATCCTCTAATACGTTTGAGTATTTTTGCGTAAATATGATTCATTTTCATCCAAATATTGTGACTATCGATGACAATACAATCAGTACAAATGTACAATCTTTCCTGTAATCTTTCCCGATAGTAAGAATACAAAATTTCACATTTAGCATATTTTGTCTCAGACCCAAGCAAATATTCAATATTTTTGAACTCAAATCTATGTTCCAAAATGTCGAGTACCCAAAGTTTTTTTCTAAAACAATTGTGCTCACGTTGAAATGACCGAAAATATGTCTCATATGCTCTGTTAAAGTATCCATAATACATCAAAAATGGAATTTATTCGTATACAATCACCCAATATATTTGTTGTTATGGTTAGCTCACTGCCAAATCAAAAGTATGCAACCCCACAATGCATTTATGATAGCTTGATAAGCTTGCCCCCAAGTAATGTTAGTTCTCGTTGTAATTTATTGCTTTTCTAAATTCATATGTGCTCAAGCATTGAAAAGGAAAACTGGTTGTCTTTTCTCGATATCCTCAAGCATGGCACCTAGCAACCTGCAATCTGATCGATGAATTGAATTTTTTCAACCGACAATTTCATGAACCAGTTGTTAAAAAGCATCATATAATACGTATAGTGACAAGAAGGCTTCAACAGTGGAGAGGGCCATAAGAACGTTGAAAGAGGTGCTTTACAAAAAATTCAGTGGAACATATCGATTGATCCAAGATGTAGTGAAATTGGTATAATAATAAAAAACATTGAACTATTGGCATGAAACCCCGTGACGTTAATACAATGAACGCCATATATAAATTAGCCTACAGTCACATAAAAATAGCATGACCTTATAAATTTCAGAAGAATTGTACGCAAATTTAGACACGTTTTCACAAAAGGGTATCAGTGGACTACTGAACTATTTAAAATTACAAAAGTCCAACTTACCTACCCAGCGAGTTGCCTACTTTACCGGTATGTCAATAAGTGGTGCTTTCTATCAAGAAGAATTGCAAAAAACAAAGCAGCATGATGTTTATTTGGTTGAAAAAGTATTGCGTGGAGACAAGGGTGCGATTGCTGTGAAGAACAGTAATAATTTTCCAATCATCTAGAGATGCTGAGAAATCTACATATATTCATGTGAAAAGAACCATTTTTGCTAAAATCGAGCTTAGAAATCCTCATAGGAATTTACACATAAAAATCATCGAAATTGAGTCTGAACCCGTACAGTCTCCTTTGGGAAAAGCTTATTCGTTAATAACTGTTGCCCTTGAATATAAAGAATTTGAATAAAAACTTTCGGCTATTTCACTCCGGTTCATTAGGATGTTTCAAATCCGTACACCCATCTTGCCGACAAACACGCTTTCCATTGATTTTACTCGTTATGACAACAAATTTTCGAAACCACACAATCATCCCCCAAAGTCTGCGTAAACCAAAAGATTCACAAATAATCCAAGTATTCCCTTTCAAATGAACGATAAATGCCTACCCAATAATAATCCGAAAAAAAGGATCTTGTACCTGCGAATAATCCGAAAAAACGATCTAGTACCTCATGCATCAAATTTCATATGACAATTTCATTTTACTATTAGAATAACCTGAAAGTCCCTGAGAGCGATACGAGTTCCTAATTAACAATCCAATTCCAATACAGGAGAATGGACAATGCGCGCAAAAGCTCCTGACTTCACGTCAGTGCTTCACAAAGGGTCTGCTGAAAATCACAAAACCACACAATCATCCCCCAAAGTCTGCGTAAACCGAAAGATTCACAGTTAATCCATGGTATTCCCTTTCATATAAACGATAAATGCCCCCAATAATAATTCGAAAAAAGGATCTAGTACCTCATGCATCAAACTTCATATGACTGATAGAATAATTCCTATTGCCTAGAGATGCTGAAAATTCTACGACTATCATATATTAGAATTATCCGAAACCGATACGCACAATGCAAAGGGTCATATACCTACGGTTGATACGAGTCCCATCCCCATTAACAATCCAATTCCAATACCTGAGAATGGACAATGCGTGCAAAAGCTCCTGACTTCACGTCGGTGCTTCAATCCTACCCTACCAAAGCCTCAAGGGAGGGGGGCGTGGCGCTGCGCAACTCACTGTTCAGCCGTCCAAAACAAATGACCTTCAAAACGCTGGCTTACGCGTTCAAAAGGGTACAATTTTTGCATAATGGACCTTAGATTTCTTTATGGGGATTTACATGTAAAAATGGGGCATTTTGCGCCAAAAGTCTCCTAGGACATCTATGAAAATCACAACATAAATTGTTTTTCAAAACACTAGAATCCATTATATTTCTCGTCTGCGTAAACCGAAAGATTCACAGATAATCCCCGGTATTCCCTTTCATATAAACGATAAATGCCCTCAATAATAATTCGAAAAAGGATCTAGTACCTCATGCATCAAACTTCATATGACTGATAGAATAATTCCAATTGCCTCATATTAATTACATGAAAAAGGTCCTCTGAGACGCACAATGCAAGGGGTCATATCCCTGCGTTTGATGTGGGACCAAAAAGGTACCTCTTAAGGTTAGTGGCTATGGCTTATCGGTTAACACACCGGACTCATAGTAAAATATTACGGGTTCGAATCCCGTCGTCTCCGAGAACTTTTTCATAAAATTCTACGTCCCAAAAGCTTCCGAAAAATTCCGTCCACCAAGATGGCGCTGTGATAGTTTCAACTGTCATGGCGTCAATCATCATTCTAACCGCGAAAACAAATAAGTGAGGTTCAGATCACCTGGTGACCCAGAGCCCGCCTAGCACTTACTACTTAGATACGTACAGATATTTAACATTTGTAAAAAATACACGAAACAAAAAGCAAGTAAAACTATCTTGTCTTCCTCCAACATCGGCATCTACTACTCAACATTTGTTTCGAGTATACTATCAAGTTCAGACATGGCAAGGCAATGAAATGAACCCTGAAGACTGGGGTTGGGACGAGGGTTCGGAATTGATAAATATTACTTTGGAACCGATTCGAACTCTACTGCCCCCTGCTCCATAAAAACTTCTTAACACTATTTTTGCAATTGCATGGAAGGTTGTAGTGCCAAATGTGGCTGTAAAAAAGTAGGGTTGCAGTGTTCTCCAGCGTGTACCAATTGCCAAGGTATATCTTGCTCAAATGTTCAATTAAATACAAGAGAGGAAGATTCATGTGATTTGGATGAAGAGACAACTGATTCATTTTCATTTGAACAATTTCTTAGCATTCATCAACAGGAAGTTAGAACGACAGATAAACTCAGTAACCCATATCAATAATCTTCATACTATTAAATAATTATTGTTCCTGAAAATAACGTCATAAAGGTTCGTGGAATAGGCCTGCCGGGGATACCACGTTAAAAAAACGCGCCGTGTACACAACCTCACAGGTGGTGTGGAAATGTGTGCATATTATGTAGAACGTGATTCTTATAAGCACAATATCTGGGAAATAGTGGGTCTTAGAGAAAAAATCGTAAGGACCATTTTTATAGAGAATTTTAAGATCTACAACTTCGCACTGAAATACTTTTTGGATAAAACTTACCGTTTTCGAGAAAAATCCAAAAAACCTAAAATTTTGCTCTTGGGCCCCGAATAAGTCCCTTAGTACACATGGGACTGATTGGGAGTTTTGACACTTTATTCCTTGTGGTAAACCTAAGGTCTCTACGAAGATTTGGCTCTGTCGGAATTTCCTTTATTTGATCACTATTTTTATGTCTAAATTGACCGGACTATGTCCAGAACTCGCAAAGAATGATTTCACAATAAAACGTAAATAAAAAGTTGAATAAAATTCCACAAACAGTTCATTCTCTTTTTGAATCGCAGCTGTAGTTACACTTATTCGATCGATTATAAATTGGCCCCAAGGCACGGTAGAGACATTTCAATTCGTAAACAACGCTATTTCCACGAAACTGACTTGTCCGTGCAAAAATTGCCATTAATTTTCTTTTAAGACCTCACAATATCGGATGAGCACCAAATCGTAACCTACTCTCAGCATAAGCCATACAACATACAACCCAAAAAGGGGCAACTTCTCATCTACGCATGCCCAATCTACTCGTGTCTAAAAGTCCTCTCAAAATCAAACACCTCACACAAAACTCTGATTCTTCAACACCAGTGGTTCAGGAGATATCCCAGCTTCAATCCACGCATGCACGGAACCTCCTAAGGGGATTCTATGGAGGAATAGCATCCTGCACCTCAAAACCCCAGTCCTCTGAGATGAAAACTCCAGTAGTTAAATTATTTCTCGTCTGCTCATCCGCACAACGAAAAATGCCCGAAAAGGTTAATAAGAATTTCAAAAGTTGGCCCAAGGACCACGGTTAGAACCCTGTTTGGAACCCAGTTTGGAAGTTCTAAATTATGAACTTTTTTTTGAGGCCCCTAATTGTCTGTTCTCAGTGAAATTTTTCATTTCATTCGAAAAAATCAAACCTTGGCTATGCTGAAAAATGCTATATTTTTGATCGACTTTACTCCATTTAACGGTACACCCAGAAGGAATAATTTCTCCAATTATTTTTGGCATCAGCATGACTTTGTCTAAAGCATGCTCTACTTACAATCTCGACGTTTAATCTTCGAGAATATTTTGGGAAGAGAAATTTTACCTCTCAGTTATTGGCGCTCTTGTTCCTCGGAACAGAGTGCTTATCGATTTGCCCAAATGTCTGTAATTTTCGAATTATTGGCTGAAAATGGTCTTGAACGATTTGGTTCGACTCACTGATCAAGAATCCATGTTCGAAATCGATTCTGTCCGGCCGTTAACACGATAACTCTCGAACGGAATGAGCTAGACAGTTGAAATTTTCAGAGTAGGTTTGAGAGATAAGTATCTCGGTTGAGTTCGTTATTGGACAAAATCGGTCTAATAGTTTCGGAGTAACAAAAAAAATATTTTTTTTTACATTACAACTTTTGCATTCAAATTTTTTTAAGATGCAGTTTCATCATAAGAATCCATTGTTATCATTTTCAACTCTAACAAGCTAATACTTTCGGAGATATGATGATTCAAAGTTTCAATAATACATCGTAAGTTGTATGTATTCACAGAATGTGAACACAGAATCTGTCTGTGATCACTATTCATAAATGTCATATTTTATAGCTATAAGAGATTGTCAAATCATAGTTGTTATTTTCTCTTGTAAAGCAAGTATTCGATTCTTGAATTTGTGAAGACTATTTTGACGTAGTTTATGGAGGCAATATGAAAGAAGAACATAATGGAATCATGAAAAGAAATTACTGTTCGTTGACCACTGAGTTTAATATTACCTTTTACTTCCGTAAGTACAGAGACATGTTCCTATATACAGTATTTTCATAATGTTGCTAGCAAAAAAATACTGAAATATGGATCTACATTTGTATATCAATCATTTTTTCTTGAGTTAAGGTTCATAATACAGAAAAGAATGTGTTAGTGGTATGAACTATTAAATTTTAAATTATGAAAAGTGGATAGTATTGTATTAATATATTTTGAACTATTAAAATAATTTGTTCGTAATCCACTACCTACTCAAATATCAGGAATAAATGGACAATCTGCTATGATTGTCTCCAGCCTTGCTCTAGACATTTCGATGATACTTTCCTTAGGTATTTCGAGTCGTGAAAACTATGCACCCAGTGTAAGTCGCAACAACTCATTCCACGAGGTTGAATCATTGCAGATTGCTCAGTTAATCTTGATAAATAAATTTAATGATAATTTTTGAAGCATTAAGGCATTGAAGCATTGTAGATTGCTCTTTTTTTATAAGATAATTTTTGAAGCATTTTTTTCAAACGACACTTTTTTAAAAATTTTATTTCTTTCATGATGCATTTATATCATAGGAATCCATTGATATAATTCCCAACTCTGAGAAACCGATACTTTCGGAGATATAATTTTTCTGTTTGAACAAGAGCGTCAAAAAGCTCCTGTCCACAGGGCTTGAACCAATTTTTTTTTGTGGAGAAACCGATTTATGAGAGCTGACTAATGCAGATAGTTTTGATATTGGCACCTCCGTCTACTAGCGTTTTACATAGATCAGCTGGTTATGTAGATCTACCAGTTACGTAGCCAGCATATCAATGAACTGATAAAGTAATGTCTAATCTTAAATATTCCGGAAATTAACATACCAAATAATCAAGAGAGACGCAATGCTGTAATCCCCTCCTGTTATCCTATTCGACTCTTCAACTAACTACGTCGCTACCAGACTCATTATGTGCCGAACAATTCCATATCCCTTCTTCGCGCTATTCGAGGAGAAATTGTAAAGCTCTCTTAATATTTAGCAAGCTATTCTTTACGCTTTCATTAAACCGCAATACCCAAGATATATTCTTTCCGATACTGTATATAAATAAATAATATAATAATAAATAATCGCTCAAGTTCTTAAGAGTATATGAGTGGTCTCCTCGTGGAAGGCCTAATATGAGTATTATAATATCTATTTACGGGGTGGTCCACGAGTAACTGTACATAGTTTTATGGTGAATAGATGGTTGCCAGGGAAGCCAGAACATAACAATTAAATATTGCCTAAGGCTTTTTGTTTCTGATATACAGGGTGAATTATCGATTTGAGCAGAACGTTCAGTTAGCTATAACTCCCGAACCTTTCAATGAATTATTTTCAAATTTGGCAGTTATTGTCGTCCCAGGCCAACAAACTCTGTAACAAACTTTTTCGGTATGATTCATATACCAAGAAAGTGTGGACCAGATATTTTGATTATTGCTTTACGGTCTAATAAAACACCTTGTACATGAAATATCAATTAGTCGTTATTGTCATCAGATTCTCAATAGATTTGTCCTTCGAGTAGGGTTTTTCATTAGAACGGCACACATACCGCTCAATTTTTTTTGTTGAAAAGTAATTAACGCTTTACATTTTTGAGCACCATTTGTGCCCTGAGTAATGTGACCATACCTCCTGAAATCGAATTAATCAACCAATAGTAATTAAAAAGGTTTTTTCTATTTTTAAAATTCAATAAAGGACAATGGACAATAGCACATACGGATGTATTTTATGCATGATGGGCCCCACCTCATTTCAGCGTTGCTGTACGGGTTCACCTGAATAACGTCTATCCAAACCGTTGGATAGGCAGAGGTGGTCCCACTGCTTGGCCTCCACGATCTCCCGACCTGATGCCAATGGATTTTTACCTGCGGGGTTATTTCGAAACCTTGGTGCGCAAAAGCTCCTAACTTCACGTCAGTGCTTGAACCAATTTTCTTTTAGAATTTTTTTAAAAATTTTCTAGGGGTACGGTTCTAACAAAATTTTACACACGTCTTTATGTCGATATTCTACAACTAGTTACCAAGCTATATAAGCCCGAAAAGATAACAGGAGAAAAACTAACAAATTAAAAATAATACATAACCTTTCAAAAGTCCCCTCTCACAAATTTACTCCTCTGTAGCCGCATGGATCTCTAGACTTAGAATCGCATCCGCTATTATTCACTCTTGTTCATAGAAATCCCTTTCATATTTGATTTCAAAAAGGAAAATGTTGTAGCTCCTAAGGCCAGGAGGATCTCTTTCAAAACGATGATTATTCAGATCTCTAGATGTTCGAAGACCGCTACAGGACCCTAATGTAGGGCTATCATCTCCCATAGATTTGTGTTATGAAAAAATCGGCCGAAAGTTTATGTTATAATTTAATATGTCATCATGACTCATGACATTCATGGTTTTGACGGTTCTCGCAAAATTTCGGCGATGTCGGACAACTCCTTTATGATACATTTTTTTTTTCAATGATTTATTTAAAATTTTCTAAAAATTTTTGCGTCGGCATTCTGGAACTAATTATCATGTTTGAATTGAATCAGCATGGTATTTTTTGGGTTATTGAAGTTTATAACCAAATTTCAGATTGATATAACTCTAAAACCATTTGGCCGATTATATGCTAATTAACGAACTTAAATATCGCATTCAGATGCGCAATCCACCTTGAAAACTTGCAAGTTTCTATTTTTTTCCGTTCTCAAGGTATCGTGAGATAATATTTTTTCGTAATTTTTTAAGAATTTTCTACTGGTACGGTCCTCACAACATCTTACACACATCTTCAAGTCGATACTCTACAACTGGTTAGCAAGCTTCAATTCGATCGAGTCTATATTTTTGAGTTATCGAGGAAATAATATTCCAGATAGGTATAACACCGAAACCGTTGGCCGATTATGGCCAACAGCGAACTCTCCCATGCAGATTGTGACGCCCATCCCCTCTAGGTCTCCATCTGTTGCTAACCTTTCCTCCGAAACTAGAGACTTCGGGCGCCACCTCTAGTTTAAAGTGTTGAGGACACTCGGTACCTGTGGGCGGTATCCCACAGGGGTCCGGGAGCTACAATCAGAGAAGGTTATGTCCAGGGTTCGGATGTTCGTGGAAGTCGGGGCAGTCCTCTATCTCTGAGAATGTCTACTTGTTATTCGGGAAAATAAAACACACAATAATAATGAAACTTCTATTCGGTGAATTCTACTACATGGTGGTGGTATGTAGGATGATAGGTTGATTAAGCGGTGCAGAAGTAGAGGCGGGATGTAACATGCTTTTAAAACGGTACCTGGGCACGAGCCTTTATAAATCTTCGGAATGAGTGGAAATGGTCAAGTGAACAACGTTAAATGCGTAATCATGCGATGAAAGCCGGGATGAAGCGAAAGTGCGTGCGGAATATAAAGCAATCGGTAACACCAAGCGGTAAGTTTGACATGGGCAAAGTATATATAATCATGTAATAATACCCCCTATTAATTAAATACCTTTATAATTAGAACGCATAAGAATATAAATATGACTATGTTAAGAATTGCTGATGTAGCTTTTACTGAAAACGCCACGTGCGACGCTTCCCATTGTTTATAAAACTATAAATAGCCTCCCACTCAATTAGTCGAGGAGAATTAGAGAATCAGAGAATCATATTGAGTACGAGTCAGTAAGAACGTAATTGTATCATATCATCCATCAATTTCTTCCGCTGTAAATAAAATCTGTTTCAATTTTTAAAAACAGTGTTTTTTACCCCAAATTCATAAATGGCGACGAGCGATGTGATTAAACGCCGGTTTTCGTGAATAGATTGTGAAAAATCGTAAAAAACAAACTTTCCGAAAAACTGTCAATTTCAATTGTTAAGGTGTAAAGTGAACTAATACGAGGATATTGTGGTAGAAAACAAGAAGCCCTGATCACTGGAGTAGCGACCGTGACGACTTCAACCCTTCAACCCTTCAACAGCGTAGAACATTGGTGAGTGAGAGCAATTCCCTTACTCCTCTTTAATTTTTCCCCAGTTTCCTAATCTGGTCCAAAATTAGTCAACCTTTTATCCAAGTTTTGTGTGTAAAACTTGTACAAATAGTTTTTCCTAGGTTTCTTTCAAAAAACCGACTTAGATAGTTTTTCCCAGGTTTTTCTATTGTATAAAAACCGAATTAAAAAAGTTTTCCCTGTGTTTCTTATAATAAAAAACCGTGAATTTCTAAACTATAATTAATAATAATTGAAAATAATCAATATTACGTCAATCAAGCATTTTCCTGGTCATAAAACCAAAAAATCAAATCGCAAAATGGCTATGGAAAGAATAGATTTGTCATTAGCGGAGAAATTTGGCACTCTCCTACCGAAATTTTCGGGTATTGAAAATGAATTACATTCATTCATTAAAAGCTCGGTACAATATTTAATGATGTTTTTAAATGAACCGCAGATAGTTAAAGATTATTGTTTTACTGTCGTAAAATCGAAATTAATAGATAGAGCTTTAGCAGAAGTTTCAACTTCGGATGTTCCAAATAATTGGGAACTTTTAAAACAATTTCTCTATGTAAAGTTTGGAGATCAAATTAATTTAGATGTTTTGATACATCAGTTACAGTTTCTAAGTAAAAAACCAAATGAGGATTTATTGAATTTTATAGATACTATCATTACAATGAAAATCAGGATAAATTATAGAATAGATGCCGATATGATGCCTGATCCTGAAAAGCAATTATTCAAGACAAATGTATTGAGAATATGTAAAACGGTACTTATTTCGAATTCACCTATTGAATTACGAACATACCTTATTACCAATAATAATTTCACATTTGACCAAACTATAAATGCAGTAAAAGATTATATTTCAAATATGGCACAATACGATTTACTCGACAGGAGCCGTCGAAATAAAAATACTCAATCTCATCAGAATGTGAGAAATTTTCCTCAAAATAATTTTTTTCCTAATAACAGAAACAATTATCAGAATCCAAGAAATAATTTTAATAATTTTAATCAAAATCCTTTTAATAATTATAATAATCGAAGCTTTCCGTCACAACCCATACATTTCCAACAAAGAAATGTTAATACAAATTATCCAACTAATCGACAAGTATTCGGTACCCCTAATACAAATTATATAAATACCCCTAAACAAAATACAAATGTTTTCAAACCGAATCCTAATCAAAGAATACAAACCCCTCCAGAAAGAATGTCGATACAGACAAGAAACTACCCCCAAAAACGTGGCAATTATTCCACCCAATTTCAAATAAACCCCCAAAAGAAATTTTATACTAATAACCAGAATCCCCAAAGAAATTTTAATATGAATAATCAAAGCCCTCATTATACATTTGAAGAGCTAACTCATTTAGAATCTCCTTCTACTTCAAAACAAGAAGTCAGTAATTTTAACAATTCTACGAAAATAAATTTTCGAGGAAACGCCTCAACCGAAGCGTTGACATAAATTCGACATTAGATAATTTTAATCAACTTCCTTATATTGAATTCCAAAATCCCAAATGTAAACTTTTAATAGATAGTGGATGTTCTGTGTGTCTGATAGACCCAAAATTTGCTTACAATAATTTCCCTCAAAATATTTTCAAGGAACAAACGACATTAACTTCATGTCATAAAAAACAAACTACTAATGAAAAAGTTCTAATACCATTATTTTCAGAATTTCACTTAAATGATTTGCATCCGTTTGTTGTGTATAAATTTCATAAAAATTATGATGGTCTCATAGGAGCCGACTTCATGAATAAATATGGCCTTAGCCTAGATTTTAAAAATCAAATTTTGAGAAATGAATATTGTCAAATACCTTTTAGCTATCAACAAGTTTGTCAAAAACAGACAAAAATTCCAATTGACCTTTCTCATTTACAACCAGAGATGAGCACCCAATTAACTAAAGGATCGACTAATAATGCAGATGCTGTTAGTAGAATTATTTTAGAATCAACCAATGAATTAACTTATGAAAATTTCATTGAAGTAAATGAAAACAATGATATCAGAAATGCCCCTAATATAACTGAGAAAGTAGAAAATTTATTTAAAGTTCCAAAAAAATATGCTTTAGCGCATTGTGTTTCCAGAGATTTCCATATGAATAAAGGTATAGCCTTAAATTTTAAACAAAAATTCGGTCGAGTAGACGAATTAATCGCACAAAAGAAATTAATAGGCGAAGTAGCAACATTACGTATAAATGAAAGAAATATTTATTATTTAATTACGAAAGAATATTATTATGACAAACCGGAATATAAAGATGTTTTCCAGTCACTGTTAAATTTGAAAGAATTATGTATTTTTAATAATGAAAAATATTTAGCGTTACCACGCATTGCTTGTGGTTTAGACCAATTGGAATGGTCTATTGTATTTAAAATGATAAAATATATTTTCCTGAATTCTAATATAAAAGTTGTCATACATTCCATGACCAACCGTCGTCAAGAATGCTTAGAAAACAAAAATATTGAATTTAACGGAATAGAAGATGATGTAATTTCTATGATGAATCAAATAACCGATGAAGAGTTAGATGAATGTTTAGATCTCTTGAATGTTAAGGATCAACGTGAAAATAGTGATTTAGAAGTTTTAAAAGGTGATTTATTTGAACAGAACGCAAGTGATTTAACTATTCATAGTAATGTAGAAAATCCCGTTTATATTAAAGGACGTGTTATACGTAAATTAGATCCAGCCTACAAAAGAATAGAGGCTAGAGAAATTGATACTCATAGGATACAAGATGACAAAAATAAACACATTTATCATAAGAAAATAATGAAACAAAGAAAGAAAGTATTTAAGTAATATTTTATTTTATTGCATATTATTGAAAATAATCACTACAACCGTAGCTATAGAAATTATACCTTTACAAAATAATGTATTGCCTATTTTATTGGGAAAAGCTTATGTGACCAATAGAAACTTACAATTGATTTATCTTATAGACCTAAATAAAATGGAAGAATTAATTTTCAGATATCAAAGAGAAATTGAGAATTTGAAAGATCAACAATTAGGTTTTGCACAAACGGCAAACCATAGATATTTGCAGCATTCGAATAAAATTAATATTAACACACTCGAAGAACTTCTTAACGAGAAAATTAGAATTAAAAGAGGACTGATAAATTTAGGTGGCAAAATTTCAAAGATATTATTCGGAACCTTAGATTCTAACGATGAGAAATTATATAGAAGTTATTTTAATAGCATAGAGAAGAATGAGAATATACTTAAGAGGAATCAAAAACAAATTGCTACTATAGTAAATGATTTGAAAAATAAATATATTGATAAATTCCAAAAGATGAATGAAAATCTTGAATTATTAAAAATTGTTCCAGAGTTAAGAGCTGTAGAACAAATGCATCTTATGACCTTTGAACTCAAAGATATCAAAATTATATTGGATGAAATTCAAACTGCAGTAAGCTTTGCAAGATTGCACCTGCTACATGAATCTATTTTACCATATACCAAATTTGCAGAATTGATCAAAAATGTTACTATAATACCAGTATACCATCTGAAAGATTATTATCAATTATGTCATACAAAAGTAGTCTTTCGAAATAAAACTTTATTATTCTTAATATCGATTCCCACTATTTATGAACGGAGTTATGATCTGTACAAGTTTTATTTCCTATCCCAAAGTAATTTAACCCTTCCTCAAACCTATCCTTATATGCTCTCCCAAGAAGAAATTTTAAAATGGTCGACAAACCAATGTCATCCAATAGAAGAAGACTTTTTATGTGATCAAGATTCCCTCAACAAACCTCCACAATGTTTGGAAAATATTCTTATGAATCATACAGAAAATTGCCCAAGAACCAAATCTATTCCTGCATCAGATTTAAAGTTATTAGAAGATGGAAGCATTCTATCATTAGAGAACGAGAAAATCCAAGAGAAATGTCCTCAGCAAATAAAACATTATTTTATACCCCCAGCTGCAATTCTTCGATCCAAATGTGTAATTAGTAATACTCAAAAAGACATTTTTCCCGTAACTACTGTCAACGAAGAAAAATACATTATTCTACCCAAGATGACCACATCTATAAAGAACCATTCTAACGATGAAGATTTCAAGAAAGAAGATGAAATTCCAGACATCGACATAGAAGAACTGGATCAGTGGAATCATCACCCTTCGAAATTCAGCTTTTTATTATTTCTATTGATAACCATTATAATCATTATAATCATTGCTTGTATTTTGAAATATTTTAGAAAATACTTAAATTTTACTAAAGTCACACCTTCAGGTGATGCCTTTCTCCAAGAAGGGGAGGAATCATGTAATAATACCCCCTATTAATTAAATACCTTTATAATTAGAACGCATAAGAATATAAATATGACTATGTTAAGAATTGCTGATGTAGCTTTTACTGATAACGCCACGTGCGACGCTTCCCATTGTTTATAAAACTATAAATAGCCTCCCACTCAATTAGTCGAGGAGAATTAGAGAATCAGAGAATCATATTGAGTACGAGTCAGTAAGAACGTAATTGTATCATATCATCCATCAATTTCTTCCGCTGTAAATAAAATCTGTTTCAATTTTTAAAAACAGTGTTTTTTACCCCAAATTCATAAATATATACAATGAAAGAAATTGGAAATAAACTGATCCTCAAATCTGCTGGCATAACAAAGGGGATCGGATAGGTAGAGATACGGTAAGGGTTCTACAGAGATGCATGATGCACCGTTTCAAGCTAGCATACACACCCTGTATATCCCGAAATCCAAAGGTATCATGCAGGTCGTTTCAAGCTACCACAAAACGCTGAGGAATTCGGGTGGTCGGTAGGAAGGAAGGATATAAGGATGCATGATGCGCCGTTTCAAGCTAGCATACACACCCTGTATATCCCGAAATCCAAAGGTGTCATGCAGGCCGTTTCAAGCTACTACACAACGCTGAGGAATTCGGGTGGTCGGTAGGAAGGAAGGATATAAGGATGCATGATGCGCCGTTTCAAGCTAGCATACACACCCTGTATATCCCAAAATCCAAAGGTGTCATGCAGGCCGTTTCAAGCTACTACACAACGCTGAGGAATTCGGGTGGTCGGTAGGAAGGAAGGATATAAGGATGCATGATGCGCCGTTTCAAGCTAGCATACACACCCTGTATATCCCGAAATCCAAAGGTGTCATGCAGGCCGTTTCAAGCTACTACACAACGCTGAGGAATTCGGGTGGTCGGTAGGAAGGAAGGATATAAGGATGCATGATGCGCCGTTTCAAGCTAGCATACACACCCTGTATATCCCGAAATCCAAAGGTGTCATGCAGGCCGTTTCAAGCTACTACACAACGCTGTGGAATTCGGGTGGTCGGTAGGAAGGAAGGATATAAGGATGCATGATGCGCCGTTTCAAGCTAGCATACACACCCTGTATATCCCGAAATCCAAAGGTGTCATGCAGGCCGTTTCAAGCTACTACACAACGCTGAGGAATTCGGGTGGTCGGTAGGAAGGAAGGATATAAGGATGCATGATGCGCCGTTTCAAGCTAGCATACACACCCTGTATATCCCGAAATCCAAAGGTGTCATGCAGGCCGTTTCAAGCTACTACACAACGCTGAGGAATTCGGGTGGTCGGTAGGAAGGAAGGATATAAGGATGCATGATGCGCCGTTTCAAGCTAGCATACACACCCTGTATATCCCGAAATCCAAAGGTGTCATGCAGGCCGTTTCAAGCTACTACACAACGCTGAGGAATTCGGGCGGTCGGTAAGGAAGGGATAGAGGCGAATAGTACAATAATACCAGCAGAGAGAAAAATAAATAGTCTTACCCTAATACCTTGCCCATGCGGAACCTCTGAAGCTACTTACTTCTTCGGCGGGGTCGGAACGGTGGTGTTGCTGTCGCACTGTCGCTTCATTGACTCACGTTGACCTAATTACGCTCGCGAATTTATACTCGCAAGCACTACCGGGCCTGACCACGCCCACATGTTCAATATAGGTAATCGAACATGCACCTGTGCCGATATTCCTTCGATTCAGAGGAACGGAAATTAAAAATGGAAAATTGCTTCGTTACATCCCCCTCCTTCTTCGGATCGAAAAGAGGAAACGAGTTTTCTCTTTTTGGCGACCTAAACCTTACAACGCTAAATAATAAGAAAATATATTATACCTCAAAAAAAAAAACAAATCTTTATTCACAAAATATCCAATATAAAGAAAGTTTGTCACTTCTCTAAATTCCATCCTGGGCTACCAGACGCTATCACCCGTATCAACTCGCACTGGACTCCCTGGTCCCTGGACTGCCGCGGTCCTGGTCGTGCCTCCACTTCCTTCTTCCGTGGACACCCACACTGATCTGAACGGACTCCCACCTGTCCACACCTGGAACACAACGTTACGGCGGGTCTCTGGCATGTCCTGCGGTCGTGGTTCGGATAACCACAACGCCAGCACAGCGGGAATTGGTCGACCGGTAGGTATATCGGGTCCAACCTCTTAGTGACGGGTTTTTCTTCAACGGTACCTGGGTTCTTCGGTTGGCCGTTGTCGTCCGTAACGGTGCCTGGTTCGAGCACCACTTCCTCTTGTAGTACCAGCACATTGTCTGCCATGATCTCTTCGGTTCTGTAAGACATACACGGGAGGGTAAAGACACGGAAAAAGAAAACAACAAACAAAAAAAAAAGAGACGGTTCGGTCACACTTTATATTAATAAAATAACAAATATCAAGGGGCGGCAGGAATCTTGAGCCATTTAGTCTGTGATCCCACAGATATCTTCACCCTAAAATATTTTTCCGGCGGCCAGTCCTGCGGACGAATCATCCTTGTTAGAGCCCAGATTTCTGGGGTCCAATTTTTGGGTCCCGGGGGTAGTGGGGATAAGAGTTGTCCGAACCGCTCTATCAGTTCCTCCCTGGTCGGCGGCGGCGGGGGAGTTGGAGGTAAAGGGCTTATTAGCCGTGGCACCACGAGGTCGGGGAACAGCGGTTTCTGCTCCCTTCGCTTCGGAGGTGCTCTCATTTTCGTGGGTTTCGTCGATTTCGGCATTTCGTCTGTAAGATAATTGTTCGGTTCACCGTAGGGTTTGAGATTTAACATGGATTCTCCGGAATACCTTTCCTGCTTCATCCCGCAGATCGTACACTACTGGCGATATAACTCGGCAAACGGTAAACGGTCCGGTATATTTGGGGGCTAATTTCGCCGCGAAATCATTAATAGCACGTGAAAGAGGATGCTCCCGTTTCATCACCCTATCACCCAGGTGGCAGCTCCAAGCACGTCGACGGAGACCGTAGTACCTTTTTTTTTTATTGAAGGCTTGGGCTAGTTGACGACGCACCAGAATGAAGGTCTCTTGTAGTTTTTCCAAACGGTCGGTGCGTTCCTGCAGTGAAGCTGGACTCGGTTCGACATCATTCGGTTCTGTGGGGTTCTTGGTAGCTTCCCTGTAGATCGTTCTTGGGGCCTCCAATTCTCTGCCGAAGTTCAGAAAAGCCGGAGTGAAACCCGTTGACTCGTGTCGAGAACTATTGATGGCGAAGGTGAGTTCATGCAGGTGATGGTCCCATCTTTTATGGTTGTTCTCACAGAACTGTGCGATCATGGTCTTCATGGTTCTGTTCGTCCTCTCGACAGGATTACATTGCGGTGTGTAGACCGGTGTAAAACGGTGTTGAATACCCATTTCCTCCAAAATTCCCTTAAAAACCTTACTATCGTATTGAGATCCGTTGTCGGACAGGATAGTTCTGGGACACCCAAAACGTGTGATGATCTCCTCGTACAGTGCCTTGGTCACAGCGGCGGCGGTGGCTCGGCGGATCGGTCGGCATGCGGTCCACTTGGTGAATCGGTCATGGAACATCACCAGATAGCTGTTTCCCTTAGAGGATCGGGGGAGCGGCCCTATCAAGTCGGTGCTTACAGTTTCCCATGGTCTTGAGACCGGATTCGGTTGCATATTTCCTGGTGGTTGTTGTTGCGATGGTTTGTAAGACTGGCAGACCTTACAACTGCGGACGTACTTGCTGATTTCACGGTACATGTTCGGCCAATAGTAGCACCGAGCTATACGAGCGGCGGTCTTAGCAATGCCTAAATGTCCGGCTGTGGGCACATCATGATTTTCTTGCAGTACAGTTTCACGCTGGTAGGTTGGTACACACAATTTCCAAGGATCGGTGTCCTTTTCTTCTTTCAGGTCGCTGAAGTCCCAGAAATGTCGAAACAATTTTCCTTCACGTATGGAGTAATCCGGAAAGTTTTCAGGTATCTGTTGGATTTCTCTCATTTTCTTCTCATACCACGGACATAGGTTCGGAGCGTTTGTCTCCGCGTCTCCATTGTCGGTACCTCAGGTCTGCACAGTAGCGGTTGGTTCGGGCAATGGATCTTGGGATAAAGCATCGGCAACTTTGTTCAAAACTCCCTTTCGGTACTTGATATCGAAATCGTACTGTTGTAGGAAAATACTCCAACGGGCAATCCGTCCGGCCGGGCTCTTGATGGAATGTAGCCACTTCAAACTTTGATGATCGGTGATGACGGTAAAGCGGTAACCCTCCAGGTAAGGTATCATCTTCTCTATACCCCATACGATGGCTAAACATTCCTTTTCGGTGACAGAGTAATTCCGTTCCGCAGGATGTAGAGTGCGACTAGCGTAGGCAATCATACGGTCATGTCCATCTTGATTTTGTAGTAGAGCCGCTCCTAGGCCTTCTTCTGAAGCGTCTGTTTGCAACTGAAACGGCCGGCTGAGATCAGGACAGGCCAGCACTGGTGATTCCGTGAGACACTTCTTGAGTTCTTGGAAAGAACCTTGTTGATCATCGGACCATGACCATTTCTTTCCCTTCTTGAGTAAACTTGTCAGAGGGGCAGCGATCGTCGAGAAGTTGGGTATGAACCTCCGGTACCAGGAACAAACTCCCAGAAAGCGTCTCAAGGCACGGATGGTGGTTGGCGGTTTCATCTCCAAGATGGCCGCGACTTTATCCGGATCGGTGCCGATTCCCTTGGATGTGACTTCATGACCCAGGTATTTAAGAGAACGTTTCCCGAACTCACATTTCTCAGGGTTGAGTTGGAGATTGGCTGCTCGTAGACGGCAAAATACTTCTCTCAAGTTCTCTAAATGATCCGCAAAAGTCTCTCCTAACACGATGATGTCATCTAGATAGGCGAACGCCCGGGGATCCATGTCTGGTCCGATTATGCAGTCTAGCAACCGTTGGAAAGTTGCAGCGGCGAAATGTAACCCAAAAGGCATAACCTTGAACTGAAATAGTCCACGACCGGGTACGGTGAAGGCGGTGGTCGGTCGGCACTCTCTTGCCAGTGGAATCTGCCAATATCCCTGTTTCAAGTCTAGACTGGAGATATATTTTGCGGTGCGGTGACGGTCCAGTATGGCGGAGATGTACGGTAGTGGGTATGCATCCTTACGACTAACCTCATTAACTTGTCGGAAGTCGATGCAGAACCGGGGTTTCCCATCTTTCTTCTTCACAATGACGATCGGGCTGCTCCAAGGACTATTGGAAGGTTCAATGATCCCTTCGGATAACATTCGGTCTACCTCTTCATTGATGATTTTCTGCATCCTCGGGTTTTGAGGCCGGTATCGTTGTTTTATTGGTTCCTTCTTCAGGAGGTGAATCTTGTGTTCTACCAAAGGTGTCGTCCCCTTAATGTGTTCGAACTTGGCCAGTTCCTCCGACAGAAATTCCTGCAGTCGTTTTTGTTCTTGCGGAGTCAGCTCCAAGTTGGGTTTTGTGCACTGGTCCGTTAACCTCTTTTCGGCAATCATATTTAAATCCTGGGTATGCTGTGGTTTCCCGCGAAGTAGGATTTCACCGGTGGCCGGACGCAGCTGAACGTCGTTTTGAATCAGGAAATCCATTCCTAGTAGAATATCATGGTTCGCTCGGGGTAGATACATGAGTGATACCTGGACTATTTCTTCCTGGATTCTAAGTGGTATATCTACAGCAAACGGTATTCTTACTATTCTCCCATCGGCCAAGAGTGCGTTCGGCATCTTCTCCTTTGTTGTGGGTAGCTTCTCAACCCTAGATAGATCCAGTACAGCATCTCCAAAGTAGGACTTAGACGCTCCAGTGTCTAACAGGGCTCGGAATTTTTCGCCAAATATCTCCACTTCCAGGTGGGGGCGGTGGTCTACATACATTTCGGCAGTGGTACACGAGGCAGAGGGTACAGGGGTCGGGTATGGCCTCGTAGCAAACCGTGCCCTTTTCAGTTTTCCTGCCGGAAACAGTCACAATCCTTGCTCATTACTCCTTTTCTTCCACATCTCGAACAAAATAACACCGGTGCATTCTTACAGTCGCCCCTTACGTGGCCGGCTTGTCCGCATCTCCAGCAAACCAAGGACCTGGTCGGGAGGGCCGATCTGACTTGATGCGTTGGCCGTGGTCGGTTAGCTGTTGTTAACCCCATAGGTGGTTTGTGCGATGTAGATGCCTTACTCTGGTGTCGAATTTCTGCCTTCAGGGTCTCTATTTCACGGACCTTCCTCAGGAACCTGTATATGTCGCTGATCCCTTGACTCCAAAGCATTTGCCGGTAATCAGGTAACAGGTTCCTCTGGAGCATTAACAACTCTTGTGCTTCGTCGTATCCTCCGTGTCTTCTCATCATTGTCTGGAGGTCGGTTATATATTTCGTGACGGCTTCCTCGGGCTGCTGGCAGCGTCGGCGGATTTCTTCCTCTAAGGTTACGTAGTAATCGGTCGCAAAATAAAACGATTTGAAAGCCTCGGTGAAATCAGGCCAAGTTGCCAAACTACGCTTGTTGTTCCGGAACCAGAGTCTTCTTCTCTTGTGAATTCACTACTGTCCTTCCGCTCTTCTGGACGACTCCTTATATACCGTTTTCCCCCTCTAAGAACGGTGGTGGGGACTCATGATCCTGCGCACCACAACTCCTAGGCTGGTGCGACATTTTTCCATGTCCTCCTGGTCCGTTGAAACTCGTTTTCGGGAAATCTTGGCCAGGTTGCGGTCGGATGGCGGTCGGGTTGCGGTTGGATTGAGGTCAGGTTTGGGTCGGATTGCGGTCGGGTTCGGGGTGGGATTGCGGTCAGGTTAGGGTCGGATTGCGGTCAGGTTGGAGTCGGATTGCGGTCGGGGTTCGGTCGGATCGCGGGCGGGTTGCGGTCGGGCGGTGGAAATGCGTTAGTTCGGTATACGGTTCATCGGTCGGAATTTGTTCGGATCGGTATTCGGTACTCACTCATCTTCAAAGTGCCAGGCTGATGCTCGTCGGTTGATTCACAACTGGTATTTTCCTCGGTTCCTCTGCACTTACTCTATCTCTTTTCCGTCTAGTTGTCTGGGGCATTTCGACGGATTTCAGCAACCATCTGCGAACAAGGGTCCCTGCTCGGGCGCTATTTATGACGCCCATCCCCTCTAGGTCTCCATCTGTTGCTAACCTTTCCTCCGAAACTAGAGACCTCGGGCGCCACCTCTAGTTTAAAGTGTTGAGGACACTCGGTACCTGTGGGCGGTATCCCACAGGGGTCCGGGAGCTACAATCAGAGAAGGTTATGTCCAGGGTTCGGATGTTCGTGGAAGTCGGGGCAGTCCTCTATCTCTGAGAATGTCTACTTGTTATTCGGGAAAATAAAACACACAATAATAATGAAACTTCTATTCGGTGAATTCTACTACATGGTGGTGGTATGTAGGATGATAGGTTGATTAAGCGGTGCAGAAGTAGAGGCGGGATGTAACATGCTTTTAAAACGGTACCTGGGCACGAGCCTTTATAAATCTACGGAATGAGTGGAAATGGTCAAGTGAACAACGTTAAATGCGTAATCATGCGATGAAAGCCGGGATGAAGCGAAAGTGCGTGCGGAATATAAAGCAATCGGTAACACCAAGCGGTAAGTTTGACATGGGCAAAGTATATATACAATGAAAGAAATTGGAAATAAACTGATCCTCAAATCTGCTGGCATAACAAAGGGGATCGGATAGGTAGAGATACGGTGAGGGTTCTACAGAGATGCATGATGCGCCATTTCAAGCTAGCATACACACCCTGTATATCCCGAAATCCAAAGGTATCATGTAGGTCGTTTCAAGCTACCACACAACGCTGAGGAATTCGGGTGGTCGGTAGGAAGGAAGGATATAAGGATGCATGATGCGCCGTTTCAAGCTAGCATACACACCCTGTATATCCCGAAATCCAAAGGTGTCATGCAGGCTGTTTCAAGCTACTACACAACGCTGAGGAATTCGGGTGGTCGGTAGGAAGGAAGGATATAAGGATGCATGATGCGCCGTTTCAAGCTAGCATACACACCCTGTATATCCCGAAATCCAAAGGTGTCATGCAGGCCGTTTCAAGCTACTACACAACGCTGAGGAATTCGGGTGGTCGGTAAGGAAGGAAGGATATAAGGATGCATGATGCGCCGTTTCAAGCTAGCATACACACCCTGTATATCCCGAAATCCAAAGGTATCATGCAGGTCGTTTCAAGCTACCACACAACGCTGAGGAATTCGGGTGGTCGGTAGGAAGGAAGGATATAAGGATGCATGATGCGCCGTTTCAAGCTAGCATACACACCCTGTATATCCCGAAATCCAAAGGTGTCATGCAGGCCGTTTCAAGCTACTACACAACGCTGAGGAATTCGGGTGGTCGGTAGGAAGGAAGGATATAAGGATACATGATGCGCCGTTTCAAGCTAGCATACACACCCTGTATATCCCGAAATCCAAAGGTGTCATGCAGGCCGTTTCAAGCTACTACACAACGCTGAGGAATTCGGGTGGTCAGTAGGAAGGAAGGATATAAGGATGCATGATGCGCCGTTTCAAGCTAGCATACACACCCTGTATATCCCGAAATCCAAAGGTGTCATGCAGGCCGTTTCAAGCTACTACACAACGCTGAGGAATTCGGGTGGTCGGTAGGAAGGAAGGATATAAGGATGCATGATGCGCCGTTTCAAGCTAGCATACACACCCTGTATATCCCGAAATCCAAAGGTGTCATGCAGGCCGTTTCAAGCTACTACACAACGCTGAGGAATTCGGGCGGTCGGTAAGGAAGGGATAGAGGCGAATAGTACAATAATACCAGCAGAGAGAAAAATAAATAGTCTTACCCTAATACCTTGCCCATGCGGAACCTCTGAAGCTACTTACTTCTTCGGCGGGGTCGGAACGGTGGTGTTGCTGTCGCACTGTCGCTTCATTGACTCACGTTGACCTAATTACGCTCGCGAATTTATACTCGCAAGCACTACCGGGCCTGACCACGCCCACATGTTCAATATAGGTAATCGAACATGCACCTGTGCCGATATTCCTTCGATTCAGAGGAACGGAAATTAAAAATGGAAAATCGCTTCGTTACAAGATACGCAACTTACCCTGAAAATTGCAAGTCCCTATCTCCTTTCGTTCGAGAGTTATCGCGGCAACGGTTACCCATCCAGCTACTGAACACACACAAGGCTGCTCGGATCTCCAACAATATAGATCCGTTCGTGTTCAAACTTGGAACTTGGTAGCTTAGTAACTTGAATAGTTTCTGATGTATAGATCTTTTTCAATGATTTTTAAAACTTTTCTAGTGATACGATCCTCACGAAATTCAGCAAAAATGTTCGCCTTGGCGCTCTACAACTAATAACCATGTTTGAATTGGATCGAAATGAAATCCAAATTTCCGATGGGTATAACTCCAAAACCTTTTGGCCTATTATGCTATAAATAAATGTTGCATTCAGATGCACAACCTAACCTGAAAATGTCGCTATCTGTTTCCGTTCTCAGGTTATCGTGACTTAAATAATATTTTTTAATAACTGTTTTTTAAATTTTCTAACGATACGATTCTCACAAAATTTCACGAACGTCCGCCCAAACAAAATTATTACTCGGAAACCGTTGGCTGATTATGCCTATTTATGAACTTATCCGTCGTATTGCGACGCGCCACCTACCCTGAAAATTTCAAGTCGCTATCTCTTTCCGTTCCCAAGTTATCGTGGCAACGGCCGGCCGGACAGAATCAAATTTGACCTCGAATTCTTCATCAGTGAGTTGAACCTTGTCGTTTGAGACCATTCTCGGCAAAAAATTCGAAAATTACAAACATTTGTCACAATGATAACGCGATGTCCCCCCGAAACACACGTGCAGAAACGTTCTAGACATATAAAACTACTAAAAATCCAAAATATCCAAAAAAATATTAAAAAGCATTTCAAACATGTGAATATTCTCATGGACAAAAAATTATGTTAGATTTTGTTTTCAAATATTCCGTCTCTCTCGTCAATACATTTTCCTGCTCTGAGTCATAATTGAGTGACAGCTTTTCTGGTCATATTGGGATCATTCCTTATCGCATTACAACTCTGTTCTATTCTTTCAATCAGATGTTCTCTACTGCGTATTTCCTCCGCATAAACTTTCTGCTTCGAGCAGCCCCAAATAAAATTTTATTGTCGTTAACGTCACACCATACGTTAACAGAAAAGAGTTGCGTCTCTCAAATGCTTTTGGATTTGCTCTCGCCCATGAATGTTCATTTTCCATCTTTTGTGAATTTGGCCTCTTCTGTGAATTCTTTTAATATGCCGAATATTTCTCACTACCCATCTGCAAAATTGTAGTCTCGCAAATTCATCTCTTTGTTTTAAGATTTGAACCTTTCTCAAATGGTACGGATGTATTCTTTCTTTATGCAGGACACAAATAATGTTTGTTTTTGGTATATTCAACATGCTACTCATAAGTCTGGTACTGTTACTACTATTTTCCTCGACTACGTTTAAAATGTGTTCTACGTTGTTTCGTAACAGCGGTCTCTCGTTCTGGTTTGATGGAATTTTGGAATTTCTGAGTGAACGACGATATTCTTAAATATCTGATGGTTGGGAACCGCTCTATCAGGATATTTACCCGATATTCACTGACCGCCGCACGTCCATTCGAATCGAAAAAACCATAAACAAGTATCATATCATAATACTCGAGGTTCGAAAAACGCATATTTCAGAAGAAAAATTTCGTGAATGTAATAACCAGGCAAGTCGAAATGTAATAAACACGAGAACTGTCAAACAAAATATTTATGTGGTCTCTGTGATCTCTGAAAATTTTCCAAATTAAAAACCTTCAGAGCAATCAATTCGATTCAAGGAATCTCATCACAATATTCAGGGCCGTATTGGCCCTCAAAAATTTTAGGCTTTAATTAATTTTTTAGGAAAAGAATGAACGTTATGTGTGCCCTTCTAGTGAAAAACACTATTCGAAGGAAACATATATGGAGAATCATATGATTTAAACGGTTAATTGATATTTCATGTACAGGGTGTTTTATTAGACCGTAAAGCAAAAATCAAAATATCTGAGTCCTGGTCTGCACTATTTTGGTATGGTTCATGTGCAGAATTTGTTGGCCTGAAAA
This sequence comes from Halyzia sedecimguttata, assembly GCA_937662695.2. Lineage (NCBI taxonomy): Eukaryota > Metazoa > Arthropoda > Insecta > Coleoptera > Coccinellidae > Halyzia > Halyzia sedecimguttata. The sequence continues at coordinate 17,024,068 of OW569415.2, forward strand.
TCTGAAATGACAATAAATGCCAAATTTGAAAATAATTCGTTGAACGGTTCGGGAGTTATAGCCAAACAAACATTTTGCTCAAATCGATATATCACCCTGTATCTCAGAAACGAAGAGTCTCAGCCCATATTTAATTGTTGTTTTCTGGCTCCCCTGGGCACCATCCATTCACTATGAAACTATGTACAGTTACTCGTGGAGCACCCTGTATATGTATATAAAAAATGAAAGAAATCAGGAAAGTGCGGAGAAGTATATTTAAATGGGAAAATTTAACGGGTAATTCCACAAAAGGAGCAGGGAAAAATCATTGGTACTTGCCGACACGTGTTTCTGCTAATTGGAATTACCCGTCAAACTTTCCCATTGATATACAGAGTGAGTCTTTGACCACTGCATTAATTTTAACCAAAGATTCATCTCATCAAATTGGAACAAGACCACAACAAAGGGGACGCCACAAGTGGACACCCGAGGAACATGAACAACTATCTGTGTTATACCGAAGATCCAGACCAGAAAGAAGGGGATATATGGGTAGACTGCATGGTCTGTGGTGTGAAAATAATCCAGATCTCAGCTTCATGACGCAGCAAAACCTGCGAGACCAGGTGAGCCATCTGAAGAAGAGAGGAATCTTGCAGCAGCTTCAAGAGCCAGAAGGACTAGAGGAACAAGCTGAAGAGCAGGTGAGAGATGCTCGGAACCAACAGCAACAATCCACGATTCAAAGAACAGGATGAGAGGCAGGTGAGAGATGCCACAAACATTCAGCCTCCAAACCCTGGATTGCAAGTCGAAGCACTGGACGTGGGGCAGGTGACAGCTGCCCCATTTCGAGTTGAAAATCCCGCACAATGCAACAGGCAAAGAACGGAACAAGTGAGAGATGTCCCGGAACCAGTCATCAACAGAAGGAATCATTTGAAGCTGCAGTAAGGAATCCGAATAAAACGACCGCTCGGTTGAAAACGAGACTCCAGGCTGAAGACCTAGCCAAGATGAATGATATCATCGATGACCACCTAAAGGAGGACTGCTCACTAGAAGATGTCGTGGCTGCAGTGAGAGCGGCTGCTTCACTTCTGTGCCCTCCAGGTAGAACAACAACAAGGGATGACAAACATAGGTCAAGAATGAAGAAGCTAGATCAGAAGATAAAAATCGTGAGGCAGCAAGCATCTTGATACCAATGTATCATAGATGTTATGAAAGGAAAACTGAAGCCTAGCAAGAAGATAGAGGTCATGATGGGGGAGCTGCGTGCGTTGCACCGTACGATTAACTTGCCCATCATCAACCTATTGAAGCAGAAAGCTGTCGATAAAATAAGATCACTTGCGGCAGCAAGGCAGAAGCTGATTAAGAAGCAGAAATGGATAGAGGACAACATATTCACCGCAGAACCTTCAAAGCTATTTCAGCCCAAACAAGCAGAGGCAGAAAACCCGCCATCACCGGAAGAAGTCGAACGGTTCTGGAAGAAATTGTACGAGCGACCAGCGGAAACCAGGGATACTCCAGCACTTCACAGATTCCAGACATTATGCGATCAAAGTCTGCAACCGACAGAAGAAATGACTGAAGTAACAACCGAAGAAGTTAGACAAGCCCTAAAGAACAAAAATGATTTCACGGCACCTGGACTGGATGGGATCCAAAACTACTGGTGGAAGAACTTTCCAGCTACTCATCAACACGTAGCCAGATTATTCAGTGGGATAATAATTCACCTTGAGCCATTTCCATCATGGTTGGTAGAGGGCAGAACTGTACTGATACCAAAATCAGGCGATCTAGGACAGCCAAAGAACTACCGCCCTATCACGTGTCTCAACACGTTGTATAAAATTCTCACAAGTGTCCTTCAAAACCGGATTCTGGAGATTATTGCACCAGTGTGGAACCAAATTTACGAGCAAAGAGGGGCACGGAAAGAAGTACAGGGGTGCAAGGACAACCTACTCATTGACAAGAGCATTTGTCAAGATGCAAAACACTACAAGCGCGATCTACATACACCCTGGCTGGATTACGCGAAAACATTTGACACATCGTCGCACAGCTTGATATTACAGCTGCTTGAGATGCTCAAAGTCCACACTAACATCATCCATGTGATGAAAAACATCATGACGCTATGGAAGACTAAGTTCGCCGTTCGATCGGAAGGTCGAACCACGTATACGGGATGGGTGAAATATATATATATAATATTTCAAGGAGACTCGCTAAGCCCGTTACTGTTCTGCATAACACTCCTACCATTAACAACGGAGTTGAGGGAAAGCAGAATAGGGTACAAGGCCGGGCCACCAGGCAGAAGAGAACATACGGTTTCACATCTCCTGTACATGGACGACTTAAAACTGTACGCTCCCTCCAAGGCAGCACTACAACAACTTCTTAAAATCGTTGCGGAATACACCACAGCAATAGGAATGTCATTCGGTTTGGAAAAATGTGCTGTTTTCCATCTGAGCAGAGGAAGAACTGAAGAAGTAGGAGAAGACATCGAACTGGAAGGAGGAATAATCATTCGGCACCTCGATGAAGAGGAAACTTACAAATTCCTTGGAATGCAACAAAGAGGCGCACTGGAGTCAACTCGAATCAAGGATGCCTTAACAGCCAGCTACAAAAAGAAGATCCGAGATATATGGAAATCACAGCTGTCTGGTAAAAACAAGGTGTCAGCGACCAACATCTTGGCAGTTCCGATAGTCACATACTCTTTCGGAGTAATCAACTGGACAGTTAATGAGATTCTCGAACTAGACAGGGCCACACGTAAAGTGATGAACATGAATCGGAGCCTTCATCCCAACTGCTCGGTACAAAGAATATATCTCCCACGAACACAGGGTGGCAGAGGTTTGCAGAGTTTGGAATACCAACACCATCAACAAACGTTGGAAATGGCAATAAGGATATTGAGAAGTGAAGACCCGCTTCTGAAAATGGTAGCTCATCATGAAATTAGGAACCAAAGAGCTTTCCTATTCAGAGCTGGACGGAGAGCCTTGGAAAAACTCAGCATAACTGAAGTATCCATCGACTATGAGCTAGTGGGAACACCTATCACGCCAACAGACCAGAGAAGAGTAGACAGAGAGATCAGACAGGCACAACTGAAGACGTTACTCGAAGACCACATGAGTAAAAGTCTGCACTCTATATATTTCAGGAGTTTGAAAGATCAGGGTCTATCGGAGGAACTATCCTTTGCGTTTATGAAGTCGGCTGGTCTAAAGTCGGAAACGGAGGGTTTCGTTATGGCTTGTCAAGACGGAGTGATAAATACAAGATGGTATAAGAAGAACATCATGAAAGTGGACACCCCAACAACTTGAAGAGCATGCCACAGTCTGCAGGAAACTGTCATGCACATCCTGTCTGCTTGCAGAGTCCACGCTCCATCAGGATACACAGAAAGACACAATGCGGCACTTCGGATTCTCTACTTCCATCTGAGAGAAGTTATGGTATAGACAAGGAGTCAGTGCTACCATTTGTGCCTCTGGAAATTGAATCAGTCATCGAAAATGATAGAGCTCGAATCTACTGGAACTATGCTTTTCCAACAACTCGGCAGATCCATGCCATAAAGCCAGATATAGTACTGGTGGACAAAGATCTCAGGGAATTGTTTGTTGTCGAATTTTCCTCCCTCGCTGAAAATAATGTGGTGATGAAAGAACAACAGAAGAGGGAGAAATACAAGGATTTGCTGTTTGAGCTGGGAACCCTATATCCAGGGTATAAAGGGTTTTCATCATAGGATGCCTTGGCGGAATGAGAGCGAACTATATGACAGAATTGAAGATTATTCCGGCCTGTACATCCTTGGCCGAGGTTTTGGCGAACATAATGCAGAAAGCAGTGTTGCTACGGTCACTACGAGTGATGAGGTCCCATCAACTATGAAGGCCACTTGCAGCTCATCTCTTTTGTTAAGGGACGCTGTAAGGGCAGGACGAAGAACAGTCCAAGAAATGTGAGAGGTTTTTTAGTGAGTAACCAAATAACATCTGGAGTCTCACGCTGCCGCTTGCGGCGCCTATAATAGTATATTAACAGTGACTTTTCATGGCTCGCTTTCAATTACCCGCCTCACTCCATTCGGCGGGTAAACTCCAGCTCGCCATGAAAAGTGACACTTCTCCTCCTTATGAAATATGTTATTTTATTTTCAAACGTTTTGAAATTCATAAAAATCTGAATATCCACTTTAGGATTGATTTACATAAATAATCTATCTATTTACGATCGTTTTATAATTGAATGAATTATGGAAAATTTGCCTAGTTACGGTTGCCACGTAAAATTCATTCTGACAGATATAAACAAGATGCATAGAATAACAAGGTGTGGACACTCCCTACTAATTCCTGCTAAAATTTTCGGCCGAAAAACGGACCAAGAACTGTCAAATCACGTACTTTATGTACTACTTCACTTTATTAACGATGGTGCCGCTAGGGTCGATTTCGAAGATTCTGACAAGCGAATAAATGAAAACTGACAAGCGACAAAATTCACTTTTCACCGTTGCTAGTTCGTAAATTCAAATTAAAAGAATATAATGAAGCAGTTTATTGAAAAATCAATCCATTTTTTGATTAATCAGATATCTGTTCGGAGATAATATGTAAACCACATTGGTTTGGAACAGAAATTTCATCTTGCCAAGACATAATGAGGTCAAATAAGGGATTTATCAGTAAAGGAGTTTCTTTGGAACATTTTGAATGGAACTGTAAATGAAGAAATCTGTGAAATCATTATTTTTCCATTACGAAAGATCACATCCAACGTCATTAGAGTACAAGCATTTAATTTATGTATTTTGAAATACATTGAATGATACAGAATTTTCTGTAATACCTCTACATACAATATCTTTCGATATCATATTATTATTCAAATGTAGTAATTCCTTTATCATGTAAGGCTCTTTTAAATTGAGCATTTTACTTATTATATTATATGTATAATTTGAAATTTCATCAAAACATTCTCATGTATACAGCATTTTTTCAGTCACCCAATACCCCTTGACAACTTTTCATGTTCTCAGCAATTAGATTGCTGAATATAGATATTTAATTCGATAGCTATTATTCAGAACTAAGTATATACTGATGAAATATCGAAAAATGATTCATTAAATTGATAAACTAACCAAATAGAGGGTAGTGTACTACGTTTCAATCTTTTATTCAATATACATATATTCGCTAGAAAAATATTTTGAACAAACAAATGTTCTAATTTTCGATACCCTACCTCTAGCACAAGCCAGTTGCCATTCTTGTCGTTTAACAATATCCTTGAAACAAATAATATTATAGTATAAGAGCGCGAAAAAGAATGACGCCTTAGGAAAGCTATTCAAATTGATGAAATCACACTGTGTGGTTGCTCTGAACTTTGTTCTCTGCTAGTCCTTTCATCGTTCACAAATAATATTGTTAGTTTTCATAACATGGCATTTCATTCCTTCTCAATATATAACTGAATTGTATAATGAATATAATTATTAATCAATAGAGTAATATCTTAATTTCAACTGTTAAAACAGTTTATGTTCATCAATCGGCAAGATTATAGTAAATCAACAAGTCTTACGTTCTCCTATATTGATTTATTAACAATTAACGGTATCAGCGATCTTTCAATATTATTAATATTAAAATTAATAACTATCTTGATACTAGAAATCTGCCCCTGATCCGGTAAGAATATACAATTGTTAAAAAAATATATTCGCATAAAAACGAAGTATTTTCGAAATGAAAATAGTATTTGATTAAAATGGTTCTGGATACTCGTTCAGAGTTCACACAGCAAACATTTGACTTACTTTCGGCGCGGCAAACGACTTTCCACAAGAAACTGGAATAAGCAAAGATTCAAATTTAATTTGACATGTCGGTAATTTTGTCCATAAAATTTCTACTGCCGGCATCTATCGGCGAAAATTGAAGTAAAACAAAATCCTTGTATTTTGACAGTATTTGGACCGCAAATCGGCCGAAAATATGTCAAAGAGTGTCTTCACCATGTATTCTATGCATCTATGATATAAAGTAAAATAATTAATAGTTGTCATGTGCAAGCTGGTGAGAAGTGGTGGAAAGTGAAAATGTCTTCAGAAATTGAGGTTTTGGCGAATGAAGCAGTCTCTTCCCTTGGACCATCGAAGTCAATTGAAAAATATTCTGCAGCTTATGATCACTTCGTGAATTGGTGCAATTCGAAAAACGTTACAGTTTACCAAGAGAATGTGCTTCTAGCATATTTCAACTCAATGGCTACAGAAAAAAAATGGAAATCCTCTACTTTGTGTGCCCGATATTCAATGATAAAGTCTCAACTAGCGACCAAACATGAAATACATATTGGTAAATATCTGAAGTTGCGAGCATTTTTGAAAAAATCCAATGAAGGGTATCTTGCAAAGAAAAAAAGAGTTTTTTCTAAGGAAGAGTTCGAACGTTTTCTCTTCGAAGCACCGGATGATTCATATTTAGGATTAAAGGTATCTACCATATTTCAAGTACATAATTATAATTTTGTATTTTGATCACGTGGTTGTTTCAGATTGTTCTATTATTCGGAGTAGCTGGTGCCTGCAGATGTGACGAAATGGTGAAAATGAAAACTACAGATATCGAGGATAAGGGAAATATTATAATAGTCAATATTCCTGATAGTAAAACGAGAAAAGTTCGAACATTCACAGTTATTAGGGAGAATAATCTAAATATTTATCGGAGATACACTGCGTTAAGACCTAACAAATTCGTTGAAAATAGATTTTTTTTTGAAATATCAATCTGGAAAATGCTACAGAGCTGTGATGGGAATACATAGTATAGGAAGTGTTCCAAGAAAGGTTGCCACTTTTTTGCAATTGAATCATCCAAACGAATACACAGGTCATGCGTTGAGGCGAACTTCTGCTACACTACTTATAGATGGAGGAGCCAACATTGAGTCTTTGAAACGACACGGAGGTTGGAAGTCAAGTAGTGTAGCAGAAGGGTACATCGAGGATTCGTTGCGAAATAAGAATGAGATTGCTGGTAGGATATTGAGCGTTAACGAATTCCCTGGAACTAGCAACTTAGAAGACTCTAATGAGGCATCAGCTTTGGAACAGAATCCGAGACAGAATCCTACCACTTCATTATTACATGGTTTTAATTTTCAAAATGCGACATTGACCAATTGTACATTCAATGTAACTTTGACGAATAAAAATGACGTTTCAATTGGAGAATTTTTTGTTCATGGTAACCAACTCATCTTTTGCATAGTAACACTTTTCCTGCCGCCGGTAGGAAAAGTGTTGCATAGCAACACTTCTCCGCCTAGGCGGAGAAATAGAACTTTTCGATGATCCTCTCAATCGAAAAATGACGTTATTATTGTACGTTTGAAAATAAAAGGTTTTATTTTCAAACATACAATAATAACGTCATTTTTCGATTGAGAGGATCATCGAAAAGTTCTATTTCTCCGCCTAGGCGGAGAAGTGTTGCTATGCAACACTTTTCCTGCCGCCGGCAGGAAAAGTGTTTCTATGCAAAAGATGAGTTGGTTACCATGAAGATTCTCTAATTCAAACGTCATTTTTATTCGTTAAAGTTACATTGAATGTACAATAATAATAAAATTGGTCGATGTCGCGTTTTGAAAATTGAAACCATGTAATAATGAAATGGTAGGATTCTGTCTCGGATTCTGTTCCAAAGCTGATGCCTCATTAGAGTCTTTCAAGTTGTTAGTTCCAGGGAATTCGTTAAAGCTCAATATCCTACCAGCAATCTCATTCTTATTTCGCAGCGAATCCTCGATTTACCCTTCTGCTAACTACTTGGCTTCTTGGAACATTTCCTATACTATGTATTCCCATCACAGCTCTGCAGCATTTTCCAGATTGATATTTCAAAGAAAATCTATTTTCAACGAAATCGTCTTAACGCAGTGTATCTCCGATAAATATTTGGATTATTCTCCCTAATAACTGTGAATGTTCGAACTTTTCTCGTTTTACTATCAGGAATATTGACTATTATCATATTTCCCTTGTCCTCGATATCTGTAGCTTTCATTTTCATCATTTCGTCACATCTGCAGGCACCAGCTACTCCGAATAATAGAACAATCTGAAACAACCACGTGATCAAAATACAAAATATAATTACTTGAAATATGATAGTTACCTTTAATCCTAAATATGAGTCATCCGGTGCTTCGAATAGAAAACTCTTGAATTTTTTGCAAGATACTCTTCATCAGATTTTTTCAAAAATGCGCGCAACTTCAGATATTTACCAATATGTATTTCATGTTTGATCGCTAGTTGCGACTTTATCATTGAATATCGGTCCCTCAAAGTAGAGGATTTCCATTTTTGGGCGCATGTTCTAGGGGAACATCGTCCTATCATTTCGTCCAAATGTCTGTAATTTTCGAATTTCGAGCTGAAAATTGGCTAATAGACTAATTCGGACTCCCTGATCACGAATCCGGTGTCAGATTTTTGGGTGCCGTCCGGCCGGCCGGCCGGCCTTCCGGCCGTAGGCACGATAACAGGAGCACCGAAGGTCCTATCGACTTCAAACTTTCAGGGTAGGTTTCTGATCAAAATGCGACGGTTAAGTTCGTTAACGGGCAAAATCGGCCGGACGGTTTAGAAGTTATAGACATTTCAAATTTTGAGGTTATTTCCCTGATATTTCAGGAACTAAAGAAGATGTTGAATCGAAACTTGGTAGTCAGTTCGAGGATATAAACGCGCAACTTTTGGCAAAATTCTGTTATGATCGAAATGTTGGTAATTTTTAAAAAAATATTTCTTTTAATTTTTTCGAAAAAAAAAATTTTTTTTCGTGAACTATTCATCAGATTGCAACAAAAACTTGTACTAACGTCAATTGTAGTATTTTGCAACATTGTGCAAAATTTTGGCTCTATACGATTTCAATTTCTGTAGATATAAGACAAAATGTGTCAAATTTCCTGGGTCTCTCTCAGTATTTTCATCGATTATTATATAATAATCAATAATATTAAGGTATTCAACATGATACTGCTTTTTTTCTTTACTGGTCAGTACGGGCCACAAGGAAGATGAACATGCGCCCAATAGCTCCTGTCCACAGGGCTTGAACCAATTTTTTCTGTAGCAGTTAAGTTGAAATAAGCTAGAAGCACATTCTCTTGGTAAACTGTCACTTTTTCGAATTGCATCAATTCACGAAGGGATCATAAGCTGCGAAATATTTTTTAATAGACTTCGATGGTCCAAGGGAAGAGACTGCTTCATTCGCCAAAACCTCAATTTCAAGACATTTTCACTTTCAACCACTTCTCACCAGCTTGCAAATGATAACTCAAGATGCATAGAATAACAAGGTGTGGACACTCCCTACTAAAGGCGAAATTTCATGTGGCGATTTTGTCGCCGAAAACCAGCGATTTTGTCGCCCAAAATTTCGACGATTTTTTCGTTCAAAACCAGCGACTGTCGCTCGAAATTTCCCTTCCCCTATATTTCATGGAGCGACAAAATCGCCACGACAGATTATTTTGAACTGACAGAAACATAACCTAATTGAATTTAAATATTACAACTAAATACATATTTAGGTACAAAATGAGTTCCGGAAGTACTACAGTTATCTCTAATAATTATATAAATGTATTAAATCGCAAAAGAAAAACAAATGGGAACTTCCAAGACGATGCAATTTCTGGAGTACATATAGGAGCTTCAACTCCTAATTCTAGAATCCTTGTAGAAGGAGAAGACTAAGAGGTTCTAAATGTAGATCATGTATGACAAAACAAATTGTGGTCCCATTTTTATAGACATTTGTTCCTTATATTTACAAAGTAGTGCCCTTAATTCAGAATCACATAAAATTGATGGCCCATATTAATGTGGAGAACGGTAAACTTAAAAAAAAAGTATGGTATATTCTTGTAAAGTCGCAGCATGGAGCAGGTGTAAACATATTACTGATGTTTTAATTCAAGTTCAGGTGCATGCTGTTCTAATTCATTTATGAGGATACATATAGTGTCTAATTGATCCAGATAAAGCTGTGGTATAACAGTTATCCATAATTAAAATGATTTTTTCAAGATATGATACATATTTATTATGTGAAAATAATTATTAACAATAAGTGTAATGTTTGAGGTATAATAAAATTGCTTTTTTTTTGTTTTGTTTCCAAGAGTTTTGATGACCATCTCTTCTATTCAATTGAAAATATCAAAATTGTTTATGCCTGTGAAACTTTTCAAAGCACTGTCACTGTTCAAGATATCACTCTTTGTAGATAACCCGAATATATCAATGGCACAAGTGTTAGGTGGTCTGTTAACAATGTACACAACCAAGTATACTACTAAAATTATTATTGCTGTTCAACTAACTCAAGGGTGCTTGGGTGATACTTATTTCTTCTTCTGAATGAGGTTTTTCAACACAGCAAGTCATCGATACATCCTTCCTCAGTTCTCTTTCGAGGTACCTCCTTGTACTCTGTTTGAAGATGATGTAGTTCCAAGTTGAGTACTCTTCGGTCTATTAGTTATCTTCCTAACGCAGTTTCAAAAATTATATTTATATTTGGTTTTCCGGAGGTAAGAATTGAATACACAAACCTATACTAGTAAATTTCACAGGAAGTTGGACAGAATAAAACCAGTACAGAATAAAACCTATACATTTTGGCATTTTTTCGCCCATGAATTGCATTTGGGCACACAACAATGGTAATTTCTGGTCGAAGACATATTAGATAGGATAATATTATCTACTTTCATTTGAATTTGTCCAATAGAGATGAATGGACAATAGAATATGAGCGCAAAAGCTCCTTACTTCACGTCAGTGCTTGAACCAATTTTAATTTTTGCGGCTGTCACTGCTGTCAGAGGTATGTCATCAGTTGTCGTTGGAATGCTGGATTAATCCAGCGACACGGACGACGTCGCCCAAAACGGTCCAAATGACAGTATACTCATTTGGGCGACAAAATCGCTGGTTTTCGGCGACAAAATCGCCACATGAATTTTCGCCTTAATTCCTGCTAAAATTTTCGGCCGAAAAACGGACCAAGAACTGTCAAATCACGTACTTTATGTACTACTTCACTTTATTAACGATGGTGCCGCTAGGGTCGATTTCGAAGATTCTGACAAGCGAATAAATGAAAACTGACAAGCGACAAAGTTCACTTTTCACCGTTGCTAGTTCGTAAATTCAAATTAAAAGAATATAATGAAGCAGTTTATTGAAAAATCAATCCATTTTTTGATTAATCAGATATCTGTTCGGAGCATAGACATATAATAATATGGACTGGTTCTGAGAAAGAGACCATTGATATCAGCATTAAAAAGAGATAGAATACTTCAAGGCAAAACCAGAGACAATAGAATAGATTCTATTTCTCTATGGGCAAAACCACGGTGTGACGGTATAAGAATATATTCTTATACTGTGGCAATTGGGAACTTCCAAAACTCTGGTGGCGGGATTCGACAACTAACCAAGCTCCTAATGAGCCACGTGTTCGAGTTTAATTGTTCAGTAGTCGTCAATAAACTTTTGTTTAAAAGAAAAATTCAAGTTGAAATAGTGAATATTATCCTGCCTAATATGTCTTCGACCAGAAACGACTATTGTTGTGTGCCTCAATGCAATTCATGGGCGAAAAAAATGCCTAAATGTATAGGTTTGAGTTTTCACTTCTTACCTCCGGAAATCCAAATATAAATATTGGAAGAGTACTTAACCTGGACCTACATCCAGATAATCTTTATTATACCTCAAACATTACACTTATTGTTAATAATTCTTTTCACATAATATATATGTATCATATTTTGAAAAAATCATTTCAATTATTGGTAACTGTTTTACAAAAGCTTTATCTGGTTCAATTTGACACTATATTCTCATAAATAAACTAGAACATCATGCACCTGAACTTTAATTAATACATCAGTAATATGTTTACACCTCCTCCGTGCTCCGACTTTGCAAGAATATACCATACCTTCTATTTTAAGTTTACCATTCTCCACATTAATGGGCCATCAATTTTATGTGGTACTGAATTAAGGGCACTACTTTGTAAACATAAAGAACAAATGTCTATAAAACTGGGACCACAATTTGTTTTGTCACACACGATTACATGATCTACATTTAGAACCTCTTCTCCTTCTACAAGGACTCTAGAATTAGAAGTTGAAGCTCCTATGTACTCCAGAAATTCTAATCAACTGAGTCCCTTCTTAATCATTCGCAAATAGTAACTGAAAGAACTTTTAAATATAATGTAAGTTTGACAAACATATATGAATATACTTACTGGTTGTAGTCTTTATATCAATCAAGTGCCATAAAATTAGTTATATAATGATCAATATTTGAATCTATATCACAAAGTAATCCAACAATGATCTCAAGTCAATTATAATTTAAATTTTCCATGAAAATTTCGGTCAAACTTCGTCGACTGACCTGTCCAACACGAGATTGTTTACATTTATTACTAGCCTGGTTAGTTGCCGAATCCCGCCACCAGAGTTTTGGAAGTTCCCAATAAATATCCCATGTATATTTGCCCATGGTATAAAAACACCGTTATTTTTATACCATGATATATGCCTTGTATTATTCCATCCTTCATAACATCTCTCTCTCTAATGTATTCCGCAATGAACAGTGTGATAAAATTACGTGAGGGCCAGTCCATGTTATTCTATGTCTATGGTTCGGAGATAATATGTAAACCACATTGGTTTGGAACAGAAATTTCATCTTGCCAAGACATAATGAGGTCAAATAAGGGATTTATCAGTAAAGGAGTTTCTTTGGAACATTTTGAATGGAACTGTAAATGAAGAAATCTGTGAAATCATTATTTTTCCATTACGAAAGATCACATCCAACGTCATTAGAGTACAAGCATTTAATTTATGTATTTTGAAATACATTGAATGATACAGAATTTTCTGTAATACCTCTACATACAATATCTTTCGATATCATATTATTATTCAAATGTAGTAATTCCTTTATCATGTAAGGCTCTTTTAAATTGAGCATTTTACTTATTATATTATATGTATAATTTGAAATTTCATCAAAACATTCTCATGTATACAGCATTTTTTCAGTCACCCAATACCCCTTGACAACTTTTCATGTTCTCAGCAATTAGATTGCTGAATATAGATATTTAATTCGATAGCTATTATTCAGAACTAAGTATATACTGATGAAATATCGAAAAATGATTCATTAAATTGATAAACTAACCAAATAGAGGGTAGTGTACTACGTTTCAATCTTTTATTCAATATACATATATTCGCTAGAAAAATATTTTGAACAAACAAATGTTCTAATTTTCGATACCCTACCTCTAGCACAAGCCAGTTGCCATTCTTGTCGTTTAACAATATCCTTGAAACAAATAATATTATAGTATAAGAGCGCCAAAAAGAATGAAGCCTTAGGAAAGCTATTCAAATTGATGAAATCACACTGTGTGGTTGCTCTGAACTTTGTTCTCTGCTAGTCCTTTCATCGTTCACAAATAATATTGTTAGTTTTCATAACATGGCATTTCATTCCTTCTCAATATATAACTGAATTGTATAATGAATATAATTATTAATCAATAGAGTTATATCTTAATTTCAACTGTTAAAACAGTTTATGTTCATCAACCGGCAAGATTATAGTAAATCAACAAGTCTTACGTTCTCCTATGTTGATTTATTAACAATTAACGGTATCAGCGATCTTTCAATATTATTAATATTAAAATTAATAACTATCTTGATACTAGAAATCTGCCCCTGATCCGGTAAGAATATACAATTATTGTTAAAAAAATATATTCGCATATAAACGAAATATTTTCGAAATGAAAATAGTATTTGATTAAAATGGTTCTGGATACTCGTTCAGAGTTCACACAGCAAACATTTGACTTACTTTCGGCGCGGCAAACGACTTTCCACAAGAAACTGGAATAAGCAAAGATTCAAATTTAATCTGACATGTCGGTAATTTTGTCCATAAAATTTCTACTGCCGGCATCTATCGGCGAAAATTGAAGTAAAACAAAATCCTTGTATTTTGACAGTATTTGGACCGCAAATCGGCCGAAAATATGTCAAAGAGTGTCTTCACCATGTATTCTATGCATCTATTGATAACTAATAATTATTTTACTTTATATCTGTCAGAATGAATTTTACGTGGCAACCGTAGCTAGGCAAATGTTTCATAATTCATTCAATTATAAAACGATCGTAAATGGATAGAATTATTTATGTAAATCAATCCAAAAGTGGATATTCAGATTTTTATGAATTTCAAAACGTTTGAAAATAAAATAACATATTTCATTCGGAGTAGAAGTGACTTTTCATGGCTCGCTTTCAATTACCCGCCTCACTCCGTTCGGCGGGTAAACTCCAGCTCGCCATAAAAAGTGACACTTCTCCTCCTTATGAAATAATATACTATTTCCCCTTACGCGACAAAAAAAAATGTTTATTCATTTAAAAATAACAAAAATAATGTGTAAAAATATATAAATTTATGGAAAATCCCGAAACACGTCGAATTCAAATTTTAAATTGTCATTCGTCTTCGTAAAAATGCGAACCCTACCTTCAACCACTTAATTCGAATTTACCATGGTAAATTCGAATTAAGTGTCCAATACAGGAGAATGGACGACATAATTAACCATGGTAAATTCGATTAAGGGTGTCCAATACAGAAGAATGGACAATAGAACATACGCGCAAAAGCTTCTGACTTCACGTCAGTGCTTGAACCAATTTTTTTTTCGTGATTTTTTTTTAATTTTCTGGAGGCGCGGTTCTTAAAATTTTTTTTTTGGCAATTTTTTCAAATTTTCTAGGAGTACGGTTCTTACAGAATTTTAAAGACTTGTGTTGATTTTCTGCTACTAGTTACCAAGCTTTAATTCAATCGAATATTTATTTTTTGTGTTATCAAGGAAACAATATTCCAGGTGGATATAACTCGGAAACCGTTAAACCGATTATGCCCAAAAACGAACTCAACTCTCCCTTTCGGATACGCAACCTACCCTGAAAATTGCAAGTCCCTATCTCCTTTGGTTCGAAAGTTATCGAGGCAACGGTCACCCATCTACTGAACTCACACAAGAATGCTCGAATCTCCAACAATATTCAACCGATCGTGTTAAAACTTGAAACTTGGCAGTAGAGTTAGGTAATGAACGCAAAATTTCAGCAATTTCAAACGTATAGTTACTGATATATAGAATTTTTTTTTTTATTTTCAATGATTTATTAAAAATTTTCTACAAATGCTATCCTCACCAAATTTCGCAAACGTTTTCGCGTTGGCATTCTACAACTAATAACCATGTTTGAATTCAATCGGTTCAGTATTTTTCGAGTTAATGAGGAACAAAAAACCACCAAATTTCAGATGGCTATAACTCTAAAACCGTTTGGCCGATTATGCTCATAAACAAACTAAAATGTCGCGTTCTGGTGCACATCCTAACCTGAAAATTTCAAACCGCTATCTCATTCCGTTCTCAAGTTATCGTGACAACAAAAATATTTTTTAATAATTTTTTTTTTAATTTTCTAGCCATACGATTCGCACAAAATGTCACAAACGTGCTTAGGTTCATATTCTACAACTACCCACCAAGTTTCAATTTGATCGGATTTATATTGGTTGAAAACAAAATTATTACTCGGAAACCACTGGGCCGATTATGCCCATTAACGAACTTGTCCGTCGTATTGGGATGCGCCACCTACCCTGAAAATTTCAAGTCGCTAGCTCTTTTCGTTCTCAAGTTATCGTGGCAACGGACGGCCGGACAGAATCAAATTTGACCTCGAATTCTTCATTGGGGAGTCGAACTTAATCGTTTGAGACCATTTTATTCAAAAAATTCGAAAGTTACAGACATTTGGGCAAAACTACAACGCGATGTTCCCCAGAACATACGCGCAAAAAGTCATATAAGACTAAGCTTGGCTGGTATTTGGCTCAATATAAGTAAAAAAAATTGGTTCAAGCACTGACGTGAAGTCAGGAGCTTGAACCAATTTTTTTTTTCGTAATTTTTTTTTAAATATTCTAGGGGGTACGGTTCTCACAAAACTTCGCACACGTTCTTATGTTGATATTCTACAACTAGTTCCGAACCTTCAATTCGATCGAGTCTATATTTTTCGAGTTATCGAGGAAATAATATTCCAGGTGGGTATAACTTCGAAACCGTTCGACCGATTATGCTGAAAAACGATATTAACCCTCCCATTCGGATGCGCAACCTACCCTGAAAAAACATTCTTAATGATTAATTTAAGATGAATTATAGAATAATGTTCTTATTGATTTCAACTGAAGCATCTACAGATGAAGACTTTTCGAAATTGAATAGGTACATATTATATAAAAATTAATAGATTATTTGTGCTTCTTGATCGCCCATCCAAATGTATAATTTTTTGTTTTGATAAATTATTAGAAAGGTCATCAAAATCTTTTATAAAATCGAAATGAAAGTTCTATTTCACTCACATTTCTAGTACATCTTGTTGACTATAATCTCAACTGAAATGTACTCATCTCCAAGTAGAAATAATCCAAAGGAAATTTCACTATTTACACACTGCAGTTCAATCACAGAACATAAATATCACTGCATTGCTCAATAAAAACAATACTGATTAATATCAGAATAACAAGTAATCGTACACTTACAATAACAAACGTTCGACTGAATCGCCTGGCGCACGACTCATAGCGGTGTTGCCATTTTATCATCTTCCGGGCTTGTTAGATAAAGTAGGCTGTGGTTGAACACGTCATCGTCATCGTCAGATCTCAGGCTCAGATTTTTAACTAACCTAGGTGCCTTCGCGTACGATCTTTATGAGCGATGTGAAAATCGTAAACGCCATCTACGTGGGAAGATATGAAATCCAGTGTTCACCCCCGTAGGATTTCCATTTATGAAAACATAATTACGATATGCAGATCGAATACAGGTTCTTGCCGTGCTCGAATGTATCGTTTTTCAGCCATAAACGCTATATAGCGTTATTAAGATAAATTAATTTATTGCATTCATTGAAAGTCTGAGCTAAAGGTTGCTGAAGATGGACTAATTAGTTCGAAACACGTGTCAGCTTGCTCTGACATTTCGATAACTTCTGTAGATATGTCGAGTTATGAAAACTATGCACCGAGTGTAAGTTACAACAACCCAATCTACGATCTACAAGGTTCAATAATAGCAAATTGCTCATTTATTCGTGATATTTGAATGATAATAATAATAACTTTATTCTCCAACAATCATTACAGAAAAAATACAAGAATGAAATTGGGAAACGTCAAACAGAAAATCCACTTAGAAGTGACAAGTATCGGCTGCCAAATCAATATAATCTTTAATATAATATGGTTCCAATTGTAGCAGAAACTCATGAATCTCTTTCCGGAAAAATCTATATTCATTAATTTCTCTTATATGAGAAGGCAACGAGTTGAAAAATTTTATGCACATATATGTAGCAGATTTATGTGTAGATGCAAGATGGTGCTTGGGGTATATGAAAAAATTATTCCTGGTATTATAAGATCCTGTCTTTTTAAATGTTTGAAAATAATCCGAATGCTTGAAAACAAACTGCAAACATCTGAAAATATATAAAGCAGGTAGTGTAAGAATGCCATTTCTCTTGAAAATGCCACGACAACTCTGGCGAAATTTTAGTTCAAATAAACATCTAATCGCCAGCTTCTGGATCTTGAACACAGAACTTGAATGTTGACTACCTCCCCATATAAGCAAGCCATATGATAAGAGAGACTGAAAATTAGAAAAATAGATTGCCTTAAGGAAGTGAACAGATAGATCCATTTTGAGTACTCTCAGTGTATACAAAGTCTTATTAAGTTTTTTGCCCAATTGTTCAATGTGCTCCATCCACTCCAAGTTACGGTCTAATATAACTCCCAAGAATTTCGTGCAAGGCTCCAAATGCACCTCCTCGTCAAATAATCGAATGCTTCCCTCTAGTTCAGACCTTCGCAACTTATGTTCGAAACGTACCAATTCTGTTTTTTGCGTATTCAGTTCCAAACCATTCGACTGACACCAAGATTTTACCTTTTCCTCCACAGTATTCAGAAGATTCTGAACACACGGCTGATTTCCTGCCCTAATAAGGATATTAGTATCATCAACGAAATTGACAAAATTGACGAACAACTCGATACATTTTGGAACGATATCAGGCATATCATTCACGTATATCAGGAACAGTAGCGGTCCCAAGTGACTTCCCTGACAAACACCTTCAGTCACTTTCGCCCGTGTTGATACATATTCATTACCTTCTATAACCAGTGAAACATATTGGCTACGATTGTTTAAATAACTTTTTACTAGTTTCAACTGAGTACCTCTCACCCCATATGCTTCAAGTTTTTGAAGCAAAAGCTTATGATTGACCGAGTCGAAAGCCTTGGATAAATCCAAGAACAATCCTAAAATAAGATCGCTCTCCTCAACACCCTCGTATATCATCTCGGTCAGCCTGTAAAGCGCTGTCTCGGTACTCCTATTTTTAACATACCCATGCTGTTGTTTGCTGAAGAGACCAAACTTATCAAAGAAATTCATAAGTCGGTTGCAGAGAATTTTCTCGAAGATTCTTCCGAAGTTATCTATCAGACTAATGGGTCTGTAGTTTTTTATGTCTGACGGGTCATTTTTTTTGTATATGGGTCTGATCAATGCAATTTTAAGTAATTCTGGGAATATTCCGTATTTAAAGCTGTTATTTATAATATGATGCAGAGGTTTTATTATATGTTGTATTGTGCGTTTAATTACAATAATAGGAATACCATCTTCACCGACGCTTTTCTTGTTTGATAGTTTTGAAACCACCTGCAGGATCTCTCTTTCCGTTACGTCGAACATGAAAAAAGATTTTTCGTGTCGTAGCACAGAATTCGAGTTGTTAACAACCCGATTCAACTGAGATCTTTCGGACCCCCCGAAATATTTATTGAACGTTTCAACGACTTCCCGAGGATCACCTTTAACGCCCATTTTTGGATTGCTCGGTTGTTTTCCCGTCTTCTCCCTAATTATTGACCAAACTGCTCTAGATTTGTTGTCAGAACTCGTGAGCTTTTGATGGTAATATTCCTGTCTGGACTTTTTCAGAGATAAATCATATTTTGTCTTCAATTTCTTATAGGATTCTTTGAATTCAGGAATATTGCAGGAAATTGTGTACGTAATATCAAGAAGTTCGCGTAATTTTTCCAGTTCAGGATTCTTGAGAACGATATGATTATTTTTATTTGTTTGTATTTTTATCTTTTTTAATGGAAAGCATGAAGAGAAATATTCCTTGTAGATCGACACAAATGTACTCCACTGTAAATCAACATTTTCTGCGGGAATGCTGAATAATACCTCCCAATTAAAATCAGACAATTGAAGTGAAAACCGGGAAAGATTATTTTCATTGATGGGACGCACAGTCATCATTTCTGTTTGAGCAGACAAACTATTTCTGAAAGTTATAATCTGAGCCAAATGATCTGACAAATGCGGTTGCTCAGTATAGCCAGTTATGTCCGCGATATTGGTGATAACAAGGTCTATACTTACATGCTTTGTTACGAGTAGGAGTATTTATTATAAGTTTAGCATTGAAGGAATCAACGATCGATAGGGTGGCTTTGTTAGAATCCTTTGAGGAAGGTTCAATATGGATATTAAAATCACCCGCAATTAGATAGTTCTTATTCATTTTAGTAAGTTTTTGTAGGAGAATTATCAATTTTTCGAAAAAGAGATTCACACAGCTTCTTGTCTCGTCCGACGATCTGTATATCGATACAACAACAAATGGATTGTTTACAATACCCACATTGACAGCAGAACATTCGAATGAATAACTAATACTCATACGTACAAACTCCTTAATTTCAGTCGACACGTCTGACAAAGAATTCCTTATGTATATTGCGCTACCTCCATGTGAACCTACATTTCGACAGAAGGAGGAGACAAGTTGGAAATTAGATATTCTGTGTACTGACAATTCTTCCACTGACTTCCAATGCTCCGTCACGGCCAAAAAATGACAGTTGTGTTTATTTACAAATTCACTTAATCTTACCAGAGAAGTACCGATTGATTGTACATTTATGTGAATTAACTTTGTAAACTCAGGTTCTGGACACCATCTTTTCCGCACAGGGAGGGTTGATGTTTCATTAGGTGGAATGAAAAATTGTTGATTCTTGTTCCTTCAGGCCATAGTTTAGGATCTTTTAGCATCTCGAACATTGGTGACGGAACGGAGACTTTGAAGGAAGAGTACTCATCAGGTCGGTTCGATCTGAGTTTCACACAGTTCACCTCTTTCAGATTATTCTTATGCAAGTACTGTATTAGTTTTTCCGTTGTAAGTTCAGGATCCAAATTACTGATGTGTGCATGTGAAGATGTTATTGCTGCTTTAATTTCGCTAACTATTCCTGTTCCTATCAGACTTTTACGTGCGGTTTGCCTCCTTTTTTTGTTAACAACAAACTGAAAATCACCCTTCTCATTATTTTCACCCTTATCCCTCTCAGTACTTTTGATAGCATCATTTTGAGATGTCTTAGAAGCAATTTCTGACGATTGCTTATTGTTTGTTTTTTCATTTTTCTCGGTGGAGCTTTTTGTTTGTAAAATAGGTAAATTCACGGGAATCTTTACTGCCTTTTCTACCCTCGAAGTTATCGGGTTAGTATGGTTTACGTGTAACGAGATTCCTTGTACCAAATTTTTCAGCTGTAGGTTTTCTTGCCTCAGGAATTTGACTTCCTCCCGAAGCTCTTCAATTACTCCAAGTAGTTGGTTTTTCAAATTGTCTTCAATTGTTGACCTTATGATTCCAGTAATAGCAGAGATGCTCTCTGTTAACATCTTATTTTGGATTTTCTCACTATCGATGGAGGTTATGTTGGACGTGGTACATAAAAGACACTTCCATTCCTTTATTTCTCCAGACTTTTTCAGTAATTCATACTGCGGTGTACTTATTTGTGCACAATTCAAATGAATCATATAGCTAATAGCTAATTGAATTGTCATTCTTCTTCTTAAAAACGCGAACCCTACCTTCAACCCCCTTCGAAAGATTTTTCGAATAGGAAATAAGGCCTTGTGATACATCGTCTAAAAGGTCTCGCCATTCTCTATTCAGAAATTTTACCACTTTCATGTTTATACAAAATTCAAATTAGAAAAAAAAAGCACTGACGTGAAGTCAGTACTCTTTGGCGCGCGTGTTCACGGTGGCCAATTTGAATTGAATGATGAGTACTTCAAGCTCAGTGGATAGAGCGAGCCGAAGATCTACCCAAAGGATAGTGGACACCATTCACTGTCGTTTCAAAAATTAACAGCTCTGTATCTAAGCTGCCATCAGGATAGAGTAATAAAGTTGGAAGAGAACACAACTGACTCTCCTTAGTCGCACAAGCTGCTAGAAGATTTGGGAGGGTCAGTATAATCCTAATCATGTTTATAGCACGCGCGCTAAAGCAGATTGACTTTTTACACTTTTTCTTTCATTGTTAATTCAATCTGCTTTTGCGCGCGTGCTATAAACATGATTAGGATTTTACTGACCCTCCCAAATCTTCTAGCAGCTTGTGCGACTAAGGAGAGTCAGTTGTGTTCTCTTCGAACTTTATTACTCTATCCTGATGGCAGCTTAGATACAGAGCTGTTTTGAAACGACAGTGAATGGTGTCCACTATCCTTTGGGTAGATCTTCGGCTCGCTCTATCCACTGAGCTTGAAGTACTCATCATTCAATTCAAATTGGCCACCGTGAACACGCGCGCCAAAGAGTACTGACTTCACGTCAGTGCTTTTTTTTATTTTTTCAAGTTCCTTTAACAAATATAGCTACCAATACAGTTTGACTGTTAGCTTTACCGTAGATCGAAAAAAATTGCGGTTGTGGGACCTCTGTTAGCAAAGCAATTGCCTCTTCTCCGAATCCGAACGTACTTTAATATACATCTACCGAATACAGTTATACATAAATTCGCCTCAGGGCCACCATACAGACATTTCAACTCGGAAACAACGCTATTTACCCCAAACTGCCTTGTGTCCGTGCACTAAATTGACATGAATATTATTTTAAAACCTCACAATATCGGCTCATTACTCCCAACATAACCCAAACAACCCAAAACCATACACTTCTCGTCTGCGCAAGCGCAATATACTCGTGGCTGCAAGTCTTCCCAAAATTACAAACCTCACAAAAAACTCCGATTCTCCAACACTAGTGGTTCAGGAGATATCGCTTCTTGAATCCACGCATGAGCAGACCCTCACCAGGGGATTCTATAGAGGAATAGCATCCGCCACCCCAAAACCCCAATCCTCTCTGACGAAAGCACCAGCAGTTAAATCACTGATGGTCTGCTCATGCGCATAACCAAAAATGCCCGTCAGGGGTAACATCAATTTCGAAATTAGCCCCAGGGCCACGGTACGGACACTTTAACTCGGAAACAACGCTACATCCCTCAAACTGACTTGTCCTTGCACTGAATTGCCATGAATATTCATTTAAAACCTCACAATATCTGCTCAGCACTCCCAACATAACCCATACAACCCAAAAACAGGCACTTCTCTTCTGCGCATGCGCAATCTACTAGCGGCTGCAAGTCCTCCTAAAATCACACACCTTACAAAAAACTCCGATTCTCCAACACTAGAGGTTCAGAAGATATTGCATCTTGAATCCACGCATGCGCAGACCCTCACCAGTGGATTCTATGGAAGAATAGCATCCGCCACCCCAAAATCCCAATCCTCTCCGACGAAAATACCAGCAGTTAAATCACTGATGGTCTGCTCATGCGCATAACGAAAATGCCCGTAAGGGGTAACATCGATTTCAAAATCAGCCCCAGGGCCACGGTACGAACACTTCAATTCGGAAACAACGCTACATCACCCAAATTGACTTACCGTGCACTGAATTGCCATGAATATTCTTTTAAAGCCTCACAATATTGGCTCAGCACTCCCGACATAACCCATACAACCCAAAAACAGTCATTTCTCTTCTGCGCATGCGCAATCTACTTGCGGCTGAAAGTCCTCCCAAAATCACACACCTTACAAAAAACTACGATTCTCCAACACTAGTGGTTCAGGAGATATCGCATCTTGAAACCACGCATGCGCAGACCCTCACCAGGGGATTCTATAGAGGAATAGCATCCGCCACCCCGAAACCCCAATCCTCTCTGACGAAAACTTCAGCAGTTAAATCACTAATGGTCTGCTCATGCGCATAACGAAAAATGCCTGTAAGGGGTAACATCCATTTCAAAATCAGCCCCAGGGCCACGGTACGGACACTTTAACTCGGAAACAACGCTACATCCCCTAAACTGACTTGTCATTGCACTGAATTGCTATGAATATTCTTTTAAAACCTCACAATATCGACTCAGCACTCCCAACATAACCCATCCAACCCAAAAACAGTCACTTCTCTTCTGCGCATGCGCAATCTACTGGCGGCTAAAAGTCCTCTCAAAACATCACACCTTACAAAAAACTCTGATTCTCCAACACTAGTGGTTCGGAAGATATCGCATCTTTAATCTACGCATGCGCAGACCCTCATCAGGGATCGGAATTCTATGGAGGAATAGCATCCGCCACCCCAAAACCCCAATCCTCTCTGACGAAAACTACAGCAGTTAAAGGACTTCTCATCTGCGCATGCGCAATACGGAAAATGCCCGGAAAGGGCAGCATAAACCTCAAAAACATATGTTTCGGCATTAAAAGCAAAGTATTCCGCAAAATAGTAGTAATTTTTTATTTTTTTTCATGTCACGTGGTCTTCACGAAAATTTGCAAAAGTGTTTGCTTTGGTCTTTTGCATCTAACTACTGAGTTTCAATTTAATCAGATCAGTATTTTTCGAGTTATCGTGAAAACAAAATTTTAAAATTTTCAAAATTTTTTTTTGCCACTTCAGGGCCGTCCGTTCAACACAAAACTTCGCAGGCATATAAAGGTCATGACTCTACAATCTGATGCCAAATTTCAAAAAGATCGAGTGATCGGTTCCGGAAATATTCATAAAAAACGTATTGACTAAAAACGGCCTTAACTCCGAAACCGCTCGGTGGATTTCGCCCGTTAACGAACTTGTCCGAGATATTTACGTTACAGAACTACCCTGCAAATTTCAACGCTCTAAGTCATTCCGTTCGAGAGTTATCGTGCTAACGGCCGGCCGGACCGGACGGACAGAATTGAATTTGACCTCGAATTCTTCATCAGGGAGTCGAACCCAATCGTTTGAGACCATTTTCGAAAAAAAATTCGAAAAATACAGACATTGTGACGAAATGATAGCACGCTGTTCCTTGCGGAACACGCGCGCAAAAAATGACATCAAGTGATTAGCGAAATTCGGTACAATATCAAAAACTAAAATGTAAAACAAAAATTCAATTCAAATAATAGTTTATTTATCAAGATTAAATGAGCAATCATGAGAATGAGAAAAGCACCATGGAAGAAATCAAATTAAATCTGGCCAATTTTGACCAATAACGAACTTAACCGAGATATTCATCTCCCTAAACTACTCTGAAAATTTCAACTACCTACCTCATTCCGTTCGAGAGTTATATCTATGTCTATGGATGAAAAGCAGTCTCACTACTCTCAGATCTCTTACTTCATGTTCAGTTCCGAAATGTAAGAATTTTCTGAGAAAAACTAATATCGGAGCAAACAACTGAGATTTAACTCACTTCGCTCACAATTCTTCGATTGATTAGTCTCAGGAACATCATTTGACATTATGACAATTCATATTCATACATAGAATAATATCATTCTGTGACAACGTTGAAATACGATTTATTATTGAAATTTTGAAAAATCATATCTGAGATTTTTCTCACTTCGCTCACAATTCTTCGATTGATTAGTCTCAGGAACATCATTTGACATTATGACAATTCATATTCATACAAAGAATATTATTATTCTGTGACAACGTTGAAATACGATTTATTATTGAAATTTTGAAAAATCATATCTCCGAAAGTATAAGCTTGTTAGAGTAAAAAATGATATGAATGGATTCTTATGATAAAACTGCTTATTAAAAAAAAATTAATTTTGAATTTGTTTTGTAAAAAAAAAATTTTTTTTTTATTACTCCGAAACCTTCTGTCCGATTTTACCCAGTAACGAACTTAGCCGAGATATTCATCCCCCAAACCTACTCTGAAAATTTCAACTCTCTAGCCCATTCCGTTCGAGAGTTATCGTGCCTACGGCCGGACGGCCGGCCGGACCGGCCGGACCGGCCGGCCGGACAGAATGAATTTCGACCACGGATTCTTGATCAGTGAGTCGAACCAAATCGTTTAAGACCATTTTCATCAAAATATTCGAAAATTACAGACATTTGGGCAAATTGATAAGCACTCAGTTCCGAGGAACTAGAGCGCCAAAACGTAACAAAAAATGATGAATGTTAGTGAAGTAGATGTTCAAAGTCTTCATCGCGAACGCCTTGACCTCAAATAAAAATGACTTCCAACATTATTCAACATCTCAGAAGTGTTCGACCAATCGCAAGCTTTATTCGATCTTTTAGATGCTTCAAATCAAGGGGTTTAGTTTTGTACATAATGCTCATCACATATCCCCACAAAAAAAATTGTGATTGGTTAAGTTCAACGGATCGCGCTGGCCATTTAATCGTTCCTCGCCTTCTTTTCCACCAATTAGGAAATATTGCGTCGAGGTACTGCCGAACATTGCGTTGATAATGTGGTGGTGCTTCATCCTGTTGGAACCATATCGTATGCCGTGGAACTAGAGGATTTCCTTGATCAGGATATAAATTTTCCAAAGTGGGAACGACATAATTTTGAAGTAATGCTAGATATTTATCGTCATTCAAATGGCCCTGAATGAAAAAGGGGCCTATGATATTTATTACTTTTGAGGGAATTGCGTGTGTTCCTCTCTCATCCAGTGAGGATTTTCGGTAGACCAGTAGCGGCAATTTTGACGATTAGCCGTTGAGAGAAATTTTAAAATATTCTAGGGGATACGGTTCTCACAAAACTTCACACACGTTCTTATGTTGATATTCTACAACTAGTTCCGAACCTTCAATTCGATCGAGTCTATATTTTTCGAGTTATCGAGGAAATAATATTCCAGGTGGGTATAACTTCGAAACCGTTCGACCGATTATGCTGAAAAACGATATTAACCCTCCCATTCGGATGCGCAACCTACCCTGAAAATGGAAAGTCCCTGTCTCTTTTCGTTCGAATGTTATCGAAGCAACGTTCACCCATGCAGCCACTGGACTAACACATAGCTGCTCGGATCTCCAATAATATAGATCCTATCGTGTTCAAACTTGAAACTTGGCAGAAGAGTTAGGTTTTGAAGGCTCTCGCAAAATTTCAACGATGTCGGATGAACAGTTTCGGATATATAGAATTTTTTTCAATGATTTTTAAAGATTTTCCGGGGATACGATCTTCAAGAAATTTCACAAGAATTTTTGCGTTGGGATTCTACAACTAATAAACATGTGTGAATTGGATCGGTTCTGCATTTTTCGAGTTATTTAGAAAATAACAACCAAATTTCAGATGGGTAAAACTCCAAAAGCATTTGGCCGATTATGCTTATAAACAAATCCAAATATTGCATTCAAATGCGCAACCTAACCTGAAAATTTCAAGTCGCTATCTTTTTCCGTTCTCAGTTTATCGTGAAATTAATAATATTTTTTAATACTTTTCTTGAAATTTTCTAGTGATACGTTTCTCACAAAATTTCACAAACGTCTTTACGTTTGTATTCGAGAACCACTCACTAAGTTTCAATTCGATCGGATTTGTATTGGTTGAAAACAAAATTATTACTCGGAAACCATTGGGCCGATTAATTACGCCCATTAACGAACTTGTCCGTCGTATTGGGATGCGCCACCTACCCTGAAAAATTGAACCGCTATCTCTTTTCGTTCTCAAGTTATCGTGACAACGGCCGGCCGGGCAGAATCAAATTTGACCTCGAATTTTTTATCAGGGAGTCGAACCCAATAGATTAAGACATACGCGCAAAAAGTGGGAAAGGTTTTGGACAGGGTCTTTGGCGCTCTTGTCAAAGTACTAGCGAGTAATTATTCAAACTTTGACTGCATCATAAATATTGAAAAATTTTATCTCCGAAAGTATTAGTTTGTTAGAGTTGAGAATGATATCAGTGGATTTTTATGATGAATCTACATCTTAAAAAAAATCGAATTGAAATTTGTAATGTAAAAAAATTTGTTTCGTTACTCCGAAAGCACCATTTTGCCCAATAACAAACTTAACTGAGATATTTACATCCCAAAGCTTCTCTGAAAATTGTCTAGCCAATTCGTTCAAGAGTTATTATGGTAGGAACATGTATAATTTGCTTTCTTTACCTTTCAAAAGGGCCCCAAATTATTGTGTGCCCCGGGGCCCCAGCATAGTTTAAGACGGCCTTGACCACAGGCCAAAGACAGCTCATATTATCGCGAAAACATCAACTGTTTCTGAATTATGATTGGTCTTACAAATTTGCTGTTTTCAACGACTCAACCATGGATACGTACGGTTTGACAAATGATAAATATAAATTACAGACGTCAACATGAGTCATTTTGTTCGTGAAATAGTCTAATGAAATATCACTCGTGACTGAATTTATTTCATAAGTCTGTCTTTTATTTCTTAACTCAACTGAGTTGCTTGGAGAAAACACAACTCGTCCTTCAGACTCGTGGTGTTTTCAAGCAACTCAGTTTCGTTAAGAAATAAATCTACAGACTTATCGCGAAAATTCAGTCACTAGTGATATTACTACTGATAACACCCGAACACAAAAAGAAGTAAGTCGCTTGTTTTATGAGAAATTTCCGGGTTTTCCGCCTATAACCCGAGGAACAATAAGTAAAATAGAGAAGCAGTTTCGCGAGTTTGGGCATGTAAGGCAGATTAAAAAGAAACAGTCGCGATTCGATTCTAAATATATTAAAACAAAATATAATGTATCCCTATAAAATTATACCTACCCAGGCGCCCTTGACATACGATTTTGATATGAGATCATATATTTGCGAACAAATGATGGACATGTTGTATGACAATATTATCCAATTGGTACGTTTTGTTTTCTGATGATTGCACTTTTTCTCTCAACGGCTAATCGTCAAAATTGCCGCTACTGGTCTACCGAAAATCCTCACTGGATGAGAGAGGAACACACGCAATTCCCTCAAAAGTGATAAATATCATAGGTCCCTTTTTCATTGAGGGCAATTTTTGACGATAAATATTTAGCACTACTTCAAAATTATGTCGTTCCCACTTGGCAAATTTATATCCTGATCAAGGAAAACCTCCAGTTCCAAGGAATACGATATGGTTCCAACAGGATGAAACACCACCACATTATCAACGCAATGTTCGGCAGTACCTCGACGCAATATTTCCTAATCGGTGGATAAGAAGGCGAGGAACGATTAAATGGCCAGCGCGATCCGTTGAACTTAACCAATTAAAATTTTTTTATGGGGATATGTGATGAGCATTATGTACAAAACTATACCCCTTGATTTGAAGCATCTAAAAGATCGAATAAAGCTTGCGATTGGTCGAACACTTCTGAGATGTTGAATAATGTTGGAAGTAATTTTTATTTGAGGTCAAGGCGTTCGCGATGAAGACTTTGAACATCTACTTCACTAACATTCATCATTTTTTGTTACGTTTTGTTTTACATTTTAGTTTTTGATATTGTACCGAATTTCGCTAATCACTTGATATCATTTTTTTCTAATTTGAATTTTGTATAAACATGAAAGTGGTAAAATTTCTTAATAGAGAATGGCTAGAGAATGGCGAGACCTTTTAGACGATGTATCACAAGGCCATACTTCCTATTCGAAAAATCTTTCGAAGGGGGTTGAAGGTAGGGTTCGCATTTTTAAGAAGAAGAATGACAATTCAATTGGCTATTCAAATATCACGAATAAATGAGCAATTTGCTATTATTGAACCTTGTAGATCGTAGATTGGGTTGTTGTAACTCTTACACTCGGTGCATAGTTTTCATAACTCGAAATATCTACAGAAGTTATCGAAATGTCAGAGCAAGCTGACACGTGTTTCGAACTAATTAGTCCATCTTCAGCAACCTTTAGCTCGGACTTTCAATGAATGCAATAAATTAATTTATCTTAATAACGCTATATAGCGTTTATGGCTGAAAAACGATACATTCGAGCACGGCAAGAACCTG
Organism: Halyzia sedecimguttata; assembly: GCA_937662695.2. Lineage (NCBI taxonomy): Eukaryota > Metazoa > Arthropoda > Insecta > Coleoptera > Coccinellidae > Halyzia > Halyzia sedecimguttata. The sequence goes on from OW569415.2 coordinate 17,053,608, forward strand.
TATTCGATCTGCATTTCGTAATTATGTTTTCATAAATGGAAATCCTACGGGGGTGAACACTGGATTTCATATCTTCCCACGTAGATGGCGTTTACGATTTTCACATCGCTCATAACGATCGTACGCGAAGGCACCTAGGTTAGTTAAAAATCTGAGCCTGAGATCTGACGATGACGATGACGTGTTCAACCACAGCCTACTTTATCTAACAAGCCCGGAAGATGATAAAATGGCAACACCGCTATGAGTCGTGCACCAGGCGATTCAGTCGAACGTTTGTTATTGTAAGTGGACGATTACTTGTTATTCTGGAATTAATCAGTATTGTTTTTATTGTGCAATGCAAGGATATTTATGTTCTGTGATGGAACTGCAGTGTGTAAATAGTGAAATTTCCTTTGGATTATTTCTACTTGGAGATGAGTACATTTCAGTTGAGATTATAGACAACAAGACCTTTCTAATAATTTATCAAGACAAAAAATGATACATTTGGATGGGCGATCAAGAAGCTCAAAGAATCTATTAATTTTTATATAATATGTACCTATTCAATTTCGAAAAGTCTTCATCTGTAGATGCTTCAGTTGAAATCAATAAGAACATTATTCTATAATTAATCTTAAATTAATCATTAAGAATGTTCAGATTTCCTGCAGTGATTTTAAATAGATTCTTCCTTTCGATCTAACCCTGAGCAGGTGGTCTCAACTTACTAATCAGCTTTCCCGCTATAGAAATATAATTATTGGGGATTCAGATTCGGAATTTATCAACATTTTTACATAGTTCAGATCAAAAAATAATTTTATGTGAATTTACCTACTCTTCGTAGCATTGAATATTGAATTGTTATTCAGAATTCACAGAGACTTGTACCCAGTTGTTGTTTACATGCGAAAATCATTCTAAATTCACTTTGTTCTGTTTTCGCAAATTTACTTTTGAAAAATTTTGTAGAAAATACGAAAAATAATGTTAATGTCGACCGGATGGAAAATAAACAGAAACAAACCAGTATAGTAAGAACCAATAAATGACAAACTCTAATATGATTATCACAATTTTCATTAGCCTACCTCATTAGTCTTATAATTGTTATGTTTGGGAATATATATTTATTTTGTGAATTTTATTTAATAATTGAAAGGTTTTTTCTGGGTTTTCTATCCCAAACTCTGAAAAATATCTATAAAATAAAAAATTAATTATTTTGTGATTTGCTTCTGCGTAAGAAACACAAGATATTTGTCAGAAGCAAATTTCACAATAACTATCATCAAAATAATTCTAAAGATTTTCATTAAGCGTCTGACGAAGGAGTCTGATATAGACTCCGAGACGCTACGATATAGTTGTTTCTTCGTTGATGTTGTTTCGTTGTTGTTTGTTAGGCAACATTGTTCAATTGATTACTTCTGACAAATATCTTGTGTTTCTTACGCAGAAGCAAATCACAAAATAATTAATTTTTATTTTATAGATATTTTTCAGAGTTTGGGAGAGAAAACCCAGAAAAAAACCTTTCAGTAATGAGTATACCTCCCACAGTATCCTTAAATGATTACTTAATTTTATTTAAGTTTATGATTTTTTTGGCAATAGCTAACCCTACAACTTCTCGTGGTTCTTGCTGAACCATGAATTGAATAACAACTACCTAGGTTCCTATTTCAACTTGATCCAAATAATATTGTGTAGAATGAAATGTAGTTATTCAATTTATTGATCAAGTAGGTTATCCTTTTGTTTATTCATCCAGGGATTCCAAGCAAAAAAACCTATTCAAAGAATTCACTAGATACTTTAAATTCGACATATACGATATCTCGAGCTATGTGAAGCTGGCACCCCCAAATGCGGTTTATTGGTTCAAAATTTCAGGATCGTTTGTCCATCGTAGGTCCACGTTTGTCCACCCTTTCGTTTTATTTGTCCAGGCTCCGTTCAAAAGATATATAGGTATTACATACATTTCGAGCGTTGGCTCAGCAGCACCCCCAAATTTTAATTTAGAGGTCAAATTTTCAGGGTCGTTTGTCCATCGTAGGTCCACGTTTGTCCACCTTTTTTTTCATTTGTCCACCCACAGAAACCGAAAAATCAAACATTTCAAAATTTTTGGAAAGTGTAAGCTGGCACCCCCAAATTCGAATTTTGAGTTCAAAATTTCAGGATCGTTTGTCCATCGTAGGTCCACCTTCCTTTTTCATTTGTCCAGGCTCTGTTTAAGAGATAGGAGTATCTATATATGTTCCGTGTAGTTACTGAGCGGTACCTAAAGATCGCTGAAAAATGTTTGAAGTGTGTGGAATCATTTGTTCATCGTTTGTCCACGTTTGTCCACCTTTTTTTCATTAGTCCACCCACAGAAAACGAGAAATCAAACATTGAAATTTTTGGAAAGTGTGAAGCTGGCACCCCCAAATACGAATTTTGAGTCCAAAATTTAAGGATCGTTTGTCCATTGTAGGTCCACGTTTGCCCACTTTTTTTTTCATTTGTCCAAGCTCCGTGTGAAAGATAGGAATATCTATTGTCCACTTTTTTTTTCATTCATCCAGGCTCCGTTTATGAGATAGGTATAGCTATATATATTCTGTGCATTTACTGGGCGGGACTCAAAGATCCACGTTTGTCCACCTTTTTTTTTCATTAGTCCACCCACAGAAACCGAGAAATCGAACATTGAAATTTTTGGAAAGTGTGAAGCTGGCACCCCTAAATTCGAACCTTCAATTCGATCGAGTCTATATTTTTCGAGTTATCGAGGAAATAATATTCCAGGTGGGTATAACTTCGAAACCGTTCGACCGATTATGCTGAAAAACGATATTAACCCTCCCATTCGGATGCGCAACCTACCCTGAAAAAACATTCTTAATGATTAATTTAAGATGAATTATAGAATAATGTTCTTATTGATTTCAACTGAAGCATCTACAGATGAAGACTTTTCGAAATTGAATAGGTACATATTATATAAAAATTAATAGATTATTTGTGCTTCTTGATCGCCCATCCAAATGTATAATTTTTTGTTTTGATAAATTATTAGAAAGGTCATCAAAATCTTTTATAAAATCGAAATGAAAGTTCTATTTCACTCACATTTCTAGTACATCTTGTTGACTATAATCTCAACTGAAATGTACTCATCTCCAAGTAGAAATAATCCAAAGGAAATTTCACTATTTACACACTGCAGTTCAATCACAGAACATAAATATCACTGCATTGCTCAATAAAAACAATACTGATTAATATCAGAATAACAAGTAATCGTACACTTACAATAACAAACGTTCGACTGAATCGCCTGGCGCACGACTCATAGCGGTGTTGCCATTTTATCATCTTCCGGGCTTGTTAGATAAAGTAGGCTGTGGTTGAACACGTCATCGTCATCGTCAGATCTCAGGCTCAGATTTTTAACTAACCTAGGTGCCTTCGCGTACGATCTTTATGAGCGATGTGAAAATCGTAAACGCCATCTACGTGGGAAGATATGAAATCCAGTGTTCACCCCCGTAGGATTTCCATTTATGAAAACATAATTACGATATGCAGATCGAATACAGGTTCTTGCCGTGCTCGAATGTATCGTTTTTCAGCCATAAACGCTATATAGCGTTATTAAGATAAATTAATTTATTGCATTCATTGAAAGTCTGAGCTAAAGGTTGCTGAAGATGGACTAATTAGTTCGAAACACGTGTCAGCTTGCTCTGACATTTCGATAACTTCTGTAGATATGTCGAGTTATGAAAACTATGCACCGAGTGTAAGTTACAACAACCCAATCTACGATCTACAAGGTTCAATAATAGCAAATTGCTCATTTATTCGTGATATTTGAATGATAATAATAATAACTTTATTCTCCAACAATCATTACAGAAAAAATACAAGAATGAAATTGGGAAACGTCAAACAGAAAATCCACTTAGAAGTGACAAGTATCGGCTGCCAAATCAATATAATCTTTAATATAATATGGTTCCAATTGTAGCAGAAACTCATGAATCTCTTTCCGGAAAAATCTATATTCATTAATTTCTCTTATATGAGAAGGCAACGAGTTGAAAAATTTTATGCACATATATGTAGCAGATTTATGTGTAGATGCAAGATGGTGCTTGGGGTATATGAAAAAATTATTCCTGGTATTATAAGATCCTGTCTTTTTAAATGTTTGAAAATAATCCGAATGCTTGAAAACAAACTGCAAACATCTGAAAATATATAAAGCAGGTAGTGTAAGAATGCCATTTCTCTTGAAAATGCCACGACAACTCTGGCGAAATTTTAGTTCAAATAAACATCTAATCGCCAGCTTCTGGATCTTGAACACAGAACTTGAATGTTGACTACCTCCCCATATAAGCAAGCCATATGATAAGAGAGACTGAAAATTAGAAAAATAGATTGCCTTAAGGAAGTGAACAGATAGATCCATTTTGAGTACTCTCAGTGTATACAAAGTCTTATTAAGTTTTTTGCCCAATTGTTCAATGTGCTCCATCCACTCCAAGTTACGGTCTAATATAACTCCCAAGAATTTCGTGCAAGGCTCCAAATGCACCTCCTCGTCAAATAATCGAATGCTTCCCTCTAGTTCAGACCTTCGCAACTTATGTTCGAAACGTACCAATTCTGTTTTTTGCGTATTCAGTTCCAAACCATTCGACTGACACCAAGATTTTACCTTTTCCTCCACAGTATTCAGAAGATTCTGAACACACGGCTGATTTCCTGCCCTAATAAGGATATTAGTATCATCAACGAAATTGACAAAATTGACGAACAACTCGATACATTTTGGAACGATATCAGGCATATCATTCACGTATATCAGGAACAGTAGCGGTCCCAAGTGACTTCCCTGACAAACACCTTCAGTCACTTTCGCCCGTGTTGATACATATTCATTACCTTCTATAACCAGTGAAACATATTGGCTACGATTGTTTAAATAACTTTTTACTAGTTTCAACTGAGTACCTCTCACCCCATATGCTTCAAGTTTTTGAAGCAAAAGCTTATGATTGACCGAGTCGAAAGCCTTGGATAAATCCAAGAACAATCCTAAAATAAGATCGCTCTCCTCAACACCCTCGTATATCATCTCGGTCAGCCTGTAAAGCGCTGTCTCGGTACTCCTATTTTTAACATACCCATGCTGTTGTTTGCTGAAGAGACCAAACTTATCAAAGAAATTCATAAGTCGGTTGCAGAGAATTTTCTCGAAGATTCTTCCGAAGTTATCTATCAGACTAATGGGTCTGTAGTTTTTTATGTCTGACGGGTCATTTTTTTTGTATATGGGTCTGATCAATGCAATTTTAAGTAATTCTGGGAATATTCCGTATTTAAAGCTGTTATTTATAATATGATGCAGAGGTTTTATTATATGTTGTATTGTGCGTTTAATTACAATAATAGGAATACCATCTTCACCGACGCTTTTCTTGTTTGATAGTTTTGAAACCACCTGCAGGATCTCTCTTTCCGTTACGTCGAACATGAAAAAAGATTTTTCGTGTCGTAGCACAGAATTCGAGTTGTTAACAACCCGATTCAACTGAGATCTTTCGGACCCCCCGAAATATTTATTGAACGTTTCAACGACTTCCCGAGGATCACCTTTAACGCCCATTTTTGGATTGCTCGGTTGTTTTCCCGTCTTCTCCCTAATTATTGACCAAACTGCTCTAGATTTGTTGTCAGAACTCGTGAGCTTTTGATGGTAATATTCCTGTCTGGACTTTTTCAGAGATAAATCATATTTTGTCTTCAATTTCTTATAGGATTCTTTGAATTCAGGAATATTGCAGGAAATTGTGTACGTAATATCAAGAAGTTCGCGTAATTTTTCCAGTTCAGGATTCTTGAGAACGATATGATTATTTTTATTTGTTTGTATTTTTATCTTTTTTAATGGAAAGCATGAAGAGAAATATTCCTTGTAGATCGACACAAATGTACTCCACTGTAAATCAACATTTTCTGCGGGAATGCTGAATAATACCTCCCAATTAAAATCAGACAATTGAAGTGAAAACCGGGAAAGATTATTTTCATTGATGGGACGCACAGTCATCATTTCTGTTTGAGCAGACAAACTATTTCTGAAAGTTATAATCTGAGCCAAATGATCTGACAAATGCGGTTGCTCAGTATAGCCAGTTATGTCCGCGATATTGGTGATAACAAGGTCTATACTTACATGCTTTGTTACGAGTAGGAGTATTTATTATAAGTTTAGCATTGAAGGAATCAACGATCGATAGGGTGGCTTTGTTAGAATCCTTTGAGGAAGGTTCAATATGGATATTAAAATCACCCGCAATTAGATAGTTCTTATTCATTTTAGTAAGTTTTTGTAGGAGAATTATCAATTTTTCGAAAAAGAGATTCACACAGCTTCTTGTCTCGTCCGACGATCTGTATATCGATACAACAACAAATGGATTGTTTACAATACCCACATTGACAGCAGAACATTCGAATGAATAACTAATACTCATACGTACAAACTCCTTAATTTCAGTCGACACGTCTGACAAAGAATTCCTTATGTATATTGCGCTACCTCCATGTGAACCTACATTTCGACAGAAGGAGGAGACAAGTTGGAAATTAGATATTCTGTGTACTGACAATTCTTCCACTGACTTCCAATGCTCCGTCACGGCCAAAAAATGACAGTTGTGTTTATTTACAAATTCACTTAATCTTACCAGAGAAGTACCGATTGATTGTACATTTATGTGAATTAACTTTGTAAACTCAGGTTCTGGACACCATCTTTTCCGCACAGGGAGGGTTGATGTTTCATTAGGTGGAATGAAAAATTGTTGATTCTTGTTCCTTCAGGCCATAGTTTAGGATCTTTTAGCATCTCGAACATTGGTGACGGAACGGAGACTTTGAAGGAAGAGTACTCATCAGGTCGGTTCGATCTGAGTTTCACACAGTTCACCTCTTTCAGATTATTCTTATGCAAGTACTGTATTAGTTTTTCCGTTGTAAGTTCAGGATCCAAATTACTGATGTGTGCATGTGAAGATGTTATTGCTGCTTTAATTTCGCTAACTATTCCTGTTCCTATCAGACTTTTACGTGCGGTTTGCCTCCTTTTTTTGTTAACAACAAACTGAAAATCACCCTTCTCATTATTTTCACCCTTATCCCTCTCAGTACTTTTGATAGCATCATTTTGAGATGTCTTAGAAGCAATTTCTGACGATTGCTTATTGTTTGTTTTTTCATTTTTCTCGGTGGAGCTTTTTGTTTGTAAAATAGGTAAATTCACGGGAATCTTTACTGCCTTTTCTACCCTCGAAGTTATCGGGTTAGTATGGTTTACGTGTAACGAGATTCCTTGTACCAAATTTTTCAGCTGTAGGTTTTCTTGCCTCAGGAATTTGACTTCCTCCCGAAGCTCTTCAATTACTCCAAGTAGTTGGTTTTTCAAATTGTCTTCAATTGTTGACCTTATGATTCCAGTAATAGCAGAGATGCTCTCTGTTAACATCTTATTTTGGATTTTCTCACTATCGATGGAGGTTATGTTGGACGTGGTACATAAAAGACACTTCCATTCCTTTATTTCTCCAGACTTTTTCAGTAATTCATACTGCGGTGTACTTATTTGTGCACAATTCAAATGAATCATATAGCTAATAGCTAATTGAATTGTCATTCTTCTTCTTAAAAACGCGAACCCTACCTTCAACCCCCTTCGAAAGATTTTTCGAATAGGAAATAAGGCCTTGTGATACATCGTCTAAAAGGTCTCGCCATTCTCTATTCAGAAATTTTACCACTTTCATGTTTATACAAAATTCAAATTAGAAAAAAAAAGCACTGACGTGAAGTCAGTACTCTTTGGCGCGCGTGTTCACGGTGGCCAATTTGAATTGAATGATGAGTACTTCAAGCTCAGTGGATAGAGCGAGCCGAAGATCTACCCAAAGGATAGTGGACACCATTCACTGTCGTTTCAAAAATTAACAGCTCTGTATCTAAGCTGCCATCAGGATAGAGTAATAAAGTTGGAAGAGAACACAACTGACTCTCCTTAGTCGCACAAGCTGCTAGAAGATTTGGGAGGGTCAGTATAATCCTAATCATGTTTATAGCACGCGCGCTAAAGCAGATTGACTTTTTACACTTTTTCTTTCATTGTTAATTCAATCTGCTTTTGCGCGCGTGCTATAAACATGATTAGGATTTTACTGACCCTCCCAAATCTTCTAGCAGCTTGTGCGACTAAGGAGAGTCAGTTGTGTTCTCTTCGAACTTTATTACTCTATCCTGATGGCAGCTTAGATACAGAGCTGTTTTGAAACGACAGTGAATGGTGTCCACTATCCTTTGGGTAGATCTTCGGCTCGCTCTATCCACTGAGCTTGAAGTACTCATCATTCAATTCAAATTGGCCACCGTGAACACGCGCGCCAAAGAGTACTGACTTCACGTCAGTGCTTTTTTTTATTTTTTCAAGTTCCTTTAACAAATATAGCTACCAATACAGTTTGACTGTTAGCTTTACCGTAGATCGAAAAAAATTGCGGTTGTGGGACCTCTGTTAGCAAAGCAATTGCCTCTTCTCCGAATCCGAACGTACTTTAATATACATCTACCGAATACAGTTATACATAAATTCGCCTCAGGGCCACCATACAGACATTTCAACTCGGAAACAACGCTATTTACCCCAAACTGCCTTGTGTCCGTGCACTAAATTGACATGAATATTATTTTAAAACCTCACAATATCGGCTCATTACTCCCAACATAACCCAAACAACCCAAAACCATACACTTCTCGTCTGCGCAAGCGCAATATACTCGTGGCTGCAAGTCTTCCCAAAATTACAAACCTCACAAAAAACTCCGATTCTCCAACACTAGTGGTTCAGGAGATATCGCTTCTTGAATCCACGCATGAGCAGACCCTCACCAGGGGATTCTATAGAGGAATAGCATCCGCCACCCCAAAACCCCAATCCTCTCTGACGAAAGCACCAGCAGTTAAATCACTGATGGTCTGCTCATGCGCATAACCAAAAATGCCCGTCAGGGGTAACATCAATTTCGAAATTAGCCCCAGGGCCACGGTACGGACACTTTAACTCGGAAACAACGCTACATCCCTCAAACTGACTTGTCCTTGCACTGAATTGCCATGAATATTCATTTAAAACCTCACAATATCTGCTCAGCACTCCCAACATAACCCATACAACCCAAAAACAGGCACTTCTCTTCTGCGCATGCGCAATCTACTAGCGGCTGCAAGTCCTCCTAAAATCACACACCTTACAAAAAACTCCGATTCTCCAACACTAGAGGTTCAGAAGATATTGCATCTTGAATCCACGCATGCGCAGACCCTCACCAGTGGATTCTATGGAAGAATAGCATCCGCCACCCCAAAATCCCAATCCTCTCCGACGAAAATACCAGCAGTTAAATCACTGATGGTCTGCTCATGCGCATAACGAAAATGCCCGTAAGGGGTAACATCGATTTCAAAATCAGCCCCAGGGCCACGGTACGAACACTTCAATTCGGAAACAACGCTACATCACCCAAATTGACTTACCGTGCACTGAATTGCCATGAATATTCTTTTAAAGCCTCACAATATTGGCTCAGCACTCCCGACATAACCCATACAACCCAAAAACAGTCATTTCTCTTCTGCGCATGCGCAATCTACTTGCGGCTGAAAGTCCTCCCAAAATCACACACCTTACAAAAAACTACGATTCTCCAACACTAGTGGTTCAGGAGATATCGCATCTTGAAACCACGCATGCGCAGACCCTCACCAGGGGATTCTATAGAGGAATAGCATCCGCCACCCCGAAACCCCAATCCTCTCTGACGAAAACTTCAGCAGTTAAATCACTAATGGTCTGCTCATGCGCATAACGAAAAATGCCTGTAAGGGGTAACATCCATTTCAAAATCAGCCCCAGGGCCACGGTACGGACACTTTAACTCGGAAACAACGCTACATCCCCTAAACTGACTTGTCATTGCACTGAATTGCTATGAATATTCTTTTAAAACCTCACAATATCGACTCAGCACTCCCAACATAACCCATCCAACCCAAAAACAGTCACTTCTCTTCTGCGCATGCGCAATCTACTGGCGGCTAAAAGTCCTCTCAAAACATCACACCTTACAAAAAACTCTGATTCTCCAACACTAGTGGTTCGGAAGATATCGCATCTTTAATCTACGCATGCGCAGACCCTCATCAGGGATCGGAATTCTATGGAGGAATAGCATCCGCCACCCCAAAACCCCAATCCTCTCTGACGAAAACTACAGCAGTTAAAGGACTTCTCATCTGCGCATGCGCAATACGGAAAATGCCCGGAAAGGGCAGCATAAACCTCAAAAACATATGTTTCGGCATTAAAAGCAAAGTATTCCGCAAAATAGTAGTAATTTTTTATTTTTTTTCATGTCACGTGGTCTTCACGAAAATTTGCAAAAGTGTTTGCTTTGGTCTTTTGCATCTAACTACTGAGTTTCAATTTAATCAGATCAGTATTTTTCGAGTTATCGTGAAAACAAAATTTTAAAATTTTCAAAATTTTTTTTTGCCACTTCAGGGCCGTCCGTTCAACACAAAACTTCGCAGGCATATAAAGGTCATGACTCTACAATCTGATGCCAAATTTCAAAAAGATCGAGTGATCGGTTCCGGAAATATTCATAAAAAACGTATTGACTAAAAACGGCCTTAACTCCGAAACCGCTCGGTGGATTTCGCCCGTTAACGAACTTGTCCGAGATATTTACGTTACAGAACTACCCTGCAAATTTCAACGCTCTAAGTCATTCCGTTCGAGAGTTATCGTGCTAACGGCCGGCCGGACCGGACGGACAGAATTGAATTTGACCTCGAATTCTTCATCAGGGAGTCGAACCCAATCGTTTGAGACCATTTTCGAAAAAAAATTCGAAAAATACAGACATTGTGACGAAATGATAGCACGCTGTTCCTTGCGGAACACGCGCGCAAAAAATGACATCAAGTGATTAGCGAAATTCGGTACAATATCAAAAACTAAAATGTAAAACAAAAATTCAATTCAAATAATAGTTTATTTATCAAGATTAAATGAGCAATCATGAGAATGAGAAAAGCACCATGGAAGAAATCAAATTAAATCTGGCCAATTTTGACCAATAACGAACTTAACCGAGATATTCATCTCCCTAAACTACTCTGAAAATTTCAACTACCTACCTCATTCCGTTCGAGAGTTATATCTATGTCTATGGATGAAAAGCAGTCTCACTACTCTCAGATCTCTTACTTCATGTTCAGTTCCGAAATGTAAGAATTTTCTGAGAAAAACTAATATCGGAGCAAACAACTGAGATTTAACTCACTTCGCTCACAATTCTTCGATTGATTAGTCTCAGGAACATCATTTGACATTATGACAATTCATATTCATACATAGAATAATATCATTCTGTGACAACGTTGAAATACGATTTATTATTGAAATTTTGAAAAATCATATCTGAGATTTTTCTCACTTCGCTCACAATTCTTCGATTGATTAGTCTCAGGAACATCATTTGACATTATGACAATTCATATTCATACAAAGAATATTATTATTCTGTGACAACGTTGAAATACGATTTATTATTGAAATTTTGAAAAATCATATCTCCGAAAGTATAAGCTTGTTAGAGTAAAAAATGATATGAATGGATTCTTATGATAAAACTGCTTATTAAAAAAAAATTAATTTTGAATTTGTTTTGTAAAAAAAAAATTTTTTTTTTATTACTCCGAAACCTTCTGTCCGATTTTACCCAGTAACGAACTTAGCCGAGATATTCATCCCCCAAACCTACTCTGAAAATTTCAACTCTCTAGCCCATTCCGTTCGAGAGTTATCGTGCCTACGGCCGGACGGCCGGCCGGACCGGCCGGCCGGACAGAATGAATTTCGACCACGGATTCTTGATCAGTGAGTCGAACCAAATCGTTTAAGACCATTTTCATCAAAATATTCGAAAATTACAGACATTTGGGCAAATTGATAAGCACTCAGTTCCGAGGAACTAGAGCGCCAAAACGTAACAAAAAATGATGAATGTTAGTGAAGTAGATGTTCAAAGTCTTCATCGCGAACGCCTTGACCTCAAATAAAAATGACTTCCAACATTATTCAACATCTCAGAAGTGTTCGACCAATCGCAAGCTTTATTCGATCTTTTAGATGCTTCAAATCAAGGGGTTTAGTTTTGTACATAATGCTCATCACATATCCCCACAAAAAAAATTGTGATTGGTTAAGTTCAACGGATCGCGCTGGCCATTTAATCGTTCCTCGCCTTCTTTTCCACCAATTAGGAAATATTGCGTCGAGGTACTGCCGAACATTGCGTTGATAATGTGGTGGTGCTTCATCCTGTTGGAACCATATCGTATGCCGTGGAACTAGAGGATTTCCTTGATCAGGATATAAATTTTCCAAAGTGGGAACGACATAATTTTGAAGTAATGCTAGATATTTATCGTCATTCAAATGGCCCTGAATGAAAAAGGGGCCTATGATATTTATTACTTTTGAGGGAATTGCGTGTGTTCCTCTCTCATCCAGTGAGGATTTTCGGTAGACCAGTAGCGGCAATTTTGACGATTAGCCGTTGAGAGAAATTTTAAAATATTCTAGGGGATACGGTTCTCACAAAACTTCACACACGTTCTTATGTTGATATTCTACAACTAGTTCCGAACCTTCAATTCGATCGAGTCTATATTTTTCGAGTTATCGAGGAAATAATATTCCAGGTGGGTATAACTTCGAAACCGTTCGACCGATTATGCTGAAAAACGATATTAACCCTCCCATTCGGATGCGCAACCTACCCTGAAAATGGAAAGTCCCTGTCTCTTTTCGTTCGAATGTTATCGAAGCAACGTTCACCCATGCAGCCACTGGACTAACACATAGCTGCTCGGATCTCCAATAATATAGATCCTATCGTGTTCAAACTTGAAACTTGGCAGAAGAGTTAGGTTTTGAAGGCTCTCGCAAAATTTCAACGATGTCGGATGAACAGTTTCGGATATATAGAATTTTTTTCAATGATTTTTAAAGATTTTCCGGGGATACGATCTTCAAGAAATTTCACAAGAATTTTTGCGTTGGGATTCTACAACTAATAAACATGTGTGAATTGGATCGGTTCTGCATTTTTCGAGTTATTTAGAAAATAACAACCAAATTTCAGATGGGTAAAACTCCAAAAGCATTTGGCCGATTATGCTTATAAACAAATCCAAATATTGCATTCAAATGCGCAACCTAACCTGAAAATTTCAAGTCGCTATCTTTTTCCGTTCTCAGTTTATCGTGAAATTAATAATATTTTTTAATACTTTTCTTGAAATTTTCTAGTGATACGTTTCTCACAAAATTTCACAAACGTCTTTACGTTTGTATTCGAGAACCACTCACTAAGTTTCAATTCGATCGGATTTGTATTGGTTGAAAACAAAATTATTACTCGGAAACCATTGGGCCGATTAATTACGCCCATTAACGAACTTGTCCGTCGTATTGGGATGCGCCACCTACCCTGAAAAATTGAACCGCTATCTCTTTTCGTTCTCAAGTTATCGTGACAACGGCCGGCCGGGCAGAATCAAATTTGACCTCGAATTTTTTATCAGGGAGTCGAACCCAATAGATTAAGACATACGCGCAAAAAGTGGGAAAGGTTTTGGACAGGGTCTTTGGCGCTCTTGTCAAAGTACTAGCGAGTAATTATTCAAACTTTGACTGCATCATAAATATTGAAAAATTTTATCTCCGAAAGTATTAGTTTGTTAGAGTTGAGAATGATATCAGTGGATTTTTATGATGAATCTACATCTTAAAAAAAATCGAATTGAAATTTGTAATGTAAAAAAATTTGTTTCGTTACTCCGAAAGCACCATTTTGCCCAATAACAAACTTAACTGAGATATTTACATCCCAAAGCTTCTCTGAAAATTGTCTAGCCAATTCGTTCAAGAGTTATTATGGTAGGAACATGTATAATTTGCTTTCTTTACCTTTCAAAAGGGCCCCAAATTATTGTGTGCCCCGGGGCCCCAGCATAGTTTAAGACGGCCTTGACCACAGGCCAAAGACAGCTCATATTATCGCGAAAACATCAACTGTTTCTGAATTATGATTGGTCTTACAAATTTGCTGTTTTCAACGACTCAACCATGGATACGTACGGTTTGACAAATGATAAATATAAATTACAGACGTCAACATGAGTCATTTTGTTCGTGAAATAGTCTAATGAAATATCACTCGTGACTGAATTTATTTCATAAGTCTGTCTTTTATTTCTTAACTCAACTGAGTTGCTTGGAGAAAACACAACTCGTCCTTCAGACTCGTGGTGTTTTCAAGCAACTCAGTTTCGTTAAGAAATAAATCTACAGACTTATCGCGAAAATTCAGTCACTAGTGATATTACTACTGATAACACCCGAACACAAAAAGAAGTAAGTCGCTTGTTTTATGAGAAATTTCCGGGTTTTCCGCCTATAACCCGAGGAACAATAAGTAAAATAGAGAAGCAGTTTCGCGAGTTTGGGCATGTAAGGCAGATTAAAAAGAAACAGTCGCGATTCGATTCTAAATATATTAAAACAAAATATAATGTATCCCTATAAAATTATACCTACCCAGGCGCCCTTGACATACGATTTTGATATGAGATCATATATTTGCGAACAAATGATGGACATGTTGTATGACAATATTATCCAATTGGTACGTTTTGTTTTCTGATGATTGCACTTTTTCTCTCAACGGCTAATCGTCAAAATTGCCGCTACTGGTCTACCGAAAATCCTCACTGGATGAGAGAGGAACACACGCAATTCCCTCAAAAGTGATAAATATCATAGGTCCCTTTTTCATTGAGGGCAATTTTTGACGATAAATATTTAGCACTACTTCAAAATTATGTCGTTCCCACTTGGCAAATTTATATCCTGATCAAGGAAAACCTCCAGTTCCAAGGAATACGATATGGTTCCAACAGGATGAAACACCACCACATTATCAACGCAATGTTCGGCAGTACCTCGACGCAATATTTCCTAATCGGTGGATAAGAAGGCGAGGAACGATTAAATGGCCAGCGCGATCCGTTGAACTTAACCAATTAAAATTTTTTTATGGGGATATGTGATGAGCATTATGTACAAAACTATACCCCTTGATTTGAAGCATCTAAAAGATCGAATAAAGCTTGCGATTGGTCGAACACTTCTGAGATGTTGAATAATGTTGGAAGTAATTTTTATTTGAGGTCAAGGCGTTCGCGATGAAGACTTTGAACATCTACTTCACTAACATTCATCATTTTTTGTTACGTTTTGTTTTACATTTTAGTTTTTGATATTGTACCGAATTTCGCTAATCACTTGATATCATTTTTTTCTAATTTGAATTTTGTATAAACATGAAAGTGGTAAAATTTCTTAATAGAGAATGGCTAGAGAATGGCGAGACCTTTTAGACGATGTATCACAAGGCCATACTTCCTATTCGAAAAATCTTTCGAAGGGGGTTGAAGGTAGGGTTCGCATTTTTAAGAAGAAGAATGACAATTCAATTGGCTATTCAAATATCACGAATAAATGAGCAATTTGCTATTATTGAACCTTGTAGATCGTAGATTGGGTTGTTGTAACTCTTACACTCGGTGCATAGTTTTCATAACTCGAAATATCTACAGAAGTTATCGAAATGTCAGAGCAAGCTGACACGTGTTTCGAACTAATTAGTCCATCTTCAGCAACCTTTAGCTCGGACTTTCAATGAATGCAATAAATTAATTTATCTTAATAACGCTATATAGCGTTTATGGCTGAAAAACGATACATTCGAGCACGGCAAGAACCTGTATTCGATCTGCATTTCGTAATTATGTTTTCATAAATGGAAATCCTACGGGGGTGAACACTGGATTTCATATCTTCCCACGTAGATGGCGTTTACGATTTTCACATCGCTCATAACGATCGTACGCGAAGGCACCTAGGTTAGTTAAAAATCTGAGCCTGAGATCTGACGATGACGATGACGTGTTCAACCACAGCCTACTTTATCTAACAAGCCCGGAAGATGATAAAATGGCAACACCGCTATGAGTCGTGCACCAGGCGATTCAGTCGAACGTTTGTTATTGTAAGTGGACGATTACTTGTTATTCTGGAATTAATCAGTATTGTTTTTATTGTGCAATGCAAGGATATTTATGTTCTGTGATGGAACTGCAGTGTGTAAATAGTGAAATTTCCTTTGGATTATTTCTACTTGGAGATGAGTACATTTCAGTTGAGATTATAGACAACAAGACCTTTCTAATAATTTATCAAGACAAAAAATGATACATTTGGATGGGCGATCAAGAAGCTCAAAGAATCTATTAATTTTTATATAATATGTACCTATTCAATTTCGAAAAGTCTTCATCTGTAGATGCTTCAGTTGAAATCAATAAGAACATTATTCTATAATTAATCTTAAATTAATCATTAAGAATGTTCAGATTTCCTGCAGTGATTTTAAATAGATTCTTCCTTTCGATCTAACCCTGAGCAGGTGGTCTCAACTTACTAATCAGCTTTCCCGCTATAGAAATATAATTATTGGCGATTCAGATTCGGAATTTATCAACATTTTTACATAGTTCAGATCAAAAAATAATTTTATGTGAATTTACCTACTCTTCGTAGCATTGAATATTGAATTGTTATTCAGAATTCACAGAGACTTGTACCCAGTTGTTGTTTACATGCGAAAATCATTCTAAATTCACTTTGTTCTGTTTTCGCAAATTTACTTTTGAAAAATTTTGTAGAAAATACGAAAAATAATGTTAATGTCGACCGGATGGAAAATAAACAGAAACAAACCAGTATAGTAAGAACCAATAAATGACAAACTCTAATATGATTATCACAATTTTCATTAGCCTACCTCATTAGTCTTATAATTGTTATGTTTGGGAATATATATTTATTTTGTGAATTTTATTTAATAATTGAAAGGTTTTTTCTGGGTTTTCTATCCCAAACTCTGAAAAATATCTATAAAATAAAAAATTAATTATTTTGTGATTTGCTTCTGCGTAAGAAACACAAGATATTTGTCAGAAGCAAATTTCACAATAACTATCATCAAAATAATTCTAAAGATTTTCATTAAGCGTCTGACGAAGGAGTCTGATATAGACTCCGAGACGCTACGATATAGTTGTTTCTTCGTTGATGTTGTTTCGTTGTTGTTTGTTAGGCAACATTGTTCAATTGATTACTTCTGACAAATATCTTGTGTTTCTTACGCAGAAGCAAATCACAAAATAATTAATTTTTATTTTATAGATATTTTTCAGAGTTTGGGAGAGAAAACCCAGAAAAAAACCTTTCAGTAATGAGTATACCTCCCACAGTATCCTTAAATGATTACTTAATTTTATTTAAGTTTATGATTTTTTTGGCAATAGCTAACCCTACAACTTCTCGTGGTTCTTGCTGAACCATGAATTGAATAACAACTACCTAGGTTCCTATTTCAACATGATCCAAATAATATTGTGTAGAATGAAATGTAGTTATTCAATTTATTGATCAAGTAGGTTATCCTTTTGTTTATTCATCCAGGGATTCCAAGCAAAAAAACCTATTCAAAGAATTCACTAGATACTTTAAATTCGACATATACGATATCTCGAGCTATGTGAAGCTGGCACCCCCAAATGCGGTTTATTGGTTCAAAATTTCAGGATCGTTTGTCCATCGTAGGTCCACGTTTGTCCACCCTTTCGTTTTATTTGTCCAGGCTCCGTTCAAAAGATATATAGGTATTACATACATTTCGAGCGTTGGCTCAGCAGCACCCCCAAATTTTAATTTAGAGGTCAAATTTTCAGGGTCGTTTGTCCATCGTAGGTCCACGTTTGTCCACCTTTTTTTTCATTTGTCCACCCACAGAAACCGAAAAATCAAACATTTCAAAATTTTTGGAAAGTGTAAGCTGGCACCCCCAAATTCGAATTTTGAGTTCAAAATTTCAGGATCGTTTGTCCATCGTAGGTCCACCTTCCTTTTTCATTTGTCCAGGCTCTGTTTAAGAGATAGGAGTATCTATATATGTTCCGTGTAGTTACTGAGCGGTACCTAAAGATCGCTGAAAAATGTTTGAAGTGTGTGGAATCATTTGTTCATCGTTTGTCCACGTTTGTCCACCTTTTTTTCATTAGTCCACCCACAGAAAACGAGAAATCAAACATTGAAATTTTTGGAAAGTGTGAAGCTGGCACCCCCAAATACGAATTTTGAGTCCAAAATTTAAGGATCGTTTGTCCATTGTAGGTCCACGTTTGCCCACTTTTTTTTTCATTTGTCCAAGCTCCGTGTGAAAGATAGGAATATCTATTGTCCACTTTTTTTTTCATTCATCCAGGCTCCGTTTATGAGATAGGTATAGCTATATATATTCTGTGCATTTACTGGGCGGGACTCAAAGATCCACGTTTGTCCACCTTTTTTTTTCATTAGTCCACCCACAGAAACCGAGAAATCGAACATTGAAATTTTTGGAAAGTGTGAAGCTGGCACCCCTAAATTCGAATTTTGAGTCCAAAATATCTGGATCGTTTATCCATTGTAGTTCCACGTTTGTCCGCTTTTTTTTTTCATTCGTCCAGGCTCGGTTTATGAGATAGGTATATCTATATATATTCTGTGCATTTACTGGGCGGGACTCAAAGATCGTTGAAAAATGTTCGAATTATATGGAACCGTTTGTCCATCATAAGTCCACGTTTGTCCACCTTTTTTTTCATTAGTCCACCCACAGAAACCGAGAAATCGAACTTTGAAATTTTTGGAAAGTGTGAAGCTGGCACCCCCAAATTCGAATTTTGAGTCCAAAATTTCAGGATCGTTTGTCCATCGTAGGTCCACGTTTGTCCACTTTTGTTTTCATTTGTCCAGGATCTGTTTAAGAGATAGGTATATCTATATATACAGGGTGTCCCAAGTTCGAGTGCCTATTAGACGTTTCTGGAGAACTGTACATATTTGAAATATGAAAAATGGAATTATAATATTGCTTTAGATTCTCTACAGAGCTAAAATATTTTTGAAGCCCAAACACTTCCGGTTATACAGGGAGTGAAAATATATTTGATGAAAAATTTTTTTTTCAAGTTTTGCATTCCTGGTATGATCGAGTATTCAATGCTGAATACATTTCTGTTAAAACCATTGTATTCATTGGAATAGTTTTCAAAATATCGAAAAAAAAACCGGAAAAAAGTCAAATATGTTTAGTCAGTATTATGTTCATTATTCTTATTTTAAACATCCTTAGTGTGAACCGTTTTTACAACATCGAAGTGGAAGAATGTGGAACGGTCATGCATCTTTTGAATTTCAGAAATATCATCACATGGTGTTTCAAATTTTGTGTCGAAAATTGTAATCAAAAATTGGCCATAACTTCTGTTTTTCAAATTAGAACCCTACTTTTTTATGATTGCGTTGGATTCTGCGGTGAAAAATAATTATAGTTTTCTAAAATGATTATGCTCCTAAATTAAAAAAAAAACTTAGAAATTATTGAATTTAGGATCATAATCATGTTAGAAAACTATCATTATTTTTCACCGCACAATTCAACGCAATCATAAAAAAATAGGGTTCAAATTTGAAAAAAAAGTTATGGCCAATTTTTGGTCACAATTTTCGACACAAAATTTAAACACCCTGTGATGATATTTCTGGAATTCAAAAGATGCACGACCGTTCCACATTCTTCCTCTTCGATGTTGTAAAAACGGTTTACGTTCAGGATGTTTAGAATAAGAATAATGAACATATACTGACGAAACATATTTGACTTTCTTTCCGTTTTTTTTTCAATATTTTGAAAACTATTCGAATGAATACAATGGTTTTAACAGAACTGTATTCAGCATTGAATACTTGATCGTACCAGGAATGCAAAACTCGAAAAAAATGATTTCATCAATTTTATTTTCACCCCCTGTATAACCGGAAGTGCTTGGGCTTCGAAAATATTTTGGCTCTATAGAGAATTTCAAGCAATATCATAATCCAAATTTTCAGATTTCAAATATGTGCAGTTCTCCAGAAACGTCTAATAGGCACTCGAACTTGGGATACCCTGTATTCCGTGCATTTACTGAGCGGGACTCAAAGATCGTTGAAAAATGTTCGAATTATATGGAACCATTTGTCCATCCTAGGTCCACGTTTGTCCACCTTTTTTTTCATTAGTTCATCCACAGAAACCGAGAAATCGAACATTGAAATTTTTGGAAAGTGTGAAGCTGACACCCCCAAATTCGAATTTTAAGTCCAAAATTTCAGGATCGTTTGTCCATCGTAGGTATATCTATTATATTCCGTGCATTTACTGGAGGGGACTTAAAGATCGTTGAAAAATGTTCTAATTATATGGAATGGTTTGTCCATCGTAGGTCCACGTTTGTCCACCTTTTTTTTTCATTTTTCCACCCACAAAAATCGAAAAATCAAACATTGAAGTTCGTGGAAAGTGTGAAGCGGGCACCCCCAAGTTTGAATTTTGGGTTCATAATTTCGGGATCGTTTGTCCAACGTAAGTCCAAGTTTGTCCACGTTTTTTTCATTTGTCCACCCCCCGACACCGAAAAATAAAACATTGAAATTTTTGGAAAGTGTGAAGCTGGCACTCCCAAATCGAATTTTGTGTTCCATATGTCAGGATTTTTTGTCCACCTTTTTTCTCATTTGTCCACCCTCAGAGACTGAAAAATCAAACATTGAAGCTTGTTTTTCAGAACAAGGAACACCTACACCATTTGAATCTTCACCTGGGGTTGTGGGTTTGTCCGCATTATTATTCGTTTCTCCTTTCAAAAGATATGGAAACAATTTTTTGAGCCAGTCTGTTAGATTGTGAAAAAGAAGAACTCAATAAAAGTCAGTCTCCCGGCAGTAGGAAATATTGTTTTCGGCTTTTCATGAAGATCAAAGATACGCCGCCTTTTTTTTGTTGTTGTAAAATAGTAGCGGACATTTGTCGACACGTCTTTGATCTTAATACTTCAGCATGTGGAGATATGTGGACCTACGATAGACAAATGACTCTGAAATTTTGAACTCAAAATTCGCATTTGGGGGTGCCAACTTTCCAAAAATATCAATGTTTCATTAATCGGTTTCTGTGGGTGGACAAATTTAAAAAAAAGTGGACCTCTGATGGACAAACGATCAGAAATTTGAAAGTCAATATTCGAATTTGGAGGTGCCAGCTTCTCACTTTCCAGAACTTTCATTTTTTTTTTATTTTATAACGACATACGACTGTTCCCAAGTCGCAGTGGTTAAATTCGGAGCTACTAGAACTCAGGGATCCGCGGTCTAGCTCCAGTGGAGATGGGAGTGGGTTTCTAAAAAGGGAACCTAGTAAATGGGCGCCAGGTAAATTTAAGTCTCCCAGATACCCCAGCGTAATGTAATAATTCCTAAATTCACCAAAAGAATATGCACGCTAAAAACAAACAATTTATTCCAGTAGCTTACAACCCAGGTCTTTAGCTTCAATAAAGTAAAACTACTGTGAAACCCTGAATAAGGGTGGCGGAAATTGTACGTAGATAATATTATTATTTGATTCAAATACGCGTCGCTTGAGCTCAGGCGCATCCACGTTTCTTATCTATGATCATATATGACTACCACAAATCTTTCCCCAATTTCCGCTTTACAACAACAATAATAATTTATATAATTGATGATAATAAGTTCACGTTATATATATAGCAGGTATAAGATATGTTTCGAGATATGTTTCCTATAACTTGCGTGCTGATTATCCTTATTCCTGAACGTAGTACTGCGTCGATGGTCTCGCAATACTGTCCTCTTTCTCTCTGTGCTCGTAGTCTGCAACCCTCGATTGAATGTCCCACAGCGTTGCTTACTGACCACCTTGTATATACTCGAATGCCTCAGTGCTACTCTTCCTGACATAAAAATCGTGCTATTCCTCTTGACATAAAAATCGTGCTGGCATAAAAACTCGTGCTGGCACCAAAAACTCGTGCTGCCATAAAAAAACTCGTGCTACCATAAAAATTCGTGCTACCATAAAACCTCGTGCTACCATAAAAACTCGTGATGTTCGGGGTTGTCCTGCACACGTTTGCTTCGAAACCAAATCTGGCCGTGCCTCCACCAAATAATTCTTCAATCACACAGCGATATTCTGTCAAAGTCGCCAAGATCGTTCACGTGGTCAACTCTTAGATTTGCAGAAAGGCCTTTAGATCCTCTTTCGAGACGAGTGCAAGTTACCTGTTATCTTTCCAAATCAAACCAATGTAACCCTCACTCCTAATTTGATTTTCGAAACTATATCCAACTAAGAAGAAATCAACAATTCTTACTAAGTTCCGAAAATACGCCTAACCTACTGCTCCTCCGCCGAATCTTCACAAAATGGACGACCTCATGTCCCTGACTGGCGCAGACCCTCACAAATTTTCAGACTGTCACAATGCAACAATATTGCCAACTTATTCGGCTCCTCGAATATGATAATTCTTTGTGCGTCGATTGGTACCACTGAGATCCAACCTCAAATTCGATGTCAACATAAACGACATAAACGACACTCGCCAAACAAATGTAAACAAACCCCTGCCCGGTTTAAAAAGAAACGTTACAATTTTTCGGTTTTTGGGGGTGGACGAACGTGGACCTACGATGGACAAACGATCCTGAAATTTTAAACCAGAAATTCGAATTTGGGGGTGCCAGCTTCACACTTTCCGAAAATTTCAGTGTTCGATTTCTGAGTTTTTGTGGGTGGACTAATGAAAAAAAAAGGTGGACAAACGTTAACAAACGATACCATACACTTCAAACATTTTTCAGCGATCTTTGGGTCCCGCTCAGTAAATCCAGGGAACGTATACAGGGTGAGTATTTAAGTTGTGCATTAATTTTAACCACAGATTCCTTTCGTCAAATAAAACACTTTTTTCATTTACTATTTTTCCTAATTCGGCTCTGGTAAAGATATACGGGCTGTTGAAATTTCGAAAAAAAATCAGTTTTTCTTCTCTATCTTTGACATGGATATTCCGAATGGAATGAATTTTGGGGTGAAGTTTTTTATAACTATGATACATAATTTGCAATCAACAGTTTTTCCTACTTCCACTCGTTTCCTAGTTATAGACTCGCGAATTCAAAAAATGATGAGAAATTAGCATAAAGAAAGCAAATTATGTTTAGTTTAAGTTATTATAAGAATCTACAATCATTTTAGAAAAATCAAGTATTCTTCATCATTTCTCCTTAAATGTACCGTTCTCAAGATATTCTTCTTTGAATGATATAACAGTCTGATGAAAAATCCAGAAATTTCACTACATTTATGAATCCGCCCCTGGATAGGGAACCCTCAATCAAAACCAGAGATATGATACCTCCATATCTCTGATCAAAACTGAAAGCCACAATGCCATCGTTCATAGATTATTATTTTGATTGAAAATTTCATAAAACATTTAACAGGTGTCGAAGGATCGAGTTCTATTAATAAACATCAATAATAACTTGCGTCTGTTCGCAAGTTCTTGATTCACTTTTGGACAAAAAAAATAATACAACGCCTGAAGACTTATTGTTTCGAAAAATCCTTTGGAAGCAATTAAATATTTTACTTAAGAATAATATGTATGTGAAATTTATATTCAAATCAGGATGTAGCTATACCTATCTGCAGAATTGATATCAGCTCTTAGTAATCCCTGATTTCATTTCAAATACCAACTTACGTCTCTCATATTTTATAATGTTGGAGTCGAGGCCTCTCTCTCTCTCTCTCTCTCTCTAAGCTCTTCTTCTACTTATTATTAAATCATTGCTATGGAGTTCGATCATAGATTATTAGTGTACTGTGATTTATAGAGACTGGAATTGGAACAATATGAGTGAATTAATGTCCAAATATTATTGAAGATAGTTAGGATATCTAAGGATTTTTCTTAATAGAAGATCATGAAATTGTGTATATTATTGTAGTGGAAACAATTGGGTAATGAAGTATCGAATGGATAGAATAGGTATCAAGTTAAAGTTCACCGTTTTAATATTCAAGAATTGAAGAAATTGTTTGCTGGGAATGTTGTATGAAGGGCCAAATCATATTAATTAAGTGAGTTTTCTGAAACAAATTCAGTGAATTTCACGCATCAGATTATGAAGATTTGGTCAATATACAATACGAGTTATACATTAAAAGTAATCTGTGCTCAACGTACAGAAAAAATTCAGAGTGTCAGAGTATCAGCCCACTGTAAAGTCTTTAAACACTTATAACTTTTTACCTGAGCCGAATCTGGAAAAATGGCAAATGAAAAAAGTGTTTGATTTGATGAGAGGAATATCTGGTTTAAATTAATGCACAATTTAAAGACTCACCCTGTACAGATACTCCTATCTCTTAAACGGAGTCTGGTCAAATGAAAAAAAAAGGTGGACAAAGTTGGACCTACGATGGACAAACGATCCTGAAATTTTGAACTCAAAATTCGAGTTTGGGAGTGCCAGCTTCACACTTTCCAAAAATTTCTATGTTCGATTTTTCGGTTTCTGAGTTTGGCCTAAAAATTCGAATTTGGGGGTGCTGCTGAGACAACGCTCGAAATATATGTAATACCTATATATCTTTTGAACGGAGCCTGGACAAATAAAACGAAAGGGTGGACAAACGTGGACCTACGATGGACAAATGATCCTGAAATTTAGAACCAAAAATTCGCATTTGGGGGTGCCAGCTTCAAAAAGCTGATATCTCGCGCTACCGCATTGAAGAAGTTGGCCTTTGAGACGATAAATTGCGTTGTCAGACTGTGTTCCAGGCTGTCTCTATAGAGAGACTTAGTGTTCGGTGCTTGCTCTGACATTTCGACTATACCTTCTATACATATTTCAAGTTGTGAAAACTATGCACCGAGTGTAAGTTGTAACAACCCAATCTACGAGGTTCAATAATTACAGATTGCCCATTTATTCGTAAGTATTGAGTGGTTTGATATTTGGATTTTTATGGACCTTGTTTATTTCCTTGTTAATATTTCGGATTCGTTGGTAATATACCTCCACAATACATACAAATCCAAATGTGAAATCACTCACTAGTCAATTAGAATTTAATCACTTCCCTCTCCTCAATTTGTAACATAACGTTATATTCTGCTTATACCTGAAATCTGGACACTTAACAATGACGTTAGTTGAAAAACAGTCGTCTATAGAAATAAAGAGCTATGGTTGAAACCGGTTATGTTCTGTCCTAAGTGAATGAAGTAAAAAAAAATTGGTCAAGCACTGACGTGAAGTCAGGAGCTTTTGCGCGTATGTTCTATTGTCCATTCTCCTGAATTGGACACTATTAATCGAATTTACCATGGTGAATTCTATTGTCCGTTCTCCTGTATTGGACACTCTCTTAATCGAATTTACCATGGTAAATTCTATTAAGAGTGTCCAATACAGGATATATAGATTTTTTTTCAATGATTTTCAATGATTTTTCAAAAAATTTCTTGTGATACAATCCTCGCGAAATTTCGCAAAAATTTTCGCGCTGGCATTTTACAACTAATAAACACATTTGAATTGGATCTATTTTGTATTTTCCGAGTTATTGAGGAAATAACAACAAAATTTCAGATGGGTGTAACTCCAAAACCGTTTGGCCAATTATACTCATAAATAAGCTCAAATATCACATTAAGATTGTCAACCTAACCTGCAAATTTCAAGTCGCTATCTGTTTCCGTTCTCAGGTTATCGTGGCATAAAAAATATATTTAATAATTTTTTTTTTAATTTTCTATTGATACGATTCTCACAAAATTTCACGAACGTGTTCAGGTTTGTATTCTACAACTACTCATCAAGTTTCAATTCGATCGAATTAATATTGGTTGAAAACAAAATTATTACTCGGAAACCATTGGGCCGATTATGCCCATTAACGAACTTGTCCGTCGTATTGGGATGCGCCACCTATACTGAAAATTTCAAGTCGCTAGCTCTTTCCGTTCTCGAGTTATCGTGGCAACGGCCGGCCGGCCGGTCGGACGGAATCAAATTTGACCCCGAATTCTTCATCGGGGAGTCGAACCTAATCGTTTGATACCATTTTCAGCAAAAAAGTCGAAAATTACAGACATTTGGGCAAAATGATAACGTGATGTTCACCAGAACATAAGCGCAAAAATATAATGTACTTTCACAATTCAATTTATATTGGTTTGTGCTGATATATGTATAAAATTTTTCAATACTCACATTCGAGATTGTATGATTATAATATCGTCATTACATGTCGGACATTCGGTTAACCATGAGGATATCACCAAGATGACAGAATATCCAGCAACAGCTCCTGAAAACATATGGGATAATCAGTGGAGTTCTACGGAACAAATAAAGAAAATTCAATTCACTCAAAACATTGGAATATAATTTAAGAACAGCACTGATTTTATGTCAGGAGCTTTTGCGAGCATGTTCTTTTATCTATTCACGCCTCATACGAGGTCGATCGAGCTGAAATTTGGTATTGTCTAAGCCCTAGTGCCGCCTTTTTTTGGGTTGTGGGATAATTCAAATGGCGGGAATTTTGAATATATTCATGTCCTCAAGGTACCTTATACCATACAATAGCACTTTCTGTATTTATTAATCTTCAATGTAATTTCAGAACTCTGTTTCATACAATCTGATCAACTCAGTATATCCATGAATAATTGTGAGAAAATTACATTGATGATACATAAACTGAATAGTTGAATAATTAGAGGTGTAAAAATGCAACAATAAATTTCAAGAATATATTTATATTTTATCTAATTCTATAATAATATTCATTTTCATTCATATATAGAGTATATATATATATATACTCTATATATGAATGAAAATGAATATTATTATAGAATTAGATAAAATATAAATATATTCTTGAAATTTATTGTTGCATTTTTACACCTCTAATTATTCAACTATTCAGTTTATGTATCATCAATGTAATTTTCTCACAATTATTCATGGATATACTGAGTTGATCAGATTGTATGAAACAGAGTTCTGAAATTACATTGAAGATTAATAAATACAGAAAGTGCTATTGTATGGTATAAGGTACCTTGAGGACATGAATATATTCAAAATTCCCGCCATTTGAATTATCCCACAACCCAAAAAAAGGCGGCTTTGACACCATCTTTGTTGCCTCGGATTAGTACTAAGCTTTCACTTCTTATATATTAGTGATCTGTGCTGGTAGGATTAAAGTTTCCGAACGGACGTACCCTTCGCTAGTGCGTGAAAATACAGTGCCGCTTTGTCGTGGATACTCCACCAGGGCGCGAAAACCTCGAAGAAACTTTCTCTAGATTGTATAACCTGTATATAAATTGGATGTAAATAGAATGGTCAAAGTGACTTCGTCTAAATAAAACCACCCCTTACATTTTCATATATTCTAAAAGCCGATGCTAAATTCGTAGTAGAGTGTAGAATAGACGTGAGTAGAAAATATTACATGCGCGCAAAAGCTCCTGACTTCACGTCAGTGCTTGAACATATTTTTATGATTTAAATTGTTACTTCGGGATTGAATCTGTAGAATTTTCGCATAGGTATTTATTTACTCACCTACGTATATGAGAAATTGTAAGAAGAATTTTTGATTTCTTTCGCCAACACAATTATTAATCCACGGACAATGATGATCCATTCTTAATATACATCTTTTACATATTCTACAATGATGAGCTCTGGGTGGTCGGTATGTTTCACATCTTGTACAGATTGTCCAATTAACCAAATCACATCCTGCAACAATATAAAGTATATATTATATTATTATATGTATTATTATATATGGACACACAACTATTTCAAGCTACATAATATAAGGTGTAGTAAAAAGATATCCATTATCTTCACAATAGATGGCTTTAGTTATTTGGCGGCTCAAAATGTAAATAGTGTTTATGGTCCCGATACTGTAACAGCCAATCAATCCGTTCCGGTAATTTCGATGTCAAAGATGCACCACGCACTGAAAGGCCTATTGTCGATAAAATCATGGACATTGTCGAGTCCGACCGTCATGTAAGCACTGTTTCGATTGCCCAAGAGTTATAGATTGCACAAAAAACCGTTTGTAACCATTTGAATAAGGCTGGACTCAAGAAGAAGCTCGATGTATGGGTGCCACACGAGTTATCGCAAAAAAAATCTCATTTCTGAAGCGGTTGATAAAAAGTGGACCACTTACGACAACGTCAAGCAAAAACGGTCGTGGTAGAAACGCGGTGAACCGCCGGAAACGTTGCCCAAGCTAGGATTGACGGCTTGGAAGGTTATGCTGTGTATTTGGTGGTATTGGCAGGGAATTATCTACTATGAGCTGCTCCCCTACGGCACAACTGTTAACTCGGAACTGTACTGTTACCAGTTGGACCATCTGAAGGAAGCGATCGCCCAGATGCGGTCTGCTTTGGCCAATACGAGAGGAATTGTGTTCTATTAGGACTGTGATTAGGACTACGCCAGGCCACATACGTCGATAGTGACTCGCCAGAAGCTCTGGGAGCTAGGTTGGGAGGTTCTCATCGATCCACCTTATAGTCTAGACCTGGCACCAAGAGATCACCATCTGTTCCTGTACATGGTGAACAATTTTGGTGGTGAAAAATCCGCTTCAACAGAGGATTGTGAAAATCTACTGTCTCAATTTTTTTGCTAATACGGACGAGGGCATCTATGAGAGAGGCACAATGATATTACCTCCAAAACGGAAACAATTTATAGAACAAAATGGCGCATAATTGTTCTAAATCGGATTATTCTATTTATGGTAATTAAAGGCGAAAATTCATAAGACGTTCAAATGACTATACAGTCATTTAAACGACGTCGTTGTAATGCTGGATTTATCTAGCATTCCTCCGCCCATATATAACGTACCTCTGACAGCCGTAAAAATTAAAATTGGTTCAAGCAGTGACGTGAAGTCAGGAGCTTTTGCACGCATATTCTATTGCCCATTCATCTGTATTGGACACTATTAAAGCCGATTCATATTATAAGTCCCGCTCGACTCAGCTAAGCAAAATGATAATGCGATGAGTCCCCTAGAACAAGCGCGCAGAAAGTAGGATATGCAAAGCATGCAGGTTTTTTCAAGCCATGGAATCCGATCATCCGCAATTATTTTATAAAATTGGTTCAAGCCCTGTGGACAGGAGCTTTCTGGCGCTCTAGTTCAAACAGACAAATTATATCTCCGAAAGTATGGGTTTCTCAGAGTTGAGAATTATATCAATGTATTCTTATGATAGAACTGCATCATAAAGGAAATTCAATTCAAATAATAATTTATTTATCAAGATTAAATGAGCAATGAGAACTGCACCATGGAAGAAATCAAATTAAAATAGCTGAAATGAATTTGACTCTCTCTTATAGAACAGGATGACATGTACGAGTATGAACACAGAGCATATAATAAAGCTTAGATAGAATAATTATAGCATTCTGTGAAAACATAGAAGTACGATTCATTATTGAAATTTCGAAAAATCATATATCCGAAAGTATTACCTTGTTGGAGTAAAAATGATATCAATGGATTTTATGGTGAAACTGCATCTAAAAAAAATTGAATTTGAAATTTGTTACTTTAAAAATTTTTTTTTCCTTACTCCGAAACCATCTGGCCTATTTTGCCCAATAACGAACCTAACCGAGATATTCATCTCCCTAACCTACTTTGAAAATTTCAACTACCTAGCTCATTCCGTTCGAGAGTTATTGTAGAAATTTTTTTTTTAATTTTCAACATTTTTTTGACACTTTACGGTAACCTGGTCAATACAAAACTTCACATGCGTCTAAAGGTCATGATTCTACAATTTGATGCTAAATTTAAGATAGATCGAGTGATGGGTTTCGGAAATATTCATAAAAAATGTTTTAACTAAAATCGGCCATAACTCCGAAACCGCTTGATGGATTTCGCCCATTAACGAACTCGTCCGAGATATTTACGCTCCAAACCCACCTTGCAAATTTCAATCCTCTAACTCCTTTCGTTCGAGAGTTATCGTGCCTACGGCCGGCCGGACAGAATCGATTTCGACCTCGGATTCTTGATCAGTGAGTCGAACCAAATCGTTTGAGACCATTTTCAGCCAAAAATTCGAAAATTACAGACATTTGGGCAAATTGATAAGCACTCTGTTCCGAGGAACTAGAGCGCCAAAAACGCCACCCAAAATTGTCTTTTTATTATATTTTCTTTTTTTGTTAGCAATCATAATTGGAGCTGCTGTGATTGTTTCTCTTTTGCGATTTAATGCATTTATATAATTATTAGAGATATCTGTAGTACATTAGGTAATGAGAGTGTTCTAGCTTCCCGCCTTTCGGCTTTAGCTATATTTGTCTGGTTGCAGCTAGGTGTTCTGCTCCAACCTTTGTCCTCGTTTTTTGTCAGTTTGTGTCGTTTATTGCTTTCTGTGTCCATTCGTTCAGTTTGTTTATGTCCGTTTCGTTTGCCTTACCGTCCTTCCTTAATTGTATATTTATGTTGTCGTATTTCCCCATGATTTCCAGTCTTATTTCATTTCTGTCTGTCAGCGTGCATTCCGTCCGCATGTGTCGAGCATCTCCTGTTTGTCCGCTGCAGTCACATTTTCCGTCCGTATCCGTCCAGTTACCCATTCATGTTTCCGTGTCCCGAACTTAGTTGTGTCGCTTTGAATATAAGTTTAAGTCTGTCCATCCCTATCTGTGCTCGTATAGTTCTCGTCGTTTTTGTTCAGTGTAACATGCAAGTTGCCACTCCCTCATTATGTCTTGTCTCATCGTTTTCCTCCTTCCAGAATGTATTTTTTCCTGTTGTTTGTGTCTATGTTCTGTTTTCTAGAGGGATGTGGCTTGTCTTTTGTTTGGATCCTTCTAGTCTGTATGTCCGTTGTGTTTTTAGTCCAATCGTTATGTCTGTGTTTTGCTTCTGCCCACCATAGCGAAACCCCTACGATAACCTGCAGTGCCGCTGTTGGTGTGGTGGCGTAGGGCCTATTTATGAGCAGAAGCAATTGTCTCTGTGTCGCGTCCGTCTGTCTTCTCAGTGGAGTCCTTTCTGCGTTGATGTCCCATAATTCAGAAGCATTGGTTGAAGCACTGACGTGAAGTCAGGAGCTTTTGCGCGCATGTTCTATTGTCCATTCATCTCTAATGGACACTCAAGGCCGATTCATATTATACGACCCGCTCGACTCAGCTCAGCAAAATTATAATGTGATGTGTCCTCTAGAACATGCGCGCAGAAAGTAGGATGTGTAAAGCATGCAGGTTTTTTTCAAGCAATGGAATCCTATCTAGAATTTCAGCCCGCAAGTATATTATTAACACGCAACCCAAAATTTTCTTTTTATTATATTTTCTTTTTTGGTTAGCAATCATAATTGGAGCTGCTGTGATTTTTTCTCTTTTGCAATTTAATTCATTTATATAATTATTAGAGATAACTGTAGTACTTTGGGTACTCATTTTGTACCTATATATTTAGTTGCAGTAATATTAAAATTCAACTAGGTTATGTTTTTGAATCAGTTCAAAATAAGCTGTCGTCCGATTTCGTCGTTACATGAAAAGTATAGGAAGGGAAATTTTGAATTACAGTGTCGTTGCTTTTGGACGACAAAATCGTCTCATGAATTTTCGCCCTAAGGCCTTCAATTTCATGCAAAAATAATGGATTTCTTTTTACTACACCTCATATTAATAATCAACGAAGTCACTAGCGAGTTCGTATTATTTATTAATTTATTTAAATTAACGTGTCTCGGCAACATGCCATTGGCACTGGGTACAATGTTCAATTCTTCTATGTATTAGAGATGAATATAAGTAGTTGTACTATTGATTACAAAATATGAAGATAATTGAAATGTTCTGTAGATGCATCGTGTACTTGTATTATTGACATTATTTGAGGAATTTTAGTGTTGTTTCCATTTGAGTAGCTTAGCTGAGGATGTCCTTTACATTTTCCAAGGGCTATTCAATGGCGGATTTCATCGTAATGTGGACAGCGAGACAGAAGGTGCTCCACAGTTGAGCGAGTATCACGACAGTAATCGCATATACCTAGGTTGTTCTACTGATGACATCAAGTAGCCGTGTGTCAATCTGGTGTGAGCTATTCTTAGTATTCTCATTACTATTCTATCTATCCTATTAAGACTGATTTTTGAGGGGAATCGATTTCAGGCAGGATTGCATATAGCTTGTTGTTGCTGCTATTCCATTGGGTTTGCCAAGGTGGGAGAGATCTTAACTTTATTGTCGCCCTTAAGGAGTGGAGCTCGATGTTTGTGATGGAAAGTTCAGAAGATGGTATCAGTGTTGCGGATTGGTCTGCAGCTTCATTTCCTTCTATACCCACATGAGATGGTATCCAAATTTTGTTGGTACAGATGTTTTTGTTGATCTTGACTGTATGAGATCGATCCTGTTTTGTACTAGAGGGTTCCTAGACTAGATGTTGGATATAGCTTGGATAACGAGTCTGTGAATATTGCAATATGGTGGCCTGGGGTCATGGTGATGAATTGGGACTTGTAGATTGCGAACAGTTCGCCAGAATAAATGCTACAGATAGGTGGAAGTTTGAAGGTTTACTGGATTATTGAACTTGTAGATGATTGAGTATGCATCTACGATCTTTAGATGAGTCAGTGTAAAAATCCTCATCAAATTTCTCATTGGTTTTCAATTCAAGGAAGGTTTGTTTCAAAATTGGACCATGGGTTTCCTGTTCATTGTATCTGTGTAGGACTGAATAGAGCTTTGGTTGATATGTGGGCCAGGGAGCATACTTTGAGTACGTCATGGTAACTAAAGAATTAAGACCTATAGATGCTGAGTGTTGCTGGACAAGCTGTGGAATCGAGGCCAACATCATAGGGTGTGTAGCGGTGGGGCATTTTGTTGTTTTCATTAGATGATGTGCGGGATGGTTCCGCACAGTAGACACCTTTGAAGCATAGAAAGAAGAATTTGCTGTCGATGAAGGTTGAGAGGTGTTTCTTGTACTACTACATGAAGAATGCTCCGATGGTAATGGGTAACGCTGTATTGGGTACGACAGGGCCGTAGCTAAGAGCTTTTCCGAGGGGGGGAGAAGAACGCCTTTTGGCGCCCCTAATTTGAAAAAATACACAAAAATTGAAAAACACAAAAATATGGATTAAGTGTACATATATTGATGAATACTACATAGTTTCTTAATAAAGAATTAATTATAAATTAATATAAGTATGAATGAAAATTATTTTACAAACAAGACTACGTTCTGAATTCGTATTTTTGATTGAAAAATATTGTTTGCATCTCTCAAAAGAACCAGGACCAAAAAAGAATTGTATTCAACAAAACTAAATATATACATCAAGCTTTCGAGATGATAAGAATTATCTGAAGAGTCCACAAATATTAAAACGAAAACTTTAGAAAAATGATAATATCATTTTTCGAAAGTTTTCGTTTTAATATTGCTACATTATAGCAATAATGTCATGTTACACTGCTGCTATCTAGAGTGGAATGTTCCAACAATTCTTCGAAAATATATGCTATTTGGAATATTGGAATGAGTTTTTTGTAATTCCTGAATTAAAGCAATATTTTTGTATTCATCACCCTGAAAATGTTTGTAGTATGTATATAGAAAATTAAATCGTCGATGTCGCCCAATCGAAAATTTCCCCAAAAATAACAGTCATGTCTAGTTTTATAGTTCAATCTGTCAGTGCAGTTGTTGAATGGAGATTCACAAGGTGCTACTTTCCTTCAAACTATGTGTCAGCAATCGCCAAAACTTACGCTTTTCGTTTTATTCGAAAATACAGGCCTCTTTTTTGCGTGCATGTTCTGGGTAACATCACGTGGTCATTTTGCCCGAATGTCTGTAATTTTCGAATTTTTTGCCGAAAATGGTCTCAAACAATTTGGTTTTGGTTCGACTCTCTAATTAAGTCTTCAAGGTCAAATTTGATTATGTCCG
This sequence comes from Halyzia sedecimguttata, assembly GCA_937662695.2. Lineage (NCBI taxonomy): Eukaryota > Metazoa > Arthropoda > Insecta > Coleoptera > Coccinellidae > Halyzia > Halyzia sedecimguttata. Next base: position 17,087,871 of record OW569415.2, read on the forward strand.
GCCGGCCGGGCGTTGCCACTATAACTTGAGAACGGAAAGAGACAGCGCCTTGAAATTTTCTGGGTAGGTGGCGCGTCCCAATACGACGGACAAGTTCGTTAATGGGCATAATCGGCCCATTGATTTCTGAGTAATAATTTTGTTTTCAACCAATACAAATCCGATCAAATTGAAACTTGGTGAGTAGTTGTAGAACACAAACTTAAGGACGTTGGAGAAATTTGGTGAGAATCATATCACTAGAAAATTTTAAATAAATAATTAATGTCACGATAACCTGAGAACGGAAAGAGATAGTGACTTGAAATTTTCAGGTTAGGTTGTACATCTTGATGCGACATTTGAGTTTGCTTATAGGCATAATCGGCCAAACGGTTTTGGAGTCAACGCGGAACCTTGCGAAATTTCGTGAGGATCGTATCACTAGAAAATTTTAAAAAAATCATTGAAAAAAAATCTATATATAGAAACTATTCGTTTCGCATCGCTGAAATTTTGCGAAAGCCTTCAGAACTCAACTCTACTGCCAAGTTCCAAGTTTGAACACGATCGGATCGGATCTATAGTGTTAGAGATCCGAGCAGCCTTGTGTGAGTTCAGTAGCCGGATGGGTGACCGTTGCCTGGATAACTCATTGGGACTTGCAATTTTCAGGGTAGGTTGCACATCCGAATGGGAGAGTTAAGTTCGTTTATGTGCATAATCGGCCCAACGGTTGCGGAGTATTACCCTACTGGAATATTATTCCCTAGAGAACTCAAAAAATATAGATTCGATCGAATTGAAGCTTGGTAACTAATTGTAGAATATGAACATAAAGACGTAGGTAAAATTTAGTGATAACCGTGCCCCTAGAAAATTTAAAAAAATTACGAAAATTCCGTATTCGGTTTTCGATTTCAAATTTCAATCAATATTCAGATTCACTAATTCACTATTCACGAATGATTTATACAAGAAGATTGAGGTGTCGTTCGCTTCGGGATTATCATTATTATTATTATTGATAAGGGGTTACGTTGCACCGCGACCTTGAGATCTATTGTGCCGCTTCGGGATGGCATGTAGATAGTTTTTGAGAAAATGCTGAGGACGCTCGCAAAAATTGCAATAGTTATAAACAATTAAGTGAAAAAAAAAGAAGTAGGTTTAGTTTTTCACCAATATCTCAAAAACTAATTGTGATAATTCAAATTTCAAAAAAGATTCAAATAGAAGAGGAAATTTCCTAAGTAAAAGTCCCGACTGCCGGAACTGTAGGACCAATATTTATAATTTTCCTAGAGGGTTGAAAATACGCCCGAAAACGGCTACTCCAGCTTGCGCAAGCCTTGCCCCTTTCGTACCTTTGATAAATAAATACTGTTCAAACTTATTAAATATGAAAATAAAAAATAGAAAAAAATCAGGCGCCTGCAGGATAGATCAGTGAACAACAATCCGTGGTCCAAAAATGTATATCGCGATTTTTCAATTAGTTATCCATTATTTAATTAACAATTTTTTGTAGCACGAACATTAACATTGCAAGTACGATAATTGTTAAACTATTAATCTGATCATTTTTTCGTTTCGTGGAACTATTTTTCGAAGGTCTTACAATAGATTGCTATTGGAAAATTATAAAAATTGTTAATTTTCGTTTTGTTACAAACAATTTTCTTAAGTGAAAAATTATAAAGCTTCAATTTATATATTAATATTACTATTTATCCGTTTTCTTATGATCAGAAACTACTCAAACATGATTTTTAATGAGTATTATATACTATTGTTTAAAAAATGTTATTAACCAATGCGTTGTTTATGAGATAATTTAAAATTTTATTTTGAAAACATAATAAAGCTTTATTATTTTTCCCTCAAGTAAATTGTTAATAACAATACAAAAATTAACAATTTTTTTAATTTTCCAACGGGAAAGGAAAAACATCTCAGATCAATAGTCAAACAATTATCGCACTTGCACTGTTAATGTTCGTGCTACAAAAAATTGTTATTTCACTGATTGATAACTAATTGAAAAGTCACGATAAACATTTTTGGGCCACGGATTATTGTTCATTGATCTATCCTGCAGATGCCTGAATTTTTTCAATTTTTATTTTCATATTTAATAAGTTTATATAATATTTATTTATAAAAGGTCCGAAGGGGGCGAGGCTTACGCAAGCGGGAGTGCCGGTTTTCGAGAGTATTTTCAACCCTCTGGGAAAATTATAAATATTGGTCCTAGTTCCGGGAATTGGGACATTTTTTTAGGAAATTTCCTCCTCGTCTTGAATCTTTTTTCAAATTTGAATTACCTCAGATCGTTTTTGAGATATTTGTGAAAAACCAAACCCCCTTTCTATTTATTCACTTAATTGTTTATAACTATTGCAATTTTTGCGAGCGGCCTTAGCATTTTCTCAAAAACTATCTACATGCCATTCCGCATCGACTGACACCTGGATCATAATTTTCGGAGAATACGCAAAAAATCTGACATAAAAATGGGTTCAAGCCCTGTGGACAGGAGCTTTCTGGCGCTCTAGTTCAAACAGACAAATTATATCTCCGAAAGTATTGGTTTCTCAGAGTTGGGAATTATATCAATGTATTCATATGATAGAACTGCATCATAAAGGAAATTCAATTCAAATAATAGTTTATTTATCAAGATTAAATGAGCAATCTGAGAATGAGAACTGCACCATGGAAGAAATCAAATTAAATCTGGCCAATTTTGCCCTATAACGAACTTAACCGAGATATTCATCTCCCTAACCCACTCTGAAAATTTCAACTACCTTGCTCATTCCGTTCGAGAGTTATATCTATGTCTATGGATGAAAAGCAGTCTCACTACTCTCAGATCTCTTACTTCATGTTCCGTTCCGAAATGTAAGACTTTTCTGAGAAAAACTAGTTTCGGAGCAAACAACTGAGATTTTCCTCACTTCGCTCACAATTCTTCGATTGATTAGATAATGACATGTCTCAGGAAAATAAATTGACATTATGACAATTCATACATAGAATAATTATATCATTGTGTGACAACGTAGAAATACGATTTATTATTGAAATTTTGAAAAATCATATCTCCGAAAGTATTAGCTTGTTAGAGTTAAAAATGATATCATTGGATTCTTATGGTAAAACTGCTTATTGAAAAAAATTAAATTTGGAATTTGTTTTGTAAAAAAAAAATTTTTTTTTTGTTACTCCGAAACCATCTGTCCGATTCTGCCCAATAACGAACTTAGCCGAGATATTTATCTCCCAAACCTACTATGAAAATTTCAACTGTCTAGCTCATTCCGTTCGAGAGTTATCGTGCATACGGCCGGCCGGCCGGATTGATTTTCGACCACGGATTCTTGATCAGTGAGTCGAACCAAATCGTTTAAGACCATTTTCATCGAAAAATTCGAAAATTACAGACATTTGGGCAAATTGATAAGCACTCAGTTCCGAGGAACTAGAGCGCCAAAAAGCACTACTTGACTAGACTATTAATGTAGAATAAAGAATGCTACCATAGTCCAGCTTCGACCAAATAACTGACCTATAGTAATAATATTGATAATAAATATTATCAACTAATATAATATGACAATTTACGAAGAAGAAATAACAGAACTAATAATAGGGCGATAGATTCTCAGTAAGATTTCTTCATCGCATCACCAGTGCTGGAGAGATAGAATTCGAAGGATGTTCATAGTTTTCAGAGTAGTTTTCATGCATTCGCCTTTGACGTGAGGAGTCCAGGTGTTTAAGAAATATCATGGGAATGTTGTCTGGGGCTGCTGCTGTTTTCTTCATTTAAGAAAAAGCCAAGTCCAGTTCAGAAGGGTCGATTTATAGGATTTTTGGGTTCAGTTATACTTGGCTCTTCACCTCCCTAGGTATTTTGATATTATTGATTCCACTGTTTTATCGTAGTAGTATTTGGATAATATAATTGCCATGTGTTGGCTATTGTTAATTGGTTCGTTATTATCACCGAGTATAGAGGGTATTTAGTATTTTGCCCAAATGTCTGTAATTTTCGATTTTTTTGCCGAAAATGGTCTCAAACGATCAGGTTCAACTCACTGATGGAGAATTCAAGGTCAAATTTGATTCTATCCAGCCGTTGCCGTGATAACTTGAGAACGGAAAGAGATAGCGACTTGCAATTTTCAGGGTAGGTTGCGCATTCGAATGGAACAGTTATATTCATTGTCCGGTATAATCGGCCAAACGGTTTAGGACTTATACCCATCTGGAATATTGTTTTCTCAATAACTCAAAAAATATAGATATAATTGAAACTTGGTAAGTAGTTGTAGAATAGTGACGCGAAGAAGTAAGTAGAATTTGGTAAGGATCCAATCATTAGACAATTTTAAAAAATTATCAAAAAATAGTATTCATTTCACGATTACTTGAGAACAGAAAGACATAGTAGAGTTCACAAGGCATGAAAAGAGCTCTAAAACAGATTTTCGTGGGACCTTCATTGCTAAAATGTATAGACCACTGGGTATCATTCACCATACCCTTACAATGTAAATTCAACTGGTCGTCAAAAAATCGTCGTGTGCAGGAAGGGGTGGGGGGAATTTTTACAAAAATTGACAAAAAATTTTTTTCTGTTCATGGTCATCTATATACGGTGAACATCACTCACACAAACTTCTGTTGAAATATACGATTCAGAAATATTTTTTATTAATTGTCAAAAAAGTCGGATACAATGCTCTTAAATGGAATTCCTTAAGATATAAACGCTTGCCCTGAACACCCATATTAACTATTATGTTCCACTCGGTTTTACTCGAGATCTGTTAGGATTATCGAAAAAATGCTTCATATGAAAGGTCTGCTCCGAAAACCAACGATTCAGATGCTTCTTTCAAAATTACAATAGGTAGAATAGTTTCCTCACAAAATAAGAAATTGTGTTATTAACTCCCATTAACCGAAACCGAACCTGGAGACGCTAGTAAGGCGCAATTTGTAGCGTTAGTCCATGTTAGTGGCGACCTTATGGATTTGAGCTTTGATCTATGCACATAAGGTTCGTTATATCTATCCGACCAACTTTACAGTACTATTCCTGCGTCCTGCGTACCTTCAGAACGCATTTTGAAGATATTGTTTAAATTCCTAATTTTTTATATATATGAGAATTTTACATATAATTCATATATATTTTATTTAATTTTGTTAATTCGTTAATAAATATGCAAATATGCGAGTTCAAACTTATATTCATTACTTCATAAATCAATTTTGTGACGTAATATTACCACATTTTTGAAATCATCGTTCATTCTCATTAGTAGTAAGAAGATTTCCTGAATCCTAGACCAAAAATCTGGAAAAGAATTAAGAAGGTATATAGTTGGTATCTATGATATTTAGGGTCTAAAAATTTCTTACATGTCATGATTCATCTAATTCAACTATCACTATCAGATGAAGAATCATCATTTTGAAGATATTGTTTAAATTCCTAATTTTTTATGTATATGAGAATTTTACAGATAATTCATATATATTTGATTTAATTTTGTTAATTCGTTAATAAATATGCAAATATGCGAGTTCAAACTTATATTCATTACTTCATAAATCAATTTTGTGACGTAATATTAACACATTTTTGAAATCATCGTTCATTCTCATTAGTAGTAACAAGATTTCCTGAATCCTAGACCAAAAATCTAGAATAGAATTATGAAGGTATATAGTTGGTATCTATGATATTTAGGGCCTAAAAATGTCTTACATGTCATGATTCATCTAATTCAACTATCACTATCACATGAAGAATCATCAAGGGAAGGAAGATTTGAAAAATTTGAAGTACTCGTATTTGCACATGTTTTTTGGGCCATACATTTGCAGGAGCCAATACACGGAATTTGTTTTCTTTTACAGGAACACATTGATCCTGTGCAATCTGAAATGAGAATTTCCATTTCATAAAGAATATTTACGGATCTGATATTCGAAATAATAATTACCTTTCCTACAACTGCAGTTGCTAAGGATAGATGTTTCCTTAGGTAGGATTGGCATCGTCGTTAATTTTGGCAGAAGTTTTCCATTTTCTACATACCACCCACTAAATATAGGATCCGGTAAAGATGGTCATGGTACATTACTATTGATCCAAATTTTTGTTTGGTAATGGACTCGAAGGCTGTGTTGTCTCAAACTATCAAATGTTGGAGGTAATTTACTTATGGATCTTGAAGAAGCTATAATATTCCCCTGAGCCTGTTGATACATTTCACATTTACGTTTGTCGTATACAGACAGATTACAAATTCAACAATATCATTGAATACTTTCAAACATGGCACCGGAAGTACATGATGAATTCAAAAATAGGAATTTTGTCATTAAATGTTTGATTGGGAATTTTAACCAACTTTCTGTAGATCAGGCGCTAGAGCATATCAACAAAAATTCCAAAGCTGCAGGAGGAACAGTGGGATAAACTGAAAATAGTACTATAGAATGGATGAATGGTTCTTGAGTTACAACATTATTGGTATGAAGTTAGTCACATTACGCTCATCTTTGCATCTTCATTCGGTCAAAATGTCGAAGAAGGTATAAAAATAATGAAAATTGATGAAGATTCTGAGCAGATACTGCAGAGTGAACTTTCAAGATTTTGAGAACTTGAGAGAATAAGTATTCAATGATATTGTTGAATTTGAAATCCATCTGTATACGACAAACGAAAATGTGAAATGTATCAACAGACTCAGGGGAATATTATAGCTTCTTCAAGATCCATAAGTAAATTACCTCCAACATTGGATAGTTTGAGACAACACAGCCTCCGAGTCCATTACCAAACAAAAATTTGGATCAATAGTAATGTACCATGACCATCTTTACCGGATCCTATATTTAGTGGGTGGTATGTAGAAAATGGAAAACTTCTGCCAAAATTAACGACGATGCCAATCCTACCTAAGGAAACATCTATCCTTAGCAACTGCAGTTGTAGGAAATGTAAATATTATTTCGAATATCAGATCCGTAAATATTCTTTATGAAATGGAAATTCTCATTTCAGATTGCACAGGATCAATGTGTTCCTGTAAAAGAAAACAAATTCCGTGTATTGGCTCCTGCAAATGTAGGTATGCCCCAAAAACATGTGCAAATACGAGTACTTCAAATTTTTCAAATCTTCCTTCCCTTGATGATTCTTCATGTGATAGTGATAGTTGAATTAGATGAATCATGACATGTAAGAAATTTTTAGACCATAAATATCATAGATACCAACTATATACCTTCTTAATTCTTTTCCAGATTTTTGGTCTAGGATTCAGGAAATCTTGTTACTACTAATGAGAATGAACGATGATTTCAAAAATGTGTTAATATTACGTCACAAAATTGATTTATGAAGTAATGAATATAAGTTTGAACTCGCATATTTGAATATTTATTAACGAATTAACAAAATTAAATCAAATATATATGAATTATATGTAAAATTCTCATATATATAAAAAATTAGGAATTTAAACAATATCTTCAAAATGCGTTCTGAAGGCACGCAGGACGCAGGAATAGTACTGTAAAGTTGGTCGGATAGATATAACGAACCTTATGTGCATAGATCAAAGCTCAAATCCATAAGGTCGCCACTAACATGGACTAACGCTACAAATTGCGCCTTACTAGCGTCTCCAGGTTCGGTTTCGGTTAATGGGAGTTAATAACACAATTTCTTATTTTGTGAGGAAACTATTCTACCTATTGTAATTTTGAAAGAAGCATCTGAATCGTTGGTTTTCGGAGCAGACCTTTCATATAAAGCATTTTTTCGATAATCCTAACAGATCTCGAGTAAAACCGAGTGGAACATAATAGTTAATATGGGTGTTCAGGGCAAGCGTTTATATCTTAAGGAATTCCATTTAAGAGCATTGTATCCGACTTTTTTGACAATTAATAAAAAATATTTCTGAATCGTATATTTCAACAGAAGTTTGTGTGAGTGATGTTCACCGTATATAGATGACCATGAACAGAAAAAAATTTTTTGTCAATTTTTGTAAAAATTCCCCCCACCCCTTCCTGCACACGACGATTTTTTGACGACCACTTGAATTTACATTGTAAGGGTATGGAGAATGATACCCAGTGGTCTATACATTTTAGCAATGAAGGTCCCACGGGGTGACACGATAGAGCCCGGTTTGAACTCTACTAACATAGCGACTTGCAATAATTAGAGTAGATTGTGTATCCTGATGCGATATTTGAGTTCGCTAAAAGGCATAATCGGCCAAACGGTTTTGGAGTTATATAAATCTGAAATTTGGTTGTTATCTACTCAATAACTAAAAAAATACGATGCCGATTCAATTCAAACATGGTTATTACTTCTAGAATACCGACGCACACATTTTTGCAAAATTCCGTGGAGATCGTGTTACTAGAAAATAAAAAAAAAATATTGAAAAAAATTCTATACAGAAAGTATTCGTCCGACATCGCTGAAATTTTGCGACATCCTTTAAAAACTAACTCTCAAACCAAGTTGCAAGTTTGAACACGGTCGGAACTCTATTGTTGGAGGTCTAAGCAGACTTGTTTGCGCGATATTTTTTCAATACTCAGTGGAATAAATACGGCAAGAGGATTTATGCAGTACTTCTCTCATTAGTCAAGTCCTTAAAATGGTACGAAATATCCTTTATATCGATGGTAAATTCGATTAAGATTGTCCAAAAGAGGTGAATGGATAATAGAACATGCGCGCAAATGATGCTGATTTCACGTCAGTGCTCGAACCAATTTTATTTGTTTTATTCTCTTCCAAATTTTATTCGATGGTGTGTACAACGAGATTGTTGAGACGTATTGCATTCAGGATTCGCGTTTACTCTCCTGAAGACTGACCTGTTTTTTTAAATTTATTAAATCCTCCAGGTTTTGGGTTCATCTGTATGTATTCAAATATTCAGCTATAAAGCGGATACAAAACAGATACAAAGCGGACACAAAGCGGATACTTATCAGATACAAAGCATATATATATTTGGCTACAAAGCAGATACCCAGATACAAAACAAATATAAAGTGTATACAAAGCGTATACAAAACAGATCCAAAGCAATTACTCAGATATAAAACGGATATAAAGGGGATACAAAGTTGTTGATTCTTCGCACAGTCAAAGAACACTGTTTCAACCCAACAGCAAATATACTTTCATCATTTGTTGTATTGAATAAAGCCACCAACGACTTTAAGCTCGAATGCAATCTTCCATATTCAACAATATGGTACAGCTAAAATGAAAAAATCTATGTTTCACATTTTTGGGCGCATGTTCTAGGGGAACATCGTCCTATCATTTCGTCCAAATGTCTGTAATTTTCGAATTTCGAGCTGAAAATTGGCTAATAGACTAATTCGGACTCCCTGATCACGAATCCGGTGTCAGATTTTTGGGTGCCGTCCGGCCGGCCGTAGGCACGATAACAGGAGCACCGAAGGTCCTATCGACTTCAAACTTTCAGGGTAGGTTTCTGATCAAAATGCGACGGTTAAGTTCGTTAACGGGCAAAATCGGCCGGACGGTTTAGGAGTTATAGACATTTAAAATTTTGAGGTTATTTCCCTGATATTTCAGGAACTAAAGAAGATGTTGAATCGAAACTTGGTAGTCAGTTCGAGGATATAAACGCGCAACTTTTGGCAAAATTCTGTTATGATCGAAATGTTGGTAATTTTTAAAAAAATATTTCTTTTAATTTTTTCGAAAAAAAATTTTTTTTTTCGTGAACTATTCATCAGATTGCAACAAAAACTTGTACTAACGTCAATTGTAGTATTTTGCAACATTGTGCAAAATTTTGGCTCTATACGATTTCAATTTCTGGAGATATAAGACAAAATGTGTCAAATTTCCTGGGTCTCTCTCAGTATTTTCATCGATTATTATATAATAATCAATAATATTAAGGTATTCAACATGATACTGCTTTTTTTCTTTACTGGTCAGTACGGGCCACAAGGAAGATGAACATGCGCCCAATAGCTCCTGTCCACAGGGCTTGAACCAATTTTTAAGATTCATGAAGGTATACGACGTAAGCCGGAGGTACTTGAATATACGAAGATACATAACGGATATAATGCGGATACAAAGTCTAATTCTTCGCACAGCCAAAGAAAACCGTTTCAACCCATCAGCAAATATAATTTAATAATTTGTTGTAATTAATAGGGCCACCAACGGCTTTATAGTTCAAATGCAATCTACCATGCTGAACATTTTTATACAGCTGAAATAAAATGGGTTCAAGCCCTGTGGACAGGTGCTTTCTGGCGCTCTAGTTCAAACAGACAAATTATATCTCCGAAAGTATTGGTTTCTCAGAGTTGGGAATTAAATCAATGTGTTCTTATGAAAGAACTGCATCATAAAGGAAATTAAATTCAAATAATAGTTTATTTATCAAGATTAAATGAGCAATCTGAGAATGAGAACTGCACCATGGAAGAAATCAAATTAAAATAGCTGAAATGACTTTGACTCTTTCTTATAGAACAGGATGAAATGTACGAGTATGAACACAGATCATATAATAAAGCTTAGATAGAATAATTATAGCATTCTGTGAAAACATAGAAGTACGTACGATTCATTATTGAAATTTGGAAAAATCATATCTCCGAAAGTATTAGCTTGTTGGAGTTGAAAATGATATCGATGGATTTTGATGGTGAAACTGCATCTTAAATAGAAATTACAGACATTTGGGCAAATTGATAAGCACTCAGTTCCGAGGAACTAGAGCGCCAAAAAGTGTAATTCCCTTTCCGGGATTTGAGCCCGCCTTCTCTCGTTCTGAAACCGAAAACCAAATCAAAAAACCGAAACCGAAAACCCGACGTCCTAGACCAACCGGCTATCGGGTTCCTCGTACGATCTTGTCGATCTCCGGTATTAGAATTAAACGTCGGTACTTACCTGGGATATATATTCTTAATTTTCACTTTTCGACATAAAATCGCCACATGGGGGTTTATTTGACGGTTTTTTACCCTTGTCTCTCTAAGTCGATTTTGACGTTTCTCGAACCAACTATTAGCAAGGAATTAGACAATGTCATGTCTCAGGAAAATAAGTTGACATTATGACAATTCATATATAGAATAATTATATAATTCTGTGAAACGTAAAAATACGATTTTTTATTGAAATTTTGAAAAATCATATCTCCGAAAGTATTAGCTTGTTAGAGTTAAAAATGATATCATTGGATTCTTATGATAAAACTGCTTATTGAAAAAAATATAATTTGGAATTTGTTTTGTAAAAAAAAAATTTTTTTTTGTTACTCCGAATCCATCTGTCCGATTTTGCCCAATAACGAACTTAGCCGAGATCTTTATCTCCCAAACCTACTCTGAAAATTTCAACTGTCTAGCTCATTCCGTTCGAGAGTTATCGTGCCTACGGCCGGACCGGCCGGTCGGCCGGGCAGAATGAATTTCGACCAGGGATTCTTGATCAGTGAGTCGAACCAAATCGTTTAAGACCATTTTCATCGAAAAATTCGAAAATTACAGACATTTGGGCAAATTGATAAGCACTCAGTTCCGATGAACTAGAGCGCCAAAAATATTGTTTCAACTTTAAAAGATTCATGAAGGTAAACGAAGTAAGCCGAAGATCTGAATATATACGAAGATACCCGAATATATACAGGGTGAGTCTTCTACCACTGCATTAATTTTAACCAAAGATTCCTCTCATCAAAAAAAAACAGTTTTTTCATTCACCATTTTTCCACATTCGGCTCATGTAAAAATTTACAAGCGTTTAAAGATTTCACAATGTGCTAATACACTCCTGCATATAAATTATCTATGACATTGTTGGCGGACGAGAAAAAGGCATGGTAACGTGGTTTACAGCTTGATTCGGGATTCCAACGCTCAGGGACGGATCCATAAAAGTAGTGAAATGTGTGGAGTTTTCCATTTTAAAACATTCAATGAAGAATATCTCGAAAACGGTGCGTTTAAGGAGAAATGATGAAGAATAATATAATGTTCTAAAACGATGGAATATTCTTGAAATTACCCAACAAAAACTTTATCTGCTTTCTTTATGCTAATTTCGTTTAGTTTTATGAATCCTCGAGTCCATAATTAGAAAACCAGTAGAAGTAGAAAATAACTAATACATATTTGGAAAATATGTCTCATAGTTATTGGAAACTTTACACCAATATTCATTTTATTCGAAAAAAGGATGTCAAAGCTACAAAATAAAAACTGATTTTTTTTCGAAATTTCAACAGCCTGTATCTTTTTACCTGAGCAGAATCTGCAAAAATGGTGAATGAAAAAACTGTTTTACTTGATGAGAGGTATCTTTGGTTAAAATGAATGCAGTGGTCAAAGACTCACCCTCTATAAAGATACAAAACGGATGATATAAAGCTTATACAAAAAAAATTGGTTCAAGCACTGACGTGAAGTCAGAAGCTTTTGCGCGTATGTTCTATTGTCCATTCTTCTGTATTGGACACTCTTAATTCGAATTTACCATGGTAAATTCGAATTAAGTGTCCAATACAGAAGAATGGACAATAGAACATACGCGCAAAAGCTTCTGACTTCACGTCAGTGCTTGAACCAGTTTTTTTTTTCGTGATTTTTTTGAAATTTTCTAGGGGTACGGTTCTTAAAATTTTTTTTTTCGTCATTTTTTTCAAAATTTCTAGGGGTACGGTTCTTACAAAATTTTTAACACGTCTTTATGTTGATTTTCTACTACTAGTTACCTAGCTTCAATTCGATCGAATATTTATTTTTCGAGTTATCAAGGAAATAATATTCCAGGTGGGTATAACTCGGAAACCGTTAGACCGATTATGCCCAAAATCGAACTCAACTCTCCCTTTCGGATACGCAACCTACCCTGAAAATTGCAAGTCCCTATCTCCTTTCGTTCGAAAGTTATCGAGGCAACGGTCACCCATCTACTGAACTCGCACAAGAATGCTCGAATCTCCAACAATATTTAACCGATCGTATTAAAACTTGAAACTTGGCAGTAGAGTTAGGTTATGAAGGCTCTTGCAAAATTTCAGCAATTTCAAACGAATAGTTACTGATATATAGAATTTTTTTTTATTTTCAATGATTTATTAAAAATTTTCTACAAATGCTATCCTCTCCAAATTTTGCAAACACTTTCGCATTGGCATTCTACAACTAATAACCATGTTTAAATTCAATCGGTTCAGCATTTTTCAAGTTAATGAGAAACAAAAAACCACCAAATTTCAGAAAATTTCAGATGGCTATAACTCTAAAACCGTTTGGCCGATTATGCTCATAAACAAACTGAAATGTCGCGTTCTAGTGCACATCCTATAACCTGATAATTTCAAGCCGCTATCCCATTCCGTTCTCAAGTTATCGTGACAACAAAAATATTTTTTAATAATTTTTTTTTAATTTTCTAGCCATACGATTCGCGCAAAATTTCACAAACGTGCTTAGGTTCATACTCTACAACTACCCACCAAGTTTCAATTCGATCGGATTTATATTGGTTGAAAACAAAATTATTACTCGGAAACCACTGGGCCGATTATGCCCATTAACGAACTTGTCCGTCGTATTGGGATGCGCCACCTACCCTGAAAATTTTAAGTCGCTAGCTCTTTTCGTTCTCAAGTTATCGTGGCAACGGACGGCCGGACGGACAGAATCAAATTTGACCTCGAATTCTTCATTGGGGAGTCGAACTTAATCGTTTGAGACCATTTTCGTCAAAAAATTCGAAAGTTACAGACATTTGGGCAAAACTATAACGCGATGTTCCCCAGAACATACGCGCAGAAATGGGTTCAAGCCCTGTGGACAGGAGCTTTCTGGCGCTCTAGTTCAAACAGACAAATTATATCTCCGAAAGTATTGGTTTCTCAGAGTTGGGAATTATATCAATATATTCATATGATAGAACTGCATCATAAAGGAAATTCAATTCAAATAATAGTTTATTTATCAAGATTAAATGAGCAATCTGAGAATGAGAACTGCACCATGGAAGAAATCAAATTAAATCTGGCCAATTTTGCCCTATAACGAACTTAACCGAGATATTCATCTCCCTAATCTACTCTGAAAATTTCAACTACCTACCTCATTCCGTTCGAGAGTTATATCTATGTCTATGGATGAAAAGCATTCTCACTACTCTCAGATCTCTTACTAACTTCATGTTCCGTTCCGAAATGTAAGACTTTTCTGAGAAAAACTAATTTCGGAGCAAACAACTGAGATTTTTCTCACTTCGCTCACAATTCTTCGATTGATTAGATAATGTCATGTCACAGGAACATAAGTTGACATTAGGACAATTCATACATAGAATTATATCATTCTGTGATAACGTTGAAATACGATTTATTTTTGAAATTTTGAAAAATCATATCTCCGAAGGTATTAGCTTGTTAGAGTTAAAAATGATATGAATGGATTCTTATAAAACTGCTTGTTAAAAAAAATTTAATTTGGAATTTGATCTGTAAAAAAAAATTTTTTTTTTTTACTCTGAAACCATCTGTCCGATTTTGCCCAATAACGAACTTAGCCGAGATATTTATCCCCCACACCTACTCTGAAAATTTCAACTCTCTAGCTCATTCCGTTCGAGAGTTATCGTGCCTTCGGCCGGCCGGCCGGACAGAATGAATTTCGACCACGGATTCTTGATCAGTGAGTCGAACCAAATCGTTTAAGACCATTTTCATCGAAAAATTCGAAAATTACAGACATTTGGGCAAATTGATAAGCACTCAGTTCCGAGGAACTAGAGCGCCAAAAAGAGATATAAAGTACATACACAGCGGATACTTATCAGTCTCATTCTTATATAACAAAAAACAAAATATATACTTGCAGCATTGCGAAGAACAATTCACTCGACCCAATAAGCAAATTGAATTCGCTTGTTTGTATGCGGAAAGAAATTCACACGAAGTGATACTTTAAAGAAACACATCTTCATGAAACATGATGAAATCCATGATCAGATGAGAGTCGATCACATTAGGGAAAACTATGGAAAGAGACAGTGCCCCAACATACCAGGTGTCAATTTGAAAACTTGCCAGGCCAATTATGTCACATGGATGTTTTGAGAGAAAATACCGGAAGGTGTCAATTTTTATTCGGAGAGGACATACAAACATTTGAGAACAGACTGCATTATTGTCTAGCTAGTATGAACACCCTGTAATACACTTCGAATTTACCATGATAAATTCGATTAAGAGTGTCCAATACAGGAGAATGGACAATAGAACATGCGCGCAAAAGCTCCTGACTTCACGTCAGTGCTTGAACCAATTTTTTTTTATTTTCTAGTGACACGATCATCACGGCATTTCGCAAAAATTAGCGCGTCGGCATTCTACAACTAATTACCAAGTTTGAATTGATCGGATTCGTACTTCTTCAGTTATTCAGGAAATAACAACAAAATTTCAGATAACTATAACTCAAAAACCATTTGGCCCATTATGCCTTTTAACGAACTCAAATGTCGCATTCAGATACGCAACCTACCCTATAAATTGTAAGACGCTATATTTTTCCGTTCTCAAGTTATCGTGGGATACATAATCTGTTTAAAATTTTCTGGTGATACGATCCTCACCAAATTTTACATACGTCTTTATGTCGGTATTCTACTAGTAGCTTCCAAGTTTCAATACGATCGGATCTGTATTGGTTGCATTCATATCTCTTTCGTAAATCCTTCGAAAATGGTAATAGATATCAAAATTTCGTCTTCAGCTTTCGCTTCTTACCGTTCCAAAGTTTCGGTCACGAGCTTTGACTGCCCTCGAAACGACTTAAATTTTAAAATAAATTCCCAAAATTCCCGATTTACTTAGGAAAAATACGTCAGTTTCGGAAATTTTTTTAAATTATATGAAATTATTCCAAAGATCGCCACTATAGCCTTCTACTTTCCCTCCGCAACCTCAAAATCCCCTCTTTTTCCACCTTTTTTCCCTTGAGACGTTGCTATCTCTTTCCGTTCGTAATCTTGGCAAATGGTCACCCATCAAGTTAATAAACTCAACTAAGACTGCTCGGATCTCCAACAATGTAGATACGATCGTGTTCAAGTTTGGAGCATGCCAGTAAAGTTGGATTTTGAAGGTCCGAGCAAAATTTTCGCGATGTCGAACGAATAGTTTTTGATGTATAGAATTTCTTTCAATGACTTTCAATGATTGTTTTAAAATTTTCTAGTGATACGATCTTCACGGATTTCACAGGAAACGCGTCAGCATTCTTCGACTAATTAGCAAGTTCTATTAGGATCGGTTTAGTATTTTTTGAGTAATTGAGGAAATAAGAACAATATTTTAGATAAATATAACTCCTGAACCGTTTGGCCGATTATGCCTATTAATGAAGTCAAATGTCGCATTCCGATTCACAACATACCCTTAAAATTGCAAGTCGCTATCTCTTTCCGTTCTCAAGTTATCGTGAGATATATAATATTTTTTAATAATTTCTTTAAAATTTTCTAGAGATACGATCCTCACAAAATTTCAAAATTTCTACAACTAGTTACCAAGTTTCAATTCGATCGGATCTGTTTTGGTTGCATCCATATCACTCTACTTTTCGACTATCGATTTTGTCGCGATTTGAGTTCCGGACGTGAAGAAAATGTCTTTCGTAAATCCTTCGAAAATGGTAATAGATATCAAAATTTCGTCTTCAGCATCGCTTCTTACCGTTCCAAAGTTTTGGTCGCGAGCTTTTACCGCCCTAGAAACGACTTAAATTTTAAAATAAATTCCCAAAATTCCCGATCTACTTACGGCCGGTTTCATAATAAATGTTAAAGTTCCTTTAAATTTAAAGTATCCTTCAAAGTGACATTTTGGTTCAAAATGTTCAACTAAAGGATGCTTTAAATTAAAAGAGACCTTAAAACTCATTATGAAACCAGCCGTTAGTAAGAATACGTCAGTTTCGGTTTTTTTTTAATTATATGAAATTTTTCCAAAGATCGCGACTTTACCTTCTCCTTTCCCTCCGCAACCTCAAAATCCCCTCTTTTTCCACCTTTTTCCCTTGAGACGTCCCCTCATTAACAAAAATTTTCCCTAAGTAAAATTCTAAACGTCCTTTGTCAGAAACTGAACTCGCCCAACGATTCTCGGTTTGCAGTATTTCTCCTATAACTCCTACAATATAGATTCGATCGTGTTCAATTTTAAAACTTGGCTTTAGGATATGAAGGCTCTCGCGAAATTTCAGACGGATAGTTTCTGAGATACATAATTTTTATACACGCATATTCAATATTTTTTTAAAAATTTTCTAGAGATACGATGTTATGTATTATATATATAAAATGTAATATAATACCAGATTATTCTCCTTACGCCTTCTAGCACTGCTTGCTGTGCATATTCCAGGTGAGGAACCTCGGATAAGCGAGAGGAGAGGAAGATTCATTATGAGTCTGGCAGTTTAAGACGTAACACTGCTTTGGTGTTAGATTTGTAATCAATAAACAGTTTTTACAAGTTTAGTTTTTCTGTTAAAAAAACGTAATTACGATCCGCACGAATTTCCGCACAAATATTTGTGTTGACATTCTACAACTAACTACCAAGTTTCAATTCGAACGGTTATGTATTGTTCAAAAAAATCTTTGTACTCGGAAATTGTTAAGCCGATTGCGCCCATTAACGAACTTGTCCGTCACATTCGGATGCGCAACCACCCTGTAAATTTCAAGTCGCTATCTCTTCCCGGCATTTGCGCAAAATGATAGCACGCCTGTCCCTAGAACATGCGCACAATAAAACATGGAAACTATAGTATTCATGTAGGGGGACAAGTTGTCTTTCAATTGAGGTATAGCTCACCCTCTATTCCCTATTAAGAATGTAGGGGTGACAACCCCTACGCCTAGGCTTGAGAAGATTTTGGCTTACAATTGTGCTCAAAATATGTCCCCCTCGGAATAAAAATGGACCTGTTCCGGCATTTTCTCTCAAAACATCCCTGACGTGGCATAATTGGCCTGGCAACTTTTCAAATTGACAACATGTTTACTCCATTCCCTTTTATAAAGTCTCCCGGTTGGCCATGAAAATTTGACACATTTCAACGTGTATATTTTGAAAATGTTAGGTTATAGTCATTTTCTTGTCAGATAACTACACAACGTTGTCCTCTCTACACTCTTCATAGAAGTCGTAGTAATTACGTATTTTTTACAATGTCAATTTACTTCGGAAAAATAATGAATTTGTAAAGATATTATGTGAATTCAATAATTCCAAAGTCCTGGCGACTGGAGAAGAACAGGTTTCCTCTGTTACTGGAAATATTTCACGAATATAAACTGGTTGGAAGATTCAGTTATGCTATTTGCTATCAAGTGTTGAAATTTAATTGAAAAAAAATGGATATAGTAGTCCGTCACTTTGTGATAGTTCATTTGAAAAAAGAATAAATGTACCTGAATAACCCCACAGGAAAAAATTCTACAACAGACGTACCTATGGAACTCCTCACTTTTCACAAGAAGACATTTTCAGGCAGTTTCAAAATGTAGTAGTACTACGAAAGCCGAGTCAT
The DNA here is from genome assembly GCA_937662695.2 of Halyzia sedecimguttata. Taxonomy (NCBI): domain Eukaryota; kingdom Metazoa; phylum Arthropoda; class Insecta; order Coleoptera; family Coccinellidae; genus Halyzia; species Halyzia sedecimguttata. The sequence goes on from OW569415.2 coordinate 17,106,549, forward strand.
TCTTATACCTTAATAAAATATAGTGATAGGAAACTAAGTACATAATTTAATTCGAGAGTTCAACATGTCAGAATGAAGTTTTCTTATTGCAGATTTCGGTTCTGTATAGCGCTTACTGATACTTTGTCTCTGCTTCTTCAAAACTACTTTCGGCATTTTCATTTTCAAAGCGAAAAGTTCTTAATTATTCGAAGATAATGGTCTTGGATAATATCTTGTCTAAGATGGAAGATTATGTTATGATTATGTTGAGAGTAGAAATTGGCAACGCCTCGGCGAATTGTTTTGGCGATATTTCAGCAGTGCCAACCTGCCCTGTTTGGGTTACAAAAACGTGATAGACCTAAATCACGGCCAACCGGGAGACTTTATAAAAGTGAATGGAGTATATATAAGAGATCTCAGGGCACAGAAGAAAGCTATCCATCACCAAGTCTTCACAAAGTTAATGATAATGGCTACAAGCCTGATACCAAGAATATATTTGATGAGCTACGCCTACTGCATGTTAAAAAAATAATTGTAGAAACTTCTGAAAAAATACAGTATTTGGCAGACCAACTTCGAATGTCTAGAGGTATTTATTAGGAAAACAATGATGAGCATGTAAAAAAATGCTCTTTTCGTATAAAAATTGCAACTAACCTCTAATTTTCATTACAAATTATCTTAAACTCTCTAGTCAACCTCCATCAGAATAATTGTAAATTAAAGGAAATTATTTATTCGCACCATCCATTAAGCCAAGAAGAGGCGCTAATAATTGAGAAAAGCTGATTGGTTAATAACACAGCTTTTTTGCAGGTTTCATTCCACCAAGGAACTATCTTCCTACTTGGATTAATAATAATAATAATGATATTTATTCATCTTCACAGACATTGCTTTGTACATAAGATATTAATTAATTAATACAAACAATATAAGGAAAATACGTCAAATCAGATGTCTACACATTTGATTAAAAATTCCCTCACTGAGTATGGCTCGCATGTCAGTATGAGATGGTAGGTTTCCTTCCTGAAGGTCTTATAGTTCTCGAGTTCTTTCATTCGTTTTGGAAGAGATCCAAAAAGTTTTAGAGCCATATAATACATACTATTATCAGTTAGGCGGGAATGCAACGGATAGAAATACTTTAACGTATACTTTCCCAAAATGTTTTTCGCAGCTGAGGTCAGGATGTTGGTGAGTTGGTTAATGGCTAGATCGATATTTGAAGAGAAATCTGCCATCCTCATTTGGATGTTCACCTCTTCTGAAAATAGATTCCAGTCGGCATTTTTGGGTAGGGCGTTTTTGTAGTATATGGATATGAATAAGTGGTTACTTCTGTAGAGGCTGTCTAGGGTATGCCAGAATAAGTGAGGTTCTGTGACAGGATCACGTTGAAATCTATTGAAGAAAATTTACCAGTGGATATATCGATGTGTGTGCTTTTTCCAGTACTAAGTGTATTGAGTACATGATTTGTTATTATATCTTCATCCACCTTTCCTCTACCGAATGTTGCGAGTTCGTGTTGTTTTCTGTCGTTATGAAACATTTTCTCTCATATGAGCCGATTACAAAATGTGAGTAAAATGGCCAAGTTTATGACATCAAATGTTCAGTTCGAACTCGTAGGTAGTGTCAGTCCAGAAAGGTCAAATGAATTAAGTATCAGAGCGACCAGCCTTCATCGCATTCTGCAAGAAGATATTAGCTAAGATACTTATGCCAGACTCTCACATGTCAAATTACCAAACTGAATTATTCTTCAGTTGCGTTTTGGCGCGCTGTTCTATGAAGCCTATCAATTCGTCCAAATGTCTGTAATTTTCGAATATTTGGCCGAGAATGATCTCAAACGATTAGTTTAGACTCACTGATCAAGAATCCAAGGTTAGAATTGATTCTGTCGGCGCAGATTACGCTCGAACGCAATGTGTTAGAGAGGAGTTGAAATTTTCAGGCTTTTTCGGTTTCTTTTCAGGTTCGTTAATGGGCAAAATCCACCGAGTGGTTTAAGAGTTATAGCCATTTGACATTTTGTTATACCAATCTGGTCGAATCAAAGCATGGTTATTAGTTGAAAAATACCGACATGAAGTCTTATGCAAAATTTGGTGAGGATCACATGACTGGAAAATTTTTAAAAAATCTGTATCTCAGAAACTGTCCATCAGATATCGTTGAAATTCTGCGGGAGCCTTCAAAAACTTATTTTACAGTAAAGTTACAGATTTGAACTCGATCGGATCAATATTGGTGAAGATATTACCGAAATATTCCAACGATGCGGGTATACTGGTCCACTATTTTTAAATTCGACCAGACAAGTTGTCAACAGTTTTTGAATTTTTACGTGGCTCTTAATTATTTCAAATTATATTTTGTGCTCTCCATAGATCGTACTCGTATATCTGTTGGACCTATTTTAAAGAAAATTAATTTACTTTGGCTGTATTCCAGTAAAATAAGTTGTGATCAGGTTTTGCAGTTAATAGAAGAGGATTATAAATATATTTACTTGTCAGCTGTAACAAATAAACTTACTTATCAAGGAAAATCAGTATAGTGACCTAGTACAGAAACAGGTTTATCACTTTCGTGTCAAACTCAACATTTGTTGTCTGAAGATTTTCAAGCACCCAAACCAGCAAAAGTAATACCAATAGTACAAATTATATTGAATGTTGCACATTCGTCCAATTTTTAAATCATGGAATAAACAGGATGTGAACAACTACCATGGTATACGTGTACAGGCTTCCCTACCTATGCTACTGGATTGTTTCATACTTCATCAATTGAAATGTTATTCTAAATAGCGCTTCATAAATAAACAACATGGATTTTCTCTGAATAAGTCTTACCAACATAAAAAGGCCTAGCAGAGTCAAGAAACCCTTTCATTTTAAATGAGAATCTGCAGTCGTCCCTTTATTTCATGTTGTTGTTACTTGGCACAACGATATGGTATGATTTTTGCGCGCATGTTCCGCAAGGAACAGTGTGCTGTCATTTCGTCACAATGTCTGTATTTTTCTAATTTTTTTCCGAAAATGGTCGCAAACGATTCAGTTAGACTCACTGATGAATAATCCGGGGTCAAATTCGATTCTGTCTGTCCGGTCCAGCCGTTAGCACGATAACTCTCGAACGGAATGAGTTAGAGCGGTGAAATTTGCCGGGTAGTTTTGTAAATATCTCGACAAGTTCGTTAACGGGCGAAATTACCCAAGCGATTTCGGAGTTAAGGTCGTTTTTAGTAAAAACGTTTTTTATGAATAGTTCCGGAACCGATCACTCGATCTAAGTGGTTAAAACAAGTGGGGTTCTGGGCCACCATGTGATCCGAACCCCACTTATTTGTTTTCGCGCTCAGAATGATGATTGTCGCCATGACAGTTGAAACAAACTATCACAAGCGCCATCTAGACTTGTGTAGTGAAATTTTTGGAATTTTAATTTTTACTACGGCGAGGCGCCATCTTGAATATTGTAGGAATTTATGAAAAAGTTTTCGGAGACGTCGGGATTCGAACACGTAATATTTTATTATGAGTCAGAGGACCTAATCCCTGAGCCACGACCGCTAACCTTAAGAGGTACCTTTTTTGGTCCCATATCAACCGCAGGTATATGACCCTTTTTCTAGCATTGTATGTTTAAATTGGGATGAAATGAATCTGAATTCTTATAGAAGTATAGATGAAAATGATATCCCTTCTGAATAGGAGATTTTTATTTTATCATAAATGTCAACGAGTCACACCAAATCCTCTAATACGTTTGTGATTTTTTTGCGTAAATAGATCTAGGATTCATTTTCATCCAAATATTGTGACTATTTAGTGAAGCGATGTCAATACTATCTTAGAACAGTACAAATGACCATATATAACTAGGTTCGTCCTGTAATCTTTCCAGATAGTAAGAATGCAAAATTTCACATTAAGCATATTTTTTCTGAGTGCCAAGCAAATATTCAATCTTTTTGGCTTGAATTCAAATCTATGTTCCAAAATGCCTATATTGAGTACCCTAAGTTTTTTTCGAAAACAATTGTGCTTTGTTGCACTCATACAAGCGAGTTATGTTTATCTGCATGAATTATCTTTTACTTAGAAATTCAGGTAGTTTGGGGATTACCTTCGTTTGGAATGTGCAATATTATTGAAGATGAACATTTATTTCGTTTTGGTATGCCATTAGTTCAGCTGCCTTTATCGTGTGAAGTTTAAAAAGTACAGAATTTTGTTAGTGCAAGTTGTGATTGGGCGATAGTTTCAAACTTTTGATAGTTTTAACAATAAATAAAAATGGTTATATATTGTGTAGCGTTTGGATGCAAGAACGAGCAAGATTATATATAGAAGAAGTCTTAAAAAAGCATTTTCCAGGTAAAAATAACAAAATTACATTTTTAAACTCAAGAGCTACAGCATATTTTCTTTTTAGGTTTGCCATTGGAACTTGTACTTCTTCAAAAAGGGAACGATGAATGTGTAAATCCTAGGCAACGCAGATATTCACCTTTGATGAAACAATTTGCCCACACATTATACTTTTATTCACCTGAAGCGTATAATTGTTTACGCAATCAATTAGTAGTAGTAGCTATCATGTAGGTACAGTGTGTTTCAATATTTAAATAAAAGTTGCTTTTGCGATTTTCTTTTCAGTTTATTTACCAACCACATAGGAGAACAGTTAAAATTTGACTTGAACCATGCACTATTTGCTTTATTACTTTAAAATTGATTAATTGTTCACAAATAAATTCACGCTTACTTCTAATTAAGCATGCAAAATTTAAAATATTTAAAAGAAGTCGCGAGCGTTCCATTAACTTTTCATTTTATTTACCAACCACATAGGAGAACAGTAAATATTTGACTTGAACCATGCACTATTTGCTTTATTACTTGAAAATTGATGAATTGTTCACAAATAAATTCACGCTTACTTCTAATTAAGCATGCAAAATTTAAAATATTCAAAAGAAGTCGCGAGCGTTCCATTAACTTTTCATTTTATTTACCAACCACATAGGATGAGAACAGTTAATATTTGACTTGAACCATGCACTATTTGCTTTATTACTTGAAAATTGATGAATTGTTCACAAATAAATTCACGCTTACTTCTAATTAAGCATGCAAAATTTAAAATATTCAAAAGAAGTCGCGAGCGTTCCATTAACTTTTCATTTTATTTACCAACCACATAGGAGAACAGTTAAAATTTGACTTGAACCATGCACTATTTGCTTTATTACTTTAATCCTGATAAATTGTTCAGAAAAAAAATCACGTTTACTTCTAAATAAGCATACAAAATTTAAAATAAACAAAGAAATTCGCGAGCGTTCCATTAACTGCAATGAGATAGAAAGAGATAGATATCCGTAAGCAATGCGGGTTGCCTAAGAAATCGGTTTGCCTCACTTTTCTCCCAAGGCGAGTCCCTTCCAGGTATATATAGAGTTCACTGGTATACAACCACCCAATACCATGACATGCATTTGTTGTTATGGTAGCTTGATGAGCTCGCCCATACTGCCAAATCAAAAGTATACAACCCTCAATGCATAACATGGATTTGTTGTTAGGATAGCTTGATAAGCTTGCCACAAGTAATGTTAGTTCTCGTTGTAATTGATTGCTTTTCTAAATTCATATGGGCCCGACCATTGAAAAGGAAAACAGGTGAAGAAGTGACTAGTGCTTTTCTCGATATCCTCAAGCATGGCCGAATACCTACCAACTTGCAATCTGATCAAGGAACTGAATTTTTCAATCGATAATTTCATGAACATTTTGTTAAAAAGCATTATATAAATGTAATATAATACGTATTGTGATAAGAAAGCTTCAACATTGGAGCTGGTTATAAGAACGTTGAATGAGGTGCTCCACAAAAAAAAATCCAAATGGGAAAACTGCCTGTATTTCAGTAATAATTTTCCAATCATCTAGAGATGCTGAAAAATCTACAAATACTCATTGGCGCTCTAGTTCCTCGGAACTGAGTGCTTATCAATTTGCCCAAATGTCTGTAATTTTCGAATATTTCGATGAAAATGGTCTTAAACGATTTGGTTCGATTCGCTGATCAAGAATCCGTGGTCGAAATTCATTCTGTCCGGCCGGTCCGGCCGGCCGTAGGCACGATAACTCTCGAACGGAATGAGCTAGAGAGTTGAAATTTTCAGAGTAGGTTTGGGGGATAAATATCTCGGCTAAGTTCGTTATTGGTCAAAATCGGACAGATGGTTTCGGAGTAACAAAAAAAAAATTTTTTTTTACGAAACAAATTCCAAATTAAATTTTTTTTGATAAAAAGTTTTATCATAAGAATCCACTCATATCATTTTTAACTCTAACAAGCTAATACTTTCGGAGATATGATTTTTCAAAATTTCAATAATAAATCGTGTTTCAACGTTGTCACAGAATGATATTATTCTATGTGTGAATATGAATTCTCATAATGTCAAATGATGTTCCTGAGACATTATCTAATCAATCGAAGAATTGTGAGCGAGGTGAGAAAAATCTCAGTTGTTTGCTCCGAAATTAGTTTTTCTCAGAAAATTCTTACATTTCGGAACTGAACATGAAGTAAGAGATCTGAGAGTAGTGAGACTGCTTTTCATCCATAGACATAGATATAACTCTCGAACGGAATGAGGTAGGTATTTGAAATTTTCAGAGTAGTTTAGGGAGATGAATATCTCGGTTAAGTTCGTTATTGGGCAAAATTGGCCAGATTTAATTTGATTTCTTCCATGGTGCTTTTCTCATTCTCATGATTGCTCATTTAATCTTGATAAATAAACTATTATTTGAATTGAATTTCCTTTAGGATGCAGTTTTAACTCAAACAAGCTAATACTTTCGGAGATATGATTTTTCAAAATTTCAATAATAAATCGTATTTCAACGTTGTCACAGAATGATATTATTCTATGTATGAATATGAATTGTCATAATGTCAAATGATGTTCCTGAGACATTATCTGATCAATCGAAGAATTGTGAGCGAGGTGAGAAAAATCTCAGTTGTTTGCTCCGAAATTAGTTTTTCTCAGAAAATTCTTACATTTCGGAACTGAACATGAAGTAAGAGATCTGAGAGTAGTGAGACTGCTTTTCATCCACAGACATAGATATAATTCTCGAACGGAATGAGGTAGGTAGTTGAAATTTTCAGAGTAGTTTAGGGAGATGAATATCTCGGTTAAGTTCGTTATTGGGCAAAATTGGCCAGATTTAATTTGATTTCTTCCATGGTGCTTTTCTCATTCTCATGATTGCTCATTTAATCTTGATAAAAAAACTATTATTTGAATTGAATTTCCTTTAGGATGCAGTTCTATTATATGAATACATTGATATAATTCCCAACTCTGAGAAACCAATACTTTCGGAGATATAATTTGTCTGTTTGAACTAGAGCGCCAGAAAGCTCCTGTCCACAGGGCTTGAACCCATTTTTTTTTTACTATTACATATTGCTTTTTCATGTTATGTCAATAAAAATGATACATGTCTTTAAAATTGTTTTTGGCGCTCTAGTTCCTCGGAACTGAGTGCTTATCAATTTGCCCAAATGTCTGTAATTTTCGAATATTTCGATGAAAATGGTCTTAAACGATTTGGTTCGACTCACTGATCAAGAATCCGTGATCGAAATTCATTCTGTCCGGCCGGTCCGGCCGGCCGTAGGCACGATAACTCTCGAACGGAATGAGCTAGAGAGTTGAAATTTTCAGAGTAGGTTTGGGGGATAAATATCTCGGCTAAGTTCGTTATTGGGCAAAATCGGACAGATGGTTTCGGAGTAACAAAACAAAATTTTTTTTTTACGAAACAAATTCCAAATTAAATTTTTTTTAATAAGAAGTTTTATCATAAGAATCCATTCATATCATTTTTAACTCTAACAAGCTAATACTTTCGGAGATATGATTTTTCAAAATTTCAATAATAAATCGTATTTCAACGTTGTCACAGAATTATATTATTCTATGAATTGTCATACTGTCAAATGATGTTCCTGAGACATTATCTAATCAATCGAAGAATTGTGAGTGAAGTGAGAAAAATCTCAGTTGTTTGCTCCGAAATTAGTTTTTCTCAGAAAATTCTTACATTTCGGAACTGAACATGAAGTAAGAGATCTGAGAGTAGTGGGACTGCTTTTCATCCATAGACATAGATATAACTCTCGAACGGAATGAGGTAGGTAGTTGAAATTTTCAGAGTAGTTTAGGGAGATGAATATCTCGGTTAAGTTCGTTATTGGGCAAAATTGGCCAGATTTCATTTGATTTCTTCCATGGTGCAGTTCTCATTCTCATGATTGCTCATTTAATCTTGATAAATAAACTATTATTTGAATTGAATTTCCTTTAGGATGCAGTTCTATCATATGAATACATTGATATAATTCCCAACTCTGAGAAACCAATACTTTCGGAGATATAATTTGTCTGTTTGTTCTCTCAACGTTTCAATCTACGCAGTTCTTCCGTTTCCTCAGTTTCAGGGTTTCCTTCGGGAAAATTATTCTTATCGATTGCTCATGTTTCTCTACCCCATTTGGAAAAACTACGTTCGCTGAAAAATGCGGGGATAAATGGGAGGGGATTATCGGCATCTTGATCCTGTTGATGGTATATCCTAGATTATAGAATGAGGTGACTTTAGCTAATTTTTGGCGCTCTAGTTCCTCGGAACTGAGTGCTTATCAATTTGCCCAAATGTCTGTAATTTTCGAATTTTTGGCTGAAAATGGTCTCAACCGATTGGGTTCGACTCCTTGATGAAGAATTCGAGGTCAAATTCAATTCTGTCCGTCCGGTCCGGCCGTTAGCACGATAACTCTCGAACGGAACGACTTATAGCGTTGAAATTTGCAGGGTAGTTTTGTAGCGTAAATATCTCGGCTAAGTTCGTTAATAGGCAAAATCCATCAAGCGGTTTCGGAGTTATGGCCGATTTTAGTAAAAAAATTTTTTTATAAATATTTCCGAAACCGATCACTCGATCTATCTGAAATTTAGCGTCAAATTGTAGAATCATGACCTTTATACGCATGTGAAGTTTTGTATTGACCAGGTTACCGCAAAGTGTCGAAAAATTTTTTTGAATATTAAAAAAAAAATTCTACAATAACTTTCGAACGGAATGAGCTAGGCAGTTAAAATTTTCAGAGTAGGTTAGGGAGATGAATATCTCGGTTAAGTTCGTTATTGGGCAAAATAGGCCAAATGGTTTCGGAGTAACGAAAAAAAAAATTTTTTTAAGTAACCAATTTCAAATTCAATTTTTATTTAAGATGCAGTTTCACCATAAAAATCCATTGATATCATTTTCAACTCCAACAAGCTAATACTTTCGGAGATATGATTTTTCTAAATTCCAATAATGAATCGTACTTCTATGTTTTCACAGAATGCTATAATTATTGTATCTAAGCTTTATTAAATGATCTGTGTTCATACTCGTACATGTCATCCTGTTCTATAAGAGAGAGTCAAATTCACTTCAGCTATTTTAATTTGATTTCTTCCATGGTGCAGTTCTCATTCTCAGATTGCTCATTTAATCTTGATAAATAAACTATTATTTGAATTGAATTTCCTTTATGATGCAGTTCTATCATAAGAATATATTGATATAATTCCCAACTCTGAGAAACCAATACTTTCGGAGATATAATTTGTCTGTTTGAACTAGAGCGCCAGAAAGCTCCTGTCCACAGGGCTTGAACCCATTTTTTTTCGTCACAATGTCTGTATTTTTCGAATTTTTTTGCGAAAATGGTCTCAAACGATTGGGTTTGACCCCCTGATGAAGAATTCGAGGTCAAATTCAATTATGTCCGTCTGGTCCGGCCGGCCGGCCGTTAGCACGATAACTCTCGAACGGAACGAGTTAGAGCGTTGAAATTTGCAGGGCATGTTTGGAGCGTAAATATCTCGGACAAGTACTTTAATGGGTAAAATCCATCGACCCGTTTCGGAGTTACGGCCATTTTTAGTTAAACCGTTTTTCAAGAATATTTCCGAAACCGATCATTCGATCTATCTGAAATTCAGCATCAAATTGTATAATCATGACCTTTATATGCCTGTGAAGTCTCATATTGATCGGATGGCTGTAAACTAGAAACAAAAAGAGTTAAATATTTGAAAATGAAATTGAAATTTTGTTTTCACTATAACTCGAAAAAAACTCATCCGATTGAATTGAAGCTCAATAGTTATATGCGAAGTACCATCGAAAACACTTATGCAAAATTCCGTTGGGGTAGCATGAGGAGAAAAAATTAAAAAATTTTTTTAACTCTTAGCGGAATATTTTGCTGGAAATTCCGAAACCAAATATAGGATTGAGTTCTGTTTTGGCACTTCGGTGACCAATAATGACCTCTTGGGGTGTGCAAAATTTCACTACGAACAGACCACTAGGAGCCTAAAAAAAAATTTATAATTTTGAACTTCCAAACTGGACAAATTATATTTCATTTCGAATTCCTACATGGAATATCTCCCATCTGGTGATTTCGTTCCGACGTATTTCTTGCGCGTTTATCTGAATGAATGCGATATGTACGAGGGCAACTGATTGAAATATGGACTGCTTACTAGCATGACAATTGAATTAATGCGTAAACGATGTGTGGAATTTTAAATTGGTTTTCAAAGTTAGTCTGAACGGTGAACGACTGGGGGTGTAACTGTCTCTTTTGGGCATTTTTGCGCGCGTGTTCCTCAAGGAACAGCGTGCTATCATTTCGTCACAATGTCTGTATTTTTCGAATTATATTTCGAAAATGGTCTCAACCGATTGGGTTCGACTCCTTGATGAAGAATTCGAGGTCAAATTCAATTCTGTCCGTCCGGTCCGGCCGTTAGCACGATAACTCTCGAACGGAACGACTTATAGCGTTGAAATTTGCAGGGTAGTTTTGTAGCGTAAATATCTCGGACAAGTTCGTTAACGGGCGAAATCCACCGAGCGGTTTCGGAGTTAAGGCCGTTTTTAGTAAAAATGTTTTTTATGAATATTTCCGGAACCGATCACTCGATCTTTCTGAAATTTGGCATCAAATTGTAGAATCATGACCTTTATATGCCTGCGAAGTTTTGTACAGACCGGACGGCCCTAAAGTTGCAAAAAAAAATCGAAAATTTTGAAATTTTGTTTTCACGATAACTCGAAAAATACTGATCTGATTAAATTGAAACTCAGTAGTTAGACCAAAGCAAACACTTTTGCAAAATTTCGTGAAGATCACGTGACATGAAAAAAATCAAAAAATTACTACTATTTTGCGGAATACTTTGCTTGAAATGCCGAAACCTATTTTTTGATAAGTGGAAAAGTTTAACGGTTTAAGGTTCATGCTGCCCTTTCTGGGCATTTTTCGTTATGCACATGCGCAGATGAGAAGTCATTTAACTGCTGTAGTTTTCGTCAGAGAGGATTGGGGTTTTGGGGTAGCGGATGCTATTCCTCCATAGAATCCAGATCCCTGATGAGGGTCTGCGCATGCGTGGATTAAAGATGCGATATCTCCCGAACCACTCGTGTTGGAGAATCGGAGTTTTTTGTAAGGTGTGTGATTTTGAGAGGACTTTTAGCCGCGAATAGATTGCGCATGCGCAGAAGAAAAGTGACTGTTTTTTGTGTTGGACGGGTTATGTTGGGAGTGCTGAGTCGATATTGTGAGGTTTTAAAAGAATATTAATGGCAACTCAGTGCAAGGACAAGTCAGTTTGGGGGATGTAGCGTTGTTTCCGAGTTAAAGTGTCCGTACCGTGGCCCTGGCGCTAATTTTGAAATTGATGTTACCCCTTACAGGCATTTTTTCGTTATGCGCATGAGCAGACCATCAGTGATTTAACTGCTGGTGTTTTCGTCAGAGAGGATTTCGATTTTGGGGGGGCGGATGCTATTCCCCCATAGAATCCCCTGGTGAGGGCCTGCGCATGCGTGGATTCAAGATGCGATATCTCCACTAGTGTAGGAGAATCGGAGTTTTTTGTGAGGTGTGTAATTTTGGGAGGACTTGCAGCCACGAGTAGATTGCGCATGCGCAGACGAGAAGTGACTCTTTTTGGGTTGTATGGGTAGTGTTGGGAGTAATGAGACGATATTGTGAGGTTTTAAAAGAATATTCATCTCAATTCAGTGCACGGACACAAGTCAGTTTGGGAGAAATAGCGTTGCTCCCGAGTTGAAATGTCTATATGGTGGCCCTGAGGCGAATTTATAAATAACTGCATTCGGTAGATCTATATTAAAGTACGTTCGGATTTGGAGAAGAGACAATTGCGTTCCTAACGGAGGTCCCATAACCGCAATTTTTTTTCGATCTACGGTAAAGCTAACAGCCAAACTGTATCGATAGCTATATTTGTTAAAGGAACTTAAAAAAAAGCACTGATGTGAAGTCAGTACTCTTTGGCGCGTGTGTTGACGGTGGCTAATTTGAATTGAATGATAAGTACTTCAAGCTCAGTGGATAGAGCGAGCCGTAGATCTACCCAGAGGATAGTGGACACCATTCACTGCCGGTTCAAAAACTAACAGTGCTGTATCTAAGCTGCCATCAGGATAGAGTAACAAAGTTGGAAAATAACACAACTGACTCTCCTTAGTGGCACAAGCTCCTAGAAGATTTGGGAGGGTCAGTATAATCCTAATCATGCAGATGCCAAATGCAGATTGACTTAACAATGAAAGAAAAACGCATTGACGTGGGGTCAATCTGCTTTGGCGCGCGTGCTATAAACATGATTAGGATTATACTGACCCTCCCAAATCTTCAAGGATCTTGTGCCATTAAGGAGAGTCAGTTGAGTTCTTTTCCAATTTTGTTACTCCATCCTGATGGCAGCTTAGATACAGCACTGTTAATTTTTGAACCGGCAGTGAATGGTGTCCACTATCCTTTGGGTAGATCTACGGCTCGCTCTATCCACTGAGCTTGAAGTACTTATCATTCAATTCAAATTAGCCACCGTGAACACGCGCGCCAAAGAGTACTGACTTCACGTCACTGCTTTTTTTTTGTTATTCGCATAAGCAGACAAGAAATAATTTAACTGCTCGAGTTTTCTTCTGAGAAGATTGGGGTTTTGGGGTGGAGGATGCTATTCCTCCATTGAATCCCCCGGTACCGGTCTGCGCATGCGTGGATTCAAGATGCGATATCTCCTGAACCACTAGTGGTGGAGAATCGGAGTTTTTTGTGACTGACAGGATGGCCATGAAGTGGCAAAAAAAAATTTCAAAAATTTTAAAATTTTGTTTACGATAACTCGTAAAATACTGATCTGATTGAATAGAAACTCAGTAGTTAGATGCAAACACTTTTACAAACAAACACTTTTACAAAATTTCGTGAAGATCACGTGACATGAAAAAATTCAAAAAATTACTCTATTTTGTGGAATATTTTGCTTGAAATTCCGAAACCTATTTATTTGAAATTCATACTGCCCTTTCCGGGCATTTTTCGTTATGCGCATGCGCAGATGAGAAGTCATTTAACTGCTGTAGTTTTCGTCAGAGAGGATTGGGGTTTTGTGGTGGCGGATGCTATTAATCCATAGAATCCCCTGGTGAGGGTCTGCGCATGCGTGGATTAAGGATGCGATATCTCCTGAACCACTAGTGTTGGAGAATCGGAGTTTTTTGTGAGGTGTGTAATTTTGGGAGGACTTACAGCCACGAGTATATTGCGCCTGCGCAGACGAGAAGTGACTGTTTTTGGGTTGTATGGGTTATATTGGGAGTAATGAGCCGATATTGTGAGGTTTTAAAAGAATATTCATGTCAATTCAGTGCACGGACACAAGTCAGTTTGGGGGAAATAGCGTAGTTTTCGAGTTGAAATGTCTGTATGGTGGCCATGAGGCGAATTTATAAATAACTATATTCGGTAGATCTATTTTAAAATACGTTCGGATTTTGAGAAGAGGCAATTGCGTTCCTAACGGAGGTCCCATAACCGCATTTTTTTTCGATCTACGGTAAAGCTAACAGCCAAACTGTATCGATATCTATATTTGTTAAAGGAAATTGGAAAAAAAAGCACTGACGTGGCGCGCGTGTTCACGGTGGCTAATTTTAATTGAATGATGAGTACTTCAAGCTCAGTGGATAGAGCAAGCCGAAGATCTACCCAAAAGGTAGTACTCATCACTCAATTCAAATTAGCCACCGTGAAAACGTGCGCCAAAGAGTACTGACTTCACGTCAGTGCTTTTTTTTTGAGCCTTTTTTTTATCCGACACTTTTTTGAATTTGATTTCTTTCATGATGCAGTTCTATCATAGGAATCCATTGCTATAATTCCCCAACTCTGAGAAACCAATACTTGAACCAATTTTTGAAGTTCATGCTGGCATTTCCGGACATTTTTCGTTATGCGCATGCGCAGATGAGAAGTCATTTAACTGCTGCCGTTTCCGTCAGAGAGGATTGGGGTTTTGGGCTGGCGGATGCTTTTCCTCCATAGAATCGCCTGGTGAGGGTTTACGCATGCTTGTATTAAAGATGCGATACCTCCTGAACCACTAGTGTTGGAGAATCAAGTTTTTTGTAAGGTGTGTGCTTTGGGAGGACTGTCAGCCGCGAGTGTATTGCGCATGCGCAGAAGAGAAGTTACTGTTTTTGGGTGGTATATGTTATTTTGGGAGTGCTGAGCCGATATTGTGAGGTTTTAAAATAATATTCATGACAATTCAGTGCCCGGACAAGTCAGTTTGTCACATGTAGCGTTGTTTTCGAGTTGAATTGCACGTACCGTGGCCCTGGGACTAATTTTGGAATTGATGTTACGCCTTACGGGCATTTTTCGTTTCGGTCAAAATTTTCAATTTTTTAATTTTTTAACGAGAAAACGATCATTCAAATTACACTTCACACAAAATTCTGATTCTTCAACACCATTGGTTCAGGAGATATCACTGCTCCAATCCACGCATGCGCAGACACTTCCAAGGGAATTCTATGGAGGAATAGCATCCTGCACCTAAAATCCCAAATCCTCTCAGACTAAAACTCCAGCAGTTAACTCACTTATGCTCATGCGCATAACGAAAAATGCCCGTAAGGGGTGACATCAATTTAAAAATTAGCCCCAGGGCCACGGTATGCACACTTCAACTAGGAAACAACGCTATTTCCCCCAAACTGACTTGTGTCCGTGCACTGATTCAACATGAATATTCTTTTAAAACCTCACAATATCAGCTCATTACTCCCAACAATACTCCCAACAACTCAAAAACAGTCACTTCTCTTCTGCGCATGCGCAATCTACTCGCGGCTGCAAGTCCTCCCAAAATCACACACTAGTGGTTCAGGAGATATTGCATCTTGAATCCACGCATGCGCAGACCCTCACCAGGGAATTCTATGGAGGAATAGCATCCACCACTCCAAAACCCCAATCCTCTCTGACGAAAACATCAGCAGTTAAATCACTGATGGTCTGCTCATGCGCATAACGAAAAATGCCCGTAAGGGGTAACATCGATTTCAAAATTAGCCCCAGTACCACGGTACGGACACTTCAACTCAGAAACAACGCTACATCCCCCAAACTGACTTGTCCTTGAACTGAATTGTTATGAATATTCTTTTAAAATCTCGCAATATTGGCTCAGCACTCCCGACATAACCCGTACAACCCAAAAACGGTCACTTCTCTTCTGCGCATACGCAATCTACTCGCGACTGAACGTCCTCTCAAAATGACACACCTTACAAAAAACTCCGATTCTCCAACACTCAACAGATATCGCATCTTTGATCCACGCATGCGCAGACCCTCACCAAGGATTCTATGGAGGAATAGCATCCACCACCCCAAAACCCCAATCCTCTCTGACGAAAACACCACCAGTTAAATCACTGATGGTCTGCTCATACGCATAATGAAAAATGCCCGTGAGGGGTAACATCGATTTCAAAATTAGCCCCAGGACCACGGTACGGACACTTCAACTCAGAAACAACGCTACATCCCCCAAACTGACTTGTCCTTGCACTGAATTGCTATGAATATTCTTTTAAAATCTCGCAATATTGGCTCAGCACTCCCGACATAACCCGTACAACCCAAAAACGGTCACTTCTCTTCTGCGCATACACAATCTACTCGCGACTGAAAGTCCTCTCAAAATGACACACCTTACAAAAAACTCCGATTCTCCAACACTCAGGAGATATCGCATCTTTGATCCACGCATGCGCAGACCCTCACCAAGGATTCTATGGAGGAATAGCATCCACCACCCCAAAACCCCAATCCTCTCTGACGAAAACACCACCAGTTAAATCACTGATGGTCTGCTCATACGCATAATGAGAAATGCCCGTGAGGGGTAACATCAATTTCAAAATTAGCCCCAGGGCCACGGTACGGACACTTCAACTCGGAAACAACGATACATCCGTCAAACTGACTTGTCCTTGCACTGAATTGCCATGAATATTATTTTTTTAAAACCTCACAATATCGGCTCAGCACTCCCAACATAACCCATCCAACCCAAAAACAGTCACTTCTCTTCTGCGCATGCGCAATCTACTCGCGTTCAAAAGTCCTCTCAAAATCGCACACCTTACAAAAAACTCCGATTCTCCAACACTAGTGGTTCGGGACATATCGCATATTTAATCCACGCATGCGCAGACCCTCATCAGGGGTCTGGATTCTATGGGGTAATAGCATCCGCCACCCCAAAACCCCAATCTTCTCTGACGAAATCTACAGCAGTTAAATGACTTCTCATCTGCGCATGCGCTTAACGAAAAATGCCCGGAAAGGGCAGCATGAACTTCAGAAAAAAAGGTTTCGGCATTTCAAGCAAAGTATTCCGCAAAATAGTAGTAATTTTTTGATTTTTTCATATCACGTGATCTTCACGAAATTTTGCAAAAATGTTTGCTTTGGTATTTTGCATCTAAGTTTCAATTCAGTCAGATCAGTATTTTTCGAGTTATCGTGGAAACAAATTTTCAAAATATTTGAAATTTTTTTTTGCCACTTTATGCCCATCCGGTCAGTACAAAACTTCGCAGGCATATAAAGGCCATGATTCTACAATTTGATGCCACATTTCAGATAGATCGAGTTATCGGTTCCGGAAATATTCATAAAACGCGTTTTTACTAAAAACGGCCTTAACTCCGAAACCACTTCGTGGATTTCGCCCGTTCACGAACTTGTCCGAGATATTTACGCTACAAAACTATCCTGCAAATTTCAACGCTCTAAGTCGTTCCGTTCGAGAGTTATCGTGCTAACGGCCAGCCGGACCGGCCGGCCGGTAGTGCCCTACGGACAGAATTTAATTTGACCCCGAATTCTTCATCAAGGAGTCGAACCCAATCGTTTGAGACCATTTTAGAAAAAAAAATCGAGAAATACAGACATTGTGACGAAATGATAGCACGCTGTTCCTTGCGGAACACTCGCGTAAAAATGTTCAACTATGTGTGGAATATATTTCCGAAACCAAATATGGGATTGAGTTAAATTTTTGCATTCCGGTGATTACTAATGACCTCTTGAGATGTGCAAAATTTCACTGAAAGCAGAAGTAGTAATACTAGGAGTGTTCTCGACCACAATGTGGAGATTACCTCACTTATTTGGTCTACGTGCGTGGAACATGAATGTTCAGTAGTTAGATGCAAAAGACCGAAACAAACATTTTTACAAAATTTGGTGAGGATCACATGACATGAAAAAATTACATACTACTATTTTGCGGAATATTTTGCTTTCACTTCCGAAATCTATTTTTTTGAAGTTGCCCCATCCGGGAATTTTTAGGTTATGAGCATGCGCAGATGAAAAGTGATTTAACTGCTGAAGTTTCCGTCTGAGAGGATTGGGGTTTAAGGGTGGGGGGATGCTATTCCTCCATTGAATCACCTGGTGAAGGTCCGCTATTGTGAGGTTTTAAAAGAAAATTTATGCAATTCTGTGCACGAACAAGTCAGTTTGAGGAAATAGCGTTGTTTCCAAGTTGGAGTGTCCGTACCGTGGCCTTGGGGCCAATTTTGAAATTCAAATTGCACCTTCCGGGCATTTTTCCTTTCGCGAACGAGTAGACAAGAAGTGATTTAACTGCTGGAGTTTTCGTCTGAGAGGAGGGAGTGTGCGTACATGCGTAGATTGACTCCTGAACCACTGATGTTGAAGAATCAGAGTTTTGTGCGAGGTGTGTGATTTTGGGAGGGCTTTAAGCCACCAGTAGATTGCGCATGCGTAGTGGAGACGTGACTCTTTTTGGGTCGTATGTCTTATGTTGGGAGTGGTTTTGGCGGATTTGGTGCTGAGCCGATATTGTGAGGTTTTAAGAGAAATTTCATAGCAGTTCTGGGCATAGACAAGTCAGTTTTGGGGAAATGGCGTTATTTCCGAGTTGAAATGTCTGTATCGTGACCCTGGGGCCAATTTATAAATAACTATATTCGGAAGCTTTATATTAAATAAAGTTAGTATTTGGAGAATAGGAGTACGCAATTGCGTTCCTAACGAAAGTCCCACAATTTTTTTTTATTTAGATCTACGGTAAAACTAATAGCCAAACTGTATTGATAGCCAGATTTGTTAAAGGAACTTGAAAAAAGTATAAAAATGCACTGACGTGAAGTCTGTACTCTTTGGCGCGCGTGTTCACGTTGGCTAATTTGAATTGAATTATGAGTGTTTCAAGCTCAGTAGATAGAGCGGACGGAGATCTACCCAGAGGGTAGTGGACGCCATTCACCGTTTGGTCGAAAATTAACAGTGCTGTGTCTAAGATGACGAAAGGATAGAGTAACAAAGTTGACAAAGAACACAATTGACTCTCCTTAGTCGCACAAGCTTCTAGAAGATTCTGAGGGATCTCCTTGGGAAAGACTTGGGAGGGTCTGTATAATCATAATCATGTTTATAGCACGCGCACCAAATGCAGATTGACTTAACAATGAAAGAAAAAGTGTAAAAAAGCATTGACGTGTGGTCAATCTGCATTGGCGCACGTGCTATAAACATGATTATTATTATACTGACCCTCCCAAGTCTTTCCAAAGGAGATCCCTCAGAATCTTCTAGGAGCTTGTGCGACTAAGGAGAGTCAGTTGTGTCCTTTTCAACTGTGTTACTCTATCCTTATGGTAGCTTAGATACAGCACTGTTAATTTTTGAACCGACAGTGAATGGTGTCCACTATCCTTTGGGTAGATCTCCGGCTTGCTCTATCCAGTGAGCTTGAAACACTCATCATTCAATTCAAATTAGCCAACGTGAACACGCGCGCCCAAGAGTACTGACTTCACGTCAGTGGTTTTTTATATTTTTATGGCAAGAGTTGACCCTACACCTTCTCATTGTTCTTGCTGAACAATGAATTGAATTACCAAGTATAGGTTCTCATATCGTTTATTGTCCCAGGGATACCTGCCAAAAAAAATTACTAATTAAATGAATTCGTTAGTGCTAAATTCGAAATACACGAATGCTCACACTACCGCATTGAAGAAGTAGGCTTCCAGGCTATCTCTATAGAGGGCTGCGACAGATCTCTCCATTCACTCTAAGGAGATCTTTGGTAAGTGAGAGAGTGTCTTCTTTCAGTATTTTCTAACTGTGTCTCAGGCCTGCGGAAAGACACCAGAACCTGGCCCGTTAGGCTAGACAATATAAAGGGCGTTTTCTGCGCTCTTGTTCCTCGGAATAGAGTGCTTATCAATTTGCCGAGTCTGTAATTTTCGAATTTTTTTTATGAAAATGGTCTTGAACGATTTGGTTCGACTCACTGATCAAGAATCCGAGGTCGAAATCGATTCTGTCCGGCCGGCCGTAGCCACGATAACTCTCGAACGAAAGGAGTTAGAGGATTGAAATTTGCAAGGTGGGTTTGAACCACTTGGGAAACGTATGAATATAAGGTAGCTTTGAATCGTTCAATGTTACCCGCAATTTGAATTTGGTACATCGGGTAACTTTGAATTTTCAATTTAAGGTGGAGAATGCCACGAAAATTGGAAAAAGCGACAACTGGTCAGAATATATGGTACAAAAAGTGGAAAAGCCCTATGGACAGGATCTTTGGCGCTTGGTTTCTCAGAGTTGGGAATTATATCAATGGATGCATATGATAGAACTGCATCATAAAATAAAATAAATTAAATGAGAATCCATTGATATCATTCCCAACTCTGCGAACCCAATAATTTGGAAGTTATTTTTTTTTTATTAGACACATTTTGTTTTATTATAAGAATCCATTGATCATTCCCAACTCTGAGACACCAATACTTTCGGAGATATGATTTGTCAAAGTTTCAACAAGAGCGCCAAAGCTCCTGTCCACAGGGCTTGAACCAATTCTTCGTTCTATGAGCTATTTAAAAAAAACTATCTGAAAAAAGGGTCTGTCCCTGGATATTGAAATTCTTTCATATTGAGACGATTCAAACTGATGTTATCCTACTCGGTGCGACATACATTTCGGTACCCGAATACAATTTTTTTCTCGGAATCTGTGGGGAGATAATGGAAATTGATAATCCGTTTCCCCAACTGTATAGGAATCGATGTAATCCTCCTATACGGGGTGGGCCACGGTCGATGGAACCCTAGACTTATACGAAGAACGGGACGTACGATTTTATCGAAAATTTGGTTCCTTGGGTAGGAACCACTGCTCTATAGATTTATAGCGTATTCCATTGGTAGAACTCGTGCGCACTGAGTGCATGAATCGGATTCCATTGGGGAATTTCGTCAAGCATTTTGACACATTTTGACGTCCAGTGCAACATTTTTTGCACTCAGTGCGTGCTCAGTGCAGCACTGGTGCTGCCAATGGAATACGCCACTAGAATGTTTTCAGCGCTGCGGCGTTGCCGCTTATATCAAAAAGTACTAACAACTTCGATATTAGAAATGGAACACCTTGTATATTATTGATTTTTTTTTATTCGCCGTTATCTCCTGAATATAACTGTATCAACTTCCTAACTATCTATAGCGTTTTTCCAATAATCCCTTGATTTACTTCTTTTTTTGTGCAAAACAGCTTCAATTGAAAATTCATTACTTCGGTACTTGGAATCCTAGAAAGCTCAAATTTAGGATTAGCAAAATCCCGTGTATAATTTACGTATAAGGAAATACGTCCCTAATCATACAGGCTTGTTCAAAATCTGAGGCTTTTCCGAGACATTCTAAAAAGATGTAAAGAGCGTTTTTGGCGCGCTGTTCAGGTGAACAGAATGCCTATCATCTTGCCCAGATGTCTGTATTTTTGGAATATTTTGCTGAAAACGGTCTCAAACGATTGGGCTCGACTCACTGATAAATAATCCGGGGTCAAATTCAATTATGTCCGTCCGACCGTAAGCACGATAACTGTCGAACGAAATGAGTTAGAGAGTATTTAGAGTAATTGGCAAGGTAGGTTTGGAGCGTGAATATTTCGGTTAAGTTCGTTAATGGGCAATATCCACCGAGCGGTTTCGGAGTTATGGTCATTTTTAGTTACAGCATTTTTTTTTTAATATTTCCGAAATTAATTCCTTGATCTATCTGAAATTCAGCATCAAATTGTATAATCATTACCTTTATATGCATGCGAAATTTTGTTTTGATGGGATAGCTAATAACTGGAAAAAAATCTAAAATGCGATAAATTAGTTTTCACAATAATTCCAAAAATAATGATCTGAATGAATGGAAACTCGGGAGTCAGATGCAAAAGACCAACGCAAACACATATGCAAAACTTCGTGCAGATCGCCTGACTAGAAAAAATTAATAAAATTTTCAACCATATGTGCATATGGTAGCGACCGCAATAATCAGCTAGAACAAGTGTAGGAACCGAATTCCTAAGTAAACAGATGATTCACGTGGAAAACAACTGAAATAATTTGTCCAGTTTTAGAAGTTCTAAATTGTTCAATTTTTTTTGAGGATCCTAGTGGTTTGTCTTCAATGAAATTTTGCAAGCTCCTAGAGGTTATTATTGGTCACCACAATGCCAAAATTAAACTCAATCCGATATTTGGTTTCGGAATTTTAAGAAAGTATTCGGCAAAACAGTTGAAAATTTTATTAATTATTTCTAGTCAGGCGATCTGCACGAAGTTTTGAACATGTGTTTGTGATGGTCTTTTGCATCTGACTCCCGAGTTTCCATTCATTCAGATCATTATTAGATAGCACACAATATCCTATGGATATCCGTTTCAAGTCCATTTCAGGTCGGGATATCTTCGTACATAGAATGGATATCCATAAGATATCCATCAGCAGATATTAAATGGATATTCAACACTGGAGATCCTATGGATGTCCATAGAATATCCATTGGCGACAGTAAATGGATATCCTTTTATCACAATGACGGATCTCCTATGGACATCCATAAGATAATTGGTTGTCAGTTGTCATTGTCAATGTATCCGTTAAAGGTAGATCCATAGTAGATCCCTCAAATAAGGTTGAAAATCAATACAAAAGCCATTTTTCCTCGAACTTAACCATACAAACCAGGTTAGAAATAAGTTAACCACCCAATATTCCTCGAAGTGTATTCCAAACTATGACGTAAGAGTTAACCAACCACATAAACCAACTCACGGAGGTAGTTTGGCAGGGTTATCTTTTTGGAGGTTATGTTTTCTTTGTATCATGGGAGGAAAATGAAGAAATTAGAGGTACAATGGATTCGTACGAAGTTTACGTGAATGAAGTAAAATAGCAGATTGTTGATGAAAAAGATGTAATCGACTTGCCGAAAATAGGTAAGTGGCTAATTCATATAATTCTCTCGTATCTGAATTATAACTTTTCTGTTACAGATGAAGAATACCTAATTGAATATAATTTTTACAAGATGAAACATGATACTGGTCCGACAGTGGACCCTGCCGATAAAGAGGACCGTATTCGCATTAGGAGACCACCAGAAATAGAAGATAAAGCACAGTTGAGAGACATTTCAGATACCATATCTAGAACCCCAAAACCAACAGTGATGGTTGATGCAGGTGCGATTCATGCTCCCATATATGAGACAGCAACAACAGGTTTACCAAATTCATCTGGTCTTGAGAAAAAAGGACGGAGGTACAAAGAAAAACTGATATTATAAATAAAATTACAGAATGTAATGAAAAAATAATGCTATTCAGCAAGGAACTACTAATAACATTTGTGCAGCTATTCATGAGCAAACTTATTTTATGGAAAAACAACTGGAACAAAAAAAAGACTATTGAAGAACTTGAAAGAATAAAATAAATAAAATTTCTAGATCTAGGAAACGAAAAAGACCTATTTCATCAGAATCTGACAGACCTCTCATCACGGAGATATTTTAAATACCACATCGTTTGTATATGGAGTTTATTTAAATTTATAATTTGTTGTGCATTTCATTTAATATAACTTTGCGTTGTTTGTTATTATGTAACAATGAAAAACACTGAAAACATAAATGAGTTTATTTCAATTCATAATTTATTTTTTTGTTGTTCCTACAACATCTACATATTCCGCATGTTGGAAATCATCAAAAGTGCTCGGGTCTTGGAATTGTTCTTCAGTCACATCATTATTGTCCAAACAAAAATTGAACAATAAGCAAGTACAATATCCACTACTCTTTTGATGGTATACATCAATCCTCATCTACAATGGGCATTCTGAAATGTTCATCATCTACCAGAATTTGCAATTGAGATGTTGAAAAAATTTATTCGCCTTGAATTGATGGCCGCTAAAGAAGATTGTGGTACATTCTGAATATCCTCCATACATTCGAGATCCAATAAATTTGTCACATCCATTCACACTGTATGTTCAAGAACTAGAAAACAAATTGGGAAATAGTTAAGAAGATAATAAGCGCGATATTCAAATGTTTTGAACACCTCAACGAACATCTGTCAACATTCAAAAGTAAACCGAAGTATACCGTGACGCCATAGGAAAGTTAACCTGGTTTGCGTGGTTAAGTTCGAGGAAAAATGACTAAAATGAACAATGTGCCCAATAGATATTTGAGTAGTTAAAATTAATGGATTTTTTACGTTCCTGTTGTGGATTCGGAAATCGGAATCAAATATTTGATGTCATATCATTATTAGGGTTATGTTCGACATGAAACGTTCACCGAACGCCTCCGATATTCGGCAATCGGCGCTATTCATTCAGTGTTTTTCTTGGGTAAGTACTGAAAAGTTGAGATAAATTTCATAAATAGCAACTTTTTGAAGCTCAATATTATATTTGTTTATTTCAGATTATGGTTCTGTGGAATATACTCACTGATGTTTTGGAGGAAATGATAGAAATCAATGTGAGGGGGAACTTCCAAAACTCTGGTGGCGGGATTCGGCAACTAACCACGCTAGTAATAAATGTAAACAATCTCGTGTTGGACAGGCCAGTCGACGAAGTTTGACCGAAATTTTCATGGAAAATTTAAATTATAATTGACTTGAGATCACTGTTGGATAACTTTGTGATATATATTCAAATATTGATCATTATATAACTAATTTTATGGCACTTGATTGATATAAAGACTACAACCAGTAAGTATATTCATATATGTTTGTCAAACTTACATTATATTTAAAAGTTCTTTCAGTTACTATTTGCGAATGATTAAGAAGGGACTCAGTTTATTAGAATTTCTGGAGTACATAGGAGCCTCAACTTCTAATTCTAGAGTCCTTCTAGAAGGAGAAGAGGTTCTAAATGTAGATCATGTAATCGTGTGTGACAAAACAAATTGTGGTCCCAGTTTTATAGACATTTGTTCTTTATGTTTACAGAGTAGTGCCCTTAATTCAGTACCACATAAAATTGATGGTCCATTAATGTGGAGAATGGTAAACTTAAAATAGAAGGTATGGTATATTCTTGTAAAGTCGAAGCACGGAGGAGGTGTAAACATATTACTGATGTATTAATTAAAGTTCAGGTGCATGATGTTCTAGTTTATTTATGAGAATATAGTATCAAATTGAACCAGATAAAGCTTTTGTAAAACAGTTACCAATAATTGAAATGATTTTTTCAAAATATGATACATATATAATGTGAAAAGCATTATTAACAATAAGTGTAATGTTTGAGGTATAATAAAGTTTTTGTTTTGTTTCCAAGAGTTTTGATGATCATCTATTCAATTGAAAATATTAAAATTGTTTATATTAAAATTATTTTCAAAGCACTGTCACTGTTAAAGATATCACTCAAAGTAGGTAGGTATATAATCGGATGTATCAAGCATAACACTAACATCACAAATGTTAAGTAGTCTGGTAACAATGTACACAACCAAGTCTACTACTAACATTATTATTGCTATTTAACTAACTCAAGAGTGCTGGTGATGCTTATTTTTTCTTCTGAGGTTTTTCAGCACAGCAAACGTCATCTACACATTCCTTTCTCTTTCGAGGTACCTCCTTGTCCTCTGTTTGAAGATTATGTTGATGTAGTTCCATGTTAAGTACTCTTCGGTCTATTAGTTATCCTTCTAACGCATTTCCAATATTTATATTTGGTTTTCCGGAGGTAAGAAGTGAAAACTCAAACCTATACATTTCGGCATATTTTTCGCCCATGAATTGCATTGAGGCACACAACAATAGTCGTTTCTGGTCGAAGACATATTAGGCAGGATAATATTCACTATTTCAACTTGAATTTTTCTTTCAAACAAAAGTTTATTGACGAATTGGGAACTTCCAAAACTCTGGTGGCGGGATTCGGCAACTAACCACGCTAGTAATAAATGTAATCAATCTCGTGTTGGACAGGTCAGTCGACGAAGTTTGACCGAAATTTTCATGGAAAATTTAAATTATAATTGACTTGAGATCATTG
Source organism: Halyzia sedecimguttata (assembly GCA_937662695.2). Lineage (NCBI taxonomy): Eukaryota > Metazoa > Arthropoda > Insecta > Coleoptera > Coccinellidae > Halyzia > Halyzia sedecimguttata. The sequence continues at coordinate 17,132,478 of OW569415.2, forward strand.
TTGGATTACTTTGTGATATAGATTCAAATATTGATCATTATATAACTAATTTTATGGCACTTGATTGATATAAAGACTACAACCAGTAAGTATATTCATATATGTTTGTCAAACTTACATTATATTTAAAAGTTCTTTCAGTTACTATTTGCGAATGATTAAGAAGGGACTCAGTTGATTAGAATTTCTGGAGTACATAGGAGCTTCAACTTCTAATTCTAGAGTCCTTGTAGAAGGAGAAGAGGTTCTAAATGTAGATCATGTAATCGTGTGTGACAAAACAAATTGTGGTCCCAGTTTTATAGACATTTGTTCTTTATGTTTACAAAGTAGTGCCCTTAATTCAGTACCACATAAAATTGATGGCCCATTAATGTGGAGAATGGTAAACTTAAAATAGAAGGTATGGTATATTCTTGTAAAGTCGGAGCACGGAGGAGGTGTAAACATATTACTGATGTATTAATTAAAGTTCAGGTGCATGATGTTCTAGTTTATTTATGAGAATATAGTGTCAAATTGAACCAGATAAAGCTTTTGTAAAACAGTTACCAATAATTGAAATGATTTTTTCAAAATATGATACCTACATATATTATGTGAAAAGAATTATTAACAATAAGTGTAATGTTTGAGGTATAATAAAGATTATCTGGATGTAGTTCCAGGTTAAGTACTCTTCGGTCTATTAGTTATCCTTCTAACGCATTTCCAATATTTATATTTGGTTTTCCGGAGGTAAGAAGTGAAAACTCAAACCTATTCATTTTGGCATTTTTTTCGCCCATGAATTGCATTGAGGCACACAACAATAGTCATTTCTGGTCGAAGACATATTAGGCAGGATAATATTCACCATTTCAACTTGAATTTTTCGTTCAAACAAAAGTTTATTGACGAATACTGAACAATTAAACTCGAGCACGTGGCTCATTACTAGCTTGGTTAGTTGCCGAATCTCGCCACCAGAGTTTTGGAAGTTCCCAATACTGAACAATTAAACTCGAACACGTGGCTCATTACTAGCTTGGTTAGTTGCCGAATCCCGCCACCAGAGTTTTGGAAGTTCCCAATCTCAAATAAGGACGATTAAGAAATTGATTCAATCTTTCTATTAGTTGATAATTTCCCGATATACACTATTGAATGACAAACAAATTTCCTATTGTAAGTATAAAATGTAGTCACTTATTTGCCAAACTGATTCATTAATATTTTAGGTTAAGGAATTTTACAAGATGGGAAGGAGTTTCTTATATGACTTCTTAAAGAAGTTATTATAAATGGTTGGGAGACAAGAAGAAAAAAATGTTTGGTTTCGACAAAACTGGCTGAACTATTGATGGGTGAGTTTTTCAACATACAATTCATTAAAGTACATACCACAATAACACTACACCACTTATATTTGTGTTTAAAATCTTGACTTTGTATAGTGTATATCAGTGAAACTCATTTGTAAGCATTAAATCATTTGTCGAATTTAAGCGAGTAACAGGAACAGAGCGGTTAAGACCAATCCCTTGCTATTATAACTGATCGGTTATGTTTAGCAAGAGATTGGTCTTAACTGCTCTGCTCCGGTTACTCGCTTAAATTTGACTTGTGTATTTAAAATTCCTACATTACATTATTCACATGTAGGTACCTGACTACATGAAGGAACCTTTCAAATATATTTTGGGAACAATTAGATAGAAAAATCTCATTGTTATTAGAATCTGCATGATACATTAATGTTATTATATTAGAAGGTGTGCAGTATATAATTTATACCAGTGCATTACACTAAAGAATGCTAAAGGCTCGATTCTTCTGACATTTCTAGTAATCATTTTTCACAGATTTTACTCAAAAAGGTTTTAAAGTTTCCTGATTTTCTTGTATTCTTTAGTGACCGCAGATAAAAACCACCCATCTTCGGTAAAGAAGCCAACTGAAGTATCGACATAGGATTGGCGCAGAAGGGCTAAGGAAAGGAGCTTGTGCAGCGAAAAGAACGCAGAACTCTGAAGTGGATTCTTTAACATTTTCAAATAAGTATACTTTTTTGTGTTGTGTTCATTGGTTACAATGTTATTTTTCAGTTATAAATGATTTTCAAGTACACTCTGTTTACTTTCCAAGTAAAGATATTCAAGGAATTCTTCTGTGAATTAAACTAAATTTGTTTTGATTATTTAACAAATTGTTTCTAAGACATATATGTTCTATTTTCAAGATTTAGATCTTGTAATCAAAAGAAAGATATATTTTTTCATTTCAAATGGTTTTCATTGCACTTTCAATTTGAATATTATAGTAACGATTAAATTAAAAAAATCTTGTCACTTTAATTAATAAACTAGATTCGATATTCTTCAACTGATAAGATTCAAATATTGTTATCAAAAGGAAAGTCATTTTTGGCGTTTCTTTTGATAAAAATGTTTGAATCTTATCAGTTGGAGAATATTGAATCTAGTTTAATTTACAAAGGATATCTCATGAACATATATATCGGTAACGGACATCTCATGGATATCCATAACTAATGTCTTATGGATGTCTGTAACAGATATCTTATGGACGTCGGTAACGGATATCCTATGGATGTCCGGAATATCCGCTACGGATATCCATCGGACATCCATAGGACGAACCTGTGCTATCTGGGTCTACAAGGGTAACTGATTTGAATATGGACCAGTAAGTACCGTATGGGAATAAGCTGGTGAAGGAAGTGTGGATTTTCAATTGTTTTTCAAAACTGACCGACTGGGGGGAACTGGAAGGCTACATTACCACCTCATGTCAATTAGATGAGTCTGCCAGCCAGTTTCGAGGAAATAGCGTAGTGTCCGAGGTGTAGTGTTCTAGTGTTCATAAGGAAATGCAAGGGGCCAATATTGAAATTCAGGCTGCCTCTTTCGGCCATTTTTCGTTATGCGCATGAGCAGACGAGAAATGATTTAACTGCTGGAGTTTTCGTCTGAGGGTATTGGAGTTTTGAGTTGGAGGAATATCCATGTGAGGGTCCGCGCATGTGTGTAGAAGATGCGATATCTCCTGAACCACTGGTGTTGGAAAATCTGTGTGATTTGTGTGATTTTGAGCGCATGCACATATGAGATGTGACTGTTTTTGGGTTTTATAGGTTATGTTGGGATTGGTTTACGTTTAGCAGTAATCGGTCTGGTGCTGAGCCGATGTGGCGCATCTTACGGCATTATTATCTGGCCCCTCCATGCAACTGATTATTCGATGGCGTAGATTTTCTTTCGTGGTAATTAGTGTTGAATAAACTTTCGCATTTGAATTCCCCATAAAAAAAAAACATTGGCGTTAAATCGGGTGATCTTGCAAGCCAATTCCATGGTCTTAATCGTATACACCACCGACTCTTGATCATTTTAAATAATTCTGTTGTATCTTCCCCTGAATAATGAACCGATTCACCATCCAGTTGATCTGGAATCAACTGGAAACGTACGAAACTTCTCTATTGGGAGATCATTCAAAAAATCATTCACTACTATCCTCAAAAGTTCGAAATATTTTTCTGCGTAATGCAAAATGTTATTTTATGTCTCCTTGTAAATACGTGACTTTTCTTCAGCCCAAAAATGTTCAAATGCTATCATTTTGCCCAGATGTCTATATATTTAGAATTTTTTGCCAAAAATGGTCTCAAACGATTGCGTTCGACTCACAGATGAATAATCCGGGGTCAAATCCAATTCAATCCATCCAGCCGTAAGAACGATAACTCTCGAACGAAATTAATTAGAGTTGAAATTTTCAGGGTAGGTTTGGAACGTTAATATCTCGGTTGAGTTCGTTAATGGGCAAAATCCGAAGAATGTTTTCGGATTTGACTTACGTATTTAACAAACTTAAATGTCGCATTCGGATGCGCAACTAGGGATTACAATCCGGATAAACCAAACAGGAAATCCGGCATCATTTAACCTATACCGGATCCGATACCAATATATACCGGATCCGGCACGGGATCCGGTCTTAGTAATTTTTGCCATATTTGATGAAATATTAACGCTGATTCTTCTGGAACTTCAAAATCTCTCTACTCCCCCACTCCTTAGCAGGCCTCACCGACTTTACTGTATCACTGGGCCCTGTTCAGTATCTAATTAGTCTCTTTCTTCATGATTATTTTTAGACAATAAAGAATAAAGCCAACAAGTGTGGACGCTGATAGGGCTTCTTCTGCCGCATGCTATATTTGTAGCTGCTTAAGGAGTAGACTGACAGATGACTCAATAAACATCAACAAATCCAGAGCGTTCCTGCCAATAGGGTCCTTCATAAATGGCCTCGTATAATTAATATACTTATGCATATATTTCACAAGTCAAATAGACCCCATGGGGTTCATTGATTTGCCAAGAAAGCAAGAGCAGACGCGTTTCTGGCTTCTTGGCCTTCATCAGTACTCTGTAGCTTCTCAACAAATTCAACTAAACTGACCCGGGTTAAGCCTCTCAGAGCCGGCTTGGTCGTTCATACCTAATCGCCCACGCCACCTATGAGACAAAACACGGAAATCAGCCTTTTCCGTGTTTTGTCTCATAGATTTCAGATGGGTATAACTCCGATAGTGCCTATTAATAAACTCTAATGTTGCATTCGAATGCACAACCTAACCTAAAAATTGCAAGTCGCAATCTCTTTCCGTTCTGAAGGTATTGTGAGATAAATAATATTTTTTTATAATTTTTTTAAAATTTATTGTGATATGATTCTCACAAAATTTCACAAACGTCTTTTTTTTTAATTTCCTAGAGATGCGATACTCACAAAACTTCACATACGTCTTCGTGTCGGTATTCTACAACCAGTTACCAAGTTTCAATTCGATCGGATCTGTATTGGTTGAAAAACAAAATTAGTACTCGGAAACCGTTGGGCCGATTATGCCCATGAACAAACTTGTCCGTCGCATTTGGACGCGCCACGTGCCCTGAAAATTTCAAGTCAATATCTCTTTCCCGCGGCCCGCTGGTTGGACAATCAGTGAGTCCATCGTTTGAGACCATTTTCGCAGGGGCGGACCTACATATGATCTACATATATACTCCATTCACTTTTATAAAGTCTCCCGGTTGGCCATGATTTAGGTCTATCACGTTTTTGTAACTGAAACACAGGCAGGTTGGCACTGCTGAAATATCGTCAAGGTCAAAACAATTCGGCGCGACGTTGCCTATTTCTACTCTCAACATAATCATAACATAATCTAAGTATATCTTGTCTATGATCTAATCTTCAATCTTAGACAAGATATTATCACAGACCATTATCTTCGAATAATAAAGAACTCTTTGCTTTAAAATTGAAAATGGCGAAAGTAATTTTGAAGAAGCAGAAGTGCTATTATACAGAACCGAAATCTGCAATAGGAAAACTTCATTCTGACATGTTGAACTCTCGAATGAAATGACTTAGTTTCCTATCAATATATTTTATTGAGGTATAAGTATGACTCGGGTTTCGTAGTACTACATACTACATTTTGAAACTGGTGTATTTCAAGTTGTGCAACAAGGCATTTAGATGTCTTCTTGAGAAAAGTGAGAAATTCCATAGGTACGTCTGTTCGTTTGGAAGTTTTCCTGCCGGGTTATTCAGGTACTTTTATTCTTTTTCCAAATGAACTATCACAAAGTAAAGCACTACTTTATCCACTTTTCAATAAAATTTCAACACTTGATTCATGATTTCCATACAAGAAAATAGCATAATAGAATATTCCAACCAGTTTATCTACGTGAATTATTTCTAGTAACAACGGAGGAAACATTTTTTTCTACAGTCGCCAGGACTGTGGAATTATTGAATTCACATAATATCTTCTCAAATTCATTATTTTTCCGAAGTAAATTCACATTGTGGAAAATACGTAATTACTACGACTTCTTCGTAGAGAGGACAACATTGCGTAGTTATCTGACAGGAAAATGACTATAACCTAACATTTTCAAAATATACATGGTGAAATGTGTCAAATTTTCATGGCCAACCGGGAGACTTTTTAAAAGTGAATGGAGTATACATATGCATTATGGGCTGCAGCCCAGGGCCCCGTGGATACAAAGGGTCCCCAGCCCGAATTGAAAACCAAAGAGAGATATTGTAAAAAAAAAATAATATCTACAATTAAAAAAAAATCAATCACAAGCTTTTCAAGCGAATGCCTTTATTATGGGGGTCAAAAGTGACAAACTGACTGTTATTATTGGAGATGTGTTTTTTGAAATTTTATATCAGTATACTCAAAATTTAAAAAAAATGGTTCAAGCAATCACGGCAAGTCAGAATCTTTTGCGCGCATGTTCATTTGTCTATTCACCTCTGTTGGACACTCCTAATCGAAATTACCATCGATTTGACCGTTTTAATGACAGACTTCACTAATGAGAGAATCATCTGAGATCACAGAATTTTCAATTCTGAAATATGTTTTCTTTCAGAATTGAAATTCATTAAATATCCAATATCATACGAAAAAACTTACGTCTCAAGTAATTTCAGTATACGATATCTACAAAATTCCGCGCAAATTAGCGTGACAGCAATCTAAAGTAATTACCGAGTTTTATTTGGATCGGATTTGTGTAAACTCCAAAACTATTAGGCTGATTATGCCTTATTGAGGACTCAAATGTCGCATTTGGATGTGCAACCTACCCTGAAAATTGCAAGTCGCTATTTAATTTCGTTCTCAAGATATCGTGACAACAGCCGGACGGCCTTGGTCGCAAGGGATAGAATCAAATTTGACCTCGAATTCTTCATCAGTGAGTCGAACGTCAACGTTTGAGACCTTCTTTTTCGGCAAAAAATTCGAAAAATCACTGACATTTGTGCAAGATGATAGCACGCTGTTGTATTCCCAATTACTGAATAATTTCTGATCTGGTCGAATTGAAACTTGGTAGTTAGTTGTAAAATACCAAAACGAAAAGTTATGCTTTTCGTAAGGATCGTAGCAGAATTTAATATAAATTATTTATAAATATTCTCTATCTCAGAAACTACCTATCACATATCGCTGCAATTTTGCAAGATCATTCGAAAACTTATTTCATAGCCAAGTTATAGATTTAACCTCGATCGGATATACAGGGTGAGTCTTTGACCACTGCATTAATTTTAACCAAAGATTCCTCTCATCAAATGAAACACTTTTTTCAATTTAACATTTTTCCAAATTCAGCTGAGGTGAAATGATACAGGCTGTTGAACTTTTGATTAAAAATCAGTTTTTATTTTATAGCTTTGACATCCTTTTTTCGAATAAAATGAATGTTGGCATAAAGTTTCCTATAACTATGATACATATTTTCCAAATATTAGTTATTTTCTACTTCTACTGGTTTTCTAGTTATGGACTCGTGGATTCATAAAACTAAACGAAATTAGCATAAAGAAAGCATATAAAGTTTTTCTTGAGTCATTTCAAGAATATTCCATCGTTTTAGAACATTATATTATTCTTCATCATTTCTCGTTAAACGTACCGTTTTCGAGATATTCTTCATTGAATGTTTTAAAATGGAAACCTCCAGAAATTTCACTACTTTTATGGATCCGTCCCTGAGCGTTGGAATCCCGAATCAAGCTGTAAGCCACGTTACCATGCCTTACTCTCGTCCGCCAACAATGTCATAGATAATTTATATGCGGGAGTGTATTAGCACATTGTGAAATCTTTAAACGCTTGTAACTTTTTACCTGAGCCGAATCTGGCAAAATGGAAATGAAAAAAGTATTTCATTTAATGAGAGGAATCTTTGGTTAAAATTAATGCAGTGGTCAAAGACTCACCCTGTATATTATTGGAAATATTGGGAAAATAGATCATGTGCAGCCGGATCCCACTACCCTTACTTCAGTTCCGTAGCGCTTCGGTTAGGCAGTCTGCCTTACGCTCAGGTGGTAGTAACGGTACCAGGTTCGATCCCCAAAGCAGAAGTGATTTTTCAAATTGTTTTTCCATTTGGATGACGGGGGCCCCAAAATAATATTAGCCCAGGGTCCCAAAAATGCAAGATCCGCTCCTGCATTTAGGGTAAAAAATTAATCAATTACAGACATTTGAGCAAAATGATAGCACGCTGTTCCCCATACCATGCGAGCAAAAATACCGACATAAGGACTTATGCAAATTTCTGGAGAATCGCATAACTAGAAAAAATTGAAACCAGAACATACGCGCAAAAATTGGTTGAACCACCCACTTGAAGTCAGGAGCTTTTGCGCGTATGCTGGATTGTCTATTCACCCCTCATACGTCCAGTCGATCGTACATATTCTGAAATATAAAAATTTTCAAGATAGCTGAAAGAAATTAAGATTTCGACTCCAACCGACAAACTTACTGTTAATAATGTTTTATTCACCTCTATTGGACACTCTTATTCGAATTTACCATCGATATCATAGACCGTTTTCTCAGCCTTTATAAGATATTAATACATTTCGTACTACTTTAATGACAGACTTGGGTAATGAGGGAATCGTCTATGATCACAGAATATATAATTCTGACATATGTATTCTATCTGAATTAAAATTCTTCAAATATCTAATGATATACCAAAAAACTTACTTCTCAGGTAATTTCAGGATACGTCGCATTCTACAAGTAATTACCGAGTTTTAGTTGGATCGAAATTGTATAATTTGAGTTATAGAGAAAATAACAACAAAAATTCAGATGTGTATAACTCCAAAACCATTTGGCCGATTATGCCTATTAGCGAACTCAAAAGTCGCTATCTCTTTCCATTCTCAAATTATTGTGAGATACGTAATATTTTTTCATACATTTTTTTAAATTTTCTAGTGATACGTTCCTCACAAAATTTAACATACGTCTTAATGCCGGTATTCCACAACTAGTTACCAAGTTCTAATTGGATCGGATTTGTATTTTTTGAGGTATCGAGAAAATAATATGCCCTATGGTTATAACTCCGAAACCGTTGGGCCGATTATGCCCAACAACAAATTAAACTGTCCCATTCCGATGAGCAAGTCGCTATCTCTTTCCGTTCGAAAGTTATCGTGGCAACGGTCTCTCATCCAGTTACTGAACTCGCCCAGGGATGGTCGTATCTCCAACAATATGAATTCGATCGTCTTCAAACTTGGATCTTGGCTGTAAAATTAAGTTTTGCAGGCTCTCGCAATTTCATAGATAGTTTACGAGATATAGACATTTTTCAATGATTTTCGATCATTTTTAAAAAATTTTTTAGAGATACCAACTTCACGAAATTTGTCAATAATAGAAATATGGTGCGGAGAAGTATATTGCAGAATGATTTTTCGCTGCTCCTTTTTTGCGGAATTATTCACTAAACCTTTCTCAATAATTTGCGCGTCGACATTCTACAACTTATTAGGTACCATGTTTGAATAGGATAGGATTAGTATATTTTTTGAGTTATTGAGGAAATAACAACAAAATTTCAGATAGGTATAAATCCGAAACTGTTTGGCCCATTTTGCCTATTAAGAAATTCAAATGTCGCATCCGGATGCGGATACCCTAAAAAAATAAATAATATTTTTTAATAGTTTTCTTTAATTTTCAGGTGGTACGATCCTCACTAAATTTCAACTACGTCTTTATGTCGGTATTTTACAACTATTACCAAGTTTCAATTTGATGGAATCTGTAGTGGTTGAAAACAAAATTTGTACCCGGAAACCGTTGGGCCGATTATGACTATTAACGAACATGTCCTTCGAATTTGGAGACGCTACCTACCCTGAAAAATTCAAGTCGCTATCTCTTTCCGTTTTCAGGTTATCGCGACAACGGCCGGTCGAACCTAGAATTATATAATTCGAGTCCGACCCTGAAATAATCTATTTCGAAAATTTCAAATGGACCCACAATAAAATAAGCATATGCATATTCAAATAGACAATTGGTGGATTCAAACTTGAATGGATGTGTATCGTTCAGGATATTAAGAATAAATATTTACAAATGGTCATATTTCCAAACTCAATGAAGAGTACTTGGGCAAAAATGATATGTATATGAAATTATGCCACAGAAACTATATTGGACTTTTGAATCAGCTGAAAACCATCCAAGAGAATCAGGAAACTGGGAGAGTTCATGTTTGTATAATGCATCAAATCCCATCTCATTAACCAACAAAAACATTGACAACCCAAATTCAGACAAATTATCGACATCAAGGCAATCAGATCCCGCAAGACTACTTGGATTATTGAGTCTTGCAAAAAAAATATTAATCCCAAATGTAATCCTGTGCCATCTCGGATGTGATGAAAGTCGTTTATATTCTTCACCCTCAACAACCACTTGTTAGCCACCTCAATATTAAAACTCAATTATGATGCCTTTGCATAATAGAATAGGAGTACAGCAAAAAATCAATTGATCCCAATATATCCCCTATTAAATGAAACTGTAGACTATAGATAGACTTATCCTCTGTAAATCTTGACAAAGTCTCAGAAATTATATTATTGGTAATATCTTTGGCTCTATTCAAATTTCTCCAGTATTTTTGAAAAAGCAGGAAGAATGCTTATTGGTTGTAAATCATCCTATGTTTTGGAATCGTAAACCTTTGCCTGAAGTCTAGCAATAAGCTCATAATTATACAAAGCTTCAAAGAATCACCAACAATCAGAGACAATTCAAACACAAATATATAATGAAATAAAACTGATAATTACGACTGTTGAAGGGGGGAAGCTTGATGTTTACAACATTTTTGGGTACCTATATCTACCCTCTTCTGAAAAAGACGAAGATATTCTTGATTTAATGAATTCACTATAATTCATGAGTTACTAATTTTCAAAAAAATAATAAACAAAGAGATTAAGCAAAAGGTAAGCTGTACAGTTGAGATTATTGATATTATTTGATTTATAATCAATCAATAGTCAAATGGGGCTTCTTGTTTTTAACAATTTGGGTAAGTAGGATTCCCCCATGTCAAAATTAATTTCTATAATTCCTATATACACACCTAAATTTCAATGAATTCAAAGAAAATGATTAAACAATTACCTAATTCTGTATTTGAATGTATATCTGAAAAATCCATTCTATTATCTGGTAGAGGGATACTTCCTGGATCAGTCAATACAGCTCTTATGTGAGACATACATAGCAGGAATATGATTGCATTGAATGTTAAAAGGTTGAATGCTCCCCAAAGACTGAAAAATCCTTAATAACCAACTGAAAATCCAAATCTAATTTAGCTACCTGTTAACCATAGTCTGTAATATTATCCATTTTACAACTACGTAGTCTGCGTAAAATATAGCCGAGTACGTAATAACAATACATGCAATTCCACAAGGGTCTTTCACGAACATATTCGTTAAAGGCGAGGGTTGATTGAAAATCGACTATTCCATTCAACTTGGGTTTGTTTTGGTTCCCGGCTATGACCACAGAACATATAATATAAGAAGTGCTACCTGCCTTGTAAACTGTGCGCATGGGGTGGAAACTCTCTCACTAAAGTCTGGTCAGAGTAATATAGTTCGCGTGGTTCCCGTGCAATTTTGTAGATGTCTCTTCCTCCGCGTTTTGTGGGTCACGTGATGGTTTAACAGCTGTTCGCTGCCGACTTGTTTCAAGTTTCAATTCAATTCATTTCCAATTTGGAGATTGCTTGTTGTTGAAATTATAAAGTGTTCTGTTTTGCGTAGTTTTGGTTTTGTTTTTAAAGATGGTTAGCTGTATAGTGAAAGACAGGAAAGACTGTTTGAACAGGAGTAGGTTGCACAGGCTTCCTAAAGATGATGAGGTAAGTTCGTTTTTATGTATTTTTAATACTTTATTGCGTACTGCATAAAAACTGTTTCAAACGACTCAAGGACTTACAAGAAACTTTGAATGTATTTCATCAAAAAGATAGTTACCAAAGGGCCAGAAAATACCCACTAAAAGCACTTATACAAACACTAACAGAACAAAATACGAATAGAAAATGGAACATCCATATTTAATCTCTTTTGTTTCCTTGCATATGATTGTTTAAGGCTGAAGGATCTTATTTGTATACATGTATGAGCAATGAAGTACTTAATTGTGATTAATTTATTGATACTTTGATATATCCAAAAAACTTTGATGTCATCATTTTCAGGTTTGGAAAATATGGCTGGAAAGAATAGGACGCCTTGATGCTGACTAGGGCTGCAATTTTAGTGTACGGACATCATCGAATTTGTTCCAGTCATTTTGATCCATCCAACATTGTAATAAATATTAAGAAGCAATTCATTGTACGACCTGTTGCCTTTCCTACTCGAGGCTTGACGATGGATGTTGGAGTACAAGGTAAATGAATTTTTTCCATTTTATTGTTCATATCTTGAATGATTATAGTTGCAGGAGCTTGCACACTACCTCATTAGAATGTGTAGATTCAAAAACTTGTTTTCTCGACCTATCTGAAATACTTACTAACCATGCTTTCTTGTAAAATTAAAGCAATTCATTGATATTTGAATTTCTTTTAATAGATCCAGATTATATTATCGGAAATGGTTCCACACCAGTGCAAGCAGGACCTTCATGTTCGTGTAAGATTTCCATTTATTGATACTATTTCATTTAAAGTTATAAATTTCAATGTGATATGTTAATATTATGCATGATATAAAATGCTTGATGATTTTTCTTATTTGAATATCTATTCCTAGATGTCCAAGATGTGCTTGAGGTAGAATATGAGTCTGAAGTTGAACCTGTAATTCCTGCTACCCCAAATAACTTATTTTATTTACTAATCTTAAATGATTTTTGATTATATAAAATTGAATTGTTATAATTTTCTCTTCAGGAAAAACCAGAAGGACACGATTCTCTAAGGTATCGCCAGACGCTAGGGAATACTACAAAATTGCCACTGATCTGCACGTAAAGTGGGAAGGATTGCTGAAAAGAATAAAGGCCTGAAATTTGTAGTGAAAGAGCTACAGAATGCTTGCCATTCTCATGCACCGCTCAGCCACTCGATGAACACACCAACCTTTAATTTTCTCTTGTCTCAAATAAGGTGTGAAAACCTGAAACCCAGAGGAAGGTGCTGTACTTTAGATGAGAAAACTCTTTTTTTGACATCATTTAAAAATAGCCCTAAGGGATACAAACTACTCAGCAACATTTTTGCGGTTCCATCCAGCAAAACTTTGTCAAAATTATTGCATTCAGTAAATTTCAGTACAGGTATCAATTCTAATATTATGGATTCAATACATAATATTAGAATTGATTCAATATCTATATCTACTATATTTCATATTTGATTTTTTCCCAGAGGCTATGGAAATGTATAAATTTGTGACTGCATTTTCATGTACGAAATGTTTTCCACATTACTTTGTGTATAATGATATCCATTTTTCATATTATAATTCACATTTGGTTTTGTCCTTCTAAATGTATATTGGAAATATTGTGATAATTCATTAGCTCCTTTATATTCAAAGATAATGGATTATTTTAATGTATAATATATTTCCACATTTCGTTGTACTTGCGTAATGATATCCATTTTTGGCGCTCTTGTTTATACTTTATTTCACATTTGATTTTGTCCTTGTAAATGCATACTAAAAAGTTTGCAATCATTTATTTGATAGCTCTTTCATATTCAAAGCTATAGATTAGAGAAGATTTCATAAAGAGAATATCTTCCACATTGCGTTGTACATAATATACTTACTGCTATCCATTTTTTATATTATATTTCACATTTAATTTTCTCTTTTCTTCTAAATGATTCGAGATGTATTTTTAATTTTTATATATATTATTTAATAATTCTTCTAATAATTAGTTCACATCAAATGAACAACTTCAATTCATGAATCTGAATAAATACTTTTATTAAAAGTTTTGGGATTTCATTTATTTCCTTTCCATTAGAACTAAAACCATGGTTCCAAAAACATTGTCAAAAGCCAGGTGTTAGACGAATTATCGTCTATTTGGTGTTTGGCAGTGTTTTGGAACAATATGTTAAAATAGAATATAGGATATTATAATGCGAGGTACATTTGAATTTCCCGCTCGGATGTATTTCTTGAGGTGCCCGCGACGTACCGCTAGTGTTCCACGAACCAAAATAAGGCGAGAGTGGCCCATCTATATATATCTCTTGTCTATGCTTCAGATTGAGGTTTGAGACATAGAGTAAAGAATAATCAGTGTTCTGTGAAAGTACCTGTCATAGACAAGATTAGTGATTACTAGTTACTACCTGTTTACTTTATGGATTCAGAAATCCGAATGGTAAAGTGTGAAGTTAGCCATGGATTTCTAGCCATGCGATATGTTATGACTTATGAGTTAAGCGGAGTTAACCTGGCTGCCAGAAGATAGCTGTTAAATTTCCGAAGATACCCGAATATCGTATAGTAGGAATCGCCAGTGGCGGGGAGATGCCCTTTTCACGAAACCTTATTTATTCTTCATTTCGATTCATTGATTGCGAATTTATCATTGGAATGGATCTTGAAACTTGTTATTCCTGCTTCCGGTTACGAATTTGAGAACATGATGATACTGAGTACAGTGAAACATAATTGATTCTCGAAACGCGCAAAGGAAAACATAATAATAATATATCTTACCATACAAATACCACTGACAAGATGAGATGGAGGGTTTTTAATTGTTTCATACGCCCTCTAACGAACAATAATAAAATGGTTTCTTGCACTGCCTGCCTTTTCTGGGTGAAACCAAAAAAATTATTAAACATTTTTTTTCAAGTATTTCGCAAACGACTGTCAAGATGAAATAAAGTGTTATTGATTCCTTGATACGTCCCCTATCCAACAGTATTAAAATAATTTCTTGCACTGCCGGTCCTCTGGGTGAAAGTACCCCCAGAAAAAAATTTCAACATCTTTTTTCGAATATTTCGCAAACGACGGTCAAGATCAAATGAAGTGTTATTGATTCCTTGATACATCCCCTATCCAACAGTAGTAAAATAATGTCTTGCACTGCCTGCCTTCTGGGCTAAACCACCCTAAGAAACAAAGAATAACACATTATTTTTTTTTAATATTACGGAAACGATGAAAATAATTGTTGTTTATTCCTATAAACGCCCTGTTTCGATAAGCATTAACAATGAATAGAGTCCACAACATCATCGAATTTTGAGCCAAATATACATCTACATATACGTAAAGAAGTTGTATCAAACCAACATCTGGAAGTTATGCGATCTTCTAATCATATCCTCACAAAAAACAGCATGAACCTGCAAGCCTTCTCTTTAAAATTTTTTTTTTCTGTGGGTGTTTTCGCCACTGTTTTGTTGTTTCAGGGGGTGGTTTCACCTAGAAGACAGGCAGTGCAAGAATTTATTTTTCTACTTTTGGATATGGGTCGTATCAAGGAATCCATAACACTTCATTTCATCTTGATAGTCGTTTGTGAAATACTCGAAAAAAAATTCTGAATTTTTTTTTCAGGGAGTGGTTTCACCCAGAATAAGGCAGGCAGTGCAAGAAATTATTTTACTACTGTTGAATAGGGGACGTATCAATTAATCAATAACACTTCATTTCATCTTGACAGTCATTTTTGCGAAATATTCGAAAAAATGTCGAATATTTTTTTGGCTTCAACCAGGGTTCTGTTCGAATATTAACTCCGTAAAGTAATATATTTACTCAATTGCGTTCGAAAACTGAAAGGTTGGGTAAATTTTACTTCATGACTGTCGTTCGAAATGTCAGAGTATTCGACTCCAAGTTCATTTTACTCCTGTCAAAATTGACATAACTCATGGGACGGAAAATCTCGTATCTTTGTCTCACTGTTTTATGAATGTTCTGTGAGGTAATTTAATAGTTTCAATACTGCTCACAATATATATTTATGATTAGAGTTACATATATGTGAAGAAAACAATAATAATAGCTTCTTTCTTAAACCAACATAACCTATATTCCGATATTGGCACCTTCTGTCAGTATCAGAGTAAACTCCAGAGTAAATGTGTCAAACCTTCAAAAACTCTACTCTACTCCGTCAAGTTAATATTCGAACACAACCCAGAAAAGGCAGGCAGTGCAAGAATGCAAGAAAGCATTTCATAACTGTTCGTTAGAGGACTTATGAAACCACAGATTAACCTATCTGTGATGAAACAATTAAAAACCCTCCATTTCATCTTGTTCTCAAATTCGGAACCGGAAGCAGGAATATCAAGTTCCAAGATCCATTCGAATGATAAATTCGCAGTCGATGAATCAAAATGAAGAATAAATATGATTTCGTGAAAAAGGCATCGCCCCGCCTCTGGCGATTCCTACTATATGGCATCCGGGTATCTTCGGAAATTTGACAGCTATCTTCTGGCAGCCAGGTTCACTCCGCTTATGAGTTATGACGTGCGGAACATCCAGGATAGTGGAGTTAGAGGGGATAGAGGGGAATTGTCGATCGGCGTTGCCAAACCTTCGTATATTCTTAAATTTGTGTTATGTACCATTCGAATTTCTGCTGTGGACAGGGCCGGCGCTGATGGTGAAGCAGTGAAGCAATACATTGACAGCATTGACTATATTAATATAGTCACTGTATGAAGCAACTGTTTCAGGCGCCAACTTTCTGGGGACGGCATTTTGACCTAGTTCGCTTCTTGCTTCTGATGGAAGGGATGCCTTATTCAGGCGCCCCTACTTCCTTGCTTCAGGCGCCAAATTTATTAGCGTCGGCCCGTCGGCCCTGGTTGTGGGGATAATTGAGTGAAGGAAAATGAGATCCTTATCTTCCGAATCGAAGATATTTTGTAATATGACAAATGTTTCACTGTATCCTATTGAGTATTTCATTTATTCGATAAAATTCATATCTCGCATTATGGTGCAAGCATTTCTTCCATTGTGTTGTATATTAAAAATATATAACATTTCGGAAAACAGTTACTGCTCGTTAATAATTCTTGCACGGGAATGTTTGTATTAAAATGCTTCAAATCAATCATCTTTCAGACGAATTTAGCTCGCCTTCCGGAATTCGACATAACGAACAAACCGCCCAGCCAAGATTTTCTTCCATCGGAAGGGTGCGTTTGTATTTTAAACGAAATGTCTATCGATTAATCGGAATTGAATAGGTGGGTTTTTATATTCATCAATTGAATAACGATAAATTTCAACGAGGTGTTTTTATTTTCAACAGAATTTAATCGATAGATTTATGATTACCATTACTAATCGGTTCAATCGTACTCGGGGGTAGATGAGAGTCATAGATTAGAGTTGTGTAGATTGGCAACTCCAGTGCTATCAGCGGGAACAATGTTTTGGCGACATCTAACAGCTTGGAAGGAAGTAATACATGTGTTTAAATATATTGTCAATAGATGTCGCTAGAGAAAAAAAACAAAAGTAGAAGAATCTTTGTGAAATGGAGAATATGTCTATGCGAATTGTAAACGTAAACAAAAACATTGAATTTCAATTTAAAATTATATTTCCTTGTTGATGAAGTTAGAAGCAGTGTGAGTTAAGGTGAGTGAAATTTTCTTGACTCTACAGAGATTGGTTCAACAGGTATGTTACTTTTCATTTATCTATTTTCATAAATAATAATAATAAAGTCCTTCAGCATTGTACATTTCACACAACTCACAAAAAAAGAAAGTTTATAATGTTAGATATTATATTTGTATTATTTTAATGCAGTCCCATTAGGTTATCATTAAATAAATTATATTTTCAATTTTGTTCAAGCATGGAATGATTGCATTTCAATAATTGGTCTTTATTATTGATGGTATTCAATTAAAACAAAACATATCAAAATTGTTTAGTATCTACTCCTCAAATATCTAATGATGAACATAATTAACAAGATATCACAAGATTTACTAATAGCCAATCACTGATTTATTGATTTAATTAAATCAATAAACATTTTCAGGAAATTACTGGGACAGAAGATTCAAACGATAAATATTCACCTGTGCCTAAAGACCTTCAAACTAGGCAAATACCACTGGAGTGAAAGATACTTAAATATATTTCTGGATTTTTGCTGAGGAAAAATAAAAAAAATAACATAGCAAATTGCTACTGCACAAAAATATTTCTTCTCAGGGAAAGTGCTTCAGACTATGCAGATGATTTAAAGAAAAAGAATACAATAAATTCAAAAACAGATTGTATTATGTGAACAATGAATTTTTAAACAAAATGTCTAGGGCCTATATGCCATCATAAAGTATGATATAAGTGTGGATCTACATAAAAAAAATGTTCTCAAGCATTTATTGAATTTATTGCGAACAAACTTTCACTTAACAAGCTGTGAACATAATTATTTAATATCTACAACAATATTTAAATATTTCATCAATATAAAAATATCTTGTAATGTAATGAAAGGACGTTTTAAAAATATTCATAAGAATTGTTCTAAATATTTTAGGTCTGCTAAAAAAATTGATGAAAAATATTGCAAATATAAGAGGTAATTAAAGCAAACATGATTTCTTATTTTCCATTTTCCCATAGCATCAATAACTGAAATAGGTTTTTGACTTTGAAATGTATGTAAATGGAAGAATATTACTTTGGTTTATTATTCATCATTAAAATAAATAACCAATACTTTGGTATTTAATTTATGATACTAAATAATTACAAAGTGATGTTCTCACGTTTACATGAACATTTCAAGTTCCCGCAATACGTTGAGATTCGTCACAATAAGCGACGCGACGATCCTAAATCTACCCGAGCTTCCTTCCAGGCCGGCAGAGGTCGCGGAAACGCTGTTCCAAAAAATCTTGCGAGTTTCCAATCTACACAACTCTAATCTATGATGAGAGTGATGAGACCTTAGGGCCGTATTCGACCCTCAAGGTGAAGCAGGGGGGTGAAACTTCGCCTTCTGTGGTCCTTTGCAACCCAAGATGGCGGCTTCCTTCGGCATAAACCGAAGATATCCGATTGAATCCGATTCAACTGTTATGTTATGAAGGTAAACAATTAACATTCAGCGGTTCAGCCATTTTGCAAATAGAATATTTTTGGGAGATTTCGAGAAAGATATCTGGAATTATTGAAAATCTAAAGGTGGGTTTGTTGATATAAGTTGTATATTCTATTCATTTCATTCTTCTGTTATGCGCTGCCATTTTTTAAATACTTCTTTCTAATTAGTGATAAATTTATTTTCAATTAGAAAAATGATTTTCAGGTGCCATGAGAATCCACTAGATAAGGAGAAGCTATCATATTTCTGTTGTTTCGTGTAATTGGGTGAGTACAACCGATATTGCTCATTGTTTTTTCCTATTCCTTCTATTTTACATATAAAATATCAAAAGATACAGTTGTATCTCCATGTTCTAGGATTGTCGCCTATTCTGGCAGGTCTTCCCTATGAGAAAATGCATAATCATTCCGATATTTCTGTAGGTTTCAGAAGAAATCTTTTCGATTTCCAGTGGATACTTCCCGATCAGCTGCTTGGAAGCGAGTTTGCTCTATCAGTTCAACAAACAGCTCTAAAAGTTATTGTTTTAAATAATTTCACCTCTCCTATTTTAAAATAATAATGTGCAAACCATTTCTATCAAGATATAGGTAATTTTGGGTATTTTATTCAAAAATTTGCAATAACTAATGACAACATCGTAGCTGAAGATTTCACTTGTTTCCCTGATATCATTGATGATGAAGATGATATGACCGAGATGAATTATACCATTCCTAATATAGAATTGTTAACACATTCTAATGTTTTGCTCTTTATGAATTCTGACACTGCTTTTTTTTCAAGAACTCTTTGGATGAGACTAGGACCTGTGCTAGGACTGGACAATGCCTGATTGCAACAAACACTGTGATATTAGTTATTGTTGTATGTATATATACTCTATATATGAATGAAAATGATTATTATTATTGAATTAGAAAATTAATAAATACATTCTTGAAATTTATTATTCCATTTTTGCACATCTAATTCCTATTCAGTTTATGTATCATCAATGTAATTTTCTTACAATTATTCATGGATATACTGAGTTGATCAGATTTTATAAAACAGAGGTCTGAATTTACATTGAAGATGAATAAATACAATGCCCCAGAAAATGCAATTGTATGGTATAAGGTATCTTGAGGACATGCATATATTCAAAATTCCCGCCGTTTGAATTATCCTGCAACCCATAATGGCGGCGGCTTTGACGCCATCTTTGTTGCCTCGGATTAGTACTAAGCTTTCACTTCTTATTGGTTGTGTTGATCGGTACAACCGCTCTATTATAGCGTATTCCATTGGTAGAACTCGGGCGCACTGAGTGCATGAATCGTATTCCATTGGGGAATTTCGTCAAGCATTTTGACGTCCAGTGCAACATTTTTTGCACTCAGTGCGTGCTCAGTGCAGCACTGGTGCTGCCAATGGAATACGCCATTAGTGTGACGTCATTCCGCCATTTTAGTTAACCTAGGTCCGGGCGCAGTATCCAAGCAAACGAAATTGTCATTTAGTTTAACTTAACGTTGTGGTTATAAATAAACGCTTTTTTTTAATGAAAGTCAAGGTTGTCGTCAATAATAATTTGTGATAGCGTAGTATTGCACATATTTCTTTTAAATCATGTAAGTACTTCCTGAATATTTTAATTTTTAATTTTAATTTTAATTATTAGTAATTTAAAAATGGGTTCAAGCCCTGTGGACAGGAGCTTTCTGGCGCTCTAGTTCAAACAGACAAATTATATCTGGTATTGGTTTCTCAGAGTTGGGAATTATATCAATGTATTCATATGATATCACTGCATCATAAAGGAAATTTAATTCAAATAATAGTTTATTAGATAAGTAATAATAAACTACCTTGTAATCGATCCAAAATTTCCTGATCTACGTTCACCAAACTACAGAATTATGCTTTCAATATTTACGTAATATTTTCAAACATTTTCGGGTGAGGTCCCCGTTGCATCGCTAAAATACGAGTATTTCAACCCCAATATTTTTGAAGTAACAATATTCCCTTCTGTCAAGTTGACATTATGAGAATTCATACATAGAATAATAATTATATCAATCTGTGAAATACGATTTACATTGAAATTTTAAAAAATCATATCTCCGAAAGTATTAGCTTGTTAGAGTTGAAAATGATATGAATGGATTCTTATGATAAAACTGCTTATTGAAAAAAATTTGATTTGGAATTTGTTTCGTAAAAAAAAAATTTTTTTTTTGTTACTCCGAAACCATCTGTCCGATTTTGCCCAATAACGAACTTAGCCGAGATATTCATCCCCCAAACCTACTCTGAAAATTTCAACTCTCTAGCTCATTCCGTTCGAGAGTTATCGTGCTTACGGACGGCCGGCCGGACCGGCCGGACAGAATGAATTCCGACCACGGATTCTTGATCAGTGAGTCGAACCAAATCGTTTAAGACCATTTTCATCGAAATATCCCAAAATTACAGACATTTGGGCAAATTGATAAGCACTCAGTTCCGAGGAACTAGAGCGCCAAAAACAATGGGATATAAATCAATTGAGGAGTAACTTTTCAAAACGCATTATGTCCAATTTGGGCGAAATTGAGTTTGAAGCTGATTCGGAAATGATTTCTATTGCTCTATAGCCCTATGTAAACATAATCTTCCAAATGGCATTTTGTCCCTCTGTAATTCAAATCCAAAGTATGTAAGCCGCATCGCAATGAATTATGTTTACGTTTGCATTTTTAAAACAGATAAAATATAACCAAAAACATTTTTTATCGATTTGCTCATGTTAATTAGGTTACAGGCCAACATTTACTGTGCAGACTGTTTTCTTTAAATGTATAAAAAATTGCAACAAACAGCATTATTTTCAATTTCAACCACATCAAAACGCATTATATACAATGGAATTAATCAAAACGCATTAAGTCCAAACGTTTTTTACATTTTCTGTGTAAATCTGATCAATATTGATTTAAATGAGATTAGTTATTACCTTTAGATGTAAATTTTTATCAAACAAACTCGACGTACTCAAATTATAAGCCAGGGGGGAGGAAAAAATCGTTTTTCGTTGATTCCCAATAAAATGGTTTTTGGACTTAATGCGTTTTGAAAAGTTGCTCCTCAATTCGTCTTGAAAATTCTCTGATATATTCGAAAAAACAAGTCTGTTCACAAGCACAACGTGAAACTAAATGGCACTTTCGTTTGTTTGGATACTGCGCCCGGACCTAGGTTAACTAAAATGGCGGTATGACGTCAGCACTAATATAGAACGTGGAGAAATCGTTCTTTCTACCTCATCTTGAGGGCCAACTATGAAATGAATACGCGAATACGGCCCTATCTAGTATACTGCATTCACTTTTATTAAGTCTCCCGGTTGGCCATGATTTAGGTCTATCAAGTTTTTGTTACTAAAACACAGGCAGGTTGGCACTGCTGGAATATCATCAAGGTCAAAACAATCCGCCGCGACGTTGCCAATTTCCACTCTCAACATAATCATAACTTAATCTTTCTTAGACAAGATATTATCACAGACCATTATCTTCGAATATAATAAAGAACTCTTGCAATATGCAATAGGTAAACTTCATTCTGACATGTTGAACCCTCGAATGAAATGACTATTTTCATCACTATATTTTATTAAGGTATAAAGAATGACTCGGGTTTCGTAGTACTTCTACATTTTGAAACTGGTGTATTTCAAGTTGTGCAACAAGGTATTTAAATGTCTTCTGTAGGCTTATTTCTTGAGAATTTCGAAAAGTGGGGAATTCCATAGGTACAACTGTTCGTTTAGAAGTTTTCCTGCCGGGATATTCAGGTACTTTCATCATTTTTTCAAATGAACTATTACAAAGTAACGGACTACTCTATCCATTATTTTTCAATACAATTCCAACACTTGATTCTTGATTTCCGTACAAGAAAATAGCATAATTGAATCTTTCAACCAGTTTATATACGTGAAATATTTCCAGTAACAACAGAGGAAAAGTTTTCTTCTACAGTCGCCAGGACTGTGGAATTATTGAATTCACATGATATATTCTCAAATTCATTATTTTTCCGAAGTAAATTCACATTGTGAAAATACGTAATTATACTAGGACTTCTATGTAGAGAGGACAACGTTGCGTAGTTATCTGACAGGAAAATGACTATAACCTAACATTTTCAAAATATACATGGTGAAATGTGACAAATTTTCATGGCCAACCGGGAGACTTTATAAATGTGAATGGAGTATAGGTCCTTGTCGATCGGGTATCCTCGGAACTTTTGGCAGCTAGCTCTGCCAGCTAACGTCAGTGTCATGACTCATGACGTTCTGACTTCTGAGCTGAGGTTCCAGTCAGGGGGGTGAAGCGAGAGTACAAATGGATAAATGACAATGACACGAGTGTCAGGACTTCATTGACTTCGTAAATTTGACAAGACTGATAAATATACTCCTGATATTTCTAATAGATTGTGGCAAATAGCAATAATAATTGTTATACTAAAATAAAACCAGTGTTATTATATTACCCGTGTGAAGATAAGGTTGTTTTTTTCGTAATTCAATGAAAAAATTTCCGTTTCAGGTGATGTTGAAGATATTTGTTGGTAATTTGGCCACTTGGTGAGATCTGATAAGTTTATATTTATACGAGGTTCAATTCTGCAAATCTGATTGTGTTTAATATCATATTGTATTAAGAAAATGGCTTCAGGTTCTGCAACTTCATTGTTGCGAAAGATGTTAAGTATTCTTGCCAAAATTCATATATCAGCCATTCATCACTTGTTTGCAGAAACAGAAGTTTTTTTCGTTTCCCTAAAGATCCTTCCACCTTGAAAATTTGGAATGATATTTGTAAAATAAGTCCTAGCAAAAATATTTCTAATTTTCTGACTGACTGCCTGAATGTACCTGGTTTCAGACATTTGTACCTAATACATGCACTCACTGAACAATATGATTGTATTAACTGTTGAATATTTTATTATTTTTATTATTATAGTAGTAGTCTATTAACTGAGATATTAGTTATAGTGTGATTGGGTTAATATTTTACTGAGAATCATTTTTTGGGAACGACAATTGATATACCTTATTAAACTTAATTCTGATAGAACCAACCCATTTAGATCTATCCTGACATCTTGATCACGAATATTTATATTTAAAATATATTTGAATATTCATCTTCTATCACTTAATATGTAAAAATACTTATTTCTTTTTTCAGAAAATGGTGATGGTGACCGTCATTACCTAGATTGATGGATTCTACCGGATTTTGACTGTCAATTGTGACTGGTGGTAGTTTCTTCTCCTTCCTAGATGAATCAGTGTTATTGTGATTTAGTGAAGTGACAATTCTGATCATAATGAGACTGAAAGACCGTTGTGAATGAGTGTTGACCCACGAATAATTTATCCCTAACTCTATATACAAGTGTTATTTTGACATTTTATTCAGATATTTGTACTGGAATTTGGTAGATATAGGTACCCCTAAGAACTTGTAATAACTCAGCAAATTCCAAAAAGACCTATGGTTGGTCAAAAATTTTGTTTGTTTCATTGAATTGTGTCATGGTTTTTAGTTTCTCTAGAACAGGGTTTCTCAAAGTGGGGTATGTGAACCCCTAGGGGTTTGCCATTCGACGGTGGCATGGGCTCACCACCATGTGTTAGTTAAGCGGTTCGCTGTCATTTGGAAACTTGAAAAGGGATTCGTGGAGCCAAAAGTTTGAGAAACCTTGCTCCAGAAGCAAATTGAACTTATTTGTTTTAGAAAACTGCTAACTAAATTATAATCACATTCGACAAATATCATTTACTTGTTTGATTCTATAATAGATGTATTATATATAATTGTAAAAATAATGTTGATAAAGAAATTATTGTTTATAAAGCTTTGTTTCATTTTGAAGCATCTTTCCTTTCGAATCATTTCAAATTTCGAATACAATAATGAAAAAAAGGTGGGGTAATTCCATTATGGTTCTAGGGGGTGTCCCCTTGTATATGTCATTTTAGTGTGACATATACTTCAACAAGCGGACACCCCCTAGAACCATAATGGAATATCCCCACCTTTTTCGCCCCATCTCTCTCTAATCTATGGTATGTAAATGTCACTACTGTTGCACACAGTTTACAAGGCAGGTAGCACTTCTTATATTATATGTTCTGTGGTTCCAGTGATGACTAATGACATATGACATTAGTTATCTGTGCACATATGTTAAATGTTTACATCTTGCAAGTTTTTAAAACAAGTCTTTCGTCCATTTCCTGCTGAAATAGGAAAGGATTGCTCTCCAATAAGAAAAAATCTATCTATTCAAACAAAAATGAGGTGAAATATACCTTTTTCATTGTCATATGAACATTTTTTGAAATATATTTTTCAGTTCCAAGAAAATGAACTATCCCTCTGCTGATAGAAATAAAATTCATATTTTAGGAGTGCTGGAGAAACATTTCAAAACTGAAGAAGAAGGTAAAGTCTTAGAATTAGCTTCTGGTACTGGACAGCATTCCTCATATTTTGCAACACATTTCCCAAACTTGGAATTTCAACCTTCTGATGTGGAACAAAGTCTTTTCGACAGCATAATAGCTTATGCCAATGATACTCCCACAAAAAATGTAAGATACCCGATCAGATTAAATGTATCAGCAAATAGTATAAAGGATTGGAAGTTGAACGAGCTTTTTGATTATATCATTTGTGTGAATTTGATTCATGTAAGTCCCATAGAATGTTCTATAGGTTTATTCAGGAATGGTTCACAAATACTGAAAGCGAATGGTTTGATTATATCATATGGGGCATATGCTTATAAAGGTGTTATAGAACCCCAGTCGAATATCGATTTTGATAAAAGCATTAGAAGTCAACAACCTAGTTGGGGATTGAGGGATATTGTAGATCTTGAGAAGATTGCAAGTGAGTATGGAATTGTGTTGAAATATAAATATGATATGCCATCCAATAATAAATGTTTGGTGTGGAAAAAAGAAAACTGAGGTTCATTCCAAGAAGAGCATGGATACTGTGATCAATAAATATTTATGAAGAAATAATATGTCCCTTTTTAATTAAATTTCCTGGTATTCCTTCCACTACTACTTATATGTTCCTTGTGTAGTAAGCATCTTGGACATGAATAATTGAATTCACTTGCATTTAATATAAGAGTGACTCATTTGAGCATAATGCACAATGTTTGGAAGCTAATGTCGAAACTTTGAAATGGAAGTTAACGTTGGTAGCACACGATCGGTGCAAGGGTTGAGTTAGTTAATGGGCATAATTGGCCAAAAGAATTTGGTGTTGAAATTTTGTTTTCCAAATAACTTTAACAATACAGATCCGATCGAATTTAAACTTGGTAACTAGGTGTAGAATGCCGACACAAAGACTTAACGAAATTTCATGAGGATCGTATAACTAGAAAATTTTAAAAAAATCGTTAGAAAATATTCTGTATCTCAGAAACTATCCGTTCTATATCGCTTAGGTGAAAGCCTTCAAAACCTAATTCTACAGCCAAGTTCCAAATTTAAACACGATCGGATCTATATTGTTGGAGATATTGGAAACCGTGGAACGCTGGTAGAGTTCAGTATCTGGATGGGTATTCGTTACTACGATAACTTTCGAACGGAAACAGATAGCAACTTGCAGTTTCCAGGGTAGGTTGCTCGTCCGAATGCGACAGTTAGGTACGTTAATGCGCTTAAACGGTTTCGGAGTTACAACCATCTGATATTTTGTTATTTCTCCAATAACTCGAAAAATCCAATCCAATTAAAACTTGGTAACTTTTTGTAGACTACCGACGAACTAATTTTTGCAAAATTTCGTGAATATTGTACTTATTGTATGTAGGAAAAATAAAATTGTCTTGAAAAATGTTATATACAATACATATTTCAGAAACTATCCATCAGAATTCACTGAAATTCCGCACATACCTTAGAGCCGCCATTTTACAATAACTATATTGTTTGGTACTAACCAAATTTCGGACCGATCTACTTGTACTAGCTTTGAACAGACGATCGTACATGCGTGCAAAAGCTCCTGACTTCACATCAGTTCTTTTTAATTTTTTTCAAACGTTTCAAAATTATAATATATGATATATTATATTTATATAAGTAATAATCATGATATTCAGCTCTGGGTTCGATTAATATTTGACAACATTTTTTGGCAAATGAAAATAGTTATTTTCTACGACCGTGCGTTTTAACCCACTTTCCCGCACTCATTTTAGTTCAGAAAGTGTCACTTTCCCGCACATGTGCGGGAAAATAAAATATGTCAATTTATCGTTATTGAATGTACATTTCATGGATTTCACCTGTATATTACTATTCAAACTAATATAAGTTTTAAAATTCAACGCACCGTCGTTTTTTTATCAATTACAAAAAAGGCAAATGTTCTGTTCAGTGCGTAGGCATAAACACATTCGGTAAAATGCCGGCAGAGATCGCTTCCTACTTAGGCCTACCTAACCCAGAACGTTACACAGGTCACAGTTTTAGACGATCCTCGGCAACGTTTCTAGCAGATTCAGGCGAAGGGATATCCAACATAAAACGACTTGGAGGCTGGAAGTCAACTGCTGCTGCTGAGGGTTATTTGGAGGACTCTGTAGAACAGAAAAATACCATTTCCAATAAAATTCTTTCTGGTACTGGCAAATTGCAACCGATGCCGTCTCCGTCATCTTCATGCACGTTGTAATCAACGAGTGTTACTCTTAAAAGCCAGTTACCACCAACAAATTACTCTGGACCGGCTATTCTGACGCATTTGCAGAATGCAACAAATTGTGTATTCAACATTAATATTAATAGTAAATAAATAAATAGTGGATTTTCATGAAATGTTTTGTATGTCGAAATAAAATATGTATTTTCAATGTGCTTTTTGAATCTTTATGCGGTCGTAGAAAAAATATTGTTCCTAACTCGTGCGGAAAGTGTCTTCCCCGCACTTGACTGCTTGCCCGAACTCCTCTTCGCGTCGTTCAGGTCAACGGCAGTCGCGTGCGGGAAAGTATCACTTTCCGCACTTGTTAGGAAAATAACTATTTTCCAAACAAGTGCTGAAAGTGCCGTTGTCCGAACTACGCGAAGCGGGAAACACTTTCCGCAAGAGTTAGGAACAACATTTTTTTCTACCAGCGCATGAAATAAATTGAAACTCAAATGTTTAGAAATACCTACTGTATTTATTCAAACGAAAGAGGAACTAACTATAAGAGATCGCGCCGGCTGGTCCTATACCTGCACGGGCTGGCATGGACCAGCACAGTGCAATCCTGTATTGAGTGTATTGCATCATACACCACAGAATACAAATCATAGACGAGACAAGGAATATATTTGGTGCTTATATGCTGGTGACGGTACGCGCTGGTGCAGGCCTACTTCATTAAAAGATCGCGCACACTAGACCTACATGGACCGGACCAGTAAAATCCGCCCGTGAAGGTGACCGTGTTATGTAATGCAGCGGCGCACACTATAGGCCAGTACCAGCGAGTAACGTCACCAGCAATGACCGGCAAAATCCATGCCTGTTCATGCTGGTCCGAACTAATGTGCGCCCCGACACCTTCCCAGACCTGCAAATATGAATTTGAATAGGGTTCGTGTTAACTACCTGACTTTCGGGTACGCTCGCTGTGTGTTTTGTGACATTCGAAAATATTGAAAACATTTTTCTTCATATCTTTTTAATTCAGGAAACAAATGATGAAATTCACCATATTGCTTTCTCCTTTGATTTATAGGATGAACCCCCAAAATCTCGCGAACTTTTAAAGTGTGGCATCGCACACTTGACCGGCACAGAGCAGCAATTTTAGCCAGGAATATCGAAAACATTTTTGTTTTCAAGTACTAGTTTAGTGCGCAACATGTAAGTGGAAATGTGTTGTTGGGACGAAGAAATTTTGGTTTCGGCCATGTTGTGTGAAGAGGAAGAGGAGGAGGAAACTAGGATAAAGAGGATATTTTGGGGGTTCATCCTATAAATCAAAGGAGAAAGCAATATGGTGAATTTCATCATTTGTTTTCTGAATTAAAAAGATATGAAGAAATTTTTTTTCAATATTTTCGAATGTCACAAAACACACAGCGAGCGTACGAAAGTCAGGGAGGTAACACGGACCCTATTCTTATTTGCAGGTCTGGGAAGGTGCCGGGGCGCACATTAGTTCGGACCAGTAGGAACAGGCATGGATTTTGCCGGTCATATTTGTCCGCGACCGACACGACTTGATTTGACGTTCGTTGCTGGTGACGGTACTCGCTGGTACTGGCCTAGTGTGCGCTGCTCCATTACATAACACGGTCACCTTCACGGTCCATGCAGGTCTAGTGTGCGCGATCTTTAAATAACACGGTCACCTTCAGGGGCATACTTTTCTAGTCCGGTCCATGCAGGTATAGTGTGCACGATCTTTAACAGCATACACAAATATGTAGTAATAAGGACTAAAGGCTGGTTTATGCCGGCTGGTATTTAAGCCTTAACTTGAAAAAATTGAAACTTAGATTTCTAGGAATATTATTATTGTTTATACTGAGACTAAAGAGTCCGTTTACTTATTAATAATAATAATGATTAATAAGTTAACGGATTCCTTAGTCTGATTATAAGCCTTAACACTATGTCTATATATATTATATATATAGGATTAAGTTAAAGTTACCAGCCAGCATAAACCAACCTTAAGTTACAGTTTGAAGATGACGGCAGACGCGGAGCATTCAAATTAATAATCTTGTAGGAAATTACTTTTTTCTGTAGATTCTCCAAGTATCCCTTAGCAACTTGACTTCCATCCTCCTAAACGTTTGATATTTGTGATACCTTCTCCACAATTGGCAAGGAAAGTAGCCGAGGTGCGCCTAAAACTGTGGCGTGTATACAGGGTGTTTCATCATAAACTGGACAAACGAATACAGCGTGTAGATGACATCGGGAGAATCATTTTTGCCTTATGACATATACCCCGTTTTCGAAGCATAAGCGAGATACAGGGTGTTCAAGGTAATTTTTGACCAATATTCTATCCAGTGTGGTCAGTTATGTGTAACATTTGAAATAATGGTTTTTGGTCACATCTCAGTATTTTTTTATGCTCAATTCTGAAATGATATAAGATTCTGAAATTAGTATTTAAAAATGGCGGAAAACCTGCAAAGTTCGAAATTTTTTTACGCGGTTGCCAATTTGAGGTTCACTGTATGAATTATCTCAAGTTTTTAAGAAATTCTGTGAAAATTTTTTTTCAAAATTCGAACACAACTTTTTTTTTACATGTCTACAGCAAAAATAAAATTTCATCCGAAATTGATGAACTTTTCCAAGCTTATACTATTCTTCAACCTTAACGAAAATATGAAAACAGAACCGAAAAATATCGATGGGTTTGTTTTTTATAGCCAGTCAAAGTTTCCACTTGGATATCTAACTTATTCGTTTTTTGAAAACTGGTTTGGCTATGAGGGCAAAAAGTTTGAAATTGAACTGCCGAAGCATTTCAGATGGAAATTAAAATTTCTCAAAAAAAAATTTTTTTGTTCATATTTCAATAAAACTCTGGCTGGAATCGAACTAGTGACCTTGCGATAGGAATTACTCTTAGCTCTTGATAGAAATTGAAATTATTCGGAACATATTAATTATCGTTACCTAGCACTGCATGGTCACTGGTTCACTGAATATTATTTCGCAAGTTTCTTGAAAACCATTTTAATTTGAGCAGAAATGAAATATTCAATCTTGGAGAAAAATGATATGGTTCAGGCTTATTATGAAGCGAATTCCTCAGGGAGGAAAGCGAGAGAAATATACGCCCGCAGATTTCAAAGGAAGACATGAGATAAACACTTGCAATTTTATAGTTAAGCTTTGTTAGGAGACATGAAATCTTGAAAAAAACTCAGATTTGTTGGGCTTCCGGTTTCACCGGAAATGATACCAACTTTCGTTTTTTAAATGTAATACCCAGTTTTTTCATTGATAATAAGATTACCCATTGAATTCTACATTGTTTTAATGTGCCACTACATAAATTGTCAGAAAATTTTCAGAAATCTGAAAAAAACCCTTTAAATTTTCTCAAATAGGGCTTGATCCCAATGTTAATAACAATTTCATGCTTCTATCAGAAGACATGAAGACAAGGAGAATGCTTCTCCTTCGTTGATTAAAAATTCAATTGAACATACAGGGTGTTTCTATTTCAATGTCAAAGTCGGTCATGACAATAACCTCATTTTTTTCAAATGAGAACCCATTTTTTTATGGGTCAGCTGGAATCTACGTTAAAAAATAGTGTATTTTTGGCGCTCTAGTTCCTCGGAACTGAGTGCTTATCAATTTGCCCAAATATCTGTAATTTTGGAATTTTTGGCTGAAAATGGTCTCAAACGATTTGGTTCGACTCACTAATCAAGAATCCGAGGTCGAAATCGATTCTGTCCGGCCGGCCGTAGGCACGATAACTCTCGAACGAAAGGAGTTAGAGGATTAAAATTTGCAAGGTGAGTTTGGAGCGTAAATATTTCGGACGATCATTAATGGGCGAAATCCATCGAGCGGTTTCGGATTTATGGCCGTTTTTATTAAAAACATGTTTTATGAATATTTCCGAAACCGATCACTCGATCTATCTGAAATTGAGCATCAAATCGTAGAATCATAACCTTTATACGCATGTGAAGTTTTGCATTGATCAGCTTACTGCAAAGTGTAAAAAAAAATTTCTACAGCAACTCGCGAACGGATTGAGCTAGGCAGTTGAAATTTGCAGAGTAGGTTAGGGAGATGAATATCTCGATTGAGTTCGTTATAGGGAAAAATAGGCCAGATGGTTTCGGAGTAACCAAAAAAAAATTTTTTTTTAAGTAACAATTTCAAATTCAATTTTTATTTAAGATGCAGTTTCACCATAAAAATCCATTGATATCATTTTCAACTCCAACAAGCTAATACTTTCGGAGATATGATTTTTCGAAATTTCAATAATGAATCGGACTTCTATGTTTTCACCGAATGTTATAATTATTCTATCTAAGCTTTATTATATGATCTGTGTTCATACTCGTACATGTCATCCTGTTCTATAAGAGAGAGTCAAATTCATTTCAGCTATTTTAATTTGATTTCTTCCATGGTGCAGTTCTCATTCTCAGATTGCTCATTTAATCTTGATAAATAAACTATTATTTTAATAGAATTTCCTTTATGATGCCGATCTATCATAAGAATACATTGATATAATTCCCAACTCTGAGAAACCAATACTTTCGGAGATATAATTTGTCTGTTTTTTATAATACATATTATTATGCTCTAAAATGTAAAGTAAGTAAAAAGCAGAAGTATCTATGTATTATAAAAAATACACTATTTTTTACGTAGATTCCAGCTGACAACTAAAAAAAATGGATTCTCATTCGAAAAAAAATGAGTTTTGAGGTTTTCGTCATGCCTGACTTTGACATTGAAATAGAAACACCCTGTATGTTCAATTGAATTTAAATTAACGAAGTAGAAGCATTGGTATGTCTTCTGATAGAAGCTAGAAAACTAGGATTTTTATGCAAAAATCTACAAGTTATTAACATTGGAAAGAAGCCCTATTTGAGAAAATTTAAAAGGATATTCAGATTTCACACCAATTTTCAGAGGATATATAAGTGACACATTGAAACAATGTAGAATTCATTGGGTAATGTAATTATATCAATGAAAAAACTGGGTATTACATTTAAAAATGGGTTCAAGCCCTGTGGACAGGAGCTTTCTGGCGCTCTAGTTCAAACAGACAAATTATATCTCCGAAAGTATTGATTTCTCAGAGTTGGGAATTATATTAATGTATACATATGATAGAGCTGCATCATAAAGGAAATTCAATTCAAATAATAGTTTATTTATCAAGATTAAATATGAGCAATCATGAGAATGAGAACTGCACCATGGAAGAAATCGAATTAAATCTGGCCAATTTTGCCCAATAACGAACTTAACCGAGATATTCATCTCCCTAACCTACTCTGAAAATTTCAACTACCTAGCTCATTCCGTTCGAGAGTTATTGTGGAAAAACTTTTTTTAAATTTTCAAATTTTTTTTTTACACTTTGCGGTAATCTGGTCAATACAAAACTTCACATGCGTATAAAGGTCATGATTCTACAATTTGATGCTAAATTTCAGATAGATCGAACGAACTTGTCTGAGATATTTACGCTCCAAAACCACCTTGCAATTTTTAATCCGCTAACTCCTTTCGTTCGAGAGTTATCGTGCCTACGGCCGGTCGGCCGGCCGGACAGAATCGATTTCGCACTCGGATTCTTGATCAGTGAGTCGAACCAAATCGTTTGAGACCATTTTCAGCCAAAAATTCCAAAATTACAGACACTTGGGCAAATTGATAAGCACTCTGTTCCGAGGAACTAGAGCGCCAAAAAAACAAGTTTCGTATGACAATTGCCCAAAACAGGTTTAAAGTACCTACAAATAGTAGGTATTCCATAAAACATGTATGAAAGAAGATGAGTAATAATATGAAAGAAGATGAGTAATAAATAAAAAATTACCTTGTAATCGATCAAAAATTTCCTGATCTAAGTTCACCAAATTACAGACATTTGGGCAAATTGATATGCACTCAGTTCCG
This sequence comes from Halyzia sedecimguttata, assembly GCA_937662695.2. Lineage (NCBI taxonomy): Eukaryota > Metazoa > Arthropoda > Insecta > Coleoptera > Coccinellidae > Halyzia > Halyzia sedecimguttata. Next base: position 17,166,255 of record OW569415.2, read on the forward strand.
AGTAACTAGAGCGCCAATAAACGAAAGTTGGTATCATTTCCGGTGATTGACGTTCGCGCGGATGTGGTCGGTTTATAATTGCGGAAAATTCAAATTAATTTAAAGAAATATTACTCTTTATCAAAGTCCCCCCATAAAATCAATTTCACCCCCTTTGACGGTACTCACATATTTACGTTGCTATATTCAATAGAAATAAAAGCTTTTTAAAATGCCGCTAGACAGTGAGAAACAGTTCAAATTGGTACCAGATGGTTTGTTTATGACTACTCGGCGAAACCACATGTGATATTCCTCAGAAACCGGCCCCTAGAGTACTACCCCCTTTGTGATAACGCAATATTATGATAAATATTATTTTGTGCCGGCTACACACATTCTGCTGAAACTATTGAATATTGAATTTACGGCAACAGGAATGTGTCCAAGGTTTACATGTGTTATTCCATGTTATCCTGTCCCTATTACCTGCCTGATTTGCATTTATCCGGTCGTGCGGTCAAATTCCTTCACATATTTTATAACAATTTTTTGGAAATATTCCAACTCCATTGAAGTTTTTCCAACTGCTTCGAAATTTTTCCCAACTCCTTCAAAAAATTTTCCAACTCTTTCGAAAATTTTCCAACTGTGTTGAACTCCGTTCAACATTGGGGGGGGGATCATATTATTATCATTGTATAAAGAATATCTATATACAATGATATTATAGTCGTAGGTGGCCCACCAATACTCCTTCCACGTAATGTTACAAAGATTATTTACCAGGGGATTAAGGTTATTCTTCTCAGGCAGTCACAACTATTGACGGTGTTAGTGTCGAACCATAGTGGAAATGTGCCGAACCCAAGCAGTCAAGCACCCGATTGGGGAGGCCGCCCCCAGTCCTTATCAGCCGTCGGTCCAACCTTTAGCTCGCTTCCTCACATAACCATAACATAAGTTTATGCTTTATTCATCGGTCGTCCAACTAACTTCGTAGCCCAACATACCCAACGTTTAGGAATTTAGTAGTTTGCAACCAGTAAAATGTGAATTAGATTTACTGATTACTTTATACTCGTAATTTGAAATTGTTAATTTGTTTCAATCTAAATTAGGAATCTTTTTTCTAATGAGTCTCTCTTGATATCCCAGTTAGTTTTTAATTAGTGACCGACCGAAGGTTCGGTTTCGGTTTCGGCCCAAAATGGCCGAAACTTGACTGTTCGTGAATTATCCTGGTCGTTTGGCCAGGAGTTATAAGTAGGTATACATAATTGTCGTACAAGTTATTATAATCTATCTTTTCCATATTTATTAATAGCCGAAAATCAACAGTTTTTGGAGTTCGGGTGATTTTTAAAAGATTTCTGAACTTAGTTCATATTTTGTCATTTTTTTCTACGTTGAGCAAATTTGATGATAATTTGGTTTATTTTTATCAGAAAAAGGTATTATATGTACGAAAAATGCAAAACTATGCTGTATAATAGGTTGAAAAAGAATTAGTATGATTTGAAATGTGGTATATGAAAAAATGAATTTCTAGTATTTGTCTGCAACTTTCGAATTTCACAATTTAGTATGCCAAAATTATTTTAAAAACTTGTCTACTTCCTTCTTCATTCTCTGAAAGATTTCGTAAGATTGCCTAACTAGTTTCGTTTCAACAGATTATTTATAAGCAGCCTCTTGAATGTCCGGTGTTGCATCCTGATTAGTTTACCAGGATTTTATGGTTTCGAAGGATAATATGTTGATTCCTGATGCTTTTATCAAGATATAATTATTTTCGAAGGACCAGAATTATACACCCTGATTGTTTTATCAGGGGGATGCTTGAGGGGGTATACTTAACTTTAAGCACCCAGTAGTAATCTCATTGATTACTGCGTAAGTTGTTACTTGTAATAAAGTAACAATTACGAGGATAGGAAGTGGTGAAATATTCGAACGCACTTTTAATAAACAATTAACTGTATTTTGTTGTTACCGTTACTTCGATAACAAGCACGAATTATTGTACAATGCACTATTGATACAATATAAAATCTCCCTTCTATATGAAAAGGGCAGAAGTGACTACTAAGTTGCCAACGAAGACAATACAATGTTATTGTTTCGCGACAGATCAAGAAATAGTAATGTCTCTTGCACTAAGAGATGTAATAGTTACAGTGGTATTTGTAGTAGTGAGTTGTTTCAGTCTCAAAATGTATATCAAAGCCCAGATAGAAGGAAATATAGGAGGTTCCTTCATCTGGGTAAAAAAGGGGAAATATTAACAATGATTGGGGGGTTCGATCTTAAACCGCCCCAGATATGTTACAACAATACTCTCATTTGTCGATTTGCGAAAAGGTAGTAGGAATGCATACTAAATGCACCAATCATTGAACTTTTAGCGTGTTTAGTCTTAGGAATTCGAAATCTCGAAATGCCCCCACTATCGGGGCCAAAATTCCCTCGGTGGTCTGGATATGATCTATCAGCAAAAGCTGACAAATGACTTTCGCAGACTAGTCTAGACAAAACGAATAACACACATTGGCAATGTGTATAGAAACTGATACGTTTCTTAGCACTTCAATTCTGAAATGAATTTTAACATAATCTTTCCACAGGAAATAGGTAATAAATATCTACAAGGGTAGACACTTTACAAGATATTTTACTTTCAGTTATCCTTTCGTAGAAAATATTAACTTCAAGGGTGAGCCACCCAGGGTAATCTAAAGCAGTGAACCTAAAACAATTTAAGTTTTGCTAGCGAGCTGCTTTGTTTAGAAAATTGAATCTGCGTATACCAACATGTGAAGTCAGGGACGCAACATCCGGTATATAGTGAATGTGTATCAAAAGACAGCGTGAGTAAATTTCAGGCGGAAAATAACAACTGAAGACTTCAGAAAGACGGCACGTGCTTGCTTATGGAATGGTGGAACATAATTTATGAATACATTTTCTAATGAAATTTCGAGCTTAGTTGCAATAAAAAAATATTGAATTCGTTATTTTTCTCTATCTGCTTCTTACATCCCCTTTCAAATCATACTAATTCTTTTTCAACAGAACCAGAACTCAAATATCTCGGAAACTGTTGATTTTCGGTCATCAATAAAAATGGCTCAAACCACAGCAAATGATCCATACTAACACCTCCTCCAAGGTTCACGCCTGATTTGGAATCACCCTGTATACATCGACTGATTATTTTGATAACTTGTAATAATAAATAAAGATCTCAAAAAAATTGACTTTTGATTTTATTCACCACTCCTCAGCTGTTTTTATGTATATGCAAATGAAATTGTAAAAAATGGGTTCAAGCCCTGTGGACAGGAGCTTTCTGGCGCTCTAGTTCAAACAGACAAATTATATATCCGAAAGTATTGGTTTCTCTGAGTTGGGAATTATATCAATGTATACATATGATAGAGCTGCATCATAAAGGAAATTCAATTCAAATAATAGTTTATTTATCAAGATTAAATGAGCAATCATGAGAATGAGAACTGCACCATGGAAGAAATCGAATTAAATCTGGCCAATTTTGCCCAATAACGAACTTAACCGAGATATTCATCTCCCTAACCTACTCTGAAAATTTCAACTACCTAGCTCATTCCGTTCGGGAGTTATTGTGGAAAAACTTTTTTTAAATTTTCAAATTTTTTTTTACTTTGCGGTAATATGGTCAATACAAAACTTCACATGCGTATAAAGGTCATGATTCTACAATTTGATGCTAAATTTCAGATAGATCGAACGAACTTGTCCGAGATATTTACGCTCCAAAACCACCTTGCAATTTTCAATCCGCTAACTCCTTTCGTTCGAGAGTTATCGTGCCTACGACCGGTCGGCCGGCCGGACAGAATCGGTTTCGCACTCGGATTCTTGATCAGTGAGTCGAACCAAATCGTTTGAGACCATTTTCAGCCAAAAATTTCAAAATTGCAGACACTTGGGCAAATTGATAAGCACACTGTTCCGAGGAACTAGAGCGCCAAAAAAACAAGTTTCGTATGACAATTGCCCAAAACAGGTTTAAAGTACCTACAAATAGTAGGTATTCCATAAAACAAATATGAAAGAAGATAAGTAATAATAAAAAATTACCTTGTAATCGATCAATATTTTCCTGATCTACGTTCACCAAACTACAGAATTATGCTTTCAATATTTACGTAATATTTTCAAACATTTCCGGGTGAGGTCCCCGTTGCATCGCTAAAATACGAGTATTTCAACCCCAATATTTTTGAAGTTACAATATTCCCTTCTGTCAAGTTGACATTATGAGAATTCATACATAGAATAATAATTATATCAATCTGTGAAATACGATTTACATTGAAATTTTAAAAAATCATATCTCCGAAAGTATTAGCTTGTTAGAGTTGAAAATGATATGAATGGATTCTTATGATAAAACTGCTTATTGAAAAAAATTTAATTTGGAATTTGTTTCGTAAAAAAAAAATTTTTTTTTTGTTACTCCGAAACCATCTGTCCGATTTTGCCCAATAACTAACTTAGCCGAGATATTCATCCCCCAAACCTACTCTGAAAATTTCAACTCTCTAGCTCATTCCGTTCGAGAGTTATCATGCTTACGGCCGGCCGACAGAATGAATTTCGACCACGGATTCTTGATCAGTGAGTCGAACCAAATCGTTTAAGACCATTTTCATCGAAATATTCCAAAATTACAGACATTTGGGCGAATTGATAAGCACTCAGTTCCGAGGAACTAGAGCGCCAAAAACTAGAATCCAGATCATTATTATCTGGGGAGATCTTGAGTTTCTATTCGAAGAATTTATATGGGTACCTTACCTGGATAGATCCTGAGCGGTCCTTTGGAAGAATTACCTATGCCTGGTATAACTGGAAGAGTACCTTAGGTTTCCCTGGACGAAGTTCCCGAGGAAGATTAAGTTCCCTAAGCTAAATGTTTTTTCTTTTGTTTTACTCCAAGAAATTTTTAATTAAACCTTCAAAAATCAGTAATTACCTTATATTCCAGGAAGCATAGATTCGGTGAGCTCCCAGCTAGTCGGGCAGACTTCTTTTAAAAGAGGGTAACAACGTTATAGCTTTTTGCTAAAATGATGTTAATGGGTGTCTTTCTATTTGAGGCAGCTGACAGCAGCGCGTTCTTGATGATGAATGAAGTACTAACTCCAATTGAGACGATCTCAACAAGGGTCAATGGCTCATTGCTGTCAGTCAGTGAACGAAGAAGCGTTTTCCCTCTTTGTCAATTGAAATGTCATAAATTTATGGACTGCTACCCCGCATTATTTAATAATAATAGAAATCATTTAAAAATCGCAAATTAATCTTTATCAGTGAGAAAGACATTGTTTCTAGAAATAAAATTAATTGAATAAAAAATAAAATTTATTATCCATTTCAATAAAACTGTTAAAATACAGCCTAGATTTTTTAAATATATATAAATATATTACAAAATGCTTGAATAAAATCAGCGGTAATATCTTGTCAGGTCCTTCAATGCATGTGTAATAGCTTTTGATGTATCAGATCTGAAAATATAACAAAAAATTCGAAAGTTACAGACATTTGGGCAAAACTATAACGCGATGTTCCCCAGAACATACGCGCAAAAAAAATCATTATCACTCCAACATCATAGCAATATTGATATATATGTTACTGGCAGCAGATACAAACATATCATATAGATCTCTTGATCTCATGGATACCATGGAAATCATAGACATCTCGTCAAAAAGGCCATTTTCATATTCAAACGGACGTCGTCTCCATATAACCCGGATAATGACAAATAATTATTTAAAGTATAGAAAATCAATGTGACTGAATACGCTATTGATATTAGACAAACTGTACATATCGCGGTATGTAGCTATTCAACTTCGATGAAACTGTACATATCTCTTCTGAAATGGACAAGTGAAGGTAACTTGCTATTGATATTAGACAAACTGTACATATCTCTTCTGAAATGGACAAGTGAAGCATAGTATGGTAAAACGATTCGGAAAAGCACTGACGTGAAGTCAGGAGCTTTTGCGCGCATGTCCTATTGTCTTTTCACGAAGTACTGCATGAACCTTCAAGCCGTTTTTTAGCGTTAACACGTGAAAAAATACATTGGACACCAACTGTATTAAAATTCCAATATGAATAAAATAGTGAACTCACTAAGCGCGGATTCGAACCAGGATGTCCTACGCAGCAGGCGAACACCCTGACATCTCGGTCATTCGAGGATTTCAGATATCATCGATATTTTATTTTCACACGAATTGCTAAAATACAAAGTCGGACGAGCTTATCTGCGGTACTAGATTGTAAAATGGCGGATTGATGGTTAGTGCGGAATTTCAGCGGAATCTGACAAATTGTTAAGCATTTTCGTGAAGTCAGGAGCTTTTGCGCGAATGTGCTATTTTCTATTCACCTCTATTGAACACTCTTAATCGAATTTAGCATCGATATGGCTTATGAGGGGTCTCCTTGGGGAAGACCTAGGAAGGATCAGTATAATCCATATACTATACTACTATATACAGTGCACGTCAAAATTATGGAACAAATTAATTTTCTCAGAAGAAAAATATTTGGCAACAAAATCCTGAAACAGTTCAATTTTTGTTTCACTTTCACCAAATTTTTATGCATTTTTGAAGGATTTTTGTTGCACCCTGTGTCATCCCCATCAACCCTCTAAATTTTTTGAACAGGGAAAGTGGGTCCTGTGGTACTTTTTTGGCAAGGTCTTTGTATCTTCTTTACAGGCGTGCAGAAATTGAAAGACCGAAATATCAGTAATTTCGGAAGTATTCTATCAGCAAGCAACATTGAGCAAATTCTGGAAGGGAATTTGACAGGAATTATTGAGTTTATCTATTACTAGAGGATTCAAGCATTGCAATCGTGATCATATCCGGAAAATGGAATATTGTTGGTGTATACCTACTGAATCTCCTTCAGAAAAATAAAAATTTTCCAATATACATTTTGGTACAGACCTAGCAGAATTCATAATGTACATTTCATAGCTATTATATTATCATCATTCTCTTCCCTGAACTAGATATTTGCTACTTTATTTTTATTTAGTTGGCGAAGCACTGGATAGAAAATCTTACCAGCGCCACCTAGGAAGATCCTTACGAACTCCAACCCTGTGTGATGCTAAAACCTTCAGCGGCTTCAGCGATGTTCAGTAACGTTCGTTCTTTTGTCGCAAGAGGAAGTCAAGGATTGCAAAGCAGACTACCTATATGACCCTATTGCGACATGAAAACGCTCGGCTTAGTGTGGTAAGAGAAGACCACACACCGGTGGACATAAAATGAACATTGTATGAGGTGAACTGTGGCTAATTGCCAATAACTACAGCAAGACACACGATGAAATATTTATTGATTTTGACCACCAACAAATATTCCGAGTGGCCGGGATAGATCACCTCACCGCTCAGTGTTCCCCAAACAGGAAAGTATCATTCAGGGACAGACACAAACCCAGGGTTTCATGGTTATTACCAATCATCAGTGTGACTTAGGCAAACACTGAATCAAAACTGACGGCGTTCTAGGAAACTTATATCCATCGTTCGAGAACTGGTAGGGAAAGAACCACACCAGCGCCACATATGCAGAATCCTTACGAACTCCGACCCTCTGCGATGAAGAAACCTTGAGCGATGTTCAGCGACGTTCATTCTTTAGCCGTAAGAGGGTCACGGAATGGCGACGCCGTCTACCTGTGAAGCAACCATTACGGACTGAAATGTTCACTGAGTTTTGGTTTATCTAACCAAATTGAACCGGCGTTTTCAGTCCGTAAAGGTCGCTTCACAGGTAGATGGCATCGCCATTCCTTGACCCTCTTACGACAAAATAATGAACGTCGCTCAAGGTTTCTTCATCGCAGAGGGTCGGAGTTTGTAAGGATTCTCCATAGGTGGCGCTGGTGGGGTTCTTTCCCTACCAGTTCTCGACCGATGGATATAAGTTTCCCAGAACGCCGTCAGTTTTCATTCAGTGTTTGGCGAAGTCACACTGATGATTGGTAATAACCATGAAACCCTGGGTTTCTGTCTGCCCCTGAATGATACTCTCCTCTTTGGGGAACACTGAACGATGAGGTGATCTAGCCCGGCCACGCGGAATATTTGTTGATGGTTAAAATCAATAAATATTTCACCGTGTGTCTTGTTGTAACATAAAATGAGGTATAAGATTCATTGAGCTCCTTGGTTTATCATTTAGTGGCTAGTTTAAGCTGATGATTGGTAACAACCATGAAACCGGTTCGTATCTGCCCCAAATGACACTTCCCTCTTTGGGGGAACACTGAGCTACGAGGTGGCTAGCACACATCACGTGGGAATATTTGTTGATGAACAGATTATTTGAATCTGATTGAATTCTCCTTAGCGCTATTGTTGAGGTGCTAAAGAAGGAATCAGAAGATTCTTATTGCTTTGGACCTTCAGGACATTTGGGAACCTTGGATGGGTATTCAAGATTTCTCCGTGTGGCCTGGCTGTCCGTTACAACTTAGTGGTGCGCCCCTGGACGTTCCTTCTCACTCTTGAGCAAAAATAGAGACAGCTACTGTCTGCCTGCGAGAGCTCATGTCCCACGGGCACAGAGACACCCCTGCCTTTGATTTAAAATTTGTTTCTGGTTAATTCTTGCATTTCTTTTTATATCTGGGTAATTTTACTTCGAATCTTCTAATTCGGCTTATACACAACTACACATCAACAACCAAACTACAGTGGAAGAACGAAGAAAGAAGAAGTTACCTACCGTCAAGAGGATGAAATTTGACGAACACACAAAAACACATTGTTTTAGGGCGACTCGCTCAGAAATGAGGTATCTCATTCTTCAGCAGCCTGAGTTCATCCAATGTCGGATATAGTCCTCCTCCTCTGTCTTGCCAACCCTTTCGATCCCTGGCTGCTCTCATCCATTTTATTCCGGCAACCTCTATTGTATCGCCGATCCATCTTTTCTGAGATCGTTCGACTACTTGTCTCTCTGGGTCTCCCGATTGTGATTCTGTGTCCATCTTTCTGAATCCTGCCTTGCCACATGGCCGATCCAACGTCATTTCAAACTCGCCACTCGATTCATAACATCTGTTATCCTGGTTTTATCTTGCGTAACTCTTAGCTGTTCTGCGGCTTTTCTTTTAATTGCCATGGTTTCCAAGCCGTATGATACCACGGGTAGTACAGCTGTCCCAAGCTTTTCTCTTTAGATACAATGGTAAACTCTTAAATCCTCAAAAATGTAATTCAGTTTACCGAACGCTACCCATGCCAAGTGGATTCTGTGTTTAATTTCGGCATTTCGGTTTTCTTTTCCCAGTTTGATCTTATGCCCTTGTATAGTGATCCACATTTTATATCATGACATTATCTATCATGATGTTATATTGGGTTCGTTACTCACAATTTTTGTTTTATTCAAGTTCATATGCAAACCGATTTTTCTGGATTTTTCGTTGAGCTCCTCTAGCATGGTGTTCAGTTCATCTATGTGGGTACTAATTAGAATAATATCATCGGCGAATCGTAAATGATGTAAATGCATTCCATAGATGTTAAGGCCCTCATTTTCCCAGTTGAGCTGTTTGAAGGCGTTTTCTAGTGCCAGATTGAATAACTTGGCCGATATGGTGTCGCCTTGTCTTACGACTTTGCCGATTTAAATTTTGTTTCTTTTTGTGTCATCCTTTATTTTCACGTGGAAAGTGGTTTTATCATAAATAGTTTTTATGATAGTATCTGGAATCCACCCTGGCGTCCTCCATCGCTGTTACAAACGCCCAGGTTTCAACACTGCCGTACGCCTTATTATAATCGACAAATGTCAAATGCACGGGAATGTTGTATTCGGTTGTATTTTCGATTACTGTTTTGATTGTTTGTAGGTGATCGATATTTGTGAATCGCTTTCGAACCCTGCTTGCTCTATTGGTTGGTACGAATCAAATTTTGCGGTTAGTCAGTTGGTTATAATTCGTGTAAAATGTGTATAGAGATAAGTGGAAGTGTTTAACGGGTAATTCCGCAAAAGGAGCAGATTAAAAATAATTCTGCTGGTACCTGCCGACACGTGTTTCTGCTAGTTGGCTTCTTCAGGACTGGGCAACCAAGATACCAAGGAAACGATGGAAATAAAAGTGAAAATAGGTG